>OX424556.1:52782450-55182450 GCA_949152475.1 Terebella lapidaria
AAAAAAAATTAAAAAAACGTCTTTAGATACTGGCCCAAAGTATGTTCTGACAAATTTATGGGGAAATTCATCATGTCAAAAAAAAGTTACAAACCCGGACGGACGACGGACGCCGGACGAAATACCATGACAAAGCTTATCGGCCCAAAGGGCCGGTAAGCTAAAAATGAAGCTTTCACCGAAATACAGTGTGTATTTACAGCAGGACATCTCATGTATCATGATTCTTCTTCCTGTGTATTGTGGGTTGCAATATTGATCAAATAAATGTTGTTCTGATTTTGTGTTTAATGTTATACACCAATACAAGGGCTATTATATACCCACCAGAGCTAACTGCACCCTGCCATCAGGGTGACTTCTAGCCACTCTATACACCAGCACAAGGGCTATTACACACCAGAGCTAACTGCACCCTGCCATCAGGGTGACTTCTAGCCACTTTATACACCAGCACAAGGGCTATTACACACCAGAGCTAACTGCACCCTGCCATCAGGGTGACTTCTCGCCACTTTATACACCAGCACAAGGGCTATTACCCACCAGAGCTAACTGCACCCTGCCATCAGGGTGACTTCTCGCCACTTTATACACCAGCACAAGGGCTATTACACACCAGAGCTAACTGCACCCTGCCATCAGGGTGACTTCTAGCCACTTTATACACCAGCACAAGGGCTATTACCCACCAGAGCTAACTGCACCCTGCCATCAGGGTGACTTCTAGCCACTTTATAGACCAGCACAAGGGCTATTACCCACCAGAGCTAACTGCACCCTGCCATCAGGGTGACTTCTCGCCACTTTATACACCAGCACAAGGGCTATTACACACCAGAGCTAACTGCACCCTGCCATCAGGGTGACTTCTAGTCACCCTATACACCAGCACAAGGGCTATTAGACACCAGAGCTAACAGCACCCTGAAATCAGGGTGACTTCTAGCCACTTTATACACCAGCACAAGGGCTATAATACCCACCAGAGCTAACTGCGCCCTGCCATCAGGGTGACTTCTAGCCACTTTATACACCAGCACAAGGGCTATTACCCCCCAGAGCTAACTGTGCCCTGCCATCAGGATGACTTCTCGCCACTTTATACACCAGCACAAGGGCTATTACCCACCAGAACTAACTGCACCCTGCCATCAGTGTGACTTCTAGCCACTTTATACACCAGCACAAGGGCTATTACACACCAGAGCTAACAGCGCCCTGCCATCAGGATGACTTCTAGCCACTTTATACACCATCACAAGGGCTATTACACACCAGAGCTAACTGTGCCCTGCCATCAGGGTGACTTCTAGCCACTTTATACACCAGCACAAGGGCTATTACCCACCAGAGCTAACTGCACCCTGCCACCAGGGTGACTTCTCGCCACTTTATACACCAGCACAAGGGCTATTACACACCAGAGCTAACTGCACCCTGCCATCAGGGTGACTTCTAGCCACTTTATACACCAGCACAAGGGCTATTACCCACCGGAGCTAACTGCACCCTGCCATCAGGGTGACTTCTAGCCACTTTATACACCAGCACAAGGGCTATTACACACCAGAGCTAACTGCACCCTGCCATCAGGGTGACTTCTAGCCACTTTATACACCAGCACAAGGGCTATTACCCACCAGAGCTAACTGCACCCTGCCATCAGGGTGACCTCTCGCCACTTTATACACCAGCACAAGGGCTATTACACACCAGAGCTAACTGCACCCTGCCATCAGGGTGACTTCTAGTCACCCTATACACCAGCACAAGGGCTATTACCCACCAGAGCTAACTGCACCCGGCCATCAGGGTGACTTCTAGCCACTTTATACACCAGCACAAGGGCTATAATACCCACCAGAGCTAACTGCGCCCTGCCATCAGGGTGACTTCTAGCCACTTTATACACCAGCACAAGGGCTATTAAACACCAGAGCTAACTGTGCCCTGCCATCAGGATGACTTCTCGCCACTTTATACACCAGCACAAGGGCTATTACCCACCAGAACTAACTGCACCCTGCCATCAGTGTGACTTCTAGCCACTTTATACACCAGCACAAGGGCTATTACACACCAGAGCTAACAGCACCCTGCCATCAGGATGACTTCTAGCCACTTTATACACCATCACAAGGGCTATTACACACCAGAGCTAACTGTGCCCTGCCATCAGGGTGACTTCTAGCCACTTTATACACCAGCACAAGGGCTATTACACACCAGAGCTAACTGCACCCTGCCATCAGGGTGACTTCTAGCCACTTTATACACCAGCACAGAGGGCTATTACGCACCAGAGCTAACTGCACCCTGCCATCAGGGTGACTTCTCGCCACTTTATACACCAGCACAGAGGGCTATTACGCACCAGAGCTAACTGCACCCTGCCATCAGGGTGACTTCTAGCCACTTTATACACCAGCACAAGGGCTATTACGCACCAGAGCTAACTGCACCCTGCCATCAGGATGACTTCTCGCCACTTTATACACCATCACAAGGGCTATTATGCACCAGAGCTAACTGCACCCTACCATCAGGGTGACTTCTAGCCACTTTATACACCATCACAAGGGCTATTACGCACCAGAGCTAACTGCACCCTGCCATCAGGGTGACTTCTAGCCACTTTATACACCATCACAAGGGCTATTACGCACCAGAGCTAACTGCACCCTACCATCAGGGTGACTTCTAGCCACTTTATACACCATCACAAGGGCTATAATACCCACCAGAGCTAACTGCACCCTGCCATCAGGGTGACTTCTAGCCACTTTATACACCATCACAAGGGCTATAATACCCACCAGAGCTAACTGAACTCTGCCATCAGGACGACTTCTAGCCACTTTATACACCAGCACTAGGGCTATTACGCACCAGAGCTAACTGCACCCTGCCATCAGGATGACTTCTCGCCACTTTATACACCATCACAAGGGCTATAATACCCACCAGAGCTAACTGCACCCTGCCATCAGGGTGACTTCTCGCCACTTTATACACCAGCACAAGGGCTATTACCCACCAGAGCTAACTGCACCCTGCCATCAGGGTGACTTCTAGCCACTTTATACACCAGCACGAGGGCTATTACCCACCAGAGCTAACTGCACCCTGCCATCAGGGTGACTTCTAGCCACTTTATACACCGCACAAGGGCTATTACCCACCAGAGCTAACTGCACCCTGCCATCAGGGTGACTTCTCGCCACTTTATACACCAGCACGAGGGCTATTACCCACCAGAGCTAACTGCACCCTGCCATCAGGGTGACTTCTAGCCACTTTATACACCAGCACAAGGGCTATTACCCACCATAGCTAACTGCACCCTGCCATCAGGGTGACTTCTAGCCACTTTATACACCATCACAAGGGCTATTAATCACCAGAGCTAACTGCACCCTGCCATCAGGGTGACTTCTAGCCACTTTATCCACAAGCACAAGGGCTATTACCCACCAGAGCTAACTGCATCCTGCCATCAGGGTGACTTCTAGCCACTTTATACACCAGCACGAGGGCTATTACCCACCAGAGCTAACTTCACCCTGCCATCAGGGTGACTTCTAGCCACTTTATACACCAGCACAAGGGGTATTACCCACCAGAGCTAACTGCACCCTGCCGTCAGGATGACTTCTAGCCACTTTATACACCATCACAAGGGCTATTACACACCAGAGCTAACTGTGCCCTGCCATCAGGGTGACTTCTAGCCACTTTATACACCAGCACAAGGGCTATTACACACCAGAGCTAACTGCACCCTGCCATCAGGGTGACTTCTAGTCACCCTATACACCAGCACAAGGGCTATTACCCACCAGAGCTAACTGCACCCTGCCATCAGGGTGACTTCTAGCCACTTTATACACCAGCACAAGGGCTATAATACCCACCAGAGCTAACTGCGCCCTGCCCTCAGGGTGACTTCTAGCCACTTTATACACCAGCACAAGGGCTATTACACACCAGAGCTAACTGTGCCCTGCCATCAGGATGACTTCTCGCCACTTTATACACCAGCACAAGGGCTATTACCCACCAGAACTAACTGCACCCTGCCATCAGTGTGACTTCTAGCCACTTTATACACCAGCACAAGGGCTATTACACACCAGAGCTAACAGCACCCTGCCATCAGGATGACTTCTAGCCACTTTATACACCATCACAAGGGCTATTACACACCAGAGCTAACTGTGCCCTGCCATCAGGGTGACTTCTAGCCACTTTATACACCAGCACAAGGGCTATTACACACCAGAGCTAACTGCACCCTGCCATCAAGGTGACTTCTAGCCACTTTATACACCAGCACAGAGGGCTATTACGCACCAGAGCTAACTGCACCCTGCCATCAGGGTGACTTCTCGCCACTTTATACACCAGCACAGAGGGCTATTACGCACCAGAGCTAACTGCACCCTGCCATCAAGTTGACTTCTAGCCACTTTATACACCAGCACAAGGGCTATTACGCACCAGAGCTAACTGCACCCTGCCATCAGGATGACTTCTCGCCACTTTATACACCATCACAAGGGCTATTATGCACCAGAGCTAACTGCACCCTACCATCAGGGTGACTTCTAGCCACTTTATACACCATCACAAGGGCTATTACGCACCAGAGCTAACTGCACCCTGCCATCAGGGTGACTTCTAGCCACTTTATACACCATCACAAGGGCTATTACGCACCAGAGCTAACTGCACCCTACCATCAGGGTGACTTCTAGCCACTTTATACACCATCACAAGGGCTATAATACCCACCAGAGCTAACTGCACCCTGCCATCAGGGTGACTTCTAGCCACTTTATACACCATCACAAGGGCTATAATACCCACCAGAGCTAACTGAACTCTGCCATCAGGACGACTTCTAGCCACTTTATACACCAGCACTAGGGCTATTACGCACCAGAGCTAACTGCACCCTGCCATCAGGATGACTTCTCGCCACTTTATACACCATCACAAGGGCTATAATACCCACCAGAGCTAACTGCACCCTGCCATCAGGGTGACTTCTCGCCACTTTATACACCAGCACAAGGGCTATTACCCACCAGAGCTAACTGCACCCTGCCATCAGGGTGACTTCTAGCCACTTTATACACCAGCACGAGGGCTATTACCCACCAGAGCTAACTGCACCCTGCCATCAGGGTGACTTCTAGCCACTTTATACACCGCACAAGGGCTATTACCCACCAGAGCTAACTGCACCCTGCCATCAGGGTGACTTCTCGCCACTTTATACACCAGCACGAGGGCTATTACCCACCAGAGCTAACTGCACCCTGCCATCAGGGTGACTTCTAGCCACTTTATACACCAGCACAAGGGCTATTACCCACCAGAGCTAACTGCACCCTGCCATCAGGGTGACTTCTAGCCACTTTATACACCATCACAAGGGCTATTAATCACCAGAGCTAACTGCACCCTGCCATCAGGGTGACTTCTAGCCACTTTATCCACAAGCACAAGGGCTATTACCCACCAGAGCTAACTGCATCCTGCCATCAGGGTGACTTCTAGCCACTTTATACACCAGCACGAGGGCTATTACCCACCAGAGCTAACTTCACCCTGCCATCAGGGTGACTTCTAGCCACTTTATACACCAGCACAAGGGGTATTACCCACCAGAGCTAACTGCACCCTGCCGTCAGGATGACTTCTAGCCACTTTATACACCATCACAAGGGCTATTACACACCAGAGCTAACTGTGCCCTGCCATCAGGGTGACTTCTAGCCACTTTATACACCAGCACAAGGGCTATTACACACCAGAGCTAACTGCACCCTGCCATCAGGGTGACTTCTAGCCACTTTATACACCAGCACAGAGGGGTATTACGCACCAGAGCTAACTGCACCCTGCCATCAGGGTGACTTCTCGCCACTTTATACACCAGCACAGAGGGCTATTACGCACCAGAGCTAACTGCACCCTGCCATCAGGGTGACTTCTAGCCACTTTATACACCAGCACAAGGGCTATTACGCACCAGAGCTAACTGCACCCTGCCATCAGGATGACTTCTCGCCACTTTATACACCATCACAAGGGCTATTATGCACCAGAGCTAACTGCACCCTACCATCAGGGTGACTTCTAGCCACTTTATACACCATCACAAGGGCTATTACGCACCAGAGCTAACTGCACCCTGCCATCAGGGTGACTTCTAGCCACTTTATACACCATCACAAGGGCTATTACGCACCAGAGCTAACTGCACCCTACCATCAGGGTGACTTCTAGCCACTTTATACACCATCAAAAGGGCTATTACGCACCAGAGCTAACTGCACCCTGCCATCAGGGTGACTTCTAGCCACTTTATACACCATCACAAGGGCTATTAATCACCAGAGCTAACTGCACCCTGCCATCAGGGTGACTTCTAGCCACTTTATCCACAAGCACAAGGGCTATTACCCACCAGAGCTAACTGCATCCTGCCATCAGGGTGACTTCTAGCCACTTTATACACCAGCACGAGGGCTATTACCCACCAGAGCTAACTTCACCCT
Source organism: Terebella lapidaria (assembly GCA_949152475.1). Lineage (NCBI taxonomy): Eukaryota > Metazoa > Annelida > Polychaeta > Terebellida > Terebellidae > Terebella > Terebella lapidaria. The sequence continues at coordinate 52,789,023 of OX424556.1, forward strand.
GCCATCAGGGTGACTTCTAGCCACTTTATACACCAGCACAAGGGGTATTACCCACCAGAGCTAACTGCACCCTGCCGTCAGGATGACTTCTAGCCACTTTATACACCATCACAAGGGCTATTACACACCAGAGCTAACTGCACCCTGCCATCAGGATGACTTCTCGCCACTTTATACACCATCACAAGGGCTATAATACCCACCAGAGCTAACTGCACCCTGCCATCAGGGTGACTTCTCGCCACTTTATACACCATCACAAGGGCTATAATACCCACCAGAGCTAACTGAACCCTGCCATCAGGGTGACTTCTAGCCACTTTATACACCAGCACAAGGGCTATTACACACCAGAGCTAACTGCACCCTGCCATCAGGGTGACTTCTAGCCACTTTATACACCATCACAAGTGCTATTACCCATGAGAACTAACTGCACCCTGCCATCAGGGTGACTTCTAGCCACTTTATACACCAGCACGAGGGCTATTACCCACCAGAGCTAACTGCACCCTGCCATCAGGGTGACTTCTAGCCACTTTATACACCGCACAAGGGCTATTACCCACCAGAGCTAACTGCACCCTGCCATCAGGGTGACTTCTCGCCACTTTATACACCAGCACAAGGGCTATTACACACCAGAGCTAACTGCACCCTGCCATCAGGGTGACTTCTAGCCACTTTATCCACAAGCACAAGGGCTATTACCCACCAGAGCTAACTGCACCCTGATATCAGGGTGACTTCTAGCCACTTTATACACCAGCACAAGGGCTATTACCCACCAGAGCTAACTGCACCCTGCCATCAGGGTGACTTCTAGCCACTTTATACACCATCACAAGGGCTATTAATCACCAGAGCTAACTGCACCCTGCCATCAGGGTGACTTCTAGCCACTTTATCCACAAGCACAAGGGCTATTACCCACCAGAGCTAACTGCACCCTGCCATCAGGGTGACTTCTAGCCACTTTATACACCAACACGAGGGCTATTACCCACCAAAGCTAACTTCACCCTGCCATCAGGGTGACTTCTAGCCACTTTATACACCAGCACAAGGGGTATTACCCACCAGAGCTAACTGCACCCTGCCGTCAGGATGACTTCTCGCCACTTTATACACCATCACAAGGGCTATAATACCCACCAGAGCTAACTGCACCCTGCCATCAGGGTGACTTCTAGCCACTTTATACACCAGCACAAGGGCTATTACCCACCAGAGCTAACTGCACCCTGCCATCAGGGTGACTTCTCGCCACTTTATACACCATCACAATGGCTATTACCAACCAGAGCTAACTGCACCCTGCCATCAGGGTGACTTCTCGCCACTTTATACACCATCACAAGGGCTATAATACCCACCAGAGCTAACTGCACCCTGCCATCAGGGTGACTTCTAGCCACTTTATCCACAAGCACAAGGGCTATTACCCACCAGAGCTAACTGCATCCTGCCATCAGGGTGACTTCTAGCCACTTTATACACCAGCACGAGGGCTATTACCCACCAGAGCTAACTTCACCCTGCCATCAGGGTGACTTCTAGCCACTTTATACACCAGCACAAGGGGTATTACCCACCAGAGCTAACTGCACCCTGCCGTCAGGATGACTTCTAGCCACTTTATACACCATCACAAGGGCTATTACCCACCAGAGCTAATTCCACCCTGCCATCAGAGTGACTTCTAGCCACTTTATACACCAGCACAGAGGGCTATTACGCACCAGAGCTAACTGCACCCTGCCATCAGGGTGACTTCTCGCCACTTTATACACCATCACAAGGGCTATAACCCACCAGAGCTAACTGCACCCTGCCATCAGGATGACTTCTCACCACTTTATACACCAGCACAAGGGCTATTACCCACCAATGCTAACTGCACCCTGCCATCAGGGTGACTTCTAGCCACTCTATACACCAGCACAAGGGCTATTACACACCAGAGCTAACTGCACCCTGCCATCAGGGTGACCTCTAGCCACTTTATACACCAGCACAGAGGGCTATTACTCACCAGAGCTACCGTCTTTCACCAAAGATAATCCGCTACCATAGATAATCCGCACCCCTATTTTGAGGCTCAATTTCTCGGGAAAAACCTATTACTCAGTGTATTATCCGCACCCCCATTCTCTGGTGGAGGTGTGAAATTTCCTCGAGTCGCGAGTCCGATCGGTCAATCAACAGTGATCAGTCGCGATCATTCAAGTGTGACAAACTTTGGCCGACAATAGGCCGGCAGGAAGTTTCATGCTTCATTGACTAGCTGACATCGAAACACATGATTTCTATTGTTGTTTTTGTCAATAAAAAAACAATCTTTTTTTATTTCAGAATGCGATTGCGAGTTTTTTTAGTTGCTGACAAAAATGGATTCGCAAGCAATGTCAAGGCCGTTTCCATCTTCCTGTCCAAGTTAAGGGGTCGTCTCAATGTTCAACAGAAAAATTTCCATGTCGGTTCATTCATCGTTCATGTGCCAATAAATAATATTCCAAATACTTGTTCGACTTCCTGCATCAATAAATAAATCGAGGAACACGATTGTTTCACACACTTTTAATAGCAATCATCAGTTTTAATTGGCAATCATGACATTCAACCCCACATGGAGACGATCCCTAACAGTGGCGCCATCTGCGGGTCAAATCCGGCACAAAAAGATTCTGATGATGTTTTCACCATAAATTTCGATCTGAAAAGAGTCAAAAGACACGACATGACACTATTAATGGAAATAAATACGAATGCCAGTGCATTAACGTACGACTCAATAAATAATTCAAGTTATATTTCTTGCCAAATCGTATTCAGCTATGCAACATTCCTGCTTGATCACGAGATTCCTCCATTATCGTCCATGCACGATCGACTTGCGCCAGTGTCACTGCCTGTCAAACGATTTTTTGGCCACCGAAAAAGCATACAGGTTTTATGTTTCAATGTATAATCTGCACCCTGTAAGTTTTCCCTTGTTTTGGCGGCCTAAAAGTGCAGATTATCTATGGTGAAAGACGGTAATTGCACGATGCCATCAGGGTGACTTCTAGCCACTTTATACACCAGCACAGAGGGCTATTACGCACCAGAGCTAACTGCACCCTGCCATCAGGGTGACTTCTCGCCACTTTATACACCAGCACAAGGGCTATTACCCACCAGAGCTAACTGCACCCTGCCATCAGGGTGACTTCTAGCCACTTTATACACCAGCACAAGGGCTATTACCCACCAGAGCTAACTGCACCCTGCCATCAGGGTGACTTCTAGCCACTTTATACACCAATACGAGGGCTATTACAAACCAGAGCTAACTGCACCCTGCCATCAGGGTGACTTCTAGCCACTTTATACACCAGCACAAGGGCTATTACCCACCAGAGCTAACTGAACTCTGCCATCAGGGTGACTTCTAGCCACTTTATACACCAATACGAGGGCTATTACCAACCAGAGCTAACTACATTCTGCCATCAGTGTGACTTCTGGCCACTTTATACACCAGCACAAGGGCTATTACCCACCAAAGCTAACTGTGCCCTGCCATCAGGGTGACTTCTAGCCACTTTATACACCAGCACAAGGGCTATTACAAACCAGAGCTAACTGCACCCTGCCATCAGGGTGACTTATAGCCACTTTATACACCAGCACAAGGGCTATTACCCACCAGAGCTAACTGCACCCTGCCATCAGGGTGACTTCTAGCCACTTTATACACCAGCACAAGGGCTATTACCCACCAGAGCTAACTGCACCCTGCCATCAGGGTGACTTCTAGCCACTTTATACACCAATACGAGGGCTATTACAAACCAGAGCTAACTGCACCCTGCCATCAGGGTGACTTCTAGCCACTTTATACACCAGCACAAGGGCTATTACCCACCAGAGCTAACTGAACTCTGCCATCAGGGTGACTTCTAGCCACTTTATACACCAATACGAGGGCTATTACCAACCAGAGCTAACTACATTCTGCCATCAGTGTGACTTCTGGCCACTTTATACACCAGCACAAGGGCTATTACCCACCAAAGCTAACTGTGCCCTGCCATCAGGGTGACTTCTAGCCACTTTATACACCAGCACAAGGGCTATTACCCACCAGAGCTAACTACACCCTGCCATCAGGGTGATTTCTAGCCACTTTATACACCATCACAAGGGCTATTACACACCAGAGCTAACTGCACCCTGCCATCAGGGTGACTTCTAGCCACTTTATACACCAGCACAAGGGCTATTACACACCAGAGCTAACAGCGCCCTGCCATCAGGATGACTTCTAGCCACTTTATACACCAGCACAAGGGCTATTACACACCAGAGCTAACTGCACCCTGCCATCAGGGTGACTTCTCGCCACTTTATACACCAGCACAAGGGCTATTACCCCCCAGAGCTAACTGTGCCCTGCCATCAGGGTGACTTATAGCCACTTTATACACTAGCACAAGGGCTATTACACACCAGAGCTAACTGCATCCTGCCATCAGGGTGACTTCTAGCCACTTTATACACCGCACAAGGGCTATTACCCACCAGAGCTAACTGCATCCTGCCATCAGGGTGACTTCTAGCCACTTTATACACCAGCACAAGGGCTATTACCAACCAGAGCTAACTGCACCCTGCCATCAGGGTGACTTCTAGCCACTTTATACACCAGCACAAGGGCTATTACACACCAGAGCTAACTGAACTCTGCCATCAGGACGACTTCTAGCCACCTCATACACCAGCACAAGGGCTATTACACACCAGAGCTAACTGCATCCTGCCATCAGGGTGACTTCTAGCCACTCTATACACCAGCACAAGGGCTATTACCCACCAAAGCTAACTGCATCCTGCCATCAGGGTGACTTCTAGCCACTTTATACACCAGTACAAGGGCTATTACCAACCAGAGCTAACTGCACCCTGCCATCAGGGTGACTTCTAGCCACTTTATACACCAGCACAAGGGCTATTACACACCAGAGCTAACTGAACTCTGCCATCAGGATGACTTCTAGCCACTTTATACACCAGCACAAGGGCTATTACACACCAGAGCTAACTGCATCCTGCCATCAGGGTGACTTCTAGCCACTTTATACACCAGCACAAGGGCTATTACCAACCAGAGCTAACTGCATCCTGCCATCAGAGTGACTTCTAGCCACTTTATACACCATCACAAGGGCTATAATACCCACCAGAGCTAACTGCACCCTGCCATCAGGGTGACTTCTAGCCACTTTATACACCAGCACAAGGGCTATTACCCACCAGAGCTAACTGCACCCTGCCATCAGGGTGACTTCTAGCCACTATATACACCAGCACAAGGGCTATTACTCACCAGAGCTAACTGCATCCTGCCATCAGGGTGACTTCTAGCCACTTTATACACCAGCACAAGGGCTATTACCCACCAGAGCTAACTGCACCCTGCCATCAGGGTGACTTCCAGTCACTTTCCACTCGTAGAACTGGGCATTGAGAGCTCCAATGCGGCGTTTTTTCTCAGCCAGGACCTGACGCTGTTGCTGCTCTCGCTCCTCGCGACGACGCCGAGCCTCCAACTTGATCCGAACCAGCCTGTCAACAGACACATAGCATTGGAACACTATACATGATAGGCCTCTGAACCAGCCTGTCAACAGACACATAGCATTGGAACACTATACATGATGGGCCTCTGAACCAGCCTGTCAACAGACACATAGCATTGGAACACTATACATGATGGGCCTCTGAACCAGCCTGTCAACAGACACATAGCATTGGAACACTATACATGATAGGCCTCTGAACCAGCCTGTCAACAGACACATAGCATTGGAACACTATACATGATGGGCCTCTGAACCAGCCTGTCAACAGACACATAGCATTGGAACACTATACATGATGGGCCTCTGAACCAGCCTGTCAACAGACACATAGCATTGGAACACTATACATGATAGGCCTCTGAACCAGCCTGTCAACAGACACATAGCATTGGAACACTATACATGATGGGCCTCTGAACCAGCCTGTCAACAGACACATAGCATTGGAACACTATACATGATGGGCCTCTGAACCAGCCTGTCAACAGACACATAGCATTGGAACACTATACATGATGGGCCTCTGAACCAGCCTGTCAACAGACACATAGCATTGGAACACTATACATGATGGGCCTCTGAACCAGCCTGTCAACAGACACATAGCATTGGAACACTATACATGATGGGCCTCTGAACCAGCCTGTCAACAGACACATAGCATTGGAACACTATACATGATGGGCCTCTGAACCAGCCTGTCAACAGACACATAGCATTGGAACACTATACATGATAGGCCTCTGAACCAGCCTGTCAACAGACACATAGCATTGGAACACTATACATGATGGGCCTCTGAACCAGCCTGTCAACAGACACATAGCATTGGAACACTATACATGATAGGCCTCTGAACCAGCCTGTCAACAGACACATAGCATTGGAACACTATACATGATGGGCCTCTGAACCAGCCTGTCAACAGACACATAGCATTGGAACACTATACATGATAGGCCTCTGAACCAGCCTGTCAACAGACACATAGCATTGGAACACTATACATGATGGGCCTCTGAACCAGCCTGTCAACAGACACATAGCATTGGAACACTATACATGATGGGCCTCTGAACCAGCCTGTCAACAGACACATAGCATTGGAACACTATACATGATGGGCCTCTGAACCAGCCTGTCAACAGACACATAGCATTGGAACACTATACATGATGGGCCTCTGAACCAGCCTGTCAACAGACACATAGCATTGGAACACTATACATGATGGGCCTCTGAACCAGCCTGTCAACAGACACATAGCATTGGAACACTATACATGATAGGCCTCTGAACCAGCCTGTCAACAGACACATAGCATTGGAACACTATACATGATGGGCCTCTGAACCAGCCTGTCAACAGACACATAGCATTGGAACACTATACATGATGGGCCTCTGAACCAGCCTGTCAACAGACACATAGCATTGGAACACTATACATGATGGGCCTCTGAACCAGCCTGTCAACAGACACATAGCATTGGAACACTATACATGATAGGCCTCTGAACCAGCCTGTCAACAGACACATAGCATTGGAACACTATACATGATGGGCCTCTGAACCAGCCTGTCAACAGACACATAGCATTGGAACACTATACATGATGGGCCTCTGAACCAGCCTGTCAACAGACACATAGCATTGGAACACTATACATGATGGGCCTCTGAACCAGCCTGTCAACAGACACATAGCATTGGAACACTATACATGATGGGGCCAATGAATCAGAATGAACTGAATGCATGTACATTATATCATGAATGTCTTCATCGAAGCAAGAATTACCCGGACATCCCCAAAAGTGCTATACACATTTGGCAATTAGCGAGAAGTGAACAATGTGGAATTGTGGATTGTGAATCCAGACCTGTTGTCATCCATGTCAACGAGCTGCTGTTTGAGTTGTTCACTGACTTCTCGTAGGCCGCGGATGTACGGCGAGGCCTCGGAGAAGTTACTGTAGCGTGGATTGTTCCTCATCAAGTATTGAGCCAGGTAGTTGACGGGGTTAAAGTTGGGGTTCTGGCCCTGCTCAGACAAACCACGCTGGTCGACCTCTGTCAGCAGCTTCTCCACACCCAGAATCAGCGTCGGCAACACCTTGTCCACAAGAAATGCCCGAGTCTCTGCAGTCTCCACGTTGTCACGCATCCACTCCCGGGCGAGTGCGTCAATAGGAACACGCCGTGCCATTGTAAGTGCCTTCTCCCTAGTCTGTTTGTTTACCTCCTTCTTGGCAGCCCTCTTCTCCTGCAGTTTGCCGAGCATATGGTCCTGTTGCAGCTTGTGCCATTGCTGTGGTGCACCACGAGTTGATGGCCGCATGTAGTCTGGAAGAGGCGTCAGGCGGTCCGATGATGCAGATTTGAGCGCGGACAGTCTCCCGCCAGTCTCAGGGCGGTTGTAGCTGAGGGGTGTGCCTCGGGAACCCACCACATTGGGAGGACCTGGACTGGAGGCCAACATCTTCCCAGCTCCTGACAGCCTGCAACATTGGAACAGTTGTTAGAATACCACTATATCCTCCACAGTAAAGGTTGGATCATGTCAATCAATGTCACACTCTCATAAATAAAGTGGCTTTTATCTGACATGCACTATTTTACTCCAAAAACTATTATATCCGTACCCCTTAATTTTTCCCGCCATTAATATTCGCGATTTTCGCGTTTTCATTAAAAACGCGAAAATTTCTGGATGCGAATTTTTTTGGTCAACTGCATTTTGTTTCGCGAATATATTTAATATTGAGCATGGTTAATGTGGTTGAATCTGCTGTTGATTCGGAAATTGACTTTGCAATGTGTGTGGTATAGAACAGAAGAACAAATAATGTTGTACATTTAACATAATTAAATCATTGAACGAGGCATATATGGTAGGGGTAAAGTACGTTTACTACATGTAACTAAAATATACAATGAACCACCATAACACAAAATAAGATTGATCCCGGGCGGGAAGGTGGGAAATTAGTTGTTCATGGAGTGACTGTTGCGCGCCGAATGAACGGTCAGAGAAGGTAGTGTACAACAACTTGGACAGGCTGAGTTTTAATGACCGTCACGCCCTATGAACCCGACCATGAGATACAAGTATGGGGTAAGATATGTAACATAACCTATGAAACATGATAAACCCTTGACAATGTTTTAAACATCATTAACAAGTTAATTTACATAAAAGCAGTAGCCAATTCCAAGTTTACATGTACGTAGTTAATTTTGTACTGTGACTGTTTGTGTTCAATTCATGTTTACTAAGCCAGGAAATAAAGGTATAATAGGTATAATAAAGATACAATTGTGTCCATGTCAGTATTTTTACCAATTGTTGGGTTGCATAGTGAGTATGTTATTGGTAAATACCTCTGTAATGCGTTATCACTAATATACATGTAACAGAAAACGCGGAATTAAACGGCCGCGAATATGTCCAAATCATGAAAACGTGATTTAAAACAGCCGCGAAATTGAAGGGGTTTACAGTATACAATATTGCAGATATATTTGCAATTGTTCAATTATCAGTCAAATTGTTCTTGTGTGTCTCAAAGCACGCAAACAATACGGTACATGTACTTCTTCATATGCAAACAACTATTCTATCATCATCATCATCATTATTATTATTATTATTATTGATATTATTATAATTATTATTATTATTATTTTTATTATTGTTGTTACAATATCGATGGACACACATACCCCAAAAATGGGGTATATCATACCAACTTAGTGACACCATAAAAGTGTCTGGAATCGTTTCTGTGGGCCTGGGTGTCCTTGTAGGGTTAGTGGTCGAGGTTTGGGATGGCGTGACGCTAAAAGGGAATACTGGCTTTTCCTTTTTAAACAATAGTTAAAACAAGTAAAAGCGAGTCGCACTTACCCCATGGGGTAAGTACGACCAAAGTTGAACATACCCCCATCGATATTGTTATTATTATTATTACCCCATGATTTATTGAGTGCATATTGATATGTTTTATGCACTTTACATGAACAAAAACTTTACATGACTAAAAATAATAATTCAAGGTGAATTATTGGACAGTACTAATGTGGGCTAACAGTATTAATTTTTACCAGTAGTAAAGTCAACTTCATCTGTCAGTGGACACGCTTTTTGGCCGCCATTTTGTTTCGAATAATCGGGTCAACTTGAAATTTTGTCTTAATTGGATGTCAGGCTGCATTTTTCATCAAATTTCAGAATTCTATCTCGAAAAATGAAAAAGTTTTACATTCGATCTGTCGGCATTCTAAACGACATAAAATCTACTCTAGTCTACAGGTCGGTTGCAAATTGCAATTCACAAAACAGATCTGACGAATCACAGTTTTCAGTTCTCGTATACAAGAATTATACATTTCTTAGTGACAAAGAAATGACAGTTATTGATTGGACATTTCTGGTATACGAGAAATGGACATTTCTCGTATATACGAGGAGTGCGCCTTCAAGTTGACTTGGTCCAGGAATTGTTGTGGCTAATACATCGCAACCCAGGGACAAGACACTGACAGTGACAGTCATTCAGTCAGCATCCAGTGCGACTACGAGTATATGTTGGAACTAATAATCACTTACCGTCGATGTCTTTCAGTAGTATTGTATTGAACAGCTGTTGAATAGATTAAATCAGTTGGCTACAACAAAAGACATTCAGTGAACTATAGATTCTCGACAAACCGATCTAAGGGTAAACAAACAGTATTTGCTAATTTGAAGCGAGCACTTGTTCTCGCACCTGCCGGATGTTACTGTTGCTAGGTGATGGACGCGAGCGAAGAGCTATTTCTTTCTAGCGGAGAATTAAATCTTGTGCAATACTATACGTGGCCTTCACCTTGGCTAAAAAAAGGAGTTATAGAAATCAGGAAATATACATTTCTGCGATTTATTTTGGAAAGTTACAAACACAGGCACACTGACAAAGGGAAGAGCAGACAGGGTCTTTACTTCTGCGGGTGATAGGGTGGTAGTCGCCGGCACGATGTCCTAGAGTGCTGCTGGCTGTCAGCACACAGTCATATAGTCATGGCTCTGGTGACAGTACAACGCTCGCCCAGTCCAAGTGACACTCCAGACAGTCTCGCATCTGTACGTATTAACAGATGATTTAGGTTCATTCAGTAAACACGTGTACAATATAAAAATATGATAAAAGTACCTATGGTATACGAGCTATGCGTCCTAACTTCGCCAATAATTGGTACTTTTTGCATGATAAAAATGGTATTATCACCCAAATACTGGGTTGACATCGGGCGCACAACTCGAGTTACACGACAAATATGCTAAGGAGGTATCCTGTACCGACTGACCCCTAAACGCGATCATCGTCGCGCGAATGGCAAGTCGAGTTATGAACAGGTCCTTCACGCTACTTTCTCACATTATCGCACATTCTGTTGTCGCGTCAACAAGCATATCTGCTGTTTAGCACAACTTTAAGTTCACATGGGAACATTAAACGTAGCTTTAATTTAACACAATTGCTTTGACGACTGTTTACTGCAGCCAAAGTAAATCTGTGGGTCAATATCTGGAATACACTGAAAGAACGACTCGCATTTCGGGCGGAGTAGCCATTTTGGAATTTACTTTTACTCGGCAAACCCTGGCCCAGGTGAGGATTCTGATCGTGAACGCGAGAGTAACATTTCTGGGTCAAATATTGTCACGTGATCCCATGATCTAGGCACTTCGGGCGAAACACGCGTGACACGCGTTAAGTGAGTTGTGCGCCCGATGTCAACCCTGAAAACAGGAACCCAGTGTTCTCCCCAGAATCTCTAACCGTCGCGCTAGCGCTACGCTTCATTATTCTGCGCTACGCTATTAAGTTTCACGCTACGCTTCTTTTCTATGCGCTACGTTCATTTTTATAGTTAACAAAATGATCGTGTCCTGAATAAACCCAAAAGCATGAAACTTCCCAACCTCTCGCTAATGACAACAACAGACTAACAGCTTTTCCGTAGAAAGTCAGTTTGGCTCACCCGGTATCTGATTTGCCACGGTTGCGCTATGACAATGTTATCTAATGGGAGGTCATTAGCGGTCATACCGCCACCTGCGGGAAATTTATTTTTAGCGGAGTCATTTTGATTCTTCTGGTGAAGTTTCCGTATATCCAAGCGGCAGAGCAAAAAAGTCTCGTCAAACTAGTGGCAAGATTAATCATTATTCCTTGCCGGTAATCTTGTTGCCAGTAATGTGAGCCATTCCTGGCAACAAGATAACAGCGTGGTTTCAAAGAGGGCCACTGTGAAACAAGCAATAATCAGGTCAGGCAAGTTACTGGCTGCTGAGGGGAAGGGGTGGGGGTGGTGGTGTTGTGTGTGTGTGTGGGGGGGGGGGGGGGGGGGCATAGCCAGCTTCCTGTCGTGGCTTTGGCTAGCACCAGGCTGTGCAGTGTTTGGTCCATCTAGATGCGTGTCAGTCCGTATGTATGCAACTTTGCAGTTTTGTCTGCTGAGAGACTGAGAAATTGATGCAAGCATGTCAGTCATCAGGCATTATTGCCTGCTTTGCAATATATTGCATCTGATACTACCGATGGTTGAATTATTCACATGAGCCTCTCTACCGTATTTCAAGCTTGCCTATATATATTTTTAGTGGTTAAACTATATTAGTTTCAATAATTTAATATCCACGACTTGACACAATCTGAATTCAACTAAATTAAATAAGTTTTTTTTTATCTCTTCAACTTTACCATGAAATTGAAAAAAATAACATTGGTAAAAAAAATAACATTCCAAGCATGCTGGGTCGTATGTGCAGGGAGCATGCATGTTTAATATCAGCCAGAAATGATTAAAAAAAAATTTGTGCATTTATAAAACATAATAAAATCATGACAATCCTGTGAATGTTATTTCTTTATATAGAGAGCTCACAGAGCCCCCAGAATGCACCATTCAACACCAAATTGCAATTTTTTTCTGGGGGGGTATGCCCCCAGACCCCCCTATCGGGCGCGCCTATGGCGCGTTAGCGGCTGCGCCGCTGCATCAGCCATTATTTCCAAGGTTTGCATGATGCTTCTTTTTTTTTCTGGGGAGAACACTGGAACCCCAATTGAATGTTCGGCTCCTGTCTGAAAGGTATCATGAAGCTTCTTTGTATGTCACTTCCCTTGGTTGCTCAGTGCAGAAAGTCAGATGGAGATCCTAAATCGCCACCTTTTCGTTATGTCAATTAGAGTCTTCAAATGTCAATAAAATATTCTATAAATGGAGTAAATGTGAAGCTGGTTCCAACGCAGGTGATATCAAACAATTTGGTGCACATAAATCGTCTCAGACAATTATTTAATAACAAGTGACATCCTTCAGTGGAATGTCTAATGTGGGTGCATTTTGTCATTGATTTCCAATCTGTGGTGGCACAAATAAAAATATGTCATTCGATATATTGTGCTTGGACGTGCGTTGCCTCAACATATTGTAGGGTACAATGTTAAGAACATAGAGATGACAAAAGCGAGAAATGAAGAAATATTATGAGAAACCCAGGTCCGATTACCACCATTTTGTTTATGGTCTTAGGAGGTTACAAAAGGGTTGTTATGTGAGCAGCCAATCACAATTGATTGATTGATTATATACCCTCCACCGCTCTTAGACCAACATCCGACTAGGGCTGGATCCATATAACATGTCGCCCTGGATTAAACTGCTGTTTACATTATTTGTGTGTGTTAACAAATCATAGATGATATTTCGTCATTTTCTTAAATGACCCATGCCTATGGTTAAACAATAATAGCAGCATGCTTTCCGAGCTGAAGAATTAACCAAATCTATAACTAATTGTGAGATGGCGAAATTGAGGATCCCTGTTAAAATATTGATCCAGACACACTATCGCACATGTGCAAAAAGGATAACATGTTACCACATTTTAGTCGGAGAAGTTTGCTTTCGGAAAAGTCTCCAGATGGCGACTGAAAGCGCATTGAATGAAGTACATAGAGATTCCCCAACATCGTGAGGGGTGGCTTTATGTGGTCATGTATTTACTCAATTAATTTCACCACCTTACTTTTAAAGATTTTCTAATGCTAACACTTCAAAATGTTGCTAAAATGTCAATACGAGCGATAATTCGGGTAACGGAAACTATCACATGAAATACGCAACTTAAATTAATTATTAATTTCGCAAATTAATAGGAATGTGAAAATTGGCAAATTTTGGGATGTGGCGTTGTTGGGACGCATAGCTCGTATAACACATGATTGTTTACCTGGGATAGCTCAAAGTCAAAAGACTCAATTCCATTACGGTCCCAATTCAGATTGAACAGATTGAGCTCACTCACTCCACAATACTCAATGGTGCAAGCATGAACACAATTAACATCAGATCATATTAATTCTGGCAAGTGTATTTTTATCTCCCAAAGCTTAAACAGGGAGTACGAGCTATCTATCATGGTTGTACCGCATCCTTAAATTCATCAACAGTGTTTTAGTTGGTGTATGAACGACCCGGCCACCAGTCGAGCAGCGAGAGCTGGAGGATGGCATTATGACTGATCGACAACATGAGATACGACCTGATAAGAAGCACCTCCATAGAATTGCCTATCTGTAGCATGAAACAGCATAAAATGTTGACAACTATGAAAATAATCGAATTTGGCATATTTTTTCGCCATAAATATTTCATATTAGGCCTATACCTAGGTCAAATATATACTGTAAAACGAGAGAATTTCAAGAAGATTATTGTTCGCGTTTTTAGAGAATAGACTTTTTCTTTAAGATTTATTTTCGCGCCTCTGTGAATAATTTAAAATTGTACCTAAAAAATTCCAGCAAGGAATGCTTCATTGATATCCATTTGTATATATTGATTGGTTTGAATGTGTATTTTTGTCAGGATTAATTACTGATCACACTGTGTCAGGATTATCTGGTTACAACTTCATAGGACTCTGGAGATAAAGTTACCTCTATGGGAGCAAGTGTAGGAAAGTGCCACTCTGGGCAAATGTGGGTGTGAACAATCATTGCCATGCTATCTGCACCATGTGACCAGCTTTGAACCAATCACATCTCAGATTGCCCACGTTATTGTAAATGCAATCCCCTCTATGATATTGTAGGCGCATAGGCACGTCTTTTCCGCCCTGTTACCTATTTTGCCGTGGCGTTGCATCCGTCATCGTAGTCGTCGTCCGTCTACATTTTTAGTTTACCGGACCTATGGTCCGATAACCTATTGGCATGGCGTTGTGTCCGCCGTCCGTTCGTCCGTCCGGCGTCTGTCGTCCCTCCAGGGCCTCCACATTTTTAGGTTACCGGACCTTTGGTCCGATAACCTATTGGCATGGCGTTGCGTCCGTCGTCCGTCCGTCCGTCCGTCCGTCTAGCCGTCCGTCCGTCCGTCCGGCGTTAACATTTTTATCTTTAAAGTTAACGATCGAATCTTTCTGAAATTTTGCACAAAAATGCCTAAAAATATTTTGAGAAGGAGGTATTTTTTTGTTTTTTGATTTTCGCATTTTTTTCAAAATGGCGGCCGTTTTTGTCGAAAAACGCTCAATTTTGGACTTTGACGGCCATCTTCTCAAAAACTGTCTGATCAGTTTTGAGTTTTTGGTTTCAAAAGATTCCCCTCATATACCTCTGTGATATGTATAAGTTTGGTTGCCCTAAATCTGCCGGTTTTCGTGTGGCGGCCATTTTGAATTTTTGGCGGGTCGGCGAAAAAAATTTTTTTCGCCCCAGATCGCATTACTATCCATTTTGGGCCATTTCTAGAGCAAAAAAAAATTTTCACCCTTTGAAAAAAATTTTGGACTTAGAAAATTTTCGGCACTTTTTCCCTTCATAATGGGAGCTGTCCGGACTGTACTCATAGAACGCTTGAAGATAGAGCTTAGAAATTGGCACTTTCAAATGGGAAGTCATATATGGCGACCTGTGTGGTGACCTTGAATTTGACCTTGGATGACCTTGAAAGGTCAAAACAGCCATTTTTGGGTCGAAAAACGCTCAAATTTGCACCTGGTCTGTATTTTCTCAAAAACTCTCTGATCAGTTTTGAGATTTTTGCTTAAAAAGATTCCTCTTATATACCTCTGCGACGTGTATCAGTTTTGTTGCCCTTGAATCGCCGATCTCAGTGTGGCGGCCATTTTGAATTTTTGACGAGTCGGCGAAAAAAAAAATTTTCGCCCCAAATAACATTACTATCCATTTTGGGCCATTTCTAGGCAAAAAAAAATTTTCACCCTTTGAAAAAAATTTTGGACTTAGAAAATTTTCGGCACTTTTTTCCTTCATAGTGGGAGCTGTCAGGACTGTACTCATAGAACGCTTGAAGATAGAGCTTAGAAATTGGCACTTTCAAATCGGAAGTCATATATGGCGACTTGTGTGGTGACCTTGAATTTGACCTTGGATGACCTTGAAAGGTCAAAACAGCCATTTTGGGGTCAAAAAATGCCCAGATTTGCCTTTGTAAATGAAATGCTTGCAGATAGAGCTCCTGTTTGCATTATGAACATATAGGAAGACATATATGGCACAACTAATGATGACCTTGAACTTGACGTCAGATGACCTTGAGTGCCAAATGTCTGACTTGGAATGTGTAAATTGACCTGAGCGGCCTAAACGATTCCACCCAACATATAGAATATCAAATGCCGCACACATACATGTAATGGTTACATCGAAGTTCATACGGATGACCTTGATTGGTAAATCCCAAGGTCATATGTTTACACTGCGCACCTTGATTGGTAAATCTCAAGGTCTGTTACCTGCCAATGCTGCCATGGCCAAACCAAAATTGTCCGGTAACCTATCTTAGCCTTTGGGCTAATTTTTATGCCAATTTATAATATGGTACTATTTAACATCGCAAAAAAACGGTATTAACGAGTTAGAAAAATCAGGGTATAGTTTGTTAGCTTGCTATGACACATTGGTTAAATTTGACACGATTTCCTTGATCGAAATGATACTGAGGAGATACGAAATCAGAATTTTATGCACGTTTCCAATTTCCGATAACTCAGTTGATGCTTTTATTGATCGACTTATCATCATGATCATACTGGATGGGACATACTCATATGGTTACATCATTTGTTTTCTATCACACTTTCGCGTTGGTCTATAATATAACAATAATATGTTTTTTGTGGGCCTTATGGGTATTTAAGGCCCTGTTGGATGATTCGAAGCCCTCCATCAGTCCATGGCCATTTAAATCCCTCGCTAGTGCTCGGAATTCAAATGGTCCATGTCGGGCTTCGAATCATCCAAGACAGGCCTCAAATACCGGTACCCATAATGCACACACAAAACATATTATCACTATTATTACCGATAAACCAAGTTTTATTTGGTATAGGAGTATATTTTTATTCTGTATATTGAATGAAACAAGACAAAATAAGCCATATGCGGTGAACAGATTACAACGCGACATTCTTTTGGGCTTGGCTTCAACATATGGATCTCAAATACATTTGAACATAAAACACGGGCTTCAAATGGCATTTGAAACGAAAAATCAGATTTTGAATGAAAATAACAGTGTGTATTCCGTTTGAAAATGGGGCAGCACTCATTCACAGTAAACAGTTATGATTGTCTGCTTATCGTCTTTGTAATCGGTAATAATGCTTAATAAACTTTGCCGCTCATAACTCAACATGAGTACGTTTCTTCACTGCAGCCATGATTAAATAATATCAGTTCACCCAATTGTTTTTGTTCAGAATTATACAAGGTCCACAGATCTTGTCGATCGTGAACTGTCTGTCAAATGCATTGACAATACATAATCCATATACATGTATTTCTCAATGTTGGGAGCAGCACACGGCATGAGGCTGTACTTTAGTTAGTTCTCGTGGTTCCAGTGGATGATCACTCCCAAGTTGAACTTTGTGAAAGTGACACTAAAGTCACACTAAGTAACAATCACTAAACCAGAAAGTTCTACTTTAGAATAGTGCGAGATCAGCACTCGGCCCATACAGTATCTCTTACTCTTGCTCCCAGCCCACCTATCCCTGTAAATTTCTGTTATATTCTAACTGATTTTATTCTTTAAGCTCTGAACGGTTTTAATTTGACTTGTTCTTGTCTGACCACATATGCTACCAGCGCACTCCACTGAGAGGTTGATGGGCCCATGAGGTAACAGCGGCTCAAGGATCAACTGTTTTACCCACTAGCAAAGTGTTGCTGGTGATGCCCGGGGCCCAGTGCCCTATAAATGATAAAGGTCGCATGATTGAACCATATTTATTGGAAGGAATCAGATTATGATGAATGACAGCACATCAATCAAAAACTGAATCATCAATCTGAATTGAACAATTATACTCAGTCATCACCACCCTTGTCACAAAAGTCATGTACTAATGGAAGTGTTCCCGAAAAACGTCATACTGTCGGACATATTCGGCACTCTTTTCAAGCGTCCGGCAATACTTGATAATCAATCGGACATATTGTCCGACATGTGATAAATTTCACAGTTCGCGAATACTAAGCGTACACCTCACCAGTACATCCAGCATTATGTATAATTACGTTATAATAGTGACTGTGTTGTGCGTGTGGAGCGAAAATGAAACCAGACCAGGTATGAATGCACATAGTAACCAAAGACAAGTATAGCGTCGGACTTGAAAGCTGCCCCCAGAAAATCCCAGACATCATGGAAAGTCGGGTGGAACTGGTTAACACTAGTTAAGGCTTGAAGGTGGGCGAATGTACTGCGATATATGCATTGACTTTACAAATAGAGATGATGTCAGAAGTCTTGATTTTTTTGGATCGCACAGTTTCAAAAAGTCGGCAGTGACTGGCCATGAAAACAGCATAGGACATACTTCTGCATGAATCCTCAGATTCTGAACAGTCTGAAGAAGTCCAGGCCAGCTCAGGACAATGAGTATGATGACAAAAAAATATGCAACAAAATTGTTGAACTTACCAGATATATGTTCGAAATTCACCTACCTGCTAAGTACCTGGATTTAATGGGCACTCTGTGGTATTCATTCATGACTGTTGTTGTGACATGTTGTTGTTACATGTTTTCAGTCGGCGACTGACAAAATATGATAAAGACCAACATATAATGACACAGTGTTTGTTTCTTGTTTATTCCAAAGCCTCCTTAATCAAGCGTCAGCTAAGATATGTCAGATAATCTGTAAAAATGGCAGACATAAATTCCAAACTTGCCTTACACAATGTCAGAAAGATGAAAAGTTTTTCGGGGACACTGGATACAAGCAGTCATAGTAAGTTAGTTGCCACATGTTACAGTGACCTATTCATCAATTTCATGATGGCTACAGTGAATAAAGAATGCCTGATGCCTGACTGGCGTGTTCAGTTGTCATTACACATATGTCAGACTTCTTGCGTGGGAGCTGTGATATAGGGTGTGAGAGGAGATACAACCTTGTCGTGTGTAGCGACAGACCGTCTAGTTACTGATGGCTCATATGAATCCCCTTGCTGTGACATCACATCATCTGGGTTTTCCAGGACCATGTAGATGGAATACCCGACCTTGAGTCATCAACGAAGTCACCAAGGAGGTCTCAGAGGTATGTACAAGCCTTCATTATACCAACATTAGCTAATTTTGCTGCTCTTTAGCTACTGTATATAAACACTTCACAACGAGGCTTTTTGTATGACATACTTAATTTAATTTTCATACCTGTTGAAAGCATCTGATGCTTGCTCTGTTGAGTGAATTTTCCTGGACTATTTGTATCTCTGACCTCCTGAGAAGTTCTGATGCCTGCTCTCTCAAGTGAAATCTGTAGGACTATTTGTATCTCTGACTTCCTGAGAAGTTCTGATGCCTGTTCTCTCAAGTGAAATCTTTAGGACTATTTGTATCTCTGACCTCCTGAGAAGTTCTGATGCCTGCTCTCTCAAGTGAAATCTGTAGGACTATTTGTATCTCTGACTTCCTGAGAAGTTCTGATGCCTGTTCTCTCAAGTGAAATCTTTAGGACTATTTGTATCTCTGACCCCCTGAGAAGTTCTGATGCCTGCTCTCTCAAGTGAAATCTTTAGGACTATTTGTATCTCTGACCCCCTGAGAAGTTCTGATGCCTGCTCTCTCAAGTGAAATCTTTAGGACTATTTGTATCTCTGACCCCCTGAGAAGTTCTGATGCCTGCTCTCTCAAGTGAAATCTTTAGGACTATTTGTATCTCTGACCCCCCGGGAAGCTCTGATGTCTGCTCTCTCAAGTGAAAATTCCAGGACTACATTTAGGGATTTCGGCTGATATGCCTTTATGGTTTTGTCAGAATTCTTCTTTTTTTAGGTTACCGGACCTATGGTCCGATAACCTATTGCCGTCGCGTTGCGTCCGTCGTCCGTCCGGCGTCCGTCGTCCGTCGTCCGTCCACATTTTTATCTTTAAAGTTTACAGGCGGATTTTCCTGAAATTTTGCACAAAGTTGCCTAAAAATATTTCAAGAGGGGGTTATTTTTTAGTTTTTTGATTTTCGCATTTTTCTCAAAATGGCGGCCATTTTTGACGAAAAATGGCCAATTTTGGACTTTGGCGGCCATTTTCTCAAAAACTGTCTGATCAGTTTTGAGATTTTTGTTTCAAAAGATTCCCCTTATGTACCTTTATGATGTGTATAAGTTTTGTTGCCCTTGAATCGCCGGTCTCCGTGTGGCGGCCATTTTGAATTTTTGACGGGTCGGCGAAAAAAAATGTTTTGGTCCCAAATCGCGTTACTATCCATTTTGGGTCATTTCTAGACAAAAATTTTTTTTCACCCTTTGAAAAAAATTTTGGACTTAGAAAATTTTCGGCACTTTTTTCCTTCATAATGAGAGCTGCCTAGACTGTACTCATAGAACGCTTGAAGATAGAGCTTAGATATTGGCACTTTCAAATGGAAAGTCATATATGGCGACTTGTGTGGTGACCTTGAATTTGACCTTGGATGACCTTGAAAGGTCAAAACAGCCATTTTTGGGTCGAGAGATGCTCAAATTTGCACCTGGACTGTCTTTTCTCGAAAACTGTCTGATCAGTTTTGAGATTATTGTTTCAAAATATTCCCCTTATGTACCTTTATGATGTCTATAAGTTTTGTTGCCCTTGAATCGCCGGTCTCCGTGTGGCGGCCATTTTGAATTTTTGACGGGTCGGCGAAAAAAATTTTGTTTGCCCCAAATCGCGTTACTATTCATTTTGGGTCTTTTCTAGACAAAAAAAAATTTTCACCCTTTGAAAAAAATTTTGGACTTAAAAAATATTCGACACTTTTTTCCCTCATAATGGGAGCTGCCAAGACTGTACTTATAGTACGCTTGAAGAGAGAGCTTAGATATTGGCACTTTCAAATAGGAAGTCATATATAGCGATTGGGGAGGGGACCTTGAATTTGACCTTTGATGACCTTGAAAGGTCAAATCAGCCATTTTTGGGTGAAAAAATACCCAAATTTGCCTCTACAAATGAAATGCATGTAGATAGAGCTTCAGTTTGCATTATGAACATATAGGAAGTCATATATGGAACAACTAATGATGACCTTGATTTTGACCTTGGATGACCTTGAGTGCTAAATGTCTGACTTGAAATCTTGAAAGTGGCCTCTGAAGCATAAACTTTTGCACATACAGGTTAGGATTGTGTAATAAGCCTGTAAAAAAGTCATGTATAAATGGCACATTTTTTTTTCTTCACATTTTTTAGGTTACCGGACCTATGGTCCGATAACCTATTGCCGTCACGTTGCGTCCGTCGTCCGTCCGGCGTCCGGCGTCCGTCCTCCGGTGTCCGTCGTCCGTCCACATTTTTATCTTTAAAGTTTACAGGCGGATTTTCCTGAAATTTTGCACAAAGTTGCCTAAAAATATTTCAAGAGGGGGTTATTTTTTAGTTTTTTGATTTTCGCATTTTTCTCAAAATGGCGGCCATTTTTGACGAAAAATGGCCAATTTTGGACTTTGGAGGCCATTTTCTCAAAAACTGCCTGATCAGTTTTGAGATTTTTGTTTCAAAAGATTCCCCTTATGTACCTTTATGATGTGTATAAGTTTTGTTGCCCTTGAATCGCCGGTCTCCGTGTGGCGGCCATTTTGAATTTTTGACGGGTCGGCGAAAAAAATTTTATTTGTCCCAAATCGCGTTACTATCCATTTTGGGTCATTTCTAGACAAAAAAAATTTTTTCACCCTTTGAAAAAAATTTTGGACTTAGAAAATTTTCGGCACTTTTTTCCTTCATAATGAGAGCTGCAGGGACTGTACTCATAGAACGCTTGAAGATAGAGCTTAGATAATGGCACTTTCAAATGGAAAGTCATATATGGCGACTTGTGTGGTGACCTTGAATTTGACCTTGGATGACCTTGAAAGGTCAAAACAGCCATTTTTGGGTCGAGAAATGCTCATATTTGCACCTGGCCTGTCTTTTCTCGAAAACTGTCTGATCAGTTTTGAGATTATTGTTTCAAAATATTCCCCTCATGTACCTTTATGATGTTTATAAGTTTTGTTGCCCTTGAATCGCCGGTCTCCGTGTGGCGGCCATTTTGAATTTTTGACGAGTCGGCGAAAAAAATTTTGTTTGCCCCAAATCGCGTTACTATTCATTTTGGGTCATTTCTAGACAAAAAAAAAATTTTCACCCTTTGAAAAAAATTTTGGACTTGGAAAATTTTCGGCACTTTTTTCCTTCATAATGGGAGCTGCCAGGACTGTACTCATAGTACGCTTGAAGATAGAGCTTAGATATTGGCACTTTCAAATAGGAAGTCATATATAGCGAGTTGGGAGGTGACCTTGAATTTGACCTTTGATGACCTTGAAAGGTCAAAACAGCCATTTTTGGGTGAAAAAATGCCCAAATTTGCCTCTACAGATGAAATGTATGTAGATAGAGCTTCAGTTTGCATTATGAACATATAGGAAGTCATATATGAAACAACTGATGATGACCTTGATTTTGACCTTGGATGACCTTGAGTGCTAAATGTCTGACTTGAAATCTTGAAAGTGGCCTCTGAAGCATAAACTTTTGCACATACAGGTTAGGATTGTGTATAAGCCTGTAAAAAAGTCATGTATAAATGGCACATTTTTTTTTTTCACATTTTTTGAACTTGACCTTAAAGACCTTGAAGGGCGAATCTCAAAATCTGAAATTGGCCTCTACACACGAAATACTTGTTGATAAAACTTATATGTTTGTATTATGAACATACGAAGTCATATGCAGCATACCTGATGGTGACATTGAGATTCACAAAGATGACCTTGACTGGTAAATCTCAAAATCCTATGTCACGTACAATGCTTGAAACCAAAATTGTCCGGTAACCTATCTTAGCCCTTGGGCTAATTTTTAGCTTACCGGCCCTTTGGGCCGATAAGCTTTTGTCGTGGTTTTTCGTCCGTCGTCCGGCCGTCGTCTGTCGTCCGCCGTCCGTCCGGGTCTGTAACTTTTTTTTGACATGATGAATTTCCTCATAAATTTGTCAGAACATACCTTGGGCCAGTATCTAAAGATGTTTTTTTAATTTTTTTGATTGAATCGTTTTTGCCTATTTGGCGGGCATTTTTGACGAAAATTTGCCAATTTTGGACTTTGGTTGCCATTTTCTCAAAAACTGTCTTATCAGTTTTGAGATTTTTGTTTCAAAACATTCCTCTCATGTACCTTTATGACGTGTATAAGTTTCGTTGCCCTTGAATTGCCGGTCTGCGAGTGGCGGCCATTTTGATTTTTTGACGGGTCGGCAAAAAAAAATTTTTTTGTCCCAAATCAAGTCACTATTCGTTTTGAGCCATTTCCAGCGGAAAAAACAATTTTTTTTTTTTTTGGCCATTGAAAAATTTCACCCAATTTTTCCTTCATAATGAGAGCTGTGCAGAGTAAACTCATAGAAGACTTCAAAATAGAGCCTAAGTATTGGCACATTCGAATGGGAAATCATATTTTGATTTTTTGACGGGTCGGCAAAAAAAAAAAAATTTTGTCCAGAATCAAGTCACTATTCGTTTTGAGCCATTTCCAGCGAAAAAAACAATTTTTTTTTTTTGGCCATTGAAAAATTTCACCCAATTTTTCCTTCATAATGAGAGCTGTGCAGAGTAAACTCATAGAAGACTTCAAAATAGAGCCTAAGTATTGGCACATTCAAATGGGAAATCATATATTGCGGTTTGAGTGATGACCTAGAATTTGACTTTCAATGACCTTGGAAGGTCAAAAACGATGAATTTTGTCTTTGGTTGGAAAATCAATACTCTGCGTTTCTCATGATTGCCGGTAAGCTACAGCACCCTTGTTGTTATGTTTTGGACTTTGTTTCCGCACGATAACTAAAAAACTATTCATGCATTTGCTGCAAAACTGTGCATGGAGGTTCATATATTGCCCGGGAACAACCCTATCGATTTTGAGGTCATATGGTCAAACGACCTATGACCTAGAGGTCAAAACAGTTTTCGTCCAGTCATCGTTGAGGTTTCATGCACATCTCGGAAACGGTGCGTCGTAGAGCGAAACAGACGGTATTTTTGGACTGGTCACCCTAGACAAACATGTGTAAGGGGTATTGGGGATGAATTTTGAATTTTGCCTTGAATTTTTCTGTTGAGTTGGCATTTTTGTTTTCGTCAATATCTCGGAAACGGTGTGTCGTAGAGCGAAACGGAAGTTATTTTTGGACTCGTCTTAGACAAACATAGGTAAGGGGTATTATGGATGAACTTTGATCTTGACCTTGAATTTTTTCTGCTGAGCCGGCATTTTTTGTTTTCGTCGATATCTCGGAAACGGTGCGTCATAGAGCGAGGGTATTAGAGTATTAGGGATGACCTTTGACCTTGACCTGGAATGGTTTTGCCGAGTCGGCATTTTTCATTTTCATCGATATCTCGGAAACTGTGCTTCGTAGAGCGAAATGGACGTTATTTTCGACTCGTTGCTCTAGACAAACATGTCTTAAGGGTATCAAGGACCTTTGACCTTGACCTTAAATTTTTTCGCTGAGTCGGCATTTTTCGATTTCATCGATATCTCAGAAATGGTGGGTCATAGAGCAAAAAAGGCATTAATTTCGGACTCGTGGCCCTAGACAAACATATCTGAGGGGTATTAGGGATGAACTTTGACCTTGACCTGAATTTTTTTCGCGGAGTCGACATTTTTCATTTTTCATCGATTCCTCGGAAATGGTGCGACCTAGAGCAAAACAGACATTAGACAGATAGTCTTAGGGGTATCAAGTTTGTCCTTCACATACATGTAATTACACAAAATGTCTTATAGGTCTCATTGGGAGCTTATCATGTTTTTGCCAAGTCAGCATTTTATTTTTTTCATGCTTCACCCTGAAATGCCTCCAGGGCCTTTTAGGCCTTGACGTCTAGTTTTTTTCGTTTTGACGGACGATTTTATTGTGAATCTAATAATTCGAACATTTCAAATTTTAATTATTTTTAGCTGTTGGAACTAATTGAATAATCACGGTTGTAACTTGAAGAGTAGAATATATGTTATCCACAAACATCATGTTTTTTCTGAGTCTCATCATAGATTATAGGCCTGGAAGGCTTCACTGTACCTGTGTCACACTTCTTCTGTATCTATGGTAACACGTTACTATCCAACTATGTTTCCAACTGCTTCTTTCTTGATTTACATTTTTTGTGCCAAACTGCTTACCATTGTAACGTTTGACGCACACGGTGCACGCGGCGGGCGTCGTGATTACTAGAACTACATCCAGGTAACAGTTCGTCCGGACAAGTCCGGCCGTTATACATCACATCGTAACACACCATCATCACCATCAACATCATCATACAACATGTACATTAGTTATGGTAATGTAGCTGTTTGCGGAGCCTGAGATGCCATGGGAGTGGCACCACAGAACTGGCGCACGTGGGCATGTTGCTGGCCGGCCTCGCCGACGGCACTGCTGCAGGGATAGAACCCTGGACAGCCCGACGGTCTGCCAGAGCCTGTACCGCACCATTCCAGGGCGAGAGACACGATTCATCACGGTCCCCTTCCTGGGCCCCCTACTGGAAGTCGTCCCTGAGGCCTTACGGACGCCTCAGCCGAGGAGGGACAAGGAGCTCATGGCTGAGCTCACCTGTCGTCCTTTCGCCTTGCTTGCTCAGACAACTCCAAACACACAAAGCGGCTCAGGAGTATTTATAACCCCCAAAGCACGAGAGACGACTGATGACATAAAGCCATTGTTACAGTACAGTGGATCGATAAAAGACAATACGTCACTAAGCGACACATGTGCTTCGAATGTGAAGCGGCCAAAACAAGGGTAGTGTTTACAAAGAATCTCCTGCCGTGATCGTCCCTGAGGCCTCACGATAGTGATTTGGTATTTCATTGTATCCCCCAAACCAAGTTCGCCGGATACTATGGATTTACGATCGTCGCGCCGCCGCCGCGTCCGCAGACACTTTCTTGTGAACGCGCTACAGCTTACAAATCTGAACCGATTTTGATAATATTTTATATGGACATGTCCTATGGTGAGATCACGACACCTATCGATTTTGGTTGCCATAGCAACCAAAATAGCCGATTGGCGTAACATTTTGTGCTCAAATTAGCCTGTTTAACAAACATGGGTTGTGAACGCTCTAAGGGTGGGAGTTTTCGATGAATGATGATGAAATCGCACAGGCTCAATGAGAAAGACCATCACACGAAACCTATTGTTTTTCAGAATGATCGAATAAATATTAATAAGTTTGAGAGGTTAACTTATTACGACAATCAAAATACCTACTTTGACATGTGTGATCACTCCAATAACCTGTACTATGAAAGCAAATTGCACTGGATTCTTGTTCAGAATACAGAACTGATGTTTTTGGTGAAAACAGAACAATATTACTGAATAAGTTACCATTGGTTTTACTAGTTAAGTTTATTATTGACCACAATAAAAATAGTTAAGACAAGAAACATTTATTATTGAGCTCAACAAGGTAAAGGTTTTGTCCAGTAGATATTTCACAGGTGTAACCGAATAAGTCAACATTATTTTTACTAGTTAAGTCTATTATTGACCACAATAAAAATAGTTAAGACAAGAAACATTTATTATTGGGCTCAACAAGGTAAAGCTTCTTTGCAGTAGAGATTTCATGGCTCTAACTGAATAAGGTAACATTATTTATACTAGTTAAGTCTATTATTGAACTCAAGGAAAATAGGTAAGACAAGAAACATTTATTATTGAGCTCAACAATTTGAAAGTTTTGTCCAGTAGAGATTTTATGGGTGTAACTGGATAAGTTAACATTATTTTTACTAGTAAAGTCTTCGAATTTCAACTTGATACCAAGTTTGGCACATATTATGAATCGAAATATAATTTGTGGTGAAAAGATCGATTTGGCTCCAATTACCGGGTAGTCATCTTGAAATGCAGTTTTTGTCAACTTTTGCTTTGAATTTCAACTTGGAACCAAGTTTGTCAAATATTCTGGGTTGAAACATAACTTTAGGTGAAAATTTATATCTGGCTGTAATTTCGTTATTTTATCGAGCATGTCGAAATGGAAATTCGTATGCAGTGTTTTAGTGGTGATCTTGAATTCGACCTTCAATAAGCTTGAAAGGTTTCACGCTCACAATGTACATCAGTAATATATTTGGGGCAACAGGGATGATAGGGCTACGGGGCATACACCCAAGCGGTCGTAGGCGACCGGAAGCATCTAGTTTACTCAATAGAGGTCTAAAAAGAATCAAAACACAGCAGGGGATACAATTCCATTATAAGCTGAATATTTTTTGTCGTGGATTTTTGTCCATCGGTTCATCAGTCATCCGTCTGACTAATAAGTTTTTCGGGCTTGTTGGATCTATCTAAAAACTTGCCAAAATATTCCTTGGGCTAATAGCTTTTTATATTCATTCGTTTTTGCTGATTTAACAGAAATTCTTGGTCGACTTTTATCCTGATACTCACAACAAACTTTAAAAGCATGAGCTTTCGGTGACCATGCAGTCACCTTCGTCAGCGTCAGCTGAAGAGTGTTTGTGTGTCGCTAGTCACATGACCGGGATATTGTCGGTCATGTGACTTTAGGATCCCCTGTCAGATGGCCGGGATGGTATGTCGCCCTCGGTCTCTGTTGAGGGATGGTTCCTGGTTGACGATGTGTATCGCCTCCGCCACACCCCTGCGGACCCAGTTTTCTTCCTTTTTGGAGAACGGACACGAGTGTGTTGGAGAAGGAGTGCTGTTGTTCCAGGTCTAGGCCCCACTGGGTGGGAGCTTGCCCATGATTCTTGACGAGTCAACTCGGTAAAAAATCTTTCCTCGCAGGGGCTTTGCTCAGCAAAAATCTTTTGTCGCATGGGCTTTCAGATGCCCCTGTGATTGAAGATTTTTGCCGAGCAATGCCCCTGCGAGGAAAGATTTTTACCGAGTTGACTCGTCAAGAATCATGGGCAAGCTCCCACCCAGTGGGCCCATGGGGGACAAGGTACTGTAGTGTTTGGCGAGTCTTGTCTTGAGGCACCTCTCTAATTTTAGGATCTCACAGAAGTTTATTTGCCGAAAATTGTTAATACCCGGGTATTCCACATCTTTCTACTTTTTCCGAAAGTAGGAAAATGCTTACACCACATGGTGTCTAGTGTTGAGAATTGAAATGTTTGACCATGTTTGATGATTTGAATTTTTTTTTCAATCGATCATCGATTATTAATAAAAAGTAATGGAATGTACAGTCACATAATTTTGCCTTTCCTGACGTCTGAAGAAAGTCTTAACGACAATTTCTGAATGTCTGAACTAACTTTTACTTCTTTTGTTCTGGTGTGTATGGCCAATATGTGTGTATTTTGCTATAAACAGCGTCAAAAAAGAGACAAAGGCAGAGTTTTGTCAGATCTCAAAGCTATCGAAGGATGTTAAGATCGGATCATGGTAAGGAAATATATGTTCATGTTTGATTGGAATAATCAGTTTTCCAAAAATGCAATCAAGTGCTTGATTGAACATAGTTTTGACCAGTCATCCAAGTCAGTCGATGACTCCCATCACTAATGGTTTCCAGAAGCACATTTGAGATAGAGCTTAAGTTTGTATTACGAGCTGATAGGATGTCATACATTGTGCATCTGTTAGTGCTCAAACTCAATGTCATGACAGCTGAGGTACATGAAGGTGTGTGATTTGGTCAATGGAGACAAAACACTTAAGATATAGCTTAGGTTTGTATTATGAGCATATCAAATTTGTTACATCTGATGGTGACCTTGAACTTGAACTGACCTCGGGTACTCACATTCAATGGACACATGGGGATGTGTAGATTGGTCCTGTGTGGTGCATCTAATTATGGATTGTAATGCCTACATAAGCATGTGTAAAGTAGTTGCGGAGACAGAACATTTGATTTGAAGGTAGAGCTCAGTTTTGTATTGTGAATTTGTTATCATCTATACTGCATCTTCTGGCAAGACAACTTAGGATCATTCTGACAATTCTTGCTATGAAGAAGAACAAACGATATCTGGAAAAAAATTCAAATGCCGGTAAGCTACAGCACCCTTGGTGCTATGTTTATTTGAACCTATCAAATTTCAGATATCATCAGACAAGAAAGCGATTCCGGAAGTGTCTGACTGGAATACGCTTTGTGTCACGTCTGCGGTGAGCAGAGCATGCTGGAAAATATCGACTAACTGATGATTCTTTGGCAAACTGTCTCCCCGTTCTCCTTCTTGCAACCTTCCATTATAAACATTACTTCTGATGTAAACAGACTCAGTCTTGTTGTTCCTGACACCCCTTGAATAATGTCGCTAACTTTACTGATCATTCTAGACATCCTGGATATTCTCTTGCATAGCTTTGTAAATAGAACTTGCCATGTATGTACTTGCCTTATTCAGACTTGTTCATATCTGTTTACATGTCTGTGCTGAAAGTATACTTTGATTTTTAACTTACTACTTAAATGCTTGCACCTAGATGTAGGATCGTTTAAGCTTATGAGAAGTCATTAAAATATATTTTGGTGACCTTTAATTTGACCTTGACGATCTTGATGGCTGGATCCCAAAGTCCCACTTGATCTGAAATGTGTAAATTGGCCTTTACATCAGAATACTTGTTAATACATCTTGTTTGTAATATGAACATATATATAGCCATATGCAGCACACGTAATAGTGACCATGGTGACATTGAAGTTCACAAAAATTACCTTGGTTGGTAAATCTCAAGGTTATCATATATGTCCCCTGGTAACCTATCTTAGCCGTTGGGCTAAATATCAATTTACTTGAACATACCATGGCTCAATATCCAAAGACGTTATTCGAATTTTTCGATTGAATCTTTTTTGTCCATTCGGTGGCCATTGTACTAACAAAGATGGGCAATTTGATGCTATTTCAAAGATAATATTTAAAAATCCATGTGATATCCTTTTAATTGTATCCCCCGAACGAAAGTCGGGGGATACTATGGATTGCAGGTCACATTTCTGATTCGATTTTGATAATTTTTTAGAGGGACATATGGTAAGATCTGAACACTAATCGATTTTGGTTGTCGTAGCAAACAAATTGGCCGACTGACGACACATTTTGTGCTCAAATTGACCTGTTTGGCACACATGGTTTGTGAATGCTCTAAGGGTGGGAGTTTTCAATGAATGATGATGAAATCGCACACGCTCAATGAGAAAGACAGTCACACAAAACCTATTCACACTAAAAACTAATTTTCTTATTTTTCCTTAATTAAAATGAGATAGATATTCTAGGGAGTGAGTGAAGAAAAATTTTCTTACACCATATTCAAGAAAATATTTCTCAAAATAGTTTAATAATTCTAGAAAAAAAATCTTATTCCAAGAAATTATTTCTTGAAATTATTTCTTAGTTAAAGTTGTAATTTTCTTGAGTTTTCTGATGAACGTCTAGAATTTTTTTTATCGTTTTCTTAATATCACATTGATACACACCAAGACTAGAAGCTAGATAAATTTTTATTACGTGCAAATGACACAGTGACAATTTTGTTATTCATGACTAATTTTACATTTGACCTCCACAAAGCAAGTGCCCCTCTCATTGGAATAACTTTTCACAACACATACTTTGCATCTATGTCATATTTGAAATCTACGGCGGCCATATTGTCTTCTTCCATTCGGATTAGTCTTGTGACTGGTCATGTGATCACTAGTATCACAGTTGAAACAAGAAAATTTCTTAAAGCAAGAAAATTTAAGAAATCATTACATTTCACATTGTTTTAAAATCCATTTCATCCATGATTTTGTTTAGTCCAACCTCTTTGCTCACAGTCTGGGGTGTTGGCAAAAGAGGTTGAGGTTGGCAAAAGATGTACATGTACAAAGTAAATTTGTACGAACAAATAATATCCTCACATATCAGTCATCAGCTGCAGACTACATGAATACTCACAACACCTATTTGTGTGTGTTTAAATAGAAGAAATGTCAAGAAAATTATACTCAATTTGAGTTTATTTTTTGTATTATTGTATCCCCCGAACAAAGTTCGGCGGATACTATGGATTTACGATCGTCGCGCCGCCGCCGCCGCGTCCGCGTCCGCGTCCGCGTCCGCGTCCGCGTCCGCAGACACTTTCTTGTGAACGCGCTACAGCTTACAAATCTGAACCGATTTTGATAATATTTTATATGGACATGACTTATGGTGAGATCTCAACACCTATCGATTTTGGTTGCCATAGCAACCAAAATAGCCGATTGGCGTAACATTTTGTGCTCAAATTAGCCTGTTTAACACACATGGGTTGTGAACGCTCTACGGGTGGGAGTTTTCGATGAATGATGATGAAATCGCACAGGCTCAATGAGAAAGACCATCACACGAAACCTATTGTTTTTCAGAATGATCGAATAAATATTAATAAGTTTGAGAGGTTAACTTATTACAACAATTAAAATGCCTACTTTGACATGTGTGATCACTCCAATAACCTGTACTATGAAAGCAAATTGCACTGGATTCTTGTTCAGAATACAGAACTGATGTTTTTGGTGAAAACAGAACAATATTACTGAATAAGTTAACATTGGTTTTACTAGTTAAGTCTATTATTGACCACAATAAAAATAGTTAAGATGAGAAACATTTATTATTGAACTCAACAAGGTAAAGGTTTTGTCCAGTAGAGATTTCACAGGTGTAACCAAATAAGTTAACATTATTTTCACTAGTTAAGTCTATTATTGACCACAATAAAAATAGTTAAGACAAGAAACATTTATTATTGGGCTCAACAAGGTAAAGCTTCTGTGCAGTAGAGATTTCATGGCTGTAGCCGAATAAGTTAACATCATTTTTACTAGTTAAGTCTATTATTGACCTCAAGAAAAATAGTTAAGACAAGAAACATTTATTATTGAGCTCAACAATTTAAAAGTTTTGTCCAGTAGAGATTTCATGGGTGTAACTGGATAAGTTAACATTATTTTTACCATTAAAGTCAATTTTTACTTCGAATTTCAACTCGAAACCAAGTTTGGCACATATTATGAAATAAAATATAATTTATGGTGAAAAAATCGATCTGGCTCCAATTTCGTCATCGTGAAATGCAGTTTTGGTAAACTTTTACTTGAATTTCAGCTTGAAACCAAGTTTGGCACATAATTATTATGAATTAAAATTTAAATTATGGTGAAAAGTTTGATCTGGCTCCTATTTCGTCATCTTGAAATGTAGTTTTGGTCAACTTTTACTTTGAATTTCAACTTGGAACCAAGTTTGGCACATAGTAGGAGTTGAAATATAATTTATGGTGAAAAGTTCGATCTGGCTCCAATTTAGTCATCTTGAAATGCAGTTTTTGTCAACTTTTGCTTGAATTTCAACTTGGAACCAAGTTTGTCAAATATTCTGAGTTGAAGTATAACTTTAGGTGAAAACTTTTATCTGGCTGTAATTTCGTTATTTTATCGAACATGTCGAAATGGAAATTCGTATGCAGTGATTTTAGTGGTGATCTTGAATTCGACCTTCAATAAGCTTGAAAGGTTTCACACTCACAATGTACATCAGTGATATATTTGGGGCAACAGGGATGATAGGGCTACGGGGGATACACCCAAGCGGTCGTAGGCGACCGGAAGCGTCTAGTTTTTTCATGTAAGAAAAATTATTTTCTTGTCCAAGAAATATCTAGAAAATAATACTTAATTTGAGTTTAACTTTCTCATATTTTCTTACATAAGAAAATTATTAAGGCATTTCGGCAGAAATGCCTTTATGGTTTTAGCAGAATTTTTTTTTTTTTTTTTTTTTTTTTCTTTTTTTTCTTCTTCCGCCACTTTTGGTTTCCGGACGATAACTTTAGATTGCCTTGACGGATCCTTGTCAAATTTTCACCGCAAGTCAGAAATGATATGAGGAAGAACCCTATTCTTTTTGAGCCGGATCGGAGGTCCGTGAGGTCCGTGAGGATGAAATCAAGGCTAATTTTAAGACTTGGTTTCCGGACGATAACTGGAAAAATATTTATGCAATAGTTGCAGAACTCTGCATGGAGGTTCATATGCCACCAGGGAAGAACCCTATTGATTTTGGGATCGATCCGTCAAACGACCTTTGACCTAGAGGTCAAAATAATTTTTTGCTGATTCATCCTTGAGGCTTCCTGCATATCTCGGAAACCGTGCGCCGTAGAGCGAAACGGACGTTATTTTCGGACTCGTCGCTCTAGACAAACATCTCTAGGGTGTACTTTTTTTTTTGATCCGGCTCCGAGGTCCGTGAGGTCCGTGAGGATGAAATCGAGGAACTTGGTTTCCGGACGATAACTCAAAAAATATTCAGGCAATAGTTGCAGAATTTTGCACGGAGGTTTATATATCACCAGGGAAGAACCCTATTGATTTTGGGATCGATACCTCAAACGACCTTTGACCTAGAGGTCGAAATAATTTTTTGCTGAGTCATCCTTGATTCATCCTGCATATCTCGGAAACGGTGCGTCGTAGAGCGAAACGGACGTTATTTTCGGACTCGTCGCCCTAGACAAACATGTCTAAGGGGTATTATGGATGAACTTTGACCTTGACCTTGAATTTTTTTGCCGAGTCGGCATTTTTCGTTTTCGTCGATATCTCGGAAACGGTGCGTCGTAGAGCGAAACGGACGTTATTTTCGGACTCGTCGCACTAGACAAACATGTCTAAGGGGTATTATGGATGAACTTTGACCTTGACCCGAAATTTTTTTGCCGAGTCGGCATTTTTCGTTTTCGTCGATATCTCGGAAACGGTGCGTCGTAGAGCGAAACGGACGTTATTTTCGGACTCGTCGCACTAGACAAACATGTCTAAGGGGTATTATGGATGAACTTTGACCTTGACCCGAATTTTTTTTGCCGAGTCGGCATTTTTCGTTTTCGTCGATATCTCGGAAACGGTGCGTCGTAGATCGAAACGGACGTTATTTTCGGACTCGTCGCACTAGACAAACATGTCTAAGGGGAATTATGGATGAACTTTGACCTTGACCCGAAATTTTTTTGCCGAGTCGGCATTTTTCGTTTTCGTCGATATCTCGGAAATGGTGCGTCGTAGAGCGAAACGGACGTTATTTTCGGACTCGTCGCACTAGACAAACATGTCTAAGGGGTATTATTGATGAACTTTGACCTTGACCCGAAATTTTTTTGCCGAGTCGGCATTTTTTCGTTTTCGTCGTTATCTCGGAAACGGTGCGTCGTAGAGCGAAACGGACGTTATTTTCGGACTCGTCGCACTAGACAAACATATCTAAGGGGTATTATGGATGAACTTTGACCTTGACCCGAAATTTTTTTGCCGAGTCGGCATTTTTCGTTTTCGTCGATATCTCGGAAACGGTGCGTCGTAGAGCGAAACGGACGTTATTTTCGGACTCGTCATACTAGACAAACATGTCTAAGGGGTATTATTGATGAACTTTGACCTTGACCCGAAATTTTTTTGCCGAGTCAGCATTTTTCGTTTTCGTCGTTATCTCGGAAACGGTGCGTCGTAGAGCGAAACGGACGTTATTTTCGGACTCGTCGCACTAGACAAACATGTCTAAGGGGTATTATGGATGAACTTTGACCTTGACCCGAAATTTTTTTGCCGAGTCGGCATTTTTCGTTTTCGTCGATATCTCGGAAACGGTGCGTCGTAGAGCGAAACGGACGTTATTTTCGGACTCGTCGCACTAGACAAACATGTCTAAGGGGAATTATTGATGAACTTTGAACTTGACCCGAAATTTTTTTGCCGAGTCGGCATTTTTCGTTTTCGTCGATATCTCGGAAACGGTGCGTCGTAGAGCGAAACGGACGTTATTTTCGGACTCGTCGCACTAGACGAACATGTCTAAGGGGAATTATTGATGAACTTTGACCTTGACCCGAAATTTTTTTGCCGAGTCGGCATTTTTCGTTTTCGTCGATATCTCGGAAACGGTGCGTCGTAGAGCGAAACGGACGTTACTTTCGGACTCGTCGCCCTAGACAAACATGTCTAAGGGGTATTATGGATTAACTTTGACCTTGACCCGAAATTTTTTTGCCGAGTCGGCAGTTTTTGTTTTCGTCGATATCTCGGAAACGGTGTGTCGTAGAGCGAAACGGATGGTATTTTCGGACTCGTCGCCCTAGACAAACATGTCTAGCGGGTATTATGGATGAACTTTGACCTTGACCCGAAATTTGTCGACATTTTTCATTTTCGTCGATATCTAGTATTATAAATTATTCATCACACCGAAATGCCTCCAAGGCATCTTTAGGCCTTGACGTCTAGTTTTTTAGTGTGTTGTTTTTCAGAATGAGGGAATACTGTAATTGTATCCCCCGAACAAAGTTCGGCGGATACTATGGATTTACGATCGTCGCGTCAGCAGACACTTTCTTGTGAACGCGCTGCAGCTTGCAAATATGAACCGATTTTGATAATATTTCATATGGACATGTCTTATGGTGAGATCTGGACACCTATTGATTTTGGTTGCCATAGCAACCAAAATAGCCGATTGGCGTAACATTTTGTGCTCAAATTAGCCTGTTTAACACACATGGGTTGTGAACGCTCTACGGGTGGGAGTTTTCAATGAATGATGATGAAATCGCACAGGCTCAATGAGAAAGACCATCACACGAAACCTATTGTTTTTCAGAATGATCGAATAAATATTAATAAGTTTGAGAGGTTAACTTATTACGACAATTAAAATACCTACTTTGACATGTGTGATCACTCCAATAACATGTACTATGAAAGCAAATTGCACTGGATTCTTGTTCAGAATACAGAACTGATGTTTTTGGTGAAAAAAGAACAATATTACTGAATAAGTTAACATTGCTTTTACTAGTTAAGTCTATTATTGACCACAATAAAAATAGTTAAGACGAGAAACATTTATTATTGAGCTCAACAAGGTAAAGGTTTTGTCCAGTAGAGATTTCACAGGTGTAACCGAATAAGTTAACATTATTTTTACTAGTTAAGTCTATTATTGAGCACAATAAAAATAGTTAAGACAAGAAACATTTATTATTGGGCTCAACAAGGTAAAGCTTCTGTGCAGTAGAGATTTCATGGCTGTAGCCGAATAAGTTAACATCATTTTCACTAGTTATGTCTATTATTGACCTCAAGAAAAATAGTTAAGACAAGAAACATTTATTATTGAGCTCAACAATCTAAAATTTTTGTCCAGTAGAGATTTCAAGGGTGTAACCGGATAAGTTAACATTATTTTTACCAGTAAAAGTCAATTTTTACTTCGAATTTCAACTTGAAACCAAGTTTGGCACATATTATGAATTAAAATTTAAACTATGGTTAAAAGTTGATCTGGCTCCAATTTCGTCATCTTGAAATGTAGTTTTGGTCAACTTTTACTTTGAATTTCAACTTGGAACCAAGTTTGGCACATAGTATGAGTTGAAATATAACTTATAGTGAAAAGTTCGATCTGGCTCCAATTTAGTCATCTCGCAACTTGGAACCAAGTTTGTCAAATATTCTGAGTTGAAATATAGCTTTAGGTGAAAACTTTTATCTGGCTGTAATTTCGTTTTTTTTTTCGAACATGTCGAATTGGAAATTCGAATGCAGTGATTTTAGTGGTGATCTTGAATTCGACCTTCAATAAGCTTGAAAGGTTTCACACTCACAATGTACATCAGCGATATATTTGGGGCAACAGGGATGATAGGGCTACGGGGGATACACCCAAGCGGTCGTAGGCGACCGGAAGCGTCTAGTTATTCAATTGGTTCGAACACTCTAATAATTCGAACACCTAAAATTATTCAAGACAATAATTTTTAAATTGACTCGCTCGGTTCGAACAATCAAAATTTTGATTGAAACAACGAACGGAATCAACTTGGCAGCTGCCAAAACTTACAACTCACCAGGTGGCAGCACTACCAAATGAGCCAGGTGGCAGATTCGCGATCACCAAAGTGGGCAGAAATAAAGCGCGGACCACATAGTGCCAGGTGGTTTGAAGGAAGATTTTCCGACTCGAGTGACTCAATTGCACAAGCAATATGACTAGAATCTAGTATCAATATGAGATTATGATAAAAGAAAGTTACCTGGCGATTCAGCAGCCGGTTATTTGAGTTTTTATAAAAATGATAGTTGTCCTTTCAATCGTACAGGCTCTAAAAAACCAGCATGAGCGGCATCTGTCAACTCGCATATCTGCCATGATAAATCTGGGTTTGGGGTTTTTTTTCGTTTCGACGGACGATTTTATCGTGAATCTAAAAATTCGAACATTTCAAAATTTAATTATTTTTAGCTGTTCGAACTAATTGAATAATTACGGTAAATATTATTAGGGCATTTCGGCCCGAAATGCCCTTATGGTTTTGTCTGGTTTTTTTTTTTTTTTTCTTTTTTTTTTTTTCTTCTTTTTTTTTTTACTTTCTGCCGTTTTGGTTTCCGATCAATAACTCGGGAACGCCTGAATGGATCTTGTCCAAATTTACACCACTGGTCAGAAATATTACATGGAAGACCCCTATTGTTTTGGAGGCGGCTCCGGGGTCCGTGAGGTCCGTGAGGATGAAATCAAGGTTTATTTTGAGACTTGGTTTCCGATCGATAACTCAAAAAGTATTCATGCAATGGCAAGTATTCTATGCATGGGAGTTCATATACCACCAGGGAAGAACCCTATTGATTTTGGGATCAATCCGTCGAACGACCTCTGACCTAGAGCTCGGAAGAATTTTTGCTGATTCATCCTTGAGGCTTTCATGCATATCTCGGAAACGGTGCGTCGTAGAGCAAAACGGAGCTCAATTTCGGCCTCCTGGCACTAGACAAACTAGTCTAGGGGGTATCTTGGGTCGAAACGACCCCTGGTGTCGAATTTTTTTTTGCCGAGTCGGCACTTCCTGTTCGGCCGTATCTCGGAAACGGTGCGTCGTAGAGCGAAACGGAGCTCAATTTCGGCCTCCTGGCACTAGACAAAGTAGTCTAGAGGGTATCTTGGGTCGAAACGACCCCTGGTGTCGAATTTTTTTTCCTGTTCGGCCGTATCTCGGAAACGGTGCGTCGTAGAGCGAAACTGAACTCAATTTCGGCCTCCTGGCACTAGACAACTAGTCTAGGGGGTATTTTGGGTCGAGACGACCCCTCGTGTCGAATTTATTTTTTCGCCGACTCGGCACTTCCTGTTCGACCGTATCTCGGAAACGGTGCGTCGTAGTGCGAAACGGAGCTCAATTTCGGCCTCCTGGCACTAGACAACTACTCTAGGGGGTATTTTGGGTCGAGACGACCCCTGGTGTCGAATGTATTTTTTCGCCGACTCGGCACTTCCTGTTTGGCCGTATCTCGGAAACGGTTCGTCGTAGAGCGAAACGGAGCTCAATTCCGGCCTTCTGGTACTAGACAAACAAGTCTAGGGGGTATTTTGGGTCGAGACGACCCCTGGTGTCGAATTTATTTTCGCCGACTCGGCACTTCCTGTTGGGCCGTATCTCGGAAAGGCTGCGTCGTAGAGCGAAACGGAGCTCAATTCCGGCCTTCTAGCACTAGACAAACTAGTCTAGTGGGTATTTTGGGTCGAGACGACCCCTGGTGTCGAATTTATTTTCGCTGACTCGGCACTTCCTGTTCGACCGTATCTCGGAAACGGTGCGTCGTAGAGCGAAACGGAGCTCAATTCCGGACTTCTGGCACTAGACAAACTAGTGGGTATTATGGGTCAAGACGACCCCTGGTGTCGAATTTATTTTCGCCGACTCGTCACTTCCTGTTCGACCGTATCTCGGAAACGGTGCGTCGTAGAGCAAAACGGAGCTCAATTTCGGCCTCCTGGCACTAGACAACTAGTCTAGGGGGTATTTCGGGTCGAGACGACCCCTGGTGTCGAATTTATTTTCGGCAATTCCTTTTCCACCGTATATCGGAAACGGTGCGTTGTAGAGCGAAACGGAGCTCAATTCCGGACTTCTGGCACTAGACAAACTAGTCTAGTGGGTATTATGGGTCGAGACGACCCCTGGTGTCGAATTTATTTTCGCCGACTCGGCACTTCCTGTTCGACCGTATCTCGGAAACGGTGCGTCGTAGAGCGAAACGGAGCTCAATTCCGGACTTCTGGCACTAGACAAACTAGTCTAGTGGGTATTATGGGTCGAGACGACACCTGGTGTCGAATTTATTTTCGCCGACTCGGCACTTCCTGTTCGACCGTATCTCGGAGACGGTGCGTCGTAGAGCGAAACGGAGCTCAATTCCGGCCTTCTGGCACTAGACAAACTAGTCTAGTGGGTATTTTGGGTCGAGACGACACCTGGTGTCAATTTTTTTTTCGCCGACTCGGAACTTCCTGTTTGGCCGTATCTCGGAAACGGTGCGTCGTAGAGCGAAACGGAGCTCAATTCCGGCCTTCTGGCACTAGACAAACAAGTCTAGGGGGTATTTTGGGTCGAGACGACCCCTGGTGTCGAATTTATTTTCGCCGACTCGGCACTTCCTGTTGGGCCGTATCTCGGAAACGGTGCATCGTAGAGCGAAACGGAGCTCAATTCCGGCCTTCTGGCACTAGACAAACTAGTCTAGTGGGTATTTTGGGTCGAGACGACACCTGGTGTCAATTTTTTTTCGCCGACTCAGAACTTCCTGTTCGGCCGTATCTCGGAAACGGTGCGTCGTAGAGCGAAACAGAGCTCAATTTCGGCCTGCTGGCACTAGACTAACTAGTCTAGAGGGTATCTTGGGTCGAAACGACCCCTGGTGTCGAATTTTTTTTTGCCGACTCGGCACTTCCTGTTCGGCCGTATCTCGGAAACGGTGCGTCGTAGAGCGAAACGGAGCTCAATTTCGGCCTCCTGGCACTAGTCAAACTAGTCTAGGGAGTATCTTGGGCTGAGACGTCTTCTGGTGTCAAATTTGTTTTTTCACCGACTCAGCACTTTCTGTTTGGTTGTATGTCGGAAACGATGCGTCGTACAGCGAAACGGAGCTTAATTTCAGCCTCCTGGCACTAGACTAACTAGTCTAGAGGGTATCTTGGGTCGAGACGACTTCTGGTGTCGAATTTTTTTTCACCGACTCAGCACTTCCTGTTTGCCGTATCTCGGAAACGGTGCGTCGTAGAGCGAAACGCAAAGATGCCTTAGGGTGGGGTATGTCACTTAAACTTTGACCACGGACAGTTTCAGAGTCACCATGGTTCTAGACACGGTCTCTTAGGTATATGTTAGCTAGGAATAGAACTCACACGAAATGCCCCAAGGCATCTTCAGGCCTTGACGTCTAGTTTAGTTACCAGGCTAAATTATTAACACCATTAATATACCCACTTTGACATGTGTGATCACTCCAATAACCTGTACTATGAAAGCAAATGGCACTGGATTCTTGTTCAGAATAGTGAACTAATGTTTTTGGTGAAAACAGAACAATATTACCGAATAAGTTAACATTAATTTTACTACATGTAGCGAGATATTAGCCATCATGTCCTGCGACCTTGAAAATGAGGTCAAAGGTTGAATTCAAGGTCATAGCAAATTTCAGCTTATTATTATTGACCACAATAAAAATAGTTAAGACAAAAAACAGTATCTGTTATTACTGACCTCAACAAGGTGAAGGATTTGTCCAGTAGAGATTCCAAAGCAGTATCTGAATAAGTTAACATTACTTTTACTAGTTAAATCTATCATTGACCACAGTTAAAATATTTAAGACAAGAAACATTTATTATTGGGCTCAACAATGTAAAGATTCTGTCCAGTAGAGATTTCGTGGCTGTAACTGAATAAGTTAACATTATTCTGACTAGTCAATCTATCATTAACCACAATAAAAATAGTTAAGACTAGAAACATTTATTTTTTGCCCAACAAGGTAAAGATTCTGCCAAGTAGAGAATTCATTGCTGTAACTGATAGGTTAACATTAGTTTTACTAGTTAAGTCTATTATTGATCACAATAAAATAGTTAAAGCAAGAAATATTTATTATTGGGTTCAACAAGGTAAAGGTTCTATCCAGTAGAGATTTCATGGCTGTACCCATAATGTTGAGGGATTGCGCAAGGTTTCATAATTCACTGTGACAAACTTCTCTGGAAAGCATTTGGTAAGAAATAATAAGTTAATGAATATATTAATTGTTATGAGTTTTATGCATTGAATAGAAATAGTTATGGTCTGAAACTTTCATTACAGATATCAGTGAAACACACTGGCCAGGCAGTAATGATATTTTGTCTGAATTAACATATCTTGGGCAACAGGGATAATAGGGCCCTAGGGGGATAAGCCCATGTGGTTGTCGTTGACCGAATTGTCTAGTTCCTTATTTTGTTGCAAGCATGACATTTTTAAATGGCAATTTGTAACATGTATGGAAATGGTACACCATGAAGGGCTCGAAAGGCTGGAAATATAGGCCCAAAATGCACAAATTGGATTCTGGGGACAAAACGCAGTAGAGCTTTCTAGGTTACCAGACCTTTGGTCCGATAACCTATTGCCGTGGCGTTGCGTCCGGCGTCGTCGGCGTCCGTCGTCCGACGTCCGTCAACATTCATATCTTTAAAATTTACGATTGAATCTTCCTGAAATTTTGCACAAAAATGCTTAAAAATATTTCGAGAGGGAGGTATCTTTTAGTTTTTTGATTTTCGAATTATTTTCAAAATGGCGGCCATTTTTGACGAAAAACAGCTAATTTTGGACTTTGACGGTCGTTTTCTCAAAAACTGTCTGATCAGATTTGAGATTTTTGTTTCAAAAGATTCTCCTTATGTACCTCTGTGATGTGTATAAGTTTGGTTGCCCTTGAAATGCGGGTCTGCATATGGCGGCCATTTTGAATTTTCGACGGGTCGACGAAAAAATAGTTTTTCGGCCCAAATCGCATTACTATCCATTTTGGGCCATTCTAGACAAAAAAAAAAATTTCACCCTTTGAAAAAAATTACCGGACCTATGGTCCGATAACCTATTGCCATGGCGTTGCGTCCGTTGTCCGTCAGTCCGTCTGTCCATCCGTAAA
Organism: Terebella lapidaria; assembly: GCA_949152475.1. Classification (NCBI taxonomy): domain Eukaryota; kingdom Metazoa; phylum Annelida; class Polychaeta; order Terebellida; family Terebellidae; genus Terebella; species Terebella lapidaria. The sequence continues at coordinate 52,831,272 of OX424556.1, forward strand.
CAATTTTATCTTTGAAGTTTACGATCGGATTTTTCTGAAATTTTGCACAAAAATGCCTAAAAATATTTCCAGAGGGAGGTATTTTTTAGTTTTTAGGTTACCGGACCTTTGGTCCGATAACCTATTGCCGTGGCGTTGCGTCCGTCGTTCGTCGTCCGTCGTCCGTCCACATTTTTATCATTAAAGTTTACAGGCGAATATTTCTGAAATTTTGCACAAAAATACCTAAAAATATTTCCAGGAAAGGTTTTTTTTAGTTTTTAGATTTTCGCATTTTTTTCAAAATGGCGGCCGTTTTCATCGAAAAATGGCCAATTTTGGACTTTGATGGTCGTTTTCTCAAAATTTGCTCAGTAACTTTTTTTCTTATTGATGCATGACACTCCTCCTATGTACCCCTGTGACATGTATAAATTTCGTTGCCCTTGAATCGCTCGAAGTGGGCCATTTAGGGCCCAAACTCCGCCCAAATGGGACTTTCCCATGTTAAATTCTCCTATGCTTTATAATGGGACACATTAAGCCTAATATCTCACTTAAAATTGAAATTAGAGACTAAGAGTCAATTGTAGACATATAGGAAATGATATATGCTGAATATTCCCGTGACCTTGAATTTGACCTCTGACCTCGGTTTCAAGGTCAGAACGGCCGTTTTCGTCTAAAAATGGCCAATTTTGGACTTTGATGGTCGTTTTCTCAAAATCTGTTCAGTAACTTTTTTTCTTATTGATGCATAACACTCCTCATATGTACTCCTGTGACATGTTTAAATTTCGTTGCGCTTGAATCGCTCGAAGTTGGCCATTTTGGGCCCAAACTCGGCCCAAATGACACTGTCCCATGTTAAATTCTCCTATGCTCTATAATGGGACACATTAAGCCTAATATCTCACTTAATATTGCGATTAGAGACTAGGAATCAATTGTGGACATATAGGAAATAATATATGCCGAATATTCTTGTGACCTTGAAATTGACCTCTGACCTCGGTTTCAAGGTCAGAGCACAAAATGGCTAATATCTCGTTCATTATCGACTTTACAGCTTAGGAATCAATTGTGGACATATAGGAAATGATATATGCTGAATATTCTGATAACCTTGAATTTGACCTTTGATCTCATTTTCAAGGTCACAGGACAAAATGGCTAATATCTCACTTATTATCGATTTTACAGCTTAGGGATCAATTGTGGACATATAGGAAATGATATATGCTGAATATTCTCGTGACCTCGAATTTGACCTCCGACCTCAGTTTCAAGGTCAGAGCACAAAATGGCTAATATCTCGCTTATTATCGACTTTACAGCTTAGGAATCAATTGTGGACATATAGGAAACGATATATGCCAAATATTCTGATGATGTTGATTTTGACCTTTGACCTCATTTTCAAGGTCACAGGACAAAATGGCCAATATCACACTTATTATCGATTTTACAGCTAAGGGATCAATTGTGGACATATAGAAAATGATATATTCTGAACATTGTCATGACCTTGAACTTGACCTTTGACCTCATTTTCAATGTCACAGGACAAAATGGCTAATATCTCGCTTATTATCAATTTTACAGCTTAGGAATCAATTATGAACATATAGGAAATGATATATGCTGAATATTGCTATGACCTTGAATTTGACCTTTGACCTCATTTTCAAGGTCAGAGAACGAAATGGCTAATATCTCACTTTTTGTCGACTTTACAGCCTAGCAATCAATTGTGGACATATAGAAAATGATATATTCTGAACATGGTCATGACCTTGAACTTCACCTTTGACCTAATTTTCAAGGTCACAGGACAAAATGGCTATTAGCTCGCTTATTATCGACTTCAGAGCTTAGGAATCAATTATGAACGTATAGGAAATGATATAAGCTGAAATTTGCTATGACCTTGAATTCAACCTTTGACCTCATTTTCAAGGTCGCAGGACATGATGGCTAATATCTCGCTTATTATTGACTTTACAGCTTAAAAATCAGTTGTGGACATACTAGAAATGACATATGCCGAATATTATTGTGTCCTTGAATTGACCAATGACCTTATTTTCAAGGTCACGGGACAAACTACTAATATCTAAAATTTGTATTGTCCGGTAACCTTTCTTAGCCCTTGGGCTAATTTTTAGGTTACCGGACCTTTGGTCCGATAACCTATTGCCGTGGCGTTGCGTCCGGCGTCCGTCGTCCGTCGTCCGTCGTCCGTCCGTCCGTCCGTTCACATTTTTATCTTTAAAGTTTACGATGGAATATTTCTGAAATTTTGCACAAAAATACCTAAAAATATTTCCAGGAAAGGTTTTTTTTAGTTTTTTGATTTTCGCGTTTTTTTCAAAATGGCGGTTGTTTTTGTCGAAAAATGGCCAATTTTGGACTTTAACGGTTGTTTTCTCAAAATCTGTTCAGTAACTTTTTTTCTTATTGATGCATGACACTCCTCCTATGTACCCCTGTGACATGTATAAATTTCGTTGCCCTTGAATCGCTCGAAGTGGGCCATTTTGGGCCCGAACTCGGCCCAAATGGGACTTTCCCATGTTAAATTCTCCTATGCTTTATAATGGGACACATTAAGCCTAATATCTCACTTAAAATTGAAATTAGAGACTAATAATCAATTGTAGACATATAGGAAATGATATATGCTGAATTTTCTCGTGACCTTGAATTTGACCTCTGACCTCGATTTCAAGGTCAGAGCGGCCGTTTTAGTCTAAAAATGGCCAATTTTGGACTTTGATGGTCGTTTTCTCAAAATCTGTTCAGTAACTTTTTTTCTTTTTGATGCATAACACTCCTCATATGTACCCCTGTGACATGTATAAATTTCGTTGCGCTTGAATCGCTCGAAGTTGGCCATTTTGGGCCCAAACTCGGCCCAAATGGGACTGTCCCATGTTAAATTCTCCTATGCTTTATAATGGGACACATTAAGCCTAATATCTCACTTAATATTGAGATTAGAGACTAGGAATCAATTGTGGACATATAGGAAATGATATATGCCGAATATTCTTGTGACCTTGAAGTTGACCTCTGACCTAATTTTCAAGGTCACAGGACAAAATGGCCAATATCTTGCTTATTAGCGACTTTACAGCTTAGGAATCGATTGTGAACATATAGGAAATGATATATGCTGAAAATTCTCGTGACCTTGAATTTGACCTTTGACCTCATTTTCAAGGTCACAGGACAAAACGGCCAATATCTTGCTTATTAGCGACTTTACAGCTTAGGAATCAATTGTGAACATATAGGAAATGATATATGCTGAAAATTCTCATGACTTTGAATTTGACCTTTGACCTCATTTTCAAGGTCACATGACAAAATGGCTAATATCTCGCTTATTATCGACTTTACAGCTTAGGAATCAATTGTGAACATATAGGAAATGATATATGCTGAATATTTTCATGACCTTGAATTTGACCTTTGGCCTCATTTCCAAGGTCACAGGACAAAATTGTTAATATCTCGCTTATTATCGACTTTACAGCTTAGGAATCAATTGTGAACATATAGGAAATGATATATGCTGAATATTCTCATGACCTTGAATTTGACCTTTGACCTCATTTTCAAGGTCACAGGACAAAATGGCCAATATCTTGCTTATTAGCGCCTTTACAGCTTAGAAATCAATTGTGAACATATAGGAAATGATATATGCTGAATATTCTAGTGACCTTGAATTTGACTTTTGACCTCATTTTCAAGGTCAACAGGACAAAAAGGCTAATATCTCGCTTATTATCGACTTTACAGCTTAGGAATCAATTGTGAACATATAGGAAATGATATATTCTGAATATTTTAATGATATTGAATTTGACCTTTGACTTAAATTTCAAGGTCAGTCATTTTATTTTCAAAGTCAGATTACAAAATGGCTTATATCTCGCTTATTATCAAATTTACAGCTTAGGGGTCCATAGTGAACATATAGGAAATGATGTATGCTGAATAGTTTGGTGATCTAGAATTTAACCTTTGATCTCATTTTCAAGGTCACAGGACAAAATGGCTAATATCTCACTTATTATCGATTTTACAGCTTAGGGATCAATTGTGGACATATAAGAAATGATATATGCTGAATATTCTCGTGACCTCGAATTTGACCTCCGACCTCAGTTTCAAGGTCAGAGCACAAAATGGCTAATATCTCGCTTATTATCGACTTTACAGCTTAGTAATCAATTGTCGACATATAGGAAACGATATATGCCAAATATTCTGATGATGTTGATTTTGACCTTTGACCTCATTTTCAAGGTCACAGGACAAAATGGCCAATATCGCACTTATTATCGATTTTACAGCTAAGGGATCAATTGTGGACATATAGGAAATGATATATGCTGAATATTATCATGACCTTGAATTTGACCTTTGACCTCTTTTTCAAGGTCAGAGAACGAATTGGCTAATATCTCGCTTTTTATTGACTTTACAGCTTAGCAATCAATTGTGGACATATAGAAAATGATATATTCTGAACATTGTAATGACCTTGAACTTCACCTTTGACCTAATTTTCAAGGTCACAGGACAAAGTGGCTATTAGCTCGCAAGTTATCGACTTCAGAGCTTAGGAATCAATTATGAACGTATAGGAAATGATATAAGCTGAAATTTGCTATGACCTTGGAATCAACCTTTGACCTCATTTTCAAGGTCGCAGGACATGATGGCTAATATCTCGCTTATTATTGACTTTACAGCTTAAAAATCAGTTGTGGACATACTAGAAATGACATATGCCGAATATTATTGTGTCCTTGAATTGACCAATGAACTTATTTTCAAGGTCACGGGACAAACTACTAATATCTAAAATATGTATTGTCCGGTAACCTTTCTTAGCCCTTGGGCTAATTTTTTTGATTTTCGCTTTTTTTTTCAAAATGGCGGCTGTTTTCGTCGAAAAATGGGCAATTTTGGACTTTGACGGTCGTTTTCTCAAAATCTGTTCAGTAACTTTTTTTCTTATTGATGCATAACACTCCTCATATGTACCCCTGTGAAATGTATAAATTTCGTTGCCCTTGAATCGCTGGAAGTGGGCCATTTTGGGCCCAAACTCGGGCCAAATGGGACTTTCCCATGTTAAATTTTCCTATGCTTTATAACATGTATAATGGGACACATTAAGCCTAATATCCCCTTAATATTGAGATTAGAGACTAGGAATCAATTGTGGACATATAGGAAATGATATATGCTGAATATTCTCGTGACCTTGAATTTGACCTCTGACCTTGGTTTCAAGGTCATAGCGGCCGTTCTCGTCGAAAATGGCTAATTTTGGACTTTGATGGTCGTTTTCTCAAAATCTGTTCAGTAACATTTTTAGGTTACCGGACCTATGGTCCGTAACCTATTGGCATGGCGATGCGTCCGGCGTCGTCGTCCGTCAACAATTTTATCTTTAAAGTTTACGATCGAATTTTTCTGAAATTTTGCACAAAAATGCCTAAAAATATTTCGAGAGGGAGGTATTTTAGGTTACCGGACCTTTGGTCCGATAACCTATTGGCATGGCGTTGCGTCCGTCGTCCGTCCGTCCGTCCGTCCGTCCGTCCGTCCGTCCGTCCGTCCGGCGTTAACATTTTTATCTTTAAAGTTAACGATCGAATCTTTCTGAAATTTTGCACAAAAATGCCTAAAAATATTTTGAGAAGGAGGTATTTTTTTGTTTTTTGATTTTCGCATTTTTTTCAAAATGGCGGCCGTTTTTGTCGAAATACGCTCAATTTTGGACTTTGACGGCCATTTTCTCAAAAACTGTCTGATCAGTTTTGAGTTTTTGGTTTCAAAAGATTCCCCTCATATACCTCTGTGATATGTATAAGTTTGGTTGCCCTAAATCTGCCGGTTTCCGTGTGGCGGCCATTTTGAATTTTTGGCGGGTCGGCGAAAAAAAATTTTTTCGCCCCAGATCGCATTACTATCCATTTTGGGCCATTTCTAGAGCAAAAAAAATTTTTCACCCTTTGAAAAAAATTTTGGACTTAGAAAATTTTCGGCACTTTTTCCCTTCATAATGGGAGCTGTCCGGACTGTACTCATAGAACGCTTGAAGATAGAGCTTAGAAATTGGCACTTTCAAATGGGAAGTCATATATGGCGACTTGTGTGGTGACCTTGAATTTGACCTTGGATGACCTTGAAAGGTCAAAACAGCCATTTTTGGGTCGAAAAACGCTCAAATTTGCACCTGGTCTGTATTTTCTCAAAAACTCTCTGATCAGTTTTGAGATTTTTGCTTAAAAAGATTCCTCTTATATACCTCTGTGACGTGTATAAGTTTTGTTGCCCTTGAATCGCCGATCTCAGTGTGGCGGCCATTTTGAATTTTTGACGAGTCGGCGAAAAAAATTTTTTTCGACCCAAATAACATTACTATCCATTTTGGGCCATTTCTAGGCAAAAAAAAATTTTCACCCTTTGAAAAAAATTTTGGACTTGGAAAATTTTCGGCACTTTTTTCCTTCATAATGGGAGCTGTCAGGACTGTACTCATAGAACGCTTGAAGATAGAGCTTAGAAATTGGCACTTTCAAATGGGAAGTCATATATGGCGACTTGTGTGGTGACCTTGAATTTGACCTTGGATGACCTTGAAAGGTCAAAACAGCCATTTTGGGGTCAAAAAATGCCCAGATTTGCCTTTGTAGATGAAATGCTTGCAGATAGAGCTCATGTTTGCATTATGAACATATAGGAAGACATATATGGCACAACTAATGATGACCTTGAACTTGACGTCAGATGACCTTGAGTGCCAAATGTCTGACTTGGAATGTGTAAATTGGCCTGAGCGGCCTAAACGATTCCACCCAACATATAGAATATCAAATGCCGCACACATACATGTAATGGTTACATCGAAGTCCATACGGATGACCTTGATTGGTAAATCCCAAGGTCATATGTTTACACTGCGAACCTTGATTGGTAAATCTCAAGGTCTGTTACCTGCCAATGCTGCCATGGCCAAACCAAAATTGTCCGGTAACCTATCTTAGCCTTTGGGCTAATTTTTTAGTTATTTGATTTTCGCATTTTCTTCAAAATGGCAGCCGTTTTCGTCGAAAAACGGTCAATTTTGGATTTTGGCGGCCATTTTCTCAAAATCTGTTCAGTAACTTTTTTTTTTATTGATGCATAACACTCCTCATATGTACCCCTGTGACATGTATAAATTTCGTTGCGCTTGAATCGCTCGAAGTGGGCCATTTTGGGCCCAAACTCGGCCCAAATGGGACTTTCCCATGTTAAATTCTCCTATGCTTTATAATGGGACACATTAAAGCCTAATTGGAGACTAGGAATCAATTGTGGACATATAGGAAATGATATATGCTGAATATTGTCGTGACCTTGAATTTGACCTCTGACCTTGGTTTCAAGGTCAGAGCGGCCGTTTTCGTCGAAAAATGGCCAATTTTGGACTTCGACGGTCGTTTTCTCAAAATCTGTTCAGTAACTTTTTTTTCTTATTGATGAAAAACACTCCTCATATGTACCCCTGTGACATGTATAAATTTCGTTGCGCTTGAATCGCTTGAAGTGGGCCATTTTGGGCCCAAACTCGGCCCAAATGTGACTTTCCCATGTTAGGTTACCGGACCTATGGTCCGATAACCTATTGGCATGGCGTTGCGTCCGTCGTCCGTCGTCGTCTGTCGTCGTCCGTCGTCGTCCGTCGTCGTCCGTCGTCGTCGTCCACATTTTTATCTTTTTAGGTTACCGGACCTATGGTCCGATAACCTATTGGCATGGCGTTGCGTCCGTCGTCCGTCGTCCGTCGTCGTCGTCGTCGTCGTCGTCGTCCGTCGTCGTCGTCCACATTTTTATCTTTTTTGTTTACGGGCGAATTCCTCTGAAATTTTGCACAAAAATACTTGAAAATAATTCAAGAAGGAGGTATTTTTTAGTTTTTTGATTTTCGCATTTTTTTCGAAATGGCGGCCGTTTTCGACGAAAAATGCCTGATTTTGGACTTTGGCTGCCATTTTCTCAAAATCTGTTCAGTAACTTTTTAGGTTACCGGACCTTTGGTCCGATAACCTATTGGCATGGCGTTGCGTCCGTCGTCCGTCCGTCCGTCCGTCCGTCCGTCCTCCCGCCAGGGGATTGTGAGGTACTTTGTGAGTAGAAAAAATCCTTCCGAGGTACCAATTCCTTATGAAGTATCCTCACAAGGAAATTGTACCCACAGTGCCCCTATGAGGTACTGAGCCCGTTTGGCACAGCGCCTGATTGAACCTTGTGAGGTACCGTCCATTCACATGTCCGTTTCAATGGACATCGTCTCTTTTGTCCGAAATCAGGTGGAGCCACTGTTTGTGACTGTCCTTGGTGTAGGCACAGTCTTGAGAGGTCTTGAGGTGACATTCCCGCCAATTAAATCAAACCCCCCCCCCCCTCTCCCGCGTGACGTCATTTTGCGGGAATCATAGCAGCCTCGTTGGAGTGTTGCGCATGCGCAGTCACACACACCAGCAAAGCACCTGGGAGACATGCCCAGAGATGGCGAACATTCTTGGGTAAGTTGTCAAAAGTTTTTAGTATTTATGGCGTATATCTAGCTATCCGGAAGTTATATTACCAGGTACTATATATTTATTGTTCCCAGTAATCAATATCGATGAAATATACCTGACGATAGACATGACACACCCTGGCAGAGAGCCAATTCGAATGAGGAAAATTTTGCCACGCCCGCACTGTCAATGTGACAAAAATTCAGCTAGGCGACAGTTTTTTTTTCATATTCTCCTTGACAAATCCACCGGCAAGTGCAAAAATCTCCGCCAAAAATAAAATCTATGGGATTAATAATATATTCCCAAGACAAAGACATCTTTCGGGAATACCTGTCGAGGACTGCAGGTCCGAAAGACGGAAGTTCCATCATGCATGGTCTTGTCGACTTGTGTTCCTCGATGGGAACGAAATCTATTCGCCGTTTGACGGCTCAAAACTTGGTGAAAACTAGCGGAAATTACAGCTAAACCTACCAAAATGGCAAGCATAATCATTTCAAAGTTGTTATCTGTGTTAAAATCGTTGATCCAATGTGTTCTACAAACATTTTCAATCGTTTGAACTAAACCGAGAAAGTTTGTCGCTTCGTTTCAATGGCGGTTTCACCATTGCCTCGACAAACTCCGTCACATAGAACTGCGATGTAGCATCAAATCGAAACGGAAAACGTGGTGTGTGATGCTAAACAACATGCACGCAACACTAAGCCAGTTTCGATTTGATTCAACATCGTATAAAACCTCCATTGATTCGAAGCGAGAAAGTTGCCAGATTTTGCATCTTTGGTTCAAACGATTCAAGATGTTTGTAAAACATAATAAGTCAGCGATTTTAGTGCAAATAACAACTTATAAATGATTATCATAGCCATTTTGGCAGGTTTAGCTGTAATTCTCCTCATTTCTCACCATGTTTTGAGTTCTCAAATGGCGAATAGATTTCATTCGCATCCAGGTACAAATTTTATCATGCATGGCACTTCGTCTTTCGGACCTGCGGTACTCAGCAGGTAACCCCGATAGACGTGCTTTGTCTATTATTTCTCCTGACAATCAATAATTTTCATTTTATTTTACTTTCACGAAAGATCATGATCACATGAAATCTGTCAATCTCAATGTCGGAAACATTCACCTGGCAAGTGTTGAGTACCCTCAGGGGGTTCCAAGGGCATTCAATGTTCAGAAATACACTGTCATACTAGACTCCAGTGAACTATAATGCTCCTGTCAAGCGCAATTCCGAAAGCCCATATGGGTCTCCTTGTTGACAACACCAGCCGTGCCCAAATTTTGCCCCCATACGACAGAAGCCTGGCCACTTGTATGGAAAATCCTCGTTCGTTTTTGTTTTGATAGTAAACCAGTCTGAACATAAGAGCTGATACAGTGATGTTGGGTAGCATGGAGCTCGATTTTATGATGTTTCAACGAGAGAAAGAACTTTAATCATAGCAATTTGTCAGTCTGGTTCGTTTACTGTAGATCTACATCTACTTTGAACTCCAAGATCTTGAAGTATTCATGGTCAAGTTCATTTTCACTTAAGGAGGGGGTGAACAGTCACGAAAGATCTTGTGTTTAACTGTAGAATTGGGTGCGAGCGCAGATTTTTTTGCAGATCTTTTCACAGCTGTTAAATGAGCTATTATCATGTTATCTGCGATGTGACTTTTGAATAGCACACAACAGTGTGAAACGAGATTGATGTCTATGGTTTAACATCCTGAACACCCCTTCTAATAACAATAAGATCCACTCAAACTTGGTGTGCCTGCAGCATGGCCTGCCTTGCTCAGTGGCTGAAGAATTCTATTGATTTTCTGGTGGAAACTCCAATCAGGCAACACTCAAACAGGGCTGATGTGAGCAGTGACTAGAGGCGCCTATCTTTAGAACGCTATATTCATGACAATAAAAGTGCTTTTGTATTCAGAAAAGTTTTGCTTTTTTATAGGTAGATCTACATTTTTTACCAGTATTTTGCCTATTCAGTATCACTGTTCTTTGTGCCAGAGATCAATTGTTGTTTTTAATTTTATTTCGACCGACAGGAACACTTTTCAAACTGACTTATTGATCCCTATATAGAAATGGTAAAGTTCATTTCGACCGACACTCAGAAATATTTTGGGAAATTTTCGTCAACCACAAATTTTTTTTAAAAATGTGGCCTTAGCACATTGGTTTTGTTTTTGAGATATTGTCGTCAAACTTGATAGGCAGCGATATTATTGTGATAACGTAATGATGTTACATGTATGTTATTGTTATATATAGTGATGCATTCATGTGGGGGGGGGGGGGGAGCTGTGGCAGAACAATGATAAGGAGCGATCGTTAGATACACTCATCAAGGTTGTGGGTGACACTGACTATTCTATTTCAAATTGTAACCTGTGACTTTGAAGCTACAGAAATCACTAAAATATGATCAGATTGTTTACGAAATAACAAATTAGGAATCATAATCATATAATTGCTAATCAGTGTTCAATGACTTGCTCCTGCTCTTTTTCAGGAGTGATGAACCTACCAAAGTTTTGGTAGCGTTTCATCTAAATCACGAGTTTACTGAAGCACTCGAATTCTGCCAGAACTTCAATCTCATAGTGACAGATTTCAATTTTATTGGATATAACGCCATAGTTTTTTTTGATGAAATTCAGTTTTTGATATTCTGGGGCTGGATGGATAACAGATATTTGATTAAATACCTGTATTGGTTTTGAGTGCAACAAGTCCAGTATGTGTAAGTATTGGAATTTCCAGGGGCGGATCTAGAATACTTGTATTTTGAAGCTTGCAGGACAGTACTTAGAGAAATTTTCTGCCTCGATCTGCCACTGGTACTCTTCTAATGATTGATTGAGAAAGTACTAACCTCTGCTGTTCTTTAGTTACCTCTTGTCAAGGTCAAAGTTTTACCACTGACACGTTATAATATGAACATGGTGAACCATCAACCTTATATCAGTAGCAATTGTATCCATGTAATAAATTGTGGATGATTGGTTGTCCGTTTTTTGTACTTATGGCTATTTCTGAAATCTGCAAAATGTCTTAGGTCACAGTCGATCCATGAATTCAAGGGCGGCTAATACTGTGGCAATGATTACAGGTTCAGCGGTGAAGAAGTCTTAAAAAATAAAAATAATTTGCATGTGTCATTATCATATGTCTTATAATGCTTAAGATATTAATATTATATATTGATGTTAATATTTACAGCAAAAACGATGAGATGAATACGAAGATGAGTTTCAAAGGTTTGTTTTGATATGAGTTATAGTTATTCTCAAGTGTTATTCCATATTATGTTTTCAAACCATAACTAAAACGAATGGAAGTTCAAAGTTCACTGATTCATATTCTAGGTCGTATTATGTGGTGCCACCTCCCTGGTACACCTGGGAGGTTACTGTGGCCAGTCCTGTGCACAGAGGATGATGACGAGCATTCTGTGACAGTATTTTGCAAGGCTGATGATGCATAGTGAGTACATTAAATAGTTAATTTCACTTTGAGAAAATCAGAATTAAACAGAATTAAAACCACTAGTTGGATAGATTGTTTGAAACTACTAGGGCATTTGTCTCGTGCCTTGATCTTATACGACATGCTCAATGAAAATGAATGAATACAAGAACACTGAGCAGAATCTACGATTAAATGTTGTTTAATTTGATCAGCTTCACTGTCAAGAAGTCCAAACTAATCGAAGACAGTTATCAGCTCATTGAGATAGGCAAAGGTACCATATTCATGAGATACAAGAGTTTGTTGTCTGTTGTATTCATTTTGTATATTTTTCCACATATACTAATTATTTGCAGTTAATATTTAGTATTCAAACTTTACTAACCCCTTGATGTTGCAGCATAGTATAGTACCAGTTAGACTAAGCCCAAGGTGTTGTCAGGAAAGATGTTCATGAAATTATATGTACTTTTTGTATTCAATTTTCTAGAAGTCCAGAGATTTTATCGTATTTCTGGAAAAATCGAATAAGATCTGTTGTTGAATGTTTATTATAAAAATCACATGAATTATTCTGTCAAAACTGGAGGTAATCTGTATTATGAATGCAGATAATGATTGCATATAGCATGTTACTCGACATGAAATACATTGAATTAAATATTTTTCAAATTGGTATGTGCAGCGTTTCCTCACCTAAAGCAGGTCTCCACTGATTATTATTTTTCATTTTATTATTACTAGCTTGTCTGAAGGCAAAAGTGAAAACCCTGGAGGCATTTCTGTGTGATGTGGAATGGGTTGCACAAATTGACAAATTGCAGCCAGATCGAGCATCGGTCAGTAATAAAGGTTCAGAATATCATCTTGACTTTTTGATGTTTAGGAAAACTATATATTCATCTAACTAACATTCAACAAGTTTTATTTCCACGATCCACAGAGTGCCACACGATCCCTTGGTGGTCAACCTGTTCACCCCGACCAGCCAGTCGCCGACAAGGAGTCAGATGCCATCCAACCTGTTCACCCCGACCAGCCAGTCGCCGACGAGGAGTCAGATGCCATCCAACCTGTTCACCCCGACCAGACAGTCGCCGGCGAGGAGTCAGATGCCATCCAACCTGTTCACCCCTACCAGCCAGTCGCCGACGAGGAGTCAGATGCCATCCAACCTGTTCACCCCGACCAGCAAGTCGCCGACAAGGAATCAGATGCCATCCAACCTGTTCACCCCGACCAGCCAGTCGCCGACAAGGAATCAGATGCCATCCAACCTGTTCACCCCGACCAGCCAGTCGCCGACGAGGAGTCGGATGCCATCCAACCTGTTCACCCCGACCAGACAGTCGCCGGCGAGGAGTCAGATGCCATCCAACCTGTTCACCCCTACCAGCCAGTCGCCGACGAGGAGTCAGATGCCATCCAACCTGTTCACCCCGACCAGCAAGTCGCCGACAAGGAATCAGATGCCATCCAACCTGTTCACCCCGACCAGCCAGTCGCCGACAAGGAATCAGATGCCATCCAACCTGTTCACCCCGACCAGCCAGTCGCCGACGAGGAGTCGGATGCCATCCAACCTGTTCACCCCGACCAGACAGTCGCCGGCGAGGAGTCAGATGCCATCCAACCTGTTCACCCCTACCAGCCAGTCGCCGACGAGGAGTCAGATGCCATCCAACCTGTTCACCCCGACCAGCCAGTCGCCGACAAGGAGTCAGATGCCATCCAACCTTTTCACCCCGACCAGCCAGTCCCCGACAAGGAGTCAGATGCCATCCAACCTTTTCAACCCGACCAGCCAGTCCCCGACAAGGAGTCAGATGCCATCCAACCTTTTCACCCCGACCAGCCAGTCGCCGACAATGAGTCAGATGCCATCCAACCTGTTCACCCCGACCAGCCAGTCGCCGACAAGGAGTCAGATGCCATCCAACCTGTTCACCCCGACCAGCCAGTCGCCGACAAGGAGTCAGATGCCATCCAACCTGTTCACCCCGACCAGCCAGTCGCCGACAAGGAGTCAGATGCCATCCAACCTGTTCACCCCGACCAGCCAGTCGCCGACGAGGAGTCAGATGCCATCCAACCTGTTCACCCCGACCAGACAGTCGCCGGCGAGGAGTCAGATGCCATCCAAACTTTTCACCCCGACCAGCCAGTCGCCGACAAGGAGTCAGATGCCATCCAACCTTTTCACCCCGACCAGCCAGTCCCCGACAAGGAGTCAGATGCCATCCAACCTGTTCACCCTGACCAGCCAGTCGCCGACAAGGAGTCAGATGCCATCCAACCTGTTCACCCCGACCAGCCAGTCGCCGACAAGGAGTCAGATGCCATCCAACCTGTTCACCCCGACCAGCCAGTCGCCGACAAGGAGTCAGATGCCATCCAACCTGTTCACCCCGACCAGCCAGTCGCCGACGAGGAGTCAGATGCCATCCAACCTGTTCACCCCGACCAGACAGTCGCCGGCGAGGAGTCAGATGCCATCCAACCTTTTCACCCCGACCAGCCAGTCGCCGACAAGGAGTCAGATGCCATCCAACCTTTTCACCCCGACCAGCCAGTCCCCGACAAGGAGTCAGATGCCATCCAACCTGTTCACCCTGACCAGCCAGTCCCCGACAAGGAGTCAGATGCCATCCAACCTGTTCACCCCGACCAGCCAGTCCCCGACAAGGAGTCAGATGCCATCCAACCTGTTCACCCCGACCAGCCAGTCGCCGGCGAGGAGTCATATGCCATCCAACCTGTTCACCCCGACCAGGCAGTCGCCGACAAGGATTCAGATGCCATCCAACCTGTTCACCCCGACCAGCCAGTCGCTGACAAAGAACCCGATGCCATCCAGCCTGTTCACCCCGACCAGCCAGTCGCCGACAAAGAACCCGATGCCATCCAGCCTGTTCACCCCGACCAGCCAGTCGCCGACAAAGAACCCGATGCCATCCAACCTGTTCACCCCGACCAGCCAGTCGCCGACAAAGAACCCGATGCCATCCAACCCGGTCATCTTGACCAGCCAGTTGCTGTTGACCAGGAGCTCACTGATGTCTTGCGAGTTTCACGTCCCAGAAAACGTACACTTTCGAAGAAAGGATCTAGACGCAGAAGTAATAGCATCAGTGGCAAGAGAAGAGCTGGAGTCCGGACTAATTCCGAGGATATTGTTGATGGCAGTGATTCACGTGACACAAGTCCTGTGATATTACCGGCAATTCCACGCATATCAGACCATTTGAAGGGAGCCGAACTTGCCCAGTGTGAAGATTTTTCAAGCAGTGATGGTGAACACATATCACACCACTCGAAGGAAACCGAAATTGCCGAGATGTCCGAAGAGAGTTCAAGTAGTGGAGATGATTCAGAAAGTGAAACTAACTATGATGTGGCGACGACAGCTCCAGTGGGATGTATCTGCGATAAAACATACCCAAACATCTATATGTCGCTTGTAATGAAGAAAGATGGCAAAAGAATCTTCAATAGCAGAAATTGCTGTTTTTTCTGTTCGAAAATTGTGAGTAATTTCAGCAAACATGTGATCGGACAGCATGAAGATGAACTGGAGGTGGCTCGGCTATTAGGACTCAGCAAGCGTGGCAAGGCCAGGAGGCAAGCAATAGAGTTCATCAGAAATAAGGGGAACAATGTTCATAACACCAAAGTATTACAAGAAAGGAAGGGAGAGATATTTCTTGTTCGCAGAAGTACTGAAAAGGCCTTTGATACTTCTCTTTATGGAGCCTGCTCGTGTTGCTTTGGTTGGTATGCCTTAGCGGACATTGCTAAGCATCAGCGTTACAGATGTGTGATGAAGAGAGAAGTGACCTACAAGAAGGGTGAGCTTGTTTATATTGCTGAGGAAATGAAAAGGCCTGTTGAGGAAACTGACAAGATGGATGCCAAAATAATGGGAAAAATATTTGGACACATGCGCATGGACCAAGCCACACGAATCATCAAGTCTGATCTGCTTTTGAAGAAACTAGGTGCGTACTGGTATCGAAAATGCATCAGGAACAAGTCAAAAAGAATCAAGTACTCGTCACAAAGAATTAGGGCTGCAGCAAATTTGTTGATGATGGCACGTGAAATCTACAAGTCGGATGAGGACAAGCCAGAACTTGACATAACAGACATGAAGTCGTTGTTGAAAACATGTCATTTCGACATAGTTGTTGAAGCAGCATTGAAGTGCAGTCACAAAGGGGAAGAAATTGATTTCCTTGAAGAAGAGGTCAAGCATCCCAGTGTTGCACTTAAGCTGGGATATGATTTGGAACGACTATGTGCAACGAAAATCTCTCATGGGATGGGCACCAGTGGTAATGAAGCCTGCATTCTCGAAGGGGAACGTTTTCTGAGGATGATGAAGACGGACTGGAAGCAGAGAGTGACTTCCATGTGCCAAGCATTGCTGGACGAGAGGAAATTCAACAAAGCTGTGAAATTACCAAAGCCAGAAGATTGTGCTAGGCTGACAACATTCCTCACTGAAAAACTGCAGCTTATTGATGAAGAGGAGATGACATTTGTGGAAGTAGGACAATATGCGATGGCAAGGCTTATCACGTACAACAAAAGAAGGCCAGGGGAGCTAGAGGGAGCGAGGTACTAATTTACTGCCACAGTTATCATACATATTGAATAACCTGTTAGTATTTGCAAAAGCTAATACACTTGAGCTGATTGATCTTGAATAAACACTTGATCACATAATCTTCCTTTTTCAGAATTAACAACTGGAAACAACGGCACAACCATGATGAACTGACTGATCAAGTTGACCTATCTGAGCTCGAGAAGAAATTGGTTACTGATCAAGATGTTTTCATAGTCAGGGGCAAGTTTGGGAGAGGTGTGCCAATTATTGTGCCCCGGGACACGAAACCAGCGATGGTTTTCCTGTGTGATGACGACAAAAGAAAACAGGCGCGCATAAAGGACGACAATCCTTACATTTTCCCCACATCAGGTATTGTTTCAGGTATCTGAAGGTCTGGTTATAATTCAGTTCTTTGCGTAGACCTGATAAAGTAACTATGTGGATTTGGTGTGTTGGCAGGTGAATTTCCGATGAGAGCTGGAGAAGTTTTGCAGAAGATTGCTTGTAGTGCAGAAGTACAACTTGATTTCCCGGCACTGATGAAATCTACACTGTTGCGGAAGACTTTAGCTACATCTGTCCAGGTGTGATATCTCAGGTGTGATATGAATCCCAGTCGTATAGTTGAATGCTTATTGATTATGATACATGTTTTTCTATTATAGACTCTTGACCTGCCAGAAAATCACATGCAATACCTTGTCAGACACTTGGGTCATACATTACGTGTGCACGAGACTCACTACCGCCAAACTTCTGGGATAATCGAAAGGGCAAAAATCGCGAAACTTCTGATTGCATCAGAATATGGTGTCCTTGGAAAGTTCAGAGGGCATAACCTCGACAATATCGATATAACTGGTCAGTTGTTTCGAAGACATTATTTTGGACTGAAGCTTGCCTTAATTACCCAGAAACTATCCTTTATGTAATAAGTTGTCTTCTTTCATTTCCAGCAATTGACAAGACTCTGACCGAATACGTTGCTACTGAAGGTTGGTATACCCAGGGTGTTAATAGGCAATATTTTTTGTTTATGGTAGAAAATTTATGACCAAATTATACTAAATTTCTTGGCAGGATTGACTGTTCAGGAATCATCCGCTGATTCGAACCTGGCGAATGAGCCACAGCAGTTGCCACCACCTGCTCAGTGCGACCCTGATGAGAATTGTCCACCAGGTATTGCATTTCTTCCTACAGGAATTTGGTAATGTCCAATTTTAGGTCCGATGTTCTCCCTGTGAGGTAGTGTCCAACTGTAGGTCTGGTGTTGGCCCTGTGAGGTCAAGTATCCAATTGGGGTCTAGTGGGGCCCCTGTGAGGTAGTGTCCCATTGTAGGTCTGGTTTAGGCCTGTGAGGTAGTGTCCAACTGTAGGTGTGATGTAGGCCTGTGAGATAGTGTTCAACTGTAGGTGTGATGTAGGGCTGTGAGATAGTGTCCAACTGTATGTTTGATGTAGGCCTTGTGAGGTAGTGTGTTATGGTGAAAATGAACAAGCCTTTGTCCAACTCTGGTTTTCTTTTGCAGGAGTGGAAAATTCTTCCGATCAGGACCATGATGAAAATGCACAGTGCGAGACAAACAGGGGGCAAATTTCAGGTACTGAATTATCCAAGTGATGAAGGTTCAGTTACATGGTGTTTTATCCTTAGACACGACAGGGACAGCATAGTGATTGTGTACTCGTCTGATATCACAAGGCACAAGTAATAGTTTGATATGAACTTGATTAGTGAATTTTGTAGGACAAGAAAAACGGAAAGTTTCTGATGAGGTCACAAGAGAGAACAAGAGAGCAAAATCACCACCGTCAAAATACCTCAAATTGACAGGTATTTTCAAATTTGGGTGTTTTGAAGTGTTGTCATGTGAAGGATCTCATCTAGTGCTTTTCATGTAATGGGTTTGAATAATATATTCTACCAAAATCCCTAACTTGTGTATGTCTGATTCTATGCATTTTTTTTGCAGGAGGAAAGCATGGAATACCCAAACGTGACGATGACGTTGACCTTGACCCGGACTGGGTTCCAGATACTGGTGTCCAGGCTAGACCACATCTGCCGAAACCATCAGGTATTTCAATACAACAGTGTCGAATTGTGCCAAAGTGAGGCTCAAATGTTATAGTATTGATACTGTCTAGGCAGTTTTCACCACATGGGTTATATTGTTCTAGTTTTCATTCCTATAGTTTGAAAATGGTTTCATATGTTGTAGGAAGTAGAACGTCAACTAAACGGCTTCATGTGAATTGGAGTGAAGAAGAAGTTCGTGAAGTCAAGACATTCTTTGGGGACCATTTGAGGCAAAAGACAGTACCTGGGAAGAAAGATTGTCTCTCCGCCATGCGGCAAAGTCAAATAAGTGGCGGTCTACTCCATATGAGACCCTATGCCAATATTGTCAAAAAAATATCCAATATGAATAAGAAATAAACGTGGCCATTCATGCCGTTTGAATCACATTTTTGGGTTGTCTTTGTTTTTGGTTACCGGACCTTCGATTCGATAACCTATTGCCATGGCATTGCGTCTGTCGTCGTCGTATGTCTACATTTCTATCTTAAAAGTTTTCAATCTTATCTTTCTGAAGTTTTGCACAAAAATGCATAAAACTATTTCGGGAGGGAGGTAATTTTTTTTTCAGCAAATTTTTTTCAGAATGGCGGCCAATTTTGGACATTGACGGTCGTTTCCTCAAAATCTGTTCAGTAACTCTTTTCCTTATTGATACATACCACTTCTCATATGTACCTGTGTATAAGTTTCGTTGCCCTTGAATCACTCCAAGTGGGTTTGGGTCCAAACTCGCCCAAATGGGACTTTCCCATGTTAAATTCTCCTGAGCTTTATATTAAAATTAGAGATTAGGAATCAATTGTGGACATGTAGGAAATGATACATGATGAATATTTCCATGACCTTGGATTTGACCAGGGACCTTATATTAAAAATAAACAGGATAAAGTGGCTAAAATATAAAACATGTCCGGTGACCGGTCTTAGCCTTTAGGCCAATTTTGTTATCATATATGCCTTAACTATAATGAATAAAATCATTTACTGTCACAAGATTCAATAAACACATGCTACTATCCCATTTCAATTTCTGCTGTTGGAATAATAACCCCCAAGAACCTGTCAAGTATGGAAATCTTGAATTTTGTATACAGCTATAAAAAAACATTCACATATCACTGATTTTTAAAAATCAATAATCTCCGTATGACCCTGCAATGATGGCACCCAACTGTAGGTCTGGTGTACTCCCTGTGAGGTAGTGTCCAACTGTAGATTTGGTGTAGTCCCTGTGAGGTAGTGTCCAACTGTAGGTCTGGTGTAGTCCCTGTGAGGTAGTGTCCAACTGTAGGTCTGGTGTAGTCTCTGTGAGGTAGTGTCCAACTGTAGGTCTGGTGTAGTCCCTGTGAGGTAGTGTCCAACTGTAGGTCTGGTGTAGTCCCTGTGAGGTAGTGTCCAACTGTAGGGCTGGTGTAGTCCCTGTGAGGTAGTGTCCAACTGTAGGTCTGGTGTAGTCCCTGTGAGGTAGTGTCCAACTGTAGGTCTGGTGTAGTCCCTGTGAGGTAGTGTCCAACTGCAGGTCTGATGTAGGCCCTGTGAGGTAGTGTCCAACTGTAGGTCTGGTGTAGTCCCTGTGAGGTAGTGTCCAACTGCAGGTCTGGTGTAGTCCCTGTGAGGTAGTGTCCAACTGTAGGTCTGGTGTAGTCCCTGTGAGGTAGTGTCCAACTGCAGGTCTGATGTAGGCCCTGTGAGGTAGTGTCCATCTGCAGGTCTGATGTAGGCCCTGTGAGGTAGTGTCCATCTGTAGGTCTGGTGTAGGCCCTGTGAGGTCGTGTCCAACTGTAGGTCTGATGTAGTCCCTGTGAGGTATTGTCCAACTGTAGATCTGGTGTATGCCCTGTGAGGTAGTGTCCAACTGTAGGTCTGGTGTAGTCCCTGTGAGGTAGTGTCCAACTGTAGGTCTGGTGTAGGCCCTGTGAGGTAGTGTCCAACTGTAGGTATGGTGTAGTCCCTGTGAGGTAGTGTCCAACTGTAGGTCTGGTGTAGTCTCTGTGATGTAGTGTCCAACTGTACGTCTGGTGTAGGCCCTGTGAGGTAGTGTCCAACTGTACATCTGGTGTAGTCCCTGTGAGGTAGTGTCCAACTGTAGGTCTGGTGTAGGCCCTGTGAGGTAGTGTCCAACTGTAGGTCTGATGTAGGCCCTGTGAGGTAGTGTCCAACTGTACGTCAGGTGTAGTCCCTGTGAGGTAGTGTCCAACTGTAGGTCTGGTGTAGTCCCTGTGAGGTAGTGTCCAACTGTAGGTCTGGTGTAGTCCCTGTGAGGTAGTGTCCAACTGTAGGTCTGGTGTAGTGCCTGTGAGGTAGTGTCCAACTGTAGGTCTGGTGTATGCCCTGTGAGGTAGTGTCCAACTGTAGGTCTGATGTAGTCCCTGTGAGGTAGTGTCCAACTGTAGGTCTGGTGTAGGCCCTGTGAGGTAGTGTCAAACTGCAGGTCTGGTGTAGTCCTTGTGAGGTAGTGTCCAACTGTAGGTCTGATGTAGTCCCTGTGAGGTAGTGTCCAACTGTAGGTCTGGTGTAGTCCCTGTGAGGTAGTGTCCAACTGTAGGTCTGATGTAGTCCCTGTGAGGTAGTGTCCAACTGTAGGTCTGGTGTAGTCCCTGTGAGGTAGTGTCCAACTGTAGGTCTGGTGTAGTCCCTGTGAGGTAGTGTCCAACTGTAGGTCTGGTGTAGTCGATGTGAGGTAGTGTCCAACTGTAGGTCTGGTGTAGTCCCTGTGAGGTAGTGTCCAACTGTAGGTCTGATGTAGTCCCTGTGAGGTAGTGTCCATCTGTAGGTCTGGTGTAGTCCCTGTGAGGTAGTGTCCAACTGTAGGGCTGGTGTAGTCCCTGTGAGGTAGTGTCCAACTGTAGGTCTGGTGTAGTCCCTGTGAGGTAGTGTCCAACTGTAGGTCTGGTGTAGTCCCTGTGAGGTAGTGTCCAACTGTAGGTCTGGTGTAGTCCCTGTGAGGTAGTGTCCAATTTTAGGTCTGGTGTAGTCCCTGTGAGGTAGTGTCCAACTGTAGGTCTGATGTAGGCCCTGTGAGGTATTGTCCAACTGTAGGTCTGGTGTAGTCCCTGTGAGGTAGTGTCCAACTGTAGGTCTGGTGTAGTCCCTGTGAGGTAGTGTCCAACTGCAGGGCTGATGTAGGCCCTGTGAGGTAGTGTCCAACTGTAGGTCAGGTGTAGTACCTGTGAGGTAGTGTCCAACTGTAGGTCTGGTGTATGCCCTGTGAGGTAGTGTCCAACTGTAGGTCTGGTGTAGTCCCTGTGAGGTAGTGTCCAACTGTAGGTCTGATGTAGGCCCTGTGAGGTATTGTCCAACTGTAGGTCTGGTGTAGTCCCTGTGAGGTAGTGTCCAACTGTAGGTCTGGTGTAGTCCCTGTGAGGTAGTGTCCGACTGCAGGTCTGGTGTAGTCCCTGTGAGGTAGTTTCCAACTGTAGGTCTGATGTAGGCCCTGTGAGGTATTGTCCAACTGTAGGTCTGGTGTAGTCCCTGTGAGGTAGTGTCCAACTGTAGGTCTGATGTAGGCCCTGTGAGGTATTGTCCAACTGTAGGTCTGGTGTAGTCCCTGTGAGGTAGTGTCCAACTGTAGGTCTGGTGTAGTCCCTGTGAGGTAGTGTCCAACTGCAGGTCTGATGTAGGCCCTGTGAGGTAGTGTCCAACTGTAGGTCAGGTGTAGTACCTGTGAGGTAGTGTCCAACTGTAGGTCTGGTGTATGCCCTGTGAGGTAGTGTCCAACTGTAGGTCTGGTGTAGTCCCTGTGAGGTAGTGTCCAACTGTAGGTCTGATGTAGGCCCTGTGAGGTATTGTCCAACTGTAGGTCTGGTGTAGTCCCTGTGAGGTAGTGTCCAACTGTAAGTCTGGTGTAGTCCCTGTGAGGTAGTGTCCAACTGCAGGTCTGGTGTAGTCCCTGTGAGGTAGTTTCCAACTGTAGGTCTGATGTAGGCCCTGTGAGGTATTGTCCAACTGTAGGTCTGGTGTAGTCTCTGTGAGGTAGTGTCCAACTGTAGGTCTGGTGTAGTCCCTGTGAGGTAGTGTCCAACTGTAGGTCTGATGTAGGCCCTGTGAGGTAGTGTCCAACTGTAGGTCTGATGTAGGCCCTGTGAGGTAGTGTCCAACTGTAGGTCTGGTGTAGTCCCTGTGAGGTAGTGTCCAACTGTAGGTCTGATGTAGTCCCTGTGAGGTAGTGTCCAACTGTAGGTCTGGTGTAGTCCCTGTGAGGTAGTGTCCAACTGTAGATCTGGTGTAGTCCCTGTGAGGTAGTGTCCAACTGTAGGTCTGGTGTAGTCCCTGTGAGGTAGTGTCCAACTGTAGGTCTGGTGTAGTCCCTGTGAGGTAGTGTCCAACTGTACGTCTGATGTAGGTCCTGTGAGGTATTGTCCAACTGTAGGTCTGGTGTAGTCCCTGTGAGGTAGTGTCCAACTGTAGGTCTGGTGTAGTCCCTGTGAGGTAGTGTCCAACTGTACGTCTGGTGTAGTCCCTGTGAGGTAGTGTCCAACTGTACGTCTGGTGTAGGCCCTGTGAGGTAGTGTCCAACTGTAGGTCTGTGTAGTCCCTGTGAGGTAGTGTCCAACTGTAGGTCTGGTGTAGTCCCTGTGAGGTAGTGTCCAACTGTAGGTCTGATGTAGGCCCTGTGAGGTATTGTCCAACTGTAGGTCTGGTGTAGTCCCTGTGAGGTAGTGTCCAACTGTAGGTCTGGTGTAGTCCCTGTGAGGTAGTGTCCAACTGCAGGTCTGATGTAGGCCCTGTGAGGTAGTGTCCAACTGTAGGTCAGGTGTAGTACCTGTGAGGTAGTGTCCAACTGTAGGTCTGGTGTATGCCCTGTGAGGTAGTGTCCAACTGTAGGTCTGGTGTAGTCCCTGTGAGGTAGTGTCCAACTGTAGGTCTGGTGTAGGCCCTGTGAGGTAGTGTCCAACTGTAGGTCTGATGTAGGCCCTGTGAGGTAGTGTCCAACTGTAGGTCTGATGTAGGCCCTGTGAGGTAGTGTCCAACTGTAGGTCTGGTGTAGTCCCTGTGAGGTAGTGTCCAACTGTAGGTCTGGTGTAGTCCCTGTGAGGTAGTGTCCAACTGTAGGTCTGGTGTAGTCCCTGTGAGGTAGTGTCCAATTGTAGGTCTGGTGTAGTCCCTGTGAGGTAGTGTCCAACTGTAGGTCTGATGTAGGCCCTGTGAGGTATTGTCCAACTGTAGGTCTGGTGTAGTCCCTGTGAGGTAGTGTCCAACTGTAGGTCTGGTGTAGTCCCTGTGAGGTAGTGTCCAACTGCAGGTCTGGTGTAGTCCCTGTGAGGTAGTGTCCAACTGTAGGTCTGATGTAGGCCCTGTGAGGTATTGTCCAACTGTAGGTCTGGTGTAGTCTCTGTGAGGTAGTGTCCAACTGTAGGTCTGGTGTAGTCCCTGTGAGGTAGTGTCCAACTGTAGGTCTGGTGTAGGCCCTGTGAGGTAGTGTCCAACTGTAGGTCTGGTGTAGTCCCTGTGAGGTAGTGTCCAACTGTAGGTCTGGTGTAGTCCCTGTGAGGTAGTGTTCAACTGTAGGTCTGGTGTAGTCCCTGTGAGGTAGTGTCCAACTGTAGGTCAGGTGTAGTACCTGTGAGGTAGTGTCCAACTGTAGGTCTGGTGTATGCCCTGTGAGGTAGTGTCCAACTGTAGGTCTGGTGTAGTCCCTGTGAGGTAGTTTCCAACTGTAGGTCTGGTGTAGTCCCTGTGAGGTAGTGTCCAACTGCAGGTCTGTTGTAGTCCCTGTGAGGTAGTTTTCATCTGTAGCTCTGAAGTAGGCTGTGTGAGGTAGTGTCCAACTATAAGTACTTTTAAGACCCTGTGAGATAGTTGTCCGACTGTAGGTCTGATGTAGCCCTGTGAGGTACTCCTAATTTCCCTTGTGAGGTAGAATATGACTGTCCTTGTCAAGTATTTTCATTGTCCTTATCAGGTGTCTTCACAAGGACGAACATGACGCCAAAAAGTACGTCATAAGGACAATACCTCATAATCCCTTGGCGGGAGTATAGCCGTCCGTCCGTCCGTCCGTCCGTCCGTCCGTCCGTCCGTCCGTCCGTCCGGCGTTAACATTTTTATCTTTAAAGTTAACGATCGAATCTTTCTGAAATTTTGCACAAAAATGCCTAAAAATATTTTGAGAAGGAGGTATCTTTTTGTTTTTTGATTTTCGCATTTTTTTCAAAATGGCGGCCGTTTGTGTCGAAAAACGCTCAATTTTGGACTTTGACGGCCATTTTCTCAAAAACTGTCTGATCAGTTTTGAGTTTTTGGTTTCAAAAGATTCCCCTCATATACCTCTGTGATATGTATAAGTTTGGTTGCCCTAAATCTGCCGGTTTTCGTGTGGCGGCCATTTTGAATTTTTGGCGGGTCGGCGAAAAAAAATTTTTTCGCCCCAGATCGCATTACTATCCATTTTGGGGCATTTCTAGAGCAAAAAAAAATTTTCACCCTTTGAAAAAAATTTTGGACTTAGAAAATTTTCGGCACTTTTTCCCTTCATAATGGGAGCTGTCCGGACTGTACTCATAGAACGCTTGAAGATAGAGCTTAGAAATTGGCACTTTCAAATGGGAAGTCATATATGGCGACTTGTGTGGTGACCTTGAATTTGACCTTGGATGACCTTGAAAGGTCAAAACAGCCATTTTTGGGTCGAAAAACACTCAAATTTGCACCTGGTCTGTATTTTCTCAAAAACTGTCTGATCAGTTTTGAGATTTTTGCTTAAAAAGATTCCTCTTATATACCTCTGTGACGTGTATAAGATTTGTTGCCCTTGAATCGCCGATCTCAGTGTGGCGGCCATTTTGAATTTTTGACGAGTCGGCGAAAAAATTTTTTTTCGCCCCAAATAACATTACTATCCATTTTGGGCCATTTCTAGGCAAAAAAAAATTTTCACCCTTTGAAAAAAATTTTGGACTTGGAAAATTTTCGGCACTTTTTTCCTTCATAATGGGAGCTGTCAGGACTGTACTCATAGAACGCTTGAAGATAGAGCTTAGAAATTGGCACTTTCAAATGGGAAGTCATATATGGCGACTTGTGTGGTGACCTTGAATTTGACCTTGGATGACCTTGAAAGGTCAAAACAGCCATTTTGGGGTCAAAAAATGCCCAGATTTGCCTTTGTAGATGAAATGCTTGCAGATAGAGCTCCTGTTTGCATTATGAACATATAGGAAGACATATATGGCACAACTAATGATGACCTTGAACTTGACGTCAGATGACCTTGAGTGCCAAATGTCTGACTTGGAATGTGTAAATTGACCTGAGCGGCCTAAACGATTCCACCCAACATATAGAATATCAAATGCCGCACACATACATGTAATGGTTACATCGAAGTTCATACGGATGACCTTGATTGGTAAATCCCAAGGTCATATGTTTACACTGCGAACCTTGATTGGTAAATCTCAAGGTCTGTTACCTGCCAATGCTGCCATGGCCAAACCAAAATTGTCCGGTAACCTATCTTAGCCTTTGGGCTAATTTTTTCTTTTTGATACATAACACTCCTCATATGTACTTCTATGATGTCTATAAATTTCGTTGCGCTTGAATCGCTCGAAGTGGGCCATTTTGGGCCCAAACTCGGCCCAGATGGGACTTTCCCATGTTAAATTCTCCTATGCTTTATAATGGGACACATTATGCCTAATATCTCACTTAATATTGAGATTAGAGACTAGGAATCAATTGTGGACACATAGGAAATGATATATGCTGAATATTCTCGTGACCTTGAATTTGACCTCTGACCTCAGTTTCAAGGTCAGAGCACAAAATGGCTTATATCTCGCTTATTATCGACTCTACAGCTTAGGAATCAATTGTGGACATATAGGAAATGATATATGCTGAATATTCTCGTGACCTTGAATTTGACCTCTGACCTCAGTTTCAAGGTCAGAGCACAAAATGGCTTATATCTCGCTTATTATCGACTCTACAGCTTAGGAATCAATTGTGGACATATAGGAAATGATATATGCTGAATATTCTGATGACCTTGAATTTGACCTTCGACCTCATTTTCAAGGTCACAGGACAAAATGGCTAATATCTCGCTTGTTATCAACTTTACAGCTTAGTAATCAATTATGAACATATAGGAAATGTTATATGCAGATTATTGTCATGACCTTGAATTTGACCTTTGACCTCATTTTCAAGGTAACAGGACAAAATGGCTGATATCTTACTTATTATCGATTTTACAGCTTAGGAATCAATTGTGGACATATAGGAAATGATATATGCTGAATATTCTCGTGACCTTGAATTTGACCTCTGACCTCATTTTCCAAGGTCCAAGGCTCATACATATTGGCTCATATGTATGGCTTGGGAATCAATTGTGGACATCATATAGAAAATGATATACAATGAATATTTTGATGACCTTGAATTTGACTTTTGCCCCTTCATTTTCAAGGCCACAGCACAAAATTGCTTATATCTCTCTGATTATTGAATTTACAGCTTAGCAATCAACTGTGGACATGATATATGCTTAATGTTATATATGCTGAATATTCTTTTGACCTTGAATTCAACCAGTGACCTGGCTAACTTCTAAAATATTAAACATTGTCCGGTAACCTATCTTTGGCCCTTGGCCTAATTTTTTGTTTACAGGCGAATTTTTCTGAAATTTTGCAGAAAAATACTTAAAAATAATTCAAGAAGGAGGTATTTTTTAGTTTTTTGATTTTCACATTTTTTTCAAAATGGCGGCCGTTTTCGACGAAAAATGCCTGATTTTGGACTTTGGCGGCCATTTTCTCAAAATCTGTTCAGTAACTTTTTTTCTTTTTGATACATAAGACTCCTCATATGTACTTCTATGATGTCTATAAATTTCGTTGCGCTTGAATCGCTCGAAGTGAGCCATTTTGGCCCAAACTCGGCCCAAATGGGACTTTCCCATGTTAAATTCTCCTATGCTTTATAATGGGACACATTATGCCTAATATCTCACTTGATATTGAGATTAGAGACTAGGAATCAATTGTGAACATATAGGAAATGATATATGCTGAATATTCTCGTAACCTTGAATTTGACCTCTGACCTCAGTTTCAAGGTCAGAGCACAAAATGGCTTATATCTCGCTTATTATCGACTCTACAGCTTAGGAATCAATTGTGGACATATAGGAAATAATATATGCTGAATATTCTCGTGACCTTGAATTTGACCTCTGACCTCAGTTTCAAGGTCAGAGCACAAAATGGCTTATATATCGCTTATTATCGACTCTACAGCTTAGGAATCAATTGTGGACATATAGGAAATGATATATACTGAATATTCTGATGACCTTGAATTTGACCTTTGACCCCATTTTCAAGGTCACAGGACAAAATGGCTAATATCTCGCTTGTTATCGACTTTACAGTTTAGGAATCAATTGTGAACATATAGGAAATGATATATGCTGAATATTCTCGTGACCTTGAATTTGACCTTTGACCTCATTTTCAAGGTCACATAACAAAATGGCTAATATCTTGCTTATTATCGACTTTACAGTTTAGGAATCAATTGTGAACATATAGGAAAGGATATATGCTGAATATTTTCGTGACCTTGAATTTGACCTTTGACCTCATTTCCAAGGTCACAGGACAAAATTGCTAATATCTCGCTTATTATCGACTTTACACTTAGGAATCAATTGTGAACATATAGGAAATGATATATGCTGAATATTCTCGTGACCTTGAATTTGACCTTTGACCTCATTTTCAAGGTCACAGGACAAAATTGCTGATATCTCGCTTATTATTGACTTTACAGCTTAGGAATCAATTGTGAACATATGGGAAATGATATATGCTGAATATTCTCGTTTCCTTGAATTTGACCTTTGACCTCATTTTCAAGGTCACAGGACAAAATGGCCAATATCTTGCTATTGGCGACTTTACAGCTTAGGAATCAATTGTGAACATATAGGAAATGATATATGCTGAAAATGCTCGTGACCTTGAATTTGACCTTTGACCTATTTTCAAGGTCACAGGACAAAATGGCCAATATCTTGCTTATTAGCGACTTTACAACTTAGGAATCAATTGTGAACATATAGGAAATGATATATGCTGAAAATGCTCGTGACCTTGAATTTTACCTTTGACCTATTTTCAAGGTCACAGGACAAAATGGTCAATATCTTGCTTATTAGCGACTTTACAGCTTAGGAATTATTTGTGAACATATAGGAAATGATATATGCTGAAAATTCTCATGACCTTGAATTTGACCTTTGACCTCATTTTCAAGGTCAACAGGACAAAATGGCTAATATCTTGCTTATTATCGACTTTACAGCTTAGGAATCAATTGTGAACATATAGGAAATGATATATGCTGAATATTCTCATGACCTTGAATTTGACCTTTGACCTCATTTTCAAGGTCACAGGACAAAATGGCCAATATCTTGCTTATTAGCGCCTTTACAGCTTAGAAATCAATTGTGAACATATAGGAAATGATATATGCTGAATATTCTAGTGACCTTGAATTTGACTTTTGACCTCATTCTCAAGGTCAACAGGACAAAATGGCTAATATCTTGCTTATTATTGACTTTACAGCTTAGGAATCAATTATGAACATATAGGAAATGATATATTCTGAATATTTTAATCATATTGAATTTGACCTTTGACCTAAATTTCAAGGTCAGTCATTTTATTTTCAAAGTCAGATTACAAAATGGCTTATATCTCGCTTATTATCGACTTTACAGCTTAGGAATCAATTGTGAACATATAGGAAATAATATATGCTGAATATTCTTGTGACCTTGAATTTGACCTTTGACCTCATTTTCAAAGTCACATGACAAAATGGCTAATATCTCGCTTATTATCGACTTTACAGTTCAGGAATCAATTGTGAACATATAGGAAATGATATATGCTGAATTTTTTCGTGACCTTGAATTTGACCTTTGACCTCATTTCCAAGGTCGCAGGACAAAATTGCTAATATCTCGCTTATTATCGACTTTACAGCTTAGGAATCAATTGTGAACATATAGGAAATGATATATGCTGAATATTCTCGTGGCCTTGAATTTGAGCTTTGACCTCATTTTCAAGGTCACAGGACAAAATGGCCAATATCTTGCTTATTAGCGACTTTACAGCTTAGGAATCGATTGTGAACATATAGGAAATGATATATGCTGAAAATTCTCGTGACCTTGAATTTGACCTTTGACCTCATTTTCAAGGTCACAGGACAAAACGGCCAATATCTTGCTTATTAGCGTCTTTACAGCTTAGGAATCAATTGTGAACATATAGGAAATGATATATGCTGAATATTCTCATGACCTTGAATTTGACCTTTGACCTCATTTCCAAGGTCACAGGACAAAATTGCTAATATCTCGCTTATTATCGACTTTACAGCTTAGGAATCAATTGTGAACATATAGGAAATGATATATGCTGAATATTCTCATGACCTTGAATTTGACCTTTGACCTCATTTTCAAGGTCACAGGACAAAATGGCCAATATCTTGCTTATTAGCGCCTTTACAGCTTAGAAATCAATTGTGAACATATAGGAAATGATATATGCTGAATATTCTAGTGACCTTGAATTTGACTTTTGACCTCATTCTCAAGGTCAACAGGACAAAATGGCTAATATCTTGCTTATTATCGACTTTACAGCTCAGGAATCAATTATGAACATATAGGAAATGATATATGCTGAATATTCTCGTGACCTCGAATTTGACCTTTGACCTCATTTCCAAGGTCACAGGACAAAATTGCTAATATCTCGCTTATTATCGACTTTACGGCTTAGGAATCAATTGTGAACATATAGGAAATGATATATGCTGAATATTCTCGTGACCTTGAATTTGACCTTTGACCTCATTTTCAAGGTCACAGGACAAAATGGCCAATATCTTGCTTATTAGCGACTTTGCAGCTTAGGAATCAATTGTGAACATATAGGAAATGATATATGCTGAATATTCTAGTGACCTTGAATTTGACCCTTGACCTAAATTTCAAGGTTAGTCATTTTATTTTCAAGGTCAGAATACAAAATGGCTTATATCTCGCTTATTATCAAATTTACAGCTTAGGGGTCCATAGTGAACATATATGAAATGATGTATGCTGAATATTTTGGTGATCTAGAATTTAACCTTTGAACTCATTTTCAAGGTCAGAGAACAAAATGGCTAATATGTCGCTTATTATCATCTTTACATCTGCCCCTGATGACGCCAGTGTGTCTTTGGATAAACTATTTGGTCGGGCTTTGTTTCTATTGCAAAGTGTTGTATTTTACGTTTCTTATTGGCATCATCAAAATTTGATTGTATTGGTGGTAATAGATTGATACTTACATTTATACCACTGAGTCGGTGTCACTGCTGGCGGACGTTAAATCTGTCCCCGAGGATACCATCAACTCAGTAGCCTTCGGGCTTGTGATTGGGTACTTTTGTACTTGTCATGTATCTATTCCGTGGGGTTAGATTCGGATTTCTAAATTATTTTCATAGGTTGTTGGGCAGTTGTATACTAATTCCATCTGGTGTACAGTAGAAACAATTACATTTAACACATTGTCTGCCCCTGAAGACGCCAGTGTGTCTTTGGATAAACTCGGGTCGGGCTTTGTTTGTTTCTATTGCAAAATGTAGTATTTTACGTTTCTTATTGGCATCATCAAAATCTGATTGTATTGGTGGTAATAGATTGATACTTACATTTACAGCATAGGAATCAATTGCAAATATAGAGGAATGATATATACTGAATATTTTCATGACCTTGAACTTGAACTTTGACCTCATTTTCAAGGTCAAATCACAGAATGGCTAATATCCACTTATTATCGACTTTACAGCTTAGGAATTTATTGTGGACATACTAGAAGTGATATATTTGTTGAAAATTTCATGGCCTTGAATTTATCAGTGACTTTATTTTCAAGGTCACTGGACAAAAGGCTAATATCTAAAATGTATATTGTCCGGTAACCTTTCTTAGCCCTTGGGCTAATTTTTCACACTTGACAGTGATATATTTGGGGCAACAGAGATGATAGGGCTACGGGGGATACACCCAAGCGGTCGTAGGCGACCGGAAGCGTCTAGTTTAAAAGTGTGTAAAGACCCAGTCACACTGGATAGTAAGATTAGGAGACAAGTTAAATACATGTACCAAAGCATCTGTCACGCCGGATCTTGAACTTTTACAAGTGAAGTGCTTTGTTACACGGTCATGCAATTATCACTGGATTAGCTGAGATTGCACAAATCTGGTAAATTTGAGCATGGTAAAAAATTATTTGCATATTGTAAGACAATATCAAGCAAACAAAACTCTATCTTACATGTATGACACCTTAATTGCTGTACCACGATCTTGAACATCACTCATGGACAGTTATCAGGGATGTTATCAGAGTATACTGTAAACGTGATTAATTTTACGTGTATCAAATTTTGCATTTTCCAATTTGCAGCATACTTGCGTGTAATTATTTCTAGAGTTATCAACAGTAAGTGAACTAGGAATAGCAGTTTTACTCTTGAGATGTTGAAAATTATTTGTAATAGGCAATATTTGTAATCATTGAATAATTCTGTGAGGTACGTAAAGAGTAAAGAGCTTTATTGAGGATAACCATTGGTACCATACTACTATTAGTGGTGTTCATTTGCATTAGCACCTTGTGTCAACAACCATAGGCTAGTGCTGACATAATGCTCCAAGTGAAAGGACGGTAACTGCTAGTATGACATTGATAACATTAATCATGCGTGTCAAGGAGCGCTAACACTTTGCCATGTCCATGTCAGTCGGCAGACAAGCACCGTCGTCATCTGCCGAGTGCTTGGAATGTGTGTGTAGGACAAAAATAGTCACATGTATTTAATTTCTCGATTTTTTTAGAACAACAAATTTTGCTGAATTAATACATCGAAAAATACGTACGTTTCATTCAGCATACAATTTATGAATGGCATGTACACGATTGTCTCAGTGAATTGTATGGTGTTTGGGATCTGAAGTATTTCCTTCTGTTGCAGTTTGTCTGAAAGTTACGTATCCTTTAAAGGCGCAGCACTGATATTGCCTCAGTCAGAATGTCTGCGAACAGTAACCAAGGGAACCAATGTCGGTGAGTTTGTACACTATACATGCTATATGGAAGGCGTGGGGAATTGCTTTCTCTCATCATTTGTAAATTTGACTCTATATTACAGACATCCACGCCCATTATTTGTAAATTTGACTCTGTATTACAGACATCCACGCCTATTATTTGTAAATTTGACTCTGTATTCCAGACATCCACGCCTATTATTTGTAAATTTGACTCTGTATTACAGACATCCACGCCCATCATTTTTGAATTTGACTCTGTATTACAGACATCCACGCCCATCATTTGTAAATTTGACTCTGTATTACAGACATCCACGCCCATCATTTGTAAATTTGACTCTGTATTACAGACATCCACGCCCATCATTTGTAAATTTGACTCTGTATTACAGACATCCACGCCCATTATTTGTAAATTTGACTCTGTATTACAGACATCCACGCCCATTATTTGTAAATTTGACTCTGTATTACAGACATCCACGCCCATTATTTGTAAATTTGACTCTGTATTACAGACATCCACGCCCATTATTTGTAAATTTGACTCTGTATTACAGACATCCACGCTCATTATTTGTAAATTTGACTCTGTATTACAGACATCCACGCCCATTATTTGTAAATTTGACTCTGTATTACAGACATCCACGCCCATTATTTGTAAATTTGACTCTGTATTACAGACATCCACGCTCATTATTTGTAAATTTGACTCTGTATTACAGACATCCACGCCCATCATTTGTAAATTTGACTTTGTATTACAGACATCCACGCCCATCATTTGTAAATTTGACTTTGTATTACAGACATCCACGCCCATCATTTGTAAATTTGACTTTGTATTTCACACACCCACGCCCATCATTTGTAAATTTGACTTTGTATTACAGACATCCACGCCCATTATTTGTAAATTTGACTCTGTATTACAGACATACACGCCCATCATTTGTAAATTTGACTCTGTATTACAGACATCCACGCCCATCATTTGTAAATTTGACTCTGTATTGCAGACATCCACGCCCATCAATTGTAAATTTGACTCTGTATTACAGACATCCACGCCCATTATTTGTAAATTTGACTCTGTATTACAGACAGCCACGCCCATCATTTGTAAATTTGACTCTGTATTACAGACATCCACGCCCATCATTTGTAAATTTGACTTTGTATTACAGACATCCACGCCCATCATTTGTAAATTTGACTCTGTATTACAGACATCCACGCCCATCATTTGTAAATTTGACTTTGTATTACACACATCCACGCCCATCATTTGTAAATTTGACTCTGTATAACAGACATCCACGCCCATCATTTGTAAATATGACTCTGTATTACAGACATCCATGCCCATCATTTGTAAATTTGACTCTGTATTACAGACATCCACGCCCATCATTTGTAAATTTGACTCTGTATTACAGACATCCACGCCCATCATTTGTAAATTTGACTTTGTATTACAGACAGCCACGCCCATCATTTGTAAATTTGATTTTGTATTACAGACATCCACGCCCGTCATTTGTAAATTTGACTCTGTATTACAGACATCCACGCCCATCATTTGTAAATTTGACTCTGTATTACAGACATCCATGCCCATCATTTGTAAATTTGACTCTGTATTACAGACATCCATGCCCATCATTTGTAAATTTGACTCTGTATTACAGACATCCACGCCCATTATTTGTAAATTTGAGTTTGTATTACACACATCCACGCCCATTATTTGTAAATTTGACTCTGTATTACAGACATCCACGCCCATCAATTGTAAATTTGACTCTGTATTACAGACATCCACGCCCATCAATTGTAAATTTGACTCTGTATTACAGACATCCACGCCCATCATTTGTTAATTTGACTTCGTATTACAGACATCCACGCCCATCTCCAGTCGATGTTCTGTCTGCTGCGCCCTCAGGACACAATCAAAATGGTCAGTTTTCATGGCACTGAGCGTGTATGTGAGCAACGGGTGAATGTGAATGGCATTACATATAGGATGAGAGTTTGATGTCAATTCACGATGACTTACTCACCTGTGATGGTTATACCGATTGCAATGGTGACAGGCAATCAAACTGGACAGTGTGGAGCAGGCTTGGGTGCGTTACATGGCGGTTGTCACGACTACGGGTGTACAGGACACAGAGGAAAGCGTGATTGTTGGTGTAGACATCAGCGACAGTGGCGCAACAATTGGTTTGGTACTGCCTGTGTGGGCCGACACGTCAGTCAGACTCAATGGAGATGGGTATGCAACCATATCTTACTCAACACCTACAGTGTTGCTTGCTCAAACAGTGATGCGTCTGATGTTCATAGCGTTCATGGTCTTCTTTTTTGCAGAGGATTCCACATCACCTCAGATCATGTTCAGTACATCTTCAAACCGGTGTCTGTGCAGGCAATGTGGTGAGACCTTGTAACAGGGATACTATCTGACACTGTCTGTTATAGCAGTGATACTGACTGACACTGTCTGTTGTAACAGTGATACTGACTGACTCTGTCTGTTGTAGCAGTGATACTGACTGACACTGTCTGTTGTAAGAGTGATACTGATTGACACTGTTGTCGCAGTGATACTGACTGACACTGCTTGTTGTAGCAGTGATACTGACTGACACTGTCTGTTGTAACAGTGATACTGTCTGACACTGTCTGTTGTCGCAGTGATACTGACTGACACTGCTTGTTGTAGCAGTGATACTGACTGACACTGTTTGTTGTAGCAGTGATACTGTCTGACACTGTCTGTTGTTGCAGTGATACTGACTGACTCTGTATGTTGTAGCACTGATACTGACTGACACTGTCTGTTGTAACAGTGATACTGACTGACAATGTCTGTTGTAACAGTGATACTGAAAGACAGTCTGTTGTTGCACTGATACTGACTGACACTGTCTGTTGTAGCAGTGATACTGACTGACACTGTCTGTTGTAACAGTGATACTGACTGACTCTGTATGTTGTAGCACTGATACTGACTGACTCTGTCTGTTGTAACAGTGATACTGAAAGACAGTCTGTTGTTGCACTGATACTGACTGACACTGTCTGTTGTACCAGTGATACTGTCTGACACTGTCTGTTGTAACAGTGATACTGAAAGACAGTCTGTTGTTGCACTGATACTGACTGACACTGTCTGTTGTAGCACTGATACTGACTGACACTGTTGTAGCAGTGATACTGACTGACACTGTCTGTTGTAACAGTGATACTGACTGACACTCTGTTGTAGCAGTGATACTGACTGACACTGTCTGTTGTAACAGTGATACTGACTGACACTGTTGTAGCAGTGATACTGACTGACACTGTCTGTTGTAACAGTGATGCTGACTGACACTGTTGTAGCAGTGATACTGACTGACACTGTCTGTTGTAACAGTAATACTGACTGACACTGTCTGTTGTAGCACTGATACTGACTGACACTGTTGTAGCAGTGATACTAACTGACACTGTCTGTTGTAACAGTAATACTGACTGACACTGTCTGTTGTAACAGTGATACTGACTGACACTGTCTGTTGTAACAGTGATACTGACTGACACTGTTGTAGCAGTGATACTGACTGACACTGTTGTAGCAGTGATACTGACTGACACTGTTGTAGCAGTGATACTGACTGACACTATCTGTTGTAGCGGTGATACTGACTGACACTGTCTGTTGTAGCAGTGATACTGACTGACACTGTCCATTGTAGCAGTGATACTGACTGACACTGTCCGTTGTAGCAGTGATACTGACTGACACTGTTGTAGCAGTGATACTGACTGACACTGTCTGTTGTAACAGTGATACTGACTGACTCTGTCTGTTGTAACAGTGATACTGACTGACTCTGTCCAATGTAACAGTGATACCGACTGACACTGCTTGTTGTAACAGTGATACTGATTGACACTGTCTGTTGTTGCAGTGATACTGACTGACACTCTGTTGTAGCAGTGATACTGACTGACACTGTCTGTTGTAACAGTGATACTGACTGACACTGTTGTAGCAGTGATACTGACTGACACTGTTGTAGCAGTGATACTGACTGACACTGTCTGTTGTAACAGTGATACTGACTGACTCTGTCTGTTGTAACAGTGATACTGACTGACTCTGTCCAATGTAACAGTGATACCGACTGACACTGCTTGTTGTAACAGTGATACTGATTGACACTGTCTGTTGTAGCAGTGATACTGACACTGTCTGTTGTAGCAGTGATACTGACTGACACTGTCTGTTGTAACAGTGATACTGACTGACACTGTCCAATGTAACAGTGATACCGACTGACACTGCTTGTTGTAGCAGTGATACTGACTGACACTGTCTGTTGTAACAGTGATACTGACTGACACTGTCTGTTGTAGCACTGATACTGACTGACACTGTTGTAGCAGTGATACTTACTGACACTGTTGTAGCAGTGATACTGACTGACACTGTCTGTTGTAACAGTGATACTGACTGACACTGTTGTAGCAGTGATACTGACTGACACTGTCTGTTGTAACAGTGATACTGACTGACACTGTTGTAGCAGTGATACTGACTGACACTGTCTGTTGTAACAGTGATACTGACTGACACTGTCTGTTGTAACAGTGATAATGAAAGACAGTCTGTTGTTGCACTGATACTGACTGACACTGTCTGTTGTAACAGTGATACTGACTGACTCTGTCTGTTGTAACAGTGATACTGACTGACTCTGTCCAATGTAACAGTGATACCGACTGACACTGCTTGTTGTAACAGTGATACTGATTGACACTGTCTGTTGTAGCAGTGATACTGACACTGTCTGTTGTAGCAGTGATACTGACTGACACTGTCTGTTGTAACAGTGATACTGACTGACTCTGTCCAATGTAACAGTGATACCGACTGACACTGCTTGTTGTAACAGTGATACTGATTGACACTGTCTGTTGTCGCAGTGATACTGACTGACACTGTCTGTTGTAACAGTGATACTGACTGACACTGTTGTAGCAGTGATACTGTATTACAGACTGATTGACACTGTCTGTTGTAGCAGTGATACTGACACTGTCTGTTGTAGCAGTGATACTGACTGACACTGTCTGTTGTAACAGTGATACTGACTGACACTGTCCAATGTAACAGTGATACCGACTGACACTGCTTGTTGTAGCAGTGATACTGACTGACACTGTCTGTAGTAACAGTGATACTGACTGACACTGTCTGTTGTAGCACTGATACTGACTGACACTGTTGTAGCAGTGATACTTACTGACACTCTGTTGTAGCAGTGATACTGACTGACACTGTCTGTTGTAACAGTGATACTGACTGACACTGTTGTAGCAGTGATACTGACTGACACTGTCTGTTGTAACAGTGATACTGACTGACACTGTTGTAGCAGTGATACTGACTGACACTGTCTGTTGTAACAGTGATACTGACTGACACTGTCTGTTGTAACAGTGCTAATGAAAGACAGTCTGTTGTTGCACTGATACTGACTGACACTGTCTGTTGTAACAGTGATACTGTCTGACACTGTCTGTTGTCGCAGTGATACTGACTGACACTGCTTGTTGTAGCAGTGATACTGACTGACACTGTCTGTTGTAACAGTGATACTGACTGACACTGTCTGTTGTAGCACTGATACTGACTGACACTGTTGTAGCAGTGATACTGACTGACACTGATGTAGCAGTGATACTGACTGACACTGTCTGTTGTAACAGTGATACTGACTGACACTCTGTTGTAGCAGTGATACTGACTGACACTGTCTGTTGTAACAGTGATACTGACTGACACTGTTGTAGCAGTGATACTGACTGACACTGTCTGTTGTAACAGTGATGCTGACTGACACTGTTGTAGCAGTGATACTGACTGACACTGTCTGTTGTAACAGTAATACTGACTGACACTGTCTGTTGTAGCACTGATACTGACTGACACTGTTGTAGCAGTGGTACTAACTGACACTGTCTGTTGTAACAGTAATACTGACTGACACTCTCTGTTGTAACAGTGATACTGACTGACACTGTCTGTTGTAGCAATGATACTGACTGACACTGTTGTAGCAGTGATACTGACTGACACTGTTGTAGCAGTGATACTGACTGACACTATCTGTTGTAGCGGTGATACTGACTGACACTGTCTGTTGTAGCAGTGATACTGACTGACACTGTCCATTGTAGCAGTGATACTGACTGACACTGTCCGTTGTAGCAGTGATACTGACTGACACTGTTGTAGCAGTGATACTGACTGACACTGTCTGTTGTAACAGTGATACTGACTGACTCTGTCTGTTGTAACAGTGATACTGACTGACTCTGTCCAATGTAACAGTGATACCGACTGACACTGCTTGTTGTAACAGTGATACTGATTGACACTGTCTGTTGTCGCAGTGATACTGACTGACACTCTGTTGTAGCAGTGATACTGACTGACACTGTCTGTTGTAACAGTGATACTGACTGACACTGTTGTAGCAGTGATACTGACTGACACTGTTGTAGCAGTGATACTGACTGACACTGTCTGTTGTAACAGTGATACTGACTGACTCTGTCTGTTGTAACAGTGATACTGACTGACTCTGTCCAATGTAACAGTGATACCGACTGACACTGCTTGTTGTAACAGTGATACTGATTGACACTGTCTGTTGTAGCAGTGATACTGACACTGTCTGTTGTAGCAGTGATACTGACTGACACTGTCTGTTGTAACAGTGATACTGACTGACACTGTCCAATGTAACAGTGATACCGACTGACACTGCTTGTTGTAACAGTGATACTGATTGACACTGTCTGTTGTCGCAGTGATACTGACTGACACTGTCTGTTGTAACAGTGATACTGACTGACTCTGTCCGATGTAACAGTGATGCCGACTGACACTGCTCGTTGTAACAGTGATACTGACTGACACTGTCTGTTGTCGCAGTGATACTGACTGACACTGTCTGTTGTAGCAGTGATACTGACTGACACTGTTTGTTGTAGCAGTGATACTGTCTGACACTGTCTGTTGTCGCAGTGATACTGACTGACACTGTCTGTTGTAGCAGTGATACTGACTGACCCTGTCTGTTGTAGCAGTGATACTGACTGACACTGTTGTAACAGTGATACTGACTGACCCTGATGTAGCAGTGATACTAACTGACACTGTCTGTTGTAACAGTGATACTGACTGACACTGTCTGTTGTAACAGTGATACTGACTGACTCTGTCCGATGTAACAGTGATGCCGACTGACACTGCTCGTTGTAACAGTGATACTGACTGACACTGTCTGTTGTCGCAGTGATACTGACTGACACTGTCTGTTGTAGCAGTGATACTGACTGACACTGTCTGTTGTAGCAGTTATACTGACTGACACTGTCTGTTGTAACAGTGATACTGACTGACTCTGTCCGATGTAACAGTGATGCCGACTGACACTGCTCGTTGTAACAGTGATACTGACTGACACTGTCTGTTGTCGCAGTGATACTGACTGACACTGTCTGTTGTAGCAGTGATACTGACTGACACTGTCTGTTGTAGCAGTGATACTGACTGACACTGTCTGTTGTAACAGTGATACTGACTGACACTGTCTGTTGTAACAGTGATACTGTCTGACTCTGTATGTTGCAGGTCGGCATGGCAAAGCCTCAATAAACTGCTGGACACTGCCTCCCACTGTGGCTACTATGCCCATGGACTGACACACACCTGGGTCCAGTTTTATGCTGTCACTTCCTCTCAGCCTCAAATCAACCTGTGGAACCTGATGGAGGACTTGGAGAGTGCTCGGCCCGACAACATCAGGTCTGACCGCCAAACTTCTGATTTGTGTGTGGCTGTTTGTTGCAGCAAGAAGTTTGCAGTAGTTTGTTTGGTTGCAGGAACACAGAACAGGAGGACCTGGAGCTGATTGTCAGGAATAAACTGCGAGAAGTTATGATGAAAGTCGACTTGGAGGAAGTCACCAGTAAACTGGTCAGTAGCCAAGTCTTCTCGTTAGTCTTATCCTTAACCAAGTCCTCTGAGTGGAATGTCTGTGTAATCTGTGCATGTTTGTGTGTAGTATTTTTGTGTACTCAATTCCACCTCAATATCCATACTTCCGGTCCCATGAGATGACGTAGTGCATCGGATGGTCAATTAGCAGTGTGATCCGGATGTACGCAGTCGGGAAGAATTTATCACGCGTAACAAACAGTCGAAAAACGTTGTCAATTTCGGGGATAAGAAGAATAAATACGGACTAGAATCTTCATGACATCACAGAGACTCTTTTGGACATAAATTGGAACGCTCTACAAACTTTTTCTAGGAGTTTTCTGAAGGGAAAAAATTTCCAAGGAACAATTCATGGCAGAAACGGCGAAAATGCGCCTCCGTGAGGGAACACAAAAAACCCCTGCCAAGTGCGCACCGGGTGCAAAACACACACCAAAAGCTGGGTCAGCTGGTGTAGACGATTTAGAAAGGGAAATATTCGTCGTTGCGGGTGCGGCTACTGACTCAGAGCCAAACCTCGCCGGGGGGAAAAACACCCCGATTGCCGCCATTACTGGGGGGCGCCCCCAGCCAAGCCACGGCCAAATCTCGCACCAGGTCCTGGGCGAGAGTTCAGGCGAGACTTTCGGCAACAAAATGGCCGCGCCCATGGAACCACCGGTCTGGGCCAAAGCTTTGCTCGAAACCCAACAAAACTTCATGCTGCAGTTTGCAGAGACACTTTCATCTTCACATAAACGATCCGCACATGACATGTCGGACGATGAACAATCCGAAGACGAATCTCTCGATGAACGAACGGCCCAAGTTGCTAAAAAACGATGCACTGACGGGCCTATCTTTTCTAGTGCTACCGCTACTAGCGGTGATTGCCTAGACGATCTGGACATGGTCTCTGTCAACGATCAGTCTCCAGCAGACGAGGAACAGGATGAAGTTTTGGATGAATTGCAACAGTTCTTTGGGAGTGCTGATACAGTGGGCCCAGACCTTGAAGAAAAATTGGCAACAGTTGTCAACACAAGTCTCAGAGTGCAGGTGCCTGACCAGAAAATTACAGAGATATGCCAGGCGGTCCACAGGCCGAAGAATTGCCCTGGTCTGACAACACCAAAGGTGAACCCGGAAATTTGGGACAAAATTCAGCGGCATACACGAAGCAGAGACCTGGGTATGCAGAAGCTACAAAATTTCCAGGGAAAGGCAATGACACCATTGCTTACTCTCATCGAACAGCTTCGGGAAGCAGCCAAAACAAGGACGCCAACAGAACCGGGGGCTGTGCGTGGCTGGCTGAAGCTGGCATCTGATGCATTCCGTATCATGGCGTTCGCGTTCG
The DNA here is from genome assembly GCA_949152475.1 of Terebella lapidaria. Classification (NCBI taxonomy): domain Eukaryota; kingdom Metazoa; phylum Annelida; class Polychaeta; order Terebellida; family Terebellidae; genus Terebella; species Terebella lapidaria. The sequence continues at coordinate 52,873,597 of OX424556.1, forward strand.
TCAAGACGACAAACCAGAGGAAGGACTTCATAAAGCCTGACCTCAACTCAACCTACCGGCAAATCTGCTCGGACCAACAGGCGGTCACGGACTCGCTGTTTGGCGATGACCTCCCACAAAAGATAAAAGAGATCAACTCCGCTCAACGGCTTGGGTCACAGGTGCAGGGCAACGCTCGTGACAAATACAGGTTTCAGCGCCATCATCAACATGGAAGACAGTTCCAGCACAAAGGGAAAAGCCGGTACGCTGGGGGAAAGAAGGATTTTTTGGCGTATCGGCCGAGCCCAAAATTCCGTCCAGCAAAGGACAAAAAGTGAACTCCGGCTCGGCTGCTCAAAGGATGACTGAAAATGAAGTGAGTGTTGGTTATCTTGATGGTAACACTGATGTGAAAAACACACCACAAAACTTTGTAGCAGGAAAGATCAGTGGCCACTGCATACAATGGCAGGACGTAACTCAGGACCCAGTAATTCTGGGCGTCGTTCGAGGCATATCATTAGATTTGCCTCCTGACCTAAACCAGCATTGGATTCCAACGCCAATCCAGTTCAATGATACTGAAAAAAGGGTTATGCAAAATGCTATTGATGACTTGACCGCTAAGGGTGTGATTCATCAAGTTGAACCATGTCAAGGCCAATATCTGTCGAACATTTTTATGAGACTAAAAAAAGACGGATCATGTCGGTTGATTTTGAACTTGAGGAAACTAAATGAATCTTTGCCAAAACAACATTTCAAAATGAGCACTCTTAAAAGTGCCCTCCAACTAATCACTCCAGGTTGCTGGTTTGCATCTATTGACTTAAAAGATGCATATTTTTCTGTGAATATTATGGAACATCACAGAAAATTCTTTCGTTTCTTGTGGAACGATCAGCTCTTTGAGTTCACAGCTATGCCTAATGGGCTTAGTCCTGCTCCCAGATTTTTCACAAAAATTATGACCCCAGTGTTTGCCTCCTTGCATCGTATTGGACATCAGAATGTGTCATACATTGATGACAGTCTTTTGCTTTCTGACACGCCAGAAGAATGTAGGAACAATGTTCATGACACTGTCACCCTGCTGGATAAACTTGGGTTCACAGTTCACCCAAGCAAATCTGTGTTCATTCCAACCCAACAAATAGTTTTTCTGGGGTTCAAACTCAATTCAGTACAGATGCCAGTCAGACTGACCAATGAAAAGTCATCCAAAATCATTGCAGCTTGTAAGGATATTCTAAAGCCTAGGCTGATAGCCATTCAGGCAGTGGCAGAATTGTTGGGGAAATTAGTTGCGGCCCAACCAGCAGTCCCTTGTGGGCCCCTATATTACAAAACTTTGGAAAACGAGAAAAACGCTGCACTTAAACAAAACAAAGGAGAATTTTCAGCACTCATGCAAATTAGCAGTGACTCAAAATCCCATATTCAGTGGTGGATTCAGCATTTGGCTGAATCAGAAGCTACTCTGAGGGATAGACCAGTGGATATTCGTATCAATAGTGACAGCTCCCTCTCTGGTTGGGGTGGGGTGTTCCAACCACTTGGACTTCAAACTGGAGGTTTTTGGAGCACCGAAGAACAACAGCATCACATAAATTTCCTTGAACTTTTGGCGGGGTTCCTCACCCTCCAATCCCTGTGTTCGGATAAACAAAACATTCACATTCGGCTCATGATGGATAATCAGACAGCTGTGTCATACATCAATAAAATGGGGGGCCGCATGGAAAAATTGAATGCTTTGGCACGACAAATTTGGCTTTGGTGTCTGCATAGAAACATTTGGCTTTCTGCAGCACATGTACCCGGACAGCAAAATGAATTGGCTGATAAACTGTCACGTAAACTCCATGATGATATGGAGTGGAAACTAAACCCTGGTGTCTTCCAAAAACTTGTCGATCTTTTTGGGGAACTCAAATTGGATTTATTTGCTACAAATTGGATTTATTTGCTACAAGCTTATGTAGCATGGCGTCCTGATCCATATGCAGTGGCCATTGATGCTTTCTCGGTTGAATGGAATACTAATGGGCTGTATATCTTTCCACCTTTTAGCCTACTCGGACGCATTCTTCAAAAACTCCAGCACGACCGAGGGTGAGCAGTGGTGATTTTTCCAGTTTGGGACACACAGGTCTGGTTTCCCAAACTTCTTTGGATGCTGGTCGCAGATCCAGTTTTGTTGCCAGACACCAACAACATCCTGATGTTGACACACAGACCTCACGTCAAGCACCGCCTCCACAAAACGCTCAGACTCGCTGCGGGGCTTTTATCCGGGCATCTCCAGTGCTGCGCGGATTATCAGCGCACGTTGTGGACATCATCATCTCGTCCTGGAGGGAAACCACGCAAAAACAATATGGAACATACCTCAGACAGTGGGCAGCATTTTGTGATCAAAGACAAGCTAATCCGTTTCAATCAAGTATTGATGTAGTTTTGGAATTTCTTGGACACCTGTTTCAAAAAGGACTGGGATATAGCGCCCTGAATACCGCCAGGGGAGCGCTGTCTGTGATTTCCGAGACAGCAGTGGGGAGCCACACACTGGTTACTCGTTTCATGAAAGGGGCATTCAACCGACGGCCAACACTCCCAAAATATCAAGTCACATGGGATGTATCTGTGGTATTAGATTACCTCAAGACTCTGGAACCATTGAGTAAATTGTCATTGAAAATGTTGCCATGTAAAGTGGTTATGTTGTTGGCCCTTCTGACAGGACAAAGAGGCCAGACCATTCATGTGATGAACATTCAAGATGTAATCATCGGTCCAACCAAAGTTGACATTCACATTACCTCACTCTTAAAACAAACCAGACTGGCAAAACAGTTAGAACCAATCACTATACCTGCTTACTCAAAGGATCCCAGATTGTGTATAGTTCGGTGTTTGAACATTTATATATCCAAGACAAAGAAACTTAGGAAGGGGGACAAGTTGTTTATAAGTACTATTGCCCCTTTCCACAGCATAAGTCGAGACACAGTGTCTAGGTGGTTGAGGCTGGTTCTGCAAAAAGCTGGTATTGATACTACTGTGTTTGAACCACATAGCACTCATATGGCGTCCACTTCCAAGGCTAAAAGCTTACATGTTCCTGTGAGTACTATACTCAAAGCTGGAGGTTGGGCGTCAGAGTGTTGTTTTAGGAGGTTTTACGACAAACCCATAAGACAACAGACAAATGAATTTGCTCTTGCTTTGTTGCAATCTGCTTAGATGTACATGTACTAGGGTTAACATTCCTCACATATATGTTATGTGGTTGTGCTCTGTATTATACTCTAGAGTTTATCAATAAATTGTGTGGAAAATTATCTTTCTATTAATATACGTTGTAAAATAACTGACATAGATACATGGGCTCTAAATTTCTCATGGGACCGGAAGTATGGATATTGAGGTGGAATTCAAAGATTAAACGAGACTTACCTGGAAGTTGAAGTTTGATCGGGATTCCACCGATATATCTAAATACTTTCGGTCACGTGCCCACCCTTTTAACCCACCCTCGGCACATGCATGTATCTATGTCACTCTCAAGACTGACGATCCGATGCACTACGTCATCTCACGTGACCGAAAGTATTTAGATATATCGGTGGAATCCCGATCAAACTTCAACTTCCAGGTAAGTCTCGTTTAATCTTTGAATTAAATCTGTTTATGACATATTGGTGACATATATTCTGTTAAGTACTTTGTGTATTCTGTTTGTGTGCTGAGTTTGTGTACGAAGTTTGTGTACTCTGTGTACTCGGTTTGTGTTCTAAGTTTGTGTACTCTGTGTATGTATTCTGCTTGTGTACTTTGTGTATGCTGTATGTGTACCCTGCTTGTTGAAGTTGTGTGCTAAGTTTTTGTTCTCTGTGTGTTTTGTTTGTGTACTAAGTTTATGTACTCTATGTACCTTGCTTCTGAACCCTGTTTTGAGTACTAAGTTTGTGTATTCTGTTTTTGTATTCTTTTTGAGTACTCTGTTTGTGTACTCTGTGTACCCTGTTTGTTTACTAAATTGATGTACTCTGCGTATTCTGTTTGTGTACCTTGTTTGTGTACTAAGTTTGTGTACATGTTTGTGTATTCTATTTGTGTACTCTGTTTGTGTACTCTGTGTACCCTGTTTGTTTACCAAATTGATGTACTCTGCGTATTCTGTTTGTGTACCTTGTTTGTGTACTAAGTTTGTGTACATGATTGGGTACTCTATATGTGTACTCTGTTTATTGACACGTGTGTCTCACTCCAGTACCATGTCTGCTCTGACAGGTTAGGACCAAGCTGGAGGAGGAGTTGGGGATGAGTCTACAGCAGCACAAACACTTTGTCGACCAGGAGATGATTGTGATTCTGCGTCAAATGGATGCTCCGTCTCAAATCTTTGACTACCTCTATCTTGGCTCTGAGTGGAATGCATCCAACCTTGATGAGCTTCAGAAAAATGGGTAAATTAGCGAATAGTATTTTATTGAGTTAATTGGCTAGGCTATCTGCCGAAGAATTCTTGTGGTTGTAAAACTCGCATCCAGCATGAAATACTGTTATGGCGTTTGCAGAATCGGCTACATCTTGAATATGACAAGAGAGATTGACAATTTCTTCCCTGGCATCTTTCGTTACAAGAATGTAAGAGTGTATGACGTCGATGAGTCAGACCTTCTTCGGCATTGGGAGGAAACATACAAGTTCATTAACAAGGCCAGGTAAAATATACTAGTTCACAACAAAGCCAGGTGGAACACATGAGTCCACAACAAAGCGAGGTAAGACGCATGAGTTCACAACAAAGCGAGGTAAAACACCTGAGTCCACAACAAAGCCAGGTAAAACACATGAGTCCACAACAAAGCGAGGTAAAACACCTGAGTCCACAACAAAGCGAGGTAAAACGCATGAGTTCACAACAAAGCCAGGTAAAAGGCATGAGTTCACAACAAAGCCAGGTAAAACACATGTGTCCACAACAAAGCGAGGTAAAATGCATGAGTTCACAACAAAGCCAGGTAAAAGGCATGAGTTCAAAACAAAGCCAGGTAAAACACATGAGTCCACAACAAAGCGAGGTAAAACGCATGAGTTCACAACAAAGCCAGGTAAAAGGCATGAGTTCACAACAAAGCCAGGTAAAACACATGTATCCACAACAAAGCCAGGTAAAAAACATGAGTCCACAACAAAGCGAGGTAAAGCGAGTTCACAACAAAGCCAGATAAAAAGGCATGAGTTCACAACAAAGCCAGGTAAAACACATGTATCCACAACAAAACCAGGTAAAACATGAGTCCACAACAAAGCCAGGTAAAACATGAGTCCACAACAAAGCCAGGTAAAACACATGTGTCAACAACAAAGCCAGGTAAAACACATGTATCCACAACAAAGCCAGGTAAAACATGAGTCCACAACAAAGCCAGGTAAAACATGAGTCCACAACAAAGCCAGGTAAAACACATGAGTTCACAACAAAGCCAGGTAAAAGGCATGAGTTCACAACAAAGCCAGGTAAAACACATGAGTTCACAACAAAGCCAGGTAAAAGGCATGAGTTCACAACAAAGCCAGGTAAAAGGCATGAGTCCACAACAAAGCCAGGTAAAAGGCATGAGTTCACAACAAAGCCAGGTAAAACACATGAGTTCACAACAAAGCCAGGTAAAAGGCATGAGTCCACAACAAAGCCAGGTAAAACACATGAGTTCACAACAAAGCCAGGTAAAAGGCATGAGTCCACAACAAAGCCAGGTAAAACACATGAGTTCACAACAAAGCCAGGTAAGACACATGAGTCCACAACAAAGCGAGGTAAAAGGCATGAGTTCACAACAAAGCCAGGTAAAAGGCATGAGTTCACAACAAAGCCAGGTAAAACACATGAGTTCACAACAAAGCCAGGTAAAAGGCATGAGTCCACAACAAAGCCAGGTAAAACACATGAGTTCACAACAAAGCGAGGTAAAACACATGACTCCACAACAAAGCCAGGTAAAGCGCATGAGTTCACAACAAAGCCAGGTAAAAGGCATGAGTTCACAACAAAGCCAGGTTAAACACATGAGTTCACAACAAAGCCAGGTAAAACACATGTATCCACAACAAAGCCAGGTAAAACACATGTATCCACAACAAAGCCAGGTAAAACATGAGTCCACAACAAAGCCAGGTAAAACACATGAGTTCACAACAAAGCCAGGTAAAAGGCATGAGTCCACAACAAAGCCAGGTAAAACGCATGAGTTCACAACAAAGCCAGGTAAAAAGGCATGAGTTCACAACAGAGCCAGGTAAAACACATATATCCACAACAAAGCCAGGTAAAACACATGTGTCCACAACAAAACCAGGTAAAACACATGTGTCCACAACAAAGCCAGGTAAAACATGAGTCCACAACAAAGCCAGGTAAAACACATGATTTCACAACAAAGCCAGGTAAAACACATGTATCCACAACAAAGCCAGGTAAAACACATGAGTCCACAACAAAGCGAGGTAAAACGCATGAGTTCACAACAAAGCCAGGTAAAAGGCATGAGTTCACAACAAAGCCAGGTGAAACACATGAGTTCACAACAAAGCCAGGTAAAAGGCATGAGTCCACAACAAAGCCAGGTAAAACACATGAGTTCACAACAAAGCGAGGTAAGATATGAGTCCACAACGAAGCGAGGTAAAACGCATGAGTTCGCAACAAAGCCAGGTAAAAGGCATGAGTTCACAACAAAGCGAGGTAAAACACATGAGTTCACAACAAAGCGAGGTAAAACGCATGAGTTCACAACAAAGCCAGGTAAAAGGCATGAGTTCACAACAAAGCCAGGTAAAACACATGTATCCACAACAAAACCAGGTAAAACATGAATCCACAACAAAGCCAGGTAAAACATGAGTCCACAACAAAGCCAGGTAAAACACATGAGTCCACAACAAAGCGAGGTAAAACACCTGAGTCCACAACAAAGCCAGGTAAAACACATGTATCCACAACAAAACCAGGTAAAACATGAATCCACAACAAAGCCAGGTAAAACATGAGTCCACAACAAAGCCAGGTAAAACACATGTGTCCACAACAAAGCCAGGTAAAACACATGTATCCACAACAAAGCCAGGTAAAACATGAGTCCACAGCAAAGCCAGGTAAAACACATGAGTTCACAACAAAGCCAGGTAAAAGGCTTGAGTTCACAACAAAGCCAGGTAAAACATGAGTTCACAACAAAGCCAGGTAAAAGGCATGAGTCCACAACAAAGCCAGGTAAAACACATGAGTTCACAACAAAGCGAGGTGAAACACATGACTCCACAACAAAGCGAGGTAAAGCGCATGAGTTCACAACAAAGCCAGGTAAAAGGCATGAGTCCACAACAAAGCCAGGTAAAAGGCATGAGTTCACAACAAAGCCAGGTAAAACACATGAGTTCACAACAAAGCGACCTAAAACACATGAATTCACAACAAAGCAAGGTAAAACACATGCGTCCACAACAAAGCCAGGTAAAAGGCATGAGTTCACAACAAAACCAGGTAAAACACATGAGTTCACAACAAAGCGACCTAAAACACATGAATTCACAACAAAGCAAGGTAAAACACATGCGTCCACAACAAAGCCAGGTAAAAGGCATGAGTTCACAACAAAGCCAGGTAAAACACATGAGTTCACAACAAAGCGACCTAAAACACATGAATTCACAACAAAGCAAGGTAAAACACATGCGTCCACAACAAAGCCAGGTAAAAGGCATGAGTTCACAACAAAACCAGGTAAAAGGCATGAGTCCACAACAAAGCCAGATAAAACACATGTATCCATAACAAAACCAGGTAAAACACATGAGTTCACAACAAAGCCAGGTAAAACGCATGAGTTCACAACAAAGCCAGGTAAAAGGCATGAGTCCACAACAAAGCCAGGTAAAACGCATGAGTTCACAACAAAGCCAGGTAAAACACATGAGTTCACAACAAAGCGAGGTAAAACACATGACTCCACAACAAAGCCAGGTAAAACGCATGAGTTCACAACAAAGCCAGGTAAAACACATGAGTCCACAACAAAGCCAGGTAAAACATGAGTCCACAACAAAGCCAGGTAAAACATATGAGTTCACAACAAAGCTAGGTAAAACACATGTGTCCACAACAAAGCCAGGTAAAACACATGTATCCACAACAAAACCAGGTAAAACATGAGTCCACAACAAAGCCAGGTAAAACATGAGTTCACAACAAAGCCAGGTAAAACGCATGAGTCCAGAACAAAGCCAGGTAAAACATGAGTCCACAACAAAGCCAGGTAAAACACATGAGTTCACAACAAAGCGAGGTAAAACACATGAGTTCACAACAAAGCCAGGTAAAACACATGAGTCCACAACAAAGCCAGGTAAAACACATGTATCCACAACAAAACCAGGTAAAACATGAATCCACAACAAAGCCAGGTAAAAGGCATGAGTTCACAACAAAGCCAGGTAAAACATGAGTCCACAACAAAGCCAAGTAAAACACATGAGTTCACAACAAAGCCAAGTAAAACACATGAGTTCACAACAAAGCGAGGTAAAACACATGAGTCCACAACAAAGCCAGGTAAAACACATGTATCCACAACAAAACCAGGTAAAACATGAATCCACAACAAAGCCAGGTAAAAGGCATGAGTTCACAACAAAGCCAGGTAAAACATGAGTTCACAACAAAGCCAGGTAAAACACATGAGTCCACAACAAAGCGAGGTAAAAGGCATGAGTCCACAACAAAGCGAGGTAAAAGGCATGAGTTCACAACAAAGCCAGGTAAAACACATGAGTCCACAACAAAGCGAGGTAAAAGGCATGAGTCCACAACAAAGCGAGGTAAAACGCATGAGTTCACAACAAAGCCAGGTAAAAGGCATGAGTTCACAACAAAGCCAGGTAAAACACATGTATCCACAACAAAACCAGGTAAAACATGAATCCACAACAAAGCCAGGTAAAAGGCATGAGTTCACAACAAAGCCAGGTAAAACATGAGTCCACAACAAAGCCAAGTAAAACACATGAGTTCACAACAAAACCAGGTAAAAGGCATGAGTCCACAACAAAGCCAGATAAAACACATGTATCCATAACAAAACCAGGTAAAACACATGAGTCCACAACAAAGCCAGGTAAAACACAGGAGTTCACAACAAAGCCAGGTAAAACATGAGTCCACAACAAAGCCAGGTGAAAGGCATGAGTTCACAACAAAGCGAGGTAAAACACATGAGTTCACAACAAAGCCAGGTATAAAACATGAGTGCACAACAAAGCCAGGTAAAGCACATGTATCCACAACAAAGCCAGGTAAAACACATGAGTTCACAACAAAGCCAGGTAAAACACATGAGTTCACAACAAAGCGAGGTAAAACGCATGAGTTCACAACAAAGCCAGGTAAAAGGCATGAGTTCACAACAAAGCCAGGTAAAACACATGTGTCCACAACAAAGCGAGGTAAAATGCATGAGTTCTCAACAAAGCCAGGTAAAAGGCATGAGTTCTCAACAAAGCCAGGTAAAAGGCATGAGTTCAAAACAAAGCCAGGTAAAACACATGAGTTCACAACAAAGCCAGGTAAAACACATGAGTTCACAACAAAGCCAGGTAAAACACATGAGTTCTCAACAAAGCCAGGTAAAAGGCATGAGTTCTCAACAAAGCCAGGTAAAAGGCATGAGTTCAAAACAAAGCCAGGTAAAACACATGAGTTCACAACAAAGCCAGGTAAAACACATGAGTTCACAACAAAGCCAGGTGAAACACATGAGTTCACAACAAAGCCAGGTGAAACACATGTATCCACAACAAAGCCAGGTAAAACACATGAGTTCACAACAAAGCCAGGTAAAACACATGAGTTCACAACAAAGCGAGGTAAAACACATGTATCCACAACAAAGCCAGGTAAAACACATGAGTTCACAACAAAGCGAGGTAAAACGCATGAGTTCACAACAAAGCCAGGTAAAAGGCATGAGTTCACAACAAAGCCAGGTAAAACACATGTGTCCACAACAAAGCGAGGTAAAATGCATGAGTTCACAACAAAGCCAGGTAAAAGGCATGAGTTCAAAACAAAGCCAGGTAAAACACATGAGTTCACAACAAAGCCAGGTAAAACACATGTATCCACAACAAAGCCAGGTAAAACACATGAGTTCACAACAAAGCCAGGTAAAACACATGAGTTCACAACAAAGCCAGGTAAAACACATGAGTTCACAACAAAGCCAGGTAAAACACATGAGTTCACAACAAAGCCAGGTAAAACACATGTATCCACAACAAAGCCAGGTAAAACACATGAGTTCACAACAAAGCCAGGTAAAACACATGAGTTCACAACAAAGCCAGGTAAAACACATGAGTTCACAACAAAGCCAGGTAAAACACATGAGTTCACAACAAAGCCAGGTAAAACACATGTATCCACAACAAAGCCAGGTAAAACACATGAGTTCACAACAAAGCCAGGTAAAACACATGAATCCACAACAAAACCAGGTTAAACACATGAGTTCACAACAAAGCGAGGTAAAACGCATGAGTTCACAACATAGCAGGTAAAGCGCATGAGTTCACAACAAAGCCAGGTACAACACATGAGTTCACAACAAAGCCAGGTAAAAGGCATGAGTCCACAACAAAGCCAGGTAAAACACATGTATCCACAACAAAGCCAGGTAAAAGGCATGAGTCCACAACAAAGCCAGGTAAAACACATGAGTCCACATCAAAGCCAGGTAAATCAGACTGGTTAATTTACAAAGCCATGTAAAACAGACAAGTTGATCAACAAAGCCAGGTAAAACCAGATAGGTTTATCAATAAAAACCATTTAAAACAGACAGAACAATAAACGAAGCCAGGTAAAACAGACAGGCTAATCAGCATAGCCAGGTGATACAGACAGAATAATCAACAAAGGTAGGTAGAACAGACAGGCTAATCAGCAACGCCAGGTAAAACAGACAGGTTAATAAACACAACCAGGTAAAACAAACAGGTACATCAACAAAGCCGAGTAACACTGGACATGTTCATGAATAAAGCTAGGTAAAAACTAGCCACGCTTGCGACGGTTCATTCTTTCATGACCGTCGCGAACAATGGACGTCTCTGCCGGGACGACGATAATGCTCCCAAACAATCTGTGATATAAACATAAATACCTCGAATTGGGCTCCCGGAATCTTTCTTTTGTGTTCCACTCGCGTGCAGCGACCACGCTGCACTAAAACTGATAGCTGTCGCCCTTTTTTTCATAGTTTTAGGAAGTTTGACAGATCCGCGTGGTAATTTCTGTTTTCTTTTCAAACGCCATCGATGTCCGCAATACTGCGCATGCGCGAAGGTGCACGCGCTCGTGCAGGCAACTGGTTCATTTTAACTAGACGGTTCGGTTGTGGACAGTGCAAGTAGCCTCTGATGCTGTGCTACGTAGTTATTTGGAAAACACTACTCGAGTAATAGACCTATATCTCGTTATATACATGCACAAATAGGTCAAGTTCAAGATGCTTGAGGAAGCAGTAAAGTCCGTTTGTCGGGTTCTGAATCTACCGTATGACCTCAAACAGAAACAAATGGAGGTTGTAAAGACACTGGTCGACGGCAAAGATTGTTTTTGTGTGATGCCCACAGGTTAGAGTGATAAGTGAACAAAAATTGCAATAACCCTGAGATCCAAATTCAAAATTGATTTGTATAGGAACATCATATGCTGAAATTAATCTAATTCACACTAAATCTAACTGTTCCGATAATTTCATCATTCCTTGTATGTGTAAACCTCTTTTCAACATGTATTAGCAAACCTCTTTTCAACACCTACATGTATTAGCAAAAATATCAGTCGATTGGCATACTGTATTCATTGTTCTGCACACACAATTGTACACCAGGAGTTCATTGGTTCAAAATAAAATTTTGTGCTACAGGGTATGGAAAGACCGCACCAATGATGTTGATGCCACTAATTATGGATGCCACTGATTATCGGCCCTTTGGGCCGATAAGCTATTATCATGGTTTTTCGTCCGCCGTCCGTTGGCCGTCGTCCGTCCGGGTCTGTAACTTTTTTTTGGCATGATGAATTTCCCCATAATTTTGTCAGAACATACCTTAGGCCAATATCTAAAAACGTTTTTTTCATTTTTTTGATTGAATCGTTTTTGCCGATTTGGATTTTGGACTTTGGTGGCCATTTTCTCAAAAACTGTCTGATTAGTTTTGAGATTTTTGTTTCAAAACATTCCTCTCATGTACCTCTATGACATGTATAAGTTTCGTTGCCCTTGAATCGCCGGTCTGCGTGTGGCGGCCATTTTGATTTTTTGACAGGTCGGCGAAAAATTTTTTTTTTGTCCCAAATCAAGTCACTATTCGTTTTGAGCCATTTCCAGCAAAAAAAAATTTTTTTGGACTTAGAAAATTTCACCCAATTTTTCCTTTATAATGGGAGCTATGCAGAGTAATCTCATAGAACACTTCAAGATAGAGACTAAGTATTGGCACATTCAAATGGGAAATCATATATTGCGGTTTGAGTGGTGACCTTGAATTTGACCTTCAATGACCTTGAAAGGTCAAAATGACCTTTTTTGTCGAAAAAACAATGAATTTTGCCTTTGGTGGTCATTTTCTCAAAATCTATTCAGACAGTTTTTCTCAAAATCATGTATAAGATTCTCCTTATGTACCTTTGTGATGTGTATACAGTGGTCCCCCTCAGATAAGACCTACCCTTTTGCCACAAAATTAAGGTCCTATCTAAGGGGATGTCTTATTAGAGGGGTTCATTTACATGTTAAAGTCATTCTAGCGCCACAAGAAAAAGTCTTTACAGAGGGGGAAGTCTTTCTTGAGGGGGGTCTTATCTGAGGGGGACCACTGTAAATTTTGTAGCCTTTGAAATGACAGTCTGCATGTGGCGGCCATTTTGTTTTTTTGACGAGTCAGCCAAAAAAAATTTTTTTGTCCCAAATCGAGTCACTATTGGTTTTGAGCCATTCCAGCAAAAAAAAAAAAAATTTTTTTTTTCGGCCATTGAAAATTGTTTCGGACTTAGAAAATTTCACCCCTGGTTTCCTTCATAATGGGAGCTATGCAGAGTAATCTCATAGAACACTTCAAGATAGAGCCTAAGTATTGGCACATTCAAATGGGAAATCATATATTGCGGTTTGAGTGGTGACCTTGAATTTGACCTTCAATGACCTTGAAAGGTCAAAACGACCTTTTTTGTCGATAAAACGATGAATTTTGCTTTTGGTGGTCATTTTATCGAAATCTATTCAGACAGTTTTCCTCAAAATCATGTATAAGATTATCCTTATGTACGTTTGTGATGTGTATAAGTTTTGTTGCCTTTGAATCGACTGTCTGTGGAAATTTGTCATTAACGAAAAAAATCTTTCAAGATGTAACTTGATTTCGTATTATAGTCCATACAGAAAATGTGTTTCTATCAACATTTACGAAGATGTTTTAACATATTGATTTTAATATCAGTGTAACAATTTATATGTATTCAGTGTTCTACGCAATTCACATGATTGCCGGTAAGCTACAGCACCCTTGGTGCTATGTTTTTTCAGTAAGGCTAAATAGCCGGGGAGCACAGGTTGTGTGTGTTTATGATGTGCATTTGTAATATTTGGTAACATCACAAACAGTAATACAAAATTATTTATTATATTCGCTGACAATTCCTTGACAATAAGATCGACCCATGGCATGTGTAAATTACAGCAATGGGGTACCTGCTGATGCCATGTGCTTTTGGGGCTCTGAAACAGTCTATTATGCCTGAAAATTACAAAAAACGTCATGTCTATTGTCTGCATTATGCAAAAACAAACATAACAAAATTTTAATGCTACTTTATTACGTTTTTGTATTATATGGCACAATAGACTGTTTCTATGGTTTATCTATACCCGAATTACATGGTGGCGATCCTGGTGGCAAACAGGAACCTCATTCACACGGAATGATAATTCCTGACAAATAAGGTATGAAGGAATATTATTACGATATTACACAGCTATACAAGAAGCACCACATCTGCTTAGTAATAAGCCCACTGAGGTCCCTGATGCGCGACCAGAAAGCTGCGTGGGACGAAAAACTTAACTGTAAAATAATCCTGAAGCTAGCTGAAATGAGTGACGAAGATATCAGCGGTATGTAGGCCTACTGTTCCAGGTATCAATGTCAAACGAGTTTAAATACAAACTGAATGTGCTCTTGAGCAAGCCAAAAGATCACTCAAGTGAACAAGTGGTATAAATTGATATGGATCTGAATTTCGTCAGGTACAAGTCAAGAAATTTTGATCACTAGTACAGTAGATCCTGTGTTAAAGACCACCTGGTTTGAGAGACCACCCTGTGTTTTAAGACCATTTCACTTGGTCCCAAGTGGCCTTTTATCATGTAAATGGACCTGTAATGAGAGACCACCTGTCATTTAAGACCACCTTTTTGGGGTCCCTTGGGTGGTCTTAAAACACAGGATCCACTGTATCATGATTTTATTTCAGAAATAAAACAAGGGAAATGCTCTGTTATAATATCTTCCCCTGAGGCCATATGTCAGGATGTATGGCGTGAAGTGCTTGAACGCCACAGCGGCAAGTTCTGTGCCATAGTGATTAATGAAGCACATTGCATGATCACCTGGTATTTATTATTATTTGTTCCCTACCAATCTACATAGGCTCCACTTCTGATGGCTGACCCAAAATGCTGAAAACATTATGATACAAGTTTGTTAGCAACTGTAATATTACGTTTCACCCCAGGGGTAAGACTTTCCGGTCCAAGTATCTGCGTGTAAGGGAACTTAGATCTCTAATGGGAAAAGTTCCCATACTATCCAGTACTGCAACAGCAACAAAGAAGATCATGCAGGAGATCCAGTCAGTACTAGGCATCCAGGACTTCCAGCCTGTAACAGTGCTACCTGACCGGTGAGTTTGTCCAAATATACAAGTCTGAGAACAAACACATCCCCAAAGTACATGTAATTCAGAAGAATTTAAACCAAAAACCACAATTAACTACGGAGTGAACCCAGTAACCCCCTAGATCGATTATATACATGTAGCCCGAACATACAATTAATGATCGAGCGAGCCCCAGCCGACGTACATATGCTGAACTGGGTGGTGGAAAAGCTGGGTACAGAAGGCAGAGAAGCCCCAAAGATGATCATATTTTGCAGGTGCATAATAGGGACGTGTTACAAAATATGCCTAAAAAATAACAAGAAACACGAGTTACCTCGTCATGATATAAATATGAATACATTCAAATGAAGGATGTGCAATGACATTACTGGAAAATAATTATAATAATTGTATCCCCCGAACAAAGTTCGGCGGATACTATGAATTTGGCTTCGTCGTCCGCGTCCGCATCCGCGTCTGCAGAGATTTTCTTGTGAACGCGCTACAGGCCGCAATTCTCACCCGATCACCATTATTTTTTGCAGGCACATATATAATGGTAAGATCCCGAAACCAATCGATTTTGGTTGCCGTGGCAACTAAATTGGTCGTTTGGGGACACATTTTGCATTGAAAACAGCCTGTTTGAGACACATGGCTTGTGAACGCGCTACAGGCCGCAATTCTCACCCGATCACCATTATTTTTTGCAGGCACATATATTATGGTAAGATCCCGACACCAATCGATTTTGGTTACCATGGCAACTGAATTGGTCGTTTGGGGACACATTTTGCATTGAAAACAGCCTGTTTGAGACACATGGCTTGGGAACGCTCTACAGATGGCAATTTTTGACGAATCTCGATAATATTTGGAAGTGTTGTTGGGAAGGGCTGTCACATGAAACCAATTGTTTTTTAGAATGATCATGTAAATATTAATATGTTAACAGCCTAACTTATTACAGAATTTTGAAATATCCATTTTGACATGTAAGATCATTCCAATAGCCTGTACAATGGAAGGTAATGACACTGGTTTCTTGTTCAGAATGGAGAACTGAAGTTTTCAGTGAAAACAGGACAATATTACTGAATAAGTTAACATTAGTTTTACTAGTTAAGTCTATTATTGTCCACAATAAAAATAGTTAAGACGAGAAACGTTTATTATTAAGCTCAACAAGGTAAAGGTTTTGTCCAGTACAGATTTCATGGGTGTGACTGAATAAGTTAACATTATTTTTAATAGTTAAGTCTATTATTGACCACAATAGTTAAGACAAGAAATATCTATTATTAACCTCAACAAGGTAAATGTTTTGTCCAGTAAAACTTTCATTGGTGTAACCGAATAAGTTGAAATTACTTTCACTAGTTAAGTCTATTATTGACCACAATAAAAGTAGTTAAGTCTATTATTGACCACAATAAAAATAGTTAAGATGAGAAATATTTATTATTAAGCTCAACAAGGTGAAAGTATGTCCAGTACAGATTTCATGGGTGTACTGAATAAGTTAACATTATTTTTACTAGTTTAGTCTATTATTGACCACAACAAAAATAGTTAAGACAAGAAATATTTATTATTGGGCTCAACAAGGTGAAGAATCTGTCCAGTAGACATTTTATGTCTGTAACCAAATATGTTAACATTTTTTTTGCTAGTTAAGTCTATTATTGACCTCAATAAAAAATAGTTAAGATGAGAAACAATTATTATTGAGCTCAACAGGGTTAAGGTTTTGTCCGGTAGAAATTTCTGGGTGTAACCGAATAAGTTAACTTTAATGTTACATGTTAAGTCTATTATTGACCACAATGAAAATAGTTAAGACAAGAAATATTTATTATTGGGCTCAACAAGGTGAAGGCTTTGTCCTGTAGAGATTTTATGGCTGTGACCAAATAAGTTAACATTATTTTTTTGCTAGTTGTATCCCCCGAACAAAGTTCGGCGGATACTATGGATTTACGATCGTCGCGCCGCGTCCGCGTCCGCGTCCGCAGACACTTTCTTGTGAACGCGCTGCAGCTTGCAAATATGAACCGATTTTGATAATATTTCATATGGACATGTCTTATGGTGAGATCTGGACACCTATTGATTTTGGTTGCCATAGCAACCAAAATAGCCGATTGGCGTAACATTTTGTGCTCAAATTAGCCTGTTTAACACACATGGGTTGTGAATGCTCTACGGGTGGGAGTTTTCAATGAATGATGATGAAATCGCACAGGCTCAATGAGAAAGACCATCACACGAAACCTATTGTTTTTCAGAATGATCGAATAAATATTAATACGTTTGAGAGGTTAACTTATTACGACAATTAAAATACCTACTTTGACATGTGTGATCACTCCAATAACCTGTACTATGAAAGCAAATTGCACTGGATTCTTGTTCAGAATACAGAACTGATGTTTTTGGTGAAAACAGAACAATATTACTGAATAAGTTAACATTGGTTTTACTAGTTAAGTATATTATTGACCACAATAAAAATAGTTAAGACGAGAAACATTTATTATTGAGCTCAACAAGGTAAAGGTTTTGTCCAGTAGAGATTTCACAGGTGTAACCGAATAAGTTAACATTATTTTTACTAGTTAAGTCTATTATTGACCACAATAAAAATAGTTAAGACAAGAAACATTTATTATTGAGCTCAGCAATTTAAAATTTCTGTCCAGTAGAGATTTCATGGGTGTAACCGGATAAGTTAACATTATTTTTACCAGTAAAGTCAATTTTTACACCAATTTCAACTTGAAACCAAGTTTGGCACATATTATGAATTAAAATTCAAACTATGGTTAAAAGTTGATCTGGCTCCAATTTCGTCATCTTGAAATGTAGTTTTGGTCAACTTTTACTTTGAATTTCAACTTGGAACCAAGTTTGGCACATAGTATGAGTTGAAATATAACTTATAGTGAAAAGTTCGATCTGGCTCCAATTTAGTCATCTCGCAACTTGGAACCAAGTTTGTCAAATATTCTGAGTTGAAATATAGCTTTAGGTGAAAACTTTTATCTGGCTGTAATTTCGTTATTTTTTTCGAACATGTCGAAATGGAAATTCGAATGCAGTGATTTTAGTGGTGATCTTGAATTCGACCTTCAATAAGCTTGAAAGGTTTCACACTCACAATGTACATCAGGGATATATTTGGGGCAACAGGGATGATAGGGCTACGGGGAATACACCCAAGTGGTCGTAGGCGACCGGAAGCGTCTAGTTAAGTCTATTATTGATCACGATAACTTTTTATGAAAACATTGATCAACTTTTACTTTGAATTTCAACTTGAGACCATGTTTGGCACAAATTATGAGTTAAAATATAATTTATGGTGAAAAATTCGATCTGGCTCCATTTTCGTCATCTTGAAATGCAGTTTTGGTCAATTTTTAGTTTGAATTTCAACTTGAAACCAAGTTTGGCACATATTATGAGTTAAAATATAACTTATGATGAAAAGTTCGATCTGGCTTCAATTTCTTCATCTTGAAATGCAGTTTTGGTAAACTTTTAGCTTGAATCTCAACTTGAAACCAAGTTTGGCACATATTATGAGTTAAAATATAACTCATGACGAAAAGTTTGATCTGGCTCCAATTTTGTCATCTTGAAATGCAGTTTTGATTAACTTTTACTTTGAATTTCAACTTGAAACCAAGTTTGGCACATATTATGAGTTAAAATATAACTTATGACGAAAAGTTCTATCTGGCTCCAATTTTGTCATCTTGAAATGCAGTTTTGGTCAACTTTTAGTTTGAATTTCAACTTGAAATCAAGTTGGGCAGGTATTATGAGTTAAAATATAACTCATGACGAAAAGTTTGATCTGGCTCCAATTTTGTCATCTTGAAATGCAGTTTTGATTAACTTTTACTTTGAATTTCAACTTGAAACCATGTTTGGCACATACATGTATTACCGTATTCGCGCGCATACAGTCGCATGTGCGTATATTCGAAGGTGTGCGGATATTTCGAATATACGCACATGTGCTTGTGATTGAAAAAAAAATCAAAATCAAGAAGGACAGTAAAAAAATTTTGATCGTAAGATCATCGGTTCCATGTCATGTGCTTGGCTGATTTCACGCAATCGTGACTTCGTCAGTTCGTGTCAATCGCGGCTGTGTGTCTGTGGCCAATGGATTGCAAACTGTCAAAAAAGTTGTGATGTTGATTGCCTAATTACGGTGAGTGTAATTGACACTTGTGATTTCGTTTGACATCTTATGATCAGTATGTGTCATTTCTGTTCATGGTTGTGAAATAAATATCTTGAAAAGCCCTTGTTTCGTTCGTGTTTGTGATGTTTGCCTCCCAGCACTGTCATGAGCTGATTCACATTCCAACCAATCAAAAGTTACCTTTCAAAACGAATCAGCCAATGGTGAAAGGCCAGATATGATGTCATAAAAAACCCCACCAATCAGGCAGCCTGTTTCACTTTCTTCTTCCAAGTGACATGTGTTTGAAACAGCAACGACCCAAACAACAAATTTTATTTGTTTCCCGAAGTCCCAACATCTTCACACAACAATAGATTATACATCATGCACATACACCAACACAAATACTGATGTCTGAATTCATTCGTGCACCAAACCATGTAATTGCAATTGACGAGTCGGGCGGATTTGACAGTCATGTCGGCCTCTTATGACAGTCAAACTATCTGAGCCTGATCAAAGGGCTTTGCAGTCAACCCCTTATCGAAAACGATCGCACATGTGCGTATGTACGAAATATTTTCCAAATAGATGCTTTGCTGTGACGTCACACTGGACGGCAAAATCATGTACAACGTCCAGTGTTTGTCGGTTCTATTGTGATTTCACTGGGGATTTTGCCGTCCAGTATGGCGTCATAAATAGAGAAGAAAAACGTTATGACGTCACTTGCAAAGCATCTATTATAAGTGGCCTAAAACAAGCAAATTTCGGATAAACGCACATGCGACTGTATGCGCGCGAATACGGTATGAGTCGAAATATAACTTATGGTGAGAAGTTCAATCTGGCTCCAATTTCGACATCTTGAAATGCATTTTTGGTCAAATTTTACTTTGAATTTCAACTTGGAACCAAGCTTGTAAAATATTCTGAGTTGAAATATAAATAGGTGAAAAGATTGATCTATCTGTATTTTCGTTATCTTATCAAACATGTCGAATGGAAATTCATATAAAGAGATTTCAGTGGTGATTTTGAATTAGACCTTCAATAACCTCGGAAAATCAGTGCAGCAATTTTGGCGGGGAAAAGAAAACAGTTGTGACTTGAGATTTAACATTTCTCTGGTAATCTTTTTTAGCCCTTGCTCTAGTTTTTCACACTTGACAGTGATATATTTGGGGCAACAGAGATGATAGGGCTACGGGGGATACACCCAAGCGGTCGTAGGCGACCGGAAGCGTCTAGTTTCTTTTGACACTGCCATCTAGATCTATTGATGATGTGACCAAAGTGTATGAAGGCCTAGTCCGCCTGATGGAGAATCAACAAGTAGACGACCGTCTAATTACTATGTTTCATGCGAAGGTAGACGGGGAAAGCGAGGTTGAGGTGCCGAAAGGCTTCATAACACATGCGTCGACAGTCAGGTGCCTGGTGACAACTATCGCCCTTGGCATGGGGGTCCAGATTTCGGACATAGATTTTGCTGTACACTGGGGTCCGTCACAGAGTGTGCTTGATTATTGGCAGGAGGTAGGCCGTGGAGGCAGAGATGGGCGAAAGGCACAGGCAATCTTGTATTTGCCACCATACTCTTGCCATCCCAACAGGGTTGACACCGAAATGTTAACATTACTGCGAGAGTCTAAAGATGTATGTGTTCGCAAACTGATTTTGGAACACATGAAAATCACAGATCATGATGAAACTTATGTACCAGGTTCGCATGAAATATGTTGCACAACATGCACTGCAAGTATTGGGGCAGATGCACAACAGGTGTAAGCACCATCTGAGTTGTTAAGGCTGTTGAGTTAGACAGTCATACTTTTGATGAATCTGAATAAATACAAAATAAATACCTTTATAGGTCGTTCAAATACTTCTCTTTACATTCGAAAGGTTAATGCAGCCAAATTCAAAAACAATAATATAATTAATTGAGGATTGGAGTTACTGTCCATACAATAGATTACAGTGGTCCCCCTCAGATAAGACCTACCCTTTTGCCACAAAATTAAGGTCCTATCTAAGGGGATGTCTTATTAGAGGGGTTCATTTACATGTTAAAGTCATTCTAGCGCCACAAGAAAAAGTCTTTACAGAGGGGGAAGTCTTTCTTGAGGGGGGTCTTATCTGAGGGGGACCACTGTAGTCCTTTTAGAGGACTTTAGGAGTCGGATCTTTCCAACTGCCTCTGTAACATTCGCTCTTCTCTGCGTTTCCAAAAGTCGAGCTTACTGTTGAGTGCACAGATGTGGCGACCGAGTTTAACAGGATCATAGACTTCCCTGTCACGAGTGAACTGTGGAAAGGCCTCATGTTCCCTTGGAGGACAGTATTCGAACAGTGCTTTGCTCGAGAAGAGACGGATCATTTTCATGACATCTTTTTCGTGCGATCGGGACCTGTGATAGGTCACTGGTGAAGAACCGAATAGCGAGAGAAAGGACCTTTGGAACTGGAGAGAGAAAGATCCGGTCATTTTGCTACACCTTTCCAGTTGTTTAGCCGTGTCATTTCCTCTGGAGTTGAACAAAAGTGCTGCAACGTAATGCATACATATTCAATAACTGGACATATTAACAGTAATGCGTGAAATGTCAAAAGGATAAAAATATTCAGATATTAAATGTCATCTACCCTTGAATTCTTTATTGAGGAACTCGTTCACCAGATCGAGTGGCAAATTGTGCCCGGAGCCTCCACTTAGATTTGCTACTCTTTTCCAGATAAGTTCGTGGCGAAGCCGTTCATCCACAAATCCAGCAACATCTAAAAGAAAGAAACATAATAATATCATTTTTACAGTGCTATTGTTTCAAATCAAAGAACCCTCATTCTATTTCATGTAAATGAAATAATACACACTGCACAGTAGCTGATGTCCAATGATGAAGTACTTCGGATGATTCATTTTCCAGAAGTAGGGTAGGTAGCACTTCCACATACTTATGAGCCCTGGACCGTCTGCTTCTCGGATCACATCTCTGTTTGCCAAGTGCAAGAGTCCTCGTTCAAGCACAGCCAAAGAATATTCCAGGACATGATCGTCTGTTTCCTGTGCAGTTGGCAGCTGTCACTACAAAACCAGTTTGCAGGATCTGCAGATACACGTGAATGTACCATTATATCAGATCATCAGCACATTTGAAGTACAGTGTTTCAATGGCAATTAACTGATAGGTTTGAACGAAAAAAAAATTTGGACATGAGTCCATTGAGTCCATGGGTGAACGGGTATCATTCGTCTGAAATATAGTGAAAGAAGTACAATAGTATTAACAAGAACTACAGTAGAATTTCATAATGTACCTGAATTCCTGCCAATTCCAACACAAGAGCGATGGTAATACTCGTGATGTCGACAATCATCACCCAAGGAACACCGTATCATCCCGTCCAAACAGTCGTCTGCCCCTCTGCGTTGATGGCACCAACAGTAGTTGAGGGAAAGGTTACGCCTGCAGACATCGCCACAGAACCACAGATGGTCCGGTACAGATGTCAGTGGCGGGTCAAAGCAATCCAAGTGGAACCGTTTTTCCTGACAACGGGTGCTGCTACACTGCACCATTTCTCCTCCCTTGTCTGAAATACATGTATCATATCACAATTACATACCGGTATCCTAACTCGTGAATGGGAGTCTGACAACATGATACATGTGTATTTGGGACCACATTTCTGATTCGACTCTTGCTCAACTGAGTTGATTGTCAAAATTTTATATCATAGGTTTTAAATTGTTCACCTTATTTACCTATCACCAGAATACTCATGATACCGGTACCATGAAAAATAGTATTCTCTAGGGGACAGCAACTTTTCATATGAATACATGTAGTACCTTCTCTGCAAGTACAGTAGGGAAAGCAATTTTTGGTATCAACGTCCGATGGCTTTACAGCAGCAGCGGTAATGCGAATTCCTTCGTCAGACACGGCCGAGGAGGCTTGTTGGGCGATCTTGGCAGAGGCAATTTTCAGCCATTGCAGCTGGGAAGGGACATCATCTGGGAAGTCTAGTAAGGGGTCATCTACAGTGGACATATGCTGCTGGGCAAGGAATGCTAGCACTGTGAACCCCTCGGTAACAAACTGAGAAAAAAACAACATCCAACAATAAGTTCAAATTACGGCATAGGTAACATGCAATGTAGAATGCAATGACACCACTAATATAGCGAAAAGTTGTAGCACAAAAATTAACACGACATCGAATTGAACATGTCTTTTGCATTGCATCACTTGTGGATTCAATGGAGTATACCTCTATGAAATCCCAAATGTGTTGGAAATTGTGCATCACTCGGTGTGGTTGCATCGACCTGAATATGTGTAACAAATGTTATTTAATTTTATTTTGGGTGTAATCACTGAAAATCAATACTTGCAATATTGGCATATATACAGTGTAGATAATGTAGGGATACCTATGCTTGAACAGGACTTTTATCTGTGCTAGTGTGCCAAATTCTGCAATACTGGAGTCGGTAAACAACAATTTCATGGTGTCCTAAAACAGAATAGTAATTTAGAGATATTTCCATCAGCATCACAAATGTATTATATTAATTGCATTTGACTCTATTCTTGAGGCATTCCTTTTACTGAAATACTAGTCTACCTGAAGCATGACTCCTTCACGGTGAAACTCTTGCGGAGCTTCCTGCAGACCCTTCAGTCGCAGAGGAGGACTTGACGCCTCAATACGTGCATGCTGAGCATGAGTCATCCTCTCCACACTCAGTTGGTCCCCATTACACGCCAACAGATGCAACGTACCATCTTTCTTGACAGGCACATACTGGTGGAGGTCATCCATTATGTCTATGACTCCTCCCGTAGATGAGGGATCAGCTGACTTGGCTCCAAGGCTGAACACTTGACTCCTCTGAGCAGACTCCTTACTGAAAGCATGTGGTTGGTGGGCACATACCTTGCTCTGCAGAGGCTTCAGTTGTGAGACATACCTGATGATGACATGGAATTTCATTGTGAAAAACGTAACGGAATAAAAGTAACAAAGAGTATCTCCAAGTTTGCTTGAAACATACACACAATATAGGAACGGTTATTGTTTTTACCTAGTCAGTATGTGCTGTATCACAAGTGACTTTCGATCTTCCAAAAAATCCCAGTCAGCCCGTGTGGGGAGAATGGCGGTTGGATCGATTGAAGCTGCCGCCACTGTACGGGTGTCCAGAAGATGCATAGATGGAGTCCTATGAATTACGGCATATGACAGAGCCATCATCAGAAACTTGCCAGAATCTTCGGGTGACTGATGTTTGCGATGCAGCATCTTCTGATTGTCCCATCCCAAACTATATCCACTGCAGAAAAAAAATCGAAATACTAAATATGTGGAAAATGTGTAGTGTCCGCAATCACATAGTCTATAATTATACTTCTATTCAGTAGATACAACCGTTGCATACACAAAAACATTTATTGGCCTTAAATACACTTTTCGTTCAGTTTTATGAAACGTTTCTTTTAGCTTTCGGACACTGTCTAAAAGTATTTGTTGTCAATTTGTTGTGCACCAAAACTTGTTAGGCAATCGTACCATTTCTTGTCCGGTACATTGAACGTCAGACGACGTTGCTGTTGTCTCTGCTGGGACTGGGGAACGGCAACAGGCATCTCCTACACGTAAATGTACAGAATAAAACTACCAAAAAAATCTTCTTTCTGGCATCCTTAACGTCATAGTCGTGATGAACTATGATTTTGTCAACGAGGCCGTGTGCGGTTTGTTTGGAAGTGGACAATCCCATATAGTTCAGGGTGCGGAAAATGTGGTAGCTGCAGCCTTGTATCCACATTTCAACACCAAGAGTCTGTTGCAAAAACTTGTAGCGACTGGGGGCATAGGAGTGTAGGAACAGACTAACAGCAATGACGAACCGACAGTCTGCAGCCAACTCACACTCTTGATCGGAAAGTCTCCTATGTGAACGACAATGTATGCGATATACTTCTCACCGACGACTCCATCTTTCATGATCCCGTAATTGAGTCATTAGGAGTGTAAGCATTTGCAAATTCTGAAGCTAAGAGTAATAACTACATGTATATATATATATGTTTACCTTTTTTTTCTTCCTTCTCCGGTGCTGACACCTGTTCGGATTTGTGACTTCGGTGGAATAAGCACAGACAAAACTTGAGGAGTCACAGGCATCTTCTCTTCACACTCATTTTTTATGTCACTCCAATGTAACTCTTCAACATTTTTCCCGCTTGTTTGCTTAATATAAACAATG
This sequence comes from Terebella lapidaria, assembly GCA_949152475.1. Lineage (NCBI taxonomy): Eukaryota > Metazoa > Annelida > Polychaeta > Terebellida > Terebellidae > Terebella > Terebella lapidaria. The sequence continues at coordinate 52,899,070 of OX424556.1, forward strand.
TATTTCACCAACAATCTGACATAGAAAATACCCTAAAATTCTTAATAATAATATACCGGGCCCGTGAAATGATTGGGGGTGTCCAACAATTGACTAATAATAACTGGCTTTATTCATATTATCCACTACAAATGTGCGAAACTAATATAAACTATAAGAAACAAAGTACACTTTGTTTACTGTTTTTGTGTGTGTGTGTTCCCAAGTATTTGTTATGTAGCAATCACATACCGGGATGATCCTTTTTTCATAATTGTTTCAATATATGATTGACCAACGTCAATCTAACTGTGGATTTATCGAAGTATATGCGACTCCTTACACCGGGACAGTATTACCACACCTTGTCAGCGACCGAATTTGCCTCTCCTGTGGAGCTCTTTTCCTACTGATGCTTTTCAGCTCTTTCTGTACAGTTCTTATACTATGTTGCCGAATTGCTCTCGCTGCACTTGGAGATTCATCTACCAGGAGAGCCACTGCCTTGTCATAGTGGCTCTCCTCTAAGTACTTCACGACAGTCCTTTTCCAGGAGACGGTAGGTATGCATCCCCGTTGGACATCAGTATCATTCGCAAACGGCAGTTCGTCCAGTTCAGTTGACCCTGCGGGTGTCTCAGCAGGCGGCAGTGTGTTGGCAGGAGTACTGGGTACAAACTTTTTAACCAACCGTTTGGGAGTTCGGGGGCCATCCCAAGATCTAATCTTTTACGATTTGCACATGCCTGAGGATGAAAGTTGCAACAGGCTTATACATGGCGTTTGCACAAAATACTTGTATACCATTAATAGATATAATTTGTAGATCTAATTGCGATAAATGCATGTGCAAAATTTTACTATCCCGAGCCCCATTCTGAACCACTGAAAACGGAACTGGCCAACATTCACAAAAACGTTGCACACTGCTAATCACAAGTGAACCAGACATATATTCGCCGGTCTTTACCAAAGTCTTCTTTCTCAGAAGTCTCACGCAGCTGCCGCAGATGAAACTTTCGGTGGTGAGACTCTTTTTGGGAAACACTTGTTTCACGGTGTATGGGGAAGTCAATGTTCCCAGGCGATATTTATCCAGACCCTTCGACCTGCCTTTCTTGGGGAATAATTCTTCACACGAGGGACATTGTGAAGCCATTCCTGTGGTGAATTTATATAATATATGTACAATATACAGTTAAAAATAACATGTGAACGTTTTTTTTTTTCATTTCCCATTACGTAAACAAAGGCAAGTCACCACACAGAGAACCATAATATTAAAGACCTAGTAGCATGCCCATGAAAATGCTTTTCATTTAGTTCATTATGAATAGTTATCTGTAAATTCGAACGAATTTTACAAATACAATCAATGGGTTTCGAGATATTGAATCAAATAGGCACTCCTTCCATAAATTGCCGAAGATTTTGATCACGATTTTAGTATGGGTCACGTGGTTTGTGACGTCATTTGAGGCAGTACTGAAAGTACATGTAGCCAGCAAGGTAAACTGCCTGTCGCATATTCATTCTCGTTGTGTATGTCTGACAATTCAAGTGAACACGCGAGATAGTTGGAATACTGCATTTTCTTGTCTTGATATTTAGAATCAGTACTATTCATTCTCCCAGAAGGGAGGTTTGTTGACCTGCAAGATGTCCAGTATTTGTTGGTTTTCACGTGTTTTCGTTTGAATCTCATGCATTTTGGAGTGGTTTTCTATCTTTGAGCTGACCGCCAAAATTACGTGTTTTACGTTTTTGGCCAGCCATCAAAGCACATTTTGCCTCAACTGACGTCACAATTACGGAAACTGCCGAAGCTATTTTTTTCATCGGCATGAGAAGGCGATTGCAATACTGGCTCAATATACTCGATTATATGTCGCTGTTATTGATTACCAATTAACGCGAACATCTTTTTTATCACCAAATGTTCACAATGCCTTTATCTGAACAGGAATAAAACCATATAATGGTACCTTGCTACTATGACTTTAATACTAGGAGATTTATCATTGTATCCCCCGAACAAAGTTCGGCGGATACTATGGATTTACGATCGTCGCGCCGCCGCCGCCGCCGCCGCGTCCGCGTCCGCAGACACTTTCTTGTGAACGCGCTGCAGGTTGCAAATATGAACCGATTTTGATAATATTTTATATGGACATGGTGAGATCTGGACACCTATCGATTTTGGTTGCCATAGCAACCAAAATAGCCGATTGGCGTAACATTTTGTGCTCAAATGAGCCTGTTTAACACACATGGGTTGTGAACGCTCTACAGGTGGGAGTTTTCAATGAATGATGATGAAATCGCACAGGCTCAATGAGAAAGATCATCACACGAAACCTATTGTTTTTCAGAATGATCAAATAAATATTAATAAGTTTGAGAGGTTAACTTATTACGACAATTAAAATACCTACTTTGACATGTGTGATCACTCCAATAACCTGTACTATGAAAGCAAATTGCACTGGATTCTTGTTCAGAATACAGAACTGATGTTTTTGGTGAAAAAAGAACAATATTACTGAATAAGTTAACATTGCTTTTACTAGTTAAGTCTATTATTGACCACAATAAAAATAGTTAAGACGAGAAACATTTATTATTGAGCTCAACAAGGTAAAGGTTTTGTCCAGTAGAGACTTCACAGGTGTAACCGAATAAGTTAACATTATTTTTACTAGTTAAGTCTATTATTGGCCACAATAAAAATAGTTAAGACAAGAAACATTTATTATTGGGCTCAACAAGGTAAAGCTTCTGTGCAGTAGAGATTTCATGGCTGTAGCCGAATAAGTTAACATCAGGTTTACTAGTTAGGTCTATTATTGACCTCAAGAAAAATAGTTAAGACAAGAAACATTTATTATTGAACTCAACAATTTAAAAGTTTTGTCCAGTAGAGATTTCATTGGTGTAACCGGATAAGTTAACATTATTTTTACCAGTAAAGTCAATTTTTACTTCGAATTTCAACTTGGAACCAAGTTTGGCACATATTATGAATTAAAATATAATTTATGGTGAAAAGATCGATCTGGCTCCAATTTCATCATCTTGAAATGCAGTTTTGGTAAACTTTTACTTGAATTTCAGCTTGAAACCAAGTTTGGCACATATTATGAATTAAAATTTAAATTATAATGAAAAGTTGATCTGGCTCCAATTTCGTCATCTTGAAATGTAGTTTTGGTCAACTTTTACTTTGAATTTCAACTTTGAACATAGTATGAGTTGTTTGGCGCATAGTATGAGTTGAAATATAACTTATAGTGAAAAGTTCGATCTGGCTCCAATTTAGTCATCTCGCAACTTAGTTGCGAACCAAGTTGCGAATGCAGTGATTTTAGTGGTGATCTTGAATTCGACCTTCAAAAGTGTCTGAAAGGTTTCACACTCACAATGTACATCAGCGATATATTTGGAGCAACAGGGATGATAGGGCTACGGGGGATACACCCAAGCGGTCGTAGGCGACCGGAAGCGTCTAGTTTTAAAGGATTTCATTTTGCATTGTGTATTTAATGTGTGCGTGTGTATTATATGATTCATGTAACCTTCGTATACATATGTACATGTATCACACAAAAAAATAATGTCAACACGAATAATATAGCACAGCATCAGAGGCTACTTGCACTGTCCACAACCGAACCGTCTAGTTAAAATGAACCAGTTGCCTGCACGAGCGCGTGCACCTTCGCGCATGCGCAGTATTGCGAACATCGATGGCGTTTGAAAAGAAAACAGAAATTACCACGCGGATCTGTCAAACTTTCTAAAACTATGAAAAAAGGGGCGACAGCTATCAGTTTTAGTGCAGCGTGGTCGCTGCACGCGAGTGGAACACAAAAGAAAGATTCCGGGAGCCCAATTCGAGGTATTTATGTTTATATCACAGATTGTTTGGGAGCATTATCGTCGTCCCGGCAGAGACGTCCATTGTTCGCGACGGTCATGATCGAATGAACTGTCGCAAGCGTGGCTAGGTAAAAACACAGGTTAATCAACAAAGCCAAGTAAGCAGACAGGTTAATCAACGAAGTCGTGTTAAACCAGACTCACTCAAGGAAAACGGCAGGTAAACCAGATCTTTTTGTACTGCTTTGTTATGTTACTGGACCTTTGGTCCGATAACCTATTGCCGTTGGGTTGCGTCCGTCGTCTGTCCGTCGTCCGTCCGTCGTCTGTCAACAATTTTATCTTTAAAGTTTACGGTCAGATTTTTCTCAATTTTTGCACAAAAATGCCTAAAAATATTTCGAGAGGGAGGTATTTTTTAGTGTTTTGATTTTCGCATTTTTTTTTCAAAATGGCTGCCGTTTTCGTCGAAAAATGGCAATTTTGGACTTTGACGATCGTTTTCTCAAAGTCTGTTCAGTAACTTTTTTAGGTTACCGGACCTATTGTCCGATAACCTATTGGCATGGCGTTGCGTCCGTCATCCGTTGTCGGGGTCGGCGTCGTCTGTCCACATTTTTAGGTTACCGGACCTATGGTCCGATAACCTATCGGCATGGTGTTGCGTCCGTCGGCGTCGTCCGTCCACATTTTTATCTTTAAAGTTTATGATCGGAGCTTTCTGAAATTTTGCACAAAAATACCTAAAAATATTACCTAAAAATAAGTCAAAGTACAAAATGGCTAATATCTCACTTAATATCAACTTTACAGCTTAGGAATCAATTGTGGATATATAGGGAGTGATATATGCTGAATATTCTCGTGATCTTGAATTATATTTGACCTTTGACCTCATTTTTCAAGGTCAGAGCACAAAATGGCTAATATCTTGCTTATTATCGACTTTACAGCTGAGGAATCAATTGTGAACCTATAGGAAATAATATATGCTGCACATTATTGTGACCTTGAATTTGACCTTTGACCTTATTTTCAAGGTCAGAGCACAAAATGACTAATATCTTGTTTATTATCGACTCTACAGTTTGGGAATAGGTTGTGTACATGTAGAAAATTATATACGCTGAGTATTCTCATGACCTTGAACTTGACATTTGACTTTATTTTCAAGGTCAGAGCCCAAAATGGCTAATATTTTGTTTGTTATCAACTTGACGGCTTGGGAATCAATTGTGAACATGAATGAATGTATATGTTGAATATTGTTATGACCTTGAATTTGACCTTTGATCATTTTTCCTTCATAATCGGCCAGTTCGGAAATGTTTCTAGGTCAGGTCAAGTGGTATAAACAAAACATTCGTACGCGCCGTGTTCAAGTATGAGTGACGCGGTGAACTCGAAGTAAACACAGTATTTACTATTGTACAAGCGAAATCGAGTAATGTGTTGGTGACAGTGACTTGACAATGGTAGTGGTACAGCATGGATTGGCTATGTTTATACAACTTGACCCTGACCCAATTCCACTTACATGTACCTAACTTGAAAACATTTCGAACTCACGTATGGGATCTGTATGGAATAAACTCGTAAAACACTTCAAGATAGACCTTGAACATTGGCAGTATCAAATCTTAAATTTCACCTACCGTATTTATTCAATTAGTTCGAACAGCTAAAAATAATTAAATTTTGAAATGTTCGAATTATTAGATTCACGATAAAATCATCCGTGAAAACGGAAAAAAACGCAAACCCAGATTTATCATACGCGAGTTGACAGATACCGTTCATCATGGTGGTTGGAACTAGGGCTTGTACTGTACGATTGAAGGGTTAACCGCAGACAACTAGCATTTTTAGAAAACTTGAATAACTTCCTGCTAAATCGCCCGGTAACTGTTGTTTATAATCTCACATTGATACTAAATTCTGGTCATATTGCATGTGCATTCGAGTCACTCGAATCGGAAAAACTCCGCAAACCGCCTGGCACTCTGAGGTCCGCGCTTTCAATATTTCTGCTCCTATCATAGAGGGACATTATGAGCCCGTCAAAATGTACCTCTATGGCTTTGCAAACACTGCCACCTGGCGAATATATCGCTGATTACTCATTTCGTAGTGCTGCCGCCTGGTGAGTTGTCAGTTTTGGCATCTGACAAGTTGATTTCGTTCGTTGTTTCAATCGAAATTTTGATCGTAAATTTGCCTGTTCGAACTAAACGAGTCAATTTGAAAATTATTGTCTTCAATAATTTTTGGTGTTCGAATTATTAGAGTGTTCGAACTAATTGAATAAATACGGTACAATGACCATGAAAGGTCAATATGACAATTTGAATAAAAAATGTTATGGTTTAAAACTGAACATTTCTGGTTTAAAACTGAACATTTCTCCGGTAACCTCTCTTAGCCCTTGGGCTAATTTTTATCTTTAAAGTTTAAAGGTGAATCTTTCTGAAATTTTGCACAAAAATGCCTAAAAATAATTTTAAAAAGGGGTATTTTTTAGTTTTTTGATTTTTGTGTTTTCTTCAAAATGGCGGCCATTTTCAAGGAAAACGACCAATTTCTGACTTTGGCGGCCATTTTCTCAAAAATTGTTCAGACAGTTTTGAGATTTTTATTTCAAAAGATTCCCCTCATATACCTCTGTGATGTGTATAAGATTCTTTGCCCCTGAATCACTGGTCTGCGTGTGGCGGCCATTTTCATTTTCTCGACGGGTCCCAAATGGGACTTTCCCATGTTAAATTCTCCTATGCTTCATAATGAGACACATTAAGCCTAATCTTTCACTTAATATTGAGACTAGAGACTAGGAATCAATTGTGGACATATAGGAAATGGTATATGCTTAATATTCTCTAACCATGAATTTGACCTCTGACCTCAGTTTTAAGGTCAGAACACGAAATGGCTTATATCTCGCTTATTATCGACTTTACAGCTAAGGAATCAATTGTGGACATATAGGAAATGATATATGCCGAATATTCTGATGACCTTGAATTTGACCTTTGACCTCATTTTCAAGTTCACAGGACAAAATGGCTAATATATCACCTTTCATCGGTTTTACAGCTTAGGGATCAATTGTGGACATATAGGATATGATATACTAGTATGCTGAATATTCTCATGACCTTGAATCAAGGCATTTCAGAAGAAATGCCTTCATGGTTTTGTCAAATTTTTTTTTTTTTTCTTTCACTTTTTGGCTTCCGCCTGATAACTTCAGTTCGCCTCGATGTATTTTCACCAACTTTTCACCGCTGGTCAGAAATGTTGTGTAGAAGAAGCCTATTGTTTTTGAGCTGGCTACGAGGTCCGTGAGGATGAAATCAATGTTTCTGGTTTCCGCACGATAACTCAAAAAGTATTATGGAAATGATTGTGGAACTTTGCACGGAGGTTCATATATCACCAATGAAGAAGCCTATTGATTTTGAGGCCGATCCGTCAAACGACCTTTGACCTAGGGCTCAAAATAATTTTAGCTGAGTCATCTTTGAGGTACTCATGCATATCTCGGAAACGGTGCGTCGTAGAGCAAAACGGACGTTATTTTCGGACTCGTCATCCTAGACAAACATGTCAAAGGGGTATTATGGATGACCTTTGACCTTGACCTTAAATTTTTTTGCTGAGTCGGCATTTTTCGTTTTCGTCGATATCTCGGAAACGGTGCGTCGTAGAGCGAAACGGACGTTATTTTCGGACTCGTCACCCTAAACAAACATGTCTAAAGGGTATTATGGATGACCTTTGACCTTGACCTTAAATTTTTTCGCTGAGTCGGCATTTTTCGTTTTCGTCGATATCTCGGAATTGGTGCATCGTAGAGCGAAACGGACGTTATTCTCGGACTCGTCGCCCTAGACAAACATGTATATAGAGTATTATGGATGACCTTTGACCTTGACCTTAAATTTTTTCGCTGAGTCGGCATTTTTCGTTTTCATCGATATCTCGGAAACGGTGCGTCATGGATCGAAACGGACGAACATATCTTAATGGTATTATGGATGACCTTTCACCTTGACCTTGATTCGTTGATATCTCGGAAACGGTGTGTTGTAGAGCGAAACGGACGTTATTTTCGGACTCGTCGCCCTAGACAAACATGTCTTAAGGGTATTAGGGATGACCTTTGACCTTGATTTTTTTCGCTGAGTCGGCATCTTTCGCTTTCATCGATATCTCGGAAATGGTCCGTCGTAGAGCGAAACGGACGTTATTTTCGGACTCGTGGCCCTAGACAAACATGTCTTAAGGATATTAGGGATGACCTTTGACCTTGATTTTTTTCGCTGAGTCGGCATCTTTCGCTTTCATCGATATCTCGGAAATGGTCCGTCGTAGAGCGAAACGGACGTTATTTTCGGACTCGTGGCCCTAGACAAACATGTCTTAAGGGTAATAGGGATGACCTCTGACCTTGATTTTTTTCGCTGAGTCGGCATCCTTCACTTTCATTGATATCTCGGAAACGGTGCGTCGTAGAGCGAAACGTAGAGCGAAACGGACGTTATTTTCGGACTCGTCGCCCTAAACAAACATGTCTAAAGGGTATTATGGATGACCTTTGACCTTGACCTTAAATTTTTTCGCTGAGTCGGCATTTTTCGTTTTCGTCGATATCTCGGAATTGGTGCGTCATAGAGCGAAACGGATGTTATTTTCGGACTCGTCGCCCTAGACAAACATGTATATAGAGTATTATGGATGACCTTTGACCTTGACCTTAAATTTTTTCGCTGAGTCGGCATTTTTCGTTTTCATCGATATCTCGGAAACGGTGCGTCATGGAGCGAAACGGACGTTATTTTCGGACTCGTCGCCGTAGATAAACATATCTTAATGGTATTATGGATGACCTTTCACCTTGACCTTAATTTTTTTAGCTGAGTCGGCATTTTTTGCTTTCATCGATATCTCAGAAACGGTGCATCATAGAGCGTAACAGGCATTAATTTTGGACTTGTGGCCCTAGACAAACATATCTGAGGGGTACTAGAGATAAACTTTGATCTTGACCTGAAATTTTTTTGCCGAGTCGGCATTTTTCATTTTCGTCGATATCTTGGAAACTGTGCATCGTAGAGCGAAACGGAAATTATTTTCGGACTCATGGTCCTAGACAAGCATATCTGAGGGGTATCAGGGATGAACTTTGACTTGACCTGAAAATGTTTCACCAAGTTAGCATTTTTCATTTTCATCAATAGCTTCCCCTGAAATGCCTCCAAGGCCTTTAGGCCTTGACGTCTAGTTGACATTGACCTTAATTTTTTTCGCTGAGTCGGCGTCTTTCGCTTTCGTTCATATCTCGGAAACGGTGCGTTGTAGAGCGAAACGCCCTAGACAAAAGATGTCTAAGGGGTATGATGGATGAACTTTGACCTTGATCCGAATTTTTTTTGCCGAGTCGGCATTTTTTTGTTTCGTCGATATCTCAGAAACGGTTTGTCGTAGAGCGAAACGGACGTTTTTTTCGAACTCTTCACCCTAGACAAAAATGTCTAAGGGGTATGATGGATGAATTTTGACCTTGATCCGAATTTTTTTTGCCGAGTCGTCCTAGACAAACATGTCTAAGGGGTATTATGGATGAACTGTGACCTTGACCGAGTCGGCATTTTTCGTTTTCGTCGATATCTTGGAAACGGGGTGTCGTAGAGCGAAACGGACGTTATTTTTGGACTCGTTGACCTAGACAAACATGCCTGGAGGGGGGGGGGGGTATGATGGATGAATTTTGACCTTGACCCGAAATTTTTTTCGCTGAGTTGACAGTTTTCATTTTCATCAATATCTAGCAAACGGTGTGTCATAGAGCCCGTGGCAAACATGTTTCAAATATTACGAATTAGTCCTAACACCGAAATGCCTCCAAGGCATCTTTAGGCCTTGAAGTCTAGTTTTCAAGGTCACTGGACAAAATGCTAATATCCAAAATATATATTTTCCGGTAACCTTTCTTAGCCCTTAGGCTAAATTTTTTCAAGATTTGCGGACTGTGCGCTATTGTTATTGTGTTTTTATTTGCAGAAAGTCCAAGTCTAAAGTTTTGGTCCATTGCAAGATGGGAGTTAGTCGCTCTGCTTCTACTGTGAGCTACTTTGAATGATAGACACTCTTTAGACAGATTTTTCATAGACATAACTTTTAGTTCAACAGAATTGTATTCCCCGAACAAAGGTTGGCGGATACTATGGATTTACGATCGTCACGCAGTCACTTTATTGAGAGTGCTCTACAGGTGACATTCGACACACGTGGTTTGTGACTTGTGAGCGCTCTAGGGCTGACAATTTTGCACTAATTGCTGCTATATCAAACAGGCATTGCTCTCACCAGAGCAATGCCCAAGACCAGGGTGCCTGGAATTCTTGGAAAACCTTGTCAAAGTTAGCTGGATTTTCAACAACTCTTGATGTTTGCAATAGAAATGGAGATGGTTCGTGACATTCCTGAATTGCGACACGATTATCCCATCAAACTCGCCTTCGAGACTTTACGGTAGTTTTTCTGTTAAGTTTTCATTACTGAAGGAATATATGTAATCAGTAATGAACATAGAGTGTATTACTGGATGGAAAAAAAAGGATTAAGGAACTGTCAGTAATACTAATAATGTATTGTCTGAATTACATGTAACTTCTTTTGAACAACAGGGATGATGGGACATCAGGATACACTCAGGTGGTTGTCCGCAACCAGAAAGCGTATAGTTGTATAATAAATACTGGGGCTCTGTTTGTGACAGGTGATATCTTTTGCGATGAAGTATAGAGGGTGGAGCTTGGATGAAGCATTCAGCTACGTTAAAAGCAAGAGAGCAGTGGTCCATCCCAATGCTGGCTTCATGAAACAACTCAAAACTTACGAGGGTATTCTTGGTGCTAGGTCAGTTCGTACAATATTCACCTGAATTATGTATTCCTGGCTGACAGCAGGTTGTTTTTAAGGTACATTGTTCTAGTGTGCCTGCCTGAAGTGTAGTGCTACATGTATTGCAGTAACCAGAGACACAACAAGCTATGGCGAAGCTCGTCTGTGGGGGAGATGATGGCTGGCGCGGCAGACGGGCAGGCCGCGAACGTGCAGCACTCGCAGGGATACAAGGACCCTGATGAGCTCCAGGACCAGAGAACTGCCTCCCACACACAGGCATTACCCCGACCCCAATCCTGGTCTCCCCATGACCTTGATGACAACATGGCTGATCTGCTGCTCAAAGCCACAGACCTCGGTCAGTGCATCTTGATAACTATAGTGCAGTCATCATCGCCTGGTTTGTCTTCATCAGTGCTTTATGTTCGTTTTCTGTTCCAGCACCAGCAGATTCCAGCGATGCTGATAGCCTGGATGGAGAATTGGAGAGTGATGACTCAGAGCCAATGCATGTCCTGTTGGAGGGCGACACTGGCCCAGGGGGATGGGAGCTTAGCTCGGAGGAGCAGGAGCTCGGTCCTGGGGCATGGGAGGCCGGCGGGAGAGTGGTGCTGGTGGGACACAGACCCCGGGAGGATTCCCTGAGCTCAGAGGACTGTGTGACCAACAGTGACAGTGAGGAGGACATCGAGACACCTGTGGTTGAGGCAGGCTACAGCATTGAGGTGCTGGATTCTGCCCAGAATAGCTTCCTGTATGAGAGGACGGACTCCGACAGCAGCAGCATGCTCCATCACCCAGACGTGATTGTGGAATGGGTGTTAGCCAATCACAGGCAACAGGCAACAATGTCATGCCTGCAAAACCTTCACCAGAAGAGAGAGCCAGATAACAGAGCCACTGTCGTCCATGCGTCTCCCAAATGTACTGCCCCAGCTCGAGTCAAAGCAGATGACTCATGGATACGAGAAGATGGCAGTGAGGACACATCTAATATCAGCATAGATCCAGACCCAGAGCCATCAGTTGTCAGACCAGCGTCAGATTCCAGCTCAGACCAGGCTGTTGACTCCTCACCAGAAGGCTCCATAAAACCGTATGTGAAAGAGGCCATTCCCTGGAGTCCGGGAACCGTGCGCAGGCATGCCCAGGACCTGGAGTGTCGCCTGACGACTATCGAGGTCCCGCTGTCTGAGACGCCGCCACCAGGAACCAGACGGAGTGAGTCTACTCAGGATACTATCACCAGCTTAGTCTCGACACCACCACAATCCCAATGGACCCTGGCGTCTCCCACAACGACCCTTCCCCAGGATGTCCACTGCGTGTCTCCGCGCCATCAGTCAGAGACAGAAAGCAACAGTACCATGTCCACACCGCTAGACTCGCCCAGCCTCTCCCCGCCACGCCGCCGAACGGCGTCTCCTGGCCGTGATCCCCTACCTGAGGACATCTATCAATCCGAGGACATCCCCCTCATCCCTGGCCACGTCCTCCGCACCAAATTCGAGATGGAGCAGCGCGAAAGGTGGGCCGCTTATCCACTACATGACACGGATAATAGCTTTCAAAAAGTTTGAACATACTCACTGTATCCCCCGAACAAAGTCAGGCAGATACTATGGATTTGCGATCTTCGCATGCCCTTCGCCGCCATTCAGATTTTCTTGTGAACGTTACAGGTTGCAAATCTAATTGATTTAATAGTACTTGTTTTACTAGCGGACCTTTAGGGCTGCCGTGTTGTCAGGTGTCTGTCTGTCCATCATTCTAGCCGAGCCAACATCCAAGGCTTAGGGACTTACAAATACATGAAAAAAGGCCTAATCATGGTTCAGACCAATAGTTCGGTTTAGGGGCTCTTTTATGTCAACTTAGGAGCTCATTTATTTTTAGGTTACCGGACCTTTGGTCCGATAACCTATTGCCATGGCGTTGCGTCCGTCGTCCGTTCGTCCGTCCGTCCGTCCGGCCGGCGTTAACATTTTTATCTTTGAAGTTTACAATCGAATCTTTCTGAAATATTGCACAAAAATGCCCAAAAATATTTTGAGAAGGAGGTATTTTTTTGTTTTTTGATTTACGCATTTTATTCAAAATGGCGGCCGTTTTTGTCGAAAAACGCTCAATTTTGGACTTTGACGGCCTTTATCTCAAAAACTGTCTGATCAGTTTTGCGTTTTTGGTTTCAAAAGATTCCCCTCATATACCTCTGTGATATGTATAAGTTTGGTTGCCCTAAATTCGCCGATTTCCGTGTGGCGGCCATTTTGAGTTTTTGACGAGTCGGCGAAAAAAATGTTTTCCGCCCCAAATCATATTACTATCCATTTTGGGCCATTTCTAGGCAAAAAAAAATTTTCACCCTTCGAAAAAAATTTTTGACAAAATTTTTGGCACTTTTTTCCTTCATAATGGGTGCTGTCAAGACTGTACTCATAGAACGCTTAAATATAGATGCTTAGAAATTGGCACTTTCAAATGGGAAGTCATATATGGCGACTTGTGTGGTGACCTTGAATTTGACCTTGGATGACCTTGAAAGGTCGAAACAGCCATTTTTGGGTAAAAAAATGCCCAAATTTGCACCTGGTCTGTTTTTTCTCGAAAACTGTCTGATCAGTTTTGAGATTTTTGTTTAAAAAGATTCCTCCTATATACCTCTGTGACGTGTATAAGTTTTGTTGCCCTGGAATTGCCGAATTCCGTGTGGCGGCCATTTTTAATTTTTTACGAGTCGGCGAAAAGAAAACTTTTTCGCCCCAAATCGCATTACTATCCATTTTGGGCCATTTCTAGGCAAAAAAAATTTTCACCCTTCAAAAAAATTTTGGACCTTTTTCCTTCATAATGGGAGCTGCTAGGACTGTACTCATAGAACGCTTGAAGATAGAGCTTAGAAATTGGCACTTTCAAATAGAAAGTCATATATGGCGACTTATGTGGTGACCTTGAATTTGACCTTGGTTGACCTTGAAAGGTCAAGACAGTCATTTTTTGGTCGCAAAATGCCCAGATTTGCCTCTGCAGATGAGATGCTTGTAGATAGAGCTTAAGATTGCATTATGAACATATAGGAAATCATATATGGAACAACTGATGATGACCTTGAGCAGAGCACTCGGTAGGAATTTTCGGAAAGGAGTACCATACCCCTTGGTCTCGAAAAAAGGGGGTAAATTAGAAAATTTATGGGTAAATTTTCGCTGTACCCCTTGGCTTAGAAAAAAGAGGGGTAGGTTCTGAAATTCATGTAGAATTTTGTAATACAAATAACAGGGAATGGAGCATTAGAACACACGTGTGGCGTCAGTACACCATGTCCATGTCACCGAATAGGCTACAGCCAGGTCAATGAAGTATTATATACATGGACGTCTTATTAAGTGGTTTGACAAGTATTTTCACAGAAGAAAATATACTTCTGAACAAGTGAAAGTGAAACAGATTTCGGGAGCTCGGCTGTTTTTCGTACAAACACATCGACAATGCTGTCTGTCATTCATGATGTGGGCCAAGTTTGCCCCGAAAATTATCGCGATTGAGGCGACACCTAGCGAATATAGCAAACTGAATTTGTTTGATTCGCGCTGCATGTATGGTCTTGTGCACCGCTTTTGATGACGTAGGCACAAAGTTTGTTTTCAGTGGCGAAAATAAAGTTTCATGGCTATTTCTTTGTTATTTTCCCGATGCGTAGCGTACGCACTCACATATAAATCTTTGCGTGAAATGACATAAGATGTGCGTAATTAAGCATTCTCCTACGCTATCGAGTGCACTGCCTTGAGGTTGACCTTGATGATTTTGAGTGCTAAATGTCTGTGGTGAAATGTGTAAATTAGCCACTGAGGCTTAAACACTTGCACATACAGGTTAAGATTGTGTATAAGCTTACATGAAGTCATGTATTTATGGCACATCTTTTGATGACCTTGAATGTGACCTTATATGTGACCTTGAAGGCCAAATCTCACAATCTGGCCTGACCTGACATGTGTAAATCGACCTCTACAGACAAAATACTTGTTGATAGAGCTTTTATGTACATTATGAAGTCATATGCAGCATACCTAATGATGACATTGAAGTTCACAAACATGACCTTGATTGGTGAATCTCAAGTTCATATGTCAGTGAAGTCACCTGCAATGCTTAAAACTAAAATTGTCCGGTAACCTATCTTAGCCCTTGGGCTGATTTTAGGTTACCGAACCTTTGGCGACCACTTTGGCGACCATTTTCTCAAAATCTGTTCAGTAACTTTTTTTCTTTTTGATACATAAGACTTCTCATATGTACTTCTATGATATCTATAAATTTCGTTGCGCTTGAATTGCTCGAAGTGGGCCATTTTGGCCCAAACTCGGCCCAAATTGGACTTTCCCATGTTAAATTCTCCTATGCTTTATAATGGGACACATTATGCCTAATATCTCACTTGATATTGAGATTAGAGACTAGGAATCAATTGTGGACATATAGGAAATGATATATGCTGAATATTCTCGTGACCTTGAATTTGACCTCTGACCTCAATTTCAAGGTCAGAGCACAAAATGGCTTATATCTCGCTTATTATCGACTCTACAGCTTAGGAATCAATTGTGGACTTATAGGAAAAGATATATGCTGAATATTCTGATGACCTTGAATTTGACCTTCGAACTCATTTTCAAGGTCACAGGACAAAATGGCTGATATCTCGCTTGTTATCGACTTTACAGCTTAGCAATCAATTATGAACATATAGGAAATGATATATGCAGATTATTGTCATGACCTTGAATTTGACATTTGACCTCATTTTCAAGGTCACAGGACAAAATTGCTAATATCTCGCTTATTATCGACTTTACGGCTTAGGAATCAATTATGAACATATAGGAAATGATATATGCAGATTATTGTCATGACCTTGAATTTGACCTTTGACCTCATTTTTTTTAAATCTTTTACTTCTTGCTGAAGATTTGGAAACTATTGAAATATAACCTCAACATATATGTATAACTCAATGAACTAAACTGTATTAACTGTACATATTTTGCATATTACTGAATATATGTTCTCTTTCCAGTTCTGATTGCGTTATACCTGACATTGCACATTCTTTCACATATACAATCCTTACCATTCGAAGTTAAGCCTGAGGCGAAGTGTTTGGGGTTCACTTCTTAATACGTTAAAGTTAAAGTTAAAGTTATCAGATTTGATATAGCGCTCTTTTCAGCCGAACTAAATCCGCTTTCAAAGGCGCTTTACACTTTAACCCCAGTCTGAGTGATTGTACTTGGAGCTGCCACACTCAAAGCGCTCTATACAACACCCATTATCAACCGGTACCCATTTAATCCTGGGTGAAGATAGACACATTAGTGGTAAATGCCTTGCCTAAGGACACTAGTGAAATGGCACAGCAGTCCAGCTCGAGACTCGAACCCATGATCTTTGGATTACGAGTCCGACGCCTTATCCACTGCGCCACTCACTCCACTACGTCCCCCGAATGGTTTTGATTGCTATATGTCTATGTGTGTGTAGGTGTCTTTATGTTTCATACTTGTATGTACTTGTATGTAAAACTTGTATTTCCCCTATTTAACTTCGTTAATTTCGATATTAATATGAGAGAAAGCCGCGAGCCTGTGTATCTGTGAAAGATGCACACACATAATCCCTTTAGCAGGTGGCACGCATCCACGCGACCGCGACAAACCGCAGATTGCTTTATGGCCCCATGGCGACAAAGTTAACGAGTTTAATCACTGATCAAGGTTGTGAAAGACAGTTAACCGGTGTTTGACGGTTAACCGGTTAATCGTTTGGAGATTTAACAGCCGGTTATTCGCGGTTATTAAAAAAATGCTAGCCGTCGGCGGTTAACCCATTAATCGTGCAGGCCCTAGAAATTGGCACTTTCAAATGGAAAGTCATATATGGCGACTTGTGTGGTGACCTTGAATTTGACCTTGGATGACCTTGAAAGGTCAAAACAGCCATTTTTTGGTCGAAAAATGTCCAAATTAGCACCTTGTCTGTCTTTTCTCGAAAACTGTCCGATCAGATTTGAGATTTTTGTTTCAAAAGATTCTAGTTATGTACCTCTGTGATGTGTATAAGTTTGGTTGCCCTTGAATCGCCGGTCTGCGTATGGCTGCCATTTTTAATTTTCGACGGGTCGACGAAAAAATCATTTTTCGGCCCAAATCGCATTACTATCCATTTAGGGCCATTTCTAGACAAAAAATTTCTGTGAAAAAAATTTTGGACTTAGAAAATTTTCGACACTTTTTTCCTTTATAATGGGAGCTGCGCGGATTGTTCTCATAGAACGCTTGAAGATAGAGCTTAGAAATTGGCACTTTCAAATGGGAAGTCATATATGGCGACTTGTGTGGTGACCTTGAATTTGACCTTTGATGACCTTGAAAGGTCAAAACAGCCATTTTGGGGTAGAAAAAAATGCACAGATTTGCCTCTACAGATGAAATGCTTGTAGATAGAGCTTTAAAAGTTTGCATTATGAGCATATAGGAAGTCATATATGGAACAACTGATGATGACCTCAGATGATTTTGAGTGCTAAATGTCTGATGTCAAATATGTAAATTAGCCAAGGCTTAAACACTTGCACATACAGGTTAGGATTGTGTATAAGCTAACAAGAAGTCATGTATTTATAGCACATCTCTTGGAGACCTTGAATTTGACCTTTTATATGATCTTGAAATCCAAATCTCACAACCTTGCCTGACCTGACATGTGTGAATTGGCCTCTACAGACAAAATACTTGTTGATAGAGCTTATATGTTTGTATTACGAACATATATGAAGTCATATGCAGCATACCTAATGGTGATATTGCAGTTCACAAAGATGACCTTGATTAGTAAATCTCAAAGTCATATGTCACTTGCAATGCTTAAAGCCAAAATTGTCCGGTAACCTATCTTAGCCCTTGGGCTAATTTTTTTTTTTTTCCTTTCACTTTTTGGTTTCCGCACGATAACTTCAGTTTGCCTCGATGTATCTTCGCCAAATTTTCACCGCTGGCCAGATATGTTGTGTAGAAGAAGCCTATTGTTTTTGAGCCGGCTCCGGGGTCCGTGAGGTCCGTGAGGATGAAATTCATGTTTTTGGTTTCCGCACGATAACTCAAAAAGTATTTTGGCAATGACTGTAAAACTTTACATGGAGGTTCATATATCACCAGGGAAGAAGCCTATTGATTTTGAGGCCGATGCGTCAAACGACCTTCGACCTAGGGCTCGAAATAATTTTAGCTGAGTCATCCTTGAGGCTCTCATGCATATCTCAGAAACGGTGCGTCGTAGAGCGAAACGGACGTTATTTTCAGACTCGTCATCCGAGACAAACATGTCCATGGGGTATTATGGATGACCTTTGACCTTGACCTTAAATTTTTTCGCTGAGTCGGCATTTTTCGTTTTCGTCGATATCTCGAAAACGGTGCGTCGTAGAGTGAAACGGACGTTATTTTCGGACACGTCGCCCTAGACAAACATGTCTTAGGGGTATTATGGATGACCTTTGACCTTGACCTTAGATTTTTTCGCTGAGTCGGCATTTCTCGTTTTCGTCGATATCTCAGAAACGGTGCATCGTAGAGCGAAACGGACATTATTTTCGGACTCGTCACCCTAGACAAACAGGTCTGAAGGGTCTTATGGATGACCTTTGACCTTGACCTTAAATTTTTTCGCTGAGTCGACAATTTTCGTTTTCGTCGATATCTCTGAAGTGGTGCGTCATAGTGCGAAACGGACATTATTTTCGGACTCGTCGCCCCAGACGTCTTAGGGGTATTATGGATGACCTTTGACCTTGACTTTAAATTTTTTCGCTGAGTTGACAATTTTCGTTTTCGTCGATATCTCGGAAACGGTGGGTCGTAGTGCGAAACGGACGTTATTTTCGGACTCGTCGCCCTAGACAAACAAGTCTCAGGGGTATTATGGATGACTTTAGGGTATTTTGGATGACCTTTGACCTTGACCTTAAATTGTTTCGCTGAGTCGGCATTTTTAGTTTTCGTCGATATCTTGGAAACGGTGGGTCGTATAGCGAAACGGACGTTATTTTCGGACTCGTCGCCCTTGACAAACATGTCTCAAGGGTATTATGGATGACCTTTGACCTTGACCTTAAATTTTTCGCTGAGTCGGCATTTTACGTTTTCGTCGATATCTCGGAAACGGTGTGTCGTAGAGCGAAACGGACGTTATTTTCGGACTCATCGATTCCTCGGAAACGGTGCGACCTAGAACAAAACAGACATTAGACAGATAGTCTTAGGGGTATGAAGTTTGTCCTTCACACACATGTAATTGCACAAATGTCTTATAGGTCTCATTGGGAGCTTATTATGTTTTTGCTTAGTCAGCATTCTGTTTTTTTCATGCTCCACCCTGAAATGCCTCCAAGGCCTTTAGGCCTTGACGTCTAGTTTGAACTTGGATGACCTTGAAAGGTCAAAACAGCCATTTTTGGGTCGAAAAATGCCCAAATTTGCACCTTGTCTGTCTTATATCGAAAACTGGCCGATAAGTTTTGAGATTTTTGTTTCAAAAGATTCCCCTTATGTACCTTTATGATGTGTATAAGTTTTGTTGCCCTTGAATCGCCGGTCTCCGTGTGGCGGCCATTTTGAATTTTTGACGGGTCGGCGAAAAAAAATTTTTTTTGCCCCAAATCGCGTTACTATCCACTTCGGGCCATTTCTAGGCAAAAAAAAAATTTTCACCCTTTGAAAAAAATTTTGGACTTAGAAAATTTTCGGCACTTTTTTCCTTCATAATGGGAGCTGCCCGGACTGTACTCATAGAACGCTTAAAGATAGAGCTTAGATATTGGCACTTTCAAATGGGAAGTCATATATGGCGACTTGTGTGGTGACCTTGAATTTGACCTTGGATGACCTTGAAAGTCAAAATAGCCATTTTTGGGTCGAGAAATGCCCAAATTTGCAGCTTTTCTGTCTTTTCTCGAAAACTGTCTGATCAGTTTTGAGATTTTCGTTTCAGAAGATTCCCCATTATGTACATTTATGATGTGTATAAGTTTTGTTGCCCTTAATCGCCGGTCTCCGTGTGGCGGCCATTTTGAATTTTTGACGGGTCGGCAAAAAAAATTTTTTTTGCCCCAAATCGCGTTACTATCCACTTCGGGCCATTTCTAGGCAAAAAAAAATTTTTTACCCTTTGAAAAAAATTTTGGACTTTGAAAATTTTCGGCACTTTTTTCCTTCATAATGGGAGCTGCCTAGACTGTACTCATAGAATGCTTGAAGATAGAGCTTAGAAATTAGCACTTTCAAATGGGAAGTCATATATGAAGACTTGTGTGGTGACCTTGAATTCGACCTTGGATGACCTTGAAATGTCAAAACAGCCATTTTTGAGTCGAAAAATGCCCAAATTTGCACCTTGTTTGTCTTTAATCGAAAACTGTCTGATCACTTTTGAGATTTTTATTTCAAAACATAGTAATTGGGGTTTTTGACATGATGTGTATAAATATGTATATAGTGTATAAAGTGCCTTGAATTGCTCAAAAGGCTAGAAATTTAGGCTGAATAGGCCCCAAATTTAATTTTTGGTCATTTTCCTTCAAATTTATCTGATCAGTTTTGAGATTTTTGTTATAAAACATGCTAATTGGGGTCCCTGACATTGTGTATAAAGATGGAGTGCTTTGAATTACTTAAAAGGCCCCTTGAGTGTGTAAATTGGCCTCTACAGCCAAAAAATGTTTGTAGGTATAGCTGGAATTGGAAGTCATATACATGTATACCACATATATATATGTGGCTTTTTTGGGTGACGTTGAACTTGACGTCAGATGATATTGAGTGCTATATCTCAGTGTCACGTCCAACAAGAAATGTGTAAATTTCGTTTATAGACAAAAGACTTGTAGATAGACCTTGTATTTGTATTTTGAACATACATGAATACAAGGTTATATGCTGCACACTTAATGATGACATTGAAGTTCACGAAGATGATTGGTTTATCTTAACGTCATATCTCACCTGTCCTGTTTCAACTAAAGTTGTCCGGTAACCTATCTTAGCCCTTGGGCTAATTTTTTTCTTATTGATGCACAACACTCCTCATATGTACCCCTGTGACATGTATAAATTTCGTCCCCCTCGAATCGGTCTAAGTGGGCCATTTTGGCCCAAACTCGGCCCAAATAGGACTTTCCCATGTTAAATTCTCCTATGCTTTATAATGGGACACATTATGCCTAATATCTCACTTAATATTGAGATTAGAGACTAGGAATCAATTGTGGACATATAGGAAATGATATATGCTGAATATTCTCGTGACCTTGAATTTGACCTCTGACCTCAGTTTCAAGGTCAGAGCACATAATGGCTTATATCTCGCTTACTATCGACTCTACAGCTTAGGAATCAATTGTGGACATATAGGAAATTTTATATGCTGAATATTCTCATGACCTCGAATTTGACCTCTGACCTCATTTTCAAGGTCAGAGAACAAAATGGCTAATATCTCTCTTATTAACGACTTTACAGCTTAGGAATCAATTGTGCACATTTAGGAAATGATATATGCTGAATATTCTGGTTACCTTGAATTCGACCTTTGGCCTCATTTTCAAGGTCACATGACAAAATGGCTAATATCTCGCTTATTATCGACTTTACAGCCTAGGAATCAATAGTGAACATATATAAAGTGATATATGCTGAATATTCTAGTGACCTTGAATTTGACCTTTGAACTCTTTTTCAAGGTCAAAGAACAAAATGGTTAATTTACAGCTTAGGAATCAATAGTGAACATATAAGAAATGATATATGCTGAATATTCTGGTGACCTTGAATTTGACCTTTGACCTCATTTTCAAGGTCAGAGAACAAAATGGCTAATATCTGGCTTATTATCGACTTCACAGCTTAGTAATCCATTGTGAGTATATAGGGAATGATATATGCTGAATATTCTGATGATCTTGAATTTGACATTTGAACTTATTTTCCAGGTCAGATTATGAGATGGCCAATATCTGGCTTTTTTTGCCCCAAATCGCATTACTATCCATTTTGGGTCATTTCTAGGCAAAAAAAAATTTTCACCCTTTGAAAAAAATTTTAGACTCGGAAAGTATTCGGCACTTCTTTCCTTCAAAATGAGAGCTGCCAGGACTGTACTCATAGTACGCTTGAAGATAGAGCTTTGATATTGGCACTTTCAAATAGGAAGTCATATATGGTGATTTGGGAGTTGACCTTGAATTTGATGACCTTGAAAGGTCAAAACAGCCATTTTCGGGTAAAAAAATGCCCAAATTTGCCTCCACAGAATGAATGCATGTAGATAGAGCCTGAGTTTGCATTATGAACATATAGGAAGTCATATATGGAACAACTAACGATGACCTTGATTTTGACCTTGGATGACCTTGAGTGCTAAATGTCTGGCTTGAAATCTTGAAAGTGGCCTCTGAAGCTTAAACTTTTGCACATAGAGGTTAGGATTGTGTATAAACCTATAAAAAGTCATGTATAAATGGCACATTTTTGGTGACCTTGAACTTGACCTTAAACGACCTTGAAGGCCAAATCTCAAGATCTTAAATTGGCCTCTACAAATGAAATACTTGTTGATAAAACTTATATGTTTGTAATACATCATGTATTATGAACATATATGAAGTCATATGCAGCATACCTAATGGAGACAATGAAATTCACAAAGATGACCTTGACTGGTAAATCTCAAAACCATATGTCACCTACAATGCTTAAAACTAAAATTGTCCAGTAACCTATCTTAGCCCTTGGGCTAATTTTTCCAATATTGGCAATTTTTGTTTGACCAGGCCATAGCTCAAATACAATTTGTTATCATTGCTGTGGTTACACCAAGCTATGTTTAATTTGACCATCAGAGAGGAGATAGGGTTTACATGTGCAATTTGTATTTATGAATATTTAAATTATGGAACTCAAATGTGCTGCAGTTTTGAGTGATCTTGAACTGCACCTGAGATGACCTGAGTGTCCTAACCCAAGGTGCCTGGTCAGCACTGGTCCCCTTGAGCAAATGGTTGCTCATTAAACTTATGAAGCTGAGCTTGCATCTGCCATTTTGCGTGTGTAGTTACCATCTACAGTTTATTGACTGTGAAGAATTCATGCTGTATCCAGGAGCCGGTCGTTTCTGGAGCAGTGCCCTGACAAGGAGATGAGGCCGGTTCAGCGCTCCTCGAGCTACAAGGGCACCACCCGGGAGCGCTTTGATCGGTCAGATGATAGGAGGCGCACTTGTCTCCCAATCCTGCACCTGAGACCGGTTGACACGACCCAGTCCACCTCTTTGCCTGACCTCAACACAGTCACTGACCGCACAGACACGCACAAGTCAGGCAAGTCTCTGTCACATGTACCATGCTTGTGTGCATGATTTGATCAACTCACTTCCAAGAATTACTGTTTCCCCGTTTTTACGTTACAGGCTCATTTGGGCCGATAAGCTATGTCATGATTCTTCGTCTGGGTCTATAAAAAAATTTTTGATGTGAGGAATTTTCCTATAAATTTGTCAGAACATACCTTGGGCCAATATCCAACTTCAGATGGTGCTGAAAATTGCCAGTTTGATAAAATTTCAAACTTTGAGAATAACTGTCTCAAAATCGATGCGATTCCTTATTGGCCCTAATAGAAGAGCGGCGCTCCAATGCAAGATTCTCAATATTAGCATAAACCTATAAAAAAGTAGGTAAAATTGAAGAATATGTTTCGGGAAAATTGTTGATATACCTATACTGTGTTTATTTGCCGATATGTGTTAATTTGGTAAAAAATAGCCTAGATATGATGTTTGAAACAATATACATGTAAGACCATACTGTAATGGCGGTTCCGGGGGAACAGCTTTGTCAAGAAACATTTCTCAGAGACCACTGACTAATTTGAGTTTCGCAAGAATCTTTTATGAATGACAAGAATCTGAGGGCATAGAACAACCAGTTTAAGCAAGTTTGCCACTGAAAAAATTAATGGCACGATTAACCTCTTATTTAAAAGCCAGGTAAGATTACCCTAAAGTGTTTATTATAGAGGTTAAAACTACCTATTGGACAGTTATAAAGTGAAGAACAAGACTTTATTTTGTGAAAAAGGGAGTGTTCTTCTATTAGATCACAGGGCATGTGCTTCTATTAGAACCAATATGGTAAAAAATTTCTACTTCTCCACATGCTCAACAAGCGTATATAGATGGTGAACTTTGAATCGCTTGAAAGACCCTAAATGTAGGCCTGAAAGGTCCGAAATGGGATAAGATGCACAAGTTGGCCTCTAGAGACACTTGAAAATATATTTCAGGAAGTATGAAATGGTGAATCATTTGGTGACATTCAAATTAACTTCAGATGACTGAGTGGTAAAACTCATGTCTGACCTGAAGTGTGTGTGAATTTACTTGTGCATACATTAAACGTATGGATAGAGCTTCGGAATGTATTATGAATGCATAATAAGTATGAAGGATCTATTGTGTGACCTTGAACTTGACCTAAATTTTTGAGGTCATGTCTAACCTGAGATCATGTGTAAACTTGTCTCTGCAGACAAAACGTTTGTAGATAGTGCTTAGGTTTGTATTATGAGCATATAGGAAGTCATGTACATTTTTGTATGTTCGATCTTTTGATGACCTTGAAGCTGACCCCAGAAGACCTTGGTCACATTGGCCTCTTCAGACGAAACACATGTAGATAAGGTTTAGGTTTGTATTATGAGCAGAATGTCATTGGTTTGTGAAGACAAAATGATTACAGCTATAACTTACAGTTGTGTTACGGGCATATGGGGAATCACATATGGTGAATCTGTTGGTGACCTTACACTTGACCTCAGACTACCTTCAGTATTAAGGCTCGATTAGCAAGTTTGATGTAAGTCTGTTGGTAAGCTACATACAGCACCTTGGTGCTATGTTTCCTGTAAATAGTCACCCTGTCCTAAATCTTTATGGTGATAATCATTTGATCTGGATGTTACTTAAGTTTGATTTCTTTGATTTGGAAAACATAATTAAGTTTGCATGGTGATTATTACTTTTAGATTGTGAACCTGTCAATTGTGACCAATCATCATCTTCGACGGAGCAATCACCAATAGTTTTAGATGAAGGGGAAGTTTTGATCCGACATGGATCAGTGCGCAGAACCAAGCAAGAAATGGAGCAGAAGTTTGGCATCCCTGCTGACCAAACAAAGAAGACCGGGAATGATCAAGTGCCACAGACAGAAGCGCCCCCAGGTGGAGGCTCAGACAGAGAGGTCGAGAGTGCTCCGATAGCAGTTCCTGTGCCAAGTGTGGAGGTACGCGTGGAGCTGGAGACGGATGTGACGCCCCGGCGCCGCCTGCGACACTCCCGCTCCAGTCCCCAGCTGTGTCCAGGGGTACCAGCCTACCCCGCTGAGGAGGACATTACTTGGAGTGTCGGCACCGTGCGACAGCACACACAGGCCTTCGAGAGCATCAGCGATACTGCACTCACTTCTCTCTCTCGCCTGAACACGGAGATCCTCAGACTGATCCGCGAAGTCGGCACTGCTTGGTCCATGTCCCCAAAAACATCTGTAACGACACTAAGTAGCCCTGACACGGGCCCAGGCCTTGTCAGGAGATTTGCTGACCAGATCGAAGGACAGTCTGCCTCTCGACACGTCCAGCACAGACTGCTTCAGCTCCAGAGCCGACAGAGAGAGTCCACACAGAGCCAGGGGCCTCAGTCTGTCAGCAAGTCCTTGCCCCGATCAGCTTCACTGCGAGAGACATCCCCGCGACATCAGGAACTTCATCCGGTTGTCATCCGCTCTGCACCCTTGTGCAGTCCACCAGGGGGAGCCACTAGGCGCCGCCGTATCTGCCGATCAGTGTCCCTGCGAGATAAATCAGGGAAACAGGTCTCGGAACCACTTCGTAGTACACATGCCTCAGCAACACACCAGTCAGCTGCCACAGACAAAGGCAGTAGGTTAGAAGAACAAAGAAGCAGTGACAAGGTGCCTAAGTCCCAGAATACAGAAAGCGGGCTCAATATCAAGCTCGAGTCTACGACGGTCACAGTTTGTCAAGATGGTGATTCCAAGGCTGACAATGTCAGATCAGATGATGACAATTCAGCTTTAACATTGGAACATGAGTCATCAGTGAAGACCTTGCGGGACAAGTTTGAAGTGGCAGACCGCAGCAAGCTTGTGTCAGAACAGAAGAGCCGGTACAAGCATCGGACGCGGGACGTGGACTGGAGTGAAAGACGGCGACGCAGTAAATCCAGTCCTGAGAGTCTGGTCCAGAGAGTCGAGACCACACAGCGCACTGCCACCGATCCCACACCTATCCCTCAGCCAGAGATAACGGAGGTCCTGCAAATCGTACAGTGCATCGAGGGGTCTGAGCCACTGCTGGACCCAGACATCAGAAACAAGGCCATACAGTGTCTCTTCAATGAACATATTGATTCCACTTCCGGTGATAGCAGTCACCATGGCAGCAGTATCACCAGCCATGGTGACAGCAGGAGGCACCGTTACAGTCGGTCAATGTCATCCGTTCCCACCGTTCATGTCGCCGTGATGACCACACCACCGGCCAATCAGATTTGTCCCAGAGACTCTGTAACTTCCCCACCCTACCCACACCCCACCTCACCACCAGACCCAGGGCCGGACACGAGGCCAGTCCGTGAACGCAAACTTCATGGCAAGTCCCACCCGCTGACAAAACTGTCTCTACAGTCCACGTCCTCTGATCGCGATAGCCCCATCAATGTCTCATAACCATCGCTCAATCAAGCCATGTCATTGTATATTGTCATACTATTCCAGTAACTGGATGTACGTGTCCGAATGTATGTGTATATAGATACTTTGTACAGGAGAATTCAGATTTACAGGGCATGATATTTATTAGGATTTTATTGTAAACTGCACGCACGTCTGTGCATGGCATGTTAGCCTTTCTGTATGTTTTTACTTTTATCTTTGTCCTTATGGGCCAAGAAGCTATTGCCTCGGTTTCTCATCAATCATACTTTTTAGGTTAACAGACCTGTGGTCCAATAACCTATTGGCATGGTGTTGCGTCTGTCCGTTTTCCACATTTCTATTTTTAAATTTATGGTCAAATCTTCCTGAAATTGTGCAGAAAAATACCTAAATTTCCAGAAATTTTTCATTTCTGTTTTCAGGTTACCGGACCTGTGGTCCGATAACCAATTGCTATGTAGTTGCGTCCGTCATCCGTCCGTCCATCCGCAAACTATTTTATCTTTAAAGTTTTTTCTGAAATTTTGCACAAAAATGCCCAAAAATATTTCGAGAGGGAGGTATTTTTAGGTTACCGGACCTATGGTTCGATAACCTATTGCCGTCGCGTTGCGTCCGTCGTTCGTCTGTCATCCGTCGTCCGTCCACATCTGTATTTTTGAAGTTTACAGGCGGATTTTTCTGAAATTTTGCACAAAAATGCATAAAAATATTTCAAGAGGGGGGCTTTTTTTAGTATTTTGATTTTAGCTTTTTTCCCAAAATGACGGTCGTTCTTAACGAAAAATGGCCAATTTTGGACTTTGGCAGCCATTTTCTCAAAAACTGTCTGATCAGTTTTGAGGTTTTTAGGTTACCGGACCTATGGTCCGATAACCTATTGCCGTCACGTTGCGTCCGTCGTCCGTCCGTCGTCCGTCCACAGCTGTATCTTTAAAGTTTACAGGCGGATTTTTCTGAAATTTTGCACAAAAATGCCTAAAAATATTTCAAGAGGGGGTTTTTTTTTAGTTTTTTTATTTTCGCATTTTTCTCAAAATGGCGGCCATTTTTGACGAAAAATGGCCAATTTTGGATTTTGGCGGCCATTTTCTCAAAAACTGTCTGATCAGTTTTGAGATTTTTGTTTCAAAAGATTCCCCTTATGTACCTTTATGATGTGTATAAGTTTTGTTGCCCTTGAATCGCCAGTCTCCGTGTGGCGGCCATTTTGAATTTTTGACGGGTCGGCGAAAAAATTTTGTTTTGCCCCAAATCGCGTTACTATCCATTTCGGGCCATTTCTAGGCAAACAAAAAATTTTTCACCCTTTGAAAAAAATTTTGGACTTAGAAAATTTTCGGCACTTTTTTCCTTCATATTGGGAGCTGCCTAGACTGTACTCATAGAACGCTTAAAGATAGAGCTTAGGTATTGGCACTTTCAAATGGGAAGTCATATATGGCGACTTGTGTGGTGACCTTGAATTTGACCTTGGATGACCTTGAAAGGTCAAAATAGCCATTTTTGGGTCGAAAAATGCCCAAATTTGCAGCTTTTCTGTCTTTTCTCGAAAACTGTCTGATCACTTTTGAGATTTTTATTTCAAAACATAGTAATTGGGTTTTTTGACATGATGTGTATAAATATGTATATAGTGTATAAAGTGCCTTGAATTGCTCAAAAGGCTAGAAATTTAGGCTGAATAGGCCCCAAATTTAATTTTTGGTCGTTTTCCTTCAAATTTATCTGATCAGTTTTGAGATTTTTGTTATAAAACATGCTAATTGGGGTCCCTGACATTGTGTATAAAGATGGAGTGCTTTGAATTGCTTAAAAGGCCCCTTGAGTGTGTAAATTGGCCTCTACAGCCAAAAAATGTTTGTAGGTATAGCTGGAATTGGAAGTCATATACATGTATACCACATATATATGTGGCTTTTTTGGGTGACGTTGAACTTGACGTCAGATGACATTGAGTGCTATATCTCAGTGTCACGTCCAACAAGAAATGTGTAAATTTCGTTTATAGACAAAAGACTTGTAGATAGACCTTGTATTTGTATTTTGAACATACATGAATACAAGGTTATATGCTGCACACTTAATGATGACATTGAAGTTCACGAAGATGATTGGTTTATCTTAACGTCATATCTCACCTGTCCTGTTTCAACTAAAGTTGTCCGGTAACCTATCTTAGCCCTTGGGCTAATTTTTGTTTTAAAAGATTCCCCTTATTTACCTCTATGATGTGTATAAGTTTTGTTGCCCTTGAATCGCCGGTCTCAGCGTGGCAGCCATTTTGATTTTTTGATGGGTCGGCGAAAATATTTTTTTTTCGCCCCAAATCTCATTACTATCCATTTTGGGTCCTTTCTAGGCAAAAAAAAAATTTCACCCTTTGAAAAAAATTTTGGACTTAGAAAATTTTCGGCACTTTTTTCCTTCATAATGGGAGCTGCCAGAACAGTACTCCTAGAATGCTCGAAGATAGAGCTTAGAAATTGGCACTTTCAAATGGGAAGTCATATATGGCGACTTGTGTAGTGACCTTGAACTTGACCTTCGATGACCTTGAAAGGTCAAAACAGCCATTTTGGGGTCAAAAACATGCCCAGATTTGCCTCTATAGATGAAATGCTAGCAGATAGAGCTTATGTTTGCATTTCGAACATATAGGAATACATATATGGCACAACTAATGATGACCTTGAACTTGACGTCAGATGACCTTGAGTGCCAAATGTGTGACTCGGAATGTGTAAATTGACTTGAGCGGCCTAAACGATTCCACCCTGATATATCTTTGTATTATGAACATATAGAATATCAAATGACGCACACACACATGTAATGGTGACATCGAAGTTCACAAGGATGACCTTGATAGGTAAATCTCAAGGTCATATGTTCAGACTGCGAACCTTGATTGGTAAATCTCAAGGTCTGTTACCTGCCAATGCTGCCATGGCCAAACCGAAATTGTCCGGTAACCTATCTCAGCCTTTGGGCTATATTTTAGCTTACCCACCCATATGACCAATATTAACTTTATCTATAAACTTCAACAAAATGTATTCTGATATGACCCATACATTCACAGGTCCATTCCGCATACATTAACAACTTACAACAAAAACTTAATCTTTTTCGTCTGTTTTCCATCGCGCATCGTAGCTGTCCTTGGCTTTTTTGTACGAACAAGGTTCATCTGGATCGAATCCATGGGTTGTCACTCACTCTGAGGACTATCGCTCAGGTTCCCCACCGTGAAGTTTTGAAATGATTGTAATGGCCTAAAGATTCCCTTGTTTGTATTCATGAGACAATTAACAATCATAAAACTCTCCAAAATAATAGAGGATTCTTTAATTTATGTATTATTTTACAGCACCTGAAGAATATTATGTTACACCCTGAATATGTTTAGCCTGGATAATATTTATGAATGTCCATTCTTCAACTTTTTGGGTAGCAAATGTCTGGTGAGCAGTTGTACGGTGAGCAACTGTCGGGTGAGCTCACACTCTCATCCATATCCAATGTCCTACTAGTATGTATTCTTTTTTCGGTCCAGTTTCACAAATAAAAAAGAAAAGAAAAAATTGGGGGATGCCACAAAGCCTCTAGACTTTAATGTTTAGTTTGATTATGTTATCAGTGTTGAAGCATTTTTTTTTGCGCCACCCCCCCTTGAATTCCCAGTTGATAAGTTTGTTATAGAGGATGTTCATCAACTTTGGGGTCTAGTTGGTCCTTGATTCCTATGGACTCACCTTTTGGAAGATAACTCTTAGGCCTGATTTACATGATCAAACTACTTCAAACTCCTAAGTGTGAGTTTGATGAATTTCGATGGTGGGTGTTAACACGATAAAACTCGTCACTTCAAACCACTTCAAACTCTTTCAAATTCTGGTTTACACGGTCAAACTTCTCACTTCAAACTACATCAAATTTTAGGTTACCGGACCTATGTTCCATTAACCTATTGGCATGGCGTTGCGTCCGTCGTCGGCGTCAGCGTCTGCGGTGTCCGTCCACATTTTTAGGTTACCGGACCTATGGTCCGATAACCTATTGGCATGGCGTTGTGTTCGGGGTCCGTCCGTCGTCCGTCCACATTTTTAGGTTACCGGACCTTTGGTCCGATAACCTATTGGCATGGCGTTGCGTCCGTCGTCCGTCCGTCCGTCCGTCCGTCCGTCCGTCCGTCCGGCGTTAACATTTTTATCTTTAAAGTTAACGATCGAATCTTTCTGAAATTTTGCACAAAAATGCCTAAAAATATTTTGAGAAGGAAGTATTTTTTTGTTTTTTGATTTTCGCATTTTTTTCCAAATGGCGGCCGTTTTTGTCGAAAAACGCTCAATTTTGGACTTTGACGGCCATTTTCTCAAAAACTGTCTGATCAGTTTTGAGTTTTTGGTTTCAAAAGATTCCCCTCATATACCTCTGTGATATGTATAAGTTTGGTTGCCCTAAATCTGCCGGTTTCTGTGTGGCGGCCATTTTGAATTTTTGGCGGGTCGGCGAAAAAAAATTTTTTCGCCCCAAATCGCATTACTATCCATTTTGGGCCATTTCTAGGGCAAAAAAAAATTTTCACCCTTTGAAAAAAATTTTGGACTTAGAAAATTTTCGGCACTTTTTCCCTTCATAATGGGAGCTGTCCGGACTGTACTCATAGAACGCTTGAAGATAGAGCTTAGAAATTGGCACTTTCAAATGGGAAGTCATATATGGCGACTTGTGTGGTGACCTTGAATTTGACCTTGGATGACCTTGAAAGGTCAAAACAGCCATTTTTGGGTCGAAAAACGCTCAAATTTGCACCTGGTCTGTATTTTCTCAAAAACTGTCTGATCAGTTTTGAGATTTTTGCTTAAAAAGATTCCTCTTATATACCTCTGTGACGTGTATAAGTTTTGTTGCCCTTGAATCGCCGATCTCAGTGTGGCGGCCATTTTGAATTTTTGACGAGACGGCGAAAAAAAAATTTTTCGCCCCAAATAACATTACTATCCATTTTGGGCCATTTCTAAGCAAAAAAAAATTTTCACCTTTTGAAAAAAATTTTGGACTTAGAAAATTTTCGGCACTTTTTTCCTTCATAATGGGAGCTGTCAGGACTGTACTCATAGAACGCTTGAAGATAGAGCTTAGAAAGTGGCACTTTCAAATGGGAAGTCATATATGGCGACTTGTGTGGTGACCTTGAATTTGACCTTGGATGACCTTGAAAGGTCAAAACAGCCATTTTTGGGTCGAAAAACGCTCAAATTTGCACCTGGTCTGTATTTTCTCAAAAACTGTCTGATCAGTTTTGAGATTTTTGCTTAAAAAGATTCCTCTTATATACCTCTGTGACGTGTATAAGTTTTGTTGCCCTTGAATCGCCGATCTCAGTGTGGCGGCCATTTTGAATTTTTGACGAGACGGCGAAAAAAAAATTTTTCGCCCCAAATAACATTACTATCCATTTTGGGCCATTTCTAAGCAAAAAAAAATTTTCACCTTTTGAAAAAAATTTTGGACTTAGAAAATTTTCGGCACTTTTTTCCTTCATAATGGGAGCTGTCAGGACTGTACTCATAGAACGCTTGAAGATAGAGCTTAGAAAGTGGCACTTTCAAATGGGAAGTCATATATGGCGACTTGTGTGGTGACCTTGAATTTGACCTTCGATGACCTTGAAAGGTCAAAACAGCCATTTTGGGGTCAAAAAATGCCCAGATTTGCCTTTGTAGATGAAATGCTTGCAGATAGAGCTCATGTTTGCATTATGAACATATAGGAAGACATATATGGCACAACTAATGATGACCTTGAACTTGACGTCAGATGACCTTGAGTGCCAAATGTCTGACTTGGAATGTGTAAATTGACCTGAGCGGCCTAAACGATTCCACCCAACATATAGAATATCAAATGCCGCACACATACATGTAATGGTTACATCGAAGTTCATACGGATGACCTTGATTGGTAAATCCCAAGGTCATATGTTTACACTGCGAACCTTGAGTGGTAAATCTCAAGGTCTGTTACCTGCCAATGCTGCCATGGCCAAACCAAAATTGTCCGGTAACCTATCTTAGCCTTTGGGCTAATTTTATCTTTAAAGTTTACGGTCAAATCTTTCTGAAATTTTGCACAAAAATAGCTAAGAATATTCGCAGGAAAGGTTTTTTTTCGTTTTTTGATTTTCACATTTTCCTCGAAATGGCGGCCATTTTCGTTGAAAAATGCCCAATTTTGGAATTTGACGGCCATTTTCTCAAAAACTGTTCAGACAGTTTTGAGATTTTTGCTTCAAAAGATTCCCCTTATGGACCTCTGTGATGTGTATAAGTTTGGTTGCCTTTGAATCGCCGGTCTGCGTGTGGCGGCCATTTGGAATTTTTGACGAGTCGGCGAAAAATAATTTTTTCACCCCAAATCGCATTACTATCCATTTTGGGCCATTTCCAGGGGAAACAAATTTTTCACCCTTTGAAAAAATTTTGGGACTTGGAAAATTTTTACTTAGGAAATTTTTGCCAATTTTTAGGTTACCGGACCTATGGCAGGGGCGGATCCAGGATTTTTGAATAGGGGGGGTGCTCATCTTAACTGTACGTAAGCTTGAAATTATGTGAGCGAGCGAAGCCTTATGCGGTGTGGGTTTTTTTTGGAATTTAGTGTCTCTGAGATGGTTTCTAAGGTGTATTTTACAACTGTACCTTGTGGAATCAATAAGTAGAATTTTACTTTAGAAGTCTGCTTAGTTCTGTTGTAAATGAAGGATAGATTTTCAAAGAAAGAAAAGTCTAATAGTCCTACCATTCTAAGGCTGTTCTAAGGTTATTATGCACCAGACATGGTGATGATCAATCGTTTAATATTAAAGATGAGATATAATTATCTTCGAAGTTATGCCGACATCCAGAGTTATACAGAACTCTGTCAGAAACAAATAAATGAAATAAAATATCCCCTGTGTATATTCAATGACAGTTTCAGTATTAAGTCAAGTGTGTCTGACTAGATTATTAAGGCATTTCGGCAGAAATGCCTTTATGGTTTTAGCAGAATTTTTTTTTTTTTTTTTTTTTTTTTCTTCTTCCGCCACTTTTGGTTTCCGGACGATAACTTTAGATTGCCTTGACGGATCCTCGTCAAGTTTTCACCACAAGTCAGAAATGATATGTGGAAGAACCCTATTCTTTTTGAGCCGGATCCGAGGTCCGTGAGGTCCGTGAGGATGAAATCAAGGCTAATTTTGAGACTTGGTTTCCGGACGATAACTGGAAAAATATGTACGCAATAGTTGCAGAACTCTGCATGGAGGTTCATATGCCACCAGGGAAGAACCCTATTGATTTTGGGATCGATCCGTCAAACGACCTTTGACCTAGAGGTCGAAATAATTTTTTGCTGATTCATCCTTGAGGCTTCCTGCATATCTCAGAAACCGTGCATCGTAGAGCGAAACGGACGTTATTTTCGGACTCGTCGCCCTAGACAAACATCTCTAGGGTGTATTATTTTTTTTTGATCCGGCTCCGAGGTCCGTGAGGTCCTTGAGGATGAAATCGAGGCTGATCTTGAAACTTGGTTTCCGGACGATAACTCGAAAAATATTCAGGCAATAGTTGCAGAATTTTGCACGGAGGTTTATATATCAACAGGGAAGAACCCTATTGATTTTGGGATCGATATGTCAAACGACCTTTGACCTAGAGGTCAAAATAATTTTTTGCTGAGTCATCCATGAGGCATCCTGCATATCTCGGAAACGGTGCGTCGTAGAGCGAAACGGACGTTATTTTCGGACTCGTCGCCCTAGACAAACATGTCTAAGGGGTATTATGGATGAACTTTGACCTTGACCTTGAATTTTTTTGCCGAGTCGGCATTTTTCGTTTCCGTCGATATCTCGGAAACGGTGCATCGTAGAGCGAAACAGACGTTATTTTCGGACTCGTCCCCTAGACAAACATGTCTAAGGGGTATTATGGATGAACTTTGACCTTGACCCGAGACCTTGAACCTTTTTTGCCGAGTCGGCATTTTTCGTTTTTCGTCGATATCTCGGAAACGGTATGTCGTAGAGCGAAACGGACGTTATTTTCGGACTTGTCGCTCTAGACAAACATGTCTAAAGGGTATTATGGATGAACTTTGACCTTGATCTTGAATTTTTTTGCCGAGTCGGCATTTTTCGTTTTCGTCGATATCTCGGAAACGGTGCGTCGTAGAGCGAAACGGACGTTATTTTCGGACTCGTCGCCCTAGACTAACATGTCTAGATGGTATTATGGATGAACTTTGACCTTGACCCGAAATTTTTTTGTCGAGTCGGCATTTTTCGTTTTCGTCGATATCTCGGAAACGGTGCTTCGTAGAGCGAAACGGACGTTATTTTCGGACTCGTCGCCGTAGACAAACATGTCTTAAGGGTATTATGGATGAACTTTGACCTTGACCCAAAATTTTTTGGCCGAGTCGGCATTTTTCGGTTTCGTCGATATCTTGGAAACGGTGTGTCGTAGAGCGAAACGGACGTTATTTTCGGACTCGTCGCCCTAGACAAACATGTCTAATGGGTATGATGGATGAACTTTGACCTTGACCCGAAATTTTTTTGCCGAGTCGGCATTTCTCGTTTTCGTAGATATCTCGGAAACGATGCTTCGTAGAGCGAAACGGACGTTATTTTTGGACTCGTCGCCCTAGACAAACTTGTCTAATTGGTATTATGGATGAACTTTGACCTTGATCCGAAATTTTTTTGCCGAGTCGGCATTTTTCTTTTTCGTCGATATCTAGTATATATTATAAATTAATCATCACACCGAAATGCCTCCAAGGCATCTTTAGGCCTTGACGTCTAGTTATTGGAGGGAGGGCGGCGGGTTGGCAAGCTGGTTAGAGGAGTCCAGCGACCGAGCGAAGTAAGGTGGATAGGTGGTAGCCTGCACGGTGTGGGGTCTGAAGCCGGAGCTTTTTTCATGTTCTGTGGTTGATTCTGAGATCTTTCTGGCTCTGATTGAGTATTTTTCATTC
Source organism: Terebella lapidaria (assembly GCA_949152475.1). NCBI lineage: Eukaryota > Metazoa > Annelida > Polychaeta > Terebellida > Terebellidae > Terebella > Terebella lapidaria. The sequence continues at coordinate 52,934,717 of OX424556.1, forward strand.
CACACATGCATATAAATATTGCTGGTATTTAAATGTATTTATCCCAAAACTATTCATTGCCACTTTACATATTATATGTCATAGAACTTAATTGCTGATTACAATTAAAATCAATTTTAAAATCAGCCAAATTTAGCATTCTTGTTTGTCACGTAAACTTGAAAGTACATCTCGAGATAGTAGGGAATATATAGGAAATATGCACAGTTCGACAACAGATACTCAGAAAATTGCCGTTAATCGTGCATGAAAACAGTGGATAGAGAATGATCGGCCTGCCTACATTGCCGGTTGCCACAGTTTCTAGACAAATATCAATGACGTCATGAGACTGTGTGTAGAACTTGCCCTCAATTCGGGCGGCTTTGAGGAAAAAATTGATGCGAGATTGACTGGCCCGAGTTTGAATCTTGATTTGGCAACTCAATTTAGGCACGTAATACACATTTTCAGACCCAAATTTTTACGATTTCTCATTCTATAGACAAAACAGAGCTCTAAAGCTATTATCACTTTTAGAATTGACAAAATTTATTCATTCTGCGATAGCTTTATTTTGTCTATAGAATAAGAAATCGTACAAATTTGGGTCTGAAAATGTGTATTACGTGCCCAAATTGAGTTTCCAAATCAAGATTCAAATTCGGGCGAATTTTTTTCCTCAAAGCGGCCCGCCATGTGGGCGAGTTCTATACACAGTCTGATGACGTCATTGGTATTTGCCTAGATACTGTGGTAACCGGCAATGTAGACCGGCTTATCATTCTCTATTCACTGTTTTCATGCAAGATTTTCTGAGTGTCAGTTGTCGAACTGTGCATATTTCCTATATATTCCGGACTATCCCGAGATGTACTCTCAAGTTTGTATGACAAACAAGAATGCTAAATTTGGCACATTTTAAAAATTAATTCCAAATTTAATGACAATCAATTGCATAATTATTGACCAACGAATGTTAGGCCTATGTAACGCTGTAATGCACCTTAACATATTTCTGGGTCACAGATGTTTTTGTTGAAATTATATCCTGCCCCCCGCCCCCCCTCGTTCAAAAATATCAAACGAGGAAAATTACACTTATATTTTCTTACATGTAGGTGCATACCCAAATTTCCTATAGCTTCTTGCTCTCTCTTTTTAGGTTACCAGACCTTTGGTCCGATAACCTATTGCCATGGCGTTGCGGCCGGCGTCTGTTCGTTCGTCCGTCCGTCCGTTCACATTTTTATCTTTAAAGTTTATGATGGAATATTTCTGAAATTTTGCACAAAAATACCTAAAAATATCTCCAGGAAAGTTTTTTTTTAGTTTTCTGATTTTCGATTTTTTTTCAAAATGGCGGCCTCTTTCGTTGAAAAATGGCCAATTTTGGACTTTGACGGTCGTTTTCTCAAAATCTGTTCAGTAACTTTTTTTCTTATCGATGCATAACACTCCTCATAGGTACCCCTGTAACATGTATGAATTTCGTTGCCCTCGAATTGCTCGAAATGGGCCATTTTGGGCCCAAACTCGGCCCAAATGGGACTTTCCCATGTTAGATTCTCCTATGCTTTATAATGGGACACATTAAGCCTAATATCTCACTTAATATTGAGATTAGAGACTAGGGATCAATTGTGGAGATATAGGAAATGATATATCCTGAATAGTCTGGTGACCTTGAATTTGACCTCTGACCTCGGTTTCACGGTCAGAGGGCCATTTTCGTCGAAAAATGGCCAATTTTGGACTTTGACGGTCGTTTTCTCAGAATCTGTTCAGTAACTTTTTTTCTTATCAATGCATAACACTCCTCATATGTACCCCTGTGACACGTATAAAATTTCGTTGCCCTTGAATCGCTCGAAGTAGGCCATTTTGGGCCCAAACTCGGCCCCAAATGGGACTTTCCCATGTTAAATTCTCCTATGGTTTATAATGGGACACATTAAGCCTAATATCTCACTTAATATTGAGATTAGAGACTAGGAATCAATTGTGGACATATAGGAAATGATATATGCTGAATATTCTCAGGGTCTTGAATTTGACCTCTGACCTCGGTTTCAAGGTCAGAGCACAAATTATCGACTTTACAGCTTAGGAATCAATTGTGGACATATAGGAAATGATATATGCTAAATATTCTGATGACCTTGAATTTGACCTTTGACCTCATTTTCAAGGTCACACCACAAAATGGCTAATATCTCACTTATTATCGATTTTACAGCTTAGGGATCAATTGTGGACATAAAGGAAATGATATATGCTGAATATTCTCGTGACCTTGAATTTGACTTCTGACCTCAGTTTCAAGGTCAGAGCACAAAATGGCTAATATCTCGCTTATTATTGACTTTACAGTGTAGGAATCAATTATGAACCTTATAGGAAACGATATATGCAGATTATTGTCATGACCTTGAATTTGACCTTTGACCTCATTTTCAAGGTCAGATCACAGAATGGCTAATATCTCACTTAATATCGACTTTACAGCTTAGGATTCAATTGTGGACATGCTAGAAATGATATGGGCAGAATATTCTCGTGACCTCGAATTGACCGACTACCTTAATTTCAAGGTCATGGGACAAAAGGCTAATATCTAAAATATACATTGTCCGGTAACTTTCCTTAGCCCTTGGGCTAATTATTTCTTTTTAGGTTACCGGACCTATGGTCCGATAACCTATTGGCATGGCGTTGCGTCCGTCGTCCGGCGTCCGTCGTCGTCGTCCGTCGTCGTCGTCGTCGTCGTCGTCGTCGTCCCCTTTTTTATCTTTTTTGTTTACGGGCGAATTTTTCTGAAATTTTGCAGAAAAATACTTAAAAATAATTCAAGAAGGAGGTATTTTTTAGTTTTTTGATTTTCGCTTTTCCTTCAAAATGGCGGCCATTTTGACGAAAAAGGCCTGATTTTGGACTTTGGCGGCCATTTTCTCAAAATCTGTTCAGTAACTTTTCTTCTTTTTGATACATAAGACTCCTCATATGTACTTCTATGATGTCTATAAATTTCGTTGTGCTTGAATCGCTCGAAGTGGGCCATTTTGGCCCAAACTCGGCCCAAATAGGACTTTCCCATGTTAAATTCTCCTATGCTTTATAATGGGAAACATTATGCCTAATATCTCACTTGATATTGAGATTAGAGACTAGGAATCAATTGTGGACATATAGGAAATGATATATGCTGAATATTCTCGTGACCTTGAATTTGACCTCTGACCTCAGTTTCAAGGTCAGAGCACAAAATGGCTTATATCTCGCTTATTATCGACTCTACAGCTTAGGAATCAATTGTGGCCTTTGACCTCATTTTCAAGGTCACAGTACAAAATGGCTAATATCTCGCTTATTATCGACTTTACAGCTTAGAAATCAATTGTGGACATATAGGAAATGATATATGCTGAATATTCTCGTGACCTTGAATTTGACCTTTGACCTCATTTTCAAGGTCACAGGACAAAATGGCTAATATCTCGCTTATTATCGACTTTACAGCTTAGGAATCCATTTTGAACATATAGGAAATGATATATGCTGAATATTCTCGTGACCTTGAATTTGACCTTTGGCCTCATTTTCAAGGTCACAGGACAAAATGACTAATATCTCGCTTATTATCGACTTTACAGCTTAGGAATCAATTGTGAACATATAGGAAATGATATATGCTGAATATTCTCATGACCTTGAATTTGACCTTTAACCTCATTTCCAAGGTCACAGGACAAAATTGCTAATATCTCGCTTATTATCGACTTTACGGCTTAGGAATCAATTGTGAACATATAGGAAATGATATATGCTGAATATTCTCGTGACCTTGAATTTGACCTTTGACCTCATTTTCAAGGTCACAGGACAAATGGCCAATATCTTGCTTATTAGCAACTTTGCAGCTTAGGAATCAATTGTGAACATATAGGAAATGATATATACTGAATATTCTAGTGACCTTGAATTTGACCCTTGACCTAAATTTCAAGGTTAGTCATTTTATTTTCAAGGTCAGAATACAAAATGGCTTATATCTCGCTTATTATCAAATTTACAGCTTAGGGGTCCATAGTGAACATATATGAAATGATGTATGCTGAATATTTTGGTGATCTAGAATTTGACCTTTTATCTCATTTTCAAGGTCAGAGAACAAAATGGCTAATATGTCGCTTATTATCATCTTTACATCTGCTCCTGATGACGCTAGTGTGTCTTTGGATTAACTATTTGGTCGGGCTTTGTTTCTATTGCAAAATGTTGTATTTTACGTTTCTTATTGGCGTCATCAAAATTTGATTGTATTGGTGGTAATAGATTGATACTTACATTTATACCACTGAGTCGGTGTCACTGCTGGCGGACGTTAAATCTGTCCCCGAGGATACCATCAACTCAGTAGCCTTCGGGCTTGTGATTGGGTACTTTTGTACTTGTCATGTATCTATTCCATGGGGTTAGATTCGGATTTCTAAATTATTTTCATAGGTTGTTGGGCAGTTGTATACTAATTCCATCTGGTGTACAGTAGAAACAACTACATTTAACACATTGTCTGCCCCTGAAGACGCCAGTGTGTCTTTGGATAAACTATTTGGTCAGGCTTTGTTTGTTTCTATTGCAAAATGTAGTATTTTACGTTTCTTATTGGCATCATCAAAATCTGATTGTATTGGTGGTAATAGATTGATACTTACATTTACAGCATAGGAATCAATTGCGAATATAGAGGAATGATATATACTGAATATTTTCATGAACTTGAACTTTGACCTCATTTTCAAGGTCACATCACAGAATGGCTAATGTCTCACTTATTATCGACTTTACAGCTGAGGAATTTATTGTGGACATACTAGAAGTGATATATTTGTTGAAAATTTCATGGCCTTGAATTTATCAGTGACTTTATTTTCAAGGTCACTGGACAAAAGGCTAATATCTAAAATGTATATTGTCCGGTAACCTTTCTTAGCCCTTGGGCTAATTTTTAGGAAGAGCAGGGCTCTTCCTCTATGATGTTGGTTTTTTTTGGATTTTTGAATTTTTTCTTTTGTTTACATTCTTGAAAGTGCCACTTGGAACCACAACAGGCTATTCAACTGTGGCTAATTGGGAGGGCCCGGGGCCCGTTAGGAGGAAAATGATGCCCGTGTACCTAATCATGGTTAATGTAATAAGTTATTAGCGATAATAATCCCAGGAGACGTGTGTTCCGACCGTTTTTTTTTTTTGTATGTCACCGTTTCATACCCATCACCACTCCCGTTTTGATCTCCACTGGAACAGTGCTTTCTTGCAATCATATGCACTCAAAGTTTTGGATATACATTCCGCACAATATATAGATACAGTATGGTATTGCAACAATGAAAAACAAGTTGATACGGCAACATAATAATTATGTGTTAGTGGTGGTATTCCATATTCCAGTGGGCAAATTCAATTCTCGTGTGGCCCCGATAAGCAGTCATGGCAGTCGGCCCGCCAGCCAGAGAGTCACTTAATTGTCCAATCGGGAAGCTGTCTTGGCGGACACACCCACATGTTTATGAAATACACGTGGATATAATGATATGCAAATGATCACGTGAGCGAGTCCCGCCAATTAGCGTACTGCCCCAAAAAATTGCTGCAGGGTCAAGGTCAAAATGCCAGCCGCCAAGAGATCGTCCAACTGAGTGCGGTATTTGTGGAAATACTTGTTACGACCCAAATAAATGGTCTTTTCTATGACTCTTTCTTACTTCACTGGTAATACTTCATAAAAATATCACCACCGAAAGCTTGTTTATGGGGGAATTTAATTAAAAATGCCATTGAAGTGAAGCGAGATTTCAACGAGATTTGACTAAAAGGAACAGTCGGAAACAAACAAACAAAACTTGGCAGATTTGCGGAGCTTTTACACGGGAAAAAACTTAGTTTCCTCCTAAAATAAGCAGAAACAAATGGATACTAGATCTAGCACTTTTATCATGTTTATGATAGTTTCATATTGCCGACGAGAATTGTCAGTGCTGATTTTGATAGCAGTCACACGAGCGGCGATTCGGGGTGGGGGGTGTGCCTGGGCTACTTCAGTATTTGGCAGCTGACACTGCACACTGACACAACATGTACGCTGATCTTCAAACCAACATTTGGGCAAGGAGAAACATGATCGCATTGATGAAAAAAGCTTTCATGCATGTCATGAATTATTGGAAATGCAGACAAGTTACTGAAATGTCTCTGCAGTACAAATCAAAACACTGAAAAAAAATCCATAAAGAAATTTAAATCTAAGACTAAAGCTCAAAAAACATTGTGCCTCCTAAATCAGAAAAACATTATCAGAACCTTGAAAACCTTACACATTGGTCCCAAAAATAGTCGGGTGATTTTTAAACGTGTTCAACAAGGTAAAGCTTCTGACTTGTAGAGATTTCATGGCTGTAACGGAATAAGTAACATTAGTTTTATTGATTAAGTCTTATTGGCCACAATAAAAGTAATTATTACAAGAAACATTTATTATTGGGTTCAACAATGTAAAGGTTCTGGGGCCCAGACGAGTCGACAGGTACCCAAATTCGGGGCGGGTCATACAATTACCTGGATCGGAATTTTGTTACTCGTATTTGAGAACAAATTAAGATATAGTTTTGAATATTTGTGATAAACACTAGTAAAATCACAAGAATGACAAGGAAATCATCAGGAAAAAAAACGATAGTTTTATGAGGTCATGACATTGTGATCTTTCTCAAACTTGAAAATACCGGTAATTACTGACGAAACAAATAATATGTGTCAAAGATCAATGTCTGGCGTTTACGTGTTACAAATTGCTTCAGTGAGTATCATTCAAATTTTGCTATATATTTGGACGGGTCGGGTCAGACGACACAGGTACCCGGTTCGGAAATTTCCGACTCACTCGGGCCCTAAAAAGTTCTATCCAGTCATGACTTACCGAATAGGTTATCATTAGTTTTACTAGTTAAGTCTATTATTGACCACAATAAAAATAGTTACATGACAAGAAAATAGTTACATGACAAATTTATTGGCCCAATAAGGTATAGATTCTGCCCAGTAGAGTTACAATATGGCCACAACATATATGTACCAAATCAAATACAATATTCAAGGGTTTTTAAATAGTTCTGTGCAAACATTTTCGAGGCCAGTGGCCCTTGTTATCTTTAAAGTTTACAGGTGAATCTTTCTGAAATTTTGCACAAAAATACCTAAAAATATTTCAAGAGGGGGTTATTTTTTGGTTTTTAGGTTACCGGACCTATGATCCGATAACCTATTGGCATGGCGTTGTGTCCGGCGTCCGTTCGTCCGTCGTCTGTCGTCCGTCCACATTTTTATCTTTAAAGGTTACAGTCGAATCTTTCTGAAATTTTGCACAAAAATAGCTAAAAATATTCCCAGGAAAGGTTTTTTTTCGTTTTTTGATTTTCGCATTTTCCTCAAAATGGCGGCCATTTTCGTTGAAAAATGCCCAATTTTGGACTTTGACGGCCATTTTCTCAAAAACTGTTCAGACAGTTTTGAGATTTTTATTTCAAAAGATTCCCCTAATGGACCTCTGTGATGTGTATAAGTTTGGTTGCCCTTGAAACGCCGGTCCCCGTGGGGCGGCCATTTTGAATTTTTGACGAGTCGGCGAAAAAAAAAATTTTCGCCTCAAATCGCATTACTATCCATTTTGGGCCATTTCTAGGCAAAAAAATTTTTTCACCCTTTGAATTTTTGAATTTTTGGTAATTTTTTCCTTCATAATGGGAGCTGCCATAACTGTACTCATAGAACACCTGAAGATAGAGCTTAGAAATTGGCACTTTCAAATGGGAAGTCATATATGGCGACTTATGTGGTGACCTTGAATTTGACCTTGGTTGACCTTGAAAGGTCAAAACAGCCATTTTTGGGTCGAAAAATGCCCAAATTTGCACCTTGTCTGTCTTTTCTCGAAAACTGTTCAGACAGTTTTGAGATTTTTGTTTCAAAAGATTCCCCTTATGTACCTCTATGATGTATATAAGTTTGGTTGCCCTTGAATCGCCGGTCTCCGTGGGGCTGCCATTTTGAATTTTTTACGAGTTGAAAGGTCAAAACAGCCATGGATGACCTTGAAAGGTCAAAACAGCCATTTTTTGGTCGAAAAATGCCCATATTTGCACCTTGTCTGTCTTCTCTCAAAAACTGTTTTTGAGATTTTTGTTTCAAAAGATTCTCCTTATGTACCTTTATGATGTGTATAAGTTTTGTTGCCCTTGAATCGCCGGTCTCCGTGGGGCTGCCATTTTGAATTTTTTACGAGTTGAAAGGTCAAAACAGCCATGGATGACCTTGAAAGGTCAAAACAGCCATTTTTTGGTCGAAAAATGCCCATATTTGCACCTTGTCTGTCTTCTCTCAAAAACTGTTTTTGAGATTTTTGTTTCAAAAGATTCTCCTTATGTACCTTTATGATGTGTATAAGTTTTGTTGCCCTTGAATCGCCGGTCTCCGTGTGGCGGCCATTTTGAAGTTTTGACGGGTCGGCGGAAAAAATTTTTTTTGCCCCAAATCGCATTACTATCCATTTTGAGCCATTTCTAGGCAAAAAATTTTTCACCCTTTGAAAAAAATTTTGGACTTGGAAAATTTTTGGCACTTTTTTCCTTCATAATGGGAGCTGCCAGGACTGTACTCATAGAACACTTGAAGATAGAGCTTAGAAATTAGCACTTTCAAACGGGAAGTCATATATGGCGATTTGTGTGGTGACCTTGAATATGACTTTTGATAACCTTGAAAGGTCCAAACAGCCATTTTGGGGTAAACAAATGCCCAGATTTGCCTCCACATATGAAATGCTTGTAGATAGAGCTTAAGTTTGCATTATGAGCATATAGGAAGTCATATATGGAACAGCTGATGATGACCTTGAACTTGACATCAGATGACCTTGAGTGCCAAATGTCTGACTCGGAATGTGTACATTTACCTGAGCGGCCTAAACGATTCCACCCAGATATATCTTTTTATCATCGGATTGCTGCAAATGCGCAATACCACGCCGTATTTGGAGAGCTGTGACGCAACCCCACGATATTTTCTGTATCGTGGGCTTCAAGCGGGTAATACGGAATGACGTTTACCATGGACTTCAGACCCCAATACGGCAGGATATCTGCCTCCAGTCAGCATATCCCACTCGGCCTGCAGCCTCGTGGTATATATGGTGACTTCAGGCAGATATCACGCCGTATTGGGGTCTGAAGCCCATGATAACTCATAGTATTATGAACATATAGAATATCAAATGCCGCACACATACATGTAATGGTGACATCGAAGTTCACACGGATGACCTTGATTGGTAAATCTCATGTTCATAATGTTCATACTGCGAACCGTGATTGGTAAATCTCAAGGTCTGTTACTTGCCTATGCTGCCACGGCCAAACCAAAATTGTCCGGTAACCTATCTTAGCCTTTGGGCTATTTTTTTGATTTTCACATTTTTAGGTTACCGGACCTATGGTCCGATAACCTATTGGCATGGCGTTGCGTCCGTCGTCCGTCGTCGTCGTCGTCGTCGTCCACATTTTTATCTTTTTTGTTTACGGGCGAATTTCTCTGAAATTTTGCACAAAAATACTTAAAAATAATTCAAGAAGGATGTATTTTTTTGTTTTTTGATTTTCGCATTTTTTTCAAAATGGCGGCCGTTTTCGACGAAAAATGCCTGATTTTGGACTTTGGCGGCCATTTTCTCAAAATCTGTTCAGTAACTTTTTTTCTTTTTGATACATAACACTCCTCATATGTACTTCTATGATGTCTATAAATTTCGTTGCGCTTGAATCGCTCGAAGTGGGCCATTTTGGCCCAAACTCGGCCCAGATGGGACTTTCCCATGTTAAATTCTCCTATGCTTTATAATGCGACACATTATGCCTAATATCTCACTTAATATTGAGATTAGAGACTAGGAATCAATTGTGGACTCATAGGAAATGATATATGCTGAATATTCTCGTTACCTTGAATTTGACCTCTGACCTCAGTTTCAAGGTCAGAGCACAAAATGGCTTATATCTCGCTTATTATCGACTCTACAGCTTAGGAATCAATTGTGGACATATAGGAAATGATATATGCTGAATATTCTCGTGACCTTGAATTTGACCTCTGACCTCAGTTTCAAGGTCAGAGCACAAAATGGCTTATATTTCGCTTATTATCGACTCTACAGCTTAGGAATCAATTGTGGACATATAGGAAATGATATATGCTGAATATTCTGATGACCTTGAATTTGACCTTCGACCTCATTTCCAAGGTCCAAGGACAAACTGGCTCATATCTTGCTCCTCTATTTACTGTATGGCTTGGGAATCAATTGTGGACATCATATAGAAAATGATATACAATGAATATTTTGATGACCTTGAATTTGACTTTTGCCCCTTCATTTTCAAGGCCACAGCACAAAATTGCTAATATCTCTCTGATTATTGAATTTACAGCTTAGCAATCAACTGTGGACATGATATATGCTTAATGTTATATATGCTGAATATTCTTTTGACCTTGAATTCAACCAGTGACCTGGCTAACTTCTAAAATATTAAACATTGTCCGGTAACCTATCTTTGGCCCTTGGCCTAATTTTTTTCAAAATGGCGGCCATTTTTGTCGAAAAACAGCCAATTTTTAGGTTACCGGACCTTTGGTCCGATAACCTATTGGCATGGCGTTGCGTCCGTCCGTCCGTCGTTAACATTTTTATCTTTAAAGTTAACGATCGAATCTTTCTGAAATTTTGCACAAAAATGCCTAAAAATATTTTGAGAAGGAGGTTTTTTTTTGTTTTTTGATTTTCACATTTTTTTCAAAATGGCGGCCGGTTTTGTCGAAAAACGCTCAATTTTGGACTTTGACGGCCATTTTCTCTAAAACTGTCTGATCAGTTTTGAGTTTTTGGTTTCAAAAGATTCCCCTCATATACCTCTAAGTTTGGTTGCCCTAAATTCGCCGGTTTAAGTGTGGCGGCCATTTTGAATTTTTGGCGGGTCGGCGAAAAAAAATGTTTTCGCCCCAAATCGCATTACTATTTATTTTGGGCCATTTCTAGGGCAAAAATTTTTTTTCACCCTTTGAAAAAAATTTTGGACTTGGAAAATTTTCGGCACTTTTTTCTTTCATAATGGGAGCTGTCCGGACTGTACTCATAGAACGCTTGAAGATAGAGCTTAGAAATTGGCACTTTCAAATGGGAAGTCATATATGGCGACTTGTGTGGTGACCTTGAATTTGACCTTGGATGACCTTGAAAGGTCAAAACAGCCATTTTTGGGTCGAAAAAATGCTCAAATTTGCACCTGGTCTGTATTCTCCCAAAAACTGTCTGATCAGTTTTGAGATTTTTGCTTAAAAAGATTCCTCTTATATACCTCTGTGACGTGTATAAGTTTTGTTGCCCGTAAATCGCTGATCTCCGTGTGGCGGCCATTTTGAATTTTTGACGAGTCGGCGAAAAAAAATGTTTCCGCCCCAAATCGCAATACTATCCATTTTGGGCCATTTCTAGGCAAAAAAAAATTTTCACCCTTTGAAAAAAATTTTGGACTTAGAAAATTTTCGGCACTTTTTTCCTTCATAATGGGAGCTGTCAGGACTGTACTCATAGAACGCTTGAAGATAGAGCTTAGAAATTGGCATTTTCAAATGGGAAGTCATATATGGCGACTTGTGTGGTGACCTTGAATTTGACCTTCGATGACCTTGAAAGGTCAAAACTGCCATTTTGGGGTCAAAAAATACCCAGATCAGAGTCAGAGCACAAAATGGCTAATAGGAATCAATTGTGGACATATAGGAAATGACATATGCTGGATATTCTGATGACCTTGAATTCGACCTCTGACCTCATTTCCAAAGTCACAGGACAAAATGGCTAATATCTCGCTTATTATCGACTGTACAGCTTAGGAATCAACTGTGAACATATTGGAAATGATATATGCTGAATATTCTCATGACCTTGAATTTGACCGTTGACCTCATTTTCAAGGTCACAGGACAATATGGCTAATATCTTGCTTATTATCGACTTTACAGCTTAGGAATCAATTGTGAACATATAAGAAATGATATACTCTGAATATTCTCTTGATCTCGAATTTGACCTTCGACCTAAATTTCAAGGTCAGTCACCTTATTTTCAAGGTCAGAATACAAAATGGCCTATATCTAGCTTATTATCGAATTTACAGCTTAGGAGTCCATAGTGAACATACATGTATAGGAAATGATGTATGCTGAATATTTTGGTGATCTAAAATTTGACCTTTGATCCCAATTTTCAAGGTAAGAGAACAAAATGGCTAATAACTCGCTTATTATCGACTTTACAGCTTAGGGATCAATTGTGAATATAGAGGAAATGATATATGCTGAATAATTTCATGACCTTCAACTTGAACTCTGAGCTCATTTTCAAGATCACATCACAGAATGGCTAATATCTCACTTATTATCAACTTTATAGCTTAAGAATCTATTGTGGACATACTAGAAGTGATATATTTGTTGAATATTTCATGGCCTTGAATTCATTAATGACTTTAATTTCAAGATCACTGGACAAAAGGCTAATATCTAAAATGTATATAGTCCGGAAACCTCTCTTAGCCCTTGAGCTAATTTTTTCTTTCATAATGAGAGCTGCCAGAACTGTACTCATAGAACGCCTGGAGATAGAGCTTAGAAATTGGCACTTTCAATTGGAAAGTCATATATGGCGACATGTGTGGTGACGTTGAATTTGACCTTGGATGACCTTAAAAGGTCAAAACAGCCATTTCTGTGTCAAAAAATGCCCAGATTTGCCTCTATAGATGAAATGCTTACAGATAAGGCTTATGTTTGCATTATGAACATATAGGAAGACATATATGGCACAACTAATGATGACCTTGAACTTGACCTCAGATGACCTGGAGTGCCAAATGTCTGACTGAGAATGTGTACATTGGCCTGAGCGGCCTATACACTTGCACCCAGACGTGTCTTTGTATTATGAACATATAGAAAATTAAATACTGCACCCGTACATGTAATGGTGACATTGAAGTTCACATGGATGACCTTGATTGGTAAATCTCATGGTCATAATGTTCACACTGATAACCTTGATTGATAAATCTCAAGGTCTGTTACATTCCATTATCCAAACCAAAATTGTCCGGTAACCTATTTTAGCCTTTGAGCTAATTTTTCATTTGATGTTGATATCTTATGTTCCTTTGTTGAAAGTTGCATTAAAACTGAACGGCTGTGTTATTATAATTCAATGTCACCAGATTCAAAGTGGAATCATACTTCTCCCTAATTGGATATGTAAACTATCTTGAATTGTTTGATGGAGTTTGATCAAACTTTGTGGTGAAATTTGAAGTAGTTTGACTTAGTTTGAAGTCTTGGTTCCCATGATCAAACTTAGCGTCAAACTCCAAAGTTTGAAGTAGTTTGATCTTGTAAACCAGGCTTAAAAGTATTTGAACATTTTATTCTTAAAAATCAAATGTATTTTCAAACTTTTACCTAATGTTGTAGCATAAGACATCATCCCTGCCAGAATTCCATCACATTCGCTGCATTATTGAAGACATAATGGCGAGAATAACAATGCTGACAGACTACCAACACCAAGTATGGTAGGCTGCTGGTAGGTTACAGGACCCTTGGGCCTATGTTTGACATGATTTATTGAACTGGCTTACTGTGATAAAATATTTGGATAGTTTCACAAGCGAGACATACTTTCAAATATTTCTCCTTTGTACAAACACATGTATCTGACACTTTCCCCACCCCCTTTCTTCCATTGGATAAGTATTGAAGCTGTGTATAGATGGGTCTCAAAGACATCATGGTTTGCTTGCTGGAAGTCTTATACGCTGGATCTCTCACTGACCTTGACCTTTCAAGTCTCAAGTGCATGGCCACTCAAGTGCAAAACTTTCATTAAAGTAGTCATTTTTAATTCAAACAGCTTTGACTAGTATGATGTGAATGTAGTGATCTAGTACATTTACTCCATAACCTGAAATTGGATAGCAGTGAATTACAGGATCCTTGGTCGTATTTTTTCTGTGATTTAGAGACACAGAGCGAATGACGTGAATGGTGCTGAAGTCGACTTGACCGATACGCGACACCTCGATGCCTTGCAAGTGTCTCACCCTCAGGCTGGTGATCAGCGACAGTCACGGAATGCCATTTGCTGTACCAAGCACGCTTCATCACTTGCTGCTGTCTGCTAGGTGCTTGATCGCTGAGTGGTGTTGCTGGGGTTGTAACTGCCTGAGTGTCGTCTGCCCATCAGGACTGTATAATCAAAATAAATCATTTTGTGAAAAATGACTTACTACCATGTACGTGTGATTTGAATTGTTGTTGCACATTCATGAACAAGCATGCCTGCACAGAATATGCAGTGTAGACAAGATAGAATATGTTGAAAGATTTGACATTCATATAGCATGTAGTCAGAATTAGCACAGTGACTCTTGTATCATTAGGGCAACTTGGCAGAATAGCCTTTATGGTTTTGTCAGAATTGGTTTACCGCAGATTTTGGCTATTGTATATTAATTATGAGTGTAGAGTCAGTCCATTTTCACCTTTGGTTTTGTTTGTTTATCGATATGACTGTTGATTTGGGCCATAGTAACCCTGGTTGCTAGGGGCCTTATGTTAATACTGGTGACCTTGGCAACTGTCCGGATGTGAAATTCATTGACTATCAAGTAGGGAAAGCATGTACTACAATAACTTTACTACGCTGTAACTTTTACATATACTTTTCATAAACCACACATCGCATGATCATACATGAATTTCATATACGTATATTGGACACACCTAAGTTTGCCTTACCCGTGATATGTTTACATATCTTACGTGTATGTTGTATTCATTTATGTCAATAAACTAGTACTACTATTACTGAAATAAGCTTTGTTGAATAATGGCAATTACTAAAGACTTTAATATATCAATAAAACCAGCTTTAAAAATTGTTCCACCTGTGACGTCATGCATACAAATTTGCATATTGATGAGCTATATGATTTCCCAAATGATCTAACCTCACACCATATTTTCATGTTCCTAGTACTTTAAGGATGAACTTTGACTATGACCTGGATTTTTATTTGCTTATTCAGCATTTTTTCATTTTCATTGATATTTCGGAAATGGTGTGTCGTAGAGCAATACAGACATTATTTTTAGACTCGACGGCATAGACAGACATGTCTATGCTTCACACTGAAATGCCTCCAAGGCATTACTAGGCCTTGACGTCTAGTTTATATGTACTGTTATACTTGTGAGTGAGGATGAAAATTGTCAAATAGCTAATGTAACCTTGAGCAATTGAGATGCCTTTCTCCAATGTGCCATTTCACTTCAATGTTTAAGCTATGCAGACATTGTACAAGTATGTCAGTTAGATGAATACAAAAGTGTGATGATTTATTTTTATTATAATTATCCTAAATAATAAAGATCCTTGTACATAATCATTTGGAAAGAAGTAAATATGACAAAAAAGTCTTATTTTGATACGTATAACTGCCACAGTCACTTGTTACATGAAAGAACAATTTTCCATTGGAATTATACACGGCAATTAGGCATTTTGGTAACAAAGAACTATAGTATCCGCGGACGAAAAATCAGAAGGCGCATGTTATTTTATTCCGACCATGTTCAATTACAATTTAGAGTTGAGTAGACCATTCAATTGTGATTGAGTTCGGCGGATACTATGGATTTGCGATTGTCGCGCCGCGTCGGCAGACAAACTTGTGAACGCGCTACATCTTGCAAATCTGAACTGATTCTGATAATATTTCATATGGACATGTATTATGGTAGGGTCACAACACCTATCGATTTTGGTTGCAATAGCAACCAAAATGGCCAATTGGTGACACATTTTGTGACAAAATAGGCAATTTCAACACTCATGGCTTGTGAACGCTCTAGGAGTTGTAATTACAAGAATCACTACAATATTGAACAGGCATATTTAGCAATGCTCAGGCAAGAAACATATTTTTTTTCGGAACGATTGAATAAATATTGATAAGTTTATGAGATAACTTATTACAACAATGTGAAATATCCAGTTTGAGATCAATGATCATTCCCTTTGGTTGATATTTGCAAACAAATCACACTGGACATGTGTACAAATTGGGATTATTGAAGAAAAGGTTGTGTCCAGTAGTGATTTTATGGTGTAGTAGCATTGATATTACTGAATAATTTAACATTAACTTGGCTAGTTTTAATAAGTCTATTATTGAGCACAATAAAAATCGTTAAGGTGAGGAACATTTATTATTGGGCACACATTATGAGTTGAATTATAACTTGTGGTGAAACTTCCAATTTGCTCAAATTTCGTCATCTTTAAATTCAATTTTAGTCAACTTTTAATTTGCATTTCAACTTGAAACCAAGTTTGGCACATAATATCAGTTAAATTTTTTTTAAAGTTCGATCTGGCTCCAATTTCGTCATCTTGAAATGCTGTTTTGGTCAACTTTTACTTTGAATTTCAACTTGAAACCAAGTTTGGCACATGCGTTAAAATATAACTTATGGTGAAAAGTTTGATCTGGCTCCAATTTCGTCATCTTGAAATGCAGTTTTGGTGAACTTTTGCTTTGAATTTCAACTTGAAACCAAGTTTGTCAAATATTCTGAGTTGAAATATAACTTTTGATGAAAAGTTTGATCTGGCTGTAATCGCATTATCTTATCAAACACGTTGAAATGGAAATTCATATGCACTGATTTCAGTGGTGACCTTGAATTTGACCTTCAATGACCTTGAAAGGTCAATGCAGCAATTTTGTTGGGAAGAAAACAGTTTAGCTTAAGCATGTTAAGATTTTACATTTCTCTGGTATTCTTTTTTTAGGTCTTACTTTCTAGTTTTTCACGTTTATCAGTAATATTTGGGGTGACAGGGATGGGGCTACGGGGGATACACCCAAGCAGTCGTAGGCGACCGGAAACATCTAGTTACAGGGGCAAGTGGACCCATGGAAGATATATTACACCTGCATAACTAATTATGGTTATTGTGATAAGTTATTGGCGATACTATACCTGTAGGAGTCTGCTCCTGTTCCCTTCTGGTCAAAAGGACCAACAGGCTCCCAAGGACTCAGGGGGAGCTATGTGTGTCAACCTCGTGTTGGGCGTCTTAGTGCTTGCATGGACCACACAGTTTGCCCTGAGGAGGTGCAAACAGGCTTTGACAATGGTGGGCCATCGGAGAGGATGGACAATTAGAATGTGCAGTGGTCCCACTCAAATAAGACCTGCACTCCTACCACAAAATATAGGTCTTATCTAAGGGGATAGGAAAAAGTTTTTACAGAGAGTGAAGTCTTCGTAGAGAGGGGTCTTATACCACCAGCCCCCCTTTCGGGTTCTTGGTGACAAGGATGACAGGACGCAACATCGAGTTCCAGGTTTATTGATCCAAATGACTGGAGAAATGTAGAGATACACTGTGGCAATCCAATCAGGTATATAGGTAGTCCAATAGATACATTTCCTTGGTTAGGAGTTACGTACAGACAGTACATCATACCAAAATACATCTTGGTCATGTAGACAACGTAGGATGGGGAATAGCCCCCATAGGAAAGTAACAGTCTATGGGCTGCTCCCAGGCTACTCCGAAGATTCTGGAGGCGGCAAACCTTTTTATCCAGACTAGACATGT
This sequence comes from Terebella lapidaria, assembly GCA_949152475.1. NCBI lineage: Eukaryota > Metazoa > Annelida > Polychaeta > Terebellida > Terebellidae > Terebella > Terebella lapidaria. The sequence continues at coordinate 52,952,523 of OX424556.1, forward strand.
AATTGATACTGTGAATAAGTTACAAAAATATCATCCTATCAGGGAACTTTATTTCACATAACGGAAATGGTCTTAAACTACAAAGGCTAGACCAAGGGGTTGGGCTTAGGTTCGTGCGTCAGCAAAAAGGTAATGGAATGCCCTAAGATATTTGGATTTTAGCTATTCTTACAATTACTCAAAATTGCATGATACAAAATATGAAATAAGTAGACAATATAAAAGAATATACTCGACTTATTATATGATCAATGTTTTACCTTCCAGAAAGGCATATTTATTGCACAATATCAAAATAATCAAAATGAGACAGTCAGTGTCTGGCCTGTCAAGAAGTAGCCGGATTTAGAATGAAGTTGCTGATATCTTGGGTTTAACTGCATTATTCACCTTGTCAATACTGGCAATTTAGCTGTCTGGATGCGTAGATCCAGGAGGGTCTGGCCTTGCCTATGCCTAACAATTAGTTTCAATCCAGTGATTTCATTTGATGTTGAGTAATTTGGGTGTCGAAACATCCCTCACAGCTTATTAACATGAGATGACGAGATGGATAAACTAATTGCATTTACGAAACAGATCAATTGGATGCGGGTCAAATCAATTGGATAGGGTGTGGGTCTATCATGGCGGATTGATCTGAGGAAAGAGCAGGTGCTGTGAAGGTGTTCTCTAAAGGGGATACGCTCATTGTGGTGGACGGGTGCATAGGGTGGGGGTCTATCATGGCGGATTGATCTGAGGGAGGAGCAGGCGCTGTGTAGGTGTTCTCTAAAGGGGATAGGTTCATCGTGGTGGACGGGTCCATAGGGTGGGGGTCTATCATGGCGGATTGATCTGAGGGAGGAGCAGGCGCTGTGTAGGTGTTCTCTAAAGGGGATAGGTTCATCGTGATGGGCGGGTCCATAGGGTGGGGGTCTATCTTGGCGGATTGATCTGAGGGAGGAGCAGGCGCTGTGTAGGTGTTCTCTAAAGGGGATAGTTTCATCGTGGTGGACGGGTCCATAGGGTGGGGGTCTATCATGGCGGATTGATCTGAGGGAGGAGCAGGCGCTGTGTAGGTGTTCTCTAAAGGGGATAGGTTCATCGTGGTGGACGGGTCCATAGGGGGAAAGTGTATCATGGCGGATTGATCTGAGGGAGGAGCAGGCGCTGTGTAGGTGTTCTCTAAAGGGGATAGGTTCATCGTGGTGGACGGGTCCATAGGGTGGGGGTCTATCATGGCGGATTGATCTGAGGGAGGAGCAGGCGCTGTGTAGGTGTTCTCTAAAGGGGATAGGTTCATCGTGGTGGACGGGTCCATAGGGTGGGGGTCTATCATAGCGGATTGATCTGAGGGAGGAGCAGGCGCTGTGTAGGTGTTCTCTAAAGGGGATAGGTTCATCGTGGTGGACGGGTCCATAGGGTGGGGGTCTATCATAGCGGATTGATCTGAGGGAGGAGCAGGCGCTGTGTAGGTGTTCTCTAAAGGGGATAGGTTCATCGTGGTGGACGGGTCCATAGGGGGGAAGTGTATCATGGCGGATTGATCTGTGGAATCGGCAGGCGCTGTGTAGGTGTTCTCTAAAGGGGATAGGTTCATCATGGTGGGCGAGTCCATAGGGGGAAAGTGTATCATGGCGGATTGATCTGTGGGAGGAGCAGGCGCTGTGTAGGTGTTCTCTAAAGGGGATAGGTTCATCGTGATGGGCGGGTCCATAGGGGGAAAGTGTATCATGGCGGATTGATCTGAGGGAGGAGCAGGCGCTGTGTAGGTGTTCTCTAAAGGGGATAGGTTCATCGTGGTGGACGGGTCCATAGGGTGGGGGTCTATCATGGCGGATTGATCTGAGGGAGGAGCAGGCGCTGTGTAGGTGTTCTCTAAAGGGGATAGGTTCATCGTGATGGGCGGGTCCATAGGGTGGGGGTCTATCATGGCGGATTGATCTGAGGGAGGAGCAGGCGCTGTGTAGGTGTTCTCTAAAGAGGATAAGTTCATCGTGATGGGCGGGTCCATAGGGTCGGGGTCTATCATGGCGGATTGATCTGAGGGAGGAGCAGGCGCTGTGTAGGTGTTCTCTAAAGGGGATAGGTTCATCATGGTGGGCGGGTCCATAGGGGGAAAGTGTATCATGGCGGATTGATCTGAGGGAGGAGCAGGCGCTGTGTAGGTGTTCTCTAAAGGGGATAGGTTCATCGTGGTGGACGGGTCCATAGGGTGGGGGTCTATCATGGCGGATTGATCTGAGGGAGGAGCAGGCGCTCCTTCATCGTGGTGGACGGGTCCATAGGGTGGGGGTCTATCATGGCGGATTGATCTGAGGGAGGAGCAGGCGCTGTGTAGGTGTTCTCTAAAGGGGATAGGTTCATCATGGTGGGCGGGTCCATAGGGGGAAAGTGTATCATGGCGGATTGATCTGAGGGAGGAGCAGGCGCTGTGTAGGTGTTCTCTAAAGGGGATAGTTTCATCGTGGTGGACGGGTCCATAGGGGGAAAGTGTATCATGGCGGATTGATCTGTGGGAGGAGCAGGCGCTGTGTAGGTGTTCTCTAAAGGGGATAGTTTCATCGTGGTGGGCGGGTCCATAGGGGGAAAGTGTATCATGGCGGATTGATCTGAGGGAGGAGCAGGCGGTGTGCAGGTGTTCTCTAAAGGAGATAGTTTCATCGTGGTGGGCGGGACCATAGGGGGAAAGTGTATCATGGCGGATTGATCTGAGAGAGGAGCAGGCGGTGTGCAGGTGTTCTCTAAAGGAGATAGTTTCATCGTGGTGGACGGATCCATAGGGTGGGGGTCTATCATGGCGGATTGATCTGAGGGAGGAGCAGGCGCTGTGCAGGTGTTCTCTAAAGGAGATAGTTTCATCGTGGTGGGCGGGACCATAGGGGGAAAGTGTATCATGGCGGATTGATCTGAGAGAGGAGCAGGCGGTGTGCAGGTGTTCTCTAAAGGAGATAGTTTCATCGTGGTGGACGGATCCATAGGGAGTGAGTCTATCATGGCGGATTGATCTGAGGGCCAGTGACAGGCAGACACGAGCTGGACAGCGACGAGGCAACATCGCACATTCGAAACTTCTACTTGTACATAGATTTTGTGATTTAATTAAACATCTAAAAACTTACAGGTTTGTTGTTGTTGATTCCTCGGTGACTGGTCGGTAAATGCAGAACACGGAATAGTATATTGAACGTGACGAAAGTAACAATTGGGGGCTGTCTGGTGTGTCCACGTGATTCTGTATTTCTTTCCGATCATTGTAGGAGTCAACAACTACATACATTCAAGTTAATTACAAGTATTCGTAATCCTTTTCTTTAATATTTCGATTAGTATTTGGTATAACAATTCGCCCTCCAACTTAGATAAGAAACATACTTGCAAACTTCAACAGTACAGATTACAGAAGTTACATTTACAAACAATACTTCAGTGTGACGACGCCATTTGTATACTAGTATACACTTTGGTGAATTTTCGTGTATCTTTCAACTATATTTGCTTGGGATTGAATATAGAGTGAGTTTGACATTCGTCGCACTGATGTATCTTTATTCTGATTCCAGTTCGTGTCTCACAGTTCAACATTGAACTTGCCGCTTCGTTGCCGCAGTGGTATTGGTGATCTAAATGATCTTGGTGTGTTTGTGCTTGTGCACGACAGTGTGCTTGTTACTTGCCGGAATCTACGATTTCGGCATCTCCGATTTCGGCAAGTATGTTACTCTGTTTGTGGTTGGATGGATGGATGGATGGGTTTGTGTGTTTGTTTGCACTCTAGCGTCCACAGTTCTAGGTCGAATCAGTTCATATTACATACTAAATATCTGTAGGTTAGTGGGCAGGCACCGCACTATTTTGGTGAATCTAGGTCAAAGGTCAAGGTCAATGTCACGCAAAAAGGCCAAAAACACGTAAGTGCCCATAACTCCGGTTCTAATCGTCGTAGAGACTTCAAATTAAGTGCATATTGTAGATATACTCGAGTTCTATCTTTTGTGACTTGCCCTTGACCTTTGACCTTGACCTTGAGAAGTTCGCCTGAGGTCGAATATTTGACCTTGGAGGTCACCTCCTCCGATTTTCGATCTGATGCTTGGAAACGATGTGGGACCGGTCCCTTATGGTCAATATCAATTTTTAGCGCGATCGGTCAATCCGTTATGACGTAATTGACGTTTCTATGGCAACGAATTCGGTCCCATAATAAGCGAAATTGCATGTTTCAAATTGTCCATGCGGATAAAAGCGTCAATAATGTGCATAAAATCTGATGATAAACCAGTCCATAGCCAAGGATGAGTTCTTTTGTTCCAAGAAATTTCAAGGTCAAATTTAAAAAGTCAAGGTCAATATTGACCCACAAGTGAAAACCAAGTAGGTCACTATATCTCAGGAACTAAGCGCGATAGAAAGACAGGAGTAAATCCAAAGGATTGCACTCACTTAGCCTGATAACTTTTGTATTTACACTTAAGGCCTAGGACCGATAGCCTTCGCGGGCGCCTGAGGTCGAAGTTGACCTCAAAAATGACCTTGACCTTGACCTTTTGCGAAAATATCGAGTAGTAGCTCGTTTGAAAGGTCTTTGAGAGTACTTTCCAAATATGTTATCATTTTTAGGTTACCGGACCTATGGTCCGATAACCTATTCCCATGGCGTTGCGTCCGTCGTCGTCCGTCGTCGTCGTCGTCCACATTTTTATCTTTTTTGTTTACGGGCGAATTCTTCTGAAATTTTGCACAAAACTACTTAAAAATATTTCAAGAAGGAGGTATTTTTTAGTTTTTTGATTTTCGCATTTTTTTCAAAATGGCGCCCGTTTTCGACGAAAAATGCCTGATTTTGGACTTTGGTGGCCATTTTCTCAAAATCTGTTCAGTAACTTTTTTTCTTTTTGATACATAACACTCCTGATATGTACTCCTATGATGACTATAAATTTCGTTGCGCTTGAATCGCTCGAAGTGGACCATTTTGGCTCAAACTCGGCCCAAATGGGACTTTCCCATGTTAAATTCTCCTATGCTTTATAATGGGACACATTATGCCTAATATCTCACTTAATATTGAGATTAGAGACTAGGAATCAATTGTGGACATATAGGAAATGATATATGCTGAATATTCTCGTGACCTTGAATTTGACCTCTGACCTCAATTTCAAGGTCAGAGCACAAAATGGCTGATATCTCGCTTATTATCGACTCTACAGCTTAGGAATCAATTGTGGACATATAAGAAATGATATATGCTGAATATTCTGATGACCTTGAATTTGACCTTTGACCCCATTTTCAAGGTCATAGGACAAAATGACTAATATCTCACTTATTATTGACTCTACAGCTTAGGAATCAATTGTGGACATACAGGAAATGATATATGCTGAATATTCTGATGACCTTGAATTTGACCTTTGACCCCATTTTCAAGGTCATAGGACAAAATGACTAATACCTCGCTTGTTATCGACTTTACAGCTTAGGAATCAGTTATTACAGCTTAGGAATCAGTTATCAACATATAGGAAATGATATATGCAGATTATTGTCATGACCTTGAATTTGACCTTTGACCTCATTTTCAAGGTCACAGGACAAAATGGCTAATATCTCACTTATTATTGACTCTACAGCTTAGGAATCAATTGTGGACATACAGGAAATGATATATGCTGAATATTCTGATGACCTTGAATTTGACCTTTGACCCCATTTTCAAGGTCATAGGACAAAATGACTAATACCTCGCTTGTTATCGACTTTACAGCTTAGGAATCAGTTATCAACATATAGGAAATGATATATGCAGATTATTGTCATGACCTTGAATTTGACCTTTGACCTCATTTTCAAGGTCACAGGACAAAATGGCTAATATCTCACTTATTATCGACTCTACAGCTTAGGAATCAATTGTGGACATATAGGAAATGATATATGCAGATTATTGTCATGACCTTGAATTTGACCTTTCACCTCATTTTCAAGGTCACAGGACAAAATGGCTAATATCTCACGTATTGTCGATTTTACAACTTAGGAATCAATTGTGGACATGTAGGAAATGATATATGCTGAATATTCTCGGACCTTGAATTTGACCTCTGACCTCATTCTCAAGGTCCAAGGACAAACTGGCTCATATCTTGGTCCTCTATTGACTGTATGGCTTGGGAATCAATTGTGGACATGATATAGAAAATGATATACACTGAATATTTTGATGACCTTGAATTTGACCTTTGCCCCTTCATTTTCAAGGCCACAGCACAAAATTGCTAATATCTCGCTGATTATTGAATTTACAGCTTAGCAATCAACTGTCGACATGATATATGCTTAATGTTATATATGCTGAATATTCTCTTGACCTTGAATTCAACCAGTGACCTGGCTAACATCTAAAATATTAAACATTGTCCGGTAACCTATCTTTGGCCCTTGGCCTAATTTTTAAATTTGACGTCATGTGACGTCATAATGACGTCAAACGTGATTTCAGACTGACATTCAGGCCTTTTGAGTGTCAGGTGTGCAAAGTTATAACATTTCCAGCATATCTAATACCTGCAAACGATGTGGTTTGGTCCTGTGATGCTTTCTGTCAATGTTTAGCTCAATCGAAATATCCGTTTTGACGTAATCGACGTATTCATGACAACAGATTGAAAAAAATTCAAAGGAAACTTATTATCTGAAGATAATATGATCTTGTCCGGTGATAATATGACATATATAAACATGATTTTAACATGCACATTAAAGAACTTCATTCACATTAAGTTTGCAGTAAAGAATTGACTACAAATGACGTCATAATTACATAGGCATTCCGGCAAGTGCGTGGCCTATGGCCTCTCGTTTGTTTGGTTGTTCTCACTCTAGCGTCGACAGTTCTCACTGGAGTCCTTCCAAAGTTGGTGTGCATATTCTGTAGGATAATGGGCAGGTCAAGTTCGATTTTGGTGATTCTAGGTCAAAGGTCAAGGTCAAGGTCACGCAAAACGTTGAAAACACATAAGTGCTCATAACTCCAGTTCTAATCGTTGTAGAGACTTCAAATCAAGTGCATATTGTAGATACACTCGAGTTCTATCTTTTGTGACCTTGACCTTGACCTTGAGAAGTTCGCCTGAGGGCGAAGTCAAGGTCAAGTACGAAGTTCAGCGCAGCATATCGAGTAGTATATCGTTGGAAAGGTCTTGAGCCCCTGATTCCAGTGATATCTTATTTTTGGCGCTGCGACGTACACTGACGTCACAATGACGTCATAAACTTGAAATTTCAAATGGTCATAACTTCGTCAATACTGTATGGTATCTTTTGAAACTTGATATGCATATTGACAGCAATGACCTTTACAAATTGAGGTACAAAGGTCAAAGGTCAAGTTCAAGGTCATCAAAATCCCAGAAAAACACCTTTTTGGTAATAACATCTGCCAGAATCGTCGTAGGCTCATAAAATTTAAATCATACCATTCAGAAGGGATATGGCGTTCAGACAAATATGTCATTGATATGAATGACCTTGAACTTGGTCAGAAAATTGGGGTCACATGAGCAAAATTTCAAGGTCAAATTTTCAAACCAGCTGAAACCTATCAAGTAGTATATCAAATGGAAGGTCATGATCGCTTAATACATACTATTCCATTAGTTTTGATATGTGACGTTTATTGACGTCAGAGTGACGTCATAAACGTCAATATTTCAAAGATTCAAAAGGCCATAGTGTTCACAATTGTTATTCGACTCTGATGAAATTGTTCAAGTATATTCCGCATCTCCATGCACAGGCAATGCACAAAGGTCAAAGTCAAGGTCAAGGAAAAGGTCAAAATTACATAAATGACCATAACTTTGGTAAAAATCGTCATAAAGAGTTCAAACTAGGAACATATTATAGCATATTAAAAGGTCTTTCTTAAATGATTTTGAATGTCACTTTTGACCTTGATGCCTGAGGTCAAAGTTGACCTCAAAAATGACCTTGACCTTTTGCGAATATATCGAGTAGTACCTTTTTTGAAAGGTCTTTGGAAGTTCTTTCCAAATATGTTTTTATTTTCGAAATCTGACGTAATACAACGTCATAATGACGTGTTTTATTGAACAAATTTGGTGAAATTTCAAAGAAACTCATTTGTTTTATCGCCCTCTAGCGTCCACAATTCTCGCTGGATTTCTTTCAAAGTTAGTGTGCATATCCTGTAGTCTCATTTCTCGCGACTGCACACTTTTGGTGATTCTAGGTCAAAGGCCAAGGTCATGGAAAAGGTCAAAATAACATGAACGGCTATAACTTCAGAACTAATCATTGAAAACAGTTTGATCTAGATAATATATTGTGACATATTAAAAGCCCTCCCTTGAGGGACCTTGGTCGTGTCATTTGACCTTGACATTACAGCTCAAGGTCAAAGTTCTCTTTTTATTCCATTCCGGCAAGTACTCGCTGTACCAGCGGAGGCTTTCAGCTGTCAAGTCAGCAGCAGCGAGCGATTTCATTTTGGTTTAATCGTCTGCAAGTGAGCAAATTCCTGGGTTTTGAGCCGCACCATTGTGTTGGAAACACGTATGAAATAATACTTTTGTGACCAGTGTCACTTTGTTCATTAATATCAGAGTGTGTTGCGGCATCTTTTTCGTACCTCAGTTACACTCATTGGTGATATTATTGGTGGTTCAGCTGCTTTAGTCTCAGAAATGTTCGTGTCTGCTCATATTTTGTATGATAAACCATATTGATGCCACCGATGCATCTTGTTTCTAGCTGGGTATAATCATTGCCCTGGCTATTAGTGTGGCTGTTCACGTGCCTATTTTACACCCCTAGTTCCTGTATTATATATATGATTCATATCTAGTAGAACAACTGGATATGTCATTGTTATCCTTTGTTGTTATATACAGTCATTTGAAGAATAGTTAAATGCTATTAGGTAGAGTTGTATTTAACTGAAACATGACATCAATCTGGTGCAAGCTAATGCACTGTGTCACATTCTCATTTTGGTGCATTTTGGTAAATCATTTTTTGTTTCTTCATTGTTGTACATATTCCATTCTAATCATGTCTTTCAATCTGGACAGTTTTGTTGCAAACACTTTTCAGGAGATTTACTCTTGTAGAAAATCAGATCTGTTGGAGATAGCTCAGCATTATGACATCCAGTTGCAATCAGGTGCGAAGAAAGCAGAGGTTAAGGAGACAGTGATAGAGTGTTTAGTCGACTTCGTCTTTGTCTAGCCGTGAATCTCCATCACAGAACTTATCAGCATCCGACATTGTACAGTTGCGTAAGATGGAGTATGATTTCCAGTTACAGTTAGAACGTGAGAAGAGAGACGGAGAGCTTCGTTTGAAGGAGTTGGAGGTCTGTGTAATTGAGATGCAGTCTCGTCCTAAGCAGGAGTTCGATGTCACCAAATACATAAAATTTGTCCCCACATTCAGTGAACAGGATGTGGACAAGTTCTTTTTGCACTTTGAGAAAGTTGCTAAGAGCTTCAAATGGCCTCAGACTTCCTGGACATTATTACTCCAGAGTACACTGTTAGGTAAAGCTAGGGATGTATATTCTTCTTTGTCCGTGGAACAGTGTAAAGATTATGACGTGGTTAAGCAGTCTATTCTCCATGTCTATGAACTCGTTCCAGAGGCATATCGTCAGAAGTTCCGACGGTGTAAAAAGCAGGATTTACAAACCTTTGTGGAGTTTGCACGAGAGAAGTAAGTTCTTTTTGATCATTGGTGCATGTCTCAGAAAGTAGGAACAGATTTTGAAAACCTACGTCAATTAGTCCTGTTGGAGGAATTCAAGCGCTGTGTACGTACTGACATCTGCACTTATCTCAATGAACAGTGGCTGATGTGCGAACAGCAGCTGTTTTGGCTGAAGAGTTCGCTTTGACACACAAAGGTCAGAAGAAATCCAATAGTCATAACGGTAGTAAGCCAACTAATGAATCGACTAACACTGAAAGAAACACTGAAAAAAGTGGTAATGTTGATGCTAGCAGTACCCCTGCTGTCACATGCTTCTACTGCAAGAAACGTGGGCACATGGCTAAGGACTGTCCGAGCTTGAAAAAGAAGTAAAAAAGAAAGTAGCAAATGCTCTAGTGTCCACAAGGAGTGACACTCTCCTCGGGATGACATCACGCCAATCACACCTGTCCAGTCAAAGTCTGAGACGGTAGCAGATGAGTTTTTACCTTTTGTGTCAGATGGTTTCTTTACCATCTGGAGTTGTATCATCGCCAGTACGTATCCTTAGAGAGACTGGTGCTGCCCAATCTTTACTTTTAGAGGGAGTCTTGCCTCTATCTGAAGAAACTTCGTCAGGGTGTAGTATTAAGATACAGGGTGTAGAACTCGGAACTGTAGATGTACCTCTTCAGAGAGTTAGGCTGCAATCAGATCTTTTGTCTGACATTGTCTTGGTAGGGGTGAGACCTCGGCTTCCAGTGGACGGAGTGACTTTGATTCTGGGCAACGATATTGCCAAGGACAAAGTTGTACCATCTCCTTGTATGATATCTGAGCCTAAAGTGTCTGAGGCTAGGGAGCAGTTGAAAGTCCAGTTCCCAGGAATATTTCCGTCATGTGCTATGGCAAAAAAGCAGAGTGATTCATCAGTTGATGAGTTGGACAATTTGATAGATCTGTCTGATACTTTTTTTGCGAAAGAAGTGAGAATTGATAAGAAACCTTCTTGTACACCTACCACTGATTCTTCTGGCTGAGGGCATCAAAGATCTGATGTTTCACGTGATGTTGTTTCTAGGCAACGTCTGATACAATGTCAGACACAAGATTCTGAACTCTCATTGTTGCGCGAGCAAGCACTCACTCCTGATGAGGTTGCAGAAATCCCTGTCGGATACTTCTTGCAGGCAGGTGTATTGATGAGAAAGTGTGTCTCGACCAAGTCGTATTGCCATCCCAGTTTCGGTCACAAGTGATTAGCGTCGCTCATGATTCACCAATGTCAGGACATCTTGATGAGAGGAAGACGTATGACAGGATCATGCAGCATTTCTATAGGCCTCGTATGAAAGCCGATGTTAGTCTGTACTGTAAGACTTGTCACCAGTGCCAAATGGTTGGTAAACCTAATCAGAAGATCCCATCAGCTTAATTGAAACCAATTCCAGCATTCGAGGAACCTTTCAGTAGGATTTTCATCGATTGCGTTGGGCCCCTGCCCAAAACTAGATCTGGTTATCAGTTCCTGTTGACCATCATGTGCAGCTCAACAAGGTTTCCAGAAGTTGTCCCACTTAAGAAAATTACTGCTCAGAGTGTTACTAAAGCACTAGTAAAGTTTTTTTTTGCAGTATTTGGTCTACCTAAGGTGGTTCTGATCAAGGTACAAATTTCACCTCTAATGTATTTAAGCATTCTATGGATCAGTTAGGTGTAGAGCACGTCACATCAAGTGCATATCCTCAGTCGCAGGGAGCCCTGGAGAGGTTCCACCAGACTCTGAAAACAATGCTCAGGACCTTCTGTCATTGTTCTGATAAACATTGGGACGAGAGTGTCCATCTGCTGTTGTTTGCTAATAGAGAAGTAGAACAAGAATCCTTAGGATTCTCTCCAAACGAGTTGGTATTTTGTCATTCAGTACGTGGTCTCTTAAAGGTTCTTGAGGAAAGGTGGTTCCTCGAGGAGGAAGAGGACAATTTGTTGGACTATGTGTCTAAGTTCAGGCATAGTCTTGCGAGAGCTTTCGAGTTGGCCCAGGAGAATCTGGTGCATTCTCAGAGTAAGATGAAATGCTGGTATGACAGAAAGGTGAAGCAGCGCGGCTTTAGTTCTGATGATCAGGTGTTGGTGTTATTCCCATTGATAGGACATCCCTTACAGGCTCGTTATCAGGGACACTATGCAGTAGAAAGTAAACTGAGTGATGTCAACTATGTTGTCAGAATTCCTGATCGTCGTAAATCCAAACAGCTTTGTCACATAAACATGTTGAAGGAGTATCACAGCCGAGACACAGTTGTTCCTAGACCAGTTATGGCCGTGAGTCCAGAATTGGACATGGAGTCCAACGACACAGTGGGTGCTCAAACCAAAGAAGAATCCCATTCTCAGAGTAGGCTGCAGAATTCGCAGGTCCTAAGTATTTTGGTGACACATCTTTCTGATGTTGAATGTGAGGATGTGAAGAATTTAGTTGTTGCTTATCCCAGTATCTTTCCTGATGTTCCTAGCAGAACAGAGTTGATATATCATGATGCAGATGTCGGCGATAGCAGACAAATCGAACGCATCAGTATCGCATGAGTCCTGAAACATGATGTGATGCAAGAGGAGATTGAGTACATGTTAGGGAACAGCATAATTGAAAGTAGCTCTGGTCCTTGGAGTTCTCCATGTTTACTGGTACCTAAGTCAGACAAGTCTTATCGCTTTTGCACAGATTTCAGGAAAGTGAATGCCGTAACAAAAACAGATTTCTACCCAATTACACGTGTTGACGACTGTATTGATCAGGCTGGGAATGCTGTCTATGTCACTAAGTTTGATCTGCTTAAAGGATATTGGCAGGTCCCTCTGACAGAAAGGGCCAAGGAAATTTCAGCTTTTGTGACACCGGATGGGTTTTTCCAGTATGTTGTGATGCCATTTGGCATGAAGAACTCAGCTGCTACATTTCAGCGTTTAGTTAACAGTGTGATCAGTGGTTTGAATGGCTGTGCTGCATACATAGACGACATTGTTGTGTTCAGTGAGAACTGGTCAGAGCATTTGGTGCGAATCCGAGCTCTTTTTGAGAGGTTAGCAGCAGCAAACCTAACTGTTAGTTTGGGTAAAAGTGAGTTTGTGAAGGCTACTGTCACGTTTCTTGGTCATGTTGTCGGAGGTGGGAGAGTTTGTCCTGTATCAGCCAAGGTAGATGCTATCCTTCAGTTTCCCAGGCGGAAAGACAAGAAAGATTTGATGAGATATTCAGGTATGATAGGGTACTACAGAAAATTATGTAAGAATTTCTCTTCTGTTGCTGTCCCTCTTACTGAACTCTTGCGTAAGAACGTAAATTTCTCTGGAAAGCCGAATGTCAGCAGTCATTTGATGCATTGACAGCTATTCTGTCTGATGGTCCAGTCCTCGTTGCTCCTAAATTTGATGAACCGTTCATCATTCAGGTTGACGCCAGTGACTTTGGTGCAGGAGCTGTAATACTGCAGTGTGGTGATGATTCCATAGAACATCCAGTATGCTTCTTTTCGAAGAAATTCGATAGACATCAACGCAATTATTCTACGGTTGAAAAAGGAGCACTAGATCTGGTCATGGCTTTGAGCCATTTTGATATATATATTGTGAATTCTCCTCATCCAGTTGTTGTATATACTGACCATAATCCTCTAGTGGTCATCAGTAGGTAAAAAACAAGAACCAGCGTTTGTTGAGGTGGTCTCTGTTACTTCAGAATTATAATCTAGATATTAGACACATTAGTTGTAAGAACAATGTTGTGGCTGACGCATTTTCTAAAGTGTAAGGTATGCTCTAAGTCAAGTAGACTTAAGTGTACTTGAGTTTCCTTATAAGAAAACTTTCAGTGGGGGATTGTTACGATGTAATTATTTCTTTATTATGTGGGTTGGTATTTTCTCAGAGAACAGTTTACCCACAGTGGGAAGGGAATGTTTTGTTTCCATTTCAGGTGTGCTCCGATGAGTCGATGTCTGGGCGACCTGCAGAGCTCTCACGTGTACAGCGAAACTCACGCAGTCGACAGAGCAGCGTGCACATACAGCGGGCCAGTGACAGGCAACATCGCACATTCAAAACTTTTACTTGTACATAGATTTGGGGATTTAATTGAACATCTAAAAACTTACAGGTTTGTTGTTGTTGATTTCTCGGTGACTGGTTGGTAAATGCAGAACAGTATATTGAAGCTGATGAACGTAACAAGGTGTTCTCTAAAGGGGATAGGTTCATCGTGATGGACGGGTCCATAGGGGGAAAGTGTATCATGGCGGATTGATCTGTGGAAGGAGCAGGCGCTGTGTAGGTGTTCTCTAAAGGGGATAGGTTCATCGTGATGGACGGGTCCATAGGGGGAAAGTGTATCATGGCGGATTGATCTGTGGAAGGGGCAGGCGCTGTGTAGGTGTTCTCTATAGGGGATAGTTTCATCGTGGTGGACGGGTCCATAGGGGGAAAGTGTATCATGGCGGATTGATCTGTGGAAGGGGCAGGCGCTGTGTAGGTGTTCTCTAAAGGGGATAGTTTCATCGTGGTGGACGGGTCCATAGGGGGAAAGTGTATCATGGCGGATTGATCTGAGGGAGGAGCAGGCGCTGTGTAGGTGTTCTCTAAAGGGGATAGTTTCATCGTGGTGGACGGGTCCATAGGGGGAAAGTGTATCATGGCGGATTGATCTGAGGGAGGAGCAGGCGCTGTGTAGGTGTTCTCTAAAGGGGATAGGTTCATCGTGGTGGACGGGTCCATAGGGGGAAAGTGTATCATGGCGGATTGATCTGAGGGAGGAGCAGGCGCTGTGTAGGTGTTCTCTAAAGGGGATTGGTTCATCGTGGTGGACGGGTCCATAGGGGGAAAGTGTATCATGGCGGATTGATCTGAGGGAGGAGCAGGCGCTGTGTAGGTGTTCTCTAAAGGGGATAGGTTCATCGTGATGGACGGGTCCATAGGGGGAAAGTGTATCATGGCGGATTGATCTGTGGAAGGGGCAGGCGCTGTGTAGGTGTTCTCTATAGCGGATAGTTTCATCGTGGTGGACGGGTCCATAGGGGGAAAGTGTATCATGGCGGATTGATCTGTGGAAGGGGCAGGCGCTGTGTAGGTGTTCTCTAAAGGGGATAGTTTCATCGTGGTGGGCGGGTCCATAGGATGTGGGTCTATCATGACGGATTGATCTGAGGGAGGAGCAGGCGCTGTGTAGGTGTTCTCTAAAGGGGATAGTTTCATCGTGGTGGACGGGTCCATAGGGGGAAAGTGTATCATGGCGGATTGATCTGAGGGAGGAGCAGGCGCTGTGTAGGTGTTCTCTAAAGGGGATAGTTTCATCGTGGTGGACGGGTCCATAGGGGGAAAGTGTATCATGGCGGATTGATCTGAGGGAGGAGCAGGCGCTGTGTAGGTGTTCTCTAAAGGGGATAGGTTCATCGTGGTGGACGGGTCCATAGGGGGAAAGTGTATCATGGCGGATTGATCTGAGGGAGGAGCAGGCGCTGTGTAGGTGTTCTCTAAAGGGGATTGGTTCATCGTGGTGGACGGGTCCATAGGGGGAAAGTGTATCATGGCGGATTGATCTGAGGGAGGAGCAGGCGCTGTGTAGGTGTTCTCTAAAGGGGATAGGTTCATCGTGGTGGGCGGGACCATAGGGGGAAAGTGTATCATGGCGGATTGATCTGAGGGAGGAGCAGGCGCTGTGTAAGTGTTCTCTAAAGGGGATAGGTTCATCGTGGTGGGCGGGTCCATAGGGGGAAAGTGTATCATGGCAGATTGATCTGTGGAAGGGGCAGGCGCTGTGTAGGTGTTCTCTAAAGGGGATAGTTTCATCGTGGTGGGCGGGTCCATAGGGGGAAAGTGTATCATGGTGGATTGATCTGTGGAAGGAGCAGGCGCTGTGTAGGTGTTCTCTAAAGGGGATAGTTTCATCGTGGTGGGCGGGTCCATAGGGGGAAAGTGTATCATGGCAGATTGATCTGTGGAAGGAGCAGGCGCTGTGTAGGTGTTCTCTAAAGGGGATAGTTTCATCGTGGTGGACAGGTCCATAGGGGGAAAGTGTATCATGGCAGATTGATCTGTGGGAGGAGCAGGCGCTGTGTAGGTGTTCTCTAAAGGGGATAGTTTCAACGTGGTGGGCGGGTCCATAGGGGAAAAGTGTATCATGGCAGATTGATCTGTGGAGGGAGCAGGCGCTGTGTAGGTGTTCTCTAAAGGGGATAGTTTCATCGTGGTGGGCGGGTCCATAGGGGGAAAGTGTATCATGGCAGATTGATCTGTGGGAGGAGCAGGCGCTGTGTAGGTGTTCTCTAAAGGGGATAGTTTCAACGTGGTGGGCGGGTCCATAGGGGAAAAGTGTATCATGGTGGATTGATCTGTGGAAGGAGCAGGCGCTGTGTAGGTGTTCTCTAAAGGGGATAGTTTCATCGTGGTGGGCGGGTCCATAGGGGGAAAGTGTATCATGGCAGATTGATCTGTGGGAGGAGCAGGCGCTGTGTAGGTGTTCTCTAAAGGGGATAGTTTCAACGTGGTGGGCGGGTCCATAGGGGAAAAGTGTATCATGGCAGATTGATCTGTGGAAGGAGCAGGCGCTGTGTAGGTGTTCTCTAAAGGGGATAGTTTCATCGTGGTGGGCGGGTCCATAGGGGGAAAGTGTATCATGGCAGATTGATCTGTGGGAGGAGCAGGCGCTGTGTAGGTGTTCTCTAAAGGGGATAGTTTCATCGTGGTGGACGGGTCCATAGGGGGAAAGTGTATCATGGCGGATTGATCTGTGGAAGGAGCAGGCGCTGTGTAGGTGTTCTCTAAAGGGGATAGTTTCATCGTGGTGGGCGGGTCCATAGGGGTAAAGTGTATCATGGCGGATTGATCTGTGGAAGGAGCAGGCGCTGTGTAGGTGTTCTCTAAAGGGGATAGGTTCATCGTGGTGGGCGGGTCCATAAGGGGAAAGTGTATCATGGCGGATTGATCTGAGGAAGGAGCAGGCGCTGTGTAGGTGTTCTCTAAAGGGGATAGTTTCATCGTGGTGGGCGGGTCCATAGGGGGAAAGTGTATCATGGCGGATTGATCTGTGGAAGGAGCAGGCGCTGTGTAGGTGTTCTCTAAAGGGGATAGGTTCATCGTGGTGGGCGGGTCCATAGGGGGAAAGTGTATCATGGCGGATTGATCTGTGGAAGGAGCAGGCGCTGTGTAGGTGTTCTCTAAAGGGGATAGGTTCATCGTGGTGGGCGGGTCCATAAGGGGAAAGTGTATCATGCCGGATTGATCTGAGGGAGGAGCAGGCGCTGTGTAGGTGTTCTCTAAAGGGAATAGGTTCATCGTGGTGGGCGGGTCCATAGGGGGAAAGTGTATCATGGCGGATTGATCTGTGGAAGGAGCAGGCGCTGTGTAGGTGTTCTCCAAAGGGGATAGTTTCATCGTGGTGGGCGGGTCCATAGGGGGAAAGTGTATCATGGCGGATTGATCTGAGGGAGGAGCAGGCGCTGTGTAGGTGTTCTCTAAAGGGGATAGGTTCATCGTGGTGGGCGGGACCATAGGGGGAAAGTGTATCATGGCGGATTGATCTGTGGAAGGGGCAGGCGCTGTGTAGGTGTTCTCTAAAGGGGATAGTTTCATCGTGGTGGGCGGGTCCATAGGGGGAAAGTGTATCATGGCAGATTGATCTGTGGAAGGAGCAGGCGCTGTGTAGGTGTTCTCTAAAGGGGATAGTTTCATCGTGGTGGGCGGGTCCATAGGGGGAAAGTGTATCATGGCAGATTGATCTGTGGGAGGAGCAGGCGCTGTGTAGGTGTTCTCTAAAGGGGATAGTTTCATCGTGGTGGGCGGGTCCATAGGGGGGAAGTGTATCATGGCGGATTGATCTGTGGAAGGAGCAGGCGCTGTGTAGGTGTTCTCTAAAGGGGATAGTTTCAACGTGGTGGGCGGGTCCATAGGGGAAAAGTGTATCATGGCAGATTGATCTGTGGAAGGAGCAGGCGTTGTGTAGGTGTTCTCTAAAGGGGATAGTTTCATCGTGGTGGGCGGGTCCATAGGGGGAAAGTGTATCATGGCAGATTGATCTGTGGGAGGAGCAGGCGCTGTGTAGGTGTTCTCTAAAGGGGATAGTTTCATCGTGGTGGGCGGGTCCATAGGGGGAAAGTGTATCATGGCAGATTGATCTGTGGGAGGAGCAGGCGCTGTGTAAGTGTTCTCTAAAGGGGATAGGTTCATCGTGGTGGGCGGGTCCATAGGGGGAAAGTGTATCATGGGGGATTGATCTGTGGAAGGAGCAGGCGCTGTGTAGGTGTTCTCTAAAGGGGATAGTTTCATCGTGGTGGGCGGGTCCATAGGAGGAAAGTGTATCATGGCAGATTGATCTGTGGAAGGAGCAGGCGCTGTGTAGGTGTTCTCTAAAGGGGATAGTTTCATCGTGGTGGGCGGGTCCATAGGGGGAAAGTGTATCATGGCAGATTGATCTGTGGGAGGAGCAGGCGCTGTGTAGGTGTTCTCTAAAGGGGATAGTTTCATCGTGGTGGGCGGGTCCATAGGGGGAAAGTGTATCATGGCGGATTGATCTGTGGAAGGAGCAGGCGCTGTGTAGGTGTTCTCTAAAGGGGATAGGTTCATCGTGGTGGACGGGTCCATAGGGGGAAAGTGTATCATGGCGGATTGATCTGAGGAAGGAGCAGGCGCTGTGTAGGTGTTCTCTAAAGGGGATAGGTTCATCGTGGTGGGTGGGTCCATAGGGGGAAAGTGTATCATGGCAGATTGATCTGTGGGAGGAGCAGGCGCTGTGTAAGTGTTCTCTAAAGGGGATAGGTTCATCGTGGTGGGTGGGTCCATAGGGGGAAAGTGTATCATGGCGGATTGATCTGTGGAAGGAGCAGGCGCTGTGTAGGTGTTCTCTAAAGGGGATAGGTTCATCGTGGTGGACGGGTCCATAGGGGGAAAGTGTATCATGGCGGATTGATCTGAGGAAGGAGCAGGCGCTGTGTAGGTGTTCTCTAAAGGGGATAGTTTCATCGTGGTGGGCGGGTCCATAGGGTTAAAGTGTATCATGGCGGATTGATCTGTGGAAGGAGCAGGCGCTGTGTAGGTGTTCTCTAAAGGGGATAGGTTCATCGTGGTGGGCGGGTCCATAGGGGGAAAGTGTATCATGGCGGATTGATCTGTGGAAGGAGCAGGCGCTGTGTAGGTGTTCTCTAAAGGGGATAGGTTCATCGTGGTTAGCGGGTCCATATGGGGAAAGTGTATCATGGCGGATTGATCTGTGGAAGGAGCAGGCGCTGTGTAAGTGTTCTCTAAAGGGGATAGTTTCATCGTGGTGGACGGGTCCATAGGGGGAAAGTGTATCATGGCGGATTGATCTGAGGGAGGAGCAGGCGCTGTGTAGGTGTTCTCTAAAGGGGATAGGTTCATCGTGGTGGACGGGTCCATACGATGTGGGTCTATCATGGCGGATTGATCTGTGGAAAGAGCAGGCGCTGTGTAGGTGTTCTCTAAAGGGGATAGGTTCATCCTGGTGGACGGGTCCATAGGGGGAAAGTGTATCATGGCGGATTGATCTGAGGGAGGAGCAGGCGCTGTGTAGGTGTTCTCTAAAGGGGATAGGTTCATCGTGGTGGATGGGTCCATAGGGGGAAAGTGTATCATGGCGGATTGATCTGAGGGAGGAGCTGGCGCTGTGTAGGTGTTCTCTAAAGGGGATAGGTTCATCGTGGTGGGCAGGTCCATAGGGGGAAAGTGTATCATGGCGGATTGATCTGAGGGGCGAGCAGGCGCTGTTTAGGTGTTCTCTAAAGGGGATAGGTTCTTCGTGGTGGGCGGGTCCATAGGGGGAAAGTGTATCATGGCGGATTGATCTGTGGAAGGAGCAGGCGCTGTGTAGGTGTTCTCTAAAGGGGATAGTTTCATCGTGGTGGGCGGGTCCATAGGGGGAAAGTGTATCATGGCGGATTGATCTGTGGAAGGAGCAGGCGCTGTGTAGGTGTTCTCTAAAGGGGATAGGTTCATCGTGGTGGGCGGGTCCATAGGGGGAAAGTGTATCATGGCGGATTGATCTGTGGAAGGAGCAGGCGCTGTGTAGGTGTTCTCTAAAGGGGATAGGTTCATCGTGGTGGACGGGTCCATAGGGGGAAAGTGTATCATGGCGGATTGATCTGAGGGAGGAGCAGGCGCTGTGTAGGTGTTCTCTAAAGGGGATAGGTTCATCGTGGTGGACGGGTCCATAGGGGGAAAGTGTATCATGGCGGATTGATCTGAGGGAGGAGCAGGCGCTGTGTAGGTGTTCTCTAAAGGGGATAGGTTCATCGTGGTGGACGGGTCCATAGGATGTGGGTCTATTATGGCGGATTGATCTGTGGAAAGAGCAGGCGCTGTGTAGGTGTTCTCTAAAGGGGATAGGTTCATCGTGGTGGACGGGTCCATAGGGGGAGAGTGTATCATGGCGGATTGATCTGAGGGAGGAGGAGGCGCTGTGTAGGTGTTCTCCAAAGGGGATAGGTTCATCGTGGTGGATGGGTCCATAGGGGGAAAGTGTATCATGGCGGATTGATCTGAGGGAGGAGCAGGCGCTGTGTAGGTGTTCTCTAAAGGGGATAGTTTCATCGTGGTGGGCGGGTCCATAGAGGGTGGGTCTATCATGCCGGATTGATCTGAGGAAGGAACAGGCGCTGTGTAGGTGTTCTCTAAAGGAGATAGGTTCATCGTGGTGGACGGGTCCATAGGGTGTGGGTCTATCATGGCGGATTGATCTGTGGAAAGAGCAGGCGCTGTGTAGGTGTTCTCTAAAGGGGATAGGTTCATCGTGGTGGACGGGTCCATAGGGTGGGGGTCTATCATGGCGGATTGATCTGTGGAAAGAGCAGGCGCTGTGTAGGTGTTCTCTAAAGGGGATAGGTTCATCGTGGTGGGCAGGTCCATAGGGGGAAAGTGTGTCATGGCGTATTGATCTGTGGAAGGAGCAGGCGCTGTGTAGGTGTTCTCTAAAGGGGATAGTTTCATCGTGGTGGGCGGGTCCATAGGGGGAAAGTGTATCATGGCGGATTGATCTGTGGAAGGAGCAGGCGCTGTGTAGGTGTTCTCTAAAGGGGATAGGTTCATCGTGGTGGACGGGTCCGTAGGATGTGGGTCTATCATGGCGGATTGATCTGAGGAAGGAACAGGCGCTGTGTAGGTGTTCTCTAAAGGATGGGCGGGTCCATAGGGGGAAAGTGTGTCATGCCGGATTGATCTGAGGGAGGAGCAGGCGCTGTTTAGGTGTTCTCTAAAGGCGATAGGTTCTTCGTGGTGGGCAGGTCCATAGGGGGAAAGTGTATCATGGCGGATTGATCTGAGGGAGGAGCAGGCGCTGTGTAGATGTTCTCTAAAGGGGATAGTTTCATCGTGGTGGGCGGGTCCATAGGGGGAAAGTGTATCATGGCGGATTGATCTGAGGGAGGAGCAGGCGCTGTGTAGATGTTCTCTAAAGGGGATAGTTTCATCGTGGTGGACGGGTCCATAGGGGGAAAGTGTATCATGGCGGATTGATCTGAGGGAGGAGCAGGCGCTGTGTAGGTGTTCTCTAAAGTGGATAGTTTCATCGTGGTGGGCGGGTCCATAGGGGGAAAGTGTATCATGGCGGATTGATCTGTGGGAGGAGCAGGCGCTGTGTAGGTGTTCTCTAAAGGGGATAGTTTCATCGTGGTGGACGGGTCCATAGGGGGAAAGTGTATCATGGCGGATTGATCTGAGGGAGGAGCAGGCGCTGTGTAGGTGTTCTCTAAAGGGGATAGTTTCATCGTGGTGGGCGGGTCCATAGGGGGAAAGTGTATTATGGCGGATTGATCTGAGGGAGGAGCAGGTGCTGTGTAGGTCTTCTCTAAGCGGGATAGTTTCATCGTGGTGGACGGGTCCATAGGGGGAAAGTGTATCATGGCGGATTGATCTGAGGGAGGAGCAGGCGCTGTGTAGGTGTTCTCTAAAGGGGATAGGTTCATCCTGGTGGACGGGTCCATAGGGTGTGAGCCTATCATGGCAGATTGATCTGAGGGAGGAGCAGGCGCTGTGTAGGTGTTCTCTAAAGGGGATAGGTTCAACGTGGTGGGCGGGTCCATAGGATGTGGGTCTATCATGGCAGATAGATCTGAGGGAGTAGCAGGCGCTGTGTCGGTGTTCTCTAAAGGGGATACGTTCATCGTGGTGGACGGGTCCATAGGATGTGGGTCTATCATGGCGGATTGATCTGAGGGAGGAGCAGGCGCTGTGTAGGTGTTCTCTAAAGGGGATAGGTTCATCGTGGTGGGCGGGTCCATAGGATGTGGGTCTATCATGGCAGATAGATCTGAGGGAGTAGCAGGCGCTGTGTAGGTGTTCTCTAAAGGGGATACGTTCATCGTGGTGGACGGGTCCATAGGGTGTGGGTCTATCATGGCGGATTGATCTGAGGGAGGAGCAGGCGCTGTGTAGGTGTTCTCTAAAGGGGATAGGTTCATCGTGGTGGGCGGGTCCATAGGATGTGGGTCTATCATGGCAGATAGATCTGAGGGAGTAGCAGGCGCTGTGTAGGTGTTCTCTAAAGGGGATAGGTTCATCGTGGTGGGCGGGTCCATAGGATGTGGGTCTATCATGGCAGATAGATCTGAGGGAGGAGCAGGCGCTGTGTAGGTGTTCTCTAAAGGGGATAGGTTCATCCTGGTGGACGGGTCCATAGGGTGCGAGCCTATCATGGCAGATTGATCTGAGGGAGGAGCAGGCGCTGTGTAGGTGTTCTCTATAGGGGATAGGTTCAACGTGGTGGGCGGGTCCATAGGATGTGGGTCTATCATGGCAGATAGATCTGAGGGAGTAGCAGGCGCTGTGTAGGTGTTCTCTAAAGGGGATACGTTCATCGTGGTGGACGGGTCCATAGGGTGTGGGTCTATCATGGCGGATTGATCTGAGGGAGGAGCAGGCGCTGTGTAGGTGTTCTCTAAAGGGGATAGGTTCATCGTGGTGGGCGGGTCCATAGGATGTGGGTCTATCATTGCAGATAGATCTGAGGGAGTAGCAGGCGCTGTGTAGGTGTTCTCTAAAGGGGATACGTTCATCGTGGTGGACGGGTCCATAGGGTGTGGGTCTATCATGGCGGATTGATCTGAGGGAGTAGCAGGCGCTGTGTAGGTGTTCTCTAAAGGGGATAGGTTCATCGTGGTGGGCAGGTCCATAGTGTGAAAGTGTATCATGGCGGATTGATCTGAGGGAGGAGCTGGCGCTGTGTAGGTGTTCTCTAAAGGGGATAGGTTCATCCTGGTGGACGGGTCCATAGGGTGTGAGCCTATCATGGCAGATTGATCTGAGGGAGGAGCAGGTGCTGTGTAGGTGTTCTCTAAAGGGGATAGGTTCAACGTGGTGGGCGGGTCCATAGGATGTGGGTCTATCATGGCAGATAGATCTGAGGGAGTAGCAGGCGCTGTGTAGGTGTTCTCTAAAGGGGATAGGTTCATCGTGGTGGGCAGTTCCATAGGGGGAAAGTGTATCATGGCGGATTAATCTGAGGGAGGAGCAGGCGCTGTGTAGGTGTTCTCTAAAGGGGATAGGTTCATCGTGGTGGGCAGGTCCATAGGGGGAAAGTGTATCATGGCGGATTGATCTGAGGGAGGAGCAGGTGCTGTTTAGGTGTTCTCTAAAGGGGATAGGTTCTTCGTGGTGGGCAGGTCCATAGGGGGAAAGTGTATCATGGCGGATTGATCTGAGGGGGGAGCAGGCGCTGTTTAGGTGTTCTCTAAAGGGGATAGGTTCTTCGTGGTGGGCGGGTCCATAGGGAGAAAGTGTGTCATGGCGGATTGATCTGAGGGAGGAGCAGGCGCTGTTGAGGTGTTCTCTAAAGGCGATAGGTTCTTCGTGGTGGGCAGGTCCATAGGGGGAAAGCGTATCATGGCGGATTGATCTGAGGGAGGAGCAGGCGCTGTGTAGGTGTTCTCTAAAGGGGATAGTTTCATCGTGGTGGACGGGTCCATAGGGGGAAAGTGTATCATTTCGGATTGGTCTGTGGGAGGAGCAGGCGCTGTGTAGGTGTTCTCTAAAGGATATAGTTTCATCGTGGTGGGCGGGTCCATAGGGGGAAAGTGTATCATGGCGGATTGATCTGTGGGAGGAGCAGGCGCTGTGTAGGTGTTCTCTAAAGGGGATAGGTTCATCGTGGTGGACGGGTCCATAGGGGGAAAGTGTATCATGGGGGATTGATCTGTGGGAGGAGCAGGCGCTGTGTAGGTGTTCTCTAAAGGGGATAGTTTCATCGTGGTGGACAGGTCCATAGGGGGAAAGTGTATCATGGCGGATTGATCTGAGGGAGGAGCAGGCGCTGTGTAAGTGTTCTCTAAAGGGGATAGTTTCATCGTGGTGGGCGGGTCCATAGGGGGAAAGTGTATCATGGCGGATTGATCTGAGGGAGGAGCAGGCGCTGTGTAGGTCTTCTCTAAACGGGATAGTTTCATCGTGATGGACGGGTCCATAGGGTGTGGGTCTATCATGGCGGATTGATCTGTGGGAGGAGCAGGCGCTGTGTAGGTGTTCTCTAAAGGGGATAGTTTCATCGTGGTGGACAGGTCCATAGGGGGAGAGTGTATCATGGCGGATTGATCTGTGGAAGGAGGAGGCGCTGTGTAGGTGTTTTCTAAAGGGGATAGTTTCATCGTGGTGGACGGGTCCATAGGGGGAAAGTGTATCATGGTGGATTGATCTGAGGGAGGAGCAGGCGCTGTGTAAGTGTTCTCTAAAGGGGATAGGTTCATCGTGGTGATCGGGTCCATAGGGGGAAAGTGTATCATGGCGGATTGATCTGTGGAAGGAGCAGGCGCTGTGTAGGTGTTCCCTAAAGGGGATAGTTTCATCGCGGTGGGCGGGTCCATAGGGGGAAAGTGTATCATGGCGGATCGATCTGTGGAAGGAGCAGGCGCTGTGTAGGTGTTCTCTAAAGGGGATAGTTTCATCGTGGTGGGCGGGTCCATAAGGGGAAAGTGTATCATGGCGGATTGATCTGTGGAAGGAGCAGGCGCTGTGTAGGTGTTCTCTGAAGGGAATAGGTTCATCGTAGTGGGCGGGTCCATAAGGGGAAAGTGTATCATGGCGGATTGATCAGAGGAAGGAGCAGGCGCTGTGTAGGTGTTCTCTAAAGGGGATAGGTTCATCGTGGTGGGCGGGTCCATAAGGGGAAAGTGTATCATGGCGGATTGATCTGTGGAAGGAGCAGGCGCTGTGTAGGTGTTCTCTGAAGGGAATAGGTTCATCGTGGTGGGCGGGTCCATAAGGGGAAAGTGTATCATGGCGGATTGATCTGTGGAATCGGCAGGCGCTGTGTAGGTGTTCTCTGAAGGGAATAGGTTCATCGTGGTGGGCGGGTCCATAAGGGGAAAGTGTATCATGGCGGATTGATCTGTGGAAGGAGCAGGCGCTGTGTAGGTGTTCTCTGAAGGGAATAGGTTCATCGTGGTGGGCGGGTCCATAAGGGGAAAGTGTATCATGGCGGATTGATCTGTGGAAGGAGCAGGCGCTGTGTAGGTGTTCTCTGAAGGGAATAGGTTCATCGTGGTGGGCGGGTCCATAAGGGGAAAGTGTATCATGGCGGATTGATCTGTGGAAGGAGCAGGCGCTGTGTAGGTGTTCCCTAAAGGGGATAGTTTCATCGCGGTGGGCGGGTCCATAGGGGGAAAGTGTATCATGGCGGATCGATCTGTGGAAGGAGCAGGCGCTGTGTAGGTGTTCTCTAAAGGGGATAGTTTCATCGTGGTGGATGGGTCCATAGGGGCAGAGTGTATCATGGCGGATTGATCTGTGGAATCGGCAGGCGCTGTGTAAGTGTTCTCTAAAGGGGATAGGTTCATCGTGGTGGACGGGTCCATAGGGGGAAAGTGTATCATGGCGGATTGATCTGTGGGAGAAGCAGGCGCTGTGTAGGTGTTCTCTAAAGGGGATAGGTTCATGGTGGTGGATGGGTCCATAGGGGGAAAGTGTATCATGGCGGATTGATCTGAGGGAGGAGCAGGCGCTGTGTAGGTGTTCTCTAAAGGGGATAGGTTCATCGTGGTGGATGGGTCCATAGGGGGAAAGTGTATCATGGCGGATTGATCTGAGGGAGGAGCAGGCGCTGTGTAGGTGTTCTCTAAAGGGGATAGGTTCATCGTGGTGGACGGGTCCATAGGGGGAAAGTGTATCATGGCGGATTGATCTGAGGGAGGAGCAGGCACTGTGTAGGTGTTCTCTAAAGGGGATAGGTTCATCGTGGTGGATGGGTCCATAGGGGGAAAGTGTATCATGACGGATTGATCTGAGGGAGGAGCAGGCACTGTGTAGGTGTTCTCTAAAGGGGATAGGTTCATCGTGGTGGGCGGTTCCATAGGGGGAAAGTGTATCATGGCGGATTGATCTGAGGGAGGAGCAGGCGCTGTGTAGGTGTTCTCTAAAGGGGATAGGTTCTTCGTGGTGGGCAGGTCCATAGGGGGAAAGTGTATCATGGCGGATTGATCTGAGGGGGGAGCAGGCGCTGTTTAGGTGTTCTCTAAAGGGGATAGGTTCTTCGTGGTGGGCAGGTCCATAGGGGGAAAGTGTATCATGGCGGATTGATCTGAGGGGGGAGCAGGCGCTGTTTAGGTGTTCTCTAAAGGGGATAGGTTCATCGTGGTGGGCGGGTCCATAGGGAGAAAGTGTGTCATGGCGGATTGATCTGAGGGAGGAGCAGGCGCTGTTTAGGTGTTCTCTAAAGGCGATAGGTTCCTGTGGTGGGCAGGTCCATAGGGGGAAAGCGTATCATGGCGGATTGATCTGAGGGAGGAGCAGGCGCTGTGTAGGTGTTCTCTAAAGGGGATAGTTTCATCGTGGTGGACGGGTCCATAGGGGGAAAGTGTATCATGGCGGATTGATCTGAGGGAGGAGCAGGCGATGTGTAGGTCTTCTCTAAACGGGATAGTTTCATCGTGATGGACGGGTCCATAGGGTGTGGGTCTATCATGGCGGATTGATCTGTGGGAGGAGCAGGCGCTGTGTAGGTGTTCTCTAAAGGGGATAGTTTCATCGTGGTGGACAGGTCCATAGGGGGAGAGTGTATCATGGCGGATTGATCTGTGGAAAGAGCAGGCGGTGTGTAGGTGTTTTCTAAAGGGGATAGTTTCATCGTGGTGGACGGGTCCATAGGGGGAAAGTGTAAGAGGAAGGAGCAGGCGCTGTGTAGGTGTTCTCTAAAGGAGATAGGTTCATCGTGGTGGGCGGGTCCATAGGGGGAAAGTGTATCATGGCGGATTGATCTGAGGAAGGAGCAGGCGCTGTGTAGGTGTTCTCTAAAGGGGATAGGTTCATCGTGGTGGACAGGTCCATAGGGGGAAAGTGTATCATGGCGGATTGATCTGAGGAAGGAGCAGGCGCTGTGTAGGTGTTCTCTAAAGGGGATAGGTTCATCGTGGTGGACGGGTCCATAGGGGGAAAGTGTATCATGGCGGATTGATCTGTGGGAGAAGCAGGCGCTGTGTAGGTGTTCTCTAAAGGGGATAGGTTCATCGTGGTGGATGGGTCCATAGGGGGAAAGTGTATCATGGCGGATTGATCTGAGGGAGGAGCAGGCGCTGTGTAGGTGTTCTCTAAAGGGGATAGGTTCATCGTGGTGGATGGGTCCATAGGGGGAAAGTGTATCATGGCGGATTGATCTGAGGGAGGAGCAGGCGCTGTGTAGGTGTTCTCTAAAGGGGATGGGATCATCGTGGTGGACGGGTCCATAGGGGAAATTGTATCATGGCGGATTGATCTGAGGGAGGAGCAGGCGCTGTGTAGGTGTTCTCTAAAGGGGATAGGTTCATCGTGGTGGATGGGTCCATAGGGGGAAAGTGTATCATGGCGGATTGATCTGAGGGAGGAGCAGGCACTGTGTAGGTGTTCTCTAAAGGGGATAGGTTCATCGTGGTGGGCGGTTCCATAGGGGGAAAGTGTATCATGGCGGATTGATCTGAGGGAGGAGCAGGCGCTGTGTAGGTCTTCTCTAAACGGGATAGTTTCATCGTGATGGACGGGTCCATAGGGTGTGGGTCTATCATGGCGGATTGATCTGTGGGAGGAGCAGGCGCTGTGTAGGTGTTCTCTAAAGGGGATAGTTTCATTGTGGTGGACAGGTCCATAGGGGGAGAGTGTATCATGGCGGATTGATCTGTGGAAGGAGCAGGCGGTGTGTAGGTGTTTTCTAAAGGGGATAGTTTCATCGTGGTGGACGGGTCCATAGGGGGAAAGTGTATCATGGCGGATTGATCTGAGGGAGGAGCAGGCGCTGTGTAGGTGTTCTCTAAAGGGGATAGGTTCATCGTGGTGGGCAGGTCCATAGGGGGAAAGTGTATCATGGCGGATTGATCTGAGGGAGGAGCTGGCGCTGTGTAGGTGTTCTCTAAAGGGGATAGGTTCTTTGTGGTGGGCGGGTCCATAGGGGGAAAGTGTGTCATGGCGGATTGATCGGAGGGAGGAGCAGGCGCTGTTTAGGTGTTCTCTAAAGGCGATAGGTTCTTCCTGGTGTGCAGGTCCATAGGGGGAAAGTGTATCATGGCGGATTGATCTGAGGGAGGAGCAGGCGCTGTGTAGGTGTTCTCTAAAGGGATAGTTTCATCGTGGTGGACGGGTCCATAGGGGGAAAGTGTATCATGGCGGATTGATCTGTGGGAGGAGCAGGCGCTGTGTAGGTGTTCTCTAAAGGGGATAGTTTCATCGTGGTGGGCGGGTCCATAGGGGGAAAGTGTATCATGGCGGATTGATCTGTGGGAGGAGCAGGCGCTGTGTAGGTGTTCTCTAAAGGGGATAGGTTCATCGTGGTGGACGGGTCCATAGGGGGAAAGTGTATCATGGCGGATTGATCTGTGGGAGGAGCAGGCGCTGTGTAGGTGTTCTCTAAAGGGGATAGTTTCATCGTGGTGGACGGGTCCATAGGGGGAAAGTGTATCATGGTGGATTGATCTGAGGGAGGAGCAGGCACTGTGTAGGTGTTCTCTAAAGGGGATAGTTTCATCGTGGTGGACGGGTCCATAGGGGGAAAGTGTATCATGGCGGATTGATCTGTGGGAGGAGCAGGCGCTGTGTAGGTGTTCTCTAAAGGGGATAGGTTCATCGTGGTGGACGGGTCCATAGGGGGAAAGTGTATCATGGCGGATTGATCTGTGGGAGGAGCAGGCGCTGTGTAGGTGTTCTCTAAAGGGGATAGTTTCATCGTGGTGGACGGGTCCATAGGGGGAAAGTGTATCATGGTGGATTGATCTGAGGGAGGAGCAGGCGCTGTGTAGTTGTTCTCTAAAGAGGATAGGTTCATCATGGTGGGCAGGTCCATAGGGGGAAAGTGTATCATGGCGGATTGATCTGAGGGAGGAGCAGGCGCTGTGTAGTTGTTCTCTAAAGAGGATAGGTTCATCATGGTGGGCAGGTCCATAGGGGGAAAGTGTATCATGGCGGATTGATCTGTGGGAGGAGCAGGCGCTGTGTAGGTGTTCTCTAAAGGGGATAGGTTCATAGTGGTGGACGGGTGTGTAGGTGTTCTCTAAAGGGGATAGGTTCATCGTGGTGGACGGGTCCATAGGGGGAAAGTGTATCATGGGGGATTGATCTGTGGGAGGAGCAGGCGCTGTGTAGGCGTTCTCTAAAGGGGATAGTTTCATCGTGGTGGACAGGTCCATAGGGGGAAAGTGTATCATGGCGGATTGATCTGAGGGAGGAGCAGGCGCTGTGTAGGTGTTCTCTAAAGGGGATAGTTTCATCGTGGTGGTCGGGTCCAGAGGGGGAAAGTGTATCATGGCGGATTGATCTGAGGGAGGAGCAGGCGCTGTGTAGGTCTTCTCTAAACGGGATAGTTTCATCGTGATGGACTGGTCCATAGGGTGTGGGTCTATCATGGCGGATTGATATGTGGGAGGAGCAGGCGCTGTGTAGGTGTTCTCTAAAGGGGATAGTTTCATCGTGGTGGACAGGTCCATATTGGGAGACTGTATCATGGCGGATTGATCTGTGGAAGGAGCAGGCGGTGTGTAGGTGTTTTCTAAAGGGGATAGTTTCATCGTGGTGGACGGGTCCATAGGGGGAAAGGGTATCATGGTGGATTGATCTGAGGGAGGAGCAGGCGCTGTGTAAGTGTTCTCTAAAGGGGATAGGTTCATCGTGGTGGGCGGCTCCATAGGGGGAAAGTGTATCATGGCGGATTGATCTGTGGAAGGAGCAGGCGTTGTGTAATTGTTCCCTAAAGGGGATAGTTTCATCGTGGTGGGCGGGTCCATAGGGGGAAAGTGTATCATGGCGGATTGATCTGTGGAAGGAGCAGGCGCTGTGTAGGTGTTCTCTAAAGGGGATAGTTTCATCGTGGTTTGCGGGTCCATAGGGGGAAAGTGTATCATGGCGGATTGATCTGTGGAAGGAGCAGGCGCTGTGTAGGTGTTCTCTAAAGGGGATAGGTTCATCGTGGTGGGCGGGTCCATAAGGGGAAAGTGTATCATGGCGGATTGATCAGAGGAAGGAGCAGGCGCTGTGTAGGTGTTCTCTGAAGGAGATAGGTTCATCGTGGTGGGCGGGTCCGTAGGATGTGGGTCTATCATGGCGGATTGATCTGAGGAAGGAGGAGGCGCTGTGTAGGTGTTCTCTAAAGGGGATAGGTTCATCGTGGTGGACGGGTCCATAGGGGGAAAGTGTATCATGGCGGATTGATCTGTGGGAGAAGCAGGCGCTGTGTAGGTGTTCTCTAAAGGGGATAGGTTCATCGTGGTGGATGGGTCCATAGGGGGAAAGTGTATCATGGCGGATTGATCTGAGGGAGGAGCAGGCGCTGTGTAGGTGTTCTCTAAAGGGGATAGGTTCATCGTGGTGGACGATCCATAGGGGGAAAGTGTATCATAGCGGATTGATCTGAGGGAGGAGCAGGCGCTGTGTAGGTGTTCTCTAAAGGGGATAGGTTCATCGTGGTGGATGGGTCCATAGGGGGAAATTGTATCATGGCGGATTGATCTGAGGGAGGAGCAGGCACTGTGTAGGTGTTCTCTAAAGGGGATAGGTTCATCGTGGTGGGCGGTTCCATAGGGGGAAAGTGTATCATGGCGGATTGATCTGAGGGAGGAGCAGGCGCTGTGTAGGTGTTCTCTAAAAGGGATAGGTTCATCGTGGTGGGCAGGTCCATAGGGGGAAAGTGTATCATGGCAGATTGATCTGAGGGAGGAGCAGGCGCTGTTTAGGTGTTCTCTAAAGGGGATAGGTTCTTGGTGGTGGGCAGGTCCATAGGGGGAAAGTGTATCATGGCGGATTGATCTGAGGGGGGAGCAGGCGCTGTTTAGGTGTTCTCTAAAGGGGATAGGTTCTTCGTGGTGGGCGGGTCCATAGGGAGAAAGTGTGTCATGGCGGATTGATCTGAGGGAGGAGCAGGCGCTGTTTAGGTGTTCTTTAAAGGCGATAGGTTCCTCGTGGTGGGCAGGTCCATAGGGGGAAAGCGTATCATGGCGGATTGATCTGAGGGTGGAGCAGGCGCTGTGTAGGTGTTCTCTAAAGGGGATAGTTTCATCGTGGTGGACGGGTCCATAGGGGGAAAGTGTATCATGGCGGATTGATCTGAGGGAGGAGCAGGCGCTGTGTAGGTGTTCTCTAAAGGGGATAGGTTCATCGTGGTGGGCGGGTCCATAGGGGGAAAGTGTATCATGGCGGATTGATCTGAGGGAGGAGCAGGCGCTGTGTAGGTCTTCTCTAAACGGGATAGTTTCATCGTGATGGACGGGTCCATAGGGTGTGGGTCTATCATGGCGGATTGATCTGTGGGAGGAGCAGGCGCTGTGTAGGTGTTCTCTAAAGGGGATAGTTTCATCGTGGTGGACAGGTCCATAGGGGGAGAGTGTATCATGGCGGATTGATCTGTGGAAGGAGCAGGCGGTGTGTAGGTGTTTTCTAGAGGGGATAGTTTCATCGTGGTGGACGGGTCCATAGGGGGAAAGTGTATCATGGTGGATTGATCTGAGGGAGGAGCAGGCGCTGTGTAAGTGTTCTCTAAAGGGGATAGGTTCATCGTGGTGGGCGGGTCCATAGGGGGAAAGTGTATCATGGCGGATTGATCTGTGGAAGGAGCAGGCGCTGTGTAGGTGTTCCCGAAAGGGGATAGTTTCATCGTGGTGGGCGGGTCCATAGGGGGAAAGTGTATCATGGCGGATTGATCTGTTGAAGGAGCAGGCGCTGTGTAGGTGTTCTCTAAAGGGGATAGGTTCATCGTGGTGGGCAGGTCCATAGGGGGAAAGTGTATCATGGCGGATTGATCTGAGGGAGGAGCAGGCGCTGTGTAGGTGTTCTCTAAAGGGGATAGTTTCATCGTGGTGGGCGGGTCCATAAGGGGAAAGTGTATCATGGCGGATTGATCTGTGGAAGGAGCAGGCGCTGTGTAGGTGTTCTCTGAAGGGGATAGGTTCATCGTGGTGGGCGGGTCCATAAGGGGAAAGTGTATCATGGCGGATTGATCAGAGGAAGGAGCAGGCGCTGTGTAGGTGTTCTCTAAAGGAGATAGGTTCATCGTGGTGGGCGGGTCCGTAGGATGTGGGTCTATCATGGCGGATTGATCTGATTAAGGAGCAGGCGCTGTGTAGGTGTTCTCTAAAGGGGACAGGTTCATCGTGGTGGACGGGTCCATAGGGGGAAAGTGTATCATGGCGGATTGATCTGTGGGAGAAGCAGGTGCTGTGTAGGTGTTCTCTAAAGGGGATAGGTTCATCGTGGTGGATGGGTCCATAGGGGGAAAGTGTATCATGGCGGATTGATCTGAGGGAGGAGCAGGCGCTGTGTAGGTGTTCTCTAAAGGGGATAGGTTCATCGTGGTGGATGGGTCCATAGGGGGAAAGTGTATCAT
The DNA here is from genome assembly GCA_949152475.1 of Terebella lapidaria. Taxonomy (NCBI): domain Eukaryota; kingdom Metazoa; phylum Annelida; class Polychaeta; order Terebellida; family Terebellidae; genus Terebella; species Terebella lapidaria. The sequence goes on from OX424556.1 coordinate 52,985,035, forward strand.
GGCGGATTGATCTGAGGGAGGAGCAGGCGCTGTGTAGGTGTTCTCTAAAGGGGATGGGTTCATCGTGGTGGGCAGGTCCATAGGGGGAAAGTGTATCATGGCGGATTGATCTGAGGGAGGAGCAGGCGCTGTGTAGGTGTTCTCTAAAGGGGATAGGTTCATCGTGGTGGGCGGTTCCATAGGGGGAAAGTGTATCATGGCGGATTGATCTGAGGGAGGAGCAGGCGCTGTGTAGGTGTTCTCTAAAGGGGATAGGTTCATCGTGGTGGGCAGGTCCATAGGGGGAAAGTGTATCATGGCGGATTGATCTGAGGGAGGAGCAGGCGCTGTTTAGGTGTTCTCTAAAGGGAATAGGTTCTTCGTGGTGGGCAGGTCCATAGGGGGAAAGTGTATCATGGCGGATTGATCTGAGGGGGGAGCAGGCGCTGTTTAGGTGTTCTCTAAAGGGGATAGGTTCTTCGTCGTGGGCGGGTCCATAGGGAGAAAGTGTGTCATGGCGGATTGATCTGAGGGAGGAGCAGGCGCTGTGTAGGTGTTCTCTAAAGGGGATAGGTTCATCGTGGTGGACGGGTCCATAGGGGGAAAGTGTATCATGGGGGATTGATCTGTGGGAGGAGCAGGCGCTGTGTAGGTGTTCTCTAAAGGGGATAGTTTCATCGTGGTGGGCGGGTCCATAGGGGGAAAGTGTATCATGGCGGATTGATCTGAGGGAGGAGCAGGCGCTGTGTAGGTGTTCTCTAAAGGGGATAGTTTCATCGTGGTGGGCGGGTCCATAGGGGGAAAATGTATCATGGCGGATTGATCTGAGGGAGGAGCAGGCGCTGTGTAGGTGTTCTCTAAAGGGGATAGTTTCATCGTGGTGGACAGGTCCATAGGGGGAAAGTGTATCATGGCGGATTGATCTGAGGGAGGAGCAGGCGCTGTGTAGGTGTTCTCTAAAGGGGATAGTTTCATCGTGGTGGGCGGGTCCATAGGGGGAAAATGTATCATGGCGGATTGATCTGAGGGAGGAGCAGGCGCTGTGTAGGTCTTCTCTAAACGGGATAGTTTCATCGTGATGGACGGGTCCATAGGGTGTGGGTCTATCATGGCGGATTGATCTCTGGGAGGAGCAGGCGCTGTGTAGGTGTTCTCTAAAGGGGATAGTTTCATCGTGGTGGACAGGTCCATAGGGGGAGTGTATCATGGCGGATTGATCTGTGGAAGGAGCAGGCGGTGTGTAGGTGTTTTCTAAAGGGGATAGTTTCATCGTGGTGGACGGGTCCATAGGGGGAAAGTGTATCATGGCGGATTGATCTGAGGGAGGAGCAGGCGCTGTGTAGGTGTTCTCTTAAGGGGATAGGTTCATCGTGGTGGGCAGGTCCATAGGGGGAAAGTGTATCATGGCGGATTGATCTGAGGGAGGAGCTGGCGCTGTGTAGGTGTTCTCTAAAGGGGATAGGTTCATCGTGGTGGGCGGGTCCATAGGGGGAAAGTGTATCATGGCGGATTGATCTGAGGGAGGAGCAGGCGCTGTGTAGGTGTTCTTTAAAGGGGATAGTTTCATCGTGGTGGACGGGTCCATAGGATGTGGGTCTATCATGGCGGATTGATCTGAGGGAGGAGCAGGCGCTGTGTAGGTGTTCTCTAAAGGGGATAGGTTCATCGTGGTGGGCGGGTCCATAGGGGGAAAGTGTATCATGGCGGATTGATCTGAGGGAGGAGCAGGCGCTGCGTAGGTGTTCTCTAAAGGGGATAGTTTCATCGTGGTGGATGGGTCCATAGGGGGAAAGTGTATCATGGCGGATTGATCTGAGGGGGGAGCAGGCGCTGTTTAGGTGTTCTCTAAAGGGGATAGGTTCTTCGTGGTGGGAGGGTCCATAGGGGGAAAGTGTATCATGGCGGATTGATCTGAGGGAGGAGCTGGCGCTGTGTAGGTGTTTTCTAAAGGGGATAGGTTCATCGTGGTGGGCAGGTCCATAGGGGGAAAGTGTATCATGGCGGATTGATCTGAGGGGGGAGCAGGCGCTGTTTAGGTGTTCTCTAAAGGGGATAGGTTCTTTGTGGTGGGCGGGTCCATAGGGGGAAAGTGTGTCATGGCGGATTGATCTGAGGGAGGAGCAGGCGCTGTTTAGGTGTTCTCTAAAGGCGATAGGTTCTTCCTGGTGGGCAGGTCCATAGGGGGAAAGTGTATCATGGCAGATTGATCTGAGGGAGGAGCAGGCGCTGTGTAGGTGTTCTCTAAAGGGGATAGTTTCATCGTGGTGGACGGGTCCATAGGGGGAAAGTGTATCATGGCGGATTGATCTGTGGGAGGAGCAGGCGCTGTGTAGGTGTTCTCTAAAGGGGATAGTTTCATCGTGGTGGGCGGGTCCATAGGGGGAAAGTGTATGATGGCGGATTGATCTGTGGGAGGAGCAGGCGCTGTGTAGGTGTTCTCTAAAGGGGATAGGTTCATCGTGGTGGACGGGTCCATAGGGGGAAAGTGTATCATGGCGGATTGATCTGTGGGAGGAGCAGGCGCTGTGTAGGTGTTCTCTAAAAAGGATAGTTTCATCGTGGTGGACGGGTCCATAGGGGGAAAGTGTATCATGGCGGATTGATCTGAGGGAGGAGCAGGCGCTGTGTAGGTGTTCTCTAAAAAGGATAGTTTCATCGTGGTGGGCTGGTCCATAGGGGGAAAGTGTATCATGGCGGATTGATCTGAGGGAGGAGCAGGCGCTGTGTAGGTCTTCTCTAAACGGGATAGTTTCATCGTGATGGACGGGTCCATAGGGTGTGGGTCTATCATGGCGGATTGATCTGTGGGAGGAGCAGGCGCTGTGTAGGTGTTCTCTAAAGGGGATAGGTTCATCGTGGTGGACGGGTCCATAGGGGGAAAGTGTATCATGGCGGATTGATCTGAGGGAGGAGCAGGCGCTGTGTAGGTGTTCTCTAAAGGGGATAGGTTCATCATGGTGGGCGGGTCCATAGGATGTGGGTCTATCATGGCAGATAGATCTGAGGGAGTAGCAGGCGCTGTGTAGGTGTTCTCTAAAGGGGATAGGTTCATCGTGGTGGGCGGGTCCATAGGATGTGGGTCTATCATGGCAGATAGATCTGAGGGAGTAGCAGGCGCTGTGTAGGTGTTCTCTAAAGGGGATAGTTTCATCATGGTGGACGAGTCCATAGGGGGAAAGTGTATCATGGCGGATTGATCTGAGGGAGGAGCAGGAGCTGTGTAGGTGTTCTCTAAAGGGGATAGGTTCATCGTGGTGGACGGGTCCATAGGATGTGGGTCTATCATGGCGGAGTGATCTGTGGAAGGAGCCGGCGCTGTGTAAGTGTTCTCTAAAGGGGATAGGTTCATCGTGGTGGACGGGTCCATAGGGGGAAAGTGTGTCATGGCGGATTGATCTGAGGGAGGAGCAGGCGCTGTTTAGGTGTTCTCTAAAGGCGATAGGTTCTTCGTGGTGGGCAGGTCCATAGGGGGAAAGTGTATCATGGCGGATTGATCTGAGGGAGGAGCAGGCGCTGTGTAGGTGTTCTCTAAAGGGGATAGTTTCATCGTGGTGGACGGGTCCATAGGGGGAAAGTGTATCATGGCGGATTGATCTGAGGGAGGAGCAGGCGCTGTGTAGGTGTTCTTTAAAGGGGATAGTTTCATCGTGGTGGACGGGTCCATAGGATGTGGGTCTATCATGGCGGATTGATCTGAGGAAGGAGCAGGCGCTGTGTAGGTGTTCTCTAAAGGGGATAGTTTCATCGTGGTGGACGGGTCCATAGGGGGAAAGTGTATCATGGCGGATTGATCTGAGGGAGGAGCAGGCGCTGTGTAGGTGTTCTTTAAAGGGGATAGTTTCATCGTGGTGGACGGGTCCATAGGATGTGGGTCTATCATGGCGGATTGATCTGAGGAAGGAGCAGGCGCTGTGTAGGTGTTCTCTAAAGGGGATAGTTTCATCGTGGTGGATGGGTCCATAGGGGCAGAGTGTATCATGGCGCATTGATCTGTGGGAGGAGCAGGCGCTGTGTAGGTGTTCTCTAAAGGGGATAGTTTCATCGTGATGGACGGGTCCATAGGGGGAAAGTGTATCATGGCGGATTGATCTGAGGGAGGAGCAGGCGCTGTGTAGGTGTTCTCTAAAGGGGATAGTTTCATCGTGGTGGACGGGTCCATAGGGGGAAAGTGTATCATGGCGGATTGATCTGTGGGAGGAGCAGGCGCTGTGTAGGTGTTCTCTAAAGGGGATAGTTTCATCGTGGTGGGCGGGTCCATAGGGGGAAAGTGTATCATGGCGGATTGATCTGTGGGAGGAGCAGGCGCTGTGTAGGTGTTCTCTAAAGGGGATAGGTTCATCGTGGTGGACGGGTCCATAGGGGGAAAGTGTATCATGGCGGATTGATCTGAGGGAGGAGCAGGCGCTGTGTAGGTGTTCTCTAAAGGGGATAGGTTCATCGTGGTGGGCGGGTCCATAGGGTGTGGGTCTATCATGGCGGATTGATCTGTGGGAGGAGCAGGCGCTGTGTAGGTGTTCTCTAAAGGGGATAGGTTCATCGTGGTGGACGGGTTCATAGGGGGAAAGTGTATCATGGCGGATTGATCTGAGGGAGGAGCAGGCGCTGTGTAGGTGTTCTCTAAAGGGGATAGTTTCATCGTGGTGGGCAGGTCCATAGGGGGAAAGTGTATCATGGTGGATTGATCTGAGGGAGGAGCAGGCGCTGTGTAGGTGTTCTCTAAAGGGGATAGTTTCATCGTGGTGGGCGGGTCCATAGGGGGAAAGTGTATCATGGCGGATTGATCTGAGGGAGGAGCAGGCGCTGTGTAGGTCTTCTTTAAACGGGATAGTTTCATCGTGATGGACGGGTCCATAGGGTGTGGGTCTATCATGGCGGATTGATCTGTGGGAGGAGCAGGCGCTGTGTAGGTGTTCTCTAAAGGGGATAGGTTCATCGTGGTGGACGGGTCCATAGGGGGAAAGTGTATCATGGCGGATTGATCTGTGGGAGGAGCAGGCGCTGTGTAGGTGTTCTCTAAAGGGGATAGGTTCATCGTGGTGGGCAGGTCCATAGGGGGAAAGTGTATCATGGTGGATTGATCTGAGGGAGGAGCTGGCGCTGTGTAGGTGTTCTCTAAAGGGGATAGGTTCATCGTGGTGGGCGGGTCCATAGGATGTGGGTCTATCATGGCAGATAGATCTGAGGGAGTAGCAGGCGCTGTGTAGGTGTTCTCTAAAGGGGATAGGTTCATCGTGGTGGGCGGGTCCATAGGATGTGGGTCTATCATGGCAGATAGATCTGAGGGAGTAGCAGGCGCTGTGTAGGTGTTCTCTAAATGGGATAGTTTCATCGTGGTGGACGAGTCCATAGGGGGAAAGTGTATCATGGCGGATTGATCTGAGGGAGGAGCAGGCGCTGTGTAGGTGTTCTCTAAAGGGGATAGGTTCATCGTGGTGGGCGGGTCCATAGGATGTGGGTCTATCATGGCGGAGTGATCTGTGGAAGGAGCCGGCGCTGTGTAGGTGTTCTCTAAAGGGGATAGGTTCATCGTGGTGGACGGGTCCATAGGGGGAAAGTGTATCATGGCGGATTGATCTGAGGGAGGAGCAGGCGCTGTGTAGGTGTTCTCTAAAGGGGATAGGTTCATCGTGGTGGGCGGGTCCATAGGGGGAAAGTGTATCATGGCGGATTGATCTGAGGGAGGAGCAGGCGCTGTGTAGGTGTTCTCTAAAGGGGATAGGTTCATCGTGGTGGGCGGGTCCATAGGGTGAAAGTGTATCATGGCGGTTTGATCTGAGGGAGGAGCAGGCGCTGTGTAGGTGTTCTCTAAAGGGGATAGGTTCATCGTGGTGGATGGGTCCATAGGGGGAAAGTGTATCATGGCGGATTGATCTGAGGGAGGAGCAGGCGCTGTTTAGGTGTTCTCTAAAGGGGATAGGTTCATCGTGGTGGGCAGGTCCATAGGGGGAAAGTGTATCATGGCGGATTGATCTGAGGGAGGAGCAGGCGCTGTGTAGGTGTTCTCTAAAGGGGATAGGTTCTTCGTGGTGGGCGGGTCCATAGGGGGAAAGTGTATCATGGCGGATTGATCTGAGGGAGGAGCAGGCGCTGTGTAGGTGTTCTCTAAAGGGGATAGGTTCATCGTGGTGGGCAGGTCCATAGGGTGAAAGTGTATCATGGCGGATTGATCTGAGGGAGGAGCTGGCGCTGTGTAGGTGTTCTCTAAAGGGGATAGGTTCATCGTGGTGGGCGGGTCCATAGGATGTGGGTCTATCATGGCAAATAGATCTGAGGGAGTAGCAGGCGCTGTGTAGGTGTTCTCTGAAGGGGATAGGTTCATCGTGGTGGGCGGGTCCATAGGATGTGGGTCTATCATGGCAGATAGATCTGAGGGAGTAGCAGGCGCTGTGTAGGTGTTCTCTAAAGGGGATAGTTTCATCGTGGTGGACGAGTCCATAGGGGGAAAGTGTATCATGGCGGATTGATCTGAGGGAGGAGCAGGCGCTGTGTAGGTGTTCTCTAAAAGGGATAGGTTCATCGTGGTGGACGGGTCCATAGGATGTGGGTCTATCATGGCGGAGTGATCTGTGGAAGGAGCAGGGGATATGTAGGTGTTTTTTAAAGGGGATAGGTTCATCGTGGTGGACGGGTCCATAGGGGGAAAGTGTATCATGGCGGATTGATCTGAGGGAGGAGCAGGCGCTGTGTAGGTGTTCTCTAAAGGGGATAGGTTCATCGTGGTGGGCGGGTCCATAGGGTGAAAGTGTATCATGGCAGATAGATCTGAGGGAGTAGCAGGCGCTGTGTAGGTGTTCTCTAAAGGGGATAGGTTCATCGTGGTGGGCGGGTCCATAGGATGTGGGTCTATCATGGCAGATAGATCTGAGGGAGTAGCAGGCGCTGTGTAGGTGTTCTCTAAAGGGGATAGTTTCATCGTGGTGGACGAGTCCATAGGGGGAAAGTGTATCATGGCGGATTGATCTGAGGGAGGAGCAGGCGCTGTGTAGGTGTTCTCTAAAGGGGATAGGTTCATCGTGGTGGGCGGGTCCATAGGATGTGGGTCTATCATGGCGGAGTGATCTGTGGAAGGAGCCGGCGCTGTGTAGGTGTTCTCTAAAGGGGATAGGTTCATCGTGGTGGACGGGTCCATAGGGGGAAAGTGTATCATGGCGGATTGATCTGAGGGAGGAGCAGGCGCTGTGTAGGTGTTCTCTAAAGGGGATAGGTTCATCGTGGTGGGCGGGTCCATAGGGGGAAAGTGTATCATGGCGGATTGATCTGAGGGAGGAGCAGGCGCTGTGTAGGTGTTCTCTAAAGGGGATAGGTTCATCGTGGTGGGCGGGTCCATAGGGTGAAAGTGTATCATGGCGGTTTGATCTGAGGGAGGAGCAGGCGCTGTGTAGGTGTTCTCTAAAGGGGATAGGTTCATCGTGGTGGATGGGTCCATAGGGGGAAAGTGTATCATGGCGGATTGATCTGAGGGAGGAGCAGGCGCTGTGTAGGTGTTCTCTAAAGGGGATAGGTTCATCGTGGTGGGCAGGTCCATAGGGGGAAAGTGTATCATGGCGGATTGATCTGAGGGGGGAGCAGGCGCTGTTTAGGTGTTCTCTAAAGGGGATAGGTTCTTCGTGGTGGGCGGGTCCATAGGGGGAAAGTGTATCATGGCGGATTGATCTGAGGGAGGAGCAGGCGCTGTGTAGGTGTTCTCTAAAGGGGATAGGTTCATCGTGGTGGGCAGGTCCATAGGGTGAAAGTGTATCATGGCGGATTGATCTGAGGGAGGAGCTGGCGCTGTGTAGGTGTTCTCTAAAGGGGATAGGTTCATCGTGGTGGGCGGGTCCATAGGATGTGGGTCTATCATGGCAGATAGATCTGAGGGAGTAGCAGGCGCTGTGTAGGTGTTCTCTGAAGGGGATAGGTTCATCGTGGTGGGCGGGTCCATAGGATGTGGGTCTATCATGGCAGATAGATCTGAGGGAGTAGCAGGCGCTGTGTAGGTGTTCTCTAAAGGGGATAGTTTCATCGTGGTGGACGAGTCCATAGGGGGAAAGTGTATCATGGCGGATTGATCTGAGGGAGGAGCAGGCGCTGTGTAGGTGTTCTCTAAAAGGGATAGGTTCATCGTGGTGGACGGGTCCATAGGATGTGGGTCTATCATGGCGGAGTGATCTGTGGAAGGAGCAGGGGATATGTAGGTGTTTTTTAAAGGGGATAGGTTCATCGTGGTGGACGGGTCCATAGGGGGAAAGTGTATCATGGCGGATTGATCTGAGGGAGGAGCAGGCGCTGTGTAGGTGTTCTCTAAAGGGGATAGGTTCATCGTGGTGGGCGGGTCCATAGGGTGAAAGTGTATCATGGCGGATTGATCTGAGGGAGGAGCAGGCGCTGTGTAGGTGTTCTCTAAAGCGGATTGATCTGAGGGAGGAGCAGGCGCTGTGTAGGTGTTCTCTAAAGGGGATAGGTTCATCGTGGTGGATGGGTCCATAGGGGGAAAGTGTATCATGGCGGATTGATCTGAGGGAGGAGCAGGCGCTGTGTAGGTGTTCTCTAAAGGGGATAGGTTCATCGTGGTGGGCAGGTCCATAGGGGGAAAGTGTATCATGGCGGATTGATCTGAGGGGGGAGCAGGCGCTGTTTAGGTGTTCTCTAAAGGGGATAGGTTCTTCGTGGTGGGCGGGTCCATTGGGGGAAAGTGTATCATGGCGGATTGATCTGAGGGAGGAGCAGGCGCTGTGTAGGTGTTTTCTAAAGGGGATAGGTTCATCGTGGTGGGCAGGTCCATAAGGGGAAAGTGTATCATGGCGGATTGATCTGAGGGGGGAGCAGGCGCTGTTTAGGTGTTCTCTAAAGGGGATAGGTTCTTCGTGGTGGGCGGGTCCATAGGGGGAAAGTGTGTCATGACGGATTGATCTGAGGGAGGAGCAGGCGCTGTTTAGGTGTTCTCTAAAGGCGATTGGTTCTTCGTGGTGGGCAGGTCCATAGGGGGAAAGTGTATCATGGCGGATTGATCTGAGGGAGGAGCAGGCGCTGTGTAGGTGTTCTCTAAAGGGGATAGGTTCATCGTGGTGGGCAGGTCCATAGGGGGAAAGTGTATCATGGCGGATTGATCTGAGGGAGGAGCAGGCGCTGTTTAGGTGTTCTCTAAAGGGTATAGGTTCTTCGTGGTGGGCGGGTCCATAGGGGGAAAGTGTATCATGGCGGATTGATCTGAGGGAGGAGCAGGCGCTGTGTAGGTGTTCTCTAAAGGGGATAGTTTCATCGTGGTGGACGGGTCCATAGGGGGAAAGTGTATCATGGTGGATTGATCTGAGGGAGGAGCTGGCGCTGTGTAGGTGTTCTCTAAAGGGGAAAGTTTCATCGTGGTGGGCGGGTCCATAGGGGGAAAGTGTATCATGGCGGATTGATGTGTGGGAGGAGCAGGCGCTGTGTAGGTGTTCTCTAAAGGGGATAGGTTCATCGTGGTGGACGGGTCCATAGGGGGAAAGTGTATCATGGCGGATTGATCTGAAGGAGGAGCAGGCGCTGTGTAGGTCTTCTCTAAACGGGATAGTTTCATCGTGGTGGACGGGTCCATAGGGGGAAAATGTATCATGGCGGATTGATCTGAGGGAGGAGCAGGCGCTGTGTAGGTGTTCTCTAAAGGGGATAGGTTCATCGTGGTGGACGGGTCCATAGGGTGAAAGTGTATCATGGCGGATTGATCTGAGGGAGGAGCTGGCGCTGTGTAGTTGTTCTCTAAAGGGGATAGGTTCATCCTGGTGGACGGGTCCATAGGGTGTGAGCCTATCATGGCAGATTGATCTGAGGGAGGAGCAGGCGCTGTGTAGGTGTTCTCTAAAGGGGATAGGTTCATCGTGGTGGGCAGGTCCATAGGGTGAAAGTGTATCATGGCGGATTGATCTGAGGGAGGAGCTGGCGCTGTGTAGTTGTTCTCTAAAGGGGATAGGTTCATCCTGGTGGACGGGTCCATAGGGTGTGAGCCTATCATGGCAGATTGATCTGAGGGAGGAGCAGGCGCTGTGTAGGTGTTCTCTAAAGGGGATAGGTTCATCGTGGTGGACGGGTCCATAGGATGTGGGTCTATCATGGCAGATAGATCTGAGGGAGTAGCAGGCGCTGTGTAGGTGTTCTCTAAAGGGGATAGGTTCATCGTGGTGGACGGGTCCATAGGGTGTGGGTCTATCATGGCGGATTGATCTGAGGGAGGAGCAGGCGCTGTGTAGGTGTTCTCTAAAGGGGATAGTTTCATCGTGGTGGGCGGGTCCATAGGGGGAAAGTGTATCATGGCGGATTGATCTGAGGGAGGAGCAGGCGCTGTGTAGGTCTTCTCTAAACGGGATAGTTTCATCGTGATGGACGGGTCCATAGGGTGTGGGTCTATCATGGCGGACTGATCTGTGGGAGGAGCAGGCGCTGTGTAGGTGTTCTCTAAAGGGGATAGTTTCATCGTGGTGGACAGGTCCATAGGGGGAGTGTGTATCATGGCGGATTGATCTGAGGGAGGAGCAGGCGCTGTGTAGGTGTTCTCTAAAGGGGATAGGTTCATCGTGGTGGGCGGGTCCATAAGGTGAAAGTGTATCATGGCGGATTGATCTGAGGGAGGAGCTGGCGGTGTGTAGGTGTTCTCTAAAGGGGATAGGTTCATCGTGGTGGGCGGGTCCATAGGGGGAAAGTGTATCGTGGCAGATTGATCTGTGGAAGGGGCATGCGCTGTGTAGGTGTTCTCTAAAGGGGATAGTTTCATCATGGTAGGCGGGTCCATAGGGGGAAAGTGTATCATGGTGGATTGATCTGTGGAAGGAGCAGGCGCTGTGTAGGTGTCCCCCTAAAGGGGATAGTTTCATCGTGGTGGGCGGGTCCATAAGGGGAAAGTGTATCATGGCGGATTGATCTGTGGAAGGAGCAGGCGCTGTGTAGGTGTTCTCTAAAGGGGATATGTTCATCGTGGTGGACGGGTCCATAGGATGTGGGTCTATCATGGCGGATTGATCTGTGGAAGGAGCAGGGGATGTGTAGGTGTTCTCTAAAGGAGATAGGTTCATCGTGGTGGACGGGTCTATAGGATGTGGGTCTATCATGGCGGATTGATCTGAGGGAGGAGCAGGCGCTGTGTAGGTGTTCTCTAAAGGGGATAGGTTCATCGTGGTGGACGGGTCCATAGGGGGAAAGTGTATCATGGCGGATTGATCTGAGGAAGGAGCAGGCGCTGTGTAGGTGTTCTCTAAAGGGGATAGGTTCATCGTGGTGGACGGGTCCATAGGATGTGGGTCTATCATGGCGGATTGATCTGTGGAAGGAGCAGGGGATGTGTAGGTGTTCTCTAAAGGAGATAGGTTCATCGTGGTGGACGGGTCTATAGGATGTGGGTCTATCATGGCGGATTGATCTGAGGGAGGAGCAGGCGCTGTGTAGGTGTTCTCTAAAGGGGATAGGTTCATCGTGGTGGACGGGTCCATAGGGGGAAAGTGTATCATGGCGGATTGATCTGAGGGAGGAGCAGGCGCTGTGTAGGTGTTCTCTAAAGGGGATAGGTTCATCGTGGTGGGCAGGTCCATAGGGGGAAAGTGTATCATGGCGGATTGATCTGAGGGAGGAGCAGGCGCTGTTTAGGTGTTCTCTAAAGGGGATAGGTTCTTCGTGGTGGGCAGGTCCATAGGGGGAAAGTGTATCATGGCGGATTGATCTGAGGGGGGAGCAGGCGCTGTTTAGGTGTTCTCTAAAGGGGATAGGTTCTTCGTGGTGGGCGGGTCCATAGGGAGAAAGTGTGTCATGGCGGATTGATCTGAGGGAGGAGCAGGCGCTGTTTAGGTGTTCTCTAAAGGCGATAGGTTCTTCGTGGTGCTCTGGTCCATAGGGGGAAAGCGTATCATGGCGGATTGATCTGAGGGAGGAGCAGGCGCTGTGTAGGTGTTCTCTAAAGGGGATAGTTTCATCGTGGTGGACGGGTCCATAGGGGGAAAGTGTATCATGGCGGATTGATCTGTGGGAGGAGCAGGCGCTGTGTAGGTGTTCTCTAAAGGATATAGTTTCATCGTGGTGGGCGGGTCCATAGGGGGAAAGTGTATCATGGCGGATTGATCTGTGGGAGGAGCAGGCGCTGTGTAGGTGTTCTCTAAAGGGGATAGGTTCATCGTGGTGGACGGGTCCATAGGGGGAAAGTGTATCATGGGGGATTGATCTGTGGGAGGAGCAGGCGCTGTGTAGGTGTTCTCTAAAAGGGATAGGTTCATCGTGGTGGACGGGTCCATAGGGGGAAAGTGTATCATGGGGGATTGATCTGTGGGAGGAGCAGGCGCTGTGTAGGTGTTCTCAAAAAGGGGATAGGTTCATCGTGGTGGACAGGTCCATAGGGGGAAAGTGTATCATGGCGGATTGATCTGAGGGAGGAGCAGGCGCTGTGTAGGTGTTCTCTAAAGGGGATAGGTTCATCCTGGTGGGCGGGTCCATAGGGGGAAAGTGTATCATGGCGGATTGATCTGAGGGAGGAGCAGGCGCTGTGTAGGTGTTCTCTAAAGGGGATAGGTTCATCGTGGTGGGCGGGTCCATAGGGGGAAAGTGTATCATGGGGGATTGATCTGAGGGAGGAGCAGGCGCTGTGTAGGTGTTCTCTAAAGGGGATAGGTTCATCGTGGTGGGCGGATCCATAGGGGGAACGTGTACCATGGCGGATTGATCTGAGGGAGGAGCAGGCGCTGTGTAGGTGTTCTCTAAAGGGCAGTGTACAGTAATTCGCTCAGCCAATCAGCGAGTGTTCACCTCACTTAGGCAATTTAAAGGGAAACTGTTGTTAAACATCGCCTCATATATTTTTTTAGGCCAGACTTCTGGACGAGTGTATACTCACCTGAAAGAACGCAGTGCTGGGAAATAATGACCCGGTTTACAAGGCAGTATCTTGTTGGCGTTCGTCTCAGGAGCTGGGGAATCAAAGGGGTTTTGCATGGGCATCAGTACCCATAATTTTGGGTATTTTCACCCCGGGTCCATTCAAGGCAGAATAGCGAAAAATCCCATGTGTCGTCAAATATATTCATGCTTACCACGCGATGCCCAATACGTTGAGGGTTAAAACTAGCATAGTGGTTAGGCTGGGATTTTTTTTTAGGAAGGTGTTATGGACCGTCAAAGTAAGATCATTTAACATTGAGTTGAATGGCCAATATAATTAATATACTGTAGCCTTAACTGATTACACAATTTTCACTCTGCGTGGCCTGGGAGCGCAAAAAATGTCATAATTTGTTTGACTAGGTAACAGTTGAAGGTTCCCGACCTAATTCAATGTTCATTTGCCGGTTTTGTGTGGTTAAGGAGAAAATTGTGGAATACACATAAATCACCTGGTCGGTTGGCATACAAAAATGTTCTAACTATCCTCAGCGGCTAAATTATGACTTGAATTACAATTTGTTTGCACAATATTAACGATACTGATGCATTTCAATAGCTCAGCCTTCTACAGGTGTCAGGGACTAGGAAATTTTCACCACCGGACCAGATCACAAGAATTGAGGTCGGCCCTATGCCGAGCTCACGCTTATCATAAGCAGCCCCCCTGACCCTGACATCATTCTAGAGACACAAGGTTGCATGCAAATAAAAACCCCTTGATATTCTTGACCTTCTAAATAAATTATTAGTGGTTTGTTACGTTTCACATGGGTTCTATAGATAATTTTCCGTTTTTAGTGTGATAAATTCACGGTTTTCTTTAATCTTACTTCACTAAATAATCCAAACAGCCATTAAATTATACCAACGATTGGGTCTTGATGCTAATTGCACTTATATTCTATACTCATCCTGAAATTTTCAAGGCTTTTGCATGAAAACTCAATGAGTTTTGAACAATTTCAATTCTAAGAATTTGGCAGACTGGCAAATCCCAGCACATGTAGCATATGTATTAAATGGACTGAAACAGAGAATTGAATCAGGATATCAGGTTTATATTTCGTTTCACAATTACATACATATAAGACTACCTACTGACAGAATATAATTCATATATCTCAGAAACGCCTATATATTAAGGGCAGTGTACAGTAATTCGCTCAGCCAATCAGCGAGCGTTCACCTCACTTAGGCAATTTAAAGGGAAACTGTTGTTAAACATCGCCTCATATATTTTTTTAGGCCAGACTTCTGGACGAGTGTATACTCACCTGAAAGAACGCAGTGCTGGGAAATAATGACCCGGTTTTCAAGGCAGTATCTTGTTGGCGTTCTTCTCAGGAGCTGGGGAATCAAAGGGTTTTTGCATGGGCATCAGTACCCATAATTTTGGGTATTTTCACCCCGGGTCCATTCAAGGCAGAATAGCGAAAAATCCCATGTGTCGTCAAATATATTCATGCTTACCACGCGATGCCCAATACGTTGAGGGATAAAACTAGCATAGTGGTTAGGCTGGGATTTTTTTTAGGAAGGTGTTATGGACCGTCAAAGTAAGATCATTTAACATTGAGTTGAATGGCCAATATAATTAATATACTGTAGCCTTAACTGATTACACAATTTTCACTCTGCGTGGCCTGGGAGCGCAAAAAATGTCATAATTTGTTTGACTAGGTAACAGTTGAAGGTTCCCGACCTAATTCAATGTTCATTTGCCGGTTTTGTGTGGTTAAGGAGAAAATTGTGGAATACACATAAATCACCTGGTCGGTTGGCATACAAAAATGTTCTAACTATCCTCAGCGGCTAAATTATGACTTGAATTACAATTTGTTTGCACAATATTAACGATACTGATGCATTTCAATAGCTCAGCCTTCTACAGGTGTCAGGGACTAGGAAATTTTCACCACCGGACCAGATCACAAGAATTGAGGTCGGCCCTATGCCGAGCTCACGCTTATCATAAGAAGCCCCCCTGACCCTGACATCATTCTAGAGACACAAGATTGCATGCAAATAAAAACCCCTTGATATTCTTGACTTTCTAAATAAATTATTAGTGGTTTGTTACGTTTCACATGGGTTCTATAGATAATTTTCCGTTTTTAGTGTGATAAATTCACGGTTTTCTTTAATCTTACTTCACTAAATAATCCAAACAGCCATTAAATTATACCAACGATTGGGTCTTGATGCTAATGGCACTTATATTCTATACTCATCCTGAAATTTTCAAGGCTTTTGCATGAAAACTCAATGAGTTTTCAACAATTTCAATTCTAAGAATTTGGCAGACTGGCAAATCCCAGCACATGTAGCATATGTATTAAATGGACTGAAACAGAGAAATGAATCGGGATATCAGGTTTATATTTCGTTTCACAATTACATACATATAAGACTACCTACTGACAGAATATAATTCATATATCTCAGAAACGCCTATATATTAAGGGCAGTGTACAGTAATTCGCTCAGCCAATCAGCGAGCGTTCACCTCACTCAGGCAATTTAAAGGGAAACTGTTGTTAAACATCGCCTCATATATTTTTTTAGGCCAGACTTCTGGACGAGTGTATACTCACCTGAAAGAACGCAGTGCTGGGAAATAATGACCCGGTTTTCAAGGCAGTATCTTGTTGGCGTTCTTCTCAGGAGCTGGGGAATCAAAGGGGTTTTGCATGGGCATCAGTACCCATAAAATTGGGTATTTTGTCACCCCCGGGTCCATTCAAGGCAGAATAGCGAAAAATCCCATGTGTCGTCAAATATATTCATGCTTACCACGCGATGCCCAATACGTTGAGGGATAAAACTAGCATAGTGGTTAGGCTGGGATTTTTTTTAGGAAGGTGTTATGGACCGTCAAAGTAAGATCATTTAACATTGAGTTGAATGGCCAATATAATTAATATACTGTAGCCTAAAGGGGATAGGTTCATCGTGGTGGGCGGGTCCATAGGGGGAAAGTGTATCATGGCGGATTGATCTGAGGGAGGAGCAGGCGCTGTGTAGGTGTTCTCTAAAGGGGATAGGTTCATCGTGGTGGGCGGGTCCATAGGGGGAAAGTGTATCATGGCGGATTGATCTGAGGGAGGAGCAGGCGCTGTGTAGGTGTTCTCTAAAGGGGATAGCTTCATTGAGGTGGACGGGTCCATAGGGGGAAAGTGTATCATGACGGATTGATCTGAGAGAGGAGCAGGCACTGTGTAGGTGTTCTCTAAAGGGGATAGGTTCATCGTGGTGGGCGGGTCCATAGGGGGAAAGTGTATCATGGCGGATTGATCTGTGGAATCGGCAGGCGCTGTGTAGGTGTTCTCTAAAGGGGATAGGTTCATCATGGTGGGCGGGTCCATAGGGGGAAAGTGTATCATGGCGGATTGATCTGAGGGAGGAGCAGGCGCTGTGTAGGTGTTCTCCAAAGGGGATAGGTTCATCCTGGTGGGCGGGTCCATAGGGGGAAAGTGTATCATGGCGGATTGATCTGAGGGAGGAGCAGGCACTGTGTAGGTGTTCTCTAAAGGGGATAGGTTCATCGTGGTGAGCGGATCCATAGGGGGAACGTGTATCATGGCGGATTGATCTGAGGGAGGAGCAGGCGCTGTGTAGGTGTTCTCTAAAGGGCAGTGTACAGTAATTCGCTCAGCCAATCAGCGAGCGTTCACCTCACTTAGGCAAGTTAGAGGGAAACTGTTGTTAAACATCGCCTCATATATTTTTTTAGGCCAGACTTCTGGACGAGTGTATACTCACCTTAAAGAACGCAGTGCTGGGAAATAATGACCCGGTTTTCAAGGCAGTATCTTGTTGGCGTTCTTCTCAGGAGCTGGGGGAATCAAAGGGGTTTTGCATGGGCATCAGTACCCATAATTTTGGGTATTTTCACCCCGGGTCCATTCAAGGCAGAATAGCGAAAAATCCCATGTGTCGTCAAATATATTCATGCTTACCATGCGATGCCCAATACGTTGAGGGATAAAACTAGCATAGTGGTTAGGCTGGGATTTTTTTAGGAAGGTGTTATGACCCTCAACGTAAGATCATTTAACATTGAGTTGAATGGCCAATATAATTAATATACTGTAGCCTAAACTGATTACACAATTTTCACTCTGCGTGGCCTGGGAGCGCAAAAAATGTCATAATTTGTTTGACTAGGTAACAGTTGAAGGTTCCCGACCTAATTCAATGTTCATTTGCCGGTTTTGTGTGGTTAAGGAGAAAATTGTGGAATACACATAAATCACCTGGTCGGGTGGCATACAAAAATGTTCTAACTATCCTCAGCGGCTAAATTATGACTTGAATTACAATTTGTTTGCACAATATTAACGATACTGATGCATTTCAATAGCTCAGCCTTCTACAGGTGTCAGGGACTAGGAAATTTTCACCACCGGACCAGATCACAAGAATTGAGGTCGGCCCTATGCCGAGCTCACGCTTATCATAAGCAGCCCCCCTGACCCTGACATCATTCTAGAGACACAAGGTTGCATGCAAATAAAAACCCCTTGATATTCTTGACTTTCTAAATAAATTATTAGTGGTTTGTTACGTTTCACATGGGTTCTATAGATAATTTTCCGTTTTTAGTGTGATAAATTCACGGTTTTCTTTAATCTTACTTCACTAAATAATCCAAACAGCCATTAAATTATACCAACGATTGGGTCTTGATGCTAATTGCACTTATATTCTATACTCATCCTGAAATTTTCAAGGCTTTTGCATGAAAACTCAATGAGTTTTCAACAATTTCAATTCTAAGAATTTGGCAGACTGGCAAATCCCAGCACATGTAGCATATGTATTAAATGGACTGAAACAGAGAATTGAATCGGGATATCAGGTTTATATTTCGTTTCACAATTACATACATATAAGACTACCTACTAACAGAATATAATTCATATATCTCAGAAACGCCTATATATTAAGGGCAGTGTACAGTAATTCGCTCAGCCAATCAGCGAGCGTTCACCTCACTTAGGCAATTTAAAGGGAAGCTGTTGTTAAACATCGCCTCATATATTTTTTTAGGCCAGACTTCTGGACGAGTGTAGACTCACCTGAAAGAACGCAGTGCTGGGAAATAATGACCCAGTTTTCAAGGCAGTATCTTGTTGGCGTTCTTCTCAGGAGCTGGGGAATCAAAGGGGTTTTGCATGGGCATCAGTACCCATAATTTTGGGTATTTTGTCACCCCCGGGTCCATTCAAGGCAGAATAGCGAAAAATCCCATGTGTCGTCAAATATATTCATGCTTACCACGCGATGCCCAATACGTTGAGGGATAAAACTAGCATAGTGGTTAGGCTGGGATTTTTTTAGGAAGGTGTTATGGACCGTCAAAGTAAGATCATTTAACATTGAGTTGAATGGCCAATATAATTGATATACTGTAGCCTATAGGGGATAGGCTCATCGTGGTGGGCGGGTCCATAGGGGGAAAGTGTATCATGGCGGATTGATCTGAGGGAGGAGCAGGCGCTGTGTAGGTGTTCTCTAAAGGGGATAGGTTCATCGTGGTGGGCGGGTCCATAGGGGGAAAGTGTATCATGGCGGATTGATCTGAGGGAGGAGCAGGCGCTGTGTAGGTGTTCTCTAAAGGGGATAGCTTCATTGAGGTGGACGGGTCCATAGGGGGAAAGTGTATCATGGCGGATTGATCTGAGAGAGGAGCAGGCACTGTGTAGGTGTTCTCTAAAGGGGATAGGTTCATCGTGGTGGGCGGGTCCATAGGGGGAAAGTGTATCATGGCGGATTGATCTGAGGGAGGAGCAGGCGCTGTGTAGGTGTTCTCTAAAGGGGATAGGTTCATCGTGGTGGGCGGGTCCATAGGGGGAAAGTGTATCATGGCGGATTGATCTGTGGAATCGGCAGGCGCTGTGTAGGTGTTCTCTAAAGGGGATAGGTTCATCATGGTGGGCGGGTCCATAGGGGGAAAGTGTATCATGGCGGATTGATCTGTGGAATCGGCAGGCGCTGTGTAGGTGTTCTCTAAAGGGGATAGGTTCATCATGGTGGGCGGGTCCATAGGGGGAAAGTGTATCATGGCGGATTGATCTGAGGGAGGAGCAGGCGCTGTGTAGGTGTTCTCTAAAGGGGATAGGTTCATCGTGGTGGGCGGGTCCATAGGATGTGGGTCTATCATGGCGGAGTGATCTGTGGAAGGAGCCGGCGCTGTGTAGGTGTTCTCTAAACGGGATAGCTTCATTGAGGTGGACGGGTCCATAGGGGGAAAGTGTATCATGGCGGATTGATCTGAGAGAGGAGCAGGCACTGTGTAGGTGTTCTCTAAAGGGGATAGGTTCATCGTGGTGGGCGGGTCCATAGGGGGAAAGTGTATCATGGCGGATTGATCTGAGGGAGGAGCAGGCGCTGTGTAAGTGTTCTCTAAAGGGGATAGGTTCATCATGGTGGGCGGGTCCATAGGGGGAAAGTGTATCATGGCGGATTGATCTGAGGGAGGAGCAGGCACTGTGTAGGTGTTCTCTAAAGGGGATAGGTTCATCGTGGTGGGCGGATCCATAGGGGGAACGTGTATCATGGCGGATTGATCTGAGGGAGGAGCAGGCGCTGTGTAGGTGTTCTCTAAAGGGCAGTGTACAGTAATTCGCTCAGCCAATCAGCGAGCGTTCACCTCACTTAGGCAATTTAAAGGGAAACTGTTGTTAAACATCGCCTCATATATTTTTTTAGGCCAGACTTCTGGACGAGTGTATACTCACCTGAAAGAACGCAGTGCTGGGAAATAATGACCCGGTTTTCAAGGCAGTATCTTGTTGGCGTTCTTCTCAGGAGCTGGGGAATCAAAGGGGTTTTGCATGGGCATCAGTACCCATAATTTTGGGTATTTGCGAAAAATCCCATGTGTCGTCAAATATATTCATGCTTACCACGCGATGCCCAATACGTTGAGGGATAGAACTAGCATAGTGGTTAGGCTGGGATTTCTTTTAGGAAGGTGTTATGGACCGTCAAAGTAAGATCATTTAACATTGAGTTGAATGGCCAATATAATTAATATACTGTAGCCTTAACTGATTACACAATTTTCACTCTGCGTGGCCTGGGAGCGCAAAAAATGTCATAATTTGTTTGACTAGGTAACAGTTGAAGGTTCCCGACCTAATTCAATGTTCATTTGCCGGTTTTGTGTGGTTAAGGAGAAAATTGTGGAATACACATAAATCACCTGGTCGGTTGGCATACAAAAATGTTCTAACTATCCTCAGCGGCTAAATTATGACTTGAATTACAATTTATTTGCACAATATTAACGATACTGATGCATTTCAATAGCTCAGCCTTCTACAGGTGTCAGGGACTAGGAAATTTTCACCACCGGACCAGATCACAAGAATTGAGGTCGGCCCTATGCCGAGCTCACGCTTATCATAAGCAGCCCCCCTGACCCTGACATCATTCTAGAGACACAAGGTTGTATGCAAATAAAAACCCCTTGATATTCTTGACTTTCTAAATGAATTATTAGTGGTATTAGTGGTTTGTTACGTTTCACATGGGTTCTATAGATAATTTTCCGTTTTTAGTGTGATAAATTCACGGTTTTCTTTAATCTTACTTCACTAAATAATCCAAACAGCCATTAAATTATACCAACGATTGGGTCTTGATGCTAATTGCACTTATATTCTATACTCATCCTGAAATTTTCAAGGCTTTTGCATGAAAACTCAATGAGTTTTCAACAATTTCAATTCTAAGAATTTGGCAGACTGGCAAATCCCAGCACATGTAGCATATGTATTAAATGGACTGAAACAGAGAATTGAATCGGGATATCAGGTTTATATTTCGTTTCACAATTACATACATACAAGACTACCTACTGACAGAATATAATTCATATATCTCAGAAACGCCTATATATTAACTGATTACACAATTTTCACTCTGCGTGGCCTGGGAGCGCAAAAAATGTCATAATATGTTTGACTAGGTAACAGTTGAAGGTTCCCGACCTAATTCAATGTTCATTTGCCGGTTTTGTGTGGTTAAGGAGAAAATTGTGGAATACACATAAATCACCTGGTCGGTTGGCATACAAAAATGTTCTAACTATCCTCAGCCGCTAAATTATGACTTGAATTACAATTTGTTTGCACAATATTAACGATACTGATGCATTTCAATAGCTCAGCCTTCTACAGGTGTCAGGGACTAGGAAATTTTCACCACCGGACCAGATCACAAGAATTGAGGTCGGCCCTATGCCGAGCTCACGCTTATCATAAGCAGCCCCCCTGACCCTGACATTATTCTAGAGACACAAGGTTGCATGCAAATAAAAAACCCTTGATATTCTTGACTTTCTAAATAAATTATTAGTGGTTTGTTACGTTTCACATGGGTTCTATAGATAATTTTCCGTTTTTAGTGTGATAAATTCACGGTTTTCTTTAATCTTACTTCACTAAATAATCCAAACAGCCATTAAATTATACCAACGATTGGGTCTTGATGCTAATTGCACTTATATTCTATACTCATCCTGAAATTTTCAAGGCTTTTGCATGAAAACTCAATGAGTTTTCAACAATTTCAATTCTAAGAATTTGGCAGACTGGCAAATCCCAGCACATGTAGCATATGTATTAAATGGACTGAAACAGAGAATTGAATCGGGATATCAGGTTTATATTTCGTTTCACAATTACATACATATAAGACTACCTACTGACAGAATATAATTCATATATCTCAGAAACGCCTATATATTAAGGGCAGTGTACAGTAATTCGCTCAGCCAATCAGCGAGCATTCACCTCACTTAGGCAATTTAAAGGGAAGCTGTTGTTAAACATCGCCTCATATATTTTTTTAGGCCAGACTTCTGGACGAGTGTATACTCACCTGAAAGAACGCAGTGCTGGGAAATAATGACCCGGTTTTCAAGGCAGTATCTTGTTGGCGTTCTTCTCAGGAGCTGGGGAATCAAAGGGGTTTTGCATGGGCATCAGTACCCATAATTTTGGGTATTTTTTCACCCCCGGGTCCATTCAAGGCAGAATAGCGAAAAATCCCATGTGTCGTCAAATATATTCATGCTTACCACGCGATGCCCAATACGTTGAGGGATAAAACTAGCATAGTGGTTAGGCTGGGATTTTTTTTAGGAAGGTGTTATGGACCGTCAAAGTAAGATCATTTAACATTGAGTTGAATGGCCAATATAATTAATATACTGTAGCCTAAAGGGGATAGGTTCATCGTGGTGGGCGGGTCCATAGGGGGAAAGTGTATCATGGCGGATTGATCTGAGGGAGGAGCAGGCGCTGTGTAGGTGTTCTCTAAAGGGGATAGGTTCATCGTGGTGGGCGGGTCCATAGGGGGAAAGTGTATCATGGCGGATTGACCTGAGGGAGGAGCAGGCGCTGTGTAGGTGTTCTCTAAAGGGGATAGCTTCATTGAGATGGACGGGTCCATAGGGGGAAAGTGTATCATGGCAAATTGATCTGAGAGAGGAGCAGGCACTGTGTAGGTGTTCTCTAAAGGG
This sequence comes from Terebella lapidaria, assembly GCA_949152475.1. Taxonomy (NCBI): domain Eukaryota; kingdom Metazoa; phylum Annelida; class Polychaeta; order Terebellida; family Terebellidae; genus Terebella; species Terebella lapidaria. Next base: position 53,007,419 of record OX424556.1, read on the forward strand.
GATAGGTTCATCGTGGTGGGCGGGTCCATAGGGGGAAAGTGTATCATGGCGGATTGATCTGTGGAATCGGCAGGCGCTGTGTAGGTGTTCTCTAAAGGGGATAGGTTCATCATGGTGGGCGGGTCCATAGGGGGAAAGTGTATCATGGCGGACTCGTTTGAGGGAGGAGCAGGCGCTGTGTAGGTGTTCTCTAAAGGGGATAGGTTCATCCCGGTGGGCGGGTCCATAGGGGGAAAGTGTATCATGGCGGATTGATCTGAGGGAGGAGCAGGCGCTGTGTAGGTGTTCTCTAAAGGGGATAGGTTCATCGTGGTGGGCGGGTCCATAGGGGGAAAGTGTATCATGGCGGATTGATCTGAGGGAGGAGCAGGCGCTGTGTAGGTGTTCTCTAAAGGGGATAGGTTCATCGTGGTGGGCGGATCCATAGGGGGAACGTGTATCATGGCGGATTGATCTGAGGGAGGAGCAGGCGCTGTGTAGGTGTTCTCTAAAGGGCAGTGTACAGTAATTCGCTCAGCCAATCAGCGAGTGTTCACCTCACTTAGGCAATTTAAAGGGAAACTGTTGTTAAACATCGCCTCATATATTTTTTTAAGCCAGACTTCTGGACGAGTGTATACTTACCTGAAAGAACGCAGTGCTGGGAAATAATGACCCGGTTTTCAAGGCAGTATCTTGTTGGCGTTCTTCTCAGGAGCTGGGGGAATCAAAGGGGTTTTGCATGGGCATCAGTACCCAGAATTTTGGGTATTTTCACCCCGGGTCCATTCAAGGCAGAATAGCGAAAAATCCCATGTGTCGTCAAATATATTCATGCTCACCACGCGATGCCCAATACGTTGAGGGATAAAACTAGCATAGTGGTTAGGCTGGGATTTTTTTTTAGGAAGGTGTTATGGACCGTCAAAGGAAGATCATTTAACATTGAGTTGAATGGCCAATATAATTAATATACTGTAGCCTTAACTGATTACACAATTTTCACTCTGCGTGGCCTGGGAGCGCAAAAAATGTCATAATTTGTTTGACTAGGTAACAGTTGAAGGTTCCCGACCTAATTCAATGTTCATTTGCCGGTTTTGTGTGGTTAAGGAGAAAATTGTGGAATACACATAAATCACCTGGTCGGTTGGCATACAAAAATGTTCTAACTATCCTCAGCGGCTAAATTATGACTTGAATTACAATTTGTTTGCACAATATTAACGATACTGATGCATTTCAATAGCTCAGCCTTCTACAGGTGTCAGGGACTAGGAAATTTTCACCACCGGACCAGATAACAAGAATTGAGGTCGGCCCTATGCCGAGCTCACGCTTATCATAAGCAGCCCCCCTGACCCTGACATCATTCTAGAGACACAAGGTTGCATGCAAATAAAAACCCCTTGATATTCTTGACTTTCTAAATAAATTATTAGTGGTTTGTTACGTTTCACATGGGTTCTATAGATAATTTTCCGTTTTTAGTGTGATAAATTCACGGTTTTCTTTAATTTACTTCACTAAATAATCCAAACAGCCATTAAATTATACCAACGATTGGGTCTTGATGCTAATTGCACTTATATTCTATACTCATCCTGAAATTTTCAAGGCTTTTGCATGAAAACTCAATGAGTTTTCAACAATTTCAATTCTAAGAATTTGGCAGACTGGCAAATCCCAGCACATGTAGCATATGTATTAAATGGACTGAAACAGAGAATTGAATCGGGATATCAGGTTTATATTTCGTTTCACAATTACATACATATAAGACTACCTACTGACAGAATATAATTCATATATCTCAGAAACGCCTATATATTAAGGGCAGTGTACAGTAATTCGCTCAGCCAATCAGCGAGCGTTCACCTCACTTAAGCAATTTAAAGGGAAACTGTTGTTAAACATCGCCTCATATATTTTTTTAGGCCAGACTTCTGGACGAGTGTATACTCACCTGAAAGAACGCAGTGCTGGTGGGAAATAATGACCCGGTTTTCAAGGCAGCATCTTGTTGGCGTTCTTCTCAGGAGCTGGGGAATCAAAGGGTTTTTGCATGGGCATCAGTACCCATAATTTTGGGTATTTTCACCCCGGGTCCATTCAAGGCAGAATAGCGAAAAATCCCATGTGTCGTCAAATATATTCATGCTTACCACGCGATGCCCAATACGTTGAGGGATAAAACTAGCATAGTGGTTAGGCTGGGATTTTTTTTAGGAAGGTGTTATGGACCGTCAAAGTAAGATCATTTAACATTGAGTTGAATGGCCAATATAATTAATATACTGTAGCCTTAACTGATTACACAATTTTCACTCTGCGTGGCCTGGGAGCGCAAAAAATGTCATAATTTGCTTGACTAGGTAACAGTTGAAGGTTCCCGACCTAATTCAATGTTCATTTGCCGGTTTTGTGTGGTTAAGGAGAAAATTGTGGAATACACATAAATCACCTGGTCGGTTGGCATACAAAAATGTTCTAACTATCCTCAGCGGCTAAATTATGACTTGAATTACAATTTGTTTGCACAATATTAACGATACTGATGCATTTCAATAGCTCAGCCTTCTACAGGTGTCAGGGACTAGGAAATTTTCACCACCGGACCAGATCACAAGAATTGAGGTCGGCCCTATGCCGAGCTCACGCTTATCATAAGCAGCCCCCCTGACCCTGACATTATTCTAGAGACACAAGGTTGCATGCAAATAAAAAACCCTTGATATTCTTGACTTTCTAAATAAATTATTAGTGGTTTGTTACGTTTCACATGGGTTCTATAGATAATTTTCCGTTTTTAGTGTGATAAATTCACGGTTTTCTTTAATCTTACTTCACTAAATAATCCAAACAGCCATTAAATTATACCAACGATTGGGTCTTGATGCTAATTGCACTTATATTCTATACTCATCCTGAAATTTTCAAGGCTTTTGCATGAAAACTCAATGAGTTTTCAACAATTTCAATTCTAAGAATTTGGCAGACTGGCAAATCCCAGCACATGTAGCATATGTATTAAATGGACTGAAACAGAGAATTGAATCGGGATATCAGGTTTATATTTCGTTTCACAATTACATACATATAAGACTACCTACTGACAGAATATAATTCATATATCTCAGAAACGCCTATATATTAAGGGCAGTGTACAGTAATTCGCTCAGCCAATCAGCGAGCATTCACCTCACTTAGGCAATTTAAAGGGAAGCTGTTGTTAAACATCGCCTCATATATTTTTTTAGGCCAGACTTCTGGACGAGTGTATACTCACCTGAAAGAACGCAGTGCTGGGAAATAATGACCCGGTTTTCAAGGCAGTATCTTGTTGGCGTTCTTCTCAGGAGCTGGGGAATCAAAGGGGTTTTGCATGGGCATCAGTACCCATAATTTTGGGTATTTTTTCACCCCCGGGTCCATTCAAGGCAGAATAGCGAAAAATCCCATGTGTCGTCAAATATATTCATGCTTACCACGCGATGCCCAATACGTTGAGGGATAAAACTAGCATAGTGGTTAGGCTGGGATTTTTTTTAGGAAGGTGTTATGGACCGTCAAAGTAAGATCATTTAACATTGAGTTGAATGGCCAATATAATTAATATACTGTAGCCTAAAGGGGATAGGTTCATCGTGGTGGGCGGGTCCATAGGGGGAAAGTGTATCATGGCGGATTGATCTGAGGGAGGAGCAGGCGCTGTGTAGGTGTTCTCTAAAGGGGATAGGTTCATCGTGGTGGGCGGGTCCATAGGGGGAAAGTGTATCATGGCGGATTGACCTGAGGGAGGAGCAGGCGCTGTGTAGGTGTTCTCTAAAGGGGATAGCTTCATTGAGATGGACGGGTCCATAGGGGGAAAGTGTATCATGGCGGATTGATCTGAGAGAGGAGCAGGCACTGTGTAGGTGTTCTCTAAAGGGGATAGGTTCATCGTGGTGGGCGGGTCCATAGGGGGAAAGTGTATCATGGCGGATTGATCTGTGGAATCGGCAGGCGCTGTGTAGGTGTTCTCTAAAGGGGATAGGTTCATCATGGTGGGCGGGTCCATAGGGGGAAAGTGTATCATGGCGGACTCGTTTGAGGGAGGAGCAGGCGCTGTGTAGGTGTTCTCTAAAGGGGATAGGTTCATCCCGGTGGGCGGGTCCATAGGGGGAAAGTGTATCATGGCGGATTGATCTGAGGGAGGAGCAGGCGCTGTGTAGGTGTTCTCTAAAGGGGATAGGTTCATCGTGGTGGGCGGGTCCATAGGGGGAAAGTGTATCATGGCGGATTGATCTGAGGGAGGAGCAGGCGCTGTGTAGGTGTTCTCTAAAGGGGATAGGTTCATCGTGGTGGGCGGATCCATAGGGGGAACGTGTATCATGGCGGATTGATCTGAGGGAGGAGCAGGCGCTGTGTAGGTGTTCTCTAAAGGGCAGTGTACAGTAATTCGCTCAGCCAATCAGCGAGTGTTCACCTCACTTAGGCAATTTAAAGGGAAACTGTTGTTAAACATCGCCTCATATATTTTTTTAAGCCAGACTTCTGGACGAGTGTATACTTACCTGAAAGAACGCAGTGCTGGGAAATAATGACCCGGTTTTCAAGGCAGTATCTTGTTGGCGTTCTTCTCAGGAGCTGGGGAATCAAAGGGGTTTTGCATGGGCATCAGTACCCAGAATTTTGGGTATTTTCACCCCGGGTCCATTCAAGGCAGAATAGCGAAAAATCCCATGTGTCGTCAAATATATTCATGCTCACCACGCGATGCCCAATACGTTGAGGGATAAAACTAGCATAGTGGTTAGGCTGGGATTTTTTTTTAGGAAGGTGTTATGGACCGTCAAAGGAAGATCATTTAACATTGAGTTGAATGGCCAATATAATTAATATACTGTAGCCTTAACTGATTACACAATTTTCACTCTGCGTGGCCTGGGAGCGCAAAAAATGTCATAATTTGTTTGACTAGGTAACAGTTGAAGGTTCCCGACCTAATTCAATGTTCATTTGCCGGTTTTGTGTGGTTAAGGAGAAAATTGTGGAATACACATAAATCACCTGGTCGGTTGGCATACAAAAATGTTCTAACTATCCTCAGCGGCTAAATTATGACTTGAATTACAATTTGTTTGCACAATATTAACGATACTGATGCATTTCAATAGCTCAGCCTTCTACAGGTGTCAGGGACTAGGAAATTTTCACCACCGGACCAGATAACAAGAATTGAGGTCGGCCCTATGCCGAGCTCACGCTTATCATAAGCAGCCCCCCTGACCCTGACATCATTCTAGAGACACAAGGTTGCATGCAAATAAAAACCCCTTGATATTCTTGACTTTCTAAATAAATTATTAGTGGTTTGTTACGTTTCACATGGGTTCTATAGATAATTTTCCGTTTTTAGTGTGATAAATTCACGGTTTTCTTTAATTTACTTCACTAAATAATCCAAACAGCCATTAAATTATACCAACGATTGGGTCTTGATGCTAATTGCACTTATATTCTATACTCATCCTGAAATTTTCAAGGCTTTTGCATGAAAACTCAATGAGTTTTCAACAATTTCAATTCTAAGAATTTGGCAGACTGGCAAATCCCAGCACATGTAGCATATGTATTAAATGGACTGAAACAGAGAATTGAATCGGGATATCAGGTTTATATTTCGTTTCACAATTACATACATATAAGACTACCTACTGACAGAATATAATTCATATATCTCAGAAACGCCTATATATTAAGGGCAGTGTACAGTAATTCGCTCAGCCAATCAGCGAGCGTTCACCTCACTTAAGCAATTTAAAGGGAAACTGTTGTTAAACATCGCCTCATATATTTTTTTAGGCCAGACTTCTGGACGAGTGTATACTCACCTGAAAGAACGCAGTGCTGGTGGGAAATAATGACCCGGTTTTCAAGGCAGCATCTTGTTGGCGTTCTTCTCAGGAGCTGGGGAATCAAAGGGTTTTTGCATGGGCATCAGTACCCATAATTTTGGGTATTTTCACCCCGGGTCCATTCAAGGCAGAATAGCGAAAAATCCCATGTGTCGTCAAATATATTCATGCTTACCACGCGATGCCCAATACGTTGAGGGATAAAACTAGCATAGTGGTTAGGCTGGGATTTTTTTTAGGAAGGTGTTATGGACCGTCAAAGTAAGATCATTTAACATTGAGTTGAATGGCCAATATAATTAATATACTGTAGCCTTAACTGATTACACAATTTTCACTCTGCGTGGCCTGGGAGCGCAAAAAATGTCATAATTTGTTTGACTAGGTAACAGTTGAAGGTTCCCGACCTAATTCAATGTTCATTTGCCGGTTTTGTGTGGTTAAGGAGAAAATTGTGGAATACACATAAATCACCTGGTCGGTTGGCATACAAAAATGTTCTAACTATCCTCAGCGGCTAAATTATGACTTGAATTACAATTTGTTTGCACAATATTAACGATACTGATGCATTTCAATAGCTCAGCCTTCTACAGGTGTCAGGGACTAGGAAATTTTCACCACCGGACCAGATCACAAGAATTGAGGTCGGCCCTATGCCGAGCTCACGCTTATCATAAGAAGCCCCCCTGACCCTGACATCATTCTAGAGACACAAGGTTGCATGCAAATAAAAACCCCTTGATATTCTTGACTTTCTAAATAAATTATTAGTGGTTTGTTACGTTTCACATGGGTTCTATAGATAATTTTCCGTTTTTAGTGTGATAAATTCACGGTTTTCTTTAATCTTACTTCACTAAATAATCCAAACAGCCATTAAATTATACCAACGATTGGGTCTTGATGCTAATTGCACTTATATTCTATACTCATCCTGAAATTTTCAAGGCTTTTGCATGAAAACTCAATGAGTTTTCAACAATTTCAATTCTAAGAATTTGGCAGACTGGCAAATCCCAGCACATGTAGCATATGTATTAAATGGACTGAAACAGAGAATTGAATCGGGATATCAGGTTTATATTTCGTTTCACAATTACATACATATAAGACTACCTACTGACAGAATATAATTCATATATCTTAGAAACGCCTATATATTAAGGGCAGTGTACAGTAATTCGCTCAGCCAATCAGCGAGCGTTCACCTCACTTAGGCAATTTAAAGGGAAACTGTTGTTAAACAGCGCCTCATATATTTTTTTAGGCCAGACTTCTGGACGAGTGTATACTCACCTGAAAGAACGCAGTGCTGGGAAATAATGACCCGGTTTTCAAGGCAGTATCTTGTTGGCATTCTTCTCAGGAGCTGGGGAATCAAAGGGGTTTTGCATGGGCATCAGTACCCATAATTTTGGGTATTTTGTCACCCCCGGGTCCATTCAAGGCAGAATAGCGAAAAATCCCATGTGTCGTCAAATATATTCATGCTTACCACGCGATGCCCAATACGTTGAGGGATAAAACTAGCATAGTGGTTAGGCTGGGATTTTTTTTAGGAAGGTGTTATGGACCGTCAAAGTAAGATCATTTAACATTGAGTTGAATGGCCAATATAATTAATATACTGTAGCCTAAAGGGGATAGGTTCATCGTGGTGGGCGGGTCCATAGGGGGAAAGTGTATCATGGCGGATTGATCTGAGGGAGGAGCAGGCGCTGTGTAAGTGTTCTCTAAAGGGGATAGGTTCATCGTGGTGGGCGGGTCCATAGGGGAAAAGTGTATCATGGCGGATTGATCTGAGGGAGGAGCAGGCGCTGTGTAGGTGTTCTCTAAAGGGGATAGCTTCATTGAGGTGGACGGGTCCATAGGGGGGGATGTGTATCATGGCGGATTGATCTGTGGGAGGAGCAGGCGCTGTGTAGGTGTTCTCTAAAGGGGATAGGTTCATCGTGGTGGGCGGGTCCATAGGGGGGAAGTGTATCATGGCGGATTGATCTGTGGAATCGGCAGGCGCTGTGTAGGTGTTCTCTAAAGGGGATAGGTTCATCATGGTGGGCGGGTCCATAGGGGGAAAGTGTATCATGGCGGATTGATCTGATGGAGGAGCAGGCACTGTGTAGGTGTTCTCTAAAGGGGATAGGTTCATCGTGGTGGGCGGGTCCATAGGGGGGAAGTGTATCATGGCGGATTGATCTGTGGAATCGGCAGGCGCTGTGTAGGTGTTCTCTAAAGGGGATAGGTTCATCATGGTGGGCGGGTCCATAGGGGGAAAGTGTATCATGGCGGATTGATCTGTGGGAGCAGCAGGCGCTGTGTAGGTGTTCTCTAAAGGGGATAGGTTCATCGTGGTGGGCGGGTCCATAGGGGGAAAGTGTATCATGGCGGATTGATCTGAGAGAGGAGCAGGCGCTGTGTAGGTGTTGTCTAAAGGGGATAGGTTCATCGTGGTGGGCGGGTCCATAGGGGGAAAGTGTATCATGGCGGATTGATCTGAGGGAGGAGCAGGCGCTGTGTAGGTGTTCTCTAAAGGGGATAGGTTCATCGTGGTGGGCGGGTCCATAGGGGGAAAGTGTATCATGGCGGATTGATCTGAGGGAGGAGCAGGCGCTGTGTAGGTGTTCTCTAAAGGGGATAGGTTCATCGTGGTGGACGGGTCCATAGGGTGTGGGTCTATCATGGCGGAGTGATCTGAGGGAGGAGCAGGCGCTGTGTAGGTGTTCTCTAAAGGGCAGTGTACAGTAATTCGCTCAGCCAATCAGCGAGCGTTCACCTCACTTAGGCAATTTAAAGGGAAACTGTTGTTAAACATCGCCTCATATATTTTTTTTAGGCCAGACTTCTGGACGAGTGTATACTCACCTGAAAGTACGCAGTGCTGGGAAATAATGACCCGGTTTTCAAGGCAGTATCTTGTTGGCGTTCTTCTCAGGAGCTGGGGAATCAAAGGGGTTTTGCATGGGCATCAGTACCCATAATTTTGGGTATTTTCACCCCGGGTCCATTCAAGGCAGAATAGCGAAAAATCCCATGTGTCGTCAAATATATTCATGCTTACCACGCGATGCCCAATACGTTGAGGGATAAAACTAGCATAGTGGTTAGGCTGGGTTTTTTTTTAGGAAGGTGTTATGGACCGTCAAAGTAAGATCATTTAACATTGAGTTGAATGGCCAATATAATTAATATACTGTAGCCTTAACTGATTACACAATTTTCACTCTGCGTGGCCTGGGAGCGCAAAAAATGTCATAATTTGTTTGACTAGGTAACAGTTGAAGGTTCCCGACCTAATTCAATGTTCATTTGCCGGTTTTGTGTGGTTAAGGAGAAAATTGTGGAATACACATAAATCACCTGATCGGTTGGCATACAAAAATGTTCTAACTATCCTCAGCGGCTAAATTATGACTTGAATTACAATTTGTTTGCACAATATTAACGATACTGATGCATTTCAATAGCTCAGCCTTCTACAGGTGTCAGGGACTAGGAAATTTTCACCACCGGACCAGATCACAAGAATTGAGGTCGGCCCTATGCCGAGCTCACGCTTATCATAAGCAGCCCCCCTGACCCTGACATCATTCTAGAGACACAAGGTTGCATGCAAATAAAAACCCCTTGATATTCTTGACTTTCTAAATAAATTATTAGTGGTTTGTTACGTTTCACATGGGTTCTATAGATAATTTTCCGTTTTTAGTGTGATAAATTCACGGTTTTCTTTAATCTTACTTCACTAAATAATCCAAACAGCCATTAAATTATACCAACGATTGGGTCTTGATGCTAATTGCACTTATATTCTATACTCATCCTGAAATTTTACAAGGCTTTTGCATGAAAACTCAATGAGTTTTCAACAATTTCAATTCTAAGAATTTGGCAGACTGGCAAATCCCAGCACATGTAGCATATGTATTAAAAGGACTGAAACAGAGAATTGAATCGGGATATCAGGTTTATATTTCGTTTCACAATTACATACATATAAGACTACCTACTGACAGAATATAATTCATATATCTCAGAAACGCCTATATATATAAGGGCAGTGTACAGTAATTCGCTCAGCCAATCAGCGAGCATTCACCTCACTTAGGCAATTTAAAGGGAAACTGTTGTTAAACAGCGCCTCATATATTTTTTTAGGCCAGACTTCTGGACGAGTGTATACTCACCTGAAAGAACGCAGTGCTGGGAAATAATGACCCGGTTTTCAAGGCAGTATCTTGTTGGCGTTCTTCTCAGGAGCTGGGGAATCAAAGGGGTTTTGCATGGGCATCAGTACCCATAATTTTGGGTATTTTTTCACCACGGGTCCATTCAAGGCAGAATAGCGAAAAATCCCATGTGTCGTCAAATATATTCATGCTTACCACGCGATGCCCAATACGTTGAGGGATAAAACTAGCATAGTGGTTAGGCTGGGATTTTTTTTAGGAAGGTGTTATGGACCGTCAAAGTAAGATCATTTAACATTGAGTTGAATGGCCAATATAATTAATATACTGTAGCCTAAAGGGGATAGGTTCATCGTGGTGGGCGGGTCCATAGGGGGAAAGTGTATCATGGCGGATTGATCTGAGGGAGGAGCAGGCGCTGTGTAGGTGTTCTCTAAAGGGGATAGGTTCATCGTGGTGGGCGGGTCCATAGGGGGAAAGTGTATCATGGCGGATTGATCTGAGGGAGGAGCAGGCGCTGTGTAGGTGTTCTCTAAAGGGGATAGCTTCATTGAGGTGGACGGGTCCATAGGGGGAAAGTGTATCATGGCGGATTGATCTGAGGGAGGAGCAGGTGCTGTGAAGGTGTTCTCTAAAGGGGATAGGTTCATCGTGGTGGGCGGGTCCATAGGGGGGAAGTGTATCATGGCGGATTGATCTGAGGGAGGAGCAGGTGCTGTGAAGGTGTTCTCTAAAGGGGATAGGTTCATCGTGGTGGGCGGGTCCATAGGTGGGAAGTGTATCATGGCGGATTGATCTGTGGAATCGGCAGGCGCTGTGTAGGTGTTCTCTAAAGGGGATAGGTTCATCATGGTGGGCGAGTCCATAGGGGGAAAGTGTATCATGGCGGATTGATCTGTGGGAGGAGCAGGCGCTGTGTAGGTGTTCTCTAAAGGGGATAGGTTCATCGTGATGGGCGGGTCCATAGGGGGAAAGTGTATCATGGCGGATTGATCTGAGGGAGGAGCAGGCGCTGTGTAGGTGTTCTCTGAAGGGGATAGGTTCATCGTGGTGGGCGGGTCCATAGGGGGAAAGTGTATCATGGCGGATTGATCTGAGGGAGGAGCAGGCACTGTGTAGGTGTTCTCTAAAGGGGATAGGTTCATCGTGGTGGGCGGATCCATAGGGGGAAAGTGTATCATGGCGGATTGATCTGAGGGAGGAGCAGGCGCTGTGTAGGTGTTCTCTAAAGGGGATAGGTTCATCGTGGTGGACGGGTCCATAGGGGGAACGTGTATCATGGCGGATTGATCTGAGGGAGGAGCAGGCGCTGTGTAGGTGTTCTCTAAAGGGCAGTGTACAGTAATTCGCTCAGCCAATCAGCGAGCGTACACCTCACTTAGGCAATTTAAAGGGAAACTGTTGTTAAACATCGCCTCATATATTTTTTTAGGCCAGACTTCTGGACGAGTGTATACTCACCTGAAAGAACGCAGTGCTGGGAAATAATGACCCGGTTTTCAAGGCAGTATCTTGTTGGCGTTCTTCTCAGGAGCTGGGGAATCAAAGGGGTTTTGCATGGGCATCAGTACCCATAATTTTGGGTATTTTCACCCCGGGTCCATTCAAGGCAGAATAGCGAAAAATCCCATGTGTCGTCAAATATATTCATGCTTACCACGCGATGCCCAATACGTTGAGGGATAAAACTAGCATAGTGGTTAGGCTGGGATTTTTTTTTAGGAAGGTGTTATGGACTGTCAAAGTAAGATCATTTAACATTGAGTTGAATGGCCAATATAATTAATATACTGTAGCCTTAACTGATTACACAATTTTCACTCTGCGTGGCCTGGGAGCGCAAAAAATGTCATAATTTGTTTGACTAGGTAAAAGTTGAAGGTTCCCGACCTAATTCAATGTTCATTTGCCGGTATTGTGTGGTTAAGGAGAAAATTGTGGAATACACATAAATCACCTGGTCGGTTGGCATACAAAAATGTTCTAACTATCCTCAGCGGCTAAATTATGACTTGAATTACAATTTGTTTGCACAATATTAACGATACTGATGCATTTCAATAGCTCAGCCTTCTACAGGTGTCAGGGACTAGGAAATTTTCACCACCGGACCAGATCACAAGAATTGAGGTCGGCCCTATGCCGAGCTCACGCTTATCATAAGCAGCCCCCCTGACCCTGACATCATTCTAGAGACACAAGGTTGCATGCAAATAAAAACCCCTTGATATTCTTGACTTTCTAAATAAATTATCAGTGGTTTGTTACGTTTCACATGGGTTCTATAGATAATTTTCCGTTTTTAGTGTGATAAATTCACGGTTTTCTTTAATCTTACTTCACTAAATAATCCAAACAGCCATTAAATTATACCAACGATTGGGTCTTGATGCTAATTGCACTTATATTCTATACTCATCCTGAAATTTTCAAGGCTTTTGCATGAAAACTCAATGAGTTTTCAACAATTTCAATTCTAAGAATTTGGCAGACTGGCAAATCCCAGCACATGTAGCATATGTATTAAATGGACTGAAACAGAGAATTGAATCGGGATATCAGGTTTATATTTCGTTTCACAATTACATACATATAAGACTACCTACTGACAGAATATAATTCATATATCTCAGAAACGCCTATATATTAAGGGCAGTGTACAGTAATTCGCTCAGCCAATCAGCGAGCGTTCACCTCACTTAGGCAATTTAAAGGGAAACTGTTGTTAAACATCGCCTCATATATTTTTTTAGGCCAGACTTCTGGACGAGTGTATACTCACCTGAAAGAACGCAGTGCTGGGAAATAATGACCCGGTTTTCAAGGCAGTATCTTGTTGGCGTTCTTCTCAGGAGCTGGGGAATCAAAGGGGTTTTGCATGGGCATCAGTACTCATAATTTTGGGTATTTTCACCCCGGGTCCATTCAAGGCAAAATAGCGAAAAATCCCATGTGTCGTCAAATATATTCATGCTTACCATGCGATGCCCAATACGTTGAGGGATAAAACTAGCATAGTGGTTAGGCTGGGATTTTTTTTAGGAAGGTGTTATGGACCGTCAAAGTAAGATCATTTAACATTGAGTTGAATGGCCAATATAATTAATATACTGTAGCCTTAACTGATTACACAATTTTCACTCTGCGTGGCCTGGGAGCACAAAAAATGTCATAATTTGTTTGACTAGGTAACAGTTGAAGGTTCCCGACCTAATTCAATGTTCATTTGCCGTGTTTTGTGTGGTTAAGGAGAAAATTGTGGAATACACATAAATCACCTGGTCGGTTGGCATACAAAAATGTTCTAACTATCCTCAGCGGCTAAATTATGACTTGAATTACAATTTGTTTGCACAATATTAACGATACTGATGCATTTCAATAGCTCAGCCTTCTACAGGTGTCAGGGACTAGGAAATTTTCACCACCGGACCAGATCACAAGAATTGAGGTCGGCCCTATGCCGAGCTCACGCTTATCATAAGCAGCCCCCCTGACCCTGACATCATTCTAGAGACACAAGGTTGCACGCAAATAAAAAAACCTTGATATTCTTGACTTTCTAAATAAATTATTAGTGGTTTGTTACGTTTCACATGGGTTCTATAGATAATTTTCCGTTTTTAGTGTGATAAATTCACGGTTTTCTTTAATCTTACTTCACTAAATAATCCAAACAGCCATTAAATTATACCAACGATTGGGTCTTGATGCTAATTGCACTCATATTCTATACTCATCCTGAAATTTTCAACGCTTCTGCATGAAAACTCAATGAGTTTTCAACAATTTCAATTCTAAGAATTTGGCAGACTGGCAAATCCCAGCACATGTAGCATATGTATTAAATGAACTGAAACAGAGAATTGAATCTAGATATCAGGTTTATATTTCGTTTCACAATTACATACATATAAGACTACCTACTGACAGAATATAATTCATATATCTCAGAAACGCCTATATATTAAGGGCAGTGTACAGTAATTCGCTCAGCCAATCAGCGAGCGTTCACCTCACTTAGGCAATTTAAAGGGAAACTGTTGTTAAACATCGCCTCATATATTTTTTCAGGCCAGACTTCTGGACGAGTGTATACTCACCTGAAAGAACGCAGTGCTGGGAAATAATGACCCGGTTTTCAAGGCAGTATCTTGTTGGCGTTCTTCTCAGGAGCTGGGGAATCAAAGGGGTTTTGCATGGGCATCAGTACCCATAATTTTGGGTATTTTCACCCCGGGTCCATTCAAGGCAGAATAGCGAAAAATCCCATGTGTCGTCAAATATATTCATGCTTACCACGCGATGCCCAATACGTTGAGGGATAAATCTAGCATAGTGGTTAGGCTGGGATTTTTTTAGGAAGGTGTTATGGACCGTCAAAGTAAGATCATTTAACATTGAGTTGAATGGCCAATATAATTAATATACTGTAGCCTAAAGGGGATAGGTTCATCGTGGTGGGCGGGTCCATAGGGGGAAAGTGTATCATGGCGGATTGATCTGAGGGAGGAGCAGGCGCTGTGTAGGTGTTCTCTAAAGGGGATAGGTTCATCGTGGTGGACGGGTCCATAGGGGGAAAGTGTATCATGGCGGATTGATCTGAGGGAGGAGCAGGCGCTGTGTAGGTGTTCTCTAAAGGGGATAGGTTCATCGTGGTGGATTGGTCCATAGGGGGAAAGTGTATCATGGTGGATTGATCTGTGGGAGGAGCAGGCGCTGTGTAGGTGTTCTCTAAAGGGGATAGGTTCATCGTGGTGGGCAGGTCCATAGGGGGAAAGTGTATCATGGCGGATTGATCTGTGGAAAGAGCAGGCGCTGTGTAGGTGTTCTCTAAAGGGGATAGGTTCATCGTGGTGGATGGGTCCATAGGGGGAAAGTGTATCATGGCGGATTGATCTGTGGGAGGAGCAGGCGCTGTGTAGGTGTTCTCTAAAGGGGATAGGTTCATCGTGGTGGGCAAGTCCATAGGGGGAAAGTGTATCATGGCGGATTGATCTGTGGAAAGAGCAGGCACTGTGTAGGTGTTCTCTAAAGGGGATATGTTCATCGTGGTGGACGGGTCCATAGGGGGAAAGTGTATCATGGCGGATTGATCTGAAGGAGCAGCAGGCGCTGTGTAGGTGTTCTCTAAAGAGGATAGGTTCATCGTGGTGGACGGGTCCATAGGGGGAAAGTGTATCACGGCGGATTGATCTGAGGGAGGAGCAGGCGCTGTGTAGGTGTTCTCTAAAGGGGATAGGTTCATCGTGGTGGGCGGGTCCATAGGGGGAAAGTGTATCATTGCGGATTGATCTGAGGGAGGAGCAGGCGCTGTGTAGGTGTTCTCTAAAGGGGATAGGTTCATCGTGGTGGGCAGGTCCATAGGGGGAACGTGTATCATGGCGGATTGATCTGAGGGAGGAGCAGGCGCTGTGTAGGTGTTCTCTAAAGGGCAGTGTACAGTAATTCGCTCAGCCAATCAGCGAGCGTTCACCTCACTTAGGCAATTTAAAGGGAAACTGTTGTTAAACATCGCCTCATATATTTTTTTTAGGCCAGACTTCTGGACGAGTGTATACTCACCTGAAAGTACGCAGTGCTGGGAAATAATGACCCGGTTTTCAAGGCAGTATCTTGTTGGCGTTCTTCTCAGGAGCTGGGGAATCAAAGGGGTTTTGCATGGGCATCAGTACCCATAATTTTGGGTATTTTCACCCCGGGTCCATTCAAGGCAGAATAGCGAAAAATCCCATGTGTCGTCAAATATATTCATGCTTACCACGCGATGCCCAATACGTTGAGGGATAAAACTAGCATAGTTTTTTAGGCTGGGATTTTTTTTTAGGAAGGTGTTATGGACCGTCAAAGTAAGATCATTTAACATTGAGTTGAATGGCCAATATAATTAATATACTGTAGCCTTAACTGATTACACAATTTTCACTCTGCGTGGCCTGGGAGCGCAAAAAATGTCATAATTTGTTTGACTAGGTAACAGTTGAAGGTTCCCGACCTAATTCAATGTTCATTTGCCGGTTTTGTGTGGTTAAGGAGAAAATTGTGGAATACACATAAATCACCTGGTCGGTTGGCATACAAAAATGTTCTAACTATCCTCAGCGGCTAAATTATGACTTGAATTACAATTTGTTTGCACAATATTAATGATACTGATGCATTTCAATAGCTCAGCCTTCTACAGGTGTCAGGGACTAGGAAATTTTCACCACCGGACCAGATCACAAGAATTGAGGTCGGCCCTATGCCGAGCTCACGCTTATCATAAGCAGCCCCCCTGACCCTGACATCATTCTAGAGACACAAGGTTGCATGCAAATAAAAACCCCTTGATATTCTTGACTTTCTAAATAAATTATTAGTGGTTTGTTACGTTTCACGTGGGTTCTATAGATAATTTTCCGTTTTTAGTGTGATAAATTCACGGTTTTCTTTAATCTTACTTCACTAAATAATCCAAACAGCCACTAAATTATACCAACGATTGGGTCTTGATGCTAATTGCACTTATATTCTATACTCATCCTGAAATTTTCAAGGCTTTTGCATGAAAACTCAATGAGTTTTCAACAATTTCAATTCTAAGAATTTGGCAGACTGGCAAATCCCAGCACATGTAGCATATGTATTAAATGGACTGAAACAGAGAATTGAATCGGGATATCAGGTTTATATTTCGTTTCACAATTACATACATATAAGACTACCTACTGACAGAATATAATTCATATATCTCAGAAACGCCTATATATTAAGGGCAGTGTACAGTAATTCGCTCAGCCAATCAGCGAGCATTCACCTCACTTAGGCAATTTAAAGGGAAACTGTTGTTAAACAGCGCCTCATATATTTTTTTAGGCCAGACTTCTGGACGAGTGTATACTCACCTGAAAGAACGCAGTGCTGGGAAATAATGACCCGGTTTTCAAGGCAGTATCTTGTTGGCGTTCTTCTCAGGAGCTGGGGAATCAAAGGGGTTTTGCATGGGCATCAGTACCCATAATTTTGGGTATTTTTTCACCACGGGTCCATTCAAGGCAGAATAGCGAAAAATCCCATGTGTCGTCAAATATATTCATGCTTACCACGCGATGCCCAATACGTTGAGGGATAAAACTAGCATAGTGGTTAGGCTGGGATTTTTTTTTAGGAAGGTGTTATGGACCGTCAAAGTAAGATCATTTAACATTGAGTTGAATGGCCAATATAATTAATATACTGTAGCCTAAAGGGGATAGGTTCATCGTGGTGGGCGGGTCCATAGGGGGAAAGTGTATCATGGCGGATTGATCTGAGGGAGGAGCAGGCGCTGTGTAGGTGTTCTCTAAAGGGGATAGGTTCATCGTGGTGGGCGGGTCCATAGGGGGAAAGTGTATCATGGCGGATTGATCTGAGGGAGGAGCAGGCGCTGTGTAGGTGTTCTCTAAAGGGGATAGCTTCATTGAGGTGGACGGATCCATAGGGGGGAAGTGTATCATGGCGGATTGATCTGAGGGAGGAGCAGGCACTGTGTAGGTGTTCTCTAAAGGGGATAGGTTCATCGTGGTGGGCGGGTCCATAGGGGGGAAGTGTATCATGGCGGATTGATCTGTGGAATCGGCAGGCGCTGTGTAGGTGTTCTCTAATGGGGATAGGTTCATCATGGTGGGCGGGTCCATAGGGGGAAAGTGTATCATGGCGGATTGATCTGTGGGAGGAGCAGGCGCTGTGTAGGTGTTCTCTAAAGGGGATAGGTTCATCGTGATGGGCGGGTCCATAGGGGGAAAGTGTATCATGGCGGATTGATCTGAGGGAGGAGCAGGCGCTGTGTAGGTGTTCTCTAAAGGGGATAGGTTCATCGTGGTGGGCGGGTCCATAGGGGGAACGTGTATCATGGCGGATTGATCTGAGGGAGGAGCAGGCGCTGTGTAGGTGTTCTCTAAAGGGCAGTGTACAGTAATTCGCTCAGCCAATCAGCGAGCGTACACCTCACTTAGGCAATTTAAAGGGAAACTGTTGTTAAACATCGCCTCATATATTTTTTTAGGCCAGACTTCTGGACGAGTGTATACTCACCTGAAAGAACGCAGTGCTGGGAAATAATGACCCGGTTTTCAAGGCAGTATCTTGTTGGCGTTCTTCTCAGGAGCTGGGGAATCAAAGGGGTTTTGCATGGGCATCAGTACCCATAATTTTGGGTATTTTCACCCCGGGTCCATTCAAGGCAGAATAGCGAAAAATCCCATGTGTCGTCAAATATATTCATGCTTACCACGCGATGCCCAATACGTTGAGGGATAAAACTAGCATAGTGGTTAGGCTGGGATTTTTTTTTAGGAAGGTGTTATGGACTGTCAAAGTAAGATCATTTAACATTGAGTTGAATGGCCAATATAATTAATATACTGTAGCCTTAACTGATTACACAATTTTCACTCTGCGTGGCCTGGGAGCGCAAAAAATGTCATAATTTGTTTGACTAGGTAACAGTTGAAGGTTCCCGACCTAATTCAATGTTCATTTGCCGGTATTGTGTGGTTAAGGAGAAAATTGTGGAATACACATAAATCACCTGGTCGGTTGGCATACAAAAATGTTCTAACTATCCTCAGCGGCTAAATTATGACTTGAATTACAATTTGTTTGCACAATATTAACGATACTGATGCATTTCAATAGCTCAGCCTTCTACAGGTGTCAGGGACTAGGAAATTTTCACCACCGGACCAGATCACAAGAATTGAGGTCGGCCCTATGCCGAGCTCACGCTTATCATAAGCAGCCCCCCCTGACCCTGACATCATTCTAGAGACACAAGGTTGCATGCAAATAAAAACCCCTTGATATTCTTGACTTTCTAAATAAATTATCAGTGGTTTGTTACGTTTCACATGGGTTCTATAGATAATTTTCCGTTTTTAGTGTGATAAATTCACGGTTTTCTTTAATCTTACTTCACTAAATAATCCAAACAGCCATTAAATTATACCAACGATTGGGTCTTGATGCTAATTGCACTTATATTCTATACTCATCCTGAAATTTTCAAGGCTTTTGCATGAAAACTCAATGAGTTTTCAACAATTTCAATTCTAAGAATTTGGCAGACTGGCAAATCCCAGCACATGTAGCATATGTATTAAATGGACTGAAACAGAGAATTGAATCGGGATATCAGGTTTATATTTCGCTTCACAATTACATACATATAAGACTACCTACTGACAGAATATAATTCATATATCTCAGAAACGCCTATATATTAAGGGCAGTGTACAGTAATTCGCTCAGCCAATCAGCGAGCGTTCACCTCACTTAGGCAATTTAAAGGGAAGCTGTTGTTAAACATCGCCTCATATATTTTTTTAGGCCAGACTTCTGGACGAGTGTATACTCACCTGAAAGAACGCAGTGCTGGGAAATAATGACCCGGTTTTCAAGGCAGTATCTTGTTGGCGTTCTTCTCAGGAGCTGGGGAATCAAAGGGGTTTTGCATGGGCATCAGTACCCATAATTTTGGGTATTTTCACCCCGGGTCCATTCAAGGCAAAATAGCGAAAAATCCCATGTGTCGTCAAATATATTCATGCTTACCACGCGATGCCCAATACGTTGAGGGATAAAACTAGCATAGTGGTTAGGCTGGGATTTTTTTTAGGAAGGTGTTATGGACCGTCAAAGTAAGATCATTTAACATTGAGTTGAATGGCCAATATAATTAATATACTGTAGCCTTAACTGATTACACAATTTTCACTCTGCGTGGCCTGGGAGCGCAAAAAATGTCATAATTTGTTTGACTAGGTAACAGTTGAAGGTTCCCGACCTAATTCAATGTTCATTTGCCGTGTTTTGTGTGGTTAAGGAGAAAATTGTGGAATACACATAAATCACCTGGTCGGTTGGCATACAAAAATGTTCTAACTATCCTCAGCGGCTAAATTATGACTTGAATTACAATTCGTTTGCACAATATTAACGATACTGATGCATTTCAATAGCTCAGCCTTCTACAGGTGTCAGGGACTAGGAAATTTTCACCACCGGACCAGATCACAAGAATTGAGGTCGGCCCTATGCCGAGCTCACGCTTATCATAAGCAGCCCCCCTGACCCTGACATCATTCTAGAGACACAAGGTTGCACGCAAATAAAAAAACCTTGATATTCTTGACTTTCTAAATAAATTATTAGTGGTTTGTTACGTTTCACATGGGTTCTATAGATAATTTTCCGTTTTTAGTGTGATAAATTCACGGTTTTCTTTAATCTTACTTCACTAAATAATCCAAACAGCCATTAAATTATACCAACGATTGGGTCTTGATGCTAATTGCACTCATATTCTATACTCATCCTGAAATTTTCAACGCTTCTGCATGAAAACTCAATGAGTTTTCAACAATTTCAATTCTAAGAATTTGGCAGACTGGCAAATCCCAGCACATGTAGCATATGTATTAAATGAACTGAAACAGAGAATTGAATCTAGATATCAGGTTTATATTTCGTTTCACAATTACATACATATAAGACTACCTACTGACAGAATATAATTCATATATCTCAGAAACGCCTATATATTAAGGGCAGTGTACAGTAATTCGCTCAGCCAATCAGCGAGCGTTCACCTCACTTAGGCAATTTAAAGGGAAACTGTTGTTAAACATCGCCTCATATATTTTTTTAGGCCAGACTTCTGGACGAGTGTATACTCACCTGAAAGAACGCAGTGCTGGGAAATAATGACCCGGGCAGTATCTTGTTGGCGTTCTTCTCAGGAGCTGGGGAATCAAAGGGGTTTTGCATGGGCATCAGTACCCATAATTTTGGGTATTTTCACCCCGGGTCCATTCAAGGCAGAATAGCGAAAAATCCCATGTGTCGTCAAATATATTCATGCTTACCTCGCGATGCCCAATACGTTGAGGGATATATCTAGCATAGTGGTTAGGCTGTGATTTTTATGGACCGTCAAAGTAAGATCATTTAACATTGAGTTGAATGGCCAATATAATTAATATACTGTAGCCTAAAGGGGATAGGTTCATCGTGGTGGGCGGGTCCATAGGGGGAAAGTGTATCATGGCGGATTGATCTGAGGGAGGAGCAGGCGCTGTGTAGGTGTTCTCTAAAGGGGATAGGTTCATCGTGGTGGGCGGGTCCATAGGGGGAAAGTGTATCATGGCGGATTGATCTGTGGGAGGAGCAGGCGCTGTGTAGGTGTTCTCTAAAGGGGATAGGTTCATCGTGGTGGACGGGTCCATAGGGGGAAAGTGTATCATGGCGGATTGATCTGTGGGAGGAGCAGGCGCTGTGTAGGTGTTCTCTAAAGGGGATAGGTTCATCGTGGTGGATTGGTCCATAGGGGGAAAGTGTATCATGGCGGATTGATCTGTGGGAGGAGCAGGCGCTGTGTAGGTGTTCTCTAAAGGGGATAGGTTCATCGTGGTGGGCAGGTCCATAGGGGGAAAGTGTATCATGGTGGATTGATCTGTGGAAAGAGCAGGCGCTGTGTAGGTGTTCTCTAAAGGGGATAGGTTCATCGTGGTGGATGGGTCCATAGGGGGAAAGTGTATCATGGCGGATTGATCTGTGGGAGGAGCAGGCGCTGTGTAGGTGTTCTCTAAAGGGGATAGGTTCATCGTGGTGGGCAAGTCCATAGGGGGAAAGTGTATCATGGCGGATTGATCTGTGGAAAGAGCAGGCACTGTGTAGGTGTTCTCTAAAGGGGATATGTTCATCGTGGTGGACGGGTCCATAGGGGGAAAGTGTATCATGGCGGATTGATCTGAAGCAGGCGCTGTGTAGGTGTTCTCTAAAGGGGATAGGTTCATCGTGGTGGACGGGTCCATAGGGGGAAAGTGTATCATGGCGGATTGATCTGAGGGAGGAGCAGGCGCTGTGTAGGTGTTCTCTAAAGGGCAGTGTACAGTAATTCGCTCAGCCAATCAGCGAGCGTTCACCTCACTTAGGCAATTTAAAGGGAAATTGTTGTTAAACATCGCCTCATATATTTTTTTAGGCCAGACTTCTGGACGAGTGTATACTCACCTGAAGGAATGCAGTGCTGGGAAATAATGACCCGGTTTTCAAGGCAGTATCTTGTTGGCGTTCTTCTCAGGAGCTGGGGAATCAAAGGGGTTTTGCATGGGCATCAGTACCCATAATTTTGGGTATTTTCACCCCGGGTCCATTCAAGGCAGAATAGCGAAAAATCCCATGTGTCGTCAAATATATTCATGCTTACCACGCGATGCCCAATACGTTGAGGGATAAAACTAGCATAGTGGTTAGGCTGGGATTTTTTTTTAAGCAGGTGTTATGGACCGTCAAAGTAAGATCATTTAACATTGAGTTGAATGGCCAATATAATTAATATACTGTAGCCTTAACTGATTACACAATTTTCACTCTGCGTGGCCTGGGAGCGCAAAAAATGTCATAATTTGTTTGACTAGGTAACAGTTGAAGGTTCCCGACCTAATTCAATGTTCATTTGCCGGTTTTGTGTGGTTAAGGAGAAAATTGTGGAATACACATAAATCACCTGGTCGGTTGGCATACAAAAATGTTCTAACTATCCTCAGCGGCTAAATTATGACTTGAATTACAATTTGTTTGAACAATATTAACGATACTGATGCATTTCAATAGCTCAGCCTTCTACAGGTGTCAGGGACTAGGAAATTTTCACCACCGGACCAGATCACAAGAATTGAGGTCGGCCCTATGCCGAGCTCACGCTTATCATAAGAAGCCCCCCTGACCCTGACATCATTCTAGAGACACAAGGTTGCATGCAAATAAAAACCCCTTGATATTCTTGACTTTCTAAATAAATTATTAGTGGTTTGTTACGTTTCACATGGGTTCTATAGATAATTTTCCGTTTTTAGTGTGATAAATTCACGGTTTTCTTTAATCTTACTTCACTAAATAATCCAAACAGCCATTAAATTATACCAACGATTGGGTCTTGATGCTAATTGCAATTATATTCTATACTCATCCTGAAATTTTCAAGGCTTTTGCATGAAAACTCAATGAGTTTTCAACAATTTCAATTCTAAGAATTTGGCAGACTGGCAAATCCCAGCACATGTAGCATATGTATTAAATGGACTGAAACAGAGAATTGAATCGGGATATCAGGTTTATATTTCGTTTCACAATTACATACATATAAGACTACCTACTGACAGAATATAATTCATATATCTCAGAAACGCCTATATATTAAGGGCAGTGTACAGTAATTCGCTCAGCCAATCAGCGAGCGTTCACCTCACTTAGGCAATTTAAAGGGAAGCTGTTGTTAAACATCGCCTCATATATTTTTTTAGGCCAGACTTCTGGACGAGTGTATACTCACCTGAAAGAACGCAGTGCTGGGAAATAATGACCCGGTTTTCAAGGCAGTATCTTGTTGGCGTTCTTCTCAGGAGCTGGGGAATCAAAGGGGTTTTGCATGGGCATCAGTACCCATTATTTTGGGTATTTTCACCCCGGGTCCATTCAAGGCAAAATAGCGAAAAATCCCATGTGTCGTCAAATATATTCATGCTTACCACGCGATGCCCAATACGTTGAGGGATAAAACTAGCATAGTGGTTAGGCTGGGATTTTTTTTTTAGGAAGGTGTTATGGACCGTCAAAGTAAGATCATTTAACATTGAGTTGAATGGCCAATATAATTAATATACTGTAGCCTTAATTAAGGGCAGTGTACAGTAATTCGCTCAGCCAATCAGCGAGCGTTCACCTCACTTAGGCAATTTAAAGGGAAACTGTTGTTAAACATCGCCTCATATATTTTTTAGGCCAGACTTCTGGACGAGTGTATATTCACCTGAAAGAACGCAGTGCTGGGATATAATGACCCGGTTTTCAAGGCAGTATCTTGTTGGCGTTCTTCTCAGGAGCTGGGGAATCAAAGGGGTTTTGCATGGGCATCAGTACCCATAATTTTGGGTATTTTCCCCCGGGTCCATTCAAGGCAGAATAGCGAAAAATCCCATGTGTCGTCAAATATATTCATGCTTACTACGCGATGCCCAATACGTTGAGGGATAAAACTAGCATAGTGGTTAGGCTGGGATTTTTTTTTAGGAAGGTGTTATGGACCGTCAAAGTAAGATCATTTAACATTGAGTTGAATGGCCAATATAATTAATATACATTAGCCTTAACTGATTACACAATTTTCACTCTGCGTGGCCTGGGAGCGCAAAAAATGTCATAATTTGTTTGACTAGGTAACAGTTGAAGGTTCCCGACCTAATTCAATGTTCATTTGCCGTGTTTTGTGTGGTTAAGGAGAAAATTGTGGAATACACATAAATCACATGGTCGGTCGGCATACAAAAATGTTCTAACTATCCTCAGCGGCTAAATTATGACTTGAATTACAATTTGTTTGCACAATATTAATGATACTGATGCATTCCAATAGCTCAGCCTTCTACAGGTGTCAGGGACTAGGAAATTTTGACCACCGGACCAGATCACAAGAATTGAGGTCGGCCCTATGCCGAGCTCACGCTTATCATAAGCAGCCCCCCTGACCCTGACATCATTCTAGAGACACAAGGTTGCATGCAAATAATAACCCCTTGATATTCTTGACTTTCTAAATAAATTATTAGTGGTTTGTTACATTTCACATGGGTTCTATAGATAATTTTCCGTTTTTAGTCTGATAAATTCACGGTTTTCTTTAATCTTACTTTACTAAACAATCCAAACTGCCATTGAATTATGCCAACGATTGGGTCTTGATGCTAAATGCACTTATATTCTATACTCATCCTGAAATTTTCAAGGCTTTTGCATGAAAACTCAATGAGTTTTCAACAATTTCAATTCTAAGAATTTGGCAGACTGGCAAATCCCAGCACATGTAGCATATGTATTAAATGGACTGAAACAGAGAATTGAATCGGGATATCAGGTTTATATTTCGTTTCACAATTACATACATATAAGACTACCTACTGACAAAATATAATTCATATATCTCAGAAACGCCTATATATTAAGGGCAGTGTACAGTAATTCGCTCAGCCAATCAGCGAGCGTTCACCTCACTTAGGCAATTTAAAGGGAAACTGTTGTTAAACATCGCCTCATATATTTTTTAGGCCAGACTTCTGGACGAGTGTATATTCACCTGAAAGAACGCAGTGCTGGGATATAATGACCCGGTTTTCAAGGCAGTATCTTGTTGGCGTTCTTCTCAGGAGCTGGGGAATCAAAGGGGTTTTGCATGGGCATCAGTACCCATAATTTTGGGTATTTTTTCACCCCCGGGTCCATTCAAGGCAGAATAGCGAAAAATCCCATGTGTCGTCAAATATATTCATGCTTACCACGCGATGCCCAATACGTTGAGGGATAAAACTAGCATAGTGGTTAGGCTGGGATTTTTTTTTAGGAAGGTGTTATGGACCGTCAAAGTAAGATCATTTAACATTGAGTTGAATGGTCAATATAATTAATATACAGTAGCCTGAAGGGCAACGAATGCACATCACAAAGGTACATAAGCAGAATTTTTTTCGAAACGAAAATCTCAAAACTGATCACACTGTTTTTTTTTTAGAAAATGGCCGCCAAATGCAACATTGGCCATTTTTTGTCGAAAACGGTTGCCATTTTGAAAAAAAGTGAAAAAAGCAAAATTTTCAGAAAGATTGGACCAAAAACTTCGACGGACGGACGACGGATGAACGCACTGACTTCTACGCATTAGTAGTATTTCACATACAGTGACGTAGGTATCATTGTACTAGTTAGGTAGGACTAGTTGGTTCTGCTTCTGATATACAGACAGAAATACATGTAGGGAAACTTATCATAGTGATGGCCAAGTAATTGTTATTCAGTGATAGTTATCTGTTTAGCACAAAGCCATTGATTGTATACTTTTACACACATTCAGGTTTTTTGTTTTGTTTTCAGACACCAACCAAATGGAATGATCACAGACCTCAAACTGAATATTTCACATTGGTGTTATAAGTTAGCTCATCAACTTATTATTATTTATTCAATATTTCTGAAAGATGATAAATTTCATGTCTGAGCATTGCTGAATATTTCTGTTTAATCTGATAAGAATCGGGTCATATTTGCAACCTGTAGACATGCTAGAGAGTTCAGAAGAATATCTCTACGGCAGCGCAAGACGGACAAGGATTCAATTAAATGCCATGTTTATCAGTTTATTTACATAATTATTCCAGGTAATAAAATGACCACATACATACAGACAAACCATCACTGTGTAGACAGACAACTGACAACATGCTGCAGTATGTACTCAGATAGCTTGCTGCACCCGACCAGAACATACCCATCAGCTTTATTAACATTACTAGTTCATCCAGTAACAACCTAATCATGTCGCTCGTCAAGTTATGAGTGTAATTGATTTATTGACAAACAAGTAGAAAAATAATATTTGAACAAGTAATTATTAGATGATTCAATAACCACATTAGTCAACAAGTGAGCTTGGGATCAAAATGTCTTGCCCCCGAAAAAAGTTGTCAATGAAAATATGTTCTAAAAAAACTGCTTTTTAATTGAATGTGTTTTATCTTTGACCATTTTTTTTTTATCATTGAGTCCAGATGTTCGAATATTCCTAAATTAAAACTAAAGATAAAATCTTTGCTTGATATCATCATCCATTTATCATTGGCCAAATATGCTGGAAATGTTGGAGTCCAGAGGTATAACAAGGGCCACTGGCCTCAAAGGAAGAGCTTTGAAAATGTTTGCACATAAAAACCCCTGGAATACTGCATGTTATTTGGTACATATATGTTGTGGTCATATTGTAACGGTAGCTTTGGCATTGTACCAACTGACCCATTACCAACTGATTTGCTTATTGTTAATTTGGCCTAATATTAAATTGATTAACACGTAATGATATTGTCATGCCTTGTCCAACGCACATGTCTTTGACCTTTAATTATTAATTACTGCAGTTATATATATGAAAAGTTACGGTTTTGTAGTGGCTTGCAAAGTTTTCCTGTCGAGATTTCAATCCCGCTTGCCATCCAATTAATTATTCATCAGGCTATACGAGGCACGCTAAGCCAACGACCAGTCGGCCCTGCGCAAAAACTTCTGGGCATCGGCATAACTTCGAGATGGATCCTATTTCTACACAATTTAGATATTCAATGCGGTAAACAGTGGTAAAACACATCTGACCGTTCGGCAGACCTGACTCCTCTCCTCGCCCCCCCCCCCGCCCCGCGGCCACTGGCCAGCCGACGTCTTCACTGGTAAGAGGTGCATGGGGGGGGGGGGGGGAAGGGGGCTATCGGTAGGCTCGCGGGACTGCTTCCTGGAAGTAGAGCGAACACGAAAGGGGCCACACGTCATTGCATTTGGCCTACTTGATATACCAGCACTCGCCACAAATTTTCAATTTTTATGTTGCCGTATCAACTTGTTTTTCGTTTTTGCAACAGCATACTGTATCTATATATTGTGCGGAATGTATATCCAAAACTTTGAGCGCATATGATTGCAAGAAAGCACTGTTTCAGTGAAGATCAAAACGGGATTGGTGATGGGTATGAAACGGTGACATACAAAAAAAAAACAAACGGTCGGAACACACGTCTCCTGGGATTATTATCGCTAATAACTTATTACATTAACCGTGATTAGGTACACGGGCGTCATTTTCCTCCCAACGGGCCCCGGGCCCTCCCAATTAGCCACAGTTGAATGGCCTGTTGTGGTTCCAAGTGGCACTTTCAAGAATGTAAACAAAGGGAAAATTTCAAAAATCCAAAAAAAACCAACATCATAGAGGAAGAGCTCTGCTCTTCCTAAAAATGTACAAAATTGAAATGAAATAATACAATATATGCTTTATACCAATGGATAATCTGTTGATTCCTCGTGTAATAATATTTCAATCATGATATAAATATGTTAAAAGTTTCATCCCAAAACGTTAACAGAAATCTTCATCCATTTAACATTGGCTACATTAGCTGAAAACGTCAACGTTCAGAGGCAATCAAAAATTCCTTAAGATTGAATTTCACCTTTCGTCATTCATTATCATGTTTATTTCATAATCAATGTCTGGTCAGTTCCAAATTTACAAAAGAAGTACATGAAAAATCTCTAAAAACTTTAACTGAATTCCCATTCATTTATCATAGGCAAAATGTCGTGAAATTATCAAAGCCCCCAAAACAAATTAAAATGAAAATTAGCCCAATGGGCTAGAAAGGTTACCGGAGAAATATACAGAGTTAAGCCGAGAAAGTTGAAGGTCAAATTCAAGGTGACCACTGAAATCGCCATATCTCTAACCTTGAAAATGGGATCAAAGGTTAAATTCTAGATCACCAAACTATACAGCATACATCATTTCCTATATGTTCACTATGGACCCCTAAGCTGTAAATTTGATAATAAGCGAGATATAAGCCATTTTGTAATCTGACTTTGAAAATAAAATGACTGACCTTGAAATTTAGGTCAAAGGTCAAATTCAATATCATTGAAATATTCAGAATATATCATTTCCTATATGTTCACAATTGATTCCTAAGCTGTAAAGTCGATAATAAGCGAGATATTAGCCATTTTGTCCTGTTGACCTTGAAAATGAGGTCAAAAGTCAAATTCAAGGTCACTAGAATATTCAGCATATATCATTTCCTATATGTTCACAATTGATTTCTAAGCTGTAAAGGCGCTAATAAGCAAGATATTGGCCATTTTGTCCTGTGACCTTGAAAATGAGTTCAAAGGTCAAATTCAAGGTCATGAGAATATTCAGCATATATCATTTCCTATATGTTCACAATTGATTCCTAAGCTGTAAAGTCGATAATAAGCAAGATATTAGCCATTTTGTCATGTGACCTTGAAAATGAGGTCAAAGGTCAAATTCAAGGTCATGAGAATTTTCAGCATATATCATTTCCTATATGTTCATAATAGATTCCTAAGCTGTAAAGTCACTAATAAGCAAGATATTGGCCGTTTTGTCCTGTGACCTTGAAAATGAGGTCAAAGGTCAAATTCAAGGTCACGAGAATTTTCAGCATATATCATTTCCTAAATGTTCACAATCGATTCCTAAGCTGTAAAGTCGCTAATAAGCAAGATATTGGCCATTTTGTCCTGTGACCTTGAAAATGAGGTCAAAGCTCAAATTCAAAGCCACGAGAATATTCAGCATATATCATTTCCTATATGTTCACAATTGATTCCTAAGCTGTAAAGTCGATAATAAGCGAGATATTAGCAATTTTGTCCTGCGACCTTGGAAATGAGGTCAAAGGTCAAATTCAAGGTCACGAAAATATTCAGCATATATCATTTCCTATATGTTCACAATTGATTCCTAAACTGTAAAGTCGATAATAAGCGAGATATTAGCCATTTTGTCATGTGACCTTGAAAATGAGGTCAAAGGTCAAATTCAAGGTCACAAGAATATTCAGCATATATCATTTCCTATATGTTCACAACTGATTCCTAAGCTGTAAAGTCGATAATAAGCGAGATATTAGCCATTTTGTCCTGTGACCTTGAAAATGAGGTCAAAAGTCAAATTCAAGGTCACGAGAATATTCAGCATATATCATTTCCTATATGTCCACAATTCATTCCTAGTCTCTAATTTCAATATTAAGTGAGATATTAGGCTTAATGTGTGCCATTATAAAGCATAGGAAAATTTAACATGGGAAAGTCACATTTGGGCCGAGTTTGGGCCCAAAATGGCCCACTTCAAGCGATTCAAGCGCAACGAAATTTATACATGTCACAGGGGTACATATGAGGAGTGTTTTTCATCAATAAGAAAAAAAAGTTACTTAACAGATTTTGAGAAAACGACCGTCGAAGTCCAAAGTTGGCCATTTTTCGACGAAAACGGCCGCTCTGACCTTGAAACCAAGGTCAGAGGTCAAATTCAAGGTCACGACAATATTCAGCATATATCATTTCCTATATGTCCACAATTGATTCCTAGTCTCTAATCTCAATATTAAGTGAGATATTAGGCTTTAATGTGTCCCATTATAAAGCATAGGAGAATTTAACATGGGAAAGTCCCATTTGGGCCGAGTTTGGGCCCAAAATGGCCCACTTCGAGCGATTCAAGCGCAACGAAATTTATACATGTCACAGGGGTACATATGAGGAGTGTTATGCATCAATAAAAAAAAAAGTTACTGAACAGATTTTGAGAAAATGGCCGCCAAATTCCAAAATCAGGCATTTTTCGTCGAAAACGACCGCCATTTTGAAAAAAATGCGAAAATCAAAAAACTAAAAAATACCTCCCTCTCGAAATATTTTTAGGCATTTTTGTGCAAAATTTCAGAAAAATTCTATCGTAAACTTTAAAGATAAAATTGTTGACGGACGACGACGGACGACGACGACGCCGGACGCATCGCCATGCCAATAGGTTACGGACCATAGGTACGGTAACCTAAAAAGATAGCAAAAGTTGACGACAGACAAATGTGCATACTCACGAATAGACCCTTGTGGCACTTGTTAAATTTTAGTCCCATAAACAGATTTTGTACAGTTTTGTGGGACTTTTTAGTCCTACTAACCAATTTAGTCCCATAAATCTTTGTTTTTAGTCCCACAAGGATGCTTTCGTGGACCTTTTCCATGTTAAAATTTCCTATCTCGACTGGCCCCTAAAATCGAACTTTTGGCCTGAACCACAGTTTGGGGCCTTTTTCAGGCCCCTAACTTGGGGATGTTTGTTGAGGACGGACGTACTGATGGACTGCTGCCGGACAACATGGTATCGCTAAAGCTCTGCTGCCATTCGGCATAGCGGAGCTAAAAGTATGAATTTTTCCCTACATCAATCATTGTCATGTTTACCTCACGGAAAATGGCTGGTCATTACTTAATTCACAAAAGAAATCAAAGAGAAACCTCAAACAAAAACCTTAACCAAAATGACATGCCGCCTCAGGACACTTGGACCCATCAGTCTCGCCCAACCATCCGGGTTGAAGTCTTGGTTTGAGATTCTCGATGCACCATAGTAAACGCCAAAGTTCATGATTTTGTTGCCTTTTTATTTACTTAATGAGTGAATGGAGGAATGAGGCAATCCAGCTCCCATATTTCTATGCAAAGCAAACAAAGAAATGCCAAAGATTGGATACAAAACAAATATGTATACCAGTGGTACACAAAAACATCAAGTAACATAGACAGTAAGTGTACAAAATGTGTATCTATTATGTTTTGACACTCTACCAGTACTGCAAGAATTTTAGGCCAATCCAAACACATTAATGGTGACCATGGTAAGCATGCGGAAAAAAGACACAGCTGGAAAGGATTTGTGAAGAACATACCGATTGACACACAGTCCAAATACTAACTACAGTAAAAGGTCATCGTCCAGTCTTGTGACAGTGATCTGAAGGAAATGTTCTTTCACAGACTCAGTGTCCTTTCCAAGCAGTGAGATTTTGATAGATGGAATGACATACTAACATACATGGATGCAGCTCCCTATGAGTTTTTGGAAGTGTGCTGCCAAACTATCGAAGTAGGAGTTGGGCATGATCTGGTTATGTTCACGCACTTCCAACTCGATGTAAGAGTTGTGTGCATATGAGAAGCGGCGAAGTCTGATGATGAAGAAGTAACGATGTTTGAGGTATCGTGACTCAGGTGAGCGAGTCTGAAGCACAGCGTGAGTCAGAGCCTCCTCGTAGTCAAACAAGTCACTGTAATCAGCGCGGTCGATTTGTCCCTCACTCTCCCGGCCTCGCACCCAGCCCGTGTGTGTGGTGCAGCACTCCAGCACCGTTTCCTCCTTGATGCGCTTCTCCAGCGCAAACTCCAGGCGCTCATGTCTGTGGACGGGCCGACCTCGGAACGGGTCCACCAGCCGCTTCTTGTGGCGGCACTGCCAACTGATTCCGGCAGGATCAAGAGCATGTCGCTTGACGCCACGTCCCGTGGCTGGGTCGCCCTGGGAGGTGGAGGGTTCCAGGTCGTCCATGACACTAGAATCGTCCGGGACATGGTCCTTGTTAATGTTCATCATGTCAGGGTTATCAGTAGCCCCACCCTTGTCCATGGCCATCGCACTCGAGTTGTTCTGGGCTCCACCCTTGTCCGTGGCCATCGCACTTGATTTGTCCTGGGCCCCGCCCTTGTCTGTTGCCATCGCACTTGATTTGTCCTGGACCTCGCCCTTGTCCTTGTTGACTTCCGTGCCAGGTAGCTTCGTGTTGGTTGTCTCCTCACTCTCACTCCGAGGGGGTGTTCTGACCTCCGGGAACATGTCCAGACGCTCTGGGTCATAGCCCTCCGAGATCTGGTAGTGGATGTCAAGAGTACGGAGGACGCGGCAGGCGAGCTCCACCACCCATTGGTGCCATTGGGCCTCCACTTCGGGGGCCGCCCCAAACCGCCCGAACAGCAGAGGCAGACAGGCTGCCTGTAGCACAAAGCAGATGCGGGGGAGGGGGAGTGGGGGGCCAGGGGGTGCCTGGTACGGGCGAGCGTCGGGCAGCAGGTTGCGTAGGCTCCAGTCTGGCTGTGTGAGAACACACACCGCCGCACGGATCACCTCTTCACTGAAGCGGCCTCTAGTTGCAGCCTGTTGTACGTGCCCCATGGTGTTATGACTGAGCTCCAGTGGATCCTGAACGACCATGTCCTTAAACTGCAAATGTAAGTAAACATTACTGAATATATAAGTGTGATATTACAACACTCAGTGTGGGTGGTTTGCAAATACCATATCTGTTACTTGCCACCATCTCGTTGATATGAGGGTCGTCCAGCAAGGCATCTTTGAAGACAAGCACACTGACGATCTTGCCAGTGCGTGGACAGATGACGACGTTGAAGATATCCAGATTGGCGTAGAAGATGAAGAAACCAGCCAGAAGGTCACGTATACTCTGTCGGTTGCGTTCTGGCACAAGCAGTCGTCTGATTGTGGGTAGACTGGTGGCGATGGAGCAGTCCCAGCCTGCCACGAACCGTGCATCTGACGGAGCTGTGGACAACACACAACAGTCAGTCTGACATCACACAAAAAGCATGCAGTGTGCAGAGGGACCTTATATATGTTATAATAATAAATTATTGTGGATGTTGATGACGCCTTGAGTTATTGACAGAAGTGTATGGATCTGGTCAAGATCTTCAGGATTGATTAATCAGACCAATTATCAATTGATGATCGAATAGTTTTCAGTGCTTCTGTTTGTGATTCCCAACTGTCCCCATCACTGGTTTCATGGATGTAGGGACTTATATTTCCCCATTATCACTAATGTTTACCTTCGAATCTAAGTGTCAAAAATTGTAACAGGCAGTTGTGAAGTAATGATTCCTTGGTGTATGTTCATAGACATTTAGAAGTGATGGAAAAAAATTTAGCCCAAGGGCTAAGAAAGGTTACCGGACAATTTTGGTTTTAAACATTGCAGGTGACATTACTGACATATGACCTTGAGATTTACCAATCAAGGTCATCTTTGTGAACTGCATTAGGTATGCTGCATATGACTTCATAATACAAACATAAAAATTAGCCCAAGGGCTAAGACAGGTTACCGGACAAAATATGTTTTATATTCCTGTGACCTTGAAAATAAGGTCACTGGTCAAAGGCAACGTCATGAGAATATCCAGCAAACATGTATATCATTTCCGGTATTCCATTGTTTGCTAAGCTGTAAATAGTAAAACAAAAATAGCAATTTTGTTCCATGACCTTGAAAATAAGGTCGAAGGTCGAATTAATGGTCATCAAAATATTTGGCATACATCATTCCCTATAGGTGCACAACTGATTCCTAAGCTGTAAAGTCAATAATAAGTGAGATATTAGCCGTTTGTCCTGTGACCTTGAAAATGAGGTCAAAGGTCAAATTCAAGGTCATCAGAATATTAGGCGTTTATCATTTCCTATATGCCCACAACTGATTCCTATGCTATAAAGTCGGTAATAAGTGAGATATTAGCCATTTTGTGTTCTTGACCTTGAAAATGAGGTCAGAGGTCAAATTCAAAGTCACGAGAATATTCAGCATATATCATTTCCTACATGTCCACAAATGATCCCTAAGCTGTAAAATCGATAATAAGTGAGATATTAGCCATTTTGTCCTGTTAACTTGAAAATGAGGTCAAAGGTCAAATTCAAGGTCATGACAATAATCTGCATATATCATTTACTATTTGTTCATAATTGATTCCTAAGCTGTAAAGTTGACAAGAAGCAAGATATTAGCCATTTTGCCCTGTGACCTTGAAAATGAGGTCGAAGGTCAAATTCAAGGTCATCAGAATATTCGGCTGATATCATTTCCTATATGTCCACAATTGATTCCTAAGCTGTAAAGTCGATAATAAGCGAGATATTAGCCATTTTGTTCTCTGACCTTGAAACTGAGGTCAGAGGTCAAATTCAAGGTCACGAGAATATTCAGCATATATCATTTCCTATATGTCCACAATTGATTCCTAGTCTCTAATATCAATATTAAATGAGATATAAGGCTTAATGTGTCCCATTATAAAGCATAGAAGAATTTAACATGGGAAAGTCCCATTTGGGCCGAGTTTGGGCCAAAAAAGGCCCACTTCGAGCGATTCAAGGGCAACAAAATTTATACATGTCACAGGGGTACATATGAGGAGTGTTATGCATCAATGAGAAAAAAGTTACTGAACAGATTTTGAGAAAACGACCATCAAAGTCCGAAATTGGCCATTTTTCGACGAAAACGGCCGCCATTTTGAAAAAAATGCGAAAATCAAAAAACTAAAAAATACCTCCCTCTCGAAATATTCTTAGGCATTTTTGTGCACAATTTCAGAAAAATTTGATCGTAAACTTTAAAGATAAAATTGTTTACGGACAGACGGACGACGGACGCAACGCCATGGCAATAGGTTATCGGACCATAGGTCCGGTAACCTAAAAAGCTCTATCAACAAGTATTCTGTCTGTAGAGGTCAATTTACACATGTCAGGTCAGGCAAGATTGTGAGATTTGGCCTTCAAGGTAACATATAAGGTCAAATTCAAGGTCACCAAAAGATGTGCCATAAATACATGACTTCTTGTAAGCTTATACACAATCCTAACCAGTATGTGCAAGTGTTTAGGCCTCAGTGGCTAATTTACACATTTCACATTGGACATTTAGCACTCAAGGTCATCCGAGGTCAAGCTCAAGGTTATCATCAGTTGTTACATATATGACTTCCTTTATGCTCATAATGCAAATATAAACTCTATCTACAAGCATTTCATCTGTAGAGGCAAATCTGGGCATTTTTTCCTACCCCAAAATGGCTGTTTTGACCTTTCAAGGTCATCAAAGGTCAAATTCAAGGTCACCACACAAATCACAATATATGACTTCCAATTTGAAAGTGCTAATTTCTAAGCTCTATCTTCAAGCGTTCTATGAGTACAGTCACGGCAGCTCCCATTATGAAGGAAAAAAATGTCACAAATTTTCTAAGTCCAATTTTTTTTTTCAAAGGGTGAAATTTTTTTTTTCCCTAGAAATGGCCCAAAATGGATAGTAATGCGATCTGGGGCGAATCCCTAAATTTTCAGAAAGATTGGACCGTCAACTTTAAAGATAGAAATGTGGACGGACGACGATGACGGACGGATGGACGGACGGACGGACGCCGGACGCAACGCCATGGCAATAGGTTATCGGACCATAGGGGGGTCTGGGATCTCACAACTTACTGTTAATGTCAATGAGGCCTTGTGTTGTTGGCAGGTCGGGGGGTCTGGGACTTCACAACTTACTGTTGATGTCAATGAGGCCCTGTGTTGTTGGCAGGTCGGGGGGTCTGGGATCTCACAACTTACTGTTAATGTCAATGAGGCCTTGTGTTGTTGGCAGGTCGGGGGGTCTGGGACTTCACAACTTACTGTTAATGTCAATGAGGCCTTGTGTTGTTGGCAGGTCGGGGGGTCTGGGACTTCACAACTTACTGTTAATGTCAATAAGGCCTTGTGTTGTTGGCAGGTCGGGGGGTCTAGGTCTAGGTTCTCACAACTTACCGTTAATGTCAATGAGGCCTTGTGTTATTGGCAGGTCGGGGGGTCTAGGTCTAGGATCTCACAATTTACCATTAATGTCAATGAGGCCTTGTGTTGTTGGCAGGATCGGGGGGTCTGGGATCTCACAACTTACTGTAAATGTCAATGAGGCCTTGTGTTGTTGGCAGGTTGGGGGGTCCGGGATCTCACAACTTACTGTTGATGTCAATGAGGCCCTGTGTTGTTGTCAGGATCGGGGGGTCCGGGATCTCACAAATTACTGTTAATGTCAATGAGGCCTTGTGTTGTTGGCAGGTCGGGGTGTCTGGGATCTCACAACTTACTGTTAATGTCAATGAGGCCCTGTGTTGTTGGCAGGTTGGGGGGTCCGGGATCTCACAACTTACTGTTGATGTCAATGAAGCCTTGTGTTGTTGGCAGGATCGGGGGGTCTGGGATCTCACAAATTACTGTTAATGTCAATGAGGCCTTGTGTTGTTGGCAGGTCGGGGGGTCCGGGATCTCACAACTTACTGTTAATGTCAATGAGACCTTGTGATGTTGGCAGGATCGGGGAATCTGGGATCTCACAACTTACTGTTAATGTCAATGAGACCTTGTGTTGTTGGCAGGATCGGGGTGTCTAGGATCTCACAACTTTATGTCAATGAGGCCCTGTGTTGTTGGCAGGATTGGGGTGTCTGGGATCTCACAACTTACTGTTAATGTCAATGAGACCTTGTATTGTTGGCAGGATCGGGGTGTCTGGGATCTCACAACTTACTGTTAATGTCAATGAGACCTTGTGTTGTTGGCAGGTCGGGGGGTCCGGGATCTCACAACTTACTGTTAATGTCAATGTGACCTCGTGTTGTTGGCAGGATCGGGGGGTCTGGGATCTCACAACTTACTGTTAATGTCAATGAGGCCCTGTGTTGTTGGCAGGATCGGGGGGTCCGGGATCTCACAACTTACTGTTAATGTCAATGAGGCCTTGTGTTGTTGGCAGGATCGGGGGGTCTGTGTTCTCAAGGTAAAAGTAGACTAGCAGCGTCAGGGCATAATTGCTGAGACTGTTGCTGTAATCGTTAGTGTGTACGCCGACATGTCGAGCCCAGTAGCGCACCAGGATCACCAGTGGACGGAACCTAGCATCAACTGTACTCAACAGCTGCAGCAGTCGCGTGTTCTCGGCTGCAAGACTGAAACACCAGTGGGTGTGAAACCAACATAATTGTAGTACAGGGCACCAACATACACTGAAATGTTCTAGCTACATACCTGTTACCGAAGGACAAATCGACGTTGAGGTCGTGGGCGCAGTGGTGGAACTTGAGGACGGGGACTCTTGCTGTGGGGATCGGCCGAATGTCTCTGAGTTCAGGCAGCATGGGCGAGGCCTTGAGTGCTGACGTCAGGAAGCATACCTGCTCTGCAGGGCTGGCTGCTAGGTAGCTCTCCAGTGTCACGTACCCTAGGTCTGTCTGCAGTGTGGGACACACGGTCAGGTCTGGTACCGACAGTGGCGGCAACTGTAAGACAGTAAGCTCAGCATGTACTAAATATTTACTTTTAAAACAAAATTCCAAAACATTCAATTGTAACTTTTCCGCTTATTTTTAAACTTAATAACTTAAATACTACATGTTCACACTTTTATGGAGCTAGACCATCTATCACGGAAAAAGTGTGCCATCATGAGTGCTATAAATGCAATCATATAAGCTGACTTTTTCACCTTTATACGATAATAGACCGGGCCATAATGATGGGACCCTGACTGAATTTCTGGGCTTGTGCCCTGACCTCAGTGGTATTGGACAAATAGAAGTCTAGAAACGTTGGTGGATTGGACTACAAACCATACCTGCACGTACCAACAATACTAAATAGTCAAGACACATCACACCTTGAGCTTATGACATCGAAATGTGATGGATTTGGTGGGCAGTGATTTTGTATGTCACTAGTCTTGATCATTTGCATCTGATTCTGTGTACATGTACCGGTATATAGTTCTCACCAATCTTTTCACTCATATAAACAATGTGGTCGTTGTACTTTCCATCGATCGGCCATGCTGATATGAAAAGAACAGTACCCGGTACCTGTTTCTTCCTACCCCTACGATATACCGCCAGTATATATAAATTGACATTTGTCAAGTCTGAACAAATTTTGAAAAAATAGCTGTCAAAGTCGGGTGTTTTTCGACAAAGAAAGCGGTTTTGACCTTTTGAGGACATTGAAGGTCAAATTCAAGGTAAAGATTGAAACAGTATATGATTACCCATTTGATTGTGGCAATATTCAAGCTCTATCTTGCATTGTATTTTAGGACTTTACTCCAAACAGCTCCCAATATCATGATTACGAAGGAAAAAGTAGATGAAATTTTCTAGATGTTCTAAGTAAGTTTCTGAAAAAAATTCTAAGATTGTCACTTGATTTTGTCCACATACATTGTATCAAGGATCGTCTATAATAGGATGTCCAACTCTGCTCATTGTGGATATAAAAAACATGATTATGTCACGGTGGGTAAGCGAGTCATAATGTTCAGGCATATTTTAGTTGATAAATTGTAGAACATGCTGCTTTATTGATTGGGATATGTTTCATCCGGATCTCCCAAGCACACCCTCATGCAGGATGGACAAAAACTGGTGTGATTAAAGAAATATTGAAAGATGAAGAAAAAAACTTCATTTGCAGTGCGCAACTTTTTCAATTAAAATCAATATTGTCCATTCGATAAATTGTGGAAAAATCTCCATATTTCAGCCAGATAATCCATAAAATATGCCCGAACGTTATGATTCGCTTACCCCCCCCCATGTACGTTAAATGACGAAATCTCAATTGAGCATGTCAAAACGGTGACAGGTGCTCGACATTTGAGTTTTTCATACTGCTTATCACTTGGCTCATAGTGAGATCATACAGGATCGGACCCTGGGATTGAGCTCACTGATCTTGGAGGGCACGCGTGGGGGTGGAGCTTCATTGTCATTGTCACACAGTTTCTCATTCTCCCCGCTCGTGAAGATATTTTTACTTGCCGGAATCTACGATTTCGGCAACTATGTTGGTCTGTTTGTGGATGGATGGATGTGTTTGTTTGCACTCTAGCGTCCACAGTTCTAGGTCGAATCCGTTCATATTACATACTCAATATCGGTAGGTCATTGGGCAGGCACCGCACTATTTTGGTGAATCTAGGTCGAAGGTCAAGGTCAAGGTCACGCAAAACGTCGAAAACACGTAAGTGCCCATCAAGTGCATATCGTAGATAAACTCGAGTTCTATCTTTCGTGACCTTGACCTTGACTTTGACCTTGACCTTGCGAAGTTCACCTGAGGTCGAATATTTGACCTTGGAGGTCACCTCCTCCGATTTTCGATCTGATGCTTGGAAACGATGTGGGACCGGTCCCTCATGCTCAATGTCAATTTTTAGCCCGATCGGTCAATTCGTTATG
Source organism: Terebella lapidaria (assembly GCA_949152475.1). Lineage (NCBI taxonomy): Eukaryota > Metazoa > Annelida > Polychaeta > Terebellida > Terebellidae > Terebella > Terebella lapidaria. The sequence goes on from OX424556.1 coordinate 53,047,032, forward strand.
ACGAAATTGACGTTTCTATGGCAACGAAATCAGTCCCATTATAAGGGAAATTGCATGTTTCAAGCTGTCCATGCTGATAAAAGTGTCAATAATGTGCGTAAAAATCTAATGATACACCTGTTCATAGCCAAGGATGAGTTCTTTGGCTCCAGGTTATTTCAAGGTCAAAGTTCGAAAGTCAAGGTCAATATTGACCCGCAAGTGAAAACCATGTAGGTCACTATATCTCAGGAAGTAAGCAAGATAGAGACACAAAAGTGAATCCACAGTATTGCACTCACTTAACCTAACAACTTTTGCATTTACACATAAGGCGTATGACCGATAGCCTTTGCTAGCACCTGAGGTCGAATTTGACCTCAAAAATGACCTTGACCTTTTGCAAAAATATCGAGTAGTAGCGTCTGAAAGGTCTTCGAGAGAACTTCCCACATTTGTTGTCATTTTTGGAATCGGACGTCAATTGACGTCAAACGTGATTTCAGAGTGACATTTAGGCCTTTTGAGTGTCAGATGTGCAAAGTTATAACATTTACTGCAGATCTAGCATATGCAAATGATATGGAGTCGTCCTGTGATGGTCTCTATCAATTTTTAGCACAATCGATACATCCGTTTTGACGTAATTGACGTTTTTGTGGCAACAAATCGGTAAAATTTCAAAGGAAACTCATCATTTGAAGATATTATGATCTTGTCCGGTTATAATATAACATATATAAACACGATTTTATCATGCATATTTAAAAACTCCATTCACAGTAAGTTTGCAGTTTTTGTTGACGACAAATGACGTCATAATTGCATAATTATTCCGGCAAGTGTTTGGCCTATGGCCTCTCGTTTATCTGTTCCAAGCACGTGCATGTCTGTTTGCATGTTTTTGAGCACATCCACGTCAATGATTTGAAAAGTTTCAATTCAATTTTTTCGAAAAAATAGGATTGAGAAATCATCCAAATGCCTCAGAAATATCTCGTTTCCAAGGAAATCCGATGAAACCTGCCAGTATGAGAACCGTTCTAACATCATTACAAAACTCTATTTTCACTAAATTTGGAGGTAAATGTCCTATCTCATAACTCTACCTGTCACCTGAAAAATACCACCAGAGTTACATCAGTACTTGCTGTTACAACACACAAACATATAAATGGACACTCACAAATCCCGATCCCAATACCACATCACCGGCAGAGCGAATGCTGGATATTGTTGAAGAAATTTAGGCCATACCCCCACTCAATGCAGTCACCTATCATTCAATATAATATATGGTTCTCAACTCTGCTCATGTTTATTACAAATCAATGTGCACATTGTGATTATTACATAATATTATGTAATCATGCCTTTTTAGGCCGAGTTGGATATCCTGTTATAGACGATCCTTGATTGTATACCTTTGTGATGTGTATAAGTTTCATGGCGCTTGAATCATTGGCCTGCTTGTGGCGGTCATTTTGATTTTCTGCCAGGTCATCTGGTGAAAACCTATGCACCCGATTTGGTGACCAGATATACATAATATCTCTTTCATATACTGATAAGTGTGGGAATTGAATCCACATCTAAACTGATTGCATTGGTGAGAAGTCAGCCCACACATAACTGATCTAACTTGGCAACTGACAGCTGCAGGTCAAGTCAGCACATGACACTAGTACAGAGCAAGTACACACCTCATCAATTTGGTGACGTCTGATGCGCAAGTCCATGTGAACGTGAAGGTCAAGGTCTGAGTTCTTTGTGGCAAAGCCTGTGACGCTTGATCCGTAGGGAGTTAGGGTCAGTTCTACAACAGGAAATAATATTCTTCTGCAATACTTTGCATAGATACCAGACAGAGATAAGGTTAGAGTCTTTACAGGCAAAGAACTAGGTGGATACACCTACAAGGTTGTAGGCGACTGTCCAAAGAGTGTCTGGTTATCCTTGAATGTGTCATCAGATCAGATTGTATCTACGGTATCTGTTCCATAATCACTAGATACGTACTTAACGTAGTCCGCTACAAACATTGAGGTATTGGAGAGTCAAAATTTAAAAGTCATTTCTTGAATATTATCTCTCCAGAATGACATTATTTTATAGAGGAAATGATCAGCATCCTAATACTGAAAAGAAAATAGGGGGTCACCGTGCTCGTTTCTTCTACATATTCGATCAAAATCACACATATTTACCTAAAATGACATAAATTCTTGCATTTTTGCACATTTTTTTGTCCATATTCACATCTTGCATCGTGTTTTCTATGCGAACGGATACGGTGACCCCCTATTTTCTTTTCAGTTTCATGATGCTGAACAGTTACTCTATAAAATATATCATTTTGAAGCTCTAGATTATGTTGATACAGGTATTTATTTCAAGAAACCCTTCGACCCCCTTCCCTCACTGTTTGGAGCGGACTACCTTAACAGTAAACACGTCGACCTACCAGGTAGAAATCGTCTTAACATTGCTTGCAGCTCCAGAGTGAAGTTACCCAATCTGTTCGCTTCCGTTTCATTCAGCTCCACCAGACTCAACAACAACTTGAGCTGATCATCCAACTGAAAACACAAAACAACAGCGTATATTCTGTGTCAGAGAATATCACAGATTATGGAATCCCACTCACCGCAGTCTCCACATAGACCAAGTGCCTGTCACTGACTCTCTCACTCAGCTCCACACAGACCAAGTGTCTGTCACTGACTCTCTCACTCACGGCGGTCTCCACACAGACCAAGTGTCTGTCACTGACTCTCACTCACCGTGGTCTCCACACAGACCGAGTGTCTGTCACTGACTCTCTCACTCACCTCAACACAGACCAAGTGTCTGTCACTGACTCTCACTCACCGTGGTCTCCACACAGACTAAGTGTCTGTCACTGACTCTCTCACTCACCGCAGTCTCCACACAGACCAAGTGTCTGTCACTGACTCTCTCACTCACCTCAACACAGACCAAGTGTCTGTCACTGACTCTCACTCACCGTGGTCTCCACACAGACCAAGTGTCTGTCACTGACTCTCTCACTCACCGCAGTCTCCACACAGACCAAGTGTCTGTCACTGACTCTCTCACTCACCTCCACACAGACCAAGTGTCTGTCACTGACTCTCTCACTCACCGCAGTCTTCACACAGACCAAGTGTCTGTCACTGACTCTCTCACTCACCTCCACACAGACCAAGTGTCTGTCACTGATTCTCTCACTCAATGTGGTCTCCACACAAACCAAGTATCTGTCACTGACTCTCTCACTCACCTCCACACACACCAAGTGTCTGTCACTGACTCTCACTCACCGTGGTCTCCACACAGACCAAGTGTCTGTCACTGACTCTCTCACTCACCGTGGTCTCCACACAGACCGAGTGTCTGTCACTGACTCTCTCACTCACCTCCACACAGACCAAGTGTCTGTCACTGACTCTCTCACTCACCGCAGTCTCCACACAGACCAAGTGTCTTGTCATTGACTCTCTCACTCACCTCCACACAGACCAAGTGTCTGTCACTGACTCTCTCACTCACTGTGGTCTCCACACAGACCAAGTGTCTGTCACTGACTGTCTCACTCACCGCGGTCTCCACACAGACCAAGTGTCTGTCATTGACTCTCTCACTCACCTCCACACAGACCAAGTGTCTGTCACTGACTCTCTCACTCACCGCAGTCTCCACACAGACCAAGTGTCTGTCATTGACTCTCTCACTCACCTCCACACAGACCAAGTGCCTGTCACTGACTCTCTCACTCACCTCCACACAGACCAAGTGTCTGTCATTGACTCTCTCACTCACCTCCACACAGACCAAGTGTCTGTCACTGACTCTCTCACTCACCTCCACACAGACCAAGTGCCTGTCACTGACTCTCTCACTCACCTCCACACAGACCAAGTGTCTGTCACTGACTCTCTCACTCACCTCCACACAGACCAAGTGTCTGTCACTGACTCTCTCACTCTCCGTGGTCTTCACACAGACCAAGTGTCTGTCATTGACTCTCTCACTCACCTCCACACAGACCGAGTGTCTGTCATTGACTCTCTCACTCACCTTCACACAGACCAAGTGTCTGTCACTGACTCTCTCACTCACCGCAGTCTCCACACAGACGAAGTGTCTGTCACTGACTCTCTCACTCACCGCAGTCTCCACACAGACCAAGTGTCTGTCACTGACTCTCTCACTCACCCTCACACAGACCAAGTGTCTGTCACTGACTCTCTCACTCACCTCCACACAGACCAAGTGTTTGTCACTGACTCTCTCACTCACCTTCACACTGACCAAGTTTCTGTCACTGACTCTCACACCTCCACACAGACCAAGTGTCTGTCACTGACCCTCTCACTCACCGTGGTCTCCACACAGACCAAGTGCCTGTCACTGACTCTCTCACTCACCTCCACACAGACCAAGTGTCTGTCACTGACTCTCTCACTCACCTCCACACAGACCAAGTGTCTGTCACTGACTCTCTCACTCACCGTGGTCTCCACACAGACCAAGTGTCTGTCACTGACTCTCTCACTCACCTCCACACAGACCAAGTGCCTGTCACTGACTCTCTCACTCACCTCCACACAGACCAAGTGTCTGTCATTGACTCTCTCACTCACCTTCACACAGACCAAGTGTCTGTCACTGACTCTCTCACTCACCTCCACACAGACCAAGTGCCTGTCACTGACTCTCTCACTCACCTCCACACAGACCAAGTGTCTGTCACTGACTCTCTCACTCACCCCCACACAGACCAAGTGTCTGTCACTGACTCTCTCACTCACCTCCACACAGACCAAGTGTCTGTCACTGACTCTCTCACTCTCCGTGGTCTTCACACAGACCAAGTGTCTGTCACTGACTCTCTCACTCACCGTGGTCTTCACACAGACCAAGTGTCTGTCATTGACTCTCTCACTCACCTCCACACAGACCGAGTGTCTGTCACTGACTCTCTCACTCTCTGTGGTCTTCACACAGACAAAGTGTCTGTCACTGATTCTCTCACTCACCGTGGTCTTCACACAGACCAAGTGTCTGTCATTGACTCTCTCACTCACCTCCACACAGACCAAGTGTCTGTCATTGACTCTCTCACTCACCTCCACACAGACCAAGTGTCTGTCACTGACTCTCTCACTCTCCGTGGTCTTCACACAGACCAAGTGTCTGTCATTGACTCTCTCACTCACCTCCACACAGACCGAGTGTCTGTCACTGACTCTCTCACTCACCTTCACACAGACCAAGTGTCTGTCACTGACTCTCTCACTCACCGCAGTCTCCACACAGACCAAGTGTCTGTCACTGACTCTCTCACTCACCGCAGTCTCCACACAGACCAAGTGTCTGTCACTGACTCTCTCACTCACCTTCACACAGACCAAGTGTCTGTCACTGACTCTCTCACTCACCTCCACACAGACCAAGTGTTTGTCACTGACTCTCTCACTCACCTTCACACAGACCAAGTTTCTGTCACTGACTCTCACACCTCCACACAAACCAAGTGTCTGTCACTGACTCTCTCACTCACCGTGGTCTCCACACAGACCAAGTGCCTGTCACTGACTCTCTCACTCACCTCTACACAGACCAAGTGTCTGTCACTGACTCTCACACTCACCTCCACACAGACCAAGTGTCTGTCACTGACTCTCTACCTCACCGTGGTCTCCACACAGACCAAGTGTCTGTCACTGACTCTCTCACTCACCGTGGTCTCCACACAGACCAAGTGTCTGTCACTGACTCTCACACTCACCGTGGTCTCCACACAGACCAAGTGTCTGTCACTGACTCTCTCACTCACCGTGGTCTCCACACAGACCAAGTGTCTGTCACTGACTCTCACACTCACCTCCACACAGACCGACTCTCTCACTCACTGTGGTCTCCACACAGACCAAGTGTCTGTCACTGACTCTCTCACTCACCTCCACACAGACCAAGTGTCTGTCACTGACTCTCTCACTCACCTCCACACAGACCGACTCTCTCACTCACTGTGGTCTCCACACAGACCAAGTGCCTGTCACTGACTCTCACACTCACCTCCACACAGACCGACTCTCTCACTCACTGTGGTCTCCACACAGACCAAGTGTCTGTCACTGACTCTCTCACTCACCTCCACACAGACCAAGTGTCTGTCACTGACTCTCTCACTCACCTCCACATAGACCAAGTGTCTGTCACTGCCTCTCACACTCACCTCCACACAGACCAAGTGTCTGTCACTGATTCTCTCACTCACCGTGGTCTCCACACAGACCAAGTGTCTGCCACTGACTCTCTCACTCACCACGGTCTCCACACAGACCAAGTGTCTGTCACTGACTCTCTCACTCATTTCCACACAGACCAAGTGCCTGTCACTGACTCAATCACTCATCTCCACACAGACGAAGTGTCTGTCACCGACTCTCTCACTCACCGTGGTCTCCACACAGACCAAGTGTCTGTCACTGACTCTCTCACTCACCTCCACACAGACCAAGTGTCTGTCACTGACTCTCTCACTCACTGTGGTCTCAACACAGACCAAGTGTCTGTCACTGACTCTCTCACTCACCTCCACACAGACCAAGTGTCTGTCACTGACTCTCTCACTCACCGTGGTCTCCACACAGACCAAGTGCCTGTCACTGACTCTCTCACTCATCTCCACACAGACGAAGTGTCTGTCACCGACTCTCTCACTCACCGTGGTCTCCACACAGACCAAGTGTCTGTCACTGACTCTCTCACTCACCTCCACACAGACCAAGTGTCTGTCACTGACTCTCTCACTCACTGTGGTCTCAACACAGACCAAGTGTCTGTCACTGACTCTCTCACTCACCTCCACACAGACCAAGTGTTTGTCACTTAACTCTCTCACTCACCTTCACACAGACCAAGTGTCTGTCACTGACTCTCCCACTCACCTCCACATAGACCAAGTGTCTGTCACTGACTCTCTCATTCACCGTGGTCTCCACACAGACCAAGTGCCTGTCACTGACTCTCTCACTCACCTCCACACAGACCAAGCGTCTGCCACCGACTCTCTCACTCACCGTGGTCTCCACACAGACCAAGTGTCCGTCACTGACTCTCTCACTCACCTCCACACAGACCAAGTGTCTGTCACTGACTCTCTCACTCACCGCAGTCTCCACACAGACCAAGTGTCTGTCACTGACTCTCTCACTCACCTCCACACAGACCAAGTGTCTGTCATTGACTCTCTCACTCTCTGTGGCCTCCACACAGACCAAGTGTCTGTCACTGACTCTCTCACTCACTGTGGTCTCCACACAGACCAAGTGTCTGTCACTGACTCTCTCACTCACCGTGGTCTCCACACAGACCAAGTGCCTGTCACTGACTCTCTCACTCATTTCCACACAGACCAAGTGCCTGTCACTGACTCTCTCACTCATCTCCACACAGACGAAGTGTCTGTCACCGACTCTCTCACTCACCGTGGTCTCCACACAGACCAAGTGTCTGTCACTGACTCTCTCACTCACCTCCACACAGACCAAGTGTCTGTCACTGACTCTCTCACTCACTGTGGTCTCAACACAGACCAAGTGTCTGTCACTGACTCTCTCACTCACCTCCTCACAGACCAAGTGTTTGTCACTGACTCTCTCACTCACCTTCACACAGACCAAGTGTCTGTCACTGACTCTCCCACTCACCTCCAAATAGACCAAGTGTCTGTCACTGACTCTCTCACTCACCGTGGTCTCCACACATACCAAGTGCCTGTCACTGACTCTCTCACTCACATCCACACAGACCAAGCGTCTGTCACCGACTCTCTCACTCACCGTGGTCTCCACACAGACCAAGTGTCTGTCACTGAATCTCTCACTCACCTCCACACAGACCAAGTGTCTGTCACTGACTCTCTCACTCACCTCCACACAGACCAAGTGTCTGTCACTGACTCTCTCACTCTCTGTGGCCTCCACACAGACCAAGTGTCTGTCACTGACTCTCTCACTCACCGTGGTCTCCACACAGACCAAGTGTCTGTCACTGACTCTCTCACTCACCTCCACACAAACCAAGTGTCTGTCACCGACTCTCTCACTCACAGTGGTCTCCACACAGACCAAGTGTCTGTCACTGACTCTCTCAGTCACCTCCACACACTGTCACTGACTCTCACACTCACTGTGGTCTCTACACAGACCAAGTGTCTGTCACTGATTCTCTCACTCACTGTGGTCTCCACACAGACCAAGTGTCTGTCACTGACTCTCTCACTCACCGTGGTCTCCACACAGACCCAGTGTCTGTCACTGACTCTCTCACTCACCGTGGTCTCCACACAGACCAAGTGTCTGTCACTGACTCTCTCACTCATCTCCACACAGACCAAGTGTCTGTCACCGACTCTCTCACTCACCGTGGTCTCCACACAGACCAAGTGTCTGTCACTGACTCTCTCACTCACCTCCACACAGACCAAGTGTCTGTCACTGACTCTCTCACTCACCGTGGTCTCCACACAGACCAAGTGCCTGTCACTGACTCTCTCACTCATCTCCACACAGACCAAGTGTCTGTCACCGACTCTCTCACTCACCGTGGTCTCCACACAGACCAAGTGTCTGTCACTGACTCTCTCACTCACCTCCACACAGACAAAGTGTCTGTCACTGACTCTCTCACCTCCACACAGACCAAGTGTTTGTCACTGACTCTCTCACTCACCTTCACACAGACCAAGTGTCTGTCACTGACTCACTCACCTCCACATAGACCAAGTGTCTGTCACTGCCTCTCACACTCGCCTCCACACAGACACAGTGTCTGTCACTGACTCTCTCACTCACCGTGGTCTCCACACAGACCAAGTGCCTGTCACTGACTCTCTCACTCACCTCCACACAGACCAAGTGTCTGTCACCTACTCTCTCACTCACCGTGGTCTCCACACAGACCAAGTGTCTGTCACTGACTCTCTCACTCACCTCCACACAGACCAAGTGTCTGTCACTGACTCTCTCACTCACTGTGGTCTCCACACAGACCAAGTGTCTGTCACTGACTCTCACACTCACCTCCACACAGACCGACTCTCTCACTCACTGTGGTCTCCACACAGACCAAGTGTCTGTCACTGATTCTCTCACTCACCTCCACATAGACCAAGTGTCTGTCACTGCCTTTCACACTCACCTCCACACAGACCAAGTGTCTGTCACTGATTCTCTCACTCACCGTGGTCTCCACACAGACCAAGTGTCTGTCACTGACTCTCTCACTCACCACGGTCTCCACACAGACCAAGTGTCTGTCACTGATTCTCTCACTCACAGTGGTCTCCACACAGACCAAGTGTCTGTCACTGACTCTCTCACTCACCGTGGTCTCCACACAGACCCAGTGTCTGTCACTGACTCTCTCACTCACCGTGGTCTCCACACAGACCAAGTGTCTGTCACTGACTCTCTCACTCATCTCCACACAGACCAAGTGTCTGTCACCGACTCTCTCACTCACCGTGGTCTCCACACAGACCAAGTGTCTGTCACTGACTCTCTCACTCACCTCCACACAGACCAAGTGTCTGTCACTGACTCTCTCACTCACCGTGGTCTCCACACAGACCAAGTGCCTGTCACTGACTCTCTCACTCATCTCCACACAGACCAAGTGTCTGTCACCGACTCTCTCACTCACCGTGGTCTCCACACAGACCAAGTGTCTGTCACTGACTCTCTCACTCACCTCCACACAGACAAAGTGTCTGTCACTGACTCTCTCACCTCCACACAGACCAAGTGTTTGTCACTGACTCTCTCACTCACCTTCACACAGACCAAGTGTCTGTCACTGACTCACTCACCTCCACATAGACCAAGTGTCTGTCACTGCCTCTCACACTCGCCTCCACACAGACACAGTGTCTGTCACTGACTCTCTCACTCACCGTGGTCTCCACACAGACCAAGTGCCTGTCACTGACTCTCTCACTCACCTCCACACAGACCAAGTGTCTGTCACCTACTCTCTCACTCACCGTGGTCTCCACACAGACCAAGTGTCTGTCACTGACTCTCTCACTCACCTCCACACAGACCAAGTGTCTGTCACTGACTCTCTCACTCACTGTGGTCTCCACACAGACCAAGTGTCTGTCACTGACTCTCTCACTCACCGTGGTCTCCACACAGACCAAGTGCCTGTCACTGACTCTCACACTCACCTCCACACAGACCGACTCTCTCACTCACTGTGGTCTCCACACAGACCAAGTGTCTGTCACTGACTCTCTCACTCACCTCCACACAGACCAAGTGTCTGTCACTGATTCTCTCACTCACCTCCACATAGACCAAGTGTCTGTCACTGCCTTTCACACTCACCTCCACACAGACCAAGTGTCTGTCACTGATTCTCTCACTCACCGTGGTCTCCACACAGACCAAGTGTCTGTCACTGACTCTCTCACTGACCACGGTCTCCACACAGACCAAGTGTCTGCCACTGATTCTCTCACTCACCGTGGTCTCCACACAGACCAAGTGTCTGTCACTGACTCTCTCACTCACCGTGGTCTCCACACAGACCAAGTGTCTGTCACTGACTCTCTCAATCACCGTGGTCTCCACACAGACCAAGTGTCTGTCACTGGCTCTCTCACTCACCTCCACACAGACCGAGTGTCTGTCACTGACACTGTGACTCACTTCCACACAGACCAAGTGTCTGTCACTGACTTTCTCACTCACCGTGGTCTCCACACAGACTGAGTGTCTGTTACTGACTCTCTCACTCACCGTGGTCTCCACACAGACCAAGTGTCTGTCACAGACTCTCTCACTCACCGTGGTCTCCACACAGACCAAGTGTCTGTCACTGACGCTCTCACTCACCTCCACACAGACCAAGTGTCTGTCACTGACTCTCTCACTCACCTTCACACAAACCTAGTGTCTGTCACTGTCACTGACTCTCACTCACCTCCACACAGACCAAGTGTCTGTCACTGACTCTCTCACTCACCTTCACACAGACCAAGTGTCTGTCACTGCCTCTCACTCACCTCCACACAGACCAAGTGTCTGTCACTGACTCTCTCACTCACCTTCACACAGACCAAGTGCCTGTCACTGACTCTCTCACTCACCTCCACACAGACCAAGTGCCTGTCACTGACTCTCTCACTCACCTCCACACAGACCAAGTGTCTGTCACTGACTCTCTCACTCACCTTCACACAGACCAAGTGTCTGTCACTGCCTCTACACTCACCTCCACACAGACCAAGTGTCTGTCACTGACTCTCTCACTCACCTTCACACAGACCAAGTGTCTGTCACTGCCTCTCACACTCACCTCCACACAGACCAAGTGTCTGTCACTGACTCTCTCACTCACCTCTACACAGACCAAGTGTCTGTCATTGACTCTCTCACTCACCTCCACTCAGACCAAGTGTGTGTCACTGACTCTCTCACTCACCACCACACAGACCAAGTGTCTGTCACTGACTCTCTCACTCACCTTCACACAGACCAAGTGTTTGTCATTGACTCTCTCACCTCTACACAGACCAAGTGTCTGTCATTGACTTTCTCACTCACCTCCACACAGATCAAGTGTCTGTCACTGACTCTCTCACTCACCTTCACACAGACCAAGTGCCTGTCACTGACTCTCTCACTCACCTCCACACAGACCAAGTGTCTGTCATTGACTCTCTCACTCACCTTCAAACAAACCAAGTGTCTGTCACTGACTCTCACTCACCGTGGTCTCCACACAGACCAAGTGTCTGTCACTGACTCTCTCACTCACCTCCACACAGACCAAGTGCCTGTCACTGACTCTCTCACTCACCGTGGTCTCCACATAGACCAAGTGTTTGTCACTGACTCTCTCACTCACCGTGGTCTCCACATAGACCAAGTGTCTGTCACTGACTCTCTCACTCACCTCTACACAGACCAAGTGTCTGTCATTGACTCTCTCACTCACCTTCACACAAACCTAGTGTCTGTCACTGACTCTCACTCACCTCCACACAGACCAAGTGTCTGTCATTGACTCTCTCACTCACCTCCACACAGAGCAAGTGCCTGTCACTGACTCTCTCACTCACCTTCACACAGACCAAGTGTCTGTCACTGACCCTCTCACTCACCGTGGTCTCCACACAGACCAAGTGTCTGTCACTGACTCTCTCACTCACCTCTACACAGACCAAGTGTCTGTCACTGACTCTCTCACTCACGTTGGTCTCCACACAGACCAAGTGTCTGTCACTGACTCTCTCACTCACCTCCACATAGACCAAGTGTCTGTCACTGATTCTCTCACTCACGGCGGTCTCCACACAGACCAAGAGTCTGTCACTGACTCTCTCACTCACCGTGGTCTCCACACAGACCAAGTGTCTGTCACTGACTCTCTCACTCACCGTGGTCTCCACACAGACCAAGTGTCTGTCACTGACTCTCTCACTCACCTCTACACAGACCAAGTGTCCATCACTGACTCTCTCACTCACCGTGGTCTCCACGCAGACCAAGTGTCTGTCACTGACTCTCTCACTCACCTCCACACAGACCAAGTGTCTGTCACTGATTCTCCAAGTGCCTGTCACTGACTCTCTCACTCACTTCCACACAGACCAAGTGTCTGTCACTGACTCTCACACTCACCTCCACACAGACCAAGTGTCTGTCACTGATTCTCTCACTGGCGGACGTTAAATCTGTCCCCGAGGATACCATCAACTCAGTAGCCTTCTGGCTTGTGATTGGGTACTTTTGTACTTGTCATGTATCTATTCCATGGGGTTAGTTTCGGATTTTTAAATTGTTTTCATAGGTTGTTGGGCAGTTGTATACTAATTCCATCAGGTGTACAGTAGAAACAACTACATTTAACACACTGTCTGCCCCTGATGACGCCAGTGTGTCTTTGGATAAACTATTTGGTCGGGCTTTGTTTCTATTGCAAAATGTTGTATTTTACGTTTCTTATTGGCATCATCAAAATCTGATTGTATTGGTGGTAATAGATTGATACTTACTCTCACTCACCGTGGTCTACACACAGACCAAGTGTCTGTCACTGACTCTCTCACTCACCTCCACACAGACCAAGTGTCTGTCACTGACTCTCTCACTCACCTCCACACAGACCAAGTGTCTGTCACTGGCTCTCTCAGTCACCTCCACACAGACCGAGTGTCTGTCACTGACTCTCTCACTCACCTCCACACAGACCAAGTGTCTGTCACTGACTCTCTCACTCACCTCCACACAGACCAAGTGTCTGTCACTGACTCTCTCACTCACTGCGGTCTCCACACAGACCAAGTGTCTGTCACAGACTCTCTCACTCACCGTGGTCTCCACACAGACCGAGTGTCTGTTACTGATTCTCTCACTCACCGTGGTCTCCACACAGACCAAGTGCCTGTCACTGACTCTCTCACTCACCTCCACACAGACCAAGTGTCTGTCACCGACTCTCTCACTCACCGTGGTCTCCACACAGACCAAGTGTCTGTCACTGACTCTCTCACTCACCTCCACACAAACCAAGTGCCTGTCACTGACTCTCTCACTCACTTCCACACAGACCAAGTGTCTGTCACTGACTCTCACACTCACCTCCACACAGACCAAGTGTCTGTCACTGATTCTCTCACACACCGTCGTCTCCACACAGACCAAGTGTCTGTCACTGACTCTCTCACTCACCACGGTCTCCATACAGACCAAGTGTCTGTCATTGACTCTCTCACTCACCTTCAAACAAACCAAGTGTCTGTCACTGACTCTCACTCACCGTGGTCTCCACACAGACCAAGTGTCTGTCACTGACTCTCTCACTCACCTCCACATAGACCAAGTGTTTGTCACTGACTCTCTCACTCACCGTGGTCTCCACATAGACCAAGTGTCTGTCACTGACTCTCTCACTCACCTCTACACAGACCAAGTGTCTGTCATTGACTCTCTCACTCACCTTCACACAAACCTAGTGTCTGTCACTGACTCTCACTCACCTCCACACAGACCAAGTGTCTGTCATTGACTCTCTCACTCACCTCCACACAGAGCAAGTGCCTGTCACTGACTCTCTCACTCACCTTCACACAGACCAAGTGTCTGTCACTGACCCTATCACTCACCGTGGTCTCCACACAGACCAAGTGTCTGTCACTGACTCTCTCACTCACCTCTACACAGACCAAGTGTCTGTCACTGACTCTCTCACTCACGTTGGTCTCCACACAGACCAAGTGTCTGTCACTGACTCTCTCACTCACCTCCACATAGACCAAGTGTCTGTCACTGATTCTCTCACTCACGGCGGTCTCCACACAGACCAAGAGTCTGTCACTGACTCTCTCACTCACCGTGGTCTCCACACAGACCAAGTGTCTGTCACTGACTCTCTCACTCACCGTGGTCTCCACACAGACCAAGTGTCTGTCACTGACTCTCTCACTCACCTCTACACAGACCAAGTGTCCATCACTGACTCTCTCACTTACCGTGGTCTCCACGCAGACCAAGTGTCTGTCACTGACTCTCTCACTCACCTCCACACAGACCAAGTGTCTGTCACTGATTCTCTCACTCACCGTGGTCTACACACAGACCAAGTGTCTGTCACTGACTCTCTCACTCACGTCCACACAGACAAAGTGTCTGTCACTGACTCTCTCACTCACCTCCACACAGACCAAGTGTCTGTCACTGGCTCTCTCAGTCACCTCCACACAGACCGAGTGTCTGTCACTGACTCTCTCACTCACCTCCACACAGACCAAGTGTCTGTCACTGACTCTCTCACTCACCTCCACACAGACCAAGTGTCTGTCACTGACTCTCTCACTCACTGCGGTCTCCACACAGACCAAGTGTCTGTCACAGACTCTCTCACTCACCGTGGTCTCCACACAGACCGAGTGTCTGTTACTGATTCTCTCACTCACCGTGGTCTCCACACAGACCAAGTGCCTGTCACTGACTCTCTCACTCACCTCCACACAGACCAAGTGTCTGTCACCGACTCTCTCACTCATCGTGGTCTCCACACAGACCAAGTGTCTGTCACTGACTCTCTCACTCACCTCCACACAAACCAAGTGCCTGTCACTGACTCGCTCACTCACTTCCACACAGACCAAGTGTCTGTCACTGACTCTCACACTCACCTCCACACAGACCAAGTGTCTGTCACTGATTCTCTCACTCACCGTCGTCTCCACACAGACCAAGTGTCTGTCACTGACTCTCTCACTCACCACGGTCTCCACACAGACCAAGTGTCTGTCACTGATTCTCTCACTCACCGTGGTCTCCACACAGGCCAAGTGTCTGTCACTGACTCTCTCACTCACCACAGTCTCCAAACAGACCAAGTGTCTGTCACTGATTCTCTCACTCACCGTGGTCTCCACACAGACCAAGTGTCTGTCACTGAGTCTCTTACTCACCACGGTCTCCACACAGACCAAATGTCTGTCACTGACCCTCTCATTCATCGTGGTCTCCACACAGACCAAGTGTCTGTCACTGACTCTCTCACTCACGGTGGTCTCCACACAGACCAAGTGTCTGTCACTGGCTCTCTCACTCACCGTGGTCTCCACACAGACCGAGTGTCTGTCACTGACACTCTGACTCACTTCCACACAGACCAAGTGTCTGTCACTGACTCTCTCACTCACCGTGGTCTCCACACAGACCGAGTGTCTGTTACTGACTCTCTCACTCACCGTGGTCTCCACACAGACCAAGTGTCTGTCACGATGGTCACTGACTCTCTCACTCACCGTGGTCTCCACACAGACCAAGTGTCTGTCACTGACGCTCTCACTCACCGTGGTCTCCACACAGACCAAGTGTCTGTCACTGACTGTCTCACTCACCGTGGTCTCCACACAGACCAAGTGTCTGTCACTGACTCTCTCACTCACCGTGGACTCCACACAGACCGAGTGTCTGTTACTGAGTCTCTCACTCACCGTGGTCTCCACACAGACCAAGTGTCTGTCACTGACGCTCTCACACACCTCCATACAGACCAAATGCCTGTCACTGACTCTCTCACTCACCGTGGTCTCCACACAGACCAAGTGTCTGTCACTGACTCTCTCACTCACCTCCACACAGACCGAGTGTCTGTCACTGACACTCTGACTCACTTCCACACAGACCAAGTGTCTGTCACTGACTTTCTCACTCACCGTGGTCTCCACACAGACCGAGTGTCTGTTACTGACTCTCTCACTCACCGTGGTCTCCACACAGACCAAGTGTCTGTCACTGACTCTCTCACTCACCGTGGTCTCCACACAGACCAAGTGTCTGTCACTGACGCTCTCACTCACCTCCACACAGACCAAGTGTCTGTCACTGACTCTCTCACTCACTGTGGTCTCCACACAGACCAAGTGTCTGTCACTGACTCTCTCACTCACCGTGGTCTCCACACAGACCAAGTGCCTGTCACTGACTCTCACACTCACCTCCACACAGACCGACTCTCTCACTCACTGTGGTCTCCACACAGACCAAGTGTCTGTCACTGACTCTCTCACTCACCTCCACACAGACCAAGTGTCTGTCACTGATTCTCTCACTCACCTCCACATAGACCAAGTGTCTGTCACTGCCTTTCACACTCACCTCCACACAGACCAAGTGTCTGTCACTGATTCTCCCACTCACCGTGGTCTCCACACAGACCAAGTGTCTGTCACTGACTCTCTCACTCACCACGGTCTCCACACAGACCAAGTGTCTGTCACTGATTCTCTCACTCACAGTGGTCTCCACACAGACCAAGTGTCTGTCACTGACTCTCTCACTGACCACGGTCTCCACACAGACCAAGTGTCTGTCACTGATTCTCTCACTCACCGTGGTCTCCACACAGACCAAGTGTCTGTCACTGACTCTCTCACTCACCGTGGTCTCCACACAGACCAAGTGTCTTTCACTGACTCTCTCACTCTCCGTGGTCTCCACACAGACCAAGTGTCTGTCACTGGCTCTCTCACTCACCTCCACACAGACCGAGTGTCTGTCACTGACACTCTGACTCACTTCCACACAGACCAAGTGTCTGTCACTGACTTTCTCACTCACCGTGGTCTCCACACAGACCGAGTGTCTGTTACTGACTCTCACTCACCGTGGTCTCCACACAGACCAAGTGTCTGTCACTGACGCTCTCACTCACCTCCACACAGACCAAGTGTCTGTCACTGACTCTCTCACTCACCTTCACACAAACCTAGTGTCTGTCACTGTCACTGACTCTCTCACTCACCTCCACACAGACCAAGTGCCTGTCACTGACTCTCTCACTCACCTCCACACAGACCAAGTGTCTGTCACTGACTCTCTCACTCACCTTCACACAGACCAAGTGTCTGTCACTGCCTCTACACTCACCTCCACACAGACCAAGTGTCTGTCACTGACTCTCTCACTCACCTTCACACAGACCAAGTGTCTGTCACTGCCTCTCACACTCACCTCCACACAGACCAAGTGTCTGTCACTGACTCTCTCACCCACCTCTACACAGACCAAGTGTCTGTCATTGACTCTCTCACTCACCTCCACTCAGACCAAGTGTCTGTCACTGACTCTCTCACTCACCTCCACACAGACCAAGTGTCTGTCACTGACTCTCTCACTCACCTTCACACAGACCAAGTGTTTGTCATTGACTCTCTCACTCACCTCTACACAGACCAAGTGTCTGTCATTGACTTTCTCACTCACCTCCACACAGATCAAGTGTCTGTCACTGACTCTCTCACTCACCTTCACACAGACCAAGTGCCTGTCACTGACTCTCTCACTCACCTCCACACAGACCAAGTGTCTGTCATTGACTTTCTCACTCACCTCCACACAGATCAAGTGTCTGTCACTGACTCTCTCACTCACCTTCACACAGACCAAGTGCCTGTCACTGACTCTCTCACTCACCTCCACACAGACCAAGTGTCTGTCATTGACTCTCTCACTCACCTTCAAACAAACCAAGTGTCTGTCACTGACTCTCACTCACCGTGGTCTCCACACAGACCAAGTGCCTGTCACTGACTCTCTCACTCACCGTGGTCTCCACATAGACCAAGTGTTTGTCACTGACTCTCTCACTCACCGTGGTCTCCACATAGACCAAGTGTCTGTCACTGACTCTCTCACTCACTTCTACACAGACCAAGTGTCTGTCATTGACTCTCACTCACCTTCACACAAACCTAGTGTCTGTCACTGACTCTCACTCACCTCCACACAGACCAAGTGTCTGTCATTGACTCTCTCACTCACTGTGGTCTCCACACAGACCAAGTGTCTGTCACTGATTCTCTCACTTACTGTGGTCTCCACACAGACCAAGTGTCTGTCACTGACGCTCTCACTCACCTTCACACAGACCAAGTGCTTGTCACTGACTCTCTCACTCACATCCACACAGACCAAGTGTCTGTCATTGACTCTCTCACTCACCTCCACACAGACCAAGTGTCTGTCACCGACTCTCTCACTCACCGTGGTCTCCACACAGACCAAATGTCTGTCACTGACGCTCTCACTCACCTTCACACAGACCAAGTGCTTGTCACTGACTCTCTCACTCACATCCACACAGACCAAGTGTCTGTCATTGACTCTCTCACTCACCTTCAAACAAACCAAGTGTCTGTCACTGACTCTCTCACTCACCGTGGTCTCCACACAGACCAAGTGTCTGTCACTGACGCTCTCACTCACCTCCACACAGACCAAGTGTCTGTCACTGACTCTCACACTCACCTCCACACAGACCGACTCTCTCACTCAGCGTGGTCTCCACACAGACCAAGTGTCTGTCACTGACTCTCTCACTCACCTCCACACAGACCAAGTGTCTGTCACTGACTCTCTCACTCACTGTGGTCTCCACACAGACCAAGTGTCTGTCACTGATTCTCTCACTTACCGTGGTCTCCACACAGACCAAGTGTCTGTCACTGACTCTCTCACTCATCTCCACACAGACCAAGTGTCTGTCACTGACTCTCTCACTCATCTCCACACAGACCAAGTGTCTGTCACTGACTCTCTCACTCACTGTGGTCTCCACACAGACCAAGTGTCTGTCACTGACTCACTCACCGTGGTCTCCACACAGACCAAGTGCCTGTCACTGACTCTCTCACTCATCTCCACACAGATCAAGTGTCTGTCACCGACTCTCTCACTCACCGTGGTCTCCACACAGACCAAGTGTCTGTCACTGACTCTCTCACTCACCTCCACACAGACCAAGTGTCTGTCACTGACTCTCTCACTCACCGTGGTCTCAACACAGACCAAGTGTCTGTCACTGACTCTCACTCACCTCCACACAGACCAAGTGTTTGTCACTGACTCCCTCACTCACCTTCACACAGACCAAGTGTCTGTCACTGACTCTCTCACTCACCTCCACACAGACCAAGTGTCTGTCACTGACTCTCTCACTCACCTCCACACAGACCAAGTGCCTGTCACTGACTCTCTCACTCACCTCCACACAGACCAAGTGTCTGTCACCGACTCTCTCACTCACCTTGGTCTCCACACAGACCAAGTGTCTGTCACTGACTCTCTCACTCACTGTGGTCTCCACACAGACCAAGTGTCTGTCACTGATTCTCTCACTTACCGTGGTCTCCACACAGACCAAGTGTCTGTCACAGACTCTCTCACTCACCTCCACATAGACCAAGTGTCTGTCACTGCCTTTCACACTCACCTCCACACAGACCAAGTGTCTGTCACTGATTCTCCCACTCACTGTGGTCTCCACACAGACCAAGTGTCTGTCACTGACTCTCTCACTCACCACGGTCTCCACACAGACCAAGTGTCTGTCACTGATTCTCTCACTCACAGTGGTCTCCACACAGACCAAGTGTCTGTCACTGACTCTCTCACTGACCACGGTCTCCACACAGACCAAGTGTCTGTCACTGATTCTCTCACTCACCGTGGTCTCCACACAGACCAAGTGTCTGTCACTGACTCTCTCACTCACCGTGGTCTCCACACAGACCAAGTGTCTTTCACTGACTCTCTCACTCTCCGTGGTCTCCACACAGACCAAGTGTCTGTCACTGGCTCTCTCACTCACCTCCACACAGACCGAGTGTCTGTCACTGACACTCTGACTCACTTCCACACAGACCAAGTGTCTGTCACTGACTTTCTCACTCACCGTGGTCTCCACACAGACCGAGTGTCTGTTACTGACTCTCTCACTCACCGTGGTCTCCACACAGACCAAGTGTCTGTCACTGACGCTCTCACTCACCTCCACACAGACCAAGTGTCTGTCACTGACTCTCTCACTCACCTTCACACAAACCTAGTGTCTGTCACTGTCACTGACTCTCTCACTCACCTCCACACAGACCAAGTGCCTGTCACTGACTCTCTCACTCACCTCCACACAGACCAAGTGTCTGTCACTGACTCTCTCACTCACCTTCACACAGACCAAGTGTCTGTCACTGCCTCTACACTCACCTCCACACAGACCAAGTGTCTGTCACTGACTCTCTCACTCACCTTCACACAGACCAAGTGTCTGTCACTGCCTCTCACACTCACCTCCACACAGACCAAGTGTCTGTCACTGACTCTCTCACCCACCTCTACACAGACCAAGTGTCTGTCATTGACTCTCTCACTCACCTCCACTCAGACCAAGTGTCTGTCACTGACTCTCTCACTCACCTCCACACAGACCAAGTGTCTGTCACTGACTCTCTCACTCACCTTCACACAGACCAAGTGTTTGTCATTGACTCTCTCACTCACCTCTACACAGACCAAGTGTCTGTCATTGACTTTCTCACTCACCTCCACACAGATCAAGTGTCTGTCACTGACTCTCTCACTCACCTTCACACAGACCAAGTGTCTGTCATTGACTTTCTCACTCACCTCCACACAGATCAAGTGTCTGTCACTGACTCTCTCACTCACCTTCACACAGACCAAGTGCCTGTCACTGACTCTCTCACTCACCTCCACACAGACCAAGTGTCTGTCATTGACTCTCTCACTCACCTTCAAACAAACCAAGTGTCTGTCACTGACTCTCACTCACCGTGGTCTCCACACAGACCAAGTGCCTGTCACTGACTCTCTCACTCACCGTGGTCTCCACATAGACCAAGTGTTTGTCACTGACTCTCTCACTCACCGTGGTCTCCACATAGACCAAGTGTCTGTCACTGACTCTCTCACTCACTTCTACACAGACCAAGTGTCTGTCATTGACTCTCACTCACCTTCACACAAACCTAGTGTCTGTCACTGACTCTCACTCACCTCCACACAGACCAAGTGTCTGTCATTGACTCTCTCACTCACTGTGGTCTCCACACAGACCAAGTGTCTGTCACTGATTCTCTCACTTACTGTGGTCTCCACACAGACCAAGTGTCTGTCACTGACGCTCTCACTCACCTTCACACAGACCAAGTGCTTGTCACTGACTCTCTCACTCACATCCACACAGACCAAGTGTCTGTCATTGACTCTCTCACTCACCTCCACACAGACCAAGTGTCTGTCACCGACTCTCTCACTCACCGTGGTCTCCACACAGACCAAATGTCTGTCACTGACGCTCTCACTCACCTTCACACAGACCAAGTGCTTGTCACTGACTCTCTCACTCACATCCACACAGACCAAGTGTCTGTCATTGACTCTCTCACTCACCTTCAAACAAACCAAGTGTCTGTCACTGACTCTCTCACTCACCGTGGTCTCCACACAGACCAAGTGTCTGTCACTGACGCTCTCACTCACCTCCACACAGACCAAGTGTCTGTCACTGACTCTCACACTCACCTCCACACAGACCGACTCTCTCACTCAGCGTGGTCTCCACACAGACCAAGTGTCTGTCACTGACTCTCTCACTCACCTCCACACAGACCAAGTGTCTGTCACTGACTCTCTCACTCACTGTGGTCTCCACACAGACCAAGTGTCTGTCACTGATTCTCTCACTTACCGTGGTCTCCACACAGACCAAGTGTCTGTCACTGACTCTCTCACTCATCTCCACACAGACCAAGTGTCTGTCACTGACTCTCTCACTCATCTCCACACAGACCAAGTGTCTGTCACTGACTCTCTCACTCACTGTGGTCTCCACACAGACCAAGTGTCTGTCACTGACTCACTCACCGTGGTCTCCACACAGACCAAGTGCCTGTCACTGACTCTCTCACTCATCTCCACACAGATCAAGTGTCTGTCACCGACTCTCTCACTCACCGTGGTCTCCACACAGACCAAGTGTCTGTCACTGACTCTCTCACTCACCTCCACACAGACCAAGTGTCTGTCACTGACTCTCTCACTCACCGTGGTCTCAACACAGACCAAGTGTCTGTCACTGACTCTCACTCACCTCCACACAGACCAAGTGTTTGTCACTGACTCCCTCACTCACCTTCACACAGACCAAGTGTCTGTCACTGACTCTCTCACTCACCTCCACACAGACCAAGTGTCTGTCACTGACTCTCTCACTCACCTCCACACAGACCAAGTGCCTGTCACTGACTCTCTCACTCACCTCCACACAGACCAAGTGTCTGTCACCGACTCTCTCACTCACCGTGGTCTCCACACAGACCAAGTGTCTGTCACTGACTCTCTCACTCACTGTGGTCTCCACACAGACCAAGTGTCTGTCACTGATTCTCTCACTTACCGTGGTCTCCACACAGACCAAGTGTCTGTCACAGACTCTCTCACTCACCTCCACACAGACCAAGTGTCTGTCACAGACTCTCACTCACCTCCACACAGACCAAGTGTCTGTCACCGACTCTCTCACTCACCGTGGTCTCCACACAGACCAAGTGCCTGTCACTGACTCTCTCACTCACCTCCACACAGACCAAGTGTCTGTCGCTGACTCTCTCACTCACCGTGGTCTCAACACAGACCAAGTGTCTGTCACTGACTCTCTCACTCACCTCCACACAGACCAAGTGTCTGTCACTGACTCTCTCACTCACCGTGGTCTCCACACAGACCAAGTGTCAGTCACTGACTCTCTCACTCACCGTGGTCTCCACACAGACCAAGTGTCTGTCACTGACTCTCTCACTCACCGTGGTCTTCACACAGACCAAGTGTCTGTCACTGACTCTCTAACTCACCGTGGTCTCCACACAGACCAAGTGTCCGTCACTGACTCTCTCACTCACCTCAACACAGACCAAGTGTCTGTCACTGACTCTCTCACTCACCGTGGTCTCCACACAGACCAAGTGTCTGTGAATGACTCTCTCACTCACCGTGGTCTCCAAACAGACCAAGTGTCTGTCACTGACTCTCTGAATCACCGTGGTCACCACAAAGACCAAGTGTCTGTCACTGACTCTCTCACTCACCTCCACATAGACCAAGTGTCTGTCACCGACTCTCTCACTCACCTTGGTCTGCACACAGACCAAGTGTCTGTCACTGACTCTCTCACTCACCGTGGTCTGCACACAGACCAAGTGTCTGTCACTGACTCTCTCACTCTGATTGGGATCTCTCTGTTGGGATGGGCAGGTGTCAGTGTGTGTGAGTTGGGATGGGCAGGTGTTAGTGTGTGTGTGGGTTGGGATGGGCAGGTGTTAGTGTGTGACTCCCTCACTCACCGTGGTCTCCACACAGACCCTCCGGTGGGTCTCGATTTGGTCCTGAAGCTGTGCGTTGTCCCGGGAGCGTGCCTGGTTTGACAGCTCATTGTGGATGGTGCGTTTAGTCACGCGTAGTGGTAGAACTCCAACGTATGTGCTCGCTATGCAATGGTTCACACTCTCCAGAGCAGAGTCTCGTTCTTCCGCTGTTGAGAACCGAACCTTAACTAGCTTAAGCTGCGGCAGCTGTAAACACAGAATCTTGAAGTGAGACGTACATTACAAAATAGTAATCATTGAGGAAGACACATATTGTGAGATGTGGTTACCACAGAGACATCCTCCACAACCCCAAACTGTCGGAAATGTTCCATGACGAGGCGGAGTTTGCCTTGGCCGTCGCGTGGCAGACCAGAGACTTGTACAGACCGTGATGCCTCATCGAGCTCCTGCAGAATTCCGTTGTGCTTCTTCCCGTCCAAGTGACTCTGCCATGAGGACTCTGTGAACACAACACGACTCATTCTACCTTCTCACACACAACTTACAATACAAGTAGACTTCACTGACACATGTACCAAAAAGCAGAGCAGATAATTACCCCCTGTCATGGCGGTGTCACACAGCTCGCAGTAGTAGGGTTGGCTCTTGCCCGGCATGACTGTTGTGGCTGTAGTCTGTTTACCTGTCACCTTCTGGCTCAGAGCTCGTTGATGCTTCTTGCCACTGACATGTGAGAGCCATATCGCCTCTGTAAGATCAACAAACTTGTACAATAAAAGGAACACATGTCAAATCAGTTGAAACCAGACTATGAAAGTATGATGTTGAGACCTGAGGGGATTTCCATGTTGCACAGCATGCAGAATTTGTAGTGTTTAGCAGTCCACTCGTCCGTCATCAGAGGTTCAACTTCAGGTTCTTGTTTGACAGCAGCACTGTGACTTTTCTTTCCTTTTTTGAGGGCTTCTTTGGCTTCCTTAGCTCGGGCGATTCCCTGCAGGGCCTTCTGATGGCGCTTCCCAGCAACATGTAAATTCCATGTACTTTCTGAGAAAATAATGACACGAGGCTCTAGATGCCAGAAAAACTAGACGTCAAGGCCTAAAGATGCCTTGGAGGCATTTCGGTGTGATGATTAATTTATAATATATACTAGATATCGACGAAAATGAAAAATGTCGACTCCGCAAAAAAAATTACCGTTAAAATAATACCCCTTAGACATGTTTGTCTAGGGCGACGAGTCCGAAAAAAAAGTCTGTTTCGCTCTACGACTCAGTGTTTCCGAGATATCGCCGAAAACGAAAAATGCCAACTCGGCAAAAAATTTTTTAGTCAAGGTCAAAGTTCATCAATAATACCCCTTAGACATGTTTGTCTAGGACGACGAGTCCGAAAATAACGTCCGTTTCGCTCTATGACGCACCGTTTCCGAGATATCGACGAAAACGAAAAATGCCGACTCGGCAAAAAAATTTCGGGTCAAGGTCAAAGTTCATCCATAATACCCCTTAGACATGTTTGTCTAGGGCGACGAGTCCGAAAATAACGTCCGTTTCGCTCTACGAAGCACCGTTTCCGAGATATCGACGAAAACGAAAAATGCCGACTCGGCAAAAAAAATTCGGGTCAAGGTCAAAGTTCATCAATAACACCCCTTAGACATGTTTGTCTAGGGCGACGAGTCCGAAAATAACGTCCGTTTCGCTCTACGACACACCGTTCCCGAGATATCGACGAAATCGAAAAATGCCGACTCGGCAAAAAAATTTGGGGTCAAGGTCAAAGTTCATCCATAATACCCCTTAGACATGTTTGCCTAGGGCGACGAGTCCGAAAATAACGTCCGTTTCGCTCTACGATGCACGGTTTCTGAGATATGCAGGAAGCCTCAAGGATGAATCAGCAAAAAATTATTTCGACCTCTAGGTCAAAGGTCGTTTGACGGATCGATCCCAAAATCAATAGGGTTCTTCCCTGGTGGCATATGAACCTCCATGCAGAGTTCTGCAACTATTGCATAAATATTTTTCCAGTTATCGTCCGGAAACCAAGTCTCAAAATTAGCCTTGATTTCATCCTCACGGACCTCACGGACCTCGGATCCGGCTCAAAAAGAATAGGGTTCTTCCACATATCATTTCTGACTTGTGGTGAAAATTTGACGAGGATCTGTCAAGGCAATCTAAAGTTATCGTCCGGAAACCAAAAGTGGCGGAAAAAAAAAAAAAAAAAAAAAAAAAAATCATATCATAAAAAAATCCTAAAGGCATTTCGGCTTAAATACATCTGACACTCTGAATAAAATTGTAAAATGCACATGATTGGGGGAGACTGTTGGCCGCTAAGTCTAATATTTCCATTACAGCTTCAATGAGTACAAAATTTTGTGACCGGTTACTCGTTAGTTTATAACCGAACCGTAACCGGTTATTCGTCCAAAAATATAGAGCTAAATATTGTCCAAAGTAACACCAATTTTTTTCGTAGTTCGCATTTTATCAAATCTCTGTGTCAAAAACGGGTCAAAATCCCGCCTAAAACTCGACATTAGACGTTTTTTTTAAGTGAAAATATGCAATATTATGATGAATAAACATTCTATTTGGCTTGGAGAGTGATAAATCGCTTCAATTCAGCCCATTTGGGCGGAAATTTAACTGATGTGAAGTGTTTTAGGCTGAATTACGAGGGTGCAAAATACGTTCACGATTAACCGGTCACAAAATCTGTAACCGGTTACGCTCTGTAACCGAACCGTAACCGGTTAACAGAGTACTCGTTGAACTTGAAGCCCTAATTTCCAGCCTTTGTTCACCAGCAACCAAGGGCAAGTCTGCAAGCAATTAGCCTGTACAAACATACAATGCCATGATGTGACCAAAGCTGGTCACACTTGGGCTGCATGTCATTTCAGGTTTTTAAGGGGCTGCATGCCTTGGGCTTGGCGCACTAAGCCGCAGTAGTGGATGTATGCAGGTTTTTAGCATAAATGCATACATGCACCGTGCCAGACTGCATAAATGCATAACTGCATACATGGTCAATGCTTGTATGACATAGGCTGCATATGTCAAGTGCATAAATGCATGTGTGCTCACCATAAAAGGGGGTGGCCCTCTGGCAGACTGCATAACTGCATAAATGCATATATGGTCAATGAAATACACTGCCTATATGTCAAGTGCATAAATGCCTGCGTACTCTTGAGAGGAGGGGTGGCCCTCCGGCAGACTGCATAAATGCATAATTGCATACATGGTCAAGACATGTAGGTTGCATATGTCAAGTGCATTTAAACGCAGCATACATGTACAAATGCATACATGGTCAATACAGATATGACATAGAATGTACGTATGGAATGCACAAATGCACATTTGCACGAGAGCGCACAGGTGGATCATATCTAAGACTGCAAGCAAATGCTCGATATCGGACGATTAAATGCTTGAGTGTCAAAACCGAATGTCTATGATATGAAAGTGATGAACGTGATCGCTTAGACTACATGTATGAGATGTGCATCCCATCATAAACGCATACTCCAGGTATTCCTTATAGAGCAAGTACAATATACGGCTACACAACCACCTTCCCTACACTATGAGCAGGCAATAGAATCTATAAAAAGAACAATATAATATATATGGAATGTACATGCAATAGCTGTCTAGGACAATGCTAATTGCAATCATACAGGTGCCCCCCCCCCCCCCCCCCCCCACATACACACACAACTTCCCAGCAGGCCTCGCCTCCATAACTGAACTGACTATGCGCACAATGATCGAATCAAAGCGTACCTGCCGTTGTTTTTCATTGAACACCAGGAGATCAAAGACCACATGTAGTATTGCCGGCTGTGTCAATGAGTGATTCCTCAGTTATTACCGATTACAAAGACGCTAAGCAGACAATCATAACTGTTTATGGCTGTGTGAATGAGTGCTGCAACAATTTCAAACGGAATACGATATACTGTTATTCTCATTTGAAGCCCGATTTTTCGTTTCAAATGTCATTTGACGCCCGCGTCCTATGTTCAAACGTGTACTTGCGTTCCATACGGTGAAGTCAAGCCAAAAAGAACGTCGCGTTGTAAGCTGTTCACCATATAAGGCTTGTTTGGTCTTGTTTTATTCAATAAACAGAATAGAAATATACTCTCACACCGAATGAAACTTGATTGATCGGTAATAATAGTAATAATATGTTTTTGTGTGTGCCTTATGGTTATTTGAAGCCCTGTTGTATGATTTGGCCCATGTAGCGCAGGTTACTATTTCTTCTAATTTCAATGAAGATTAAAATTAGCCCAAGGGCTAAGAAAGGTCCGGACAATAGATGCCGTATTTCCTCGATTAAGGGCCCGGGCGCTTATATTTTTCTAGCACCTTTTAACCCCAGGCGCTCATACGAGGCAGGTGCTCATTCGAGGCCCTGCGCTCATTGTTATATCCTAAGTCATTGTTATATGTCGCAACAGTAACAAACACTTTCCAGCCACGCCCTTGTAATGTCATACGGGCCCTCCACACCATGCCCCCCTCCAACCCAAAGTTTTAGAGTAGTTGTTGTTATAACTGTTGGAAGAAAATATTGTCACAACAGCAACAAACACCTCCCAGCCACGCCCTTATAATGTCATACGGGCCCTCCACACCATGCCCCTCTCCACCCCAAAGTTTTAGAGTAGTTGTTGCTATAACTGTTGATAAAAAATATTGTCACAACCGCAACAAACACCTCCCAGCCATGCCCTTGTAATGTCATACGGGCCCTCCACATGATGCCCCCTCCACCCCAAAGTTTTAGAGTAGTTGTTATAACTGTTGGAAGAAAATATTGTCACAACAGCAACAAACACCTCCCAGCCACGCCTTTGTAATGTCATACGGGCCCTCCACACCATGCCTCCCCTCCACCCCAAAGTTCTAGAGTAGTTGTTGTTATAACTGTTGGAAGAAAATATTGTCACAACAGCAACGAACACCTCCCAGCCATGCCCTTGTAATGTCATACGGGCCCTTCACACCATGCCCCCCTCCACCCCAAAGTTTTAGAGTAGTTGTTATAACTGTTGATAAAAAATATTGTCACAACAGCAACAAACACCTGCCAGCCACGCCCTTGTAATGTCATAAGGGCCCTCCACACCATGCCCCCCTCCACCCCAAAGTTTTAGAGTAGTTGTTGTTATAACTGTTGATAAAATATATTGTCACAACAGCAACAAACACCTTCCAGCCACGCCCTTGTAATGTCTTACGGGCCCTCCACACCATGCCCCCCTCCACCCCAAAGTTTTAGAGTAGTTGTTGTTATAACTGTTGATAAAATATATTGTCACAACAGCAACAAACACCTTCCAGCCACGCCCTTGTAATGTCATACGGGCCCTCCACACCATGCCCCCCTCCACCCCAAAGTTTTAGAGTAGTTGTTGTTATAGCTGTTGATAAAATATATTGTCACAACAGCAACAAACACCTTCCAGCCACGCCCTTGTAATGTCATACGGGCCCTCCACACCATGCCCCCCTCCACCCCAAAGTTTTAGAGTAGTTGTTGTTATAACTGTTGGAAGAAAATATTGTCACAACAGCAACAAACACCTCCCAGCCACGCCCTTGTAATGTCATACAGGCCCTCCACACCATGCCCCCCTCCACCCCAAAGTTTTAGAGTAGTTGTTGTTATAACTGTTGGAAGAAAATATTGTCACAACAGCAACGAACACCTCCCAGGCATGCCCTTGTAATGTCATACGGGCCCTTCACACCATGCCCCCCTCCACCCCAAAGTTTTAGAGTAGTTGTTGTTATAACTGTTGATAAAAAATATTGTCACAACAGCAACAAACACCTGCCAGCCACGCCCTTGTAATGTCATACGGGCCCTCCACACCATGCCCCCCTCCACCCCAAAGTTTTAGAGTAGTTGTTGTTATAACTGTTGATAAAATATATTGTCACAACAGCAACAAACACCTCCCAGCCACGCCCTTTTAATGTCATACGGGCCCTCCACACCATGCCCCTCTCCACCCCAAAGTTTTAGAGTAGTTGTTGTTATAACTGTTGATAAAAAATATTGCCACAACAGCAACAAACACCTCCCAGCCACGCCCTTGTAATGTCATACAGGCACTCCTCACCATGCCCGCCTCCACCCCAAAGTTTTAGAGTAGTTGTTGTTATAACTGTTGATAAAAGATATTGTCACAACAGCAACAAACACCTTCCAGCCACGCCCTTGTAATGTCATACGGGCCCTCCACACCATGCCCCCCTTCACCCCAAAGTTTTAGAGTAGTTGTTGTTATAACTGTTGGAAGAGAATATTGTCACAACAGCAACAAACACCTCCCAGCCACGCCCTTGTAATGTCATACGGGCCCTCAACACCATGCCCCCCCTCCACCCCAAAGTTTTAGAGTAGTTGTTGCTATAACTATTGATAAAAAGTATTGTCACAACAGCAATAAACACCTCCCAGCCACGCCCATGTAATGTCATACGGGCCCTCCACACCTTGCCCCCCACACCCCAAAGTTTTAGAGTAGTTGTTGTTATAACTGTTGATAAAAATATTGCCACAACAGCAACAAACACCTCCCAGCCACGCCCTTGTAATGTCATACGGGCCCTCAACACCATGCCCCCCCTCCACCCCAAAGTTTTAGAGTAGTTGTTGCTATAACTATTGATAAAAAGTATTGTCACAACAGCAATAAACACCTCCCAGCCACGCCCATGTAATGTCATACGGGCCCTCCACACCTTGCCCCCCACACCCCAAAGTTTTAGAGTAGTTGTTGTTATAACTGTTGATAAAAATATTGCCACAACAGCAACAAACACCTCCCAGCCACGCCCTTGTAATGTCATACAGGCCCTCCACACAATGTCCCCCTCCACCCAAAAGTTTTAGAGTAGTTGTTGCTATAACTGTTGTTAAAAAATACTGTCACAACAAAAACAAACACCTCCCAGCCATGCCCTTGTAATGTCATATGGGCCCTCCACACCATGCCCCCCTCTACCCCAAAGTTTTAGAGTAGTTGTTGTTATAACTGTTGATAAAATATATTGTCACAACAGCAACAAACACCTTCCAGCCACGCCTTTGTAATGTCGTATGGAGCCTCCACACCATGCCCCCCTCTACCCCAAAGTTTTAGAGTAGTTGTTGCTATAACTGTTGATAAAAAATATTGTCACAACAGCAACAAACACCTCCCAGCCACGCCCTTGTAATGTCATACGGGCCCTCCACACCATGCCCCCCACACCCCAGAGTTTAAGAGTAGTTGTTGTTATAACTGTTGATAAAAAATATTGCCACAACAGCAACAAACACCTTCCAGCCACGCCCTTGTAATGTCATATGGGCCCTCCTCACCATGCCCGCCTCCACACCAAAGTTTTAGAGTAGTTGTTGTTATAACTGTTGTTAAAAGATACTGTCACAACAGCAACAAACACCTCCCAGCCACACCCTTGTAAAGTCATACGGGCCCTCCACACAATGTCCCCCTCCACCCAAAAGTTTTAGAGTAGTTGTTGCTATAACTGTTGTTAAAAAATATTGTCACAACAGCAACAAACACCTCCCAGCCACGCCCTTGTAATGTCATACGGGCCCTCCACACCATGCCCCCCTCCACCCGAAAGTTTTAGAGTAGTTGTTGTTATAATTGTTGATAAAATATATTGTCACAACAGCAACAAACACCTTCAAGTCACGCCCTTGTAATGTCATACGGGCCCTCCACACCATGCCCCCCCTCCACCCCAAAGTTTTAGAGTAGTTGTTGTTATAACTGTTGGAAGAAAATATTGTCACAACAGCAACAAACACCTCCCAGCCACGCCTTTGTAATGTCATACAGGCCCTCCACACCATGTCCCCCTCCACCCCAAAGTTTTAGAGTAGTTGTTGCTATAACTGTTGATAAAAAATATTGTCACAACAGCAACAAACACCTCCCACCACGTCCATGTATGCATTTATGCACTCCATGTATGGACATGCACTTATGCATTTATGCACTTTGCCACAGCCCCTCCCCCTCCCCCATAAGGGAAAAATGTGCATTTATGCACTACATGTATGGACCCTGTGTCAAACGTGCATTGACCATGTATGCATTTATCCATTCATGCACTTATGCATTTATGCACTCGGTCACAGGGCTCACCCCTCTTCCAGAGAGCAAATGTGCATTTATGCACTCCACCTATGCACCCTGTGTCCCCCCCTTCCAGAGAGCAAATTTGCATTTATGCACTTGAATGTATGCACCCTGTGTCAAACGTGCATTGACCATGTATGCATTTGTGCATTGATGCACTTATGCATTTATGCACTCGGTCACAGGCCCCACCCCACCTCCAAAGAGCAAATGTGCATTTATTCACTCCATGTATGCACCCTGTGTCAAACGTGCATTGACCATGTATGCATTTGTGCATTTATGCACTTATGCATTTATGCACTCGGTCACAGGCCCCACCCCACCTCCAGAGAGCAAATGTGCATTTATGCACTCCATGTCTGCACCCTGTGTCAAATGTGCATTGAGCATGTATGCATTTGTGCATTTATGCACTTATGCATTGATGCACTCGGTCACAGGCCCCACCCCACCTCCAGAGCGCAAATGTGCATTTATGCACTCCATGTATGCACCCTGTGTCAAACGTGCATTGAGCATGTATGCATTTGTGCATTTATGGTTACCTACGTTCAAAGA
The DNA here is from genome assembly GCA_949152475.1 of Terebella lapidaria. NCBI lineage: Eukaryota > Metazoa > Annelida > Polychaeta > Terebellida > Terebellidae > Terebella > Terebella lapidaria. The sequence continues at coordinate 53,079,497 of OX424556.1, forward strand.
TGCGCGCAGTGCAAATAAAAAAGTGGCATGGAAAAACGATAAACTCTTTATTGATGACATAGAACACTGTGTCAAAAGTGACAGAGCACGTGCCAGCTCTACTCAGTGCGATATGACCGAGGAGGCGTCCTCCGTCCACCTTGTGCGCGCCCCTCCGAAAATCTACAGCGGCAGTCGATTCCAGGGATCCAAAGCCACTATATCATGTCTGGATGACATCCTGCCTAGTCTGTATGCTGTCTACCGTGATACCAGGTCCGCATCCGCCACGCATAACATTTACGCCTACAGGCTCCAGACATCAGATGGCCTGATAGAACACTTTGACGACGACGGTGAACACGGCGCATGAAGGCGAGTTCTCAGGCACATGCAGTCGAACGGAATCATGGACACTCTCGTCCAATGAAGATAGCTTTCAAATACTTAACAATGACTTAGACAAGATTTACGAATGGTCCCGTAAGTGGTTGGTGACATTCAATGCCACAAAAACTGAATACATGGTAACATCACGCAAACGATCAAATGTAGTGAATATATCTCCTTCCCCCCAAATCAACGGTACAACAATCACTAGAGTTTATAAGCACAAACATTTGGGCATAACGTTTAATTCCAGAGGAACATGGTCTGATCATATTTTGGATGTTAAAACAAAGCTGCAAAATCGGTCGGTCTCCTTCGACGTATTCAAAGCATTGTTCCAAGATGTTGTTTGGAAATTTTGTATAAATCTTTCGTAAGGTCTATTTTAGAATACGGGGACGTCATATTCGATTTGTCACCACAAACATACCTTCATGAACTCGATAAAATCCAGAGAAATTGCGCACTAATATGTACCGGGGCATATCGGCGGACATCACAAGAGGCTCTCTTAAGGGAACTTGGATGGGAACCTTTATCGTGGCGTCGTCGATGTCATCGACTGTATATCATGTACAAAATCATGAATGGACTTGCTCCAGATTATTTGTGCAGCCTTTGTCCTGCTATAACAGGTGATATTATACCAAACAATCTTCGTTCTTCTGATTCTCTGAGACATTCAACTGGTCGCACTACATCATTTATGAATTCATTTTACCCATCAACTATTCGGGAATGGAATTCACTGGGCGCTGATCTAAAATCTGCACCTTCTCTCAACTCATTCAAATTCAGGTTGAGAAAGTTTCAGACTCATAAATCAAATAAATTATTTGCATACGGGTCCCGGCATGAGCGTATTAACCATACTAGATTGCGACTTGGACTGAGTGCCTTGAATGCGCACAGATTTGATTATAACTTAATTGATTATTCAGATTGTCCCAACTGCAATGCTGCTTATGAAGATATTTGTCACTTTTTTTTTGACTGTCCGAAGTTTGCTAATGAGAGGAAAACAATGATCGTAGATCTCGCCAACTTGCTAGCCCCGGGGGTTCATTTTTCATTGATTATTCCAAATAACTTTGCCGAGAGAAAACAATTTTCCAAATTCTTGTTAAATGGATACGAATCACTCAATTATAATGACAATATAGAACTTTTTAAGGTAGTCCAAACGTATATTGGGTCCACTCAACGTTTCAAGTAAAATATCATCTTAGGGAAAAAGGGGGGCTTAAATATATATTCATATATGTATAATGGTTATTTTCGATCATGATTGAATTCAACGTTATAAATATTACAAATGTATATAGACGTCTATATGTGCATGTCTAGTGTTGTGTATTATATATTGTATAAATGTTCCTGCACTTGTTTTGTATAGCACGGAGGAGACCCCCTCGTGGCTACGGCTGTGGGGAATCCTCCTAAAACAAATAAAGTTTACATTTACATGCATTTATGCACTCGGTCACAGGCCCCACCCCACATCCAGAGAGCAAATGTGCATTGATGCACTCCATGTATGCATCCTGTGTCAGACGTGCATTGAACATGTATGCATTTGTGCATTTATGCACTTATGCATTTATGCACTCGATAACAGCCCCCCCCCCCCCCCCTTCCAGAGCAAATCTGCATTTGTGCACTCCATGTAAGCACCCTGTGTCAAACGTGCATTGACCATGTATGCATTTGTGCATTTATGCACTTATGCATTTATGCACTCGATCACAGCCCCCCCCCCCCTTCCAGAGAGCAAATCTGCATTTATGCACTCCATGTATGCACCCTGTGTCAAACGTGCATTGACCATGTATGCATTTGTGCATTTATGCACTTATGCATTGATGCACTCGATCACAGGCCCCACCCAACCTCCAGAGAGCAAATGTGCATTTATGCACTCCATGTAAGCACCCTGTGTCAAACGTGCATTGACCATGTATGCATTTGTGCATTTATGCCCCACCCCACCTCCAGAGAGCAAATGTGCATTTATGCATTCCATGTATGCACCCTGTGTCAAACGTGCATTGAGCATGTATGCATTTGTGCATTTATGCACTTATGCATTTGTGCACTCGGTCACAGGCCCCACCCCACCTCCAGAGAGCAAATGTGCATTTATGCACTCCATGTATGCACCCTGTGTCAAACGTGCATTGACCGTGTATGCATTTGTGCATTTATGCACTTATGCATTGATGCACTCGGTCACAGGCCCCACCCCACCTCCAGAGAGCAAATGTGCATTTATGCACTCCATGTATGCACCCTGTGTAAAACGTGCATTGAGCATGTATGCATTTGTGCATTTATGCACTGATGCATTTATGCACTCGATCACAGGCCCCACCCAACGTCCAGAGAGCAAATGTGCATTTATGCACTCCATGTATGCACCCTGTGTCAAACGTGCATTGGGCATGTATGCATTTGTGCATTTATGCACTTATGCATTGATGCACTCGGTCACAGGCCCCACCCCACCTCCAGAGAGCAAATGTGCATTTATGCACTCCATGTATGCACCCTGTGTCAAACGTGCATTGAGCATGTATGCATTGGTGCATTTATGCACTTATGCACCCAGTCACAGAGCCCACACCTCCAGAGAGAGAATGTGCATTTATGCACTCCTTGTATGCACGCTGTGTCAAACGTGCATTGACCATGTACAGTAGATCCTGTGTTAAAGACCACCTGTTTTGGGAGACCACCTGGCATTTAAGACCATTTTTGCAAGGACGGATTGATTTCAATGTTAAATTCCCTGGTGTGAGCGACCACCTGACGAACGCGACCAGCGGCCACAACATAACGGTCAAAAGTTGGCCGGTCGTTGTTTTTTTACGACCACTGGCCGGCCGGTAAGCTGGGCCGGTGATCACCAGACCGCATCATCGCATGATCGAAAACAGAGGGAGATGTGAATTCTCTCGCCCAAACAAAATCCCTGTCATTGTCAAACAGCTGTCAAAACACCGCCCCCCTCCACTCAGCCTTCATGCTTATGATAACAATCTGCCTCACACTTGATTGGATCTGTGTACATAGAACCCTCATGGATCATTAGATACACGTAGCCAAACAGTCATCGTTTTAATGAAGATCAGAATGAATAAATAAATAGACACGGGCAAGAAAAGTTTTCGTTTTTGGCACGGCAGCCAGCCGAATCACACAGCACAAGCGCTGGGCACATTAATGTACAAATAAAGTAGGCCGATTGAGATTGGTGTTTTTGCAGATATATGTTAGTAGTTTATGAGAAATAAAGTAATGAATTGTGAAATTTCAATACAGAAAGTTCAAAGTGTCATTTATTCCACGCTGACAGCAACAAGTTGTGAGAAACTACATCGAGTCCATAAGTCCGCCAAAAGCACTTCTCACTGCGCGCATGAATACACACAGCATTCCACGCTCGGAAATCAAAGCTTGTTTTCACAGCCTAGCGGATTCACGAGTTAATCACGGCATGACACGGCTGGTCACAGATCGTTTGATCTACACGCACAGTTCATAGCAGAAAAAAAAGAAACAAACCACCATTTCTTCCTTTCTTGCTAAAAAATGAATGTGTACTTGCCTGTTTTGACTTGTAACTTTGTGAGTTGTGACAATGTTTAATGCAATAAAATTGATTAATGGAATATTACGTCTCATTTCATGTACAATGTAAACTGATTCATTGGATTCATGTTCAAGATACAAACCTGACATGAGAGACCACCTGTCATTTAAGACCACTTTTCTCTGGCCCTTGAGTGGTCTTAAAACACAGGATCTACTGTATGCATTTGTGCACTTATGCATTTATGCACCCGGTCACAGGGCCCACCCCTCCTCCAGAGAGCAAATGTGCATTATAATATAATATAATAATAACCAGATTTATTTAACGACGGTCCATGATGATAGGCAATTCTGCTTGTCTTCCCCATCCCCCGTCGGGTGACAATTTAGAATTTGGAAAGCACATTCGAATGAAGAAACCTTTGCATTGCCAGGATGAAACTCCACCTACTTTGTGCCGGTGACGGGGATCGAACCCGCGTCACCTACCGCCTCTGAGCTTCGTTGCTTCAAGAGCCACCGGTCCCATCCACTCGGCCACAGAGGCGACCCCTCCTCCACCCCTCCTCCATTTACGCACCCCATGTATGCATCCTGTGTCAAACGTGCATTGAGCATGTATGCATTTGTGCATTTATGCACTTTTGCATTGATGCTCTCGGTCACAGGTCCCACCCCACCTCCAGGGAGCAAATGTGCATTTATGCACTCCATGTATGCACCCTGTGTCAAACGTGCATTGAGCATGTATGCATTTGTGCATTTATGCACTTATTTATGCACTTATGCATTATGCACTCGGTCACAGGCCCCACCCCTCCTCCAGAGAGCAAATGTGCATTTATGCACTCCATGTACGCACCCTGTGTCAAACGTGCATTGACCATGTATGCATTTGTGCATTTATGCACTTATGCATATATGCACCCCGTCATACCCCCCCCCCCCCCCCCCTCCAAAGAGCAAATATGCATTCAAAATGATTCATGCACTCCATGTATGCACCCTGTGTCAAACGTGCATTTGAAATGACTTGGACTGATGCACTTTTTGGCCCTATCTCTCATCATTGGGCTTCTGGCCAAAACAGCCAGTACTGCGGTTCTCTCGCTTGGCGGCCGGACATGCGGCCGGATACCGCGTAGTCCCATGTCAATTGTTGACACTTTGCCTGTTGTGTGAGCGATAATTCAATTAGTTTGGTAGATCTAGGCTTATTTTTGTGTGGCAACAGCATACCTCCATTCATTTGGGAATCACACAGATTGCAGAAATAATCTTTGGGGGGCGAAGTCGTGGGACCCGCATCGCTGTTATCCTTAGCTTCAGACATTTCGAATGTTACGGTAAGCAAGCTGTTGAAGCTCAAAACTTCGGCTCGTGAAATTGACAGTGTCATTCGATAGGTAGCGCTGCTAAAACGTGGCTCCAGAGAGCAGACATCAATCCATAAAATCACTCTCTGAACCCTGTTTACCGTAACGCGCATTACGATAAGGGTAGAAGCCAGGAATAGACCTGAGGATTCCGTTTTAAGTGACGTCATTTCGCCAGATGTATGGTTGCCTAGGGAGACAACGCGAAGCGATATTGATCCACGTGCTGGTTTATTTTGCGTGTGTGGAAGTCTGGTTTTGGGAAAAGCAAAAATTCCGATGGTATTTCCCGGGATTTGGAGTAGAGAAAGGTTTTGCTGAATGTATGCTATGTCGGCAATTGCGATCTGAAAACGAGCTAAATTGACAGGGGTCCTGTTCAACGTCATTTTATGAAAAATTGGTACTATCATGCTCTATAGTGACCTAGTCCTACGCTGCGGAATTAATAGTGACCTAGATTTTATTGAAGTACTATGATTATACTATCACACCCTGTCAACCACTAAGCCCTAATTTTTTTTTGGGAAGGTGAAACGCACACCCGAAGTTGCCCAATTTAACATTGATTTAAATGCAGCCAATAATTGGTCATATATCGACCCTTAAGTCATCCAAATTGAGGACGGTAGATTGGCTAACTTTGATCTTTTCTTCGACGATAAATATGTTTTTTGTCGCAGATCATGCTGCTAAATTCTGCACAGTCATGTGCCGATAATTCTTAAATAATACGGGAAAAGGTTAGGCTAGGCCTAGGCCTTATAGGCCTACAGAGATCAGGTAGTCAGGCAATGCGGTCAGTAGGGTAGATATGAAGGTGGACCGAGACACATAAGGATGACGCTTGTTAAAGGTGCATACAGGAAATAAATTACAGAATCGATACTTGCATAAATGAAAGTAGGCTACTCATGGCCATCATGGATGTAGACAATAGGCCCTACAAATTGGAAGACATTCTTTTTTCGTAGGATAATAGCCCTAGCCTGGTCTAGATAGGCCTATTACTGCTACGGTAGCCTAAGTGTCTCAGTGAACCTGAACAAGTTCGAATATACCGAGACATAACCATGAGGGCTAGTTTACACAATCAAACTACTTCAAAGTGTTTACTCCAAACTACTTCAAACTCCTCAAAGTGAGTTTGATGTAGTTTGATGGTGGGTGTTTACACGGTCAAACTCGCCACGTCAAATTACTTCAAACTACATCAAACTCTTCCAAACTCCGGTTTACACGGTCAAACTTCTCAATTGAAACTCCTTCAAACTCCATCATGTTTATGTGAAATATCGCTTCGAATTAGTGTCAATACGACTTTTACAACCACATTTTCGACTTTTCCCGACCACAATAGACTTTTACAACCACCCAGATTACCCCCGTGTTTCATTGATCACACGATCTAGTTCATACACTAGTAAATATTTTTAGATCTAGACTCTAGCACTGTCCGGAATCCGTTTCGGCAGAGGATATTGGGAAACGATATTTTTCGGTTGGGAAACGATATGTTCGATTGGGAAACGCCAAGCTGCAAGTGGGTATGTGTTGTTTTTCCTCAATAAAGTATGAAAAACAGGTGTAATTGTTAATCAAAAGAAAGACAAACATGTGCTAATGTTGTATGAAGTCTTCAGTGTCGACCAAACCTGCTATACTTGATGTAATATCGTTTTTGGAACGTGAAATGCGATGAAAATCACACCGTTTTGAACAAATGACCACTGATGAATAAATATGTGTCTGATGCACACAAAAAGTAACACGAGTCAAGAGAAAGGCGTATTACATGATCATCACCAAAAAGAAACATTTTACATCGTCTCATTAGTAAATATTTACGGAAGCCCGTAGAGGCCAGAAAATGAAAGGTGTGAAAATATATTTATCTGGCGGCCGCCACTTAATTATCTGGCGGCCGCCACTTATATGTACTATGCACACTACGCCTTAATCTGTCCGTCTGTCACACGTGTATCGTTTCTTTGAATGTTCAATCATGGATTTAGACCGTGCGATTTCTGTATATTTCAATATCGGGTTGAAATATGAGGAGATTCTTGTTGCCCTGGCTATAAATCACCAAAAAATAATCAGCCTGAGAACTCTGAAACGTATATTGAGAAGGAACGGTCTCTTCCGAAGGAAGCAATTTTGTGACTTGTTCGAGCTGGCGGATTTTATTGAAGAACAGGTAACAGCTTCTGGCAATCAACATGGTTACAGATGGATGCATTTGAAGTGTCTGCAAGCCGGGAAAATTGCATCAAGGAAAGACGTCTAAACCATTATGAAAATCATAGATCCAGAAGGTGTCGAACAGCGCAAGAAGGGTCGGTTGAGAAGACGACGGTATTTTAGCAAAGGCCCAAATTTCCTGTGGCACGTTGACTCTTATGATAAGCTCAAGCGATATGGGATCTGCATCAATGGGTGCATTGATGGGTTTTCGCGCTATTTAATTTGGCTGAATGCATATGTCACCAGCAGTAATCCACGTGTCATTGGAGGCTACTATATGGAGGCCATCGACGAATTTTCTGGTTGTCCTCTCCGAATGCGAGCTGATATGGGAACTGAAAACGGACTCATAGAGAGAATGCAGACGTTCCTGATGGGACCTAGTTCGTTTCTGTACGGCAAAAGTACGCACAATCAACGTATCGAAAGCTTTTGGAACATTTTACGGAAACAGTTCGCTCAGTTTTGGATAGATCTTTTCAATGGAATCAAGGACCAAGGAGACTTCACTGGAGATTATGTGGATATCAATTTGGTACATTTCTGCTTCTCCAACCTGATCCAGGTATGGCAATAAAGTATTTGCTGAATATAATAACAACAATATCGATCGGGATATGTCCACATTTAATCGTATCTACCCCATGGGGTAAGTGCGACTCGCTTTTTCTTGTTAAACTATAGTTTAATACGGAAAAGCCAGTAATCCTCTTCAGCTTCACGCTGTCCCAAACAAGGACATTCAGGCCCATAGAAACGAATCCAGACACTTCTATAGTGTCACTAAGTTGGCATCAATGGGTTATGTGTCCCCATCTATATTGTAACAACAACAACAACAACAATAATAATAATAATAATAAATTATTATAAATATAATTATAATAATAAAATTATTATAAAGAATTATAATTATTATAATCATAAAAACAATTAAATTATTATTATTATAATGCGATGTGTATTTTAATTTCCAGAAGGAACTGGATGCTGTAAAATCAGTGTGGAATTGCCATAGCATTCGTCCCAGCAAGAACGAAACTGTCCCACATGGCAAACCAGTCGCTTTGCTTAGTCTACCTTATGGTGGCTGATAGCGGCCATTTGACATTCTCGCTCCCTCGCGGCGAGAGAGCGAAGCGAGAGAACGAGAGAGCGACGCGAATGAGCGAGAGAGCGATGCGAGAGAGTGAGAGAGCAATGCGAGGGAGCGAGAGAGCGATGCGAGGAAGCGAGAGAGCGACAAGATATTGACATAGATCCACCTCGCTTCCTCGCATCGTTCTCTCGCTCTATCGGTCTCTCGTTCTCTCGCATCGCTCTCTTGCTCTTTCGCATCGCTCTCTCGCTCACTCGCATCATTATCTCGTTCTCTCGCTCTTTCGCTACCTCGCTCTCTCGCTACCTCGCATCGCTCTCTCGCTCCCTCGTTCTCTCGCTCTCTCGTTCTCTCGCTTCCTCGCATCGCTCTCTCGCTCCCTCGTTCTCTCGTTCTCTCGCTCTCTCGCTCCCTCGTTCTCTCGCTCTCTCGTTCTCTCGCTTCCTCGCATCGCTCTCTCGCTCCCTCGTTCTCTCGTTCTCTCGTTCTCTCGCTCCCTCGTTCTCTCGTTTTCTCGCTCTCTCGCTCCCTCGTTCTCTCGCTCTCTCGTTCCCTCGTTCTCTCGCTCCCTCGTTCTCTCGCTCTCTTGTTCTCTGGTTCCCTCGCTCAGGTGACTGGTCCCATTAAAATTATTCGTTCTTAGAACGATGATTTTCTATGGTGGCTGATAGCGTCCATTCGTCAATCTCGCTCCCTCGCGGCGAGAGAGCGAAGCGAGGCAGCGAAAGAGCGATGCGAGGGAACGAGGAAGCGATGCGAGGGAACGAGAGAGCGATACGATATTCACATAGATCAACCTCGCTTCCTCGCATCGCTCTCTCGCTCTCTCGTTCTCTCGCTCCCTCGCTCTTTCGTTCTCTCGCTCTCTCGTTCTCTCGTTCTCTCGCTCTCTCGTTCTCTCGCTCCCTCGTTCTCTCGCTCTCTCGCTCTCTCGTTCTCTCGCTCCCTCGTTCTCTCGCTCCCTCGCTATCTCGTATGCAGAAACTAATTTTCATGTACCAGGTATGCAGTATCAGAAACTAACTGAAGATTTCAGCATACAGATAAAACGCACTTTTGAGAACTTGCACGATGATTTTTTTGTTCTAATATAATCATACATACGACCATGTATGTACATGTACATTCATCTACGAAGCTAACTTTTATATGTATATTTTAATGATATTGATAAAAATTTTCGACATGGTCAGTGCTATTACAATGCTCATGGGCAAGTACAGAAATAATGGAAGGGAAGGAGCACGTACGGACTGTACCCACCCTTCCCTGAACACGCCCCTGTCATACCAGTTTCCTTGTAGGACATATAAAAATAAAAAGGACATATAAAATAGATGATATTGATCTGAAATTTACATCATAGTTTCTACTTAACAGTGTATTCTTTGAAAATCACTGTATGCATAGGCGATTAAGTTGTAAAATTATGAAATATGAGTCCCATATTGTTTCGAAAATTACAATTCCATATCGTGCTCTATTATGATATAATATCACAATAAACGGTGACGATTATCGTGTTATTTGACGTACGTGTATTGTATGCTCATCCGTGAACCACCACCTCCCACCTAGCCGCCTTACCCTCACTCCCCTCCACCCAGTCTACACCTTCATCTGCTGCAAGTCACCTCATTGGTTATATTACTGTCACGTGGTAGCGAGCCTTATCCACTCACCAGGCTCTCTTACGGAATCTTCTGGGCTATAGGATCGGAGCATGTGCAAATTATATGTATGTGTTGTAGATGCCGTTAGCGAAATCTAAATGCTTGAACCATGTACAAATATGATATATAGGGCCTGTAAAATACACATGTAATCCGACGAAATTATAATATTAATATATAAGAATCAACCATAAAATCTTCACATATTTAATTCAGATTGAGATTATTCATTAAATATCAGTAGTTACAGAAATATCATGTAAGTTCCGATATCAGAATCTTATTTGAACGGAGATATATTCTTTCACTTCAATTACAACTTTGTTTTTGTCACAATTGACACAAAATTGTTGTAAGATTAACGTTCAATAGATAATTTTAATAATAATTTGTTGACATCGGTTATTGTGTGCGTTGTTCGAAGGGAAGGGGCGGGGTATATATGTAAATAGATGGTGAAAAACAACAACATCTATTCATGTTAATTTATATAAATTTATATAAATCGTTATTTCGGTATTGAACGTCATATGTTTTGCGCTTGAATATGTACAGGGAGATTAGTTTTGCCGTGAAGAATTAACTGATCATATTTGACCATATGCAATAAATAATATTTGAACATATTCACTGGTAGGTATACATGTATAAATATTAATGCAGCAGAGTGGACGTGATTATTTTTCGTGTGCGCGAAAAATATCGTGGAAACGAATAAAAAAATAGCATCTGAACAATAGAAAAAAAACCCCTGATAACGAGAAATTTATCGTTAGAACGGATTAATTTATTGTGACCTGTCATATGAGCGAGAGAACGAGGAAACGAAGGAACGAAAGAGCAAGAGAACGAGAGAGCGATGCGAGGTAGCGAGAGAACGAGATTGCGAGAGAACGAGTGAGCGAGAGAGCGAGAGAACGAGGGAGCGAGAGAGCGAGAAAGCGAGAGAGCGATGCGAGGTAGCGAGAGAACGAGATTGCGAGAGAGCGAGGGAGCGAGAGAGCGAGAGAACGAGGTAGCGAGAGAACGAGATTGGGAGAGAACGAGTGAGCGAGAGAGCGAGAGAACGAGAGAACGAGGGAATGAGAGAGCGAGGTAGCGAGAGAACGAGATTGCGAGAGAGCGAGAGAACGAGATTGCGAGAGAGCGAGAGAACGAGTGAGCGAGAGAACGATGCGAGATAGCGAGATAGCGATGCGATAGAGCGATGCGAGATAGCGAGAGTGCGAGGGAGCGAGAGAACGATGCGAGGAAGCGAGGTGGATTTAGTCACTATCTTATCGCTCACTCGCTCCCTCGCATCGTTCCCTCGCATCCTCGCATCGCTCTCTCGCTCCCTCGCATCGCTGTCTCGTGCGCTCGTATCGCTCTTTCGCTACCTCGCTTCGCTCTCTCGCCGCGAGGGAACGAGATTGTCAGATGGACGCTATCAGCCACCATAGTTACAGCACTTCGAAGATAAGTGCAAAAAGAAACAATTGATAAATCAGGAATACTTTTTTTGTAAAGCAATATACATGCAGCTAATCAGTATCCGAAAGAGACATCATCTACATACTGTTTTTAACGAGAGAATTTAATTCGGGGTAATGTGGGGGCGGGGGTGATATGCAAATTATTCAACAGAACTCAACTTTTACACTTAGCATTATATAAGGATCATCAATGAATTCATGTTATTTGTTGTGGCCATGGCAACTGGGCCCTCAGCAACCGTGGTTGTTACCATCGATATTTGGCAGGGGCGGATCTTAGGCGCATTATCTGGCAATCCTGTTTCCAAAAGACCGTTGCTATGTTGTGCAATTTTAAACTAGAACAGAGTTGTTTCGTCTTCAAACAACTGCAACTATGATGAAAAAGGTGTAAGACATGCGATAACGTCATGTGACTTCAAATGCTGGGGGCTGAATGATTTTTTTTCACCCTATATTCATCATAATATAAAGCATGGCGCATTCGTAGACATATATTACAAGTTCTTTGGAGATTCCCGACTAAATGTGTGGGGTCTGAGGCCCGCTCAAGGGCCCCAGAAGCTGAATAGCTCTAGTTACTAGTAGTCTGGCGCATTCTGGGGGAATCCTAGGCCATGATTCTGGGGGAAATCATTTGTCCAAAGAAGCGTTGCAATATTGTGCAATTTTAAATGTGGACAGAGTTGTTTCGTCTTTTTTTTCGCAATTCATATGATAAAGTTTGCCCTATCGGCGCTAGAGGGTATTAATACCTATCCAATTCAAATTCCATGATTATCGATTATAAAGGGAAGTACTGAGACAAAGTAACATTGTTGTCACTTTTGAGTTTATAAATTCAAGTGTTTTGGTCGATATCGATAAGTTCTTCACTAAATAATTTTAAAACATTCATTTAGTGAAGAAGTTATCTATAGGCCTATGACATTGTTACTTTTTTAATTCAGTAATAGTTGAAAGTGAGACTACCACCGCTCAATTCGCACGGCAGACTTCAGGCTTTATGCAGCGTGAAAACGGACAAAAACGAGCTCGTGCATGCGTTGTGTTGCTATGGTCAGGGCGCACTGTACACGTTGGTTATTGTTGACGCTTGAGGAAGTCAGGTAGTCTGATGACTTCTTTAAATTTGGCAACGATTTTTCTTCCATTTTTCTTTCGATTTTATCTTTCAGAAAAAAAAGGTTTTTTTCGGGAGCGCAAAAGGGAGGGCGTCCTCTAGGTCCGCCTATCATAGGTTAAAAGCATATATGAACAGAAAAAACAGTGCATATTCGATGGTGTTGACAAATATTCGCCAAATTATCTGACTAATATTGTGTCTTCCTATCTTTTTGGGGGGGTTTTCCAACCATGGAATATGCTTTGAAATTGCCCTAAGGTCCATACTACCAATCTTCGACATGAAAGTATGTACATTTCATCGCGCAAATAAGTATTCGTTAAGATTCATCGAAACATTCTTTGACGGCATTGACCAAGGAGAGTCACTTTGCACGTGACTGACGCGCTCCAATCCTATTGAATGCTAGCTTTCGAGGGGGGGGGGGGGGGGGGGGGTGAAGGGAGAGAGAGCCAGACAGAGATGTCACCGATTAACATTCATCATTTCATCATGCATTCATCGTTTATCATCAGATAAATCAGCCAAAGAAAATGACAACCCTCCCCCCTCCCCCGAAATATCAATAGGGCTATATTTTGAAACCGGATTACAAATTTGGAGTTGATCCCGCTAATGTGTAAAGAGCATGTGCGGTCCGTAGATTTGAGCAAAAAAAAAATTCCACGGTATCTCATGTTAGAGACTGACTAACATGAAAGTAATTGAAAGTTTCTTCTCAATTTATATACCAGGAATTATTTGCCAAAGCCCTCCATTAACTAGACACTAAGGCCTACAGAGGCATTTCTATAGTGTTTCTTCATCATGAATTTGTCACAAAGCAGTTGGTGAGCATATTTAGGAAATATTTAAGACATTAAAAAGGAGGTGCCAAAAATTGCATGTTTGTTTTTCAAAATTTTTGATATCCCCAATTTTTTCTTTGTAATATTTCGGCCAGTGTGGCTTGATGTTCATAAAAAATAAAAATTGTTGATCATAAGTCGAGCGTTATTGTTTTCGATTAACTCATGATTTTTATATGATGGAGACAATACTATCATCCAATAGTCACTAAAATTTTGTCTCTTAACTTACATTAATTATCAAGAGAGAGTCATGAAATGTAACATTTTGACCACATAAAAATTCGGGAATTTGATTTTCTCTGAAAATTCACACAGACAGACGTAAATTCAATACCAGGGGCAAGGTTATAAAAAGTAAATGTCCTCTGTTGAAATGCTGGCACTGATGTATCATTACGAGTGGTTTCTGTTTACATGCCATTGGCATTTATTCCTTTGGTGTTTTCTATTACTATGTTGAAGATACACATGTGTTCAAAGTATTCCGATATCTCTATGCCTTTATCTACGGTCTTGGTGGCAAAATTTGTCCAACGAATTTTTCCTTCGAAAAGTACATAATTTTTGGTAACTTTCCATTCAAACCCGTACAGCAAAATATCCGACCATAGCCATGCTCATTTTCGGATTTTACACAGGATAAGCTATACCAGGTGCATCTTGGTTATTTAAAGTCCAACTAAAGTCAGGATACTTATTCTTGACAAATGATAGAGTGAATCTCATGATTATTACAGTTTATGTCAATATTATGTGGCAAGATCGCGGCAGGAGATTTGTTATTAATACTATTCTTGTTTTGGCCGGTTCTGCTCGAAGTTCGTGAGTTGCCGTCCTTCTCTATATGCACTATATGGAACAATGGTCTTATGTCATTCCCTCGTCTCTCGTGCGCTGGGGTTTTAAATACTTCCAGCCCGTTTTGCTCGAAGTTGTCTCATAGCTGGCAAAGCGAGAGGACGACGGTTGAGCTCGGCCATGGTCTCCTCGTCCGTTTCCGGGTAGTGGGCCAGTAAGGCCCCGGAACGATTTCCAATTGGGGGTCCAGGAGGGGGACCGTGCTGATTCGAGGCTCGTCCCTGTGATCACCGGTTCCTCGCCCTGGGATGGTGTGACACAGGCTCTGGCAGACCGTCGAGCTGCCCAGGGTTCTATCCCTGCGGCAGCATACCGTCGGCGAGACCGGCCAGCAACATACCAACGTACGCGAGTTGTGGTGCCGCCCCCACGGCATCTCATGCATGCTTCGCATAAGGCTACATTACCATAACTGATGTAAAATGTATTTTGTATGTCTATGATGTGTTATGATGTGATGTAGATCTATGATCGGCCGGATTCGTCCGGACGGACTGTTACCTGGTTATAGTTCTAGTAATTACGACGCCCGCCGTGTTTGTGCCTGACCGCGGGGCGCTTGCGCCCTAGGTAGCGGGCGTCGAACGTTACAATTATTATGATATTGCACAGTATGGGGTTTTATGCCCGAGGGCCAAGTCTTTGAGAAGCCCGACGCGAAGCGGAGGTCTTCCTGAAGACTTGGCCCGAGGGCATGAATTTTCTTTTGTGCGATAAAAAATTGATTTTTAACTTGAGATAGACTTTTAGCATGGACGTGAATGGGGCTTTAAATCGCTTTAAATCGCCGTCTCTCCCCATATCGCCCGGTATCATCAGTGTTAGATCTTCCGCTTCCGGCTAAGATCGAGTTGAGGGCGTCGGCTTCCATCTGAACCTGCCTTCTCCGTCTCTTCTTTCGGATGACAGTCACAGTTCGTCCACAGGTGCTTTTGGCTTTGGTTCTTCCGACTGATTCTTAACTGCTTTCTACCGCAGGTTCGCTTTCGGCATTTCTTTTCACTTAGTATTCTTCTTAGAGTCGGTTACACCGGCGCTAGAAGCACATGTTGATGCTATTTTCAAATATGTATTCAAAGAATTATATAAAGATCTATCTGTTGAAGGTTTTGATGGTTCATCATATCCATCTAGATGGAAATGACATCTGTTCTAACCGCTCTGGAATTACGTGAACAAATATTTCAGCAACACGTATTTATTTCTATTATTGTTCACGAAGGATCATTTTGCTGCTGTATTCTATGTTTCTCCGTGTTTTCGGGTAAAGTGTATATGAATGTGCGAAACAAAGACAGTCTATACTAGTACACTGGAGTTCCAATTATTTTTTGTGGACACCCTGATCATGTCAATATTCTATCCAAGATACAGCCCCTCACCAGCAGAGCGATATCTCACATGTACATGAAGATGACCTGATGATCCGGTGCATTGAAACACAGGGTGTTTGATAACCCCACGAACCATTTACACCGGCCCTTCCCAATTTCTACATTTCCATATAATATCACACTGTTCGTTACTGTTGACCAATTTTGGCACAAAAGAGCGACGTTGCTCAGTATTTTCCCCACATGTTATTTCGCAAACGTAATAAAAAAGTAATATATCAAACATATATTCAACGTGAAATCCATCCTTGTTTTTATTTCGCGAAAACAAATTGTTAAAAACATCATACATCACACTCAACACCATGAGCAACGTAAAATGTACAAACACATTCCAAACCAAAATCACACATGGCTGCATCAGAGACAACTTGTGCTTGCTGCATATGGAGTCAACCTTAGTACAAGCGGAACAAAACATAAGATGAACAAGCTTTTAAGCATGAATACAGAGTGAAAATCCCGCCTGTATGGATAACAATGATAAACTGATTTTATGTGGATACGACCTAAACAGTCCCTGTCACGTACAAACAATTACATCGTAGACGTGAATAATGTAAAAGAATATGTACAAGTAAAATCAGCTGCCCTTTTTTTTTATCTCATGATAACAAATTGTTACATAAAAACTCCGAATCAAACATGAACAACGTGCAAGGCATGTGTCATTAATTAATCATTAAGCATCACGTACAACGAAAATACCATGACAGAAAACAAATTCCATCATTTTGTTCGAAAACAACATAGAGTACATAGAGTACATGCAGTAAATCGGAAATCATGTGCATGCAAATTGAGGAACAGGCAAATTACAACTGGTCGAAGAACACGTTGTGCTCGGAACGAAATTGCTGGTGTTCAAATATGTACAAACACATTCTGACCGAAAATGAAAAAAAAATGGTGCAATAGAAAAAACCTCAATACCAACCTCACAAAAGTTAAATGCATATGCCTTTATACATTCTGGGATTGATGGATATGCACGCGTTACGGTATAATATCATTTATAAGGCCACGACCTGAACTCTCTCATACAAAGTAATTACTGTGAATACTGTAGAGAAATATCTTGATGATAGAACTAGATGTTCACATCTAATCAAACAATGTCCATCTGATAATACCTATTTTTCAGCAATGCCATGAAATCGCCCTTGAAGTTGACGTAAGGGTCTCGTGCATAGGACTTGGGGATTTCTAAGACGCATCCACAGGTATGAGAGGTGGGACAACGAACGTTGGCAGAGGCCTCCGTAGCCGTGAACCGCACGTGTCTTGCATTCTTCGTTAGGATATCAGATCCAGTGCAAAAGCGGAGGAAAAGACCCAAGTACTCGGGATCATCTAGTTCTCTAACAAATCTCTTCACTCTGGGCTCCATAACTCTTTCGTCCTCGATTTCTGGTGTAGGGAACACCAATTGTTGCAGGACCCTTTTCGGGGTCGGTTGGAGTTCACGATATATATGTGCGACATCTTCCTTGGCCAAGGCGCTCTCTGACAGAACCTTGTGGATACAATCGGCGACAAACATGGGTGTCTGCACGAGTTCTTTGTGCGCGATTTCCTCGATGGTCCTGTGTATGTTGCTGGCAGTAACATGCGTCTTCACTTCGTGTCTTTCGAGTGTATCAAAGAGCTCATCATCTTCAACTGACGAGAAGTCCTTCAAAGCTGAGTCGAACACGAATCTGTCCATTCCAGGGACATACTTCAGGAAAGAGGAGATCATTTGTGATTGATCCACGACACCTGAGATGGCTTGCTGCATAAAAGGAAGCGCTAGTTTGATAGGAAGTATCCCTTGCTGGTCAAATCCCAGTTTGATGACGCAAGCGACAGCTCTCCACCGAGCTTCTGTCATATCATGTCGTATCACTGGGACTTTGTAATTGTTACCTTCTGTATACATAAGGTAGAAAGTTTCCCAGAACTCCGACAGAATGTCTCGTAGGACGCCTCCGTTGTCTTCTGCTACTTCTGGTGTACCATCTTGTTTCAGGACTTTTACTTCCACTTTCTCACTGATGGACATGTCTTGCGATAACATTTCTATGAGTTCTTGGCACACAAGTCCACGGTGCACAGAGATTTCGCGCACAGGAGCATCCGTATCAGGAGCATGTGTGTTTTCAATTGAGTTCTCGTCTGCATCTCCGACATCATGCACCTCTGTTGTAGACCTACTCTGTAATTCTCGAATAAGTTTGTCGATATCGCTTGAAGTGTCTTGTGTGTCTCCCATCTCATTGATCCCAGACTCTAGAGTTGCCCTCGCGAGAATATCTTCCTCTGCGTGCTCCGCTGATACCATGAGTGGGATAGTATCGTCAAGCATCACGATTCCATCAGATGACACACCGCCGATCTGTATTGTAACGGGACTTTGTTCACCTACACCAGGTTGACAATTCTCGATGAAGTTAGCGGCAAAGGACATCCTGACACTGGTTTCATCATGATGTTTTGGATCCGCGGTAGGCCTACTGCTACACGCCACTCCCAGAGTGTCGGGAGTAGACCTCTCCGGGTTTCCATTCACTGAAAATGACAGGTCTTGTGTCAAGTCAGGCAGGGTGACACTCGATGTACTATTTTTCTTCCCAATAAGATAGCACCTCAGGTGTTTCATTTTCAAACGTTCCGTCAACTCAGTGACAGTTTCATCCGCATTCATCAGTTGGGTTCCATTGACATCCGTGGAAACATCGAATAAGAACTGTTGCTTTTCGCCATATGAATTTCGGCCGTCTGGGAAGAAGATGTCACAGCACATTTGCATCAAGTGTCCTTTGTTCGTGTCCTTTGTTAACCTGAAGTGCCTGATTCCCCCTCCAAGAGGGGCTCTGACTTGTTTGTACCTTCCGGAACTTGCTTCGAAAATGCACAGGCCAGTGGTGGCAGCTCTGTCCTCTTTGGTGGCAGCCTGTGCCTGTTTTGTTTTCCTGGTTTTTCCTCTGCCTGAAGATGGTCCTCTCCTCAAAGAACTACGTAACATGTAGTTACATTCAGCGCCTTCAGCTTCATCGTCGTCGTCTTTATCATCATATTCTGTCTTTTGCAATGTCTTTCGAGCCCCCCACATTCGCTTCTGGAGGTTTTGAATCAGGGAAAATTTCCGTTTCGATTCAGACGATGTGGATTTGTTGACAAACGCCTTAACTGCAATTCGGTCGCCTTTTTGGGGCAAGTAGGTGACGATGTCATCTTCAGTCATGTTGCGTATGACATCGTCGTCAATCTGTCAATTAAAAGAAAATTGTTAGACAACCAGATATCAAGGGCGTTAGATGCCTTGGGGGTATTCCGTTTCAACCTGTTGTCAGCGCTAAAATATGACCAGAAAAATATTAGCCCAAAGGCTATGATAGGTAACCGGACAATTTTCGTTCGGATAATGGCAGGTAGCACACCTTGAGATTCACCAATCAAGGTTACCAGTGTGAACATATTACCTTGCGATTTGCCAATCAAGGTCATCCATGTAAACTTCAATGTCACCACTACATGTATGTGTGCGGCATTTGATTTTCTATATGTTCATAATACAAATATATATCTGGGTGCAAGCGTATAGGCCGCTCAGGCCAATTTACACATTCCGATTCAGACATTTGGCACTCAAGGTCATCTGAGGTAAAGTTCAAGGTCATCATTAGTTGTGCCATATATGTCCTATGTGTTCATAATGCAAACATAAGCATTATCTGCAAGCATTTCATCCATAGAGGCAAATCTGGACAAACTTGACCAAAAAATGGCTGTTCTGACCTTTCAAGGTCATCGAAGGTCAAATTCAAGGTCACCACATAAGTCGCCATATATGACTTCCTATTTGAAAGTGCCAATTTCTAAGCTCTATCTTCAGGCGTTCTATGAGTACACCTCTGGCAGCTCCCATTATGAAGGAAAAATGGGTCTAAAACTTTTATCAAAGGATGAAACAAATTTTTTGCCTAGAAATGGCGCAAAATGGATAGTAACACGATTTGGGCCGAAAAAATGTTTTTTCGCCGACCCATCAAAAATTCAAAATGACAGCCACACGCAGACCGACGATTCAAACAATTGATGTATGTTAATGGCGTTTATTCAACTTTATCTGATGTAACTACTGGTGTCCCGCAAGGTTCTGTGTTAGGACCATTGTTATTTCTAATCTATGTAAACGACATTCAAAACGTTGTTGACAATACTGTATCAGTTCGTATTTTTGCAGATGACACGAATGTGTTTTTACATAACGCTGAATGTCACGATCTAATTAACGAATCCAAAAAAAACATACTCAAATTCAAAAAGTGGTTTGATATAAATAGGCTTACATTGCATTTGTATAAAACAAATTTTACTATTTTTCATTGTAAAAAGAACCTTGCTCATAATTGTGTCGATGATATTATAATTAACAATGTACATATTACTAGAGCCCCTTCTACTTTATATCTTGGTATCACCATTGATGAGAATTTATCTTGGCAACCACATGTTAGTAACCTTTGCCAAAAATTACTTAAATATACAGGTGTATTTTACCGAATAAGAAACCGTGTAACAAAAAATATTGAAATTCAATTGTATTTTGCTTTTATATTTTCTCGTATCTCTTATGGTGTCGAGGTGTATGGTATGGCAAAATGTAGCATTCTTCAGCCACTACAAATTATGCAAAACAGGATACTAAAAATTTTATTTAATAAACCTAGAAGGTATCCAACCAATATATTGTATAAAAGTACTGACTTACTGAAAATTAGTGACATACATTTGTATAAAATATACATCTTACTGTTTAACTATGCACAAGGTAAACTGCCGAATTTATTCAACGAAATAATGAATCCCAATGCTAATGTGTCTAACTATATAACTCGACATAACCAATTATTTACTGTTACAAGACATAGAACGAACTATGGGAAACTAAAACTGAATAATTATTGTAATAACTTATGGCAATCTCTTCCAGCAGAAATTAGTTCTATAGTGTCTCTATCAAACTACAAAAATAAAGTGAAGCATCATTTGTTGAATAAATATGTTTAGTGTGCAAACCTTCAATTTGATGTGTCATTGTTCATATATAATTCTGTAAAACAGTTACTAGTACTCGTGATTTTACTGTTGTTCCTTTTCATATTGTGATTGTCTTTTTGTAGTTGTTGTTGTTGTGTGAATTCTTTTCTGTTCTCTCTTGTGTAGTTAATATGTTATGGTCACCAGCTCGATGAGGTTTCCTCCTCTGGTGTCCAGCATGTGTGTTGTTTATTACTTAAGTGTATTTTCGTTCACACATGTAAAATAAATTCTTCTTCTTCAAGGGCGACCAAACTTAGGCCATGTTGTGTTTTCTCTTTGTTTCCCGTCAACTTTTTTTCGAAAAGTACCCGCCAGCCAGGAAAAAAAACAAACACAGAAAAAAACACACAGACGTTCATCATCACGATACCATCTTTTTTTCACAAAGTAACTCATGCCAAAAGTGTAAAATAAATGGCATTTGACCATTTGCTAAGCTATTAAATACTTTATTGATAATAACAGAGAGAGAAACAGCAAAACGGAAACCAATTACTATCCTTCACGAAGTTCTGTGTTATTGGGGCTAGAAAAACATCATTTTTGAGGGGGGGAAAGACAAAAAGGTTTGTGTTTTTTCTCTCAGAATAATTGTTATTTTCACCCACCTGCTGACGGGAAACAAAGATAGAAAACAGCACGGCCTTATACATATAACAGAGGTACATAAGTGAATCTTTTGAAACAAATATCTCAAAACTGTCGGAACAGTTTTTGAGAAAATGGCCGTCAAATTTCTAAATTGGCCATGTTTCAACGAGAATGGTTGCCATTTCGAGGAAAACGCGAAAATAAAAAAACGGAAAAAAAGCTTTCTTGGGAATATTTTTTATCTATTTTTGTGCAAAATTTCAGAAAGATTCGACCTAAACTTTAAAGATAAAAATGTGGACGGACGACGGACAAGGCCGGACGCAACGCCATGCCAATAGGTTATCGGACCAAAGCTGGGAAGAGACTATGCTGACTCATTGAAAGAAAACAAACTTGACCCACAGCCAGGTTTGTGCAAAGTACTAAGTACCCACAAGACATAACTGTGTGGTCCACGGGGTTAAAAAAGCAAAGTACATTTTGTGACATGTGATATGTACATTTGTATGACACACCGATATGCCAGGAAAATATAAAATAACGATTCGGTTAAAATGAATGGCCCGGAGCCGAGTTCATGCTTTAGACACGTTTGTCCAGGCTGCCGAGCCCGTGCTGTATTTGCCACAGTGTTGGATCGTCCCTGATTAAACCTTGGGATGGAATCATTTTCATACCTCTATGATTGTAACTGTGCATGATGTTAGGCAATACATCGCACTCAAACCTAAACGCCCAACCACAAAATCTAAACTGCCAACACAGAAGAAAGTTTATAAATTTAGAATTGGAGACAGAGTGAAAATTTCCTTTATCAGAAGCAAGTTAGATAAAAAAAATGGACTGAGGAGATATTCACCATTACGGAGAGGACAAACAAACAACAAATACGACAATATACACTCAAAGATTGGTCTAATGAATCAGTCAAAGGAACTTTTCATGAAGACGAACTCCAAAAAGTAAACCCAAGCGAAGACGTAGAGTACAAGATCGAACGAATCATCAAATACTGAACGCGCCTCGGAAGAAAGGAAGCTTTTGTCGATTGGAAAGGGTGGCGTAAAAAGTTCAACAGTTGGATTGATGCTTCGTCTATCAAGCAAAAGAGTTATATATAAAACACCCGACAGTTAGTTCCCATCATCAAACGAACTAGACTTCAATGAACAACATGTTTCTTTTTCTCTCATCGTCTGCTGTAAATCATCACATCCCAACAATCATCCCTGGGACTTCATTATTTCGACTTAAATCTCCTTCTAAAGGGTCGATGGGAGTGTGCTTTGATGGAAATTGATTATGATGGAGCCAAGTCAGAACTTTCAGATTTGTGCTCCGGCAGGTAGGATTTAAGAATAGCCAAAAGCGAAAATATTTTCGAAAGACCTCATTTTATTTTCATTCCACATCAGTTAACGTGAGAGAGTTTATATAAGGACAAGAAATGAAGGACTACCTCTTAAACAACTGAGGTGTACACTTCGTCTGAAACATGTCAACGATTAAATATTCCTCTCATTCTCAATATTTAAGCTTGGGTGGATCTCTACAAGCAACAGCCAAATGAACACAAATCGTTTTACACAATTGGAAAGCGAAACGGAAGAGAGGAGAGATGGAACCTATCAAACTTGTATCTCTAACAGAGTCGGTCATAGAGAGAGCACAGTTTGCATTACAACGAGAGCGGGAGCATCATGAACCCAAACGGAAGCGGAGAAAAGTAGCCTAATAAAAAACGCAACGTTCAATATGTCTTTTAAATTTGACGTCGCAGAATAGGGTTTCGAACATAGTTTGAATTTGTTCAAGTATTCTCCCATGAATACGGTAATATACAAGAGAGAATGGGTGTCGGATCGACCCATTATCCAAACCACCAAAGGTTCTCCCATACAGTTCTCTATTGGAGGAACTCCATCTGACTTCAAAGATCTCAGAAAATGGTGTTAAAAGTGAGAATACTTAAAATGAATGGAAAGCCAGTCACAGCAGGAGAAGAAGAAGATATTGGTTTGTGAATTTGACATCACAATTCCTATTCGAACAAGTAAATGTGAGCTTACAGCAAAACAATCTAACTTCGTCCATGGGAATGAATTACAATTATACAGCTATGATAGACGTTGTACTGAAATACGATGAGGAACCTAAAGAAACGCAATTTCAGTCACAACTTCTCTACGAGGATTCGGCTGAGTACAAGGATTCCAGTCATATTAGGGTGAAGCAAATATGGGGATGGTCATCAGAGGTGAACTAACAAAGTCCGGAGACTATATGGACTTGGAATTACACAACAAGAACGACTACTCATCAACGGCGTTCAACTTGATGTTGAATTTGTTCCAGCCATGGATAGCTTTGCTATCATGTCTGCTTCAGCAGGAGCTTCGTATTCCTTTGAGATCAGCGAGGCTGTGTTAAAATTGTGTCAGTGTAAATTGAACCCAGGGGTTCTAATATCACACGCGGAACAGTTAAATAAAATCACAAATCATTTACGCATACATGAAATCTGACGTGAGATCATTCAACATTCAACCGGGAACATTTGCATGGGGGTGGATGATTATATTCCAAGGACAAATACCAAGTCCTGTGGTTATAGTGATGCTTTCATCAAAAGCGTATGCTGGAGCATAGGACAAAAATCCTTTTAATTTCCAACATTTCAACTGCAATTATATAGAGTTCTTCATTGATGGTCAATCAGTGCCCGGTGATCCTATAGTGTGTGACTATAAAAATGGACATTACGTCGATGTCTATCTCAGTAGTCTCACCTCATTCTCACCTCATTCTCATTGAGTGTAAGGTTGGCCTTAATGAGTTGAAGGTCGACCTCACCCTCCAAGCATTCACAGACGCCACTCATACTTAATTGAGTGCATGATTTTGAGTAAATGTATGTATCAACCTATTACCGCTGTTAACCAAATTTTGATGCTGACAATAAAAAACCTATTAACCACAAACTTTCAGAATAGAAACAAAGCCCAACCAAACATTCATATCCGAAGCCACACTGTTGAGGAGAATGTACAATCATGGCTGACAGGTGATCAAACAGACTTGCAAATGTGCATATTTTGGAAGGTGATGATAGTAATGTGAGAAGAGAGTATAATTTCAACTTTGATATGGTCAGCAACGAGCGAAAGACCCCTTTCAGGGCTGTTGTAACTTGTATCTCCAGGTATAGAGCCACATCATTAGCCTGGAAATTCAATTCCAGCTGACACATAATTATTGTTAAGGATTGATTGCATGTGGTCGTCATGAACCTGGCATTGACCAGTTGTCCATTCACTTATAATGTAAATATAAAGGTAACAAATTCATGAATTTACACACTTCCAATCAACGTGAAACTTTGCCTTTCTGATTGTTAGCCATCAAGGATTACTAACCGAGACTCTGTTTCTTACTAAGCAATGTTAAATTTGTTAAATTAATCATTTTCATATGTCATTTTCCGACCTATTTCTCAGTCAACAAAATACACTCACAACAAGGCGAGCGAGAGGATTATGCTGTGCAGCAAATAGCTAGGGAGGCCAGTAAAACTCACAGGTGATATGTACTCGGGTGCACCGAGGTGTTTGGGATTATGAATGTTCAGCTCATTGTATTTATCTCGCAGAAAGCATAGCCCTAGATATTCTCATTATTTTGACGACAACTATGAATAAATATATGCAACAGCCAGTGTTTGTCAAGTAGAACACTCGAATCTTCGTTTTGGTGAAACGTATAAAATGATTTATCTAATCATCAAATTGCACAGCTTCCGTGATATCATTTATGAAACCATGCCTCGGTTCATCATCCATGAGTATATCTGTGTGTGATAGCCAAGTTTTAGGTCAAGGGATTGTATTGTTTTGGTGATTTTGTTACCTTTACTTTCACATTATAAGTCAATGGAAAAGTGCCTCAATGCAGTCACCGGTAAGTTACGTGCAATCACACCTTAACGCTTCGTTTCTATGCTGCATGTACATTTCAACTTTATTACATCTGTGTTTTTTATACAATGATGTGTTGCACCTTACACACTAATATTACAGTTTTGAACTCTACAATATTGGAGTGTTTCCTACTGTATCAATATTGAGAGAAAATTCATTTTTGTACACTCACAATCAGGGGCGTGTGCAGTATTTTTGGAAAGAGGATGGACAATTTGACGGCAGGGGGTATGGGGGCCGCTCTAGGCCCCCAGAAGCTGAAGCCCTTCGCATGATATCAGGTGGATTTTCACCTTATTTATAGATATCACATTAAAATACCGTATAATGTGACAGAGACTTTTAATTTGTGAAAGGCTTTTGCGCAATGCAGATTGTGATGAAAGAAATTATCATTATTTTATTGTGGCGATTTTGCCCAAAGATCGCGGTAGGAGATTCTTCGTTAAACACTTTCTTGTTTTGGCCGCTTCTGTTCGAAGCTCGTGAGTTGTCATGGCGACTCACCGTCCTTCTCTCTATCCATTATATTGAACAATGGTTTTACGTCATCTCTCGTGCTCACGGCTCTAGTAAAAAATACTATGGCCGCACTTTGTGTGGCCGGTGTTGTCCAGAGAAAGAGCACGACAGGTTAGTTCACGCCATGAGCTCCTTGTCCTTGTTCGAGTAAAGGCCTTAGGGACAATTTCCAATCGGGGGCCCAGGAGGGAGACCGTGCTGATTCAGGGCTCGTCCCTGTGATCACCAGTTTCTCGCCCTGGGATGGTGTGACACAGGCTCTGGCTAGACCGTCGGGCTGTCCAGGGTTCTATCCCTGTGGCAGTGCCGTCGGCAAGGCCGGCCAGCAATATGCCCATGGGTAAGGGCTCCGCGGTGCCGCTCCCATGGCATCTCGGCCTCTACACACGGCTACATTACCATAACTGATGTATACTGTATGTTGTATCTATGATGTGATGTATGAAGGCCGGATTCGTCTGGACGGACTGTTACCTGGTTGTAGTTCTAGTAATTACGATGCTCGTTGCGTGCGCCATGTGTGCTGTGGGCGTAGAACGTTACTTTGGTGCCGTGACCAGGATAGTCCGACGGTGTTCTATCGCAGCCTACCGTCACAGAATCTAGCCCCTTCATCCTCGAAGACCGCCTGTTCTTCTCTTGGACAAGTAGACAAAAAATAAAGAATGGCAAATCAAGATAATGAAAATATCTCCTAGCATACCTGCTCCCACGATATCCTAATTGCACAGGAGTGACGTCACTCCAGCGCGATGAGGATTCCTCGTCAAACTCGGACATGGACCTGCCAGGGAGATCGCAGGCCACCGACCCCTTCAGAAACACGGCGGCCCGAGCCACAGGAGCCCACCCCCGCACGCAGACCTGCCGTTACAGGCACTGGCACCCCGAGTTCGAACTGGAGGTGCGGCTCAGTTCCAGCGAGTCTTCCTTGAGTCCGGCGGTGTACTTGGGCGAGTCTGAGGTACGAGGGGCAGTTACCCCATGTGGTAATGGCCGCTGCTGCACAGCCGGATGTAACGGATGAGGAATCGGCCTACCTAGGCAGCTACTCTTAGGTATAGAGGCCCTCGAGGCCGAACAGAAACCTTCCAAGGCTGAGCATGAAACCTACAAGTAGGAGATATAATCCCTGGTCTGCCAGTGGGAATGCCTCGCTCTCTGGGAAGGCCTACTATGCCGGAGCTATTAGCCACCGAGCCCACTGCCTCCCATTTGGCAGTTGGTGCTTCCGGCGAAGCTGCGCAAAGAATTACTCCATCAGTTGCACGACCTCTGGGTGATCGGCCATCTAGGCATCCAGAGGACCATCCATCGGCTACAACAACGCTTTCACTGGCCTGGTAGCAGCTTGGACATGCAGCGGTGGTGCGCAGGTTGCCCTCGATGTCAGGCTCGGAAAGGAGTTCCGGCTACTGGCCGCCACCCCTAACCACGGTTAAGGCTGGTGCGCCATTCGACCGGATAGCCTTGGATATTCTGGATACTCACCGGGTCACTCCATGTGGGTTCGGGTACACCCGGTGATCTCGGACTATTTTACCGAGTACACCGACGCCTATCCACTGCGCCACCAGACTGCAGACGAGGTAGCTTGGTTGCTGGTGAATAGGTGGGTGGTTTACCATGGCGTACCCAAGCAGGTACACTTGGATCAGGGTACACAGTTTGAAAGCAACCTGTTCCCGGGCCTAGCACAGATGCTGGGGAGTACCAAGGTCCGGACCACCCCTTACAGGCCACAGTCTGACGGACAGATCGAGCGGTTCAACCGATCGATCCTGAACATGCTGTTGCCTTTCAAATACGATCGTGCAAACGACTGGGATGACCACCACCCGTATGTTTTAATGGCGTACAGGTCGTCCACAATCTGCAAATGGATATCATGTATCCAACTGCGGCGAGACCGGTCCGGTACCCCAGTGCAGTCCTGAGTACGTGGAGTGGGTTCGTCGCGCCATGGCGAACGCCCAAGACTTTGCACGAGCTTGCCCGGATAAGTCCGCTAACCGGCAAAAGCATGGCTATGAAGCCCATGCTAAGGGTAGGCCCGCTGTTGCGGAAGGCGACAAGGTGCGCTATAATTATCCACCGGCCAAACAGGGCAACAAGTTTGCAAGGCCGTGGATAGAGTCATTTATCGTCTGGATTCCAATCCGGATTGGGTTCTGGTGGTCCATATTGACAACCTGAAGAAGTACGAGGGCCCGCTCGTCATGGATCCGCTCATACAGGATGCCGAACCGGATGATGTTCCTCTTTTGGACGCATCCGAACAGCATCCACGGACATCGGACGAGCGTATATGCGGTATAGTGGGTCTCCCGGACCCGTCTGATTCGTCGGATGGGCAAGCGGATGACTTTCACCATGTTTGCGGCTACGTTGCCAAGCACGTGCGTCGTAGCGATATGGGTGGGAATAACATCCTGCTCATGCGGATGCATGTGTGGTATCCATCTATCACACCAAGGATGGATTTCAGGCTGTTCCGCAAGGATCCGGACGACTTCACGCCCTCGTCACTGCTTCTGTGGTGATCTCCAGGTGTGAGGCCTCCAGACACCTTTGCATCGTAGCGCCCCCACTCTACATCCGCCCTCCCGTAGTTTCTAACACTAAGGACGTGCGGCATACCTCTCTTCATCATGTGGACTGCTGTCCAGCGTAGTTAACCCAACGCCTAAGCTGGCCGGACCACTTTTGTGGATTTGCCAGATGCCCAATAGTCCTGGAACAGGCTCTCATATGGCCAGACTGAGGCTGGGATTTTTCGTCCGCTACAGGGGACACGCCTTCCCACGGATATGGGGAACTGGCTATGGACGCTTTTGGGTGACATACTTTGGTGTGTCATCACTCGTGTGCCACTACTGTAATTAAGTTTATAGTAGCTTGAGGTTTCTAACGGCAGGAAACCGTTTTACCATTATGGGTGGCTGTTAAGTCCGCATGTGCGGACCAGTCACAGCAGTGGGTGGACGCTCATTCTCGTCCGGATTGCACCTTACATAAGGCAGTCCGACCGGAATGATCCGACCCTACTTTCAAGAAGGGGGTCGTATTCTAGTTGCGTAGCATACTTTGTGGTTTTTAATCCCTATCATTTTATCGGACAAGGTCAATATGCCATGCTGTGGCGATTGTCTGGGTCTGGACTCTGTTCACGGGCAGATCCGGACGACCGCCGGCTATTGATTTCATCATGTTTGGGATTCTCTAGATTGTGCGCCGGCATGAAGGGTTCGCCCCCTAATCATTGAGGTTATGGACCTCCGCACTCCGGTGGTTGATTTATGGCTCCGGGTTTGAACGGTGCATTGCTCGATGGCTTTATTGTACCTTGCAGTTGCTAGTGGGCATTTGACCAACGCCCATAGGGCGCGCAAGTGTCTTTAGGGCTGTCAATGGGCACACACGTTCGCCTTGTAAGCGTAACTTCGGCTATGGGAAGTGTTTATATTTATTTATCCATCTCATGTTATCATTTACTGAGTGGATTATTTAAACCACAAGCATGCGGCATGTCTCTGCAGAATTCTGTTCTTGCTCATTTAATGACACAATTGGGACAAGTTTGTGAAATTTCCTTTCTGGTGCAACAGAGGGTTGGAAATCAGGTGATTTCCGCTTTCGAAAGAGGGATGTAGGGAATTGTGTTGATTTTGACAGTCGCGGTGTGATGTGATATTCGAAAAGACTGGAGAACGGCAATTTATTGTTGTTTTCGTATGACATAGGCTAATTGTACAATCCACCAGGGATTGCGCTACTGACAATTTGGGCACAATTTTCACCCTTCTGGGAGCGATAATTTCTCGTCATTGACCGCCAGCGCGGCAGCTATAGCTAATGACAGATATTATCGCTTGTATGTTATTTGCAGGGTCCCCCGGGATAGAATTTTCTTTTTCTATCCGTATCCACGGTTTGATTTCGAGTCACCAGAGAGAAATGCCTGGCTCTGCATGAGTTTAGAGCATTTGTATTTTGGTCCGGGCAATGTGTCATTATGACCGGGGACAGAAGTCTAAGGCGACACCGCGTGCACTGCTGCGCGAGTAGAATTGGTGTCCTATTTCTTACATAAATATATATAGGCCTATATATGTATTTACTATGTCGTACTCGATTTAATCAAACTCCAGTGATCTGCGCATTTATATTGTGCAACTCATACTTCGTCCGCTGCTGCGGTGCCGGATCCCGCGGGATCTGGCGTGGCCGGCGTTTGAGGTGCGAGTGTGTTACCAGTCATGTGCCCCGTGCGCTGGCCGCGCGAAGATGTATATATGTGCGGGTATCTGCCTTTGCGGATATCTGCCGTACGTGCGTCTGAGCGCCGGCTGGCCGGGTAATTATGCGGATACTGGTAGTCAACGCGGCAAGCCGAGACAGCTGTCTGCGTGTACATTTATGTACGCGCGGGCGCGCCGGAGTCGCTCTTCGCGGCTCCGCCCTGCCTTGAGCCCTAGCGGGCTTAGGGCGCCGGTTGGCGAGGGCAACCGGCAACCCTTTTTAGAGGTACTACCACTTTTGATCACTTGGTGTGTCGTTTTATAAATTTTCTAAATTGAAAGTTTAACCTTAAAGATTTTCCAAAGATTGGCACACCGTCTCTTTCGGCGGATGACCTTCCAAGGTCATCATCCTTTCTGGACCACCTCGCACAAAATTTTAGCTTGTTTATTAGGGTATATTCAAAATTTTGGAGCACGTTCGGTATAGACCGTAAGTCCGGGGGTAGTTCCCCATTCTTCCAAAATGGACCCTTATGGTCCGCGTCTTTTGCGTCGTGACTTCCGGGTGTCGTTCACCTTGCTTCCTTCCGGTCCTGACATGTGATACCTTCGTCATGTTTGCCAGTTTTGGGCGCGGGCAGAGCATGTTGGGGACCAACATTGTGAGAAGGGGGTAATGTGGCGATTTTGCCGAAGATCCCGGCAGGAGATTCTTTGTTAAACGCTTTCTTGTTTTGGACGCTTCTGTTCGAAGCTCATGAGTCATCACGGCGACTCACCGTCCTTCTCTCTATCCATTATACTGAACAATGTTTTTACGTCATCTCTCGTGCTCACGGCTCTAGTCGGCCCCCGACAATTTCCAGTCGGGGGCCTAGGAGGGAGACCTTGTTGATTCAGGGATCGTCCCTGTGATCAGCGGTTTTGTCGCCCTGGGATGGTTTGACGTCCCTGTGGCAGTGCCGTCGGCGAGGCCGGCCAGCAATATGCCCACGCGTACGGGCTCCGGCATCTAGGGCTCTACACACGGCTACATGCATGTGTTGTATATCTATGATGTGATTTATGAAGGCCGGATTCGTCCGGACGGACTGTTGCCTGGTTGTAGTTCTAGTAATTACGACGCCCGCTCCGTGCGCCTTGTGCGCCGTGGGCGTCGAACGTTACATTCACTTTATTATGTAATGCCAGATGGCGATTACATCTGTAGTGCCTACAGTGCCGCAATCCTGCATTCTGGGTTTCAGTTTCCTCCGGTCCCACAGATATATGTATAATAATTTGTGAATTGCAGTATGCCCCTCTCGTGACTCAGCGGATGTCATGACTCTATATGACACCTTGAAGAGGGACACAGCTTGCGGCGGGAATCACCCTCGTGGCGAACGAATGTGACAGAAAGCTTTATAGAATGGGCTTGGATGTTCTTTGGTTGATTCTGAGCGTAGGTCATAATTTTCAGATCCAATGATTTATTGGGATAAAAATGACAATGTTTAATCTTCAACACATGATGTTGTATTCCATCGACGATCGAACATTTCGATTGACAAACCTATGCAACCCCATATTCAAAGCAACTGCCGTCGAATCCTGTCAATATTTTTTTGAAAACTATATTTCATATTAAACATGATAAATCAACTGAATGAAACATACTCACATACAATGTAATGTAAATAACCAGTTCTCAGGGAAATTTTGCTCATTTGAACAGGCGGTTCTCGCGTGAATACAGGAACTATATCCATCACACGCAGATGTAAACACAGCATAGAAGTGTGAGATAGACTGACAATTCCATGTACATCATGGTGTATCACTGATTATTTTCTCATCACTATAGTTAAGTACATCCATCAGTGAAACACGCTTTTTGGCCATAGTTTTGTTTTGGGTAATCGGATCAACTTCAAATCTTGTGTGTCTCAATTGAGTATCAAGCCGTAATTTTTCACCAAATTTCAGAATTCTATCTGAAAAATTGGAAAAGTTGGCAATCTAACCCAATGTTAAATTTCAGTCCGAAAAGGGATCAAGTAAATTTCAACAAATTCAGGGATTTCATCATGTTTATGCCCATACAGAATGAACATTTTGCAATGATTTGGAGTCGGAAGGCATAGTCGGTGTATATTAGAAGAATATGTTTATTCCGAAGTGATATATAACTCGTACATCGAATAAAAATTGTTGTTTTTCTGTGCAGACTCTGAAATTCCATGTTGGGGCTGCAATTTAACATTGGGTGAGATTGCCAACTTTTTTTGAGATAGAATTCTGAAATTTGGTGAAAAATTACGGCATGATACCCAATTGAGACACACAAAATTTCAAGTTGATCCAATGATCCAAAACAAAACTACGGCCAAATAGCGTTTTTCACTGATGGATGAACTTGACTTTACACTATATATGCCCATACGAACTGGAAAATGTACTCGATGTAGACTTTTAAGCGCGATTTGGGCATTTGTTTACATTCGGGTTTGATGGATACACTTCGTTTGTTCATTTACAAAACCGTTACAAAATGGGTATTAAAACGGATGAAAAGACAACTCGACGGACTGTAATCGTCAAAATCATAGTGCATACCTTTTGCTATATTGCATTAGATGTGTTTCACAAAAAGTTTAGGCAGTAGCTCTAATACAACAAAATGTTGCATTGGGGGCAGCGTTTATCCCCCTCCCATCAACCAAAGGACGAAGGGGTTGGGTGGCGTGGAGGTGAGGTAGGGAGGTCCTGGCATTAGCATTTTAATTTCAAAGATATCAATATCTATATGATGTGACCGCTGATCATGTCTGTGTTAACTAACAATATGGGAACATTGTCATGCCGTACTCGTGAAAGAAAATGTTCGCGCGCTGTACACACTCCGTACACACCAATCGGATGGATTTTGTGAAAGAGGGCGCACGAAGGTACCTATTTCATGGGTAGTGGGGGCATGGCTCCCCCCCCCCCCTTCTAAAGACGCCAGTGCACATTTTTTTAATATTTTGGACAGATGAAAAGTTCGGCGGGCGCCCGCTACAGGGCGTCCGGCACCACTCTACGGAATACTTCTACCAGGTACAGTCAGCCCGGAACGAGTCCGGCCGTCACACACTACGACATAACACATGCATCTCACCAACTCCTTAACTACAATATGCATATTACATAGTTATGGTAATGTAGCCGTATGTAGAGCCCGAGATGCCATGGGAGCGGCACCACGGAACCCGTACACGTGGGCATGTTGCTGGCCGGCCTCGCCGAAGGCACTGTCACAGAGATGGAACTCTGAGCCAGCCCGACGGTCTGCCAGAGCCTGTGTCACACCACCCCGGGTGGAGAAGAGAACTGGCGATCCACAGGGCTTGCGCCCCCGAGTCAGCAACTGTCTCTACCCCAGCCCGGGCCCCCCAATGGAAATCGTCCCCAGGGCCCGCGAGGGCCTTACCCAAGACACAGGGACGTAAAGCTCATGGCGAGCCTCGGAACTCGAACGGTCTAAAGATAGGCCACAATACTTGCTAGTGTTTTGCAAAGACTCCTGCCGTGTGCTTTGGGCAAAATCACCACACAGATTGTTGGTATTCGGGGTAATGATAACATAAATGTATGAAACAATTTAAATAAAGGTATTGCTTATAAAATTCACCATCTTCTACATTGTTGTCGTCAAAGGAATTTGGCTGGCTATCGATTTGCAAGAGATGCATCACCCCCGAGCCGCCCCCGCACCCTACCTCCCTACTCCCCCCGCCCCCTATAATTTCAGAAACAAAATCGGTGATAGCGCTAGCATGACCTAGGTCAAATTTTATATGTGTGTGTTCTGTTAACTTCTGCTCCTGTTTTTTTTCTGGAATATATAATTGTGTGACATGTACATTTGCAAACGACGTATGTTATACCGATTCTGTATAATGTATTTCGTATATTTATATGCGTACATGTGACACAGTGATATAATTGTAAGACCAATATAACATTTTTCATTGCACATGCTCACATCCGGCCGAATCCGCCAATTTGCGCCCTTGTGGAAACCTTTTTTCACGACCTTGGATTTGACCTTTGACCTAACTTTCAATGTCACAGGACAAAATTGTTATTATCTCGCTTAGTATCGACTTTACAGCTTAGGAATTAATTGTGAACATATAGAAATTGATATGTCCTGAATATTGTCATGACCTTGAATTTGACCTTTGACCTAATTTTCAAGGTCAAATGACAAAATGGCTAATATCTCGCTTATTATTCAACTTTACAGCCCAGGAATCCATAGTGAACATATAGGAAATGATATATGCCGAATATTCTGGTGACCTTGAATTTTACCTCCGATCTCATTTTAAAGGTCAGAGAACAAAATGGTGAATATCTCGCTTATTATCGACTCTAAAGCCTAGAAATCAATAGTGAACATATAGGATATGATATATGCTGAATATTATGGTGACCTTGAAATTGAACTTTGACCTCGTTTTCAAGGTCAGAGAACAAAATGGTTAATATCTCTCTTATTATTGACTTCACAACTTAGGAATCAATAATGAACATATAGGAAATGATATATGCTGAATATTCTGGCGACCTGGAATTTGACCTCTGACCTCATTGTCAAGGTCAGAGAACGAAATGGCTAATATCTGGCTTATTATTGACTTTACAGCTTAGTAATACCTAGTGAACATATAGGGAATGATATATGCTGTATATTCTGATGATCTTGAATTTGACATTTAAACCTTTTTTCCAGGTCAGATCACAAAATGGCTAATATCTGGCTTATTATCGACTTTACAGCTTAGGGATCGGTTGTGCACATGCTATAAATGATATATGCTCGATATTCTCGTGACATTGAATTGACCAATGACCTAATTTTTAGGTTACCGGACCTTTGGTCCGATAACCTATTGCCGTGGCGTTGCGTCCGTCGTCCGTCGTCGTCCGTCGTCGTCCACATTTTTATCTTTTTTGTTTATGGGCGAATTTTTCTGAAATTTTGCACAAAAATACTTAAAAATAATTCAAGAAGGAGGTATTTTTTAGTTTTTCGATTTTCGCATTTTTTTCAAAATGGCGGCCGTTTTTGACGGAAAATGCTTGAGTTTGGACTTTGGCGGCCATTTTCTCAAAATTTGTTCAGTAACTTTTTTTCTTTTTGATACATAAGACTCCTCATATGTACTCCTATGATGTCTATAAATTTCGTTGCGCTTGAATCGCTCGAAGTGGACCATTTTGGCCCAAATGTGACTTTCCCATGTTAAATTCTCCTATGCTTTATAATGGGACACATTATGCCTAATATCTCACTTGATATTGAGACTAGAGACTAGGAATCAATTGTGGACATATAGGAAAATGATATATGATGAATATTCCCGTGACCTTGAATTTGATCTCTGACCTCAGTTTCAAGGTCAGAGCACAAAATGGCTTATATCTTGCTTATTATCGACTCTACAGCTTAGGAATCAATTGTGGACGTATAGGAAATAATATATGCTGAATATTCTAGTGACCTTGAATTTGACATCTGACCTCAGTTTCAAGGTCAGAGCACAAAATGGCTTATATCTCGCTTATTATCGACTCTACAGCTTAGGAATCAATTGTGGACATATAGGAAATGATATATGCTGAATATTCTGATGACCTTGAGTTTGACCTTCGACCTCATTTTCAAGGTCACAGGACAAAATGGCTAATATCTCACTTGTTATCGACTTTACAGCTTTGCAATCAATTATGAACATATAGGAAATGATATATGCAGATTATTGTCATGACCTTGAATTTGACCTTTGACCTCATTTTCAAGGTCACAGGACAAACAGGGTAATATATCACTTATTATCGATTTTACAGCTTAGGAATCAATTGTGGACATATAGGAAATGATACATGCTGAATATTCTCATGACCTTGAATTTGACCTCTGACCTCATTTTCAAGGTCCAAGGACAAACTGGCTCATATCTTGCTCCTCTAATTGACTGTATGGCTTGGGAATCAATTGTGGACATGATATAGAAAATGATATACATTGAATATTTTGATGACCTTGAATTTGACCTTTGCCCCTTCATTTTGAAGGACACAGCACAAAATTACTAATATCTCTCTGATTATTAAATTTACAGCTTAGCAATCAACTGTGGACATGATATATGCTTAATGTTATATATGCTGAATATTCTCTTGACCTTGAATTCAACCAGTGACCTGGCTAACATCTAAAATATTAAAGATTGTCCGGTAACCTATCTTCGGCCCTTGGCCTAATTTTTAGGTCGTGGGACGAAAGGCTAATATCTGAAATATATATTGTCCGGTAACCTTTTCTAGCCTTTGAGCTAATTTTTTTCCCCAAATACTGTATCCGCCCATGACATCAGTGCCTCGACATGTAGGCTATGGACATATACACACATCGTTATACTACTTTGGCACCACATATCAAATTGAGACAAAATGTAGGCATGAACTGCTAGGAAGTGGTGAATAATGGTGTAATACCATGTATAAAATGTCGCTGTATATGTTTTGAATGAATTTCATACACCATAATGGGGTTATGTGAATTTCTGGAGATGTCTTTGGTATAAATAAACTGAGATTTATTTGTGGTGAATTTCCTGGTAGTATTAGAATGCAAAAGTAATGTTAGAGTATGATATAGGGCAAAGAAAATATTAGCCACAATTTTAAACAAATTCATAAAGAAGTTTCCGGAAATCTATATTCCGTGTAGTACGGTGGCTCCAATATGACATAATAATTTTTTTTATTTACGATAATAAAAATTTTCTGAGGGACTTTACCGAGAAGGTTTAAAATAATCTAATTGGCGGGGGAAACGTTTACCCCACGAGAAAAACTATTTCCCCCGTGAGGGGAATGTTTTCCTTGCGAGGAAAATGTATTCCCCACGAGGTAAACGTTTTACCCGCGAGAAAAACTATATCCCCCGTGAGGGAAATGTTTCCCTCGCGAGGAAAACGTTTACCCCGCAAGAAAAACTATTTCCCCCGTGAGGGAAATGTTTTCCTTGCGAGGAAAATGTATTTCCCGCGAGGTAAACTATTTTCCCTCACGGGATAAATGTTATATACTCTCGGGATAAACTCACGGGATAAATGTTTTCCTCACAAGGGAAATAGTTTTCCTCGCGGGGTAAATGTTTTCCTCGTGAGGAAAACATTTCCCCTGCAGGGAAAAAAGTTTAACTCGCGGGGGAAATGTTTCCCTCGCGAGGAAAACATTTCCCTCGCGAGTTAAACTATTGCCCTGCAGGGAAAAACATTTCCCCCGCGAGTTAAACTATTGCCCTGCAGGGGAAATAGTTTACCTCGCGGGGAAAATGTTTTCCTCGCCAGGGAAACATTTCCCCTGCAGGGAAAATAGTTTACCTTGCGGGGGAATGTTTCCCTCGCAAGGGAAACATTTCCCCTGCAGGGAAAATAGTTTAACTCGCGGGGGAAATGTTTTCCTCGCGAGGGTAGCATTCCCCCTGCAGGGAAAATAGTTTAACTCACGGGGGGAATGTTTTCCTCGCAAGGGAAATATTTCCCCTGCAGGGAAAATATTTTAACTCACGGGAGAAATGCTTTCCTCACGAGGGAAACATTTCCCCTGCAGGGAAAATAGTTTACCTCGCGGGAGAAATATTTTCCCCGTCAATTAGATTATTTAATATTTTGTTCCCAAGGCCCCCAACAAAATTTTTATTATTCTAGAAAAAAATATTTATTATGTCATATTGGAGCCACCGTAGTGTAGAGAGGATAGTGATATATGCAGTTATAGCAAGTGCCTAAATCGACATAGAATCGGTTTTGTTTTGTGTTTTCATCAGGCGATATTAGTTTTTGGCTATGATCCATTTTTTTTAGGGAAAGTACCAGATAGTTGAAACTTGGTGTGGCGATTTTGCCCAAAGATGCGTCAAGCCTTACATTAGTTCTGGCAAGTCATTTCAAGTCGCAGTCAACACCAACGTCCAAAAACGAATAAGTAAAGTCAAAATAGATGTTCGAATTTTATATTTTATATTGAAGAATACATTGAAATAAACACATTGGTTTTTACAAAATTGATTTATCTTCATCAGTTTTTTGCTGGTGATTTAAGCCATATTTTCACTTTGATATTTTGCCTCATTAGCTATTATAATTAGTATTCATGACGTCACACCGGGATATTGATTTTAATTAGTGACTCAGAGTGTCATTCTGACGTTGATTTGCATGGTATCACAAATGTATATTATTGGAAGATGTAGCTATATAAATTTATACCATGATTATGTAGAGTGGTGCACCAGCATAGCAACCATTCCTTGATACTGCCCCTAGCAACCATGGTTGCTAAGTGCGTAGCTCACAGCCTAAAAGCAAAATTGGTTTTGAAAAGCTTTGTATGAGATAAATAAATGAAGATGTTGTGACGTCATGAATGCTCATTATAATACCTAATTAGGTATCGATTTTTGGTTAAAAATTGTAATAAAAATCCTCATAACTTTGGAACTAATTATGATAATGACATGCCGTAAAAACCACAATGATCAGCGCGATGTCCTCT
The DNA here is from genome assembly GCA_949152475.1 of Terebella lapidaria. Classification (NCBI taxonomy): domain Eukaryota; kingdom Metazoa; phylum Annelida; class Polychaeta; order Terebellida; family Terebellidae; genus Terebella; species Terebella lapidaria. Next base: position 53,118,582 of record OX424556.1, read on the forward strand.
TTCGTGTGTTAAAAATGAGATCTGGGACCATACTTAGACTTTAAGGACGAACTGCATGTAAAAACCACGAATCTGGAATACGCCAGTTCTCCACTGACTAATGTAAATATAAAGATAACAAAATCATGAATTTGTAAACATCCATTTTTTCACCAGAATTCACTATGGCGATCTATAGTCATCGAGGATCACCACCGAGACTTGGCTGCGAGATTGGTATTATCATATGGCCCCACAACAAGACGTATGTACCGAGAGGAGCTTGTTTGTCACTTGAAGATACGACGCGTTGTTAGATGACGCGTGTAAAAGTGATATATATAATCATCACTTGTACAATTCTTGTGATACTTTTTGTAAAACCATGTCTCGGTTCATCATCCATGGGTATACTATACATATATCTGTTAATGAAGTTTCGGGGAAAGGGGTGGGTAGTCTTGCTGATTTTGTTACCTTTATGTTTACATTAAAAATCAATGGGAGAGCGGCTCACTACAGTGTTCGGTTTGTTACCTGCAGTCAATCCTTGTATCGGTGTGTCTAAAATCCATGATATGAAAAAAATGCGTACATTTTGTATCATTTGATCTGTATAAACACGTTTCTGGAGATAAAATTTGGAATGAAAACTAGACGTCAGACCTGAAGATGCCTCGGGGCATTTCATGTGAAATCCGTTTCACTGTACGATGCATCGTTTCCGAGATATGGCCAAAAATGAAAAATGCAGACGCAGCAGAAAAAAAATTCATGAACATCTATAATTTCTAAGGCATGTTTGTCCAGTGTCACTAGTCGAAAATAGCGTCAGTTTCGCTCTACGACGCACCGTTTCCGAGATGCGGCCGAAAATGAAAAATGCCGATCAGCAGAAAACAAATTTTGCCCGGGGCCTAGTTCACCCAACATACCCCTAAGGCAAGTTTGTCTAGTGCCACAATAATAATTGCGAAAATAATTCCGTTCTCTCTACGACGCACTGTTTCCGGGATATGTCCGAAAATGTAAAATGCCGACTCGGCAAAAGAAAATTTGGCCCAGGGCCAAGTTCACCCAACATACCCCAGGATATGTTTGTCTATTGCCACGAGTCCGAAAATAACATCCGTTTCGCTCTACGACGCACCGTTTTCGAGATATGTCCGAAAATGTGAAATGCCGACTCAGCAAAACAAAAAAAATTAGGCCCGGGGCCAATTTCACCCAACATACCCCTGAAACATATAGTGCCACGAGTCAGAAGTCTCTTTACGACACGAGTCGCTTTACGACGTATCGTTTCCGAGATATGCACTCGTCCTCAAGGATGACTCACCAAAATTTGTTCTGAGCTCTGGGTCAATGGTCATTTGACTGATTGACCCCGTAATCAATAAGGTTCCTCGGAGCGGGCTCCAAAACAACAGGACCTGGGTTCATCTACGTAATAAGAGTGATAACCTTTGAAAATTTCTCAGAAGAGAAAAGAAAAAAAAAAAAAAAAAAAGGAAAAAAATTCTGGCGAAACCATAAGGGCATGCCCTAAATATAAAATTAATTCCTTTGTGTAAATCATGAAATGAGTTAACAAAGTTATCCCACGAAAGTACCCCAAATATGAATAAAGTTTACATAAAAGTATATTCTGGTCCCCCCTCGTCTGAGAGACAACAATTTATCTTGATCTGAGACATCAATGATTTGAGATCTGAGTGATTTGAGAGACATCAAATTTCCAAAATTTCTGGGAGGTGGAGGTGGGGTGATCTAGCTTTTCATCCATTTATTTTTCGCCATTGACATGATTGATAGTTTTTTTCGAACAGAAAATGTTTTCCATTTTTCCCCATAATACGAAATATATAGAGTAAACTCTCAAAATACTTCGGAAATAGAGCACATACAGATGGAATTATGGAGCGATTTCAATGATAGTCTTGAATTTGATCTCGGACGATCTTGAAATGTTAAAACAACCATTATTCTTGCAAATTCGGGTTTGTGACATTTGCTTATACTGTGCAATATTTGTTTATTGTAATCATCGTATGTAACTTTGTTATCCTGCGCGTATGTAACTTACGGATCTGGGAAGCGTACGGATCTGGGATCAGAAACACCATAATGATCGAAGAGATCTAAAAAAGGTCTCTCAGCATTTGGGGGTGGAGGTGGGGTGATCTAGCTTTTCATCCATTTATTTTTCGCCATTGACATGATTGATAGTTTTTTTCGAACAGAAAATGTTTTCCATTTTTCCTCATAATACGAAATATATAGAGTAAACTCTCAAAATACTTCGGAAATAGAGCACATACAGATGGAATTATGGAGCGATTTCAATGATAGTCTTGAATTTGATCTCGGACGATCTTGAAATGTTAAAACAACCATTATTCTTGCAAATTCGGGTTTGTGACATTTGCTTATACTGTGCAATATTTGTTTATTGTAATCATCGTATGTAACTTTGTTATCCAGCGCGTTGCGCACGGCTTCTGTATCAATGGCTACATACATGTAGTACCAATTGAATTGGCCATTCACCCCAATGTTGAATGTTTTAGTTTGGCTGTCCATAGCACCTTTCTATAAAATTCCAACCTAACCACTCCGCTAGTTTTATTGATTAACACAATGGACATTGTGTGATACTACTAATCATGACTATATGGGACGGCAGAGACTTCTCTCTATTCTGCCTTAAATGGACCAGGGTGAAAATACGCGAAATTTTGGGTGCTGATAGAAATTCAACACCCTCGGCAGAATTCTAACAATATCACGGGGGACTATCGGTTTCGTATGGAATTGTTCACGGCAGTTTGGTTCCGATTTACGTATATTTGCCGGCAGTCAATACAAGAGCGTCTTGTGCGATCTTTTTCCGACTACTACTTCAATAATTATCCATATTATGTGTTTCAAGTACGTTTTTGATATAAGCAACTACTTTCATCGAAACACGCAAAATTTTTCATTTTGAAGAGTTTTGATGTTGGTACATTGAATGCATAGTCATATATGGCGATTTTATTGTTGAACTTGAACTTCATCCCTAAAACGGTAAGAAATCAAATCGGCAATTTTGGCGAAAATTTTTTATAGTGACTTATACTCTACAGTTTTCCGGTAAACCTTCCTTATCCCTTTGGCTAAATATATTCTTGAATTGATGCATTTGACTCTCCGTAGGTACATTTGTGATATATGTATATATATGTTTGTTGTTATGGAAACACCATTATTTTGCGATGGCGAAAATAATGGTGTTTTTGGGGTCCTAAATCAAGTTACTTTGGGTGTGTTTTTTTATGTACGGATCACAAACCTGACCCGGATCACAAAACCTGATCCCACAAGAAGCGTACGGATCTGGGATCAGAAACACCATAATGATCGAAGAGATCTAAAAAAAGGTCTCTCAGCATTTGCTGTTGCACTGTTCCCTTCATTTTGGAAATGATTTGTATTGCATTTGCTATGTTCTTACCAAGCAACTATAATACTTGTACAAAATGATCACATTTAAGGGTTAGAAGTGTTTTTCGCGTACGGATCAGAAACCTGATCCTGATCCGGGATCAAGTTTGTGATCCGTACACAAAAAACGCACCCTTTATGTTTCGATCCGTATCCAGACACGCAAATGGAAAATTTCTTGGACATATACTTTTTTCCATTTTTTTTTCATAATATGAGTTGTATGGAGTAAATTCCCCGAAAACGAGTCGTAGCTCAAATATTGGTGCATGCAATTTTATGGTAACTTTATGGCTTTTCCAGTGGTGACACTGAATTTGATCTCCATTGATCTTTTAAAAAATCAACACGGCAGTTTTAGTAAAAGAAACCAGTATATTTCTCTGCTAAATCTTTCTAGCACAAGGGCTCACCTAACCATCATAACAATCGAAACTTCAGGCTCTTTCTACATGCATGCCTCTTGGATATCTGAACTCAGCATCAAGGAATTTATTCAAACAATATCCTTCATAAATAGGATTTTACAACCACGACTGAATACTAATAGTTATCATGGGCTTCGGACCCCAATATGGTATAATAACTGCCACCATGCAGTCAGCAATATCCCTGACTTAGGGTTGACTTCTGGCAGATATATAGAAATATGCCGGCTGGTCAGTACTAGTCAGTACTAATATCAGTGTCAGTTGGGCGGTGTCCAGGACTTGTAGTAGGGAATGGCTCTGTCCATGGACTGTGTGAAATCAAAGACGGGGCTGTAGCCCAGTCTGTCCGCGGCGCGGTCTCGTTTGAAATAGAATGTCTTGTTGACGTACTCGAGGCTGCACAGCGCCGTACTCATGTTGTACTTGTACACCGGCGCCAGAAGTCGCAGAAATGACTCGGTGGCGTACAACAGACAGTAGACTAGAGAGTATGGCATGCTGTAGGAGGCCAGGGACATCCCTCGCGCCTTCAGAAACACCTCCATGAAGCTAAAGGAGTTGACAAGCGGTGTGTCGTCTGTCAGGAAGAAGACCTGTCCGCCCAGGCCTGGGTCTCGGCGGAGCGCACTGTTGGCGGCCACATGTCCCCACGCCATGTTGCCAACGTAAGCCTGCTGGAAGAGCGCGCGTCCGTCCCCCACCCGCGGCATGACCCCACCGCGCCCCAGGGCACTCCGGATTGCTGACGTCACGTAGAACGGGTCACCCTCCCCGTACATGACGTTAGGGCGCAGGGCTACCGTGTGCAGTACACCGTCACCTGGTCGAGATAAACAGGATCATTTCAATGTACACATTGATCGAATATATCACACTTGGTGTATTGGTGACAGTACTGAGGTTGACACTCACCCTGCACGTGTGGTGTGCCATTCGCCTCCCGCACCAAACACTCGGCTCGGTACTTGGTATCTGGATAGCCTGGAAACAGGAAGTCACGTGGGATGGGCAAGGTCTCGTCACCGCCAAAAATCTCGTCGTGTCCGATAACGACGTCGATGGTGCTGGTGTAGACAAGGCGCCGCACCCCTCGTTCTATACACGCTTTGACAATGTTCTTGGTGCCTGGCAACACGATAGTGTGTCAGCTTAAGGTAAGGGCACATTATAGCTATTGGAATGTCCATTCAATCAACTTTAAATGGCTATACATACTTTTAAAAAATTAGCCCAAAGGCTAAGATAGGTTACCGGACAATTTTGGTTTGGCCATGGCAGCATTGGCAGGTAACAGACCTTGAGATTTACCAATCAAGGTTCGCAGTGTAAACATATGACCTTGGGATTTACCAATCAAGGTCATCCGTATGAACTTCGATGTAACCATTACATGTATGTGTGCGGCATTTGATATTCTATATGTTGGGTGGAATCGTTTAGGCCGCTCAGGTCAATTTACACATTCCAAGTCAGACATTTGGCACTCAAGGTCATCTGACGTCAAGTTCAAGGTCATCATTAGTTGTGCCATATATGTCTTCCTATATGTTCATAATGCAAACATGAGCTCTATCTGCAAGCATTTCATCTACAAAGGCAAATCTGGGCATTTTTCGACCCCAAAATGGCTGTTTTGACCTTTCAAGGTCATCCAAGGTCAAATTCAAGGTCACCACACAAGTCGCCATATATGACTTCCCATTTGAAAGTGCCAATTTCTAAGCTCTATCTTCAAGCGTTCTATGAGTGCAGTCCTGACAGCTCCCATTATGAGGGAAAAAAGTGCCGAAAATTTTCCAAGTCCAAAATTTTTTTCAAAGGGTGAAAATTTTTTTTTGCCTAGAAATGGCCCAAAATGGATAGTAATGTTATTTGGGGCGAAAAATTTTTTTTTCGCCGACTCGTCAAAAATTCAAAATGGCCGCCACACTGAGATCGGCGATTCAAGGGCAACAAAACTTATACACGTCACAGAGGTATATAAGAGGAATCTTTTTAAGCAAAAGTCTCAAAACTGATCAGAGAGTTTTTGAGAAAATACAGACCAGGTGCAAATTTGAGCGTTTTTCGACCCAAAAATGGCTGTTTTGACCTTTCAAGGTCATCCAAGGTCAAATTCAAGGTCACCACACAAGTCGACATATATGACTTCCCATTTAAAAGTGCCAATTTCTAAGCTCTATCTTCAAGCGTTCTATGAGTACAGTCCGGACAGCTCCCATTATGAAGGGAAAAAGTGCCGAAAATTTTCTAAGTCCAAAATTTTTTTCAAAGGGTGAAAATTTTTTTTTGCTCTAGAAATGGCCCAAAATGGATAGTAATGCGATCTGGGGCGAAAAAATTTTTTTTCGCCGACCCGCCAAAAATTCAAAATGGCCGCCACACGGAAACCGGCAGATTTAGGGCAACCAAACTTATACATATCACAGAGGTATATGAGGGGAATCTTTTGAAACCAAAAACTCAAAACTGATCAGACAGTTTTTGAGAAAATGGCCGTCAAAGTCCAAAATTGAGCGTTTTTCAACAAAAACGGCCGCCATTTTGAAAAAAAAGCGAAAATCAAAAAACAAAAAAATACCTCCTTCTCAAAATATTTTTAGGCATTTTTGTGCAAAATTTCAGAAAGATTCGATCGTTAACTTTAAAGATAAAAATGTTAACGCCAGACGGACGGACGACGGACGCAACGCCATGCCAATAGGTTATCGGACCAAAGGTCCGGTAACCTAATAAAGTCACTGATAAATTCAAGGCCATGAAATTTTTAACAAATATATCACTTCTAGTATGTCCACAATAAATTCCTAAGCTGTAAAGTCGATAATAAGTGAGACATTAGCCATTCTGTGATGTGACCTTGAAAATGAGGTCAAAGTTCAAGTTCAAGGTCATGAAAATATTCAGTATATATCATTCCTCTATATTCGCAATTGATTCCTATGCTGTAAATGTAAGTATCAATCTATTACCACCAATACAATCAGATTTTGATAATGTCAATAAGAAACGTAAAATACTACATTTTGCAATAGAAACAAACAAAGCCCGACCAAATAGTTTATCCAAAGACACACTGGCATCTTCAGGGGCAGACAATGTGTTAAATGTAGTTGTTTCTACTGTACACCAGATGGAATTAGTATACAACTGCCCAACAACCTATGAAAATAATTTAGAAATCCGAATCTAACCCCATGGAATAGATACATGACAAGTACAAAAGTACCCAATCACAAGCCCGAAGGCTACTGAGTTGATGGTATCCTCGGGGACAGATTTAACGTCCGCCAGCAGTGACACCGACTCAGTGGTATAAATGTAAGTATCAATCTATTACCACCAATACAATCAAATTTTGATGATGCCAATAAGAAACGTAAAATACAACATTTTGCAATAGAAACAAAGCCCGACCAAATAGTTTATCCAAAGACACACTGGCGTCATCAGGGGCAGATGTAAAGATGATAATAAGCGACATATTAGCCATTTTGTTCTCTGACCTTGAAAATGAGATCAAAGGTCAAATTCTAGATCACCAAAATATTCAGCATACATCATTTCCTATATGTTCACTATGGACCCCTAAGCTGTAAATTTGATAATAAGCGAGATATAAGCCATTTTGTATTCTGACCTTGAAAATAAAAAGACTAACCTTGATATTTAGGTCAAGGGTGAAATTCAAGGTCACTAGAATATTCAGCATATATCATTTCCTATATGTTCACAATTGATTCCTAAGCTGCAAAGTCGCTAATAAGCAAGATATTGGCCATTTTTCCTGCGACCTTGAAAATGAGGTCAAAGGTCAAATTCAAGGTCACGAGAATATTCAGCATATATCATTTCCTATATGTTCACAATTGATTCCTAAGCCGTCAAGTCGAGAATAAGCGAGATATTGGCAATTTTGTCCTGTGACCTTGGAAATGAGGTTAAAGGTCAAATTCAAGGTCATGAGAATATTCAGCATATATCATTTCCTATATGTTCACAATGGATTCCTAAGCTGTAAAGTCGATAATAAGCGAGATATTAGCCATTTTGTCCTGTGACCTTGAAAATGAGGTCAAAGGTCAAATTCAAGGTCACGAGAATATTCAGCCTATATCATTTCCTATATGTTCACAATTGATTTCTAAGCTGTAAAGTCGATAATAAGCGATATATTAGCCATTTTGTCCTGTGACCTTGAAAATGAGGTCAAAGGTCAAATTCAAGGTCACGAGAATATTCAGCATATATCATTTCCTATATGTCCACAATTGATTCCTAGTCTCTAATCTCAATATTGAGTGAGATATTAGGCTTAATGTGTCCCATTATAAAGCATAGGAAAATTTAACATGGGAAAGTCACATCTGGGCCGAAAATGGCCCACTTCGAATGATTCAAGGGCAATGAAATTTATACATGTCACAGGGGTACATATGAGGAGTGTTATGCATCAATAAGAAGAAAAGTTACTGAACAGTTTTTGAGAAAACGATCGTCAAAGTCCAAAATTGGCCATTTTTCGACGAAAATGGTCGTTCTGACCTTGAAACCGAGGTCAGGGGTCAAATTCAAGGTCACGAGAATATTCAGTAGATATCATTTCCTATATGTCCACAATTGATTCCTAGTCTCTAATCTCAATATTAAGTGAGATATTAGGCGTAATGTGTCCCATTATGAAGCATAGGAGAGTTTAACATGGGAAAGCCCTATCTGGGCCGAGTTTGGGCCAAAATGGCCCACTTCGAGCGATTCAAGCGCGACGAAACTGATACACATCACAGGAGTACATATGAGGAGTGTTATGTATCAAAAAGAAAAAAAGTTACTGAACAGATTTTGAGAAAATGGCCGCCAAATTCCAAAATCAGGCATTTTTCGTCGAAAATGGCCGCCATTTTGAAAAAAATGCGAAAATCCAAAAACTAAAAAAAATTTCCTGGGAATATTTTTAGGTACTTTTGTGCAAAATTTCAGAAAGATCGGACCGTATACTTTAAAGATAAAAATGTGAACGGACGGACGACGGACGGACGGACGGACGGCCAGACGACGGACGACGGACGCAACGCCATGCCAATAGGTTATCGGACCATAGGTCCGGTAACCTAAAAATCCAGTGTATCCATTGAATTGGGCATCACGTGATATGTATTGATGATAAAGCATGACACATGGGACTTATTGCTCTTTGACCTGAATGGACTAGGGGTGAAATTTTATAATACACTATAATTATTATTGGAATGACCGATCTGGGTCAAGTTTTTCCAAAATGACCCACTTCGATCGATTCAAGGGCAACGAAACTTATACACATCACAGGGGTACATATGAGGAGTCTAAAGCATCAGTTAGAAAAAAAGTTACTGAACAGATTTCAAGAAAACGACCGCCAAAGTCCAAAATTAGCATTCTTTTCTCTAGGAATGGCCGCCATTTTGGGAAAGAATAAAATAAAACACATAGCACAAAGGGTGTCGTAGCTTACCGGCAAACATGCTACATGTATATAACTATAATACTGAAAGTAGTCGGAGGTCAAGTTCAAGGATCAAGGTCACCAACAGATCCACCATACATGGTTTGATATATACCCGTAAAACAACCATAACATCTCTTTGTCATCATTCTGTCTGCAGAGTCCACACATTTTAGGTTAGATGTCACCTTAGGATTTACTACTCAAGGTCGCCTGAGGTCAACCTCAAGGTCACTAAAAGAAGCGCAATCCAGAGTTCTATGTGCAAGTGTATAGCCCAAGAGGCCAATTACCACATTTCGTATCAAGTTCAACGTCATGACAACATCCAGCATGTATCATTTCCTATATGTGTACAATTGATTCGTAAGCTGTAAAGTCGATAATGAGTCAGATAATAACCACTTTGTGCTCTGATCTTGAAAATGAGGTCAAATGTCAAATTTGAGTAATCAAGATATTTGTCATACATTATTTCCTATATGTCCAAAATTGATTCTCAAGGTGTAAAGTCGATAATAAGCGAGATATTAGCCATTTTAAGCTCTGACCTTGAAAATAAAAGGTCAAGTTCAAGGCAATGAGAATATTCAGTATATATCATTTTCTTTAACAGAACAATTGATTTCTAACCTGTAAAGTCGCTAATAAGCGAGATATCAGCCATTTTGTGCTATTGCCTTTAAAATGAGATCAATGGTCAAATTCAAGGTCATGAGAATATTCAGCATATAACATTTCCTTTAGGTTCACAATTGATTCCTAAGGTGTAAAGTCGATAATAAGCGAGATGTTAGCAATTTCGTGGTCTGACCTTGACAATGAAGCCAGAGGTCAAATTCAAGGTCGTCAGAAAAATTGGTGTATATCATTTCATATATGTCCACAATTGCTTCCAAAGCTATAAAGTCGATAAGAAGTGAAATATTAACCATTTTGTCCTGTGACCTTGAAATGAAGGTCAAAGGTCAAATTCGAGGTCCTCAACAGGTCGATTTATGCAAGTTTGTGTACTGACCCTGAACGTTGATTTGTTCCATGCCATGGGTGTCTGGGAATGTGCCGAAGCTGACGAGGCCTGCCGTATGTATGACCGAGTCTACTCCCTCTAGCGCGGCTGACACGTCCGTCAATCTCCGCACGTCTCCACACACAGACCGCAGTGGTTTGGGCTCGGCGTGTCCTGCCGACAGATATATCCAGCTTCAGATTATCTCCTTCAGGGCTACTTCAGACAGGTAAACACTAGCCTCTGATATGAGGGCTGACGCTCCCCCACCCCATTCCCCGCTACAAAACCCACTACCCACAAGGGACTTCAATTCGCACCCATCTTCCTTTGCCTCACGTCAAATTCATGGATCCACCCCTAGTAGTAATTGTCCACCAGACGCGCACTGGGCAAACTGAACCACTTTTGGAAACCGAGGCGTGGAGTTCGAGCAAACAGGACCACTGAGACAAACAACACCACTGGAGCAACCCCAACCTGGAAAAACCAGAGCACTGGGACAAACAAGATCCATGAGAAAACCAGACCACTGGAGCAAATCAGATCACTTGGGAAAACAGGACCACTGAGGTGAATAAAACTACTGGGGCAAACCAGACCATAGGAGCAAACAGGACCACTGGGGCTAACAAAACCCCTGGGGCAAACAGGACCACTGGGGAAACAGGACCACTGGGGCAAATTAGACCACTGGGGCTAACAGAACCCCTAGGGCAAACAGGACCACTGGGGAACCAGGACCACTGGAGCAAACCAGAGCACTGGGACACACAAGATCCATGAGAAAACCAGACCACTGAGACAAATTAGATCACTTGGGAAAACAGGACCACTGAGGTAAATAAGACTGCTGGGGCAAACCAGACCATTGGGGGCAAACAGGACCACTGCGGCAAACAGGACCACTGGGGAAAACAAGGCCAATGGGGGGAAGCAGGGCCACTGGGGTTAACAGGGCCACTGGGGCAAGCATGACCACTGGGGCAAACAGGGCCAATGAGGGGAAACAGGGCCACTGTGTGTGTGTGATTTAGGATCACTGAGGCAAACAGTAACACAGGGGAAACAGGACCACTAGGGGATTGGGGGGAAAGGACCACTGAGGCAAACAGTACCACTGGGGGAACAGGATCTCTAGGGGGTGGGGGTGGGGGGATAGGGCCACTGAAGCACACAGTACCACTGGGGAAACATAAGTCCACTAGAGGGGGGGGGGCAGGACCACGGGGGGGGGGCTACATGACCACTGGGGAAAACAGGATAATTTTGGAAGAGGGTCACTGTGCCAAACAGGGCCACTGGGGCAAACATGATAGCAAGACATTAATTGAATTTGTGCAGACGTACGACCCACCTAACTTATTGGTGTAAGGCTTAATATCGAAGACTCGGATTTCAGACACATCATCTGCTTTCTCCTGCAGCATTTTAACGACGTGTTGTCCCAGAAAACCAGCACCACCCGTCACCAGCACCACTTGCTTTGTGTCCGCCATCTTGGATTTGCTGGGCAAGACGTCACACGACCCACGATGACGTGTTTCGTCCCTTTTGATGACGTCAGCCCTTTCTGTGCGCTCCGTGAGGCACTGTGTGAGGCTCGGTTCAAACACTTTGCTCCTCAGAGGCCGGGGACTTCCCGTTACGTCACCAGACACCAAACTGAAATATCAAACACCGCGTATAATCGCTATATCACCATCGGGCTAGTTCCCTGTGATGCAACTTCAATCACGAGCCAATCGAGCGGTTGTAACCATTCAATTGCCAAAATGTAGTGTCACTGTAGTTTGAATGATATAGGAGGTTACCTCATGGAAATGTAGAATATGGAATGTACCCTCCGAAGCATATCGCCTGTAAATCAGGCCCTAAGGCCACTGTCTTTGGTTTTATACGAGCTGGGGAGGTGACGTGGTTTGACGTGCTGTCAAGGTACCGGACCCCCACAGAGCAAGAAATTGTCAATTAGGATTTGACGGCGGGACACACGTTAAGAAAACAAACCCATACACTACTGATCGTGTGAATCAGAACCACGGCACATGTGTTACTTCGGTGGTATTCATCAATACAGCGAACATTAATTAACTTTTTATGCAGAATTCACTAATCTATTGGACGTTCCATGTCAGCACGTACAGGGACACGAGGTGAGCAGAGACTTAGAGCATCTACCTCCACGTGCACGCGGTGAACGTACAAAATCTTCCAGCATTTTACGTTCTAAAATGGTTTATCTTGGATTTATGTTTGATCTAGTAGTTTTTTCGCTTCAATATGCCAGTTCGGTCGGTCGATTGAAGTAGCCATCACACATTTGAAAATACGTAATATGTGAAAATACGTACAGAAACCACACTTGAGCTATCATTTAAACAAGTGAGACATTTTGTCTAATAGGCCTACACAATTCTACGCAATTTTCCACATTGAGTAGGTTTCATGTGTCGAATATCAAGATAAGACACAGAACGAGTTCATCTTGTTATGGCCAGTTTAGTGTACATAGTTCGTGTGTGTTATTTTGTACAAGCATTTTGTCGTGTGTATTGGGTCAAATATATGATAATGTATCCTATTTTAGTAATATAATCTTCCAATATCTAACAATCTTACCAAACAATAAGTCTACATACAGGATAGATTTTGAGTGATCCCTGTCTAATATTTAGATGTTTGCACGACGGTGTGTGCGCATTTTACACACTGGATATAACCTAGCAGTAAATGGTGTATTCTTGGGAATTTGATATTGCTCCAGGAAATAATCAGTTTTCATGTATTTAATTACTTCTATATGGTATACCAAAATCGTTTGAAAACAGATTATGTCCATTTTGCTCTATGGCGCACTGTTTCTGAGACATCGACGAAAACGAAAAATGCTTACTCGGCGATGAAAATTAAGGTCAAGGTCAAATGTCATCCCTAATGCCCATTAGACATGTTTGTTTAAGGCGACAAGTCCGAAAATAACGTCCGTTTCGCTCTACGACACACCGTTTCCGAGATATGCAGGAAACCTCAAGGATGACTCGACGAAAACTTTTCCGACCTCTAGGTCAAAGGTCGTTTGACGGATTGATCCCAAAATCAATAGGGTTCTCAATAGGTGAACTTATGCAGCCATCACGCAGAAACAAAGTCCAAAAAATGACCTCGATTTCATCCTCACGGACCTCACAGACCTCGGATCCGGCTCAGCACATCTACAGCACATCTACATATCTGAATATATCTGAACAGTGGTGGAAATTTCAAGTCGATAAGGGCGGAAGAAAAAAAACATAAGGCATTTCGACAGAAATGCTTTTAAAATTCGATTGAATCGTTTCTGGCCTTTGGCGGCCATTTTGGAACAATTTCAAACTCTTGGAATAATTTTATCAAATTCCGCAAAATAACTTCCTGAGTTAACTTTAAGATTCTCTAAAAACATGAATTTTAGGTCATTTGTACAGTACTGTACCGATTTCGCAAAACCTCACCAAAATTCTAGCCCATTAACCTGGCATTTAGCACGTGTTCGGCCAACTTCGCCTGACGTAGCATCGTGCGATTTGATGATAGCATTGTGTATCATGCGAGCATCGCTCGATGCTAGCATTGCTTCTTGGCACTGTGGCACACTAAAAGCATTTCGCATTTTTTGGTGAATGCCATTATATGCTCGCATATGCTTGCAAACACATGATCGAGTGGTTTATAGACAGTCTGTATCATGTAGATCGTATGGGCAAATGCAGTGTTTAAGTTCAGTTAATATTAAAGCTACTGCCTTCGAATGTATGCAATATTTTTTTCAAAACCAATTTTTTGTGAAACACATCTAATGCAATATAACAAAAGGTATGCTCTATGATTTTGACGATTACAGTCCGTCGAGTTGTCTTTTCATCCGTTTTAATACCCATTTTGTAACGGTTTTGTAAATAAACAAACGAAGTGTATCCATCAAACCCGAATGTAAACAAATGCCCAAATCGCGCTTAAAAGTCCACATCGAGTACATTTTCCAGTTCGTATGGGCATATATAGTGTAGTGATGAGAAAATAATCAGTGATATACCATGATGTACATGGAATTGTCAGTCTATCTCACACTTCTATGCTTTGTTTACATCTGCGTGTGATGGATGTAGTTCCTGTATTTACGCGAGAACCGCCTGTTCAAACGAGCAAAATTTCTCTGAGAACTGGTTATTTACATTACATTGGATGTGAGTATGTCTCATTCAGTTATTTTATCATGTTTAATATGAAATATAGTTTAAAAAAAATATTGACTGGATTCGAAGGCAGTTGCTTTAAAGTCTGTATTTGCGTCCGAAATAAAGGATGCGCGCCTCTGTGCGAGACAATGCTCGCCTATTCAACTAAGACGGCCGCCTGATGCGATGGCATCGCGCCCACTGGTCGCACCATGAGTTGATGCTAGCATCAAGTCGCACGTAATCGCACGGCCTAGCATTTAGCATGTAGCATTCGCATGGCTAGTGAGGTTTTGCGAAATCGGTAGATTTACTGTACGTGTGCGAGAATAGTACACTTTGAATCGCTCGAAATTTCCAAAATCAAGGGCGTAGCTCTAATTACGCATTTTTACGCAATTGCGTACTGAAATTTTTGCGTAACGTCAGCTGGTTTTTGCGTAATGATCATAAATAAAGGGACTTAAATGAGTTTCCAAATATCAAATAGCCAATTTCAAGTTTACGACCCAAAGGACTTTTTGCTTTTTGCGAGCATTGGTGAGCCGTTGGTTGTCCATTGGTAATTCATTTCGTCTACATTTTCCAAAAAAAACACATGTCCGTCAACACCTGCAAATGGGAGGGAGGGACACTGGGGACTGAGCGGGGAGTGTTAACCTACACCTCTTCCTGGTTGTCCTTGTAGTTTTGGGGGCTTCTTCTTTCTACTTTCTTTTTCATTTCTTCTGGTTTTCACCACTAATTCAATTTGGTTTCCAGACAATCACTCGAGTTCTTCTCCTCAACGAATCTCTAAATAATGTTCACCTACTGAGTTACCCCTAAACTGTTCTGAAGCCAACCCTGAGTTTTAAATAATTTACGTGACTAGATTTCTATCAAAGGTTTCCTCATATTACTCAATAATGACTTGTGCTTGGGCACGTGGGCAATATATTGTTCACACATACATACATATGTGAAACATAGTTTCTCCTTAAAACTGTGAGATGTATCCGTTTTTCGATTTCCGATGGTTTCTAGTGACATGGCCAAAAATATTTCAGTTATTGCATCTGTTACAGAGCTCGTGAAATATTCGAACGCAAAGAAGTAACACAAAAGAAAATGTAAAACTGATCAGCACGTCTCAGTCCTACTCGTAATTATTGCAATCTTGGAAGTCAGTTTTTGATGGAATATTTCGTTTTTGATTCCTTGTATTGTGAGTTATGTGAGACAGACGCACTCAATCACAAATATTCGAACGCAAAGAAGTAACACAAAAGAAAATGTAAAACTGATCAGCACGTCTCAGTCCTACTCGTAATTATTGCAATCTTGGAAGTCAGTTTTTGATGGAATATTTCGTTTTTGATTCCTTGTATTGTGAGTTATGTGAGACAGACGCACTCAATCACGTTGTTTACAAAAGTATATGTCATAGAGTCTTGGCATCAATTTCGAAAAATCAATGAATATATTTGTAATAGCGGTGGTGTTGTAGAAAACAAACACTTGCTTGATACGATTCGAGGGTTTATTCGTGTATAATACAGCCTGCAATGAAATAATGCAGAATGGTTGATAATCGAACAACCACTACACATATAAATGAAATCTAATTCCCCTAACCTTCCACGAGTAAAATATGATAATGAATAGCATTAAAATACATTATGAGCATGAGAATGAACTGACCTGATCAAACGTGTGATGATCCGAATAAAGATGAATGAAGTGATGATCAATGGTGTAATGATCGTTGATGGTTTGTAAAATGATGGCGCAGTGCAACATATAAAGTAATCAGGAAAATCGATCAGATGTTTCCTCTCTGACTTTCAAAGTGCAAGTGAACAAAGTAAAAACTCCCGCCAAAATATCACATAGTCATGTGATCAACAATAAACAAACAGTAACTAAGTAAAAGTGAGAACAGACACAAACATTCACTCTACAGGTGGCAGCACGCACACACATTCATACACATTCAAAACCACTAGGTGGCAACACCAACACTCACTGTCACATATTGTATTATGACCATACTATGTTTGGAGTTTAGGCCTACATCGAAATATGCGCCCATAATCACTGTAGGATTGCAAATATACGTCCAGCTTTTGGGACCCTTGAGCTGGCCCCAGACCCTGGGCCGGAATTGCTTCGCGCCTTCAGCGCTCGCAATACCTTTTCTCAGGCTTCTAACAAATTTCAACGATTTTGCGTACTCTCAAAACTACTATTATTAACATATAAGTCATATATGATGTATCTTTTGATGATTGTGAACTTGACATCAGAGGACTCTGAGCGGTATTTCTCAAGGTCACATTTGAAGTGAAATTGTAAATCGGTCTGTAGATATAATGATTGTAGATAAATGTCATGGCTGTATTAAGGGCATATTGGGAGCACATTATGGTGGATCTGTTGGTGACATTGAAATTTACGTCAGACTTTGAGCAATGAATCTCGATAATTAAATCTACCACATTTGATCTAAGTTTGAAAAATGTGCAAATTGATCCATGCATGCAAACGTTTTTTTTTTTTCTAGATTGAGCTTGTATTATGAGCTAATATTATAAGTTATCATGGGCTTCAAATCCCAATACGGCGTGATATCTGCCTGAAGTCACCATATACCACGAGGCCGTAGGCCGAGTGGGATATGCTGACTGAAGGCAGATATCATGCCGTATTGGGGTCTGAAGTCCATGGTAACGATATTATCATTGGATTATATGGAACTCTCCAAATTCCGTATCACCCTCTGAAGCCCACGATACAGAAAATATCGTGGGGTTGCGTCACAGCTCTCCAAATACAGCATGATATTGTCGGGGAATTGACCAATCAGGATTGGACATTTCCAGTAATCTGATGATAATGTCATGTACGACAAATTTTTAAGTGACCTTTGATTACAACATTTCTCAGATGAGATGAGGTACTCTCATTCAAAGTTATGTCATTGTGAGACAAAACCCATGATATAGCGCTTAGGTTTACAACTTATAGTATATGTATTTTCATGTAGTGACTATACATATGTAAGATCCACATTACAGTAATTAATTGAGTTCAAAATGTTCGTTAATTATTATCAGAAAATGTAATCAGGATGGGCCATCTGCTCTTGCATGTCATGTACACACGTATAGCTATGGAGCGTTTTTAGGGTCAATATTCATTGACATGCATTGTAGATTTTCTTGTTGTGATTGATTTTTTCAACCGCAAAATTAATTATTCCACATTGCTGTTTCTAAACTTTCTGTGTCGAATTTACATATTCTTACTGCATAGTTGTAACTTCCATCTCCTTTCTGCTTACTTCCAAGTTCTCACTGGTACTTTCTCAATGCTTAATTCATCATGTCACATTCTAACACCTTTGTCCGTGCAAACTATCAAAAACAAATCGCATCTGGCATAATACATATGAAACTTAGCACATTTCATTTAGAATAAAGCACATCGCACGAAGAACAAAGCATAACGAATGAAGCATTTCATGTGCCAAAATTACTACTGCACTATTATGACGACAGACAGCGCTGCGGGTCGAGTGGCCACATTGTGAATGAGAAACTGAAGACTCCCGGATGAAGGAAAGACCTTGGTTTGATGGACCGCTGGTCCGGTGCAGTATTTTTAGCTTACTAACCCATGGCCCGATAAGCTATTGGCGTGGTTTTTCGTCCGTCGTCCGTCTACACTCTCTGGTTTAGGGGCTTGAAAAGCTGAAAATAGCCCAATCCACTTTTTATGAGCAGACGTGTATTTTGGGGATTAATTTGGGGATAAGGGGCTCACACGAGAGAGGAAATTTAACATGGTGAAAGCCCTTTAACCTAAAAAATTGGTACGTTCGTCCGTCGTCCGTCCGGCAAATAACTTTTTGGGGCCTTGATGAAGATTTTTTCTGAAAATTTACTAAAACATTCCTTGGGTCAATACCCTGAGACGTTTTGTTTTCGTTTTTTTTTTATTATTATTCAATCGTTTTTGCCGATTTGGCGGCCATTTTTTTATGAAAAGTGGCTAATTTTGGACTTTGATGGCCTTTTTCTCGAAAACTGTCTGATCTGTTTGCGCTTCTTGTTTCAAGACATCTCCCTCATGTACATCAATGGCAAGTTTCATTGTCCTTGAATCGCCGGTCTGCGTGTGGCAGCCATTTTGATTTTTTGTCCCAAATCGAGCCACTATTCGTTCTGAGCCATTTCCAGCAAAAACTTTTTTTTTATTTGCCATTGAAAAATTTTTGGGACTTTTTTGGGAAAATTTTGGGGAAAATTTCACCCAATTTTTCTTTCATAATGGGAGCTTTGCGGGGGTAAACTCCTAGAACTTTTCAAGATACAGCGTAGTATTGGCACATTCAAATGGGAAATCATATATTTCAGTTTGAATGATGACCTTGAATTTGATTTTGAATGACTTTGAAAGGTCAAAACTACCTTACTTTGTCAAAAGAAACGATGATTTTTGTCTTTGGCTGCCATTTTCTCAAAAACTATTCAGACAATTCTCCTCAAAATCTCTATGTAGTACCTTTGTGATGTGTATAAGTTTTGTTTGCTTTTAAATCGACGGTGTGTGAATAATGTCATTAACGAAAGAAACTTGATGTAACTTGATTTCGTATTATATTCCATACAGGAAATGTGTGTTTGGCAACATTTACCAGCATGTTTTGACAATAGGTTTGAAGATCAGAGTAACAATTTGTTTTTGGGAAAATCAATACACTGTGTAATTCTCATGATCTGCCGGTAAGCTGCAGCACCCTTGGTGCTACGTTGTCTCTTTATTTGGCAAACAGGTAAATAAGATCTATATGTTAAATCCAATACAACTACCGTAGCGCAGTACTAGTGTATCTACTTTACTGTCACAAGTTGGAATCGTGCCAAATTAACGGTATGAAGAAATTATGATTGGAGAGATCACCATATTTAGCATTGAAAGAGATAGCCATCAGTTTCCTGAGAATTTTTTTTCACATCTCAATTATCACTGTCCATTCTCAAGTAATGACCATTTTGTGTATGTTAATTTTAGGCCTATGTCATGATAATTGCACTTAATTCGCAACAGTGTATTATATTATAATGAGTGTTCATGACGTCACATCGAAAATTGATTTTAATGAGCATAGAAATCTTATTAATAGGCTCATATTAATCATCTCTCACTAGACTCACTATTCGTTTATTTACAGAGCAGGGTGCGGGAATTCATTGGGGTCTGTGCTCAGCTGCATGAGTGTCGCACCTGTTGGTCGCGCCAATGATAAAGGAGGTCTTAGTTTCTCATACATCATGTGGCTACGTGCGGCCAGCGCCTCCTGTCGTCATAATGTTGCAGTAGTAATTTTGTCCACAACAATTACTACTGCATCATTATGACGACAGGCGGCGCTAACCGCCGAGTGCTTCATTCTTTGTGCGTTGTTCATCATGCGATATGCTATATTCTAAATGCAATGCGCTAAGTTCCATATGCATTGTGCCAGATGCGATTTGTTTTTGATAGTTTGCATGGACAAAGGTGTTAGAATTTGACATGATGAATTAAGCATTGAGAAAGTACCAGTGAGAACTTGGAAGTAAGCAGCAAGGAGATGGAAGTTAGAACTATGCAGTAAGAATATGTAAATTCGACACAGAAAGTTTAGAAACAGCAATGTGGAATAAAGAATTTCGCGGTTGAAACAATCATTCACAACAAGAAAATCTACAATGCATGTCAATGAATATTGACCCTAAAAACGCTCCATATATAGCTAGGTGTTTTCATTAAGTGACTCCAACCCCTGCTGTTCTGGATACTGATTAAGACGCCAAGTCCCTCCAGGGGACTGTAATCACAGATAGGCTGTTGTTTATTCAGTGTACATGTACAGGGGAGGAGTCAGGATCTAATTATTGTGCTCTTGTCCATATATATGCCAGCGAGGCTTTCAATAAAAGCAGTTTTGGATTTGATTTCAAACTATACACATCGTTGTTGTCTCTCTCCAAACACAGAACCCGGGCCGGCTGGCTTTAGCCAGTCCGGCCTGGACAGAAATACAGACTTGTGAAATTTGTGAATATGGAGAAAATCGCAAATTTTACATTGGCGTCGCGTTTGGCCAGGACTGAATATTTCGAATTGGATTCTTCTGGATTAAACGCAGGCAGATCAGAAGTTTCTCACGCCCAACAGAAATCCAGAGATGTACGTGTTCCTCTGGTTGGCGAGCGATGAATGATTACAGAATGTGAACAAACAGAACACTGACAGGCGACATCGGCATTGGGTATCTCCAGCATCACAGCTTTTCTGCGACACTTCCAGGCATGACTGGATATGGCGGGGTGAATTAATATACCCGCGAAATTCTGCGTTGGCACAACTGATTTTGCGTGTCACCGCATCTACAGAAACTACAGGAACCGAGTTACAGATGAAGGCGCATCTGATGTCTACAGAGGGACATCACTGCGTTTATGGCGAAATCCGACCAACTAAACCGATACAGTACCGAGCGAGACGGCGCAACTGATTTTCAATGACGGGGGGACATCACTGCGCACACCGAATCAACATGGTTCGACCTACGACTACAAGAGAGCGCGGAGACGCTACAGCGCTCCGACAAAACTGTGTGGTTTTCGCAGGACGTAGATGTGGAGATGGACGCTGCCTGATGTCGTCTGCCAGTCCAGAAAGGTTGATAAAGACAACTTTTTTGATACAGTCCGATTGTACATCATCGCGATTGAGATGTTACCCATCGACGTTAAGCACTGACGGACGCACGCAGGGATTGCCGGAGTCATTACTCACAACATGTGATGGATTTGTGCCGATAACTTGACGGTGGCAGTGGTACAGGCCGAGATGTTACTGTATATTATATGCGTAACTTTTTATGTTCAATTATATTAATTTTGTTGAATGGTGACATCAGAAATTGACCAATTTCTTTGTGAAAAATATACTGTTTATATTTTCGTCGATTCCACGAATTATTTCGTGTGGTTCCTGCCATTTTATCCAACTCCATTGCTGAAATGTAATGAGATTGATTGTCTCTTCACTGTCATTGAGTAATGCCACATACATGATATGGTCCTACATAGATATTGTGATAGTCCACATATAACTGAGTAAGGTGTATCTTATATCTTTTTAATGTTTGAGTAAAAATATAATTTTTACTTATTGAGAGAGGGCGTGTGTAAGATCCACATTACAGTAATTAATTGAGTTCAAAATGTTCGTTAATTATTATCAGAAAATGTAATCAGGATGGGCCATCTGCTCTTGCATGTCATGTACACACGTATAGCTAGGTGTTTTCATTAAGTGACTCCAACCCCTGCTGTTCTGGATACTGATTAAGACGCCAAGTCCCTCCAGGGGACTGTAATCACAGATAGGCTGTTGTTTATTCAGTGTACATGTACAGGGGAGGAGTCAGGATCTAATTATTGTGCTCTTGTCCACATATATGCCAGCGAGGCTTTCAATAAAAGCAGTTTTGAATTTGATTTCAAACTATACACATCGTTGTTGTCTCTCTCCAAACACAGAACCCGGGCCGGCTGGCTTTAGTCAGTCCGGCCTGGACAGAAATACAGACTTGTGAAATCTGTGAATATGGAGAAAATCGCAAATTTTACACATATTCCCCGGACGTGTATATTCAATATATATATCATAGCAATATTGAACTTGACCTTAATCACAACTCAAATATACGAACTTGAGGTTCGGTCTACCTGAATATCATGTGTTTCGGCCATTGGAGAAAAAAACTCGTGTTATGGCCATAAATAATGTCATACGTGTCCAAAAAATATTTCACGGGTTTGACACAACGCAGTGCTATTGTGCTGCCATCTGGCGAATGTTGTGGGCACTCGGGCGATAATAAGCTGACAAGATGGGAGCCGCAATCAAGTCGATAAAAACACCGATACAGTTGTATAGATACTTACTGCGAACAATCACATTACTGCCTCCGAACGCCCAGGAACACTACAAACATCACGTTAGACAGGTAGCATTTGTTACAACAGTGCCATGTTTCCGTGCAATAATGTAAACAATAGGCCTACGGCTAGATTTTGACAGTACACTGCGTGGAAACATGGATCTATATCTATACTCGTAACCTGATAACAACGCCTGCAGCCAGTGTCAAAGTCCAGTAAACAGTGGTAAATCGGGTAGGCCTACCGTAAAACTTCTAATAAAACACAGGCACTGTAGGAACCCCCCGGTCGAAACGATTACCGTAACGCGCGTTACGGTAATCAAAAACATGGCGGAAGGCCAGTCGCTTCGGTTCGTCCATGTCCATTCCCAAAGAAATCACGACTTGTTTTATGCACTTGCAGCATTCATATTGGAGTTTGGACATTGTTTAATATTCAGCGAGTTGGACGATTGTCTCCACTTACGGCATGCACGTTTATTTTGTCTGCGAAAAAATATCTCTGGATTACCGTAACGTCATCAGGTTTGGCAGCTGTGATTACCGTAACGTTTAGGGCTGATTACGGTAACGTGAGATGTCAAAATACATTCTTCAAGTGATGTAAGTATACAAGTAGTGTGTGCTGCCTCCTCCATTGTATATGACTCATAATTCAGAAACTAATATATAAAATCATATTTTATGTGAATGTGCATAGCCAAGGAAAATACCTACAGGTCAAAGGACGCACAGACATTTGGTCATTCTCAAATGTAACGGCACATGTATATGTTATCTATTTTACAGCAAACATGTCCGGGATGAATTCAATATTTTCAAGCCTACAAAAATACAACATACAACAAATACATGTAGACATGAAATACTAGTAGTGATAGGTGGACGAGAAATGGCGATCTGGCGAAGACGTGACGTGAGTACTTTCCTCATCGGTAAAACAAGTAGTAATCAATAGTCATTAATAATATGAATATGATGGCAATACAAAATAACAGCGTGACCTCCTACTCGAGGTCCATTTTGAAAAGGGGGTTTCATAAATGCTGCCACAACTGTACTCATAGAACGCTTGGAAATAGAGCTTAGATATTGGCACTTTCAAGTCGTATATTACGATTTGGATGATGACCTTGAAGTTGACCTTCGATGACCTTGAAAGGTCAAAACAGCCATTTTTTTGTCGAAAAATGCCCAATTCTGATTAAATTAGACATCTGTATTTCAGAATATGCCAGTTGGTGTAATTGAAGTTGTATATAAAGCTGGACCACCATAAATTGATCATATCAAGGCCGGATATGTAGGCCCGAAAGGCTCAAAACAGTCTGATATGCACAAATTGGCCTAAGAGGTCAAAACGTTTGTGCATGACCTTGTGCATAAAGCCATCTTTCAGTGACCTGGAACGTGAACTCAGATGACATTGATGGCTAAATCACAAGGTCACATAAATTATGAGTGACTTGACCTGAAATGTGTAATTTGGCCTATGCAGACAAAATACTTTTAGATGGAGCTTATAGATGTTTGTGTTATGAACATATATCGAAAATCATGTATGTCACTTCTAAGGATGACCTTAAACTTGACGTGAGATGACCTTGAGTAGTAAATCTCAAGACCATGTCTGTTTTGAAATTTGTAAATTGGTATTTCCAGACAAAGTAATTATCATGATAGATCATAGGTTCATACATTGATCATACATGTATGTGATATTTTTGATGACATTATGAAATCTCGGTCATTCAATACATGTATTATTTCTCCTGCAATTTAAAAACTGGAATTGTCCGGTAACCTGCCTTAGTCCTGGGATCATTTCTAGAATATATGTAAATTATATTCAAGGTTGAGGTAAGTTGTTTTTATCATTTACCCAATATACCTGAATACCCAAAATGTGGAATATAACATGGTTATGTTTTATTTAAATGATCGTCACAGCAAAATAACTAGGAAATACAAGAACACGCAAACACGGAAATGCGGGTCGTATTATCAATATTATCAAGGTCGTCGATACGTAATTTTGATATGTTAGTTAATGAAACCTTATTTTCAACACACATTCCTTGAATGTACTGAAAATAAATGGTATATTGTCCATAATTAAGAGAGAAGGGTGGGGGTACGTATTTAATTTCTGGTACTCCAGACGATAATACAGCTTCAAACGGCTGCTGTTAGTAGTACATCTGCATTGCGTATCTAAATTGATGATGTGGATACTTGTATTTGGATTAATTGATAAGTGATGTGAATACATGTATTTGTGATTTTCCTGCTAATTTGAGACGGTATATGCGAGAAATCCCGGTGATTTCAGGACAGTATGACAACACGTTACGGTAATCTGCCTCACTGTGCCGTCCAACGTTACGGTAATCAAGCCTAGAAGTTACGGTAATCTTTCCCAAATTTTAAAATCCCTCCGTACTCGCATAAAACTCTCCAACACGTTTCATAAAGAGTTCCGATGAATTTACCACAACGTCTGATATATATGTATCACTGTGACTCCAATAATATACCCGAGATACCTCGCAAATAACGCAGTTTATGTTCGAACCGGCTCACCTTCCGCCATGTTTTTGATTACCGTAACGCGCGTTACGGTAATCGCTTCGATCGGGGGTTCCTACAGTGACAGGGGCGTTTATCGATTTCACTTGCCTTCCAGACCCTGTGTCTATTAGAGGCACCTGTCTTACACACTTGCACCTAGGCTACATCTTGTCATAACCTGATAACTTGAACGTCAGCAGGTACCATCTCACCCCCTGCGGTTTATGTAAGTAAAGTAAGACCATTCAAACATTGACTTGAATGGCCAATTTAATTCTTATATAATAATCAAATTGGCCATTCAACTCAATGGTCTTACTTTGGTGGTCCATAGCACCCTTCTAAATAAAATAAATAGGTTACCGGACAACTTTGGTTTTGGGCATGGCAGGTAACATATGAGCTTGAGATTTACCAATCAGTCATCTGTGTGAACTTCAATGTCACCATTATACATGGTACAGGCGGCATTTGATTTCTATATCATGTGTATGTTTATAATACAAAGATATCTCTAGGTGCAAGCTTTTGGGCCGCTGATGCCAATTTACACATTCCAAGTCAGACATTTGGCACTCAAGGTCAAACGAGGTGAAGTTCATGGTTATCATTAGTTGTGCCATATGTCTTCCTTTATGTTTAAAATGCAAACATGAGCTCTGTCCACAGGCATTTCATCTTTGGAGGCAAATCTTGGCTGTTTCGACCTCTAAGGTCATCGAAGGTCAAATTCAAGGTCACCACACAAATCGCCAAATATGACTTCCCATCAGGAAGTGCTAATATATAAGCTCTATCTTCAGACGTTCTATGAGCACAGTGGTGGCAGCTCCCATTATAAAGGAACAAAATCCATTTTTTTTTCTCAAAGGGTGAAATTTTTTTTTGCTTAGAAATGACCCAAAATGGATAGCAATGCGATTTGGGAAAAAAAAAAAGAATCACCGGCCCTTCAAAAAATCGGAACGGCCGTCACACGCAGACCGACAATCCAAGGGCAACGAAATTTATATACATCATAAAGGTACATGAGGGGAATCTTTTGAGATGAAATTCGCAAAACTGATCAGACAATTTTTGAGAAAATGGCCACCAAAGTCCAAAATTTAAATATATGCAACAATAAAAAAACTAAAAAATAACCCCTCTTGAAGTATTTTTTAGGCATTTTGTGCGAAATTTCAGAAAAATTCGTGTGTAAACTTTAAAAATAAAAAATGTGGACGGACGGACGGACGACGGACGTAACGCCACGACAATAGGTTAACGACCTAAAAATTCCAGCTAAATATATATACTAGTTTTATCAATTGACGTGTTGGACATCGCGTGATAAGCATGGCTATATGGGAACTTCGGAAGATACGTGGGATTTTCGCTATTCTGCCTTGGAAGAACCCGGGGTGAAAATACCTGAAATTGTGGGTGCTGACGGCCGTACAAAACGTCTTTGCTTCCCCAGCCCCTGAGAGGAACGATGAAGATATTGCCTTGAAACCGGGTCATTATTTCCCAGAAGTGTATTGTTTTTTTTATACATCACCAATCTAAACTACTACATGCTCCTTTTCAATCCTTTGGATCATTCTGGATAGAAATTCGCGTACTGAAAGCAAGGCACGATCGTCTGCCTGCATGACTCGAGCGCTCCTTTTGACGCCAAAGCCGCCGCGCATATGCGCGCGCAGCTGCGCAGAAGCTTCACTTTTCTGTCCACCGCCATTTTTGCTTGGCAGCTTTGGATTTTGGTTCCCTCTGAATTCGTAGAATTTAGTCTGCAAACTAGCTTTTTGCGATAAATTCTTACGGAATTTCACCTGCCATGTTCATAGACATCGTTTTGTGTCTATTTGGATAAGTATTGGTCGATAGCTTGTTACTTGCTAGATCGTCAGCGATTTGTATAGCCAGTTCACCCTATTATCGTCCATCCGTCGTACTTGATAGTGTACTTGTTGTTTACATCTATCATTAGTTCTACGTTAATTTTCTTCTGTATATTTATTGTCATATACTGTAGTTTATATATTCGTAGTCCTCTTAGGGTTCTTTTTCAGCGCAGTCTCAGGTTTGCTTATTTTGCCTGCCCTGTTACTGTGTGTGGTTAGTTCCCTTTGGTGATCATGACTTCACAATCCTCCCTTGGTACCGGTGCCATGGACGAACGTCCATGCCCGAAGTGTCTGGTCTATACCCTCCGAGGAGGGGAGAAACACAGTTTGTGTTTCGACTGTTTGGACCATGGCCCGGTATCTATGGAGGATTTGAGGTGTGATCTGTGCCGTTTCTGGCATCCTCTCCTTCGTGCAGGCGACTGCAAAGTATTCTGAAGCCTCGTTGGCTCGTCAGGATGCTTGGAGGTTTGCGGAAGCTATGGCTCCGCAAGTCCGCCAGTCGCCCATGGAGGTGGAGACTCCGCCTGTGACGGCTCAGATTGCGTCTGGTGTTAGCCAGCCCCTGGGGCTAACACAGGACATGGTCAACGCGGCTGTGCAGTTACCTCTTCCCCTGGGCCTTCCAAGAAGAGGAAGCGTGCTTCCTCTAAGCGCCGTGGTGCTGAGACCACATCGATTTTCGATGTGGCTCAGGCTTCGTCCGACCTCTCGGTGGGCGACGATCAGGCTTCGGGCTTCGATCGACGGAGCGTCTTGGATGGCTCTTTCTAGTCCTCAGTCTCGAGGTTCAAGGGGGAAGAGTTCCCTATGTTTGGGGGTGAGGCTCGCGATCGTTCGTGCGATCGGGAGTCTTCACTTGGCGGTCGTGCTCCTGGTCCTTGATCTGGGCACGATCGGGCAGGTGGTGCTGAGGTCGTTCCTCAGGACCACTCAAGTCCTGTGTACGCTGATGTAAGTCGCCGGAGGCATTCCCTCGCCCATCCTTTGATGTACCCTTGGGGTCATCAAGGTCTTCGATCGGACCTGTGAGGTCCAACGATCGGGGGGGGGGGGGGGGGCGAGTGGAAGCTGATCAGGTGACGTCCTCCTCGGAGGATGAGACTTCCGATCAGGCCGGGGGTTCTAACTTCCGGTGGGCTTTGGAGTCGGTGGCAAGGCGTATGGACTTGCCGATCGATGCTCCAGGGCCCTCACGGGGAACCGGTAGGTTCGCGTCGGCGCCAGTTCGTCGGCCGATCCGGCTCCCTGTGGCTCCCGCGTTGGTCAAGTCTTTCGACAAGATCAACAAGGGAGTTACGGCTAAGAAGGATGTGGCTCGTGCGGAGTGGACATTCCCGACTAGCCGTGTTCGACCTGAGGTGATCGGCACCTATCGGACTATAGAGTCCGAAGGTGGACATCAGACTTCCGTCCCGGTCGAAGACCCTAACCTTCACCTGCTTTCCCGGAAACAGGGTACGGTCTGGTCAGCTTATGTGAAAAAGGCTCGCCTTTCTCACTGGCAGACGCTGTCTCATCAATTGATGGGGCAGCTCTCGTTGACAGATCACCTGACCACTTTGGTTCAGGAGTTTGTGGACGAGGCGGATCTGGAGGAGGGGAGTCGCGCCAACATTCATGCGGCACTCGGCGTCCTGGCCGGAGTGGTTCATGCTGCTGAGCGTGACAGTGCGCACCTAGGCGCACATTTGGATCTCACCATGCGTGATGCCGATCTCCGTTTGCTTGACGTGTCCACTACGGACGTCGCTGAGCTACGTGGAAGGCCGCTTTTCTCGGGCTATACCTACGCCAACCTCTCTCGATCAGATATTTCCGTCATGCGGGAACATCTCCGGGATGAGGCTATGGCCGAGGCTTTGCTTGGGAAGTCGGCGGGGTCTGGGACAGGCAAGAAGACCAAGGGTCAGAAGCCTGCCCAACCTCAGACACCACATGCACCTGATTCTGCGCAGCCGTCCTTTCGGGGGGCGCAGCCTCCCCTCTCCTCAGGGGGATGGCAAGCGTGGAGGCAAAGGGGGTGGACGCTTCAAGGGCAAAGGGAAATCTTCTGCTAAGAAGTGACTCATTGCAGGAAAGCGTAGGCTCTGTGGAAGGTTCAGTTCTTTCGGAATTCGATCTTCCACAACCTGGTCCAGTCGGGGGGCGCCTGGCTCAGTTCGTTCAGAACTGGAGCGATCTGGCGTCGTCAGACAACTCAGTCGTGGCATGGGTGAAGTTCGGTCTCACCTTCAGATGGGAGGCTGGAAAACCACCGATCAGACCCAAAGCGTGGTTCTTCCCTGTGCCCGGCGATCGGGAAAAGTTTCAGCTTCTGCAGCACGAGGTGCAGCAGTTGCTAGAGAAACGTGCGATCGAGGTGGTCAAGGACGAGAGGGGATTCTATTCTAATCTAATCTTCCTAGTGCCAAAAAAGACAGGCGGGTGGCGTCCTGTTTTCGACCAGTCAAACCTCAACAAATTCCTGATCATACCCAGGTTCAAGATGGAGTCGGCGCTTTCCGTTCAGAAAGCTCTGTCCAAGGGGAAGTGGGCAGTCAGTGGGCAGTCAGCGTACTTACACGTGCCCATACACCCAGCCGATCGGCGATACCTCAAGTTCGCTTTCGAGGGCTCGGTGTATCAGTTCAGGGTACTTCCTTTTGGAGTAGCCACCACTCCTTACGTGTTCACCCGTATCGTAAGGGCGATGGCAGCCAGGTTTCGATCGGTTGGAATTCAATTCCACCATTACGACGATTGGTTAATCATAGTCGACTCCCTGTCTCAGGCTATAGAGCAATCCGGGTTCGTCCTCAGGTTGGCAACCAGCCTTGGCTGGATCCCCAATTGGGCGAAGTCTCATCTGTCCCCGACTCAGAGATTCGAGTATGTCAGGGTAGATTACGATCTAGATCGAGGAGTAGGTCTTCCTCCGCGGAAGAGAGTTCTCAAGGCGATTGCGGCCATGGATGTCGCGCTGACGCAGTCGTCGATCACAGCTCGACAGTTTCTGTCCATCATCGGTCTGTTGGCGTCGATGGAGAAACAGGTGCCGTACGACAGGTGCTTCCTCAGACCCATTCAATGGTGTCTAGCGTTGCAATGGCGACCAAGTCGTATCGGTGGACGATCGTGCTCGGGAAGCAAATGCATTGGTGGCGGGACCATCGGAATCTTTTCCGAGGGATGCCACTGGGGGAGTATCTGCCCGGTCGGACCTTCTTCACCGATGCGTCAGAATTGGCTTGGGGAGCTCATATGGACGAGCACGAACTCTCGGCTGTGTGGAACACAAGCGAGTTGGCGTTGCACATCAATGTCCTAGAGCTGCGAGCGGTGAGACGTGCGTTCGAGATCTGGGGGCCTCAGAGTTCCCCAGGGACGAAATGGCTGGTCTTCACGGACAACAGCACAGTAGTGGCGCACGTAAACAAACAAGGTGGAACTCGGTCGAGTCAGCTTTGTTTGGAAGCCGAATGTCTGATCAGGTTTGCCTTCAAGTCCCGTCTGTTTATCAGGGCAAGGCATCTACCGGGTCGCAGGAACGTCCTAGCAGACGCCCTGTCGAGACCGGACAAGATCATAGACATGGAGTGGAGTTTACATCTGGGGGTGTTTCGTCGCGTTTGTCAGGCGTTCGGGACACCGAACATAGACCTGTTCGCAACCTCTCGGAATCACAAGCTCCCGGTCTACTTCTCACCTCTGCCAGAGAGCGAGGCACTGGCTGTGGACGCGATGTCCCAGTCGTGGGACGGGACTGCGAGATTCTGTTGGTGGCGCCATGCTGGCTGATGCAGGCGTGGTTCCCGCTGCTACTGTCCCTCCTGATCGATGTACCACGGGTTCTCCCGATCGAGGACAGGTTGCTGAGGCAACCAGGGCGGGATATATTTCAGGATTCCGTCCACTTCCTCAAGTGTGGAGGCTATCGAGCGATCCTTCCAGGAGGCAGGATTTTCTCAGCAGGTGTCCGTACATCTCGCGAGAAAGAATAGGAGATCCTCCTCTAAAACGTATGAAGCTAAATGGAGAGTATTCGTACGTTGGTGTAATGGAAGGCGCATTGATCCGCTCTCTGCCCCTTTGAATGCAGTGCTAGACTCTCTGCTATCTATTTGATAGGCTTAATTTGAAGCCTACTACGATCGAGGGATACAGGTCCATGCTGGGGCCTGTATTCCGTGCTAGGGAGATCGATTTAACTAATAATCGTATCCTTGCTGATCTGTTAGCGTCCTTTAGGACGCAAAGGCCACGGGGAGTTCCTACTCTACCGGATTGGGACATGGCTTTTGTGCTATATTGTCTTACTAAAGCACCTTGGGAGCCTCTCAAGGAAGTTTCCTTGCAGAGGTTAACTCTTAAGACTTTCTTGTTAGTCATGCTAGCAAGTGGTCGAAGACGCTCAGATGTCGCGGCGATCGACGTATCGCGAGTGGCATTTGGCGCGGATGGGTCCGTTTCCTTATACCCGGTACGTGATTTTATGCCTAAGACACGTGCTGCGGTTGAGGGCGGGAAAAGCGTTCTCCCCTATCGTAATTCCGCCACTGGGCGATTACGTAGGACGGAATGAGCCGGACGCTCTATTGTGCCCGGTAAGAGCGCTGAAAATTTACATCGATCGTACCAGATCGATCAGGAAAGATCGTAAGCGATTATTTATTTCCTATCAGCCTAATAGGGCTACGGATATCTCCACAGCTACACTATCCAGATGGGTGAAGGTCGTAGTGAGGACTGTCTATGCGGAGTCAGGTGCTGACGATCGAGTCACTTACAAAATATTGTCCCACCAAATCCGACACATCTCGATGTCTTTGGCGGCCAGGTCGAATATTCCGTTGGAATATATCGTGAGGGCCGGAATGTGGACTAATTCTACGACATTCATCGGGTTCTATCTGTCCAATGCTGCCGAACTTCAGGACCAGTCGTCCAGATTTAGACTGGGTCCGCTGGTCGTAGCGCAGGCTATTGTTTGAACCAGCTGGACAGAAAAGTCTTGGTTTTAACGTGCACGTGTATATAGCAACACTTTGTGTTGTCTTTGAGTTCTTCATGTTACGGTCTCAAGTAGAGTTCCGTTTTCCAACGATGGGTGAAGAAGAAATTCGTGCATGTCGGAGGCAAGCGATCGCACCGCTAGGTGAGTATCTTTACTATTTACTAAAGATATATCGAAAATGTAGCATTTTAGCGATTCGCTTGAAATCAAGACTATCGTCTGTTTTCATGACTCTCTAGCACAACTGCTCCCCCGCTATCCTTTGATTCTAAGGAGCATGTTTAGATTGGTGATGTATAAAATAAACTTCCCAAATTTTATTTGTAAATTTGCCGCTATTGTTATTACTCACCTCTAAACTACTACAGTAAATGCCCTCCCATCCACCCCCGCCAGTTTTGCGCTAGGGGCTTCCTTTTGTCGTTTCTGGACAGAAAAGTGAAGCTTCTGCGCAGCTGCGCCCGCATATGCGCGGCGGTTTTGGCGGCAAAAGGAGCGCTCGAGTCATGCAGGCAGACGATCGTGCATTGCTTTCAGTACGCGAATTTCTATCCAGAACGATCCAAAGGATCGAAAAGGAGCATGTAGTAGTTTAGAGGTGAGTAATAACAATAAACGGCAAATTTACAATTAAAATTTGGGAATTTTCAGATGAACTTACACTCTCCCTGAAATCTGGCATAAAAAATACATGAGGTGATGTTACACAACAGTTTCCCTTTAAATGACCTGAGTGAGGTGACTGCTCGCTGATTCGCTGAACGGGTTAGTGTATTGTGCCCTTAGTAAGGGCCCTGTGTTTATAGATGTCGGTGCACTCAACCCCCCTAACTTTATCAGAGGCGCGCGTTTATTAGAGGACCTGCGTTTATTAGAAGTTTTACAGTGATTCAATATAACGGTTCATACCGGAAGTAAAGGAGCCTATACGGGACATATCCACTCCTCATCAATAATTATATCATAGGGTATACTTAGACAAATGTATGATCTTATTTTCCTTGTAGGGTTTTAACAGTCACTCGGACGAAAATGATCCTGAGAGGATTCTGCAGATTATAGACCGGGCTCTTCAGGACATAGAATGGGTCGTCAAAAAGGCAGGTCTAGTCGGCCTGTCTATGGCTTGTATAGAGTATAATAATTTCTTTGTGCCTAAGTGATGGAACCTCGTAACAACAATGAACATTTGAAAAACATGTATTTTACTTAGATTCTACAGTACTTGAGAAATGCGCCTTTATGGTTTCAGCAGAATATTGTTTTCCGATCACCTATTGTGGTATTATGTCCGTTGATCGTCCGTCCAACCACAAATTTTATCTCTAAAACGGTCAAATCTTTCTGAAATTTTGCACAAAATGCCTAAAACATTTCAAGAGGGAGATTTATGCATTTTATTTCCAAAATGGTGGCCTTTTTCGATGAAAACTCGCTCAATTTTGGTTTTTGAAGGTCCTTTCTCAAAAACTGTGAAGTCAGTTTTGACATGTTAATTTGAAAAAGATTCTCCTTATGCGCCTTAAGATCTCCTCATGATAATTATGTACCTTGTGACATGTAACCTTTCTTAGCCCGTCGATATCTCAGAAACGGTGTGTGGAACAGCAAAATAGTTTGCTGACGCATATATGCTAGTGAAACGTCTTAGTTGGAGAAGGAATTAACTTTGATCTTGACCTGAATTTTTTAACGATGAGTCAGCTTATTTGTTTTTGTAGACCTCTCGGAGACCGGATGTAACCGCGTTGTAGAGCGAGACTGATGTTATGTTTGGACTCCTCGCCCAAGACAAATATGTCTTGGTGGTAATAGGAATGAACATAGACCTTGACGTCTCGAAAACGGTGCATCGTAGAATAAAAGGCACTTATTTTCGGACTCATCGTCTGGACAGAATTGTCTTAGGGTGTTAGGAATGAACTTGAATCATAGTCTAAGGGGTCTGAAGGGTATCTTTGCCCTATTTTTTGTAATCGTAATGGGTCAGTTCATTACATTCACATCGAAATGCTTCCAAGGAATCTTTAGGCCTTGACGTCTAATTTAGATGTGGTCAATTAATTTTTAATATCAGGTAAATTTATATGAAATTTTGTTCTGTTCTGTTCCAGTACCAAAAGTGAGACGAAATATGGAGCAGCGTGTCTGGAATTGTTTCTTTGGTGTAGAATTTTGCTTGTGATTCATAAACTGTGACGAATATCGGAAATAGGCTAATAAATGTGTTTCTCACAATGGTCAATACATACTGAAAAGTGCCGAAGTGCAAAAATGTACTTACATGGCGGAAAAGGAACATCTAAATTAGAAACACCCGAGAATATGGGTCGACTGTAACCTACTCCCTTTTGGGGGTGTCCATGAAGCCGGTGCTTCTCAAAGCCGGTGCCCATTGATGGGACATCAGTATCGACAAAATAAACACATTATTCAGCCTACTTTTTATTAGGAAGAGATATGATCATGATGGTTTTTGGGGGATTTTCGATTTTTTTTTGTTTACATTCTTGAAAGAGCCATTTAGAACCAAAACAGGCCATTCAATTCTGGCTAATTGGGAGGGCCCGGGCCCGTTGGACAGAAAATGACGCCCGTGTACCTATCATGGTTAATGTAATCAGTTATTAGCGATAATAATGCCAGGAGACGTGTGTTCCGACCGTTTTCTTAGGTTACCGGACCTTTGGTCCGATAACCTATTGCCATGGCGTTGCGTCCGGCGTCCGTCGTCCGTCCGTCCGTCCGTTCACATTTTTAGGTTACCGGACCTATGGTCCGTAACCTATTGGCATGGCGATGCGTCCGGCGTTGTCGTCCGTCGTCGTCCGTCAACAATTTTATCTTTAAAGTTTACGATCGAATTTTTCTGAAATTTTGCACAAAAATGCCTAAAAATATTTCGAGAGGGAGGTTTTTTTTAGTTTTTTGATTTTCGCATTTTTTTCAAAATGGCAGCCGTTTTCGTCGAAAAACGGTAAATTTTGGATTTTGGCAGCCATTTTCTCAAAATCTGTTCAATAACTTTTTTTTATTATTGATGCATAACACTCCTCATATGTACCCCTGTGACATGTATAAATTTCGTTGCTCTTGAATCGCTCGAAGTGGGCCATTTTGGGCCCAAACTCAGCCCAAATGGGACTTTCCCATGTTAAATTCTTCTATGCTTTATAATGGGACACATTAAAGCCTAATATCTCACTTAATATTGAGATTAGAGACTAGGAATCAATTGTGGACATATAGGAAATGATATATGCTGAATATTGTCGTGACCTTGAATTTGACCTCTGACCTTGGTTTCAAGGTCAGAGCGGCCGTTTTCGTCGAAAAATGGCCAATTTTGGAGTTCGACGGTCGTTTTCTCAAAATCTGTTCAGTAACTTTTTTTTCTTATTGATGAAAAACACTCCTCATATGTACCCCTGTGACATGTATAAATTTCGTTGCGCTTGAATCGCTTGAAGTGGGCCAATTTGGGCCCAAACTCGGCCCAAATGTGACTTTCCCATGTTAAATTTTCCTATGCTTTATAATGGCACACATTAAGCCTAATATCTCACTTAATATTGAAATTAGAGACTAGGAATGAATTGTGGACATATAGGAAATGATATATGCTGAATATTGTCGTGACCTTGAATTTGACTTTTGACCTCATTTTCAAGGTCACAGGACAAAATGGCTAATATCTTGCTTATTATCGACTTTACAGCTTAGGAATCAGTTGTGAACATATAGGAAATGATATATGCTGAATATTCTTGTGACCTTGAATTTGACCTTTGACCTCATTTTCAAGGTCACATGACAAAATGGCTAATATCTCGCTTATTATCGACTTTACAGTTTAGGAATCAATTGTGAACATATAGAAAATGATATATGCTGAATATTTTCGTGACCTTGAATTTGACCTTTGACCTCATTTCCAAGGTCGCAGGACAAAATTGCTAATATCTCGCTTATTATCGACTTTACAGCTTAGGAATCAATTGTGTACATATAGGAAATGATATATGCTGAATATTTTCGTGACCTTGAATTTGACCTTTGACCTCATTTCCAAGGTCGCAGAACAAAATTGCTAATATCTCGCTTATTATCGACTTTACAGCTTAGGAATCAATTGTGTACATATAGGAAATGATATATGCTGAATATTCTCGTGGCCTTGAATTTGAGCTTTGACCTCATTTTCAAGGTCACAGGACAAAATGGCCAATATCTTGCTTATTAGCAACTTTACAGCTTAGGAATCGATTGTGAACATATAGGAAATGATATATGCTGAAAATTCTCGTGACCTTGAATTTGACCTTTGACCTCATTTTCAAGGTCACAGGACAAAACGGCCAATATCTTGCTTATTAGCGACTTTACAGCTTAGGAATCAATTGTGAACATATAGGAAATGATATATGCTGAAAATTCTCATGACCTTGAATTTGACCTTTGACCTCATTTTCAAGGTCACATGACAAAATGGCTAATATCTCGCTTATTATCGATTTTACAGCTTAGGAATCAATTGTGAACATATAGGAAATGATATATGCTGAATATTCTCATGACCTTGAATTTGACCTTTGACCTCATTTCCAAGGTCACAGGACAAAATGGCCAATATCTTGCTGATTAGCGCCTTTACAGCTTCAAAATCAATTGTGAACATATAGGAAATGATATATGCTGAATATTCTAGTGACCTTGAATTTGACTTTTGACCTCATTTTCAAGGTCAACAGGACAAAATGGCTAATATCTCGCTTATTATCGACTTTACAGCTTAGGAATCAATTGTGAACATATAGGAAATGATATATTCTGAATATTTTAATGATATTGAATTTGACCTTTGACCTAAATTTCAAGGTCAGTCATTTTATTTTCAAAGTCAGATTACAAAATGGCTTATATCTCGCTTATTATCAAATTTACAGCTTAGGGGTCCATAGTGAACATATAGGAAATGATGTATGCTGAATAGTTTGGTGATCTAGAATTTAACCTTTGATCCCATTTTCAAGGTTAGAGATATGGCGATTTCAGTGGTCACCTTGAATTTGACCTTCAACTTTCTCGGCTTAACTCTGTATATTTCTCCGGTAACCTTTCTAGCCCATTGGGCTAATTTTATCTTTAAAGTTTATGATGGAATATTTCTGAAATTTTGCACTAAAATACCTAAAAATATTTCCAGGAAAGTTTTTTTTTAGTTTTCTGATTTTCGAATTTTTTTCAAAATGGCGGCCGCTTTCGTCGAAAAATGGCCAATTTTGGACTTTGACGGTCGTTTTCTCAAAATCTGTTCAGTAACTTTTTAGGTTACCGGACCTTTGGTAAAGGTATTTTTAGGTTACCGGACCTTTGGTCTGATAACCTATTGCCGTGGCGTTGCGTCCGTCGTCCGTCGTCCGTCGTCCGGCGTCCGTCCGTCCACATTTTTATCATTAAAGTTTACAGGCGAATATTTCTGAAATTTTGCACAAAAATACCTAAAAATATTTCCAGGAAAGGATTTTTTTAGTTTTAGGAATCAATTGTGGGCATATAGGAAATGATATATGCTGATTATTGTCGTGACTTTGAATTTGACCTCTGACCTTGGTTTCAAGGTCAGAGCGGCCGTTTTCGTCGAAAAATGACCAATTTTGGAATATGACGGTCGTTTTCTCAAAATCTGTTCAGTAACTTTTTTTTCTTATTGATGAAAAACGCTCCTCATATGTACCCCTGTGACATGTATAAATTTCGTTGCCCTTGAATCGCTTGAAGTGGGCCATTTTGGGCCCAAACTCGGCCCAAATGTGACTTTCCCATGTTAAAATTTCCTTTGCTTTATAATGGGACACATTAAGCCAAATATCTCACTTAATATTGAAATTAGAGACTAGGAATGAATTGTGGACATATAGGAAATGATATATGCTGAATATTCTCGTGACCTTGAATTTGACCTTTGACCTCATTTTCAAGGTCACAGGACCAAATGGCTAATATCTCGCTTATTATCGACTTTACAGCTTAGGAATCAATTGTGAACATATAGGAAATGATATATGCTGAGTATTCTCGTGACCTTGAATTTGACCTTTGACCTCATTTTCAAGGTCACATGACAAAATGGCTAATATCTCGCTTATTATCGACTTTACAGTTAGGAATCAATTGTGAACATATAGGAAATGATATATGCTGAATATTTTCGTGACCTTGAATTTGACCTTTGACCTCATTTCCAAGGTCACAGGACAAAATTGCTAATATCTCGCTTATTATCGACTTTACAGCATAGGAATCAATTGTGAACATATAGGAAATTATATATGCTGAATATTCTCGTTACCTTGAATTTGACCTTTGACCTCATTTTCAAGGTCACAGGACAAAATGGCCAATATCTTGCTTATTATCGACTTTACAGCTAGGAATCAATTGTGAACATATAGGAAATGATATATGCTGAAAATTCTCGTGACATTGAATTTGACCTTTGACCTCATTTTCAAGGTCACAGGACAAAATGGCCAATATCTTGCTTATTAGCGACTTTATAGCCTAGGAATCAATTGTGAACATATAGGAAATGATATATGCTGAAAATTCTCATGACCTTGAATTTGACCTTTGACCTCATATTCAAGGTCACATGACAAAATGGCTAATATCTCTCTTATTAGCGACTTTACAGCTTAGGAATCAATTGTGAACATATAGGAAATGATATATGCTGAATATTCTCGTGACCTTGAATTTGACTTTTGACCTCATTTTCAAGGTCAACAGGACAAAATGGCTAATATCTTGCTTATTATCGACTTTACAGTTTAAGAATCAATTGTGAACATATAGGAAATGATATATTCTGAATATTTTAATGATATTGAATTTGACCTTTGACCTAAATTTCAAGGTCAGTCATTTTATTTTCGAAGTCAGATTACAAAATGGCTTATATCTCGCTTATTATCAAATTTACAGCTTAGGGGTCCATAGTGAACATATAGGAAATGATGTATGCTGAATAGTTTGGTGATCTAGAATTTAACCTTTGATCCCATTTTCAAGGTTAGAGATATGGCGATTTCAGTGGTCACCTTGAATTTGACCAACTTTCTCGGCTCAACTCTGTATATTTCTCCGGTAACCTTTCTAGCCCATTGGGCTAATTTTTAGTTTTTGGATTTTCGAATTATTTTCAAAATGGCGGCCATTTTTGACGAAAAACAGTTAATTTTGGACTTTGACAGTCGTTTTCTCAAAAACTGTCTGATCAGATTTGAGATTTTTGTTTCAAAAGATTCTCCTTATGTACCTCTGTGATGTGAATAGGTTTAGTTGTCCTTGAATCGCCGGTCTGGGTGTGACCTATGGTCCGTAACCTATTGGCATGGCAATAATAATAATATAATAATAATAAAAATAATTGATTCTTGTAAAGCGCAATACAGCAAAAACTCTCATTGCGCTGGACATGGTAATATTAATACAATGTGGTAAAACAGTACATAATGAAAACAATGTAAAACAAACAATATACAGATTAGAACCAGACTAGAAAGAAACATTTTAAACACCAAAGGCACATTTGAACAAAAATGTCTTAAGACCAGATTTAAAACGCTCAATATCATCACAGTTACGTAGTTCTAGTGGAAGCTTGTTCCAGAGTTGTGGAGCTGCATAGCAGAAAGAACGTTGACCATATGACATTCGTTCTCTGGGAACTTGTAACTTGGCCTGGGAGGAGGATCGAAGGACTCTGCTGGAGCTGCATGGCGTCAAGAGGGAAACCAGGTAATCTGGGGCAATGCCACGTTGACACTTGAATGCCAGTAACAGTACCTTGTACTGGATGCGGTACTGGACGGGGAGCCAATGGAGTTGTTGCAAGACGGGCGTGATATTGTCGTATTTGCGAGTTCTTGCAACAATCCGACCTGCAATGTTTTGTAACCTCTGAAGATGTTGAAGTCTTATCGAAGGGAGTCCCACTAGTAGACCATTGCAATAGTCCACCCTGGATGTGATGAAGGCATGGACTAACCTCTCAGTGGATTTGATATCCAGGTATTTTCGCAAACGTCCAATGTATCGCAACATGGAAGACGCAGTGCGTACAATTCGTTTGATGTGGACGTCCATGTTCAGGTGCCGATCAAGTAAGACACCCAGGTTCTTGACCTCCGAAGAACAGTTGATTTCTGTCTCACCAATGGTAACACTGATATCAGATGTAGTCCTGTGTCTGGATGAGAACAATATCAGGTCAGTTTTACCGTCATTCAGCTTTAACATATTACTTCCCATCCAGTAACGAATGTCCTCTAGACATCTGTTGATGTTGTCGAGGTCACATTGATCATGTACAGTAACATATATCTGCGTGTCGTCAGCATATGTCATATGTTGCAAGTGATGGCTGGAGATGATATCGCCGATCGGTCCTGTGTACATGTTAAACAAAACAGGACCTAGTACGGAACCCTGGGGAACTCCACATGCCAGTGACCTCGGGTCAGATGTGGTTCCGCGGACTGACACGGATTGTGTCCTGCCTTGGAGGTATGAACTGAACCACTTCAAAGCCGTGCCTGTGATGCCGTACCTTGAGTGCAGTCGATGAAGAAGAACAGAGTGATCGACGGTATCAAAAGCTGCACTCAAGTCGAGGAGGATGAGTGCAGCATTGTGACCTCTGTCTAACTGGGTGAGAAGGTCATTGTACACCCTAACAAGTGCGGTTTCTGTCGAGTAGTGCTTACGATAAGCAGATTGGCGACTGTCGAGGAGCTGATTCTCATCTAGGTACAATTGAAGTTGCTTGTTCACTACGCGCTCAAGGACTTTCGAAGTGTGAGGCAAATTTGAGATTGGGCGATAGCTGGCAAGTTGTAGTGGGTCCAGAGACGAGTTCTTGATCAACGGAGTGATGACTGCGGATTTGAAAGGAGCAGGGACAATTCCTGTCCTCAGGGAGTCATTCACCATACGCGTAATGGACGGAACAAGCAAAGTACTACACGCCTTGAATATTCGCGTTGGTATTGGATCCAACGAACAGGATTTGCACGCAGATTTTTTTCAGAATGTCTTGAACATCACTCTGTGACACTTCAGACCACTGTGTTAAAGAATATGGTCGTTTAACACAGGAAAACTTGAAACCAGGGAAACATCTGCACTACACCTAGATTTCATCGAACCAAGGTCTATTCTGACTTTTTCAATTTTATCCATGAAGAACGAACTGAAGTCAGTCGCTCTTAGTACATCAGGAATTGTACATCCACATCCGGACCCAAAGTTCTGGTTGATGAATTTGAACAGGTCTTTCGGTTCCCGTGCACTGATATTTTCCCGGAAATATGACTCCTTGGCTCCTATCAATAACTGGTTATATTCTGAACGTGAGTTCAGCATAAGCTCTTTGTGAACAGTCAGTTTGGTTTTCATCCATTTCCTTTCGTGTCTCCTCTTGGTCATTTTTGCCTGGTGCAGTTCGTCACTATACCAGGGGGCATTGGGACGAAGAGTGACGACCTTGGTCAGGATGGGTGCGTGGACGTCCAGTAACTCCGTGAGAACAGAGTTGTACTGGGAGACAGTGTCATCTGATCCAGACCCGTTGAAGAGAGGAGATCGACACAGGTCTGCTTTGAAAGATTCCAAGTCAATCTTGGAGACATGTCGCATGGACACCACCTCACGAACTGGTGGGGCTCGCCCCAAGGACGTACTGCACACGATTCCAGAGTGATCAGAGGGCAAGTCATCCACGAGATCAATATTCATGAGGAAAGCGTCATCAGCCCGGGTGATTACAAGGTCAAGAGTATGGCCAAGCTGGTGAGTTGGTTGTGAGACATGTTGCTGTAGATTTACAGAATGCAGAAAAGCTGCGAAGGTGTTGGCGTCCTGGTTATTCGGGTCACCCATATGAAAGTTGAAGTCCCCCATCATAAGGAGCCTCCCGGAGGAGATCGTCAGGCGTTCAGTAAGGATTGAGAATTCCTCAAGGAACTGTTTCACAGTAAATGCATTACTTTTGGATGGAGGCGGTCGATACACATTCACGACATGTATGATATCACGCTTCACCTGTAGTGTGATGCTCATACACTCAAATGTCCGATACAATGCGTCCGGCGTCGTCGTCGTCGTCTGTCGTCGTCCGTCAACAATTTTATCTTTAAAGTTTACGATCGAATTTTTCTGAAATTTTGCACAAAAATGCCTAAAAATATT
Organism: Terebella lapidaria; assembly: GCA_949152475.1. Classification (NCBI taxonomy): domain Eukaryota; kingdom Metazoa; phylum Annelida; class Polychaeta; order Terebellida; family Terebellidae; genus Terebella; species Terebella lapidaria. The sequence continues at coordinate 53,160,889 of OX424556.1, forward strand.
TCGAGAGGGAGGTATTTTTTAGTTTTTTGATTTTCGCATTTTTTACAAAATGGCGGCCGTATTCGACGAAAAATGCCTGATTTTGGACTTTGGCGGCCATTTTCTCAAAATCTGTTCAGTAACTTTTTTTTTATTGATGCATAACACTCCCCATATGTACCCCTGTGACATGTATAAATTTCGTTGCGCTTGAATCGCTCGAAGTGGGCCTTTTTGGGCCCAAACTCGGCCCAAATGGGACTTTCCCATGTTAAATTCTCCTATGCTTTATAATAGGACACATTAAGCCTAATATCTCACTTAATATTGAGATTAGAGACTAGGAATCAATTGTGGACATATAGGAAATGATATATGCTGAATATTGTCGTGACCTTGAATTTGACCTCTGACCTTGGTTTCAAGGTCAGAGCGGCCGTTTTCGTCGAAAAATGGCCAATTTTGGACTTCGACGGTCGTTTTCTCAAAATCTGTTCAGTAACTTTTTTTTCTTATTGATGAAAAACACTCCTCATATTCACCCCTGTGACGTGTATAAATTTCGTTGCGCTTGAATCGCTTGAAGTGGGCCATTTTGGGCCCAAACTCGGCCCAAATGTGACTTTCCCATGTTAAATTTTCCTATGATTTATAATGGCACACATTAAGCCTAATATCTCACTTAATATTGAAATTAGAGACTAGGAATGAATTGTGGACATATAGGAAATGATATATGCTGAATATTCTCGTGACCTTGAATTTGACTTTTGACCTCATTTTCAAGGTCACAGGACAAAATGGCTAATATCTCACTTATTATCGACTTTACAGCTTAGGAATCAGTTGTGAACATATAGGAAATGATATATGCTGAATATTCTTGTGACCTTGAATTTGACCTTTGACCTCATTTTCAAGGTCACATGACAAAATGGCTAATATCTCGCTTATTATCGACTTTACAGTTTAGGAATCAATTGTGAACATATAGGAAATGATATATGCTGAATATTCTCGTGACCTTGAATTTGACCTTTGACCTCATTTCCAAGATCGCAGGACAAAATTGCTAACATCTCGCTTATTATCGCCTTTACAGCTTAGGAATCAATTGTGAACATATAGGAAATGATATATGCTGAATATTCTCGTGGCCTTGAATTTGAGCTTTGACCTCATTTTCAAGGTCACAGGACAAAATGGCCAATATCTTGCTTATTAGCGACTTTACAGCTTAGGAATCGATTGTGAACATATAGGAAATGATATATGCTGAAAATGCTCGTGACCTTGAATTTGACTTTTGACCTCATTTTCAAGGTCACAGGACAAAACGGCCAATATCTTGCTTATTAGCGACTTTACAGCTTAGGAATCAATTGTGAACATATAGGAAATGATATATGCTGAAAATTCTCATGACCTTGAATTTGACCTTTGACCTCATTTTCAAGGTAACATGACAAAATGGCTAATATCTCGCTTATTATCGACTTTACAGCTTAGGAATCAATTGTGAACATATAGGAAATGATATATGCTGAATATTCTCATGACCTTGAATTTGACCTTTGACCTCATTTTCAAGGTCACAGGACAAAATGGCCAATATCTTGCTTATTAGCGCCTTTACAGCTTAGAAATCAATTGTGAACATATAGGAAATGATATATGCTGAATATTCTAGTGACCTTGAATTTGACTTTTGACTTCATTTTCAAGGTCAACAGGACAAAATGGCTAATATCTCGCTTATTATCGACTTTACAGCTTAGGAATCAATTGTGAACATATAGGAAATGATATATTCTGAATATTTTAATGATATTGAATTTGACCTTTGACCTAAATTTCAAGGTCAGTCATTTTATTTTCAAAGTCAGATTACAAAATGGCTTATATCTCGCTTATTATCAAATTTACAGCTTAGGGGTCCATAGTGAACATATAGGAAATGATGTATGCTGAATAGTTTGGTGATCTAGAATTTAACCTTTGATCCCATTTTCAAGGTTAGAGATATGGCGATTTCAGTGGTCACCTTGAATTTGACCTTCAACTTTCTCGGCTTAACTCTGTATATTTCTCCGGTAACCTTTCTAGCCCATTGGGCTAATTTTAAATTTTCGACGGATCAACGAAAAAAATTTTTTTCGCCCCAAATCGCATTACTATCCATTTTGGGCCATTTCTAGGCAAAAAAAGTTTTTCACTCTTTGACAAAAAATTTTGGACTTGCCCAGATTTGCCTCTATAGATGAAATGCTTGCAGATAGAACTCATGTTTGCATTATGAACATATAGCAAGACATATATGGCACAACTAATGATGACCTTGATCTTGACGTCAGATGACCTTGAGTGCCAAATGTCTGACATGTAATGTGTAAATTGACCTGAGCGACCTGAACGATTCCACCCAGATATATCTTTGTATTATGAACATATAGAATATCAAATGCCACACACATACATGTAATGGTGACATCGAAGTTCACACGGATGACCTTGATTGGTAAATCTCAAGGTCTTACCATGGTTACCTGCCAATGCTGCCATGGCCAAACCAAAATTGTCCGGTAACCTGTCTTAGCCTTTGGGCTAATTTTTTTCTTATCGATGCATAACACTCCTGATAGGTACCCCTGTGACATGTATGAATTTCGTTGTCCTTGAATCGTTCGAAATGGGCCATTTTGGGCCCAAACTCGGCCCAAATGGGACTTTCCCATGTTAAATTCTCCTATGCTTTATAATGGGACACATTAAGCCTAATATCTCACTTAATATTGAGATTAGAGACTAGGGATCAATTGTGGAGATATAGGAAATGATATATCCTGAATATTCTGGTGACCTTGAATTTGACCTCTGACCTCGGTTTCAAGGTCAGAGGGCCATTTTCGTCGAAAAATGGCCAATTTTGGACTTTGACGGTCGTTTTCTCAGAATCTGTTCAGTAACTTTTTTAGGTTACCGGACCTATGGTCCGATAACCTATTGCCGTGGCGTTGCGTCCGTCGTCCGTCGTCCGTCCGTCCGTCCGTCCGTCCATCAACAATTTTATCTTTAAAGTTTATGATTGGTTTTTCCTCAAATTTTGCACAAAAATGCCTAAAAATATTTCGAGAGGGAGGTATTTTTTAGTTTTTTGATTTTCACATTTTTTTCGAAATGGCGGCCGTTTTCGTCGAAAAATGGCCAATTTTGGACTTTGGCGGCCATTTTCTCAAAAACTGTCTGACCCCTTTTGAGATTTTTGTTTCAAAAGATTCCTCTTATATACCCCTGTGACGTATACTAGTTTCATTGGCCTTAAATCGTCGGTCTGCGTGTGGCAGCCATTTTGATTTTTTCGACAGGTCCCAAATGGGACTTTCCCATGTTAAATTCTCCTATGCTTTATAATGGGAAACATTTTTCCTGATATCTCACTTAATATTGAGATTAGAGATTAGGAGTCAATTGTGGACATATAGGAAATGATATGTGCCAAATATTCTCGGGACCTTGAATTTGACCTCTGACCTCATTTTCAAGGTCAGAGCACAAAATGGCTAATATCTCGCTTAACATCGACTTTACAGCTTAGGAATCAATTGTGGACATATAGGAAGTGATATATGCTGAATATTCCCGTGACCTTGAATTTGACCTTTGACCTGTTTTTCAAGGTCAGAGCACAAAATGGTTAATATCTCGCTTATTATCGACTTTACAGCTTAGGAATCAATTGTGGACATATAGGAAGTCATACATGCTGAATATTTTCATGACCTTGAATTTGACCTTTGACCTCATTTTTAAGGTCAGAGCACAAAAGGCTTATATCTCGTTTATTATTGACTTTACAGCTTAGGAATCAATTGTGGACATATAGGAAATGATATATGCAGATTATTGCCATGACATTGAATTTGACCTTTGACCTCATTTTCAGGATCACAGGACAAAATGGCTAATATCTCACCTTTTATCGACTTTACAGCCTAGCAATCAATTGTGAACATATAGAAAATGATACATTCTGAATATTGTCATGACCTTGAACTTGACCTTTGACCTCATTTTCAAGGTCGCAGGACAAAATAGCTAATATATCGCTTATTATTGACTTTACAGCTTAGGAATCAATTATGAACATATAGGAAATGATATATGCTGAATATTGCTATGACCTTGAATTTGACCTTTGACCTTATTTTCAAGGTCAGAGAACGAAATGGCTAATATTTCGCTTTTTATCCACTTTACAGCTTAGCAATCAATTGTGGACATATAGAAAATGATATATTTTGAACATTGTCATGACCTTGAACTTCACCTTTGACCTCAATTTCAAGGTCACAGGACATAATGGCTAATATCTCGCTTATTATTGACTTTACAGCTTAGGAATCAATTGTGGACATACTAGAAATGACATATGCCGAATATTATCGTGTTCTTGAATTGACCAATGACCTTTTTTTCAAGGTCACGGGACAAAATACTAATTCTAAAATATATATTGTCCGGTAACCTTTCTTAGCCCTTGGGCTAATTTCTCACTTAATATTGAGATTAGAGTCTAGGAATCAATTGTGGACATATAGGAAAGGATATTTTCAAGGTCATAGCACAAAATGGCTAATATCTCGCTTATTATCGATTTTACAGCTTAGGAATCAATCGCGGACATATAGGAAATGATATATGCATAATATTCTTGTGACTTTGAATTTGCCCTTTGGCCTCATTTTCAAGGTCAGAGCGCAAAATGAGTAATATCTCTTGTATCAACTTTACAGCTTAGGAATCAATTGTGGACATATAGAAAATGATATATGCAGAATATTCTCGTGACATTGAATTTGACCTCATTTTCAAGATAGAGAATGATATATGGTGAATATTCTCACGACCTTGAATTAATTGACCAATGACCTTGTTTTTCAGGACACCAGACAAAAGGCTGAGATGTAAAATATATATTGTCCGGTAACCTTTCTTGGGCTAATTTTTTTTTGTATGTCACCGTTTCATTACCCATCACCACTCCCGTTTTGATCTTCACTGAAACACACGGTGGTCCTACGATTTGGCGTTTAGTCGGGAAATTACGCCAGTGGTCGGGCGATACCAACGTTTAGTCGGGCAAATAGGCCCCAACGATGCAATGGATCACGACAGAAACGCAGGTAGTGACAATTAATCGAGGAAACGAAAGTAAATAACTATTGCATTGAGTATCGGAACCATTTAGGTGTCAAAAGAAATAGGTGTCCTGAGTGAATATGCCACATGCTAATCAATATCATTAACGCCGATTAGGTTGTCGCTCATGAATACGCGAATGATGAGACTAAATGGACTTTTAAAACATAATGACACACATATGATTTATAATTCTCTGTATTTTATGGAATACATTTGCTCAGTGGTTTGGGATGGTTTTTTCTGTGATTTTGTGTGTCATTACTTGATAAAAGTTGTTTTTGGAGGAATACAAATTACTACGTTCCTAGTCGGGATCTGTTTTGGTGCAGGATATCCAACTTCGGCGTTTAGTCGGTCATCATGGCCATCTTCTGCCATTCGCTCTAGAGTTGTATACCTACTATCAAGGATCGTATCCTTGCTACTATGATGAACGGACTAGTCTGGTTCCGAAATAAATTTTGAACATGATATTTTCGAATGAAGTTGATTGGCTAATGGGACTCATAGCCTAAAAGAATAGAATAGATTTTTGCATTGTGTGACCGACAGCTATTCCAAATATTGCATCGAGCTCCCTGTGGTGGTAATCAGGCATGCCTGGCGATATATTAAAATCCCGCTTGAAATTCTTGTAATGGTCGTTTCTGTTCACCCGAACAATTTCATACGAATATGAAGTACATTATTTTTGACAAAACGCCAGAATGCTAACCTATTATCCATTAAAATCTCACGAGTTTGTTCCAGATTAATATTCGTTTCGGCATTAATAAAGAATGGACTTTAGAACAGTACTGCACATATATAACGAGTGATTGCGAACTATTATTGAAATTTCTCTAGGCTAAACGCGAAAAATCCCGATTGTAACTGCCAAGGACCAGCACTATCACAAATGGACAAACCCCGCTAGACGCCGTAGTCATGTCCCACTAGGTACGGTACAATAAATTTAGTTTGCAAAAATTTTAGTTTGCTCTATTACAGCGTTATAACGCTCTATTACAGCGTTATAACGCTCTAATTTATAGCGTAATTACGCTCTAATTTACAGCGTTAATACGCTGTATTAGAGCGTTATTACGCTGTAATTTAAGCGTTATTACGCTCTAATTAGAGCGTAATTACGCTGTAAATTAGAGCGTAACTACGCTGTAATTAGAGCGTTATTACGCTGTATTAGAGCGTTATTACGCTGTAATTTAAGCGTAATTACGCTTTATTAGAGCGTTATAACGCTGTAATTTACAGCGTAATTACGCTCTAATTACAGCGTTATTACGCTGTATTAGAGCGTTATTACGCTGTAGTTTAAGTGTAATTACGCTGTAATTTACAGCATAATTACGCTCTAATTCACAGCGTTATAACGCTCTAATACAGTGTAATGACGCTCTAAATTACAGCGTAATAACGCTCTAAATTACAGTGTAATAACGCTCTAAGTTACACCGCCAGAGACATCATCGGACCTGCTGGTTCATCAGCTCAATCATATGTAGGGGAATCTCAAAATTACTCTGATCTAGATATGTTTATTATAAATCACGACATTGGAAATATGATGGGAAGGTGAACGGTTTAATTTAGAGCGAGAATTGTCTGTGCTGATTTTGATGGCAGTCCCGCGAGCGGCTTATTGACAGCTGACACTGCATTCACTTTAGCTGTTTAGGCCTTTATAATAGCCCCGCGTCCCGAAAAAAAAACCGAATTGACAATCTGAAATCTAGCTGTTGTTTTCATTGAAAACAACAAGCTGGATATCAGATTGTCAACTCGTTGTTTTCAGGCCGTGGGGCTACTTTATACACATGTACGATGATCTTCAAACCAGCAGCCATTTGGGCAAGGAAGAACATGATCGCAAATTTTTAGCTGTGTCGAAAAAACCTTCATGCATGTCATAAATTATTGGAAATGCAGATAATTTTCTGAAATGTCTCTGCAGTAGGCCTATGAACAAAACACTGAAAAAAAATCCATGAAAATGGATTTAGATCCAGCTCGAAAAACATTGTGCCTCCTAAATAAGAATTTTTTTTTTCAGAACCTTGAAAGTCTTACACATAGGTCTAAATAATACTCGGGTGATTTTTATACGGACTCAACAAGGTAAAGCTTCTGACTTGTAGAGATTTCATATATAAAACGGAATAAGTTAACAATAATTTTACTAATTACCGGTTACAAGTCTTATTGGCCACAGTAATAATAGTTCTGACGAGAAACATTTATTATTGGGCTCAACAAGGTATATATTCTGCCCAGTGGGGAATTCATAGCACTAATCAAATAGGTTAACATTAGTTTTACTAGTTAGATTTATAATTGACCACAGTAAAAATAGTTAGGACATGGCCAAATCAAATACAGTATTCAAGGGTTTTTAAAGTCGAGTCGGCATTTTTCGTTTTTCGTCGATATCTCGGAAACGGTGCGTCGTAGAACGAAACGGACGTTATTTTTGGACTCGTCGCCCTAGTTCAAACCATCACGTGAATAGCATTCTCGGCTTCCAGTAAAAACAATCTAAATGATAGTTATCACAATAAGAAAACAAATATCATTATTTTATTCGCCTGTGTTCCATTGTAACGCACGTGATTTGTCCAAGATTATTGTCCAATGTAACTGTGTATTCCATCTTACATGACAACAATCAGGACACTAGCTATGGTGCATGAAGATAACACATGCGAGTTACCAAACGTTCCCTATTGGAAATATGGGTAAGATTGTGGTACAACAGTACAAAATTTGTGCAATGGATTCGAGAGTACGCTGCTAAACCTGAACATACGTGATTTGACTGTATGACAAATATGTAACGAACGTGATGAATGCACATGATGCATGATAGATCGCAGCATCTCAACGACCTTCATACCAGCTATCTCAATTTATTTCAGTATGTTTTGATTATAAGGACCTAAACTTTGTGTGAACACATATAATAATATATACTAGTAACGCCATGATTCGAATGAACGTACTGTGTAGTGGTACACCAGTATTCTGTGACAGACTCCCTGACGCACGTGACTATTGCTTCCTTTGAAGATATTCCTCAATAATTTATTGATAGCAATAGAAACTATTCCTTAACATCTGTCACTGGTTGAGCTCACTACTCATATTGAGTAGTTATTTTATTGAATCGATTATGCAGGTTTGGCGGCCATTTTTATGCCGAAAATGGCTGTTTTCGATGTTTTCAACTTTAAAAATTATTTTCTCAAAAACTGTCTGATCAGTTTTGAGATTTTAGTTTCGAAATGTTCCCCTCATGTATCTTTATAATGTGTATAAGTTGCTCTTGAATCGCAGGTCTGCGTGTGGCGGCCATTTTGATGTTTTTTTTACGGGGCCCAAATAGGATTTTCCCATGTTAAATTCTCCTATGCTTCATAATGGGCCTTGATATCTCACTTAATATTGAGATTAGAGACTTGGAATCAATTGTGGACATATAGGAAATGATATATGCTGAATATTCTCGTGACCTTGAATTTGACCTTTAACCTCATTTTCAAGGTCAGAGCACAAAATGGCCAATATCTCGCTTATTATTGACTTTACAGCTTAGGAATCAATTGTGGACGTATATGAAATGATATATATTGAATACTCTGATGACCTTGAAATTGATCTTTGACCTGATTTTCAAGGTCAAAGCACAGAATGGCTATTATCTCGCTTATTATCGACTTTACAGCTTAGAAATCAAATGTGGACATATAGGAAACGATATATGCTGAATATACTTGTAACCTTGAAGTTACCAGACCATCGGTCCGATCACCTATTGGCTAGCCGGAAAGCTACAGGTCCTTAGGCCTATGTTTTTCTTATTGACGCATAACACTCCTCATATGTACCCCTGTGACGTGTATAAGTTTCGTTGCCCTTGAATCGCTCGAAGTGGGCCATTCTGGGCCCAAACTCGGCCCAAATGCGACTTTCCCATGTTAAATACTCCTATGCTTTATAATGGGACACATTATGCCTAATATCTCACTTAATATTGAGATTAGAGACTATGAGATATATGCTGAATATTCTCGTGACCTTGAATTTGACCTTCGACCTCATTTTCAAGGTCACAGGACAAAAGGGCTAATATCTAGCTCATTATCGACTTTACAGCTCAGGAAGCAATTGTGAACATAAAGGAAATGATATATGCTGAATATTCTGGTGACCTTTGACCTCATTTTCGAGGTCACATCACAGAATGGCTAATATCTCACTTATTGTTGACTTCACAGCTTGTGAATCTATTGTGCGCATACTAGGAGTGATATATTTGTTAAATATTTTATGGCCTTGTATTCATTAATAACTTTATTTTCAAGGTCACTGGACAAAAGGCTAATATCTAAAATGTATATTGTCCGGTAAACTCTCTTAGCCCTTGGGCTAATTTTTTAGGTTCCCAAAAAAATGCCTATCGGACCTTTGGTGGTCCGATAACCTATTGCCATGGCGTTGCGTCCGTCGTCCGTCAACATTAATATCTTTGAAGTTTACAATCGAATCTTCCCGAAATTTTGCACAAAAATGCCTAAAAATATTTCGAGAGGGAGGTATTTTTTTATTTTTTTTTTATTTTCGCATTTTTGGCGGCCATTTTTGTCGAAAAATGGCCAATTTTGAACTTTTGCAGGCATTTTCTCAAAAACTGTTCGATCAGTTTTGTCTCAAAAGATTCCCCTCATGTACCTCTGAGATGTGTATAAGTTTGGTTGCTCTTGAATCGCCGATCTGCGTGTGGCGGCCATTTTCATTTTCTCGACTGGCCCCAAATGGGACTTTCCCATGTTAAATACTCCTATGCTTTACAATTGTACACATTATGCCTAATATCTCACCTAATATTGAGATTAGAGACTAGGAATCAATTGTGAACATATAGGAAATGATATATTTAGTTTAATAAGTATTTATTCAAGAGAAGTGTGCATCGACCAACAGGGCAAAGCCCTATATTAAGGTCTCTGCTGTGTATATACAGGTGCAATGACAATACAACAATACGAACATATGTACACAATGAACGTATTTACAAAATTATATACACATGGTATATTTCCATTCGGGACTGAATGGATATGGATGTGAAATAATTACAAATGATTATTGTAATATAAATAATGAATGTCTCAATAATATGGTTCGTATACAAACATAATCATGGTGAGATTTGTCAAACCGAGTTCCATGACGGGGACGATGACGGGTAACAATCTCGAACTGAAGTCTTCGATTATCACCAGCCACAATTCCTCGTCACGAGTGTGATATTGACATTTGTGATCATTTCTGTACTACCATGGACGCCAACACTCAGAGTAATATTAGTTTATTACAGCAAATGAGAAACACTATAGCTTGAATATTGTTAGCGTATCTCATTAGATTAGGAGAAACGTTCCGTCTCTTTCATGAAAAATTGGACAGCCATCAGTATTGTTTCACTCGACTCAACACTTAGACTGGAGTCCCCGAATAGTAGAGTAGTAGTAGTGATAGGTAAAAAATCACTGAGACTACTAATTAAAATTGTCCGTTGTTCAGAATACCTTGAACAATGGAAAAAGTAGTGACACGTATCTTCTATTACAGGGCCACAAACACAGAAGGGAGAGTCTACTACATGCAAATTGAAGTGTAAGTGCGATTTCAGCAGACTACATCCGATTCTCATTCGTGTGTGATGAATGTCACAAAACCGATCACCAATGCCAAACCAAGAAATTTTGGGTGGCGATGGAAAATGCTTTTTCAATTTGCGGTCAAATGTTAATAAAGTAGGGGCATTACGGATATCCAATGGGAGCTCATTCCACTCCCTAAGTGTCGAGGGAAAGAATGAATTATCAAATAGTCCCAGTCTGGATCGATATGTGGTTAAATTGCTCGTGTTACGGAGAGCATAATTGTGACGTTCGGCCACAGTAGGCTGAAGTAAATCTACGAGATATGAAGGAGCTAATCCGTTCATAATTTTGTAGAACCACTTCAATTTGTGGATTTTTCTCCTGTCAAACAAGGAATACCACCCCAGCTCTGTATACAGGCTTTGAACATTACACCTTTCGGTCGCACCAGATATAATTATCATTGCCCGTATATGAACACGTTCAAGTTTGGCAAGGTCACACATTGGTGCATTGTCCCGTACGGCATCACCGTATTCCAATACAGGCAAAACAAAAGACATGTAAAATCTTTCAAGTAATTGCCTGGGTAGCTTGTATTTGAAGCTATGAATAATATTTAATCTTTTCATAGCTTTAGACACAATCTCATCAATATGTTCACCCCACGACAAGTTGTGTGTCAGGGTTAGTCCCAGGTGTTTGTGAGATTTGACATCGTCGATCTCACTCCGGTCCATGTGTAGTTTAGAATGGCTGTCCCTGTCGTGTTTATTACTAATTAGCATGGACTTTGTTTTTGGAAAACTGAAGGTGACTAGCCATTTTTCAGACCAATCTTGTTTAGCCTGGAGATCGGCCTCTATGCAACGATTAGTCATATCTCGATTATCTATTTCGACGAACAAGCAAGTGTCGTCGGCAAATAATCGAATGTTAGTGAACCGTACCACCTCGGTAATATCATTAATAAAAATTAGGAACAAGAGGGGTCCGAGAATTGAACCTTGGGGGACTCCTGCTGATAGTGTACCCCAATCAGAATGTTCACCATTCAGACACACTCGTTGTTGTCTATCCTCAAGATAGCTCTTAATCCACAATAGGATAGGACCACGCACACCAATCTTCTGAAGCTTATATAGTAGTCCTTTGTGCCACACTCGATCAAATGCGCGGCTTATATCTAAAAAGACTACACTCACTTCTTTACCTTTGTCCACATTATCACAAAATTTGTGATAAATTTCCAGCAGCTGGGTTATGGTTGAAGAGCCAGTCACGAACCCAGACTGCCAGCAAGACAGTGCGCAGCAATCACGTAGATGATTATACAGGTGTTTGAACACAATTTTTTCGAGCATTTTAGCAGTTGTGTTCAGCAAGGACACAGGCCTATAATTAGCAGGGTCACTTTTTTCACCTTTTTTGTATATTGGGATTACATTTGCTTGTTTCCACTGCTTAGGCATTCTACACTTTAACAGACTAAGACTAAACAGTCGACACATAGAGTCGGACAAAGCCGAACCAAGCAATTTGAGCAGCTTAGGGCCCAGGCCGTCAGGTCCATATGCTTTCGCCGTGTTCAAAAGTGATAATTGGTCCAAAACGTCTCTGAGTGTGATATCAATGTGACTCAGGACAGGATGGCCTTGAGCCAGAGCGTTATCACCATCTGGTGGCTCAGCCCCATTCTCATTAATGAAAGATTTCTGGAGAAACAAACTATTGAATATATTTGCCTTCTCGGTATTATCGGTAATCGCGGAGCCGTTATGATATATTGAAGGAATATTGAAATCAGAATTCACACCAAGAACTTTCTTGTAAATATTCCAGCATTCGATTTTTGTGGAGAATTTACGGTTAGAAAGTTTCGTTTCTTGATTTCGTTCATAGTGGCGTTGGGCATCACGACAATCTTGAATATATACATTTCTGATTTTGCGATATTTTGCCCAATTCTGATCAGTGTTAGTTTTCTTAGCCTGCCTATGGAATCGTTCAACTTTGCGACGTATTCGCCTGAGATTGTTGCTGTACAATGACAAAACTAGGTGAGTGTGTTTTCCAGCACACGGGAAAGATCGAGTTTGAACTGGCGGAAGAATACAAGAGAGCACGAGACCGAAGGTCGAGTGCTTTCTGATGTTCTTCCGCCAGGTCAAACGAGATCTTTCCCGTGTGCTGGAAAACACACGAAACAGGTTTTGTTTTTATCACATGCTATAAATTTATGATTCTGAAATATTTGAAAACCCAAACCATGTACATTAGAGTGAAATTGTACCAAAGATTGCAAGAACTTCTTACAATCCTTGATTGTACCAAGGACCCTTGTACTGAGCAGATCGAAGACCCGTAAACATGTGCGTTGCTAGGAAACAGTATAAACAATGCAGATCATCTGGTCGTCAATTACTTTGTATTATGACGTCACGGTGGTTGTTCGTTTTCTGCATGGTTATATGCTGCTAAGGTTGAATCGCGTGATGTTTCATTGTCACGTCATAGAACACTCGTGATTTCATTGTTCTCTCAAATCATGTGAATATGTGAAATGTGAAGCAAAATGTGAAGAAAAAAATAGTGCAAACATGATGTTTCCGGCAAAGGTTATCACACTGTCGGAAATCACTGTGTGTTCCTACTGTTTGTAGTGTAAGATAAATTCATAGCATGTGATAACACGGTTTATCATGACGTCGAACAGTAACTAGGCGATTGGGAATATACACTTTAGCAGCATCGATCACAGTTGTGGTCCAAGCTGTTACTGCTTGGTCAATGTCAGTGAAATAATTGCAGACCACATTCCAATCAATGGTGTTCAGATGGTTTCTAAGGCCCACAAGGTCTGCACGGTTGTAGTCCCACATCAGCCTTGTATATGACTTGTATATGTGTTATACCTATAGTACAGTGGTCATTGGACATCAAAGGTGCAAGAACATGAGTGTCAATTACATACGCGTTCATGTTACTCACTATACGGTCCAGACATGTCTGTGAACTGATGGTTATTCGAATGGCGAAGATGTGTATAAGTTTGGTTGCTCTTGAATCGCCGATCTGCGTGTGGCGGCCATTTTCATTTTCTCGACTGGCCCCAAATGGGACTTTCCCATGTTAAATACTCCTATGCTTTACAATTGTACACATTATGCCTAATATCTCACCTAATATTGAGATTAGAGACTAGGAATCAATTGTGAACATATAGGAAATGATATATTTAGTTTAATAAGTATTTATTCAAGAGAAGTGTGCATCGACCAACAGGGCAAAGCCCTATATTAAGGTCTCTGCTGTGTATATACATGTGCAATGACAATACAACAATACGAACATATGTACACAATGAACGTATTTACAAAATTATATACACATGGTATATTTTCATTCGGGACTGAATGGATATGGATGTGAAATAATTACAAATGATTATTGTAATATAAATAATGAATGTCTCAATAATATGGTTCGTATACAAACATAATCATGGTGAGATTTGTCAAACCGAGTTCCATGACGGGGACGATGACGGGTAACAATCTCGAACTGAAGTCTTCGATTATCACCAGCCACAATTCCTCGTCACGAGTGTGATATTGACATTTGTGATCATTTCTGTACTACCATGGACGCCAACACTCAGAGTAATATTAGTTTATTACAGCAAATGAGAAACACTATAGCTTGAATATTGTTAGCGTATCTCATTAGATTAGGAGAAACGTTCCGTCTCTTTCATGAAAAATTGGACAGCCATCAGTATTGTTTCACTCGACTCAACACTTAGACTGGAGTCCCCGAATAGTAGAGTAGTAGTAGTGATAGGTAAAAAATCACTGAGACTACTAATTAAAATTGTCCGTTGTTCAGAATACCTTGAACAATGGAAAAAGTAGTGACACGTATCTTCTATTACAGGGCCACAAACACAGAAGGGAGAGTCTACTACATGCAAATTGAAGTGTAAGTGCGATTTCAGCAGACTACATCCGATTCTCATTCGTGTGTGATGAATGTCACAAAACCGATCACCAATGCCAAACCAAGAAATTTTGGGTGGCGATGGAAAATGCTTTTTCAATTTGCGGTCAAATGTTAATAAAGTAGGGGCATTACGGATATCCAATGGGAGCTCATTCCACTCCCTAAGTGTCGAGGGAAAGAATGAATTATCAAATAGTCCCAGTCTGGATCGATATGTGGTTAAATTGCTCGTGTTACGGAGAGCATAATTGTGACGTTCGGCCACAGTAGGCTGAAGTAAATCTACGAGATATGAAGGAGCTAATCCGTTCATAATTTTGTAGAACCACTTCAATTTGTGGATTTTTCTCCTGTCAAACAAGGAATACCACCCCAGCTCTGTATACAGGCTTTGAACATTACACCTTTCGGTCGCACCAGATATAATTATCATTGCCCGTATATGAACACGTTCAAGTTTGGCAAGGTCACACATTGGTGCATTGTCCCGTACGGCATCACCGTATTCCAATACAGGCAAAACAAAAGACATGTAAAATCTTTCAAGTAATTGCCTGGGTAGCTTGTATTTGAAGCTATGAATAATATTTAATCTTTTCATAGCTTTAGACACAATCTCATCAATATGTTCACCCCACGACAAGTTGTGTGTCAGGGTTAGTCCCAGGTGTTTGTGAGATTTGACATCGTCGATCTCACTCCGGTCCATGTGTAGTTTAGAATGGCTGTCCCTGTCGTGTTTATTACTAATTAGCATGGACTTTGTTTTTGGAAAACTGAAGGTGACTAGCCATTTTTCAGACCAATCATGTTTAGCCTGGAGATCGGCCTCTATGCAACGATTAGTCATATCTCGATTATCTATTTCGACGAACAAGCAAGTGTCGTCGGCAAATAATCGAATGTTAGTGAACCGTACCACCTCGGTAATATCATTAATAAAAATTAGGAACAAGAGGGGTCCGAGAATTGAACCTTGGGGGACTCCTGCTGATAGTGTACCCCAATCAGAATGTTCGCCATTCAGACACACTCGTTGTTGTCTATCCTCAAGATAGCTCTTAATCCACAATAGGATAGGACCACGCACACCAATCTTCTGAAGCTTATATAGTAGTCCTTTGTGCCACACTCGATCAAATGCGCGGCTTATATCTAAAAAGACTACACTCACTTCTTTACCTTTGTCCACATTATCACAAAATTTGTGATAAATTTCCAGCAGCTGGGTTATGGTTGAAGAGCCAGTCACGAACCCAGACTGCCAGCAAGACAGTGCGCAGCAATCACGTAGATGATTATACAGGTGTTTGAACACAATTTTTTCGAGCATTTTAGCAGTTGTGTTCAGCAAGGACACAGGCCTATAATTAGCAGGGTCACTTTTTTCACCTTTTTTGTATATTGGGATTACATTTGCTTGTTTCCACTGCTTAGGCATTCTACACTTTAACAGACTAAGACTAAACAGTCGACACATAGAGTCGGACAAAGCCGAACCAAGCAATTTGAGCAGCTTAGGGCCCAGGCCGTCAGGTCCATATGCTTTCGCCGTGTTCAAAAGTGATAATTGGTCCAAAACGTCTCTGAGTGTGATATCAATGTGACTCAGGACAGGATGGCCTTGAGCCAGAGCGTTATCACCATCTGGTGGCTCAGCCCCATTCTCATTAATGAAAGATTTCTGGAGAAACAAACTATTGAATATATTTGCCTTCTCGGTATTATCGGTAATCGCGGAGCCGTTATGATATATTGAAGGAATATTGAAATCAGAATTCACACCAAGAACTTTCTTGTAAATATTCCAGCATTCGATTTTTGTGGAGAATTTACGGTTAGAAAGTTTCGTTTCTTGATTTCGTTCATAGTGGCGTTGGGCATCACGACAATCTTGAATATATACATTTCTGATTTTGCGATATTTTGCCCAATTCTGATCAGTGTTAGTTTTCTTAGCCTGCCTATGGAATCGTTCAACTTTGCGACGTATTCGCCTGAGATTGTTGCTGTACAATGACAAAACTAGGTGAGTGTGTTTTCCAACACACGGGAAAGATCGAGTTTGAACTGGCGGAAGAATACAAGAGAGCACGAGACCGAAGGTCGAGTGCTTTCTGATGTTCTTCCGCCAGGTCAAACGAGATCTTTCCCGTGTGCTGGAAAACACACGAAACAGGTTTTGTTTTTATCACATGCTATAAATTTATGATTCTGAAATATTTGAAAACCCAAACCATGTACATTAGAGTGAAATTGTACCAAAGATTGCAAGAACTTCTTACAATCCTTGATTGTACCAAGGACCCTTGTACTGAGCAGATCGAAGACCCGTAAACATGTGCGTTGCTAGGAAACAGTATAAACAATGCAGATCATCTGGTCGTCAATTACTTTGTATTATGACGTCACGGTGGTTGTTCGTTTTCTGCATGGTTATATGCTGCTAAGGTTGAATCGCGTGATGTTTCATTGTCACGTCATAGAACACTCGTGATTTCATTGTTCTCTCAAATCATGTGAATATGTGAAATGTGAAGCAAAATGTGAAGAAAAAAATAGTGCAAACATGATGTTTCCGGCAAAGGTTATCACACTGTCGGAAATCACTGTGTGTTCCTACTGTTTGTAGTGTAAGATAAATTCATAGCATGTGATAACACGGTTTATCATGACGTCGAACAGTAACTAGGCGATTGGGAATATACACTTTAGCAGCATCGATCACAGTTGTGGTCCAAGCTGTTACTGCTTGGTCAATGTCAGTGAAATAATTGCAGACCACATTCCAATCAATGGTATTCAGATGGTTTCTAAGGCCCACAAGGTCTGCACGGTTGTAGTCCCACATCAGCCTTGTATATGACTTGTATATGTGTTATACCTATAGTACAGTGGTCATTGGACATCAAAGGTGCAAGAACATGAGTGTCAATTACATACGCGTTCATGTTACTCACTATACGGTCCAGACATGTCTGTGAACTGATGGTTATTCGAGTAGGTTCGTTTATGTGATGAACGTGTTAAGGGGTGCGCCGTCACGTGTGCGGTCATCCGCATTTAGATCACAAACAATAGTTATGTTGTTGATGTTCGCCTGTTTAGCATCATCACACATATACTGCAAATATTCCCAAAACAACGGTGTAGAACGAGGAGGTCTATATATAGTACAAAGAGGAAATGTATTGTTTTCTGACCTCACCTCCAACCACAGGGCTTCTATTTCGCTCAACTCAAGATCATAACGTCTCCGTATTACAAGATCCACTGAGGCCCACACAGCGACACCGCCCCCATTCAAGTCATTGGGTCTGTCGCGTCTGATTATGGGGTGATAACCGGTGATAAAGTAATCATCGTCGGAAACTTTTGACGACAACCAAGTGTAAAGTTCAGCGGGCGCCCGCTACAGGGCGTCCGGCACTACTCTACGGAACACTACAACCAGGTACAGTCAGCCCGGAACGAGTCCGGCCGTCATACACTACAACATAACACATCAATGCATCTTCACCAACACCTTAACTACAACATGCATATTACACAGTTATGGTAATGTAGCCGTATGTAGAGCCCGAGATGCCATAGGAGCGGCACCACGGAACCCGTACACGTGGGCATGTTGCTGGCCAGCCTCGCCGAAGGCACTGTCACAGAGATGGAACTCTCAGCCAGCCCGACGGTCTGCCAGAGCCTACGTCACACCACCCAGGGTAGGGAAGAGACTGGCGATCCACAGGGCTTGCGCCCCCGAGTCAGCAACTGTCTCTCCCCAGCCCAGGCCCCCAAATGGAAATCGTCCCCAGGGCCCGCGAGGGCCTTACCCAAGACACGAGGACGTATAGCTCATGGCGAGCCTCTCGTCCTGCCTCTCGGCTTGCTCTGGGACAATCTCTCAGATCAAGCCAACGCTCGAGTATATATCGGGCACAAGAGGCGGGAGGAGAAACTAGGTCAAACCATTGTTATAGTTTACTGGGCGCGATTGAGTACAGTGCGTTGCTGGGGCAACGCTCCGAACGCTCCGAACTGAAGCGGTCTAAAAATAGGCCGTAAAACTGGTTAGTGTTTTGCAAAGACTCCTGCCGCGATCTTCGGGCAAAATGGCCACACAAGTTTCTGACACTGTAATGATGTCATATTTACCACCTAGTTGTAATGAGATCTGGTTCAATTTTTGAGAGTCACGTTTCATACTCTGAATGTTGGCATGACAAATGCTTAGCTTATTCGTTGGAACAGGACCTGGATTCAGTTCGATGTCACAAGATAATGGGGTACGGAAGTAGTCAGTGATAGCCTGACGTTTCTCATTCTGTCTGTCATGTGAGTTGGGTGGTGTGATATCCTTCCTCTTACTTCCACGTGATTTGGGAGTGGACACCTCACCACGCGCGCTGGTGCGACGAACAAGACAGGGCTGTGATTGGGAAGTGCTGGTCATGGCTTAATCGACCTGACTCAACAACTCGGGCGAGGAAACTGTGTCGTCAGGGTGGAGAGCCTGTGAGAGCATGTCGTCAGCCAGTTAGATCAGGGATGTGCGATCACGTTTGGGTGTTTTGTTGCGGCGTGAGTCCCTGAGGTCTTCTAGTAGAAGGCCCAACACGTTGTCTCCTGGCCAATGTGATCGGGGCTGTCGGAGAGTCACGTCAGGTTGTAGACCGGAAGCCCAGAACATGTTGCGAGTGGCTTCCACAATCATCTTGGTACCCGTACCAAGTAGTTTGTTCCTAATTCTGGACCTGTGTCGAACTTTAGGTCAAGGATCTGTCTCATGATATCTACTCGTACCTGATGTCATTCCGAGAGTTCTTCATTGTTGAGAGTGTCACCAAGATTCTTGGCATCAATAGGACGCACCACATCAAGAATATTGTCTGCGACATCTGGTCTGTTCAAGTGCATCGCCTTCAAAAACTGGTAGCAATGCTCTGATGTTCTGAAGAGCTGGTCATCCCACTGGAGGAGCACCGGATAAAAGTTAGAGAGAGGATCTCTTCCTCCTCTGAAGATCTCCAAGTCGGGGTTATTGGTGTTTTTGCCACAGTTCTTGGTGTCATGGTCCCCAAGGCACTTCCTGCAGTTTATCGGCTGGCCGTCATAGTACACTGTGATCTTCAGAGACTAGTTGTGGTGATGTCAGGTTTTAGAGGATCAGGGACTTCAAAGGTACTGTGTCGAGGGAGTTGCTTGTGTATGGCAGAAGCATAACAGAACCTGTTCCCATTTAGCAGCGTGTGGCTAGGGTCGTCTTTGGGTTTCGCTTTCGCCTTGGTGACTCGTGAGGAACGTGTTGCCCACTGGTCCACCCAGTCTTCGATGTCCTTGTCAGTGACGGAGAAAGGTATCCCATGGATGGATATTCTCGTGTTTTTGCCAGCAAAACCCTTATCCGCGGCAGCAAAGTCGGTGAGTTCATACTCGGCATCGTTCATCCTCAGAGTGACTATGGAGAGTATCTTCTTTTTAGTGGGGAGATCTCTGCAGTAGACAATGAACATAGGCTCAGTTGTTACTACTCTCTGAATGGATATGATGTCACCGTCTTGCAGGATGTAGCCTGAGACTGATTTCACTTGGGATACGATTAAGCGTAGCATATTGAGTTCGGTGATGAACGGCATCCCTGCGCAGGGCAGGCCTATCCAGAGGTTGTGGTTCTTCAAAGCACCTTCCATGGTCTCGGGGGCTGGCTGCATATTAACGTGGTTGATGTCAGTAACGGGTCACCGTAGTCGTCAGGCGTGTGGTCAGATATGTGAGAATGATCACTAGACCGTGACGATTTTTCAACCGGCCTTCCCCTTAGTAAAGTTAGATGATGTAAACAAACTCTCACACCGGGCGATAATGTGGAGATGTTACAATCTGGGGTCACTTTCACACAGTTTAACTTGGGAAAATGTCAATTCAAGAATTCTTGGGATGGGCAACACCCTATGTGCTTCACCTGTGCAGTCAGAACTTGAATTATACAGTCAAATTAGTTGATTTTATCGTTTCAAGTTTGGTAGTATCAATATCGGAGTGTATGGAAGGCCTTGATATGCTCATAATTATGATATATTTTGATTATTGTCGTGACCTTGAATTTGACCATTGACCTAATTTTCAAGGTCACAGGACAAAATGGCTAATATATCGCTTCTTATCGACTTTACAGCTTAGGAATCAATCATGAACATATAGGAAATGATATATACAGATTATTCTGTTTTGTACTACCTTAACTTTGACCTTTGATCTAAATTTCAAAGTCACAGGGCAAAATGACCAATATCTCACTTATTATCGACTCTACAGCTTAGGAATCAATCGTGAACATATGGAAAATGATATATGCTGAATATTGCCAAGAACTTGAATTCGACCTTTGACCTCATTTCCAAGGTCAAAAGGCAAAATGGCTAATATATATCTTGCTTCTCTATAGACTTAATAGCTTGGGAACCATTTGTGGACATATGAAAAATGATATACTAGTACACTGAATATTCTGATGATCTTGAATTTGACCTGGACCTTATTTTCAAGATCAGAGCACAAAATGGCTAATATCGTGCTTATTATCGACTTTACAGCTTAGGAATCAATTGTGAACATGTAGGAAATGATATATGCTGGATATTGTCAAGACCTCGAACCTTATTTTAAAGGTCACAGCACAAAATGGCTAATATCTTGCTTATTATCGACTTTTCAGATTAAGAATCAACAGTGCAAATATATGGCATGATGTCTGCTGAATATTTTGATGACCTTGAATTTGATTATTGACCTCATTCTCAAAGTTATAGGACAAAATTGCTAATATCTTCCTTGTTATTGAATTTACAGCCTAGCAGTCACTTGTGGACATATGAGGAATAATAAACATCATTTACATATTGGCTGGATATTCTCGCGGCCTTGAATTTGACCAGAAGAGGTTTTCAAGACATTTGGAAATGATAAATGAATGAGGATTCAGTTAAAGTTGTTATTTGCTATTTTTTTTTGTATTTCTTTTGGGAATTTGATACTGACCAGACATTGTTTATGAAGTAAACATGATAATTCAATTTTTTCACTCTTAATGAAATTTTTGGATGAAACTTTCAACATATTTCTATGATGATGTCATGATCAAAAGATTATTGTATGAGGAATCGATAGATTATCAATTGGTATAAAGCATAGATTGTATTATTTCATTTCACTTTTGTACATTTTTATACCTCTGGATTCTTCTTGCAGTGTTTTTTAATCAGTTTAACGGGATGTGCCGGCTTTTATCGCAAATTTGCGAAACCCACACCAGTGTATGCTGAATCTAAGAGAGTCGTCCGGAGCAGTCGGGAGACGGGAGATACATAGGGTGAGGTCAACGACAATCACGTATACTTGAGGGGCCGGTAATAAGAAGAATCTTCTGAAACAAAAATCTCAAGACTGTCTGAATAGGATTTGAGGAATTTGCAGTCAAAGTTCAAAATTTGGGCATTTTTCATCGAAAGTGGCCATCATTTTGATAAATTAGCCCAAAGTCCAAGACAGGTTATCGGACAAAATATGAGTTATATTTTAGATAATTTGTTATTTTGTCCCGTGACCTTGAAAATAATGTCACTGGTCAAATGCAACGTCATGAGAATATCCAGCAAACATGAATATAATTTCCCATATGTCCACAATTGCTTGCTAAGCTGTAAATTCAATAACAAGTGTAAAGTTATTGACTACCGTCCGCTCTTCGGGATCCTCGAGGATAGTCCTCTCTCATCCGAGTCCTTGCGGACGCGCATCCGCTATTCCGGATCCTCGCGGCAGGGCCGCTCACCGGAGGTCGCGGCGGACACGGTAACTACTTCATCATTAACGGTAACCAGGTAACAGCCCACCCGACACTCCCAGGCCTACGGACACCGTTCAGAAACTGGTTCATCACCACGGTGTTAACTGGCGGGGCCTGGCGAGCCGCGGTCTGCCTCGGGGACGGAACCCCGTACAGTCCGACATGCTGGCCAGAGCCTCTGTCACATGTCCCGGGAAGGGAGAGAGCTGGCGATCCACAGGGCCGAAGGCCCCCGAGTCAGCAACTCGTCTCTCCCAGCCCGGGCCTCCCCACGGAAATCGTCCCCAGGGCTCTAGGAGCCCACTACTCAGACCCAGGGAACACAAAGCTCATGGCGAGCCTCGTGTGCGTCCTAGTCTCGATCTTGGACAATCTCCTCGAACGAGTCGCTTCCAGTGTATATATAATACACCACAAACTGTAGGACGCACGCGAGGTTAAATCGATCCATTGTTATAGTTTACTGGAGCGTAAATTACAATACGTCGCCGTGGCAACGCACGCTCGAACGGAGCATGTCAAAACAAGGCCAAGTACAGAAAGGCCACATAAATGGCTTTTATGTTTACAATCACCTGCCGCGTGCTTAGGGCAAAATCGCCACATTACCCCCTTCTTACAATGTTGGTCCCCAACATGTTCCGCCCGCGCCCAAAATGCTCGAAACCCGACGAAGGCTTCGCATGGCGGGGGCCGGAAGAAGGCACGATGGCAACGCCCGGAAGTCACGGCGCAAACACTAGGACTTTAAGAGTCCCTTTTGGAAGAATGGGGAACTACCCCCGGACTTATGGAGTAAACTATAACGCGCTTTGCAATTTTGAATAAATCCTCATAAACAAGCTAAAATTTTGACCGAGGTGGTCCAAAACCGTGTGATGACCTTGAAAGGTCATCCATTATAAAAGGACGGTGTGTCGAGTCTTTGGAATATCTTTAAGGTTAGACTTTAAATTTAGAAATTTTGTAAAACGACACACCGAGTGATCAAAAGTGATAGTACCTCTAAAATGTTGCCGACCGCCCTGCCGGCCGGCTCCTCAGATCCGCAGAGCGGGTCTGAGGCAGGGCGGAGCCGCGGAAGCGACTCCGGCACGCCCGCATGACATATGTACATCTAGCAGACACACATACACCTGCGGACAGCTGTCGCAGACAGCTATCAAAGCCAACGCGGCAAGCCGCATCGACTGCCAGTATCTGTATACTGCAACCCGCACAGGCCTGTGTACAGACACGCAGATGGACGGACGTCTGCACTTTCATGCAGCCGCCCGCCCGCCCGCACATCTTCAGCACGGCCCGCATGGGGAGTTTACAACTGACAAAATCACCCGCATCTCGAACACCGGACACGCGGATCCCGCGGAATTCAGCGCCGCATCGGCGGACGAAATGCGGATGGCACAAAACACATGTGCTACACATCTGGAGATTAATGAAAATCCGAGAACGACATTTTTACATATATATACATGTAACAAATGACAGCTATACTACACGTGCAGCAATGCACGCGGTGTCGCTGCAAAACTCTGTCCCCGGTCATACTGACACACTGCCGTACCAACATACAAACACCATAAAACTCATGCGGAGGCAGTCATTTCCCTCCGGTGACTCCAAATCAAACCATGTATACGGGTAGAAACGCATTTCTATCCCGGGGGACCTCGCAAATAACTACAGTAATTAAGATCAGTCATTAGCTAAAGCTTCCGCACTGGCGGTAAATGACGTGAAATTAATCACCAAAGCAAGGTAGAAATTGGGCATAAAATTGACAGTAACCACTAACTTGTGGCTTGTACGAATATGTCAGACGAAAACAACAATAAATTGCCGTTCTCCAGTCTTTTCAAATATCACAGCAATCCGTCACTGTCAAAATTAGCGCAATCCCTTACACCCCTCTCGCGAAAGCAGAAATCTCCCGATTTCTTACTCTCTTTTGCACCGGAAAGGAAATTTCACATACTTGTCTCACTTTGTATCAGTAAATGAGCAAGAACAGAATTCTCCAGAGACATGCCGCACACTTGTGGCTTATAATCCTCCCATAAATAATAAATGAGATGGAAAATAAACAAAATCACTCCCCATAGCCGCTGGCACGCTTACAGGGCGATCGGACATACCCATGACGTCCGGACAGACAATCGGGCGCCCTATGGGCGTTTGCAAAGCGCCCACTAGCAACCCCGACGTACTGCCCGGCCGCGGAGCGGTGCCCGGTCCAGCCCAGAGCCTCCTCAAACGACTACCGGAGCGCGGAGCCAATAGATTTAGACGCGGAGCCGGCATGGTCCATAACCGCACTGGTTAGGGGGCGAACCCTTCATACCGGCGCCCAATCTAGAGGCGCCCAAAGATGGTGAAAGCAATAGCCGGCGGACGTCCGGGGCTGCCCGCGGACGGAGTCCAGGCCGGACGTCTACCATTGTACGGCGTATTGCCCTTATCCAATGAAGATGAAATTGGAATTAGAAGCCACCACAAGTGTTGCGCATGTAATATACGACCCCCTTCTTAGAAGGAGGCCGGGGTTCCGGTCATTCCGGCCGGACCGCGTATTATAAGGTACGATCCGGACGAGAACGAGCGTCACCCGCTGCCGCGGCTGGTCCGCACACGCGGACTTAACAACCGCTCCATTATCATAATGGATAGTCGGTTTCCTGCCGTAAGAAACCTTAATCTACTATAACCGCAATTACAGTAGTGGCTCACGGGGGATAACTACACCGAAGTGCGTCATCTTAAAGCGCCGCGGACGCCGGACGAGTCACGCGGACGAACCGCGGACATCAGTCCTCATCGGCGGACACTATCCCCGCGTCCAGAGCCAGTTCCCCAAATCCGTGGGAAGACGCTTCTCCCGTAGCGGACGTAAATCCCAACCTCAGTCTGGCCATATAAGAGGTTGTCCCGGGACCAGGGGCGTCCGGCCGAATCAGTAAATTCGTCCGGCCAGCGTAACCGTTGTACGGATTACGCCGGACAGCCGTCCACAAGGTGCGGACCGGCCATCCGCACGTCCCTGGCGCTAGAAACTACAGGAGGGCGGATGCGGAGCGGCGGCGTTACGACATGAAAGTCTCCGCGGACCTCAACTCCGAAGATGGCCACAAAGTAGCCACCCGCGGAGGTAAGTCGTGCGGACTCTCACGGAACGACCTAAAACCCGTCCGTAGTATGATCGACGGGTACCGCAGACGCATCCGCATGGGCGGAAGGTTATTCCCACCCATACCGGGCTGGCGCACGTGGTTTCCGGCGTGGCCGCCCGTCATCCGCAGGTACTGGAGGGAGTGGAGGTACCTGCGGATCGCCGTCATCTGGCTGATAGCCACCCAGCCCATCATCTGACGGGTCAGAGAGGTCCGGGAGGCCCACCATACGGCGCACACGCTCGTCCGGAGTCCGCGGATGCTGACCGGACGGATCCCATACGGGAGCATCATCCGGTTCCGCATCTTGAATTAGCGGATCCATGACCAGCGGGCCCTCGTACTTCTTCAGATTATCGATATGGACAACCAGAACCCTGTCCGGATCGGAATCCCTCCGGATCCGGTAGTCCACATCTGTCACCTGTTTCAGTACGGTAAACGGGCCTATCCACGGCTTAGCAAATTTATTGCCTTGCTTAAGCGGCGGATAATAGTAGCGCACCTTGTCGCCTTCCGCAAAAGCTGGCCTACCCTTAGCATGGGCGTCATAGCCTCGCTTCTGCCGGAGGGCAGACTTGTCCAGGCGCGCGCGCGCGAAATCATGGGCGTTCGCCAGGGCGCGGCGAATCCACTCCACGTATTCCGGACCGCACTGGGGTACTGCGCCGGTCTCTGCCGCAGTTGGATACATAATATCCACGGGCAAATTTAGCTCCCGGCCGTACAACATCGCGTGCGGAGTAACTCCGGTCGAAGAGTGGACCGACGACCTGTACGCCATTAAGACATACGGGAGGTGGTCATCCCAATCATTCGCACGATCATTCACAAAGGCCGCCAGCATGTTGAGGACCAATCGATTAAAGCGTTCGACCTGGCCATCAGACTGGGGCCTGTAGGGGGTGGTCCGCACCTTGGTACTGCCTAGCATCTGTGCTAGGTTTCGGAACAGGTTGCTCTCAAATTGCGTGCCCTGATCCGAATGTACCTGTTTAGGTACCCCATGGTACACCACCCATCTATTCACCAATAACCGAGCTACCTCGTCCGCAGTCTGGCGGCGCAGTGGGTAGGCGTCGGTATACTTGGTAAAATAGTCGGATATCACCAGGATGTACCGGAAACCGCGCGGGGTGACCCGGTGGGTATCCAGTATATCCAGAGCTATCCGATCAAACGGCGCGCCCGCCTTAACCGTGGTTAAGGGGTGGCGGCCAGGAGTCGGGACTCCTTTGCGAGCTTGACACCGAGGGCAGGCTGCGCACCACCGTTGCACGTCCAAGCCGCTACCAGGCCAATGAAAGCGCTGTTGTAGCCTATGGACGGTCCTCCGGATTCCCAAGTGACCGGTCACCCGGAGGTCATGCAACTGGTGGAGTACTTCTTTCCGCAGCTCCGCCGGAAGCACCAACTGCCATATTGGAGGCAGTGGGGTCGGTGGCTCATAGCGCCGGTACAGGAGGCCATCCCTCAAGGAGAGTCGTTCCCACTGAGATACTAGAGACAAGGTCTCCTCCCTGTAGGTCTTCCGCTCATCCTTCAAGGGCTTCTGGCCGGCCTCAAGGGCTGTGATTACCGGTGCCAGAGCTCTGTCAGCTCTCTGCGCCGCAGCTATCTGCGCCGGAGAGTAGCCACCCAAGTAATTAGGCTCCTCATCCGTCGCGTCCGGCTGCGCCGCAGCGGCCATCACCACAGGGGGCAAGGACCGCTCATACTCAGACTCTCCAGAGGACGAGGGTACCCACGAGGAGTACACCGCCGGACTCGAGGAAGACTCGCTGGAGCTGAGCCGCACCTCCGCTTCATATGCGGGACGCCCTCGCCGATATCGGCGGGTCCGCGCGCGGAGATGAGCCCTAGACGCTCCGGCCGCCGTGTTGTTAGAGGGGGCGGCGGCCTGCGGTCTCCCCGGAACGTCCAATTCCGAGTCTGAGGACGAATCCGCGGCTTGCTGGAATGGTGCCATCCCTGCACAACCCGGATTCTTGCACTTATGACAACGGGACAGGCCGTCCGCGTTGCCGTGCAACTTACCAGCGCGATGCTCTATCTGCATGTCATACTCTTGAAGTTTGACGAGCCACCGCGCCACCAAGCCATCGGCCTCACTATAGTTGAGGAGCCATCTCAGCGAACTATGATCAGTCCGCAAGCGGAAATGGCGTCCCAACAAATAGTGCCGGAAGCGCTTGGTCATCGTAACCACCGCGAGCAACTCGCGATGAGTGGTACAGTAGTTCATTTGAGAGCGGCTCAAGGCCACACTCGCATAAGCTACTACCCGCTCTTGCCCGTCCACGATCTGCGAGAGGACACCGCCGAGCGCGAAGTTACTCGCATCGGTGTCCAAGATGAACTCGCAGTCCGGACGAGGGTGCCGCAGCACCGGGGCCACTACCAAGGCCTGCCGGAGTCCCGAGAAGGCGTTAGCCTGCTCGGCGGACCAAACAAAATCGGCGCCCTTTTCCGTGAGGATAGTAAGGGGACGCGCGATCTCCGCAAAGCCGCGAATAAACCTGCGGTGGTAGCTCGCGAAGCCCAAGAAGGACCTCACGTCCGCCACGTTGCAGGGCGGAGGCCATTTCTGCACGGCCGCCACCTTTGCGGGGTCTGGTCTCACTCCGGTGCCCGTTACCATGAAGCCCAAGTACAGGATTTCCTGCGCGAATAGCTCGCACTTACTTGGCTTCAATTTAAGCCCTGCTCCGCGGATGCGATGGAGCACCATCTGGAGGTTGGTGAGGGTTTCCTCGAACGACCGGCCATACACGACGACATCGTCGATGTAGACCATACATCGCTTCCAGAGGAACCCTTTGAGTACCATCTCCATGAGGCGCTCGAACGTCGCTGGTGCGTTACAGAGCCCGAACGGCATTACCTTGAATTGGTAGAGCCCGTTCTTGGTAACGAAGGCAGTCTTCGCCCGATCACTCTCCTCCATCTCCACCTGCCAATACCCGGAGGCCAGATCCAGAGCACAGAAATAGTGCGACCCGGCCAGGGCATCGAAGGTATCCTCAATGTGCGGGAGAGGATATGAGTCCTTCCGCGTGGCATCGTTGAGTTTCCGATAGTCCACGCAGAACCTCCACGAGCCGTCCTTCTTCTTCACCATAACCACCGGACTGGCCCAAGGGCTGTCACTGGGTTCGATGATGTCCAAGTCGAGCATCTTTTGCACCTCCTGGTCTATGACCTCTTGGTGCACTATTGCTGCCCGACGAAGACGCTGCTTGAGAGGACGCTCGTCCACGAGGTCGATGCGGTGCTTGGCGACGTCAGTCTTGCCAACCGCACCATCAGGACCCATGAACACATCCGCATACTGCCGCAGCAGTCTGCGGAGCGCTTGGCGCTGCTCTTCATCCAGCCGGTCCTTCGGAACCCGAGATTCCAAATGGTCCGGCAGGGTGAACGGATCATCTCCGGCGGCCGCCGCCGCGCACGCAGCGCGGCAGACCGGATCGTCGGGGATGACACGACTCGAAGCCGCGGGAATAGCAGTAGCTGCTATGCATCCGCGCTTCAGTACAATCGGAGCATCCGTAGGATTCACCACAAGGCTGGGCATCGCGCGGGGGTTGGACATGACCAGGGCCCCACCCAGCACGAGCCCAGTTCCTGCGGCGAAACTGCTCACGGGTTGCACTATACACGGACGACCATCGAGGGGCATGCGGGGACGCCGCGGCCTCGTCTCGATGATCATCTCACTCATCGGCGGCACTACTACAGTGCGCGATGTCCGCATCTGGAATGAATGCATCGGGCCCGAGCGGAAGAGGAAGTGTGTGTCCTCTCCCATCCGGAACTCGCCAGCGCTAAAGTTGGCAATCACCCGGTGGACCCGTAGGAAATTCATCCCAATTATCCCGGCCGCTCCGATATCCGCCACGATCGCCTCTGTCAGATACACCTTGTCCCCAAGGGTAATAGGCAGATCGATGATGCCATGGATACGGATGCGGTTGTCTCCCGCTCCGTAGAGCTTGTATGGTCCGGGATCTCGCAACTCAAGGTTGCGGAGTGCGGGCTCCTTCCTAAACGTTCCGGCGGCCACGAGGGTCACCTCCGAGCCTGAGTCTATGAGGAACCGGACCGGCTCCCGTCCGAAGGACAGGGGCAGGTACCAGCAGGGGTCCCTCACCAGCGCGCAGGTCGGGCGATACCTTTCGCACGCGCTGGGCTCATCTACGGAGTCCTCGCCATCCGCCTCAGCCGCGGAGGAGCTAGACTGGTCTCCAAGGACTACTTCCGGAGAAGTCATATCCACTTGGGGTCCGTCCTGCTCATCAGCGGGTGGGGCGGCATCGTCTGCCACCGAACAACTATCCCCGGACGCAGTGTTGGTCGCCACCACGTCCGGATCTAGTTTCCCTGCCGCGGGTTCCGATTCTGCTGTCCCGGAGGACCAGACCGGAAGGAATTCCTCCGTTGCGGGCCAGGGAGAGCTCCCTGGTATCCGCGCGACCGCAGGCGTTCCAACAACTCCGGACACTTCAGCCAAAAGTGTCCCTGCTTTCCGCAGAAGTAGCAGGGACGGTTCTGAGCTGGTCCGGAGGTGAACGCGCAACATTCTGCGGCTCCCGGAGCTTCGAGCCCGGCGCAGTGCGCAATCATCTGCGCGGCGCCGAGGTCGTATTCCTCTATGTCGCACTCGTCCGAAGGCGAGTGCGGCGCGGCGACCGGTGCCGCAGGTGCGGGCGCCCCTGTAGAGGGTGCCGGCGCACTAACCCACTGCTGGGTAGGTTCCCTGGCGGGTTCCCGGACGACCGGGTCCTGCCACGGGGTTACCTGCGATGCCTTGACCGGAGGAGGAGTCGCCACCTGCGCGGGTACAGCCGGGGCCGGAGCCGAGGCTGGAGGCAACTGTCTAGGACGGACAGCCATCTCAAGCGCAAGTGCGGAGTCTATCGCCTCCTCCATCGATCGCTTTTCATGGGTGGCCAGCCCGTACGCTAGGTGGTAAGGCTGGCCATCGATGAACTGATCGATCAGCATCGTCTCGAACCGTCTGGAGTCCATGTCCGGAAAGGCTTTCCGGCCGAGTATGCGTAAGCTGTACGCATAGTCTGTCACGGACTCAGTCGGCTGGCGGATACGCGCCTTGAACTCTCGTTCAGACTGCCGCCGATTGGTCGTCGGCGGGAACAGCAGGCGAAGTTGACGAGCAACCTCGCCGAACGTCACTGTTCCTACCGGCAGACACGGCATCACGCGGAGAGCTTTCCCTTCCAGGCTCCCCGCGAGGACGTGTCCAGCCTCAGGCTGGGACCATCCTTCGTACACGGCGGTACGCCATACCTGGAGCAAGTAGTCCTCCAAGTCGGCGTTATCCCCGTTGAACCGTTTCCGCCACGAAGAGTGGTCGGGCCCGTCATCGCGTTTGTTACGCGCCCGACGTGCGGTCCCGGCTCCGGGGTCGTCCGTGTACTGCGGCAAGTTCCGCGCGCTTCCCACGCCTGCGGCGGAGTCTGCCGGAGCAAACATCGACGCCGCGGACATAGGAGCAGGGAAGCTCACGTTTGCCGCCGGGATCATTCCCGCTGAAAACCCACTCTGGCTAGGTGCGGGCGGGGCTCCCATCGAACCTACTGGGTAGGCTCCAGAAGGGGCGGCAAAGCTTGGGGCCGAAGCCGCCTGTTGCCACTGCCCGTCCGACACACTGTACGTGCCAGGGTAAGTCGACCACGCGGCTTGCGCTCCAACCGTCGGAACGGTCGACGCGGTCGCCAACGTGGTGCCTCCGAGCCGCGGGGCAGGCGCGGGTCCCATTGCGGGGGCCACTGGCGCCTGCGGACTCGGCAGGACTTGGGGAGGGGCTACTGGCCCAGACATCCCCGGACTTAGGGTGACCGACGGGTCAACGCTCGAATGCAGCTGATTCCGCTTGAACAGTACAAGCGCCTCGGAAATCAGCCACCTCTCCCTCTCCGTCAAAGGCCCCGAGTTGCCTTGTGACAGCGGAGAAGGGGAGCGGTTCCGCCGGTCTGATCGTCCCTGATGGGGCGACCGGGCGCGGTCATAGCGCCCGAGGGGAGCCAGCTCACCAAGTGCGTCGGTGAGCTGATCCACCACACTGCCCGGTGCGGACCGACCAGAACCCATGCCAGAGGCCCGCGAGGGAGCCCACCCGGCCGGGTGCGGCATCTGGTAAGACTGGTCCGCTCGTCCAGAAGGACCCGCATGCATCGGCGCTCGATTCCGGACGCTCAAAGGCGTCTTATGGAAGGGTGCCGATTGCCACGGATCTGTTCTGGGCGCGGGCGGGCGCGGCGTAGAGCCGTTGCCAGCTCCACCCACCGCGCCTAACACGTCAAGGTCCGGCCTTGACGGCAACTCCTGCTGCGGCCCCGCGGGGCCCGACTCTACGTCCGAAGACGGAGCCAGGGACGCCGGAGTCGTCTCCGCGGACGGGGTCTTGTCCACGGAGGTTTCCGCGCGTTCCTTCCGGCCGCCGGAGTCGTCCGGAGACGTCTCACGGGGGCTGTCGCGTGACCGGGTGTGGTCCGCGACACTTCCACCCTTATCCCTCCCCTTGGATTCATCGGCCTTATCTTTGGCCTTCTCTTTCGCTCTCGTCATTTTTTTCGAGACGTCCTTGAGGAGCGGGCGATCCCCAGGGACTAAGGAGGCGACAACACTGTGACGGTAGGCTGCGATGGAACACTGTCGGACTGATCCTGGTCACGGCACCAATGTAAAGTTATTGACTACCGTCCGCTCTTCGGGATCCTCGAGGATAGTCCTCTCTCATCCGAGTCCTTGCGGACGCGCATCCGCTATTCCGGATCCTCGCGGCAGGGCCGCTCACCGGAGGTCGCGGCGGACACGGTAACTACTTCATCATTAACGGTAACCAGGTAACAGCCCACCCGACACTCCCAGGCCTACGGACACCGTTCAGAAACTGGTTCATCACCACGGTGTTAACTGGCGGGGCCTGGCGAGCCGCGGTCTGCCTCGGGGACGGAACCCCGTACAGTCCGACATGCTGGCCAGAGCCTCTGTCACATGTCCCGGGAAGGGAGAGAGCTGGCGATCCACAGGGCCGAAGGCCCCCGAGTCAGCAACTCGTCTCTCCCAGCCCGGGCCTCCCCACGGAAATCGTCCCCAGGGCTCTAGGAGCCCACTACTCAGACCCAGGGAACACAAAGCTCATGGCGAGCCTCGTGTGCGTCCTAGTCTCGATCTTGGACAATCTCCTCGAACGAGTCGCTTCCAGTGTATATATAATACACCACAAACTGTAGGACGCACGCGAGGTTAAATCGATCCATTGTTATAGTTTACTGGAGCGTAAATTACAATACGTCGCCGTGGCAACGCACGCTCGAACGGAGCATGTCAAAACAAGGCCAAGTACAGAAAGGCCACATAAATGGCTTTTATGTTTACAATCACCTGCCGCGTGCTTAGGGCAAAATCGCCACACAAGTAAGATAAAATAGCAATTTTGTTCTATGACCTTGAAAATAAGATCGAAATTCAAATTGAAAGTCATCAAAATATTCGGCGTACATCATTCTCCTACATGTGCACGATTGATTCCTAAGCTGTAAAGTCGATAATAACTGAGGTATTAGGTGACATGTTGTCCTGTGACCTTGAAAATGAGGTCAAAGGTCAAATTCAAGATCACGACAATGATCTGCATATAGCATTTCCTATATGTTCATATTTGATTCTTAAGCTGTAAAGTCGATCAGAAGCGAGATATTAGCCGTTTTGTAGTTTGACCTTGAAAATGAGGTCAAAGAACAAATTCAAGGTCATTAGAATGTTCGGTGTATATCGTTTTCTATATGTCCACAATTGATTCCTAAGCTGTAAAGTCGATAATAAGCGAGATATTAGTCATTCTGTGCTCTGACCTTGAAAATTAGGTCAGAGGTCAAATTCAAGGTCATGAAAATATTCACCATATATCATTTCCTATTGTCCACAATTGATTTCTAATCTCTAATCTCAATATTAAGTGAGATAATAGGCAAAATGCGTCCCATTATAAAGCATAAAGAAATTCAATATGGGAAAGTCCCATTTGGGTGGAGTTTGGGCCGAGAATGACCCACTTCGAGTGATTCAAGGGTAACGAAACTTATAGACGGCGCAGGGGTACATATGAAGAGTGTTATGTATCAATAAGAAAAAAAGATACTGAACGGATTCTGAGAATACGACCGTCAAAGTCCAAAATTGTTTCGTCGAAAATGACCGCCATTTTGAAAGAATTGCGAAAATAAAAAACTAAAAAATACCTCCCTCTCGAAAATTTCTAGGCCTTTTTGTGCAAAATTTCAAAAAGATTCGATTGTAAATTTTAAAGATAAAAAAGTAGACGGACGACGAACGCAAAGTCATGGCAATAGGTTATGCCTGGGTCACATTTACACAGGTCGCCGGCCGATGTGAGGACATCGGTGGTATTTACTGATGTTCCAGCCGCCGGTAACAGTTTGTCATCTTTCCCATATCTTTCGAGTGGTCATGAAACCACTAGGCATTGTCCACGGATGACCGCTATAGTCACCTACGATCGCGTGTCTTTACCGTGTCCGTCCAAATTTTGAGAATTTCAAGAAAGACTGACCAACCAACGATGCCCTACCGGAGACTGCTTGATACCCTACTGATACCTGTTTCGTGACCTTCAGATATGTACAAATCGGCCGGTTATCTGACAGGCACCTTCAGTACATTCATCGGCGCCCGGCAGGATACCCTGCGGTGATCGCCTGTTGAGCTACCCATATTGGTCGGCCGAAAATTCTGGCCGATTCCCTCGGCACTTGATGGGCAACTGAAAGGGTTCTGGCCACTCGCCGGTAGGCGTGCTAGCGATTCACTACGGATATTATTTTTCCAACGGTCGCCGCAAAATAATAACTCTGCGTTATTTTCTTCCGATGCCTCCACCGACGTGTCTCCGATGTCCGATTGTTGTGCGACTGTCATGGATGATCCTCAGGCGCTGGGTGGGTGACCGGCCGAATTGGCAAAATTTCAGCCTTTTCGGGCATCGATCATCGGCGTAGGCATCGGTGCAAATGTGACTCAGGTATTATCGGACCAAAGGTTCGGTAACCTAAAAATGCAGACGGACGACGTACAACGACGGGCGCAACGTCATGGCAATATTATCAGACAATAAAAACTGCATCCTCCTCGAATTATTTTTAGGTCTTTTCTAAAGATTTTGTGCAAACTTCAGGATAAAAATGTGAACGGACGGACGAATTGCCGAAATCCCTGGGTTACAAAAGTTCACACTGAACCTGTGGGACGTGAAATGTGATGACTATTTCTGTAAATGGGGCAAATCTAGTGTTTCCTCTGGTATCCACCAGTAGTTTGGGGGCTACGTGTTTTTTTTAGTCAATGGTTTTCATGCTGCGAAGTATAATCTGTCGATACAAAGAAATGAAGTATATCCATGAAATTAGTGTTGCCATGGTTACTGTTCACTCTGTGATGTCTTAAGCCAGAAGTTTGTCGACTGTCGGAGATACCGTATAGTGCATGGAGGTGGGTGTGTTGTCCATGTGTTTCGGGTGGTCCTGTCTAGATCTCGTCGAGTGGCCGTGCTAGGTCGTGTTGGCTATCTGTTGTTCCGGGCCCTTGACGTGTTGCTGAGTGTGTGTCTGTCGACGCAGTATGAGGCCCACTGCAGGCCGTGGTCTCACAGGCTGGCCGTGCCCGTGGCCTGTACATGTGTGTTGCATACCACTGCATCCTGCGGCTCGGTCGCGCCTCGCTGTTGTCAACCATATCCAGCAGCACGCGGTACATGAAGGTGGCGAGGACGGAGCCGGTTAGCGGCCCGACCCAGTACACCCAGTGGTCCCGCCAAATCCCTGTCACCATCGCCGGCCCCAGAGTTAACGCCGGGTTCATGCTGCACCCCGTGGAGCTGAAGCCACAGCTGATGCAGGTTGTCACGGTCATGCCGATGATGATGGGCGGCACGTAGAGCGCACGTCGCCGCGAGCCGTCGGAGACACCCAGCACGACCAGCATCAGGTAGAAAGTGAGCCAGACCTCGGTTAGCAAGCCCTGCCAGGGTGCCAGGGCCGGGTGCAGGACGGTGGGGCTCAAAGCAGCGGATACCTCAGGGGGCAGCATTGCCTGTAGCAACAGCACGGCCATCGTGGCGCCGGCCACCTGTAGCACGACGTAAACCAGACCGCGTGTCACCGTCATCTCACGCTGTATCGCCATGGATAACGTCACGCTCGGGTTCATGTGAATCCCTCCGAACTCGGCTTGTCCCCACGCAAGACAGCACACGGTGTAGCCCATGAAGATAGCCACCTGCTCCACTGTCCCCATGTCGTCCTTGCCCCACGTGAGACCCAGGGAGAAGGCTGCGAGCCCTAAAAGCATCGTCGTCAAGAATTCGGCGCCCAGGTCTCTGTAGAATGAAGGAGTCAACCACTCGCCCCACAAGGCCTCGCTATACTGCTGCCGAGTCATTGGCGCCATACTGCATGCTCAGCCGTCACTGAAGTATATATATCCCGCTCAATTCTGTATCCAGCGCTCCTAAGAGAGTGCACAAGGTTCACAACAGATTCAAGATATCGTGGACACTGTTCAGGTGACCTGCGCCCTTAAAAATTACCTATTCCGTATCCAGACACAGGAAAATTCGCTATCCTCGCGAAGATACAAACATCGCGGTTAGACGCGTGTGCAGTGACACAAAAACACACTGCTGTGATCCACCAATGACACTGATAGTCATACATTTATATAACAGATATGGAAGTATGCACATATAATGAATATTGCATCACATTGGAGATTTTTGTTATTGTTGTTCAATCTTGAGTAAAAAGACGTTATTTGTTCAGGGGGCTAATTAATTTCTGGGATCATGTGTGATGCTGGCGAGAGAGGATCAAGTACCGTCCAGACCGGTAGATCGGGTACAGAGTCTGGCCCATATAACGACACAATTTGATAGACTATCAGGTGATCTGACAGACTGCTGACCGCACGAATACTAGCACTCCACATCAAACAACATTCGATAATGCTCTCGTTTTTGGCAATCATTTCGGAAATCTACTTCCGATTGCGCATATAACTGAATGAGATGGTAAATATTACTGATAAAGCTAAACAGAGGGTTTGTAGAGGATTTGTTTGATGATCTTGGTGAAAAATTTATACTCTTTTATCGATATGCGGTATAAATAATTAAGTAATATGTGGCGATTTTGCCCGAAGATTGCGATAGGAGTTTGGCCGTTTCCGTACACCATAACGTTTCACACGAAGCTCGTGCTTCAACCTGGTGAGGTATTGTCTTTTATCCATTCACTACACTGATTCTTTGGACTGTGACGTCACACCCTCGGTCTCGTGTGCTGGCATCTACATAGCTGGTAGCCCCGCTTGATTTTGTTCAAGTTGTTTCAGAGTCGTCAAGGCGAGAGGCTGACGGTGGGCACATCCATGTGCTCCATCGGCTAGCTAGGATGGTTCCCGGGGGACCCCGGGGGCAATTCCAATCGGGGGGCCCAGGAGGGGGAGGGGCTACTTTGATCTGGGTGCTTCGCCCTGGGATGGTGCATATCCCTGTGGTGGACCGTCGGTGAGGCTGGCCAGCAACACGCCCACGTGCTCGTGTTCCAGGAAGCCGTTCAACACGCCCATGTGCTCGTGTTCCGGGAAGCCGTTCAACACGCCCATGTGCTCGTGTTCCGGGAAGCTGCTCAACACGCACACCTGCTCGTGGTCCGGGAAGCCGCTCAACACGCCCACGTGCTCGTGTTCCGGGAATGCCATTCAACACGCCCATGTGCTCGTGTTCCGGGAAGCTGCTCAACACGCCCACCTGCTCGTGTTCCGGGAAGCCGCTCAACACGCCCACGTGCTCGTGTTCCGGCAAGCTGCTAAACACGCCCACGTGCTCGTGTTCTGAAAAGCCGCTCAACACGCCCACGTGCTAGTGTTCCCAGAAGCTGCTCAACATGCCCACGTGCTCGTGTTCCAGGAAGCTGCTCAACACGCCCACGTGCTTGTGTTCCGGGAAGCCGCTCAACACGCCCACGTGCTCGTGTTCCGGGAAGCTGCTCAACACGCCCACGTGCTCGTGTTCTGGGAAGCCGCTCAACACGCCCATGTGCTCGTGTCCTGGGAAGCCGCTCGACACGCCCACTTGCTTGTGTTCAGAGAAGCCACTCAACACGGCCACGTGCTCGTGTTCTGGGAAGCCACTCAACACGCCCACGTGCTCGTGTTCCGGGAAGCCGCTCAACACGCCCACGTGCTCGTGTTCCGAGAAGCCGCTCAACACGCCCACGTGCTCGAGTTCGGGAAGCCGCTCCTATGGTGATGATGCAATGTCTGAGTTATGTATCGGGCCGGACCCGTCCGGCAGAGAATTACCTGATCATAGTTGAGTAGGCCTAATTAAAGTAGTACGCGCCACAAGAAAGCGGCACCTATCGAGTATTGATTGATTTCGTTAGCACGGCTGGTCTTTACAGCGTGCTTATAGGAGCGGTCCTCGTGTGTTTTACCAATCAACGCCCCAGGTGCCAATCGATATGCCCAAATATGGCACAACGCCACAATTGGGTTTTCCATAAGCGATCACTTTAGCCGTGTTTCACTTTTGATGCATGGATTCTATATGAAATGCGCGCATACTGAGAAAGTGCGCATATGAGTCGAATAAAGCCGAGTGCCGTATCAAAAGCGGATGCCTGTTTTTTTCTTGCAGAATAATCATGTGGGCCTACGTTTTGTGCAACATGTTATCTACAGTCATAATTCGCCATAATTCCACAATGACATTATCCATGCAGTTCACTGCCCTTCACAATAAGAACGCGCACTAATTACATCAATCTCCAAAAAGTAGCGAATATAGAAATTTTATTCTACATACACCAACAACAAAATCAAAGGAACATACATTGGACACCAGAGGAGACCATGGTGACCATGAAAGATACATATAATTACAGAACATAGATACCATTACAAACGATAAACCAAAATAAATGAAAACATGCAAAACGAGAAAAACTAGCGGCAGTTTAAACATGCGATTTACATATTAAAAAATTTGGTAGTCTAGGGATAGATATAGGTGGATCTAAAATAGTTTTAGATAAAATATAAATATAAGGGATTCGTCTGTAAGATAATGTTCTGGAAAAAAATTGCTGAACAAATTATTTCAATCGTCCATGGGTTTTGATACGATTTTGATCTGATATATATTCGACCGGTATGTACCCACTTTCGCGATATGCGCGGATGCATACGCGCAAGTAACACTGCATGTATGGTGGAAATACATCAATGAGCCCTTACTAGCATGTATCAGTGTCATGGACCGATCCTGAGCGTGGGTGATCCACACGGACCACCCCCGTCCACACAGGACATGAGTTATTGAGTGCCTCAGACACAACATGGACATTCCCATACCACCCATAACTGTAAAATAGCACTGTGCCATCCCAGATGACCCCGGCAAATGTCATTCCAAAACCTTTGTACGTGACTGTGTACTGAACCTTAACCAGTCCATTCAGGAACATCATTTACAACCACGTATCATCAAATCACCTCGGAACAATCGCGGACCTATATCAGTTACATCGGGTCACCAGTTACATTCCTGGACTGTCATGCCGGGAAAGTATCGGACAGAACTGAGCTTGGGTTCTTACTGCGTTCTGACGGCGATCAAGGACCCGATAGGGACGCCATAGGCGGCGTGAGGTCGTAGTGAGAATGCATAAAGTCGCCATGGGGACCCATAGAATGCTGAAGGTCGCAGAGCAGAACGCAGAGCTAGCGATTGCCACAACTTTGAGCATTTTTCAAATGAGTTTTCCGTCAAACCGGACTGGCGTTCTTACTGCGTTCCTACGGCGACCCATGACGCGATCAGGGCACCATAGACACCCGGAAGTCGTGCTGAGAATTTAGGAAGTCACCGTGGGGACGCACAGGAACTAAGGTCGCAGAGAGATGGCGACTACTTTAAACATGTTAAAAGTAAATGCCAAAGCTCGGCGTCCTGGACCTCATTTTCAGGACGTAGTGAGGTCGTCATGGGTAGCTGTGTTTGCCATAGAAACGTGGTAGGAACTCGCAGTACGCCCTATTGTCGTCGTAGAGTCGCCATGAACATGGTAAGAACGTGAACTCATGATTGCACTCACGTAATTCCGGGTTCACCGGAAATCGTCACGTGGACGTCGTGCTGACTCAGTAGACAGTTCAGAGACGCAGTAAGGTCGTGGTGCTATGGGGATGCCGTGGAGACGCCATGGGGACATTTGACGTCATCTAAACGAAAATGTCCCAGACCACAGGACCCTGATATGACGGGTAATTCCTTTCCCCAAATCTGGACGAAACTTGGAATGATAATGGCAGCATCTACCATCGTACCACATTTCAGAATGATTGATTCTATACTAAGTATTTGAGGGTGGTTTTTTCCCTTCAAAATGATGTATTACTGACGCCGATAAAATTAATGACTGTTGGGTAATACTGTACAGAAGTGCGATATCGTTTTCACCCCAAATCGTAGATTCCAGCAAGTAAGAATGGCAATTAGCGCAACAATTCGGACTGTGACCCCATATTTCTTTGGTTTTATTTGTAAGGGTAGTTTTTCCCCTTAAAATGGTGTATTACTCACCCCGACAAAATTGATGATTGTTGGGTAATACTGTACAGAAATGCGATATACATACTCGTTTTCCCCCTGAATCGTAGGTCCCGGTAAATAAAAATGCCAATTAGCGCAACAATTCAGACCGTGAACCCATATTTTCTTGGTGTTATATGTAAGGGTAATTTTTCTCTTCAAAATGATGTATCACTCATCCTTATAAAACTGGTCGTTGTTGGGTGATACTGTACAGAAGTGCGGTATATACTTGTACTTCCCCTAAATCATAGATTCCGGCAATTAAAATGGCAATTAGCGCAATAATTCGGGCGGTGACCCCATATTTTTTTGGTTTTATATGTAAGGGTGGTTTTTTCCCTTCCAAATGCTGCATTACTCATGCCGATAAAATTGATAACTGTCGGTAATACTGTACAGAAGTGCGATATATTCTCGTTTTTCCCCTAAATCGTAGATTTCGTCAAGTAAAAATGGCAATTAGCGCAACAATTCGGACGGTGACCCAATATTGTTTTGGTTTTATATGTAGGGGTAGTTTTCTACCTTCAAAATGATGTATTACTCATGCCGATAAAATTGATAACTGTTCGGTAATACTGTATAGAAGTGGGATATATTCTCGTTTTTCCCCTAAATCGTAGATTTCTGCAAGTGAAAATGGCAATTAGCGCAACAATTCGGACGGTTACCCAATATTTTTTTGATTTTATATGTAAGGGTAGTTTTCTACCTTCAAAATGATGTATTACTCATGGCGATAAAATTGATAACTGTTTGGTTATTCTGTACAGAAGTGCGATATATTTTCGCTTTTCCCGTAAATCGTAGATTTCTGCAAGTAAAAATGGCAATTAGCGCAACAATTCGGACGGTGACCCAAATTTTTTTTGGTTTTATATGTAAGTGTAGTTTTCTACCTTCAAAATGATGTATTACTCATGTCGATAAAATTGACGATTGTCCGGTAATACAGTATATAAGTGCGATGTACTTGTATTTTCCCTATACTCTCCATTATAAAACGGTACTCAAGGTTCGCAGCCTAAATTGTTCCATAACGGAAAAAAACGCACGGTGACCTATACTTTTCTCGGCAGTTTTGTGCTCAAATATACCAAATGTTGACATTTGATTAATTGTTTTGAGCAAATAAACCCTTTTGCCCTTTGGAGCGAGCCACCTTAAGGCGCGCGCCATGATCGTACGGGGTGCTTGTGCCCTAGGTAGCGGGCGTCAAACGTTACATATATCAAAAATTTTAATACAATAGAATAAAACATAGCACCAAGGGTGCTGTAGCTTACCGGCAATCATGTGAATTGCGTAGAATACTGAATACATATAAATTGTTAACACTGATGTTAAAATCAATATGTTAAAACATCTTCGTAAATGTTGATAGAAACACATTTTCTGTATGGACTATAATACGAAATCAAGTTACATCTTGAAAGATTTTTTTTGTTAATGACAAATTTTCACAGACAGTCGATTCAAAGGCAACAAAACTTATACACATCATAAACGTACATATTAAGGCTAATCTTATACATGATTTTGAGGAAAACTCTGAATAGATTTCGATAAAATGACCACCAAGAGCAAAATTATCGTTTTTTCGGTCGTCACCACTCAAACCGCAATATATGATTTCCCACTAGAATGTGCCAATACTTAGGCTCTATCTTGAAGTGTTCTATGAGATTACTCTGCATAGCTCCCATTATGAAGGAAAAATTGGGTGGAATTTTCCAAGTCTAAGTTTTTTTTTGCTGGAAATGGCTCAAAACGAATAGTGACTTGATTTGGAACAAAATTTTTTTTTTTCGCCGACCCGTCAAAAAATCAAAATGGACGCCACACGCAGACCGGCGATTCAAGGGCAACGAAACTTATACATGTCATAGAGGTACATGAGAGGAATGTTTTGAAACAAAAATCTCAAAACTGATCAGACAGTTTTTGAGAAAATGGCCACCAAAGTCCAAAATTGGCAATTTTGCGTCAAAAATGGCCGCCAAATCGGCAAAAACGATTCAATCAAAAAAATTAAAAAAAAGTTTTTAGATATTGGCCTAAGGTATGTTCTAACAAATTTATGGGGAAATTCATCATGCCAAAAAAAAGTTACAGACCCGGACGGACGACGGACGACGAACGACAGACGACGGACGACGGACGAAAACCACGATAATAGCTTATCGGCCCAGAGGGCCGGTAAGCTAAAAATTAAGCCCAAGGACTTGAAAGGTATCGTATAAATGTGTAGTGTAAACTGTTAAGCTAGAACCGCTTCTCTATTTTTACACCAAATTTGCCGTTTTGGCCTTTCAGGTCATTTAAGGTCAAACTAAAGATCGCCACTGAAATCGCTATAAGGCTTCATCAATTCCAATTTGAATATGCAAGTATTAAATCTCTATCTAAAAGCTTCCTGGTAGTTTAAGCTGGTTTAGACGATCAAACTACTTCAAACTTACTACTTCAAACAACTTCAAAATCCTAAATCTGGTATC
The DNA here is from genome assembly GCA_949152475.1 of Terebella lapidaria. Lineage (NCBI taxonomy): Eukaryota > Metazoa > Annelida > Polychaeta > Terebellida > Terebellidae > Terebella > Terebella lapidaria. Next base: position 53,203,950 of record OX424556.1, read on the forward strand.
CCACCAGACGACGACCACGTAACAACTGTGACGACTGCATTTTTAGACGACTACTAAGACGAATTTGGAGAAATTTTTGAGAATGTGATTCATAAATAATTTATAAACACATTGAGCGACATGTTTGCGACCCATTGACAATAGTTGAAGAATTAATCGATTGGCTCCTTGCCGATCATTGCCGTTTTGCGTACGAATATTCGCAGAACAGTCGTATGACTGTCGTTCACAAATCGTTAATTAGTCGCTAATGACGGGCGACCGCATTTTAAGGATTGATTGCATGTGATCGTCATGAACCTGGCATTGACCAGCTGTCCATTCACTTATAATGTAAATATAAAGGTAACAAACTCATGAATTTACACACTTCCAATCAACGTGAAACTTTGCCTTTCTGATTGTTAGCCATCAAGGATTACTAACCGAGACTCTGTTTCTTACTAAGAAATGTTAAATTTGTTAAATTCATCGTTTTCATATGTCATTTTCCGACCTATTTCTCAATCTACAAAATACACTCACAACAGGGCGAGCGAAAGGATTATGCTGTGCAGCAAATAGCTAGTGAGGCCAGTAAAACTCACAGGTGATATGCACTCGGGTGCACCGAGGTGTTTGGGATTATGAATGTTCAGCTCATTGTATTCATCTCACAGAAAGTATAGCCCTAGATATTATCATTATTTTGACGACAACAAGGAATAAATATATGCAACAGCCAATGCTTGTCAAGCAGAACACTCGAATCTTCGTTTTGGTGAAACGTATAAAATGATTTATCTAATCATCAAATTGCACAGCTTCCGTGATATCATTTATGAAACCATGTCTCGGTTCATCATCCATGAGTATATGTGTGTGTGCTAGCCAAGTTTTAGGTCAGGGGATTGTATTGTTTTGGTGATTTTGTTACCTTTACTTTCACATTATAAGTCAATGGAAAAGTGCCTCAGTGCAGTCACCGGTAAGTTACGTGCAATCACACCTTAACCGTGAACCTACCTCGATGCGAATGGAGCATACCGAGCAACCAACTTCAGACTTGCTTACGACTATCAGCAATCTACTGACGACTGTGTAGCGACTCTGAGAAACTCCTAGGCGAAATAGCTGGAATTTAGTCCATATTTAATCGTTATCTGTTCTTCTGATTTGCCATGCACTCGTCTAAAATCTTTACGAGACGACTGGAACAGACTGATATACGAAGTGGTAGCAATCTATTGAAGGCTACTTGTGAATTTAAAAACATTCGCCAAGAAATTTTAAACATCTTCAAAATTTCTGCAAACCGTTATTATTGGCCAAAGAGGAGTTTGCCGACGTAATTTGTGAAACTTGGACTACTTTTGGGGGCTTTGGCGATAGGTCAATTGGGATATTGCTTCCGACTTCTTAGAGATTTATTACAGCCAAATTTACGATTAAAAGCCGAATCAGAGGAATTGGCATTCGTCTGATTTGCTAATCATTCGCAAGTCTGGTGAGAAAGGCCCTTAAAAGTTCAGTTTGATGTAGTTTAACAGTGGGTGATTACACGATCTAACTTGTCAGGTCAAACTACTTCAAACTACATCACACTTTTTGAAATTACGGTTTACAAGGTCAAACTTTTCACTTCAAACGCCTTCAAAATATTTCAAACTCCATCAAACTACATCCAAATTTTCATTTGACGTTATTATTTGAAACTCCTAGGTTGTGTTAATATAGTATATACTTCATTAATGTGACGAGTTTCAAAGTAAGAATCATGCTTTTCTTTGATTTGATATGGACACGAGTATGGACGTAGTTTGGAGTATCGGTTTACCCGATCAAACTTGGCATCAAATTCCAAAGTTTGAAGTGGTTAAGTAAAATTTTGAAGTAGTTTGATTATGTAAACCAGGCTTCATACCATATACATCTTTAATCATGAAGGCGAAAGTGGATGAAATTTTCGAAGTTAAGAAAAACCTTTTTGAGAATCGAATGAATCGTCAAAATGACGAAAAGTCACAAAGGGATGTCAAAGTCCCAGAATTGTAGTTTTTCGTCAAGCATAACCTTTTTGAGGTATATATAAAACTACACATACCAGACATACATAAATATACACAATGTAACAATTAAAATGTAAAAAAGAAATGGCTACAGGGTGGGAAGGGGTAAAGTGTACGGCAGCAAAGCTTGGAGCCAGTTGACCAATGCCCCGACCGACCATGTAAGCAATACACGAGCTACGACATGAGCAATACATACGTTGTAGGACGACATGAGCAATAGATTCAGGATAAAAATTAGGCTAAACCCATTTAAATTTAGTTAAAGAATTGACAACAATTAAATGTACTCAAAAAGATATATTGTGTGTTTGGGAAAATATTTTATTTTGTCCCACATGGGACCTACTCCAAACCCAAACACATGATTGTAGTAATTGGATTATATGTAGTTAGATAATTTTATGGACAATACTTTTACCAAATTCTGTTTTTGACTAAGTGGGACTACAAGATAGCGTTCATACGCTGCTGTCCTCCAATCACCTTGCATCTTGATAACTTGAGCCGGAACGCCACACTGGAAGGCGTACGACGCCCCGCCCCGCCTGAACGAGTGACCCGAGTAGTCACCCGCATTGAATCCACAAGACGTGAGGACCAGACGGAGGGACCGGACGAAACATGAGTGTGATATATGAGAGATCCCGACACCAGAAGGATACGAGAATAGAGGAGCACTGCTGGGGGCGTTCTTGTCCAGGCTGAATAAATCCTCCAGGGCTCTCACATGACACAATGGTGAGCCTGGTATACGTGGGATAGGTGTGGTCAGCACCCGCTCCCCAAACTGAAGGGTTTTAGTATGCCGGACTGTCAGTACGGCACCATCTTCCGTGAACTCGACGTCTCCACGACATAGCTCGGTTTTACAGCTGTGTTGAGTCTGTGATCTTGGGAGGAGAGTCGCCTTGCGAAAGAAGGTGAAAAACGCACATAGGCATGCTGCCCAGAATGCTTTGTTATACGGGTGAGTCAGGTCCAGTTTCCTGTACATCGCGAGCAGGATATCGGCTGTTATCGGTAGCTTCTGGCGCGGGGCTGTGCCTCGTTTCCGTTTGATACCTCGAAGGACCGATTGTAGTATCCAGTTGCCAGTCACTGGATTTGGAAGGCCCGATTCAAGGTGTAGGATACGTACAATACTCAAATAGCAGTCGACGCTGGGGGGTTTGAGGAAGCGGGCGAGAAACACTGCGTACCTACAGAGAACCAGATCCGTTGCCGGTACCGGTGAGTATCCAAAGTACAGGTAGAATCTGAGGTACGTATCCAACTGGCACTTGTAGGCCACTTTGGTGGCATCCGAGTAGGCCGAGCGGCGATAGTGCATTATCTCAGCAGAGCTGAACACATACTCAAAACTTGCAAATGACATATGGTGTAGAATGTTGTAACAAGGGTGGGCAATATGAACGCCTTTTCTTTTAAGGTATTTTATAGCGAGAGTCAGGAACTTTATATCATGCATACGACTCAAACTGTCTGCTATGAAATTATCATGAGTTGAAATATAGGAAGTCAGTACAGTTATGTTGTGCACTGCCGCTATCCATAGAATTTCACGCAGTATGTCATTAGCGATAGTATTCCTCGTTAATCCCTTTCGTATTGCCCACTTTACGCCCTCGTTGTCTGTTCGTAGGTGGACACATTTATTTGTCCGAATATGACACAACCTGCGGAATGCTACTAACACCGCACACAATTCCTTTACATAAATATTTGCATGCATTAGTCCAGGAAAGTCCGACTCCCAACCTGTGTACAGGAAGTCTCTAGCACAGTAAGCGGCCCCGGCCTCGGGAGAAGCGTCCGTATACAAGGTGGTTTCGGGCTGGGGTCTCCTGCTGGTGGGGAGGAAGACCACGCCATTGAAAGAAGAGCACCAGGTATCGAAATACAGAAGGTCCATTTTGGTCCTTTTGGGTATGCGCGCCCTATGAGAGGGGCTTTTGAGTTTAGCCAGCAGTGAGATGAGCGAGTGAAGCACTGGGCGGACAGCTTTCACACACCTAGCAGCCCAATTGAGTTTTCCGATTAAAGCCTGTATCTCACGTTTTGAAGCTCGTTGTTCCTGGCGCCACTCTGCCGCACATTGCTTTATTTCAAGCAGTTTTCTGTCTGGGATTGAGAGTTTATTTTCCACGGAGTCGATGTTGATTCCAAGAAATGTCAGATTTTGGCTGGGGTAAATGACATTGTCCAAATTGATGGAGAACCCCAGGTCCTGAATTAAAGTTACAAGTATATCCATTGATCGTCGATCGTCAATTTTGTCTTTCCGATAACCAGAGAATCGTCCAAATAACAAATTATTAAAGAGTGACCCCGTCGATGCATCATACGAACGATGCTCTGTGTAATTCTATGAAAAGTTCCCACTGAACCGGACGCCCCGAAACACAAACGTGTGTCATAGAAATATGTTGGTTTTGCGTCACCAGTGAATGTGTATTTCAGTCCCAGCAAGTCATAATTTCGGGGATGAACGCCAACGTGGCGGTAAGCAGACTTGAGGTCTACCTTTGCCATCCAGCCCTCTGACGGCAACTTACGTACAGCAGAGTCCACTGATTCGAACGTGTGATTGTCGGTTTTGGCGTAAGAGTTCAAACTACTCCCATGAGGTCGACTACAGTCGTGTATCAACCTCAAGTCTGTGCTACCGGATTTTGGGACGGCTCCTAGCGCGCTTACAATTGTTGGCTTACGTGTTTTCACCACATAATGTCCTTTAGAAATTTCAGATTTCAACTGACATTCCACCCTGTAACGATTGTCCGAGCATGTGACGGAACGGTAATTATCACATTCTTAAGGGGCTATCCCATCTAGATCTTTGTGTTTATTGATAATGTCAAAACCACTTTGTAATCCTTCCAGAATGAATGAGCTATCCTGATCGTCGCGGAGTTCTCTCTTCCAGACATCAAGGCGCAATGATAGCGGAGTGGAGGTCGCGATATCCTATTTGTGGCTACTTTTGCAGTGAACTACCTCTTTGCACAAGGCGCATGCGTGAGAGTATCGACAAGGACTACGAGCACAGCCCATGCCGTTATAGTTACGGCAAATTTCAACTCCCTGTGTATCCAGAAGGCGAGGGGGCTTGTCTCCTTTGCGTATGTTCTGTGGTCTTGAAGTCATATTAGTATTCCGTATGTCCGACTTTCTGAGTATGCTTTTTGCGATATTCATTATCGTATATCATCAGCGATCGAATGTCACACACTTGGGCATAATCGCCGAAGTCTTGTACGTATTGCAAATAATCCAGAAGACTTTGTTGGCTGGAGAGCGTGCCGTCAGTTATGAGTTGGGCCATCACACGAGCATTGGCACTTATCCACTGCGGCAGGGACACGCTTTCAGGCGTCGGCTTTTGGCGTGAACCTCGTAGGAACAAACGGTGTCCATTTTGGCCACACAGTTCCTGATCGTCTGTGCCCGTTGTGCCAGACGAGGACTTGCTGACAAAATCCGGGATCAGGAGCGCTTTTGACGTACCTTGTGGACGAGAGTCCTCTGGACTTGTATCGGCGTTTGATGTCAGATTCGGTGGACCAGGCCAGAGTGTGCCATCGTCGGGTCCTTTGGCGGTCAACAGGTCGAGCAGTTTCTGGATCTCCGCGTCCCTTGACAGTGATCTTGTGTCTATAGGCGTGACAGTTGGAATGGTCTGGACAGGATCGTCCGCAACAATAGTACCGGATCGCTGCTTGGCACCACCGTCAGTTTCATCATGGAGAGTTCGTCGCCACTGCTCTAGCACGCGTGATTGACCGCGCGTCAGGTTTATAGAGCGCACATCATCGTCAGTCATAGCTCTGACCGCCACCAGATTGTCGAAATCTTCATCTGTTAGTTTTTTAATAGATGCGGGTTTCAGCCCGGCCTCTTTTGCTGCCGTTGCAAAGTTTTTTGTATCCGACATATTGGTTATATAAAACACTAGTAAAATGGCTCGAAAAGTTCTGCAGATCTATAGTAAAGTGTACGGCAGCAAAGCTTGGAGCCAATTGACCAAAGCCCCGACCGACCATGTAAGCAATACACGAGTTACCGGGGATCCCCGTATTCAAGCCCCTCTTTGGATAAGCCCATGGGCTAATACAAGGGGAGTACTACTCTTGTATAAGCCCATGGGCTTATAAACGGAATAAAATTTTGTCTCGCATCAGGACTGGGCCTATATTTGGGGAAAACGTAGTTGACGTTTTGTTTCGTACGAGACGCTGTAGGCCTAAGCTGTAAGTGTTGGTACCTAGAATAAGGTACTGAAATGCAATTGATAAAAGACGTACGTTTATTCCTTGCCTAGGGCTACTGTAGTACGTATACACGTGACCAGCTGGATTTTATCCGGTACATGTATGCATAGGCATGTATATGTGTACATATTTATTCGTCATGCGTGCGTTTAATATGACAGTGAATATCTGTGATATTCTATCTTTATGGAACTACAGAATAACATGTTTGTATAAATATAGTTATTACGCATATAAGAAGTGCTTTCTTGTCTAATCCATTGTAAATTCAAGCGTGCAAAATAAAAATCGTAAAATAATCATTCCCCAAATATAAGCCCATGGGCCTATATATGGAGTTAAATTTCCTCCCACACAACTCCTTCTCCCCAATTATAAGCCCAGGGCTTAAATACGGGGATCCCCGGTACGACATGAGCAATACATTCGTTGTAGGACGACATGAGCAATAGATGCAGGATAAAAATTAGGCCAAACCCATTTAAATTTAGTTAAAGAATTAACAACAAGTAGAATGAGGTAATTGAAGGTATGAGGTGATCGAAGGTAGAATTCAAGGTCCCAATTCGCGATATATGACTTCCCATCTGAATATGCAAATCGATCAGCAAGAAGGTAATTTCTTTTAAAAACTTTTTTTTTTAAATGACCGTCACACACAGACAATTCTAGCGAAACCAAACTTGTCGAGAACGACCGCCATTTGGAAACAAAATGTTGGAAACATGAAGAAAAAAAAACTTGTCGTACACGTATCATTATAATATATACTTTACAAAATTCACTGATATAAAATTCGTCGAACAAGAAAAAATTAGCCCAAGGGCTAAGATAGGTTACCGGACAATTTTGGTTGAAGCACGACGGGTGAGATATGACATTCAGATTAACCATTTGAGGTCATCTTCGTGAACTTCAATGTCACCATCAAGTGTGCAGCATATACCTTGTATATGTTCAAAATACTAATACAAGTCTATCTACAAGTATTTTGTCTCTTTGGACAAAATTTACACATTTCAGTCCCAATTTACACATTTCATATGAAAAAAAGATTATTTCTGCCGACCCGTCAAAAATTCAAAATGGCCGACACACGGAGACTGGCGATTCAATGGCAACAAAACTTATACACATCATAAAGGTACATAAGGGGAATCTTTTGGAACAAAAATCTCAAAACTGATCAGACAGTTTTTGACAAAAGACAGACAAGGTGCAAATTTGAGCATTTTTCGATCCCAAAATGGCTGTTTTGACCTCTCAAGGTCATCCAAGGTCAAATTCAAGGTCACCACATAAGTCGCCAAATATGACTTCCCATTTGAAAGTGCCAATTTCTAAGCTCTATCTTCAGGCGTTCTAGGAGAACAGTTCTGGCAGCTCCCATTATGAAGGAAAAAAGTGCTGAATTTCAAAGGGTGAATTTTTTTTCTAGAAATGGCCCAAAATGGATAGTAATATGACCCATCGAAAATTCAAAATGGCCGCCATACGCAGACCGGCGATTCAAGGGCAACCAAACTTATACACATCACAGAGATACATTAGAAGATTTTTTTGAAACAAAAATCTCAAATCAGATCAGACAGTTTTTGAGATAATGGCCGCCAAATTTCAAAATTGACCGTTTTTCGACGAAAACGGCCGCCATTTTGAAAAAAATGTAAAAATAAAAAAACTAAAAATTAGCCCAATGGCTGAGATAGGTTACCTAACAATTTTGGTTTTAAGCTGCATATGACTTTATATATGTTTATAATACAAACATACTAGTATAACCTCTATCAACAAGTATTTTGTCTGTAGAGGCCAATTTACACGTCATGTCAGATCAGGCAAGATTTTGAATTTTAGCCTTCAAGGTCATTTAAGGTCAAATTCAAGATCACCAAAAGATGTGCCATATACACATAAATTCTTGTAAGCTTATATACAATTCTAACCTGTATGTGCAAGTGTTTGAGCCTCAGTGGCTAATTTACACATTTCACGTCGGACATTTAGCACTCGAGGTCATCCGAGGTCAAGCTCAAGGTCATCATCAGTTGTTCCATATATGACTTCCTATATGCTCATAATGCAAACTTGAGCTCTATCTACAATCATTTCGCCTGTAGAGGCAAATATGGGCGTTTTTTTACCTCAAAATGGCTGATTTGACCTTTCAAGGTCATCAAAGGTCAAATTCAAGGTCGCCACACAAATCGCCACATATGACTTCCCATTTGAAAGTGCCAATTTCTAAGCTCTATCTTCAAGCGTTCTATGAGTACAGTTCCGGCAGCTCCCACTATGAAGAAAAAAAAAGTGCCGAAAATTTTCCTAGTCCAAAAAAGTTTTCAAAGAGTGAAAAATTTTCGGCCCAGAATGGCTCAAAATGGATAGTAACGCGATTTGGGCCGAAAAAATTTCAATGCGATTTGGGCCGTAATTTTTTTTTTTATCGTTGACCCGTCAAAATATCCAAAATGGCCGCCATACGCAGACCGGCGATTCAAGGGCAACCAAACTTATACACATCACAGGAGTAAATCTCAAATCTGATCAGAAAGTTTTTGAGAAAATGGCCGCCAAAGTCCGAAATTGACCGTTTTTCGAAGTAAACGGCCTCCATTTTGAAAAAAAATCAAAAAAATCAAAAATATAAAAAATACCTCCTTCTCAAATTATTTTAAGGTATCTTTTCCCAAATTTTCAGAAAGATTGGACCGTAAACTTCAAAGATAAAAATGTGGCAGACGACGACGACGACAACGGACGGACGGACGACGGACACAACACCATGGCAATAGGTTATCGGACCATAGGTCCGGTAACCTAAAAATACCCCCTTCTCGAATTATTTGAAGGTATCTTTTCCCAAATTTTCAGAAAGATTGGACAGTAAACTTTGAAGATAAAAATGTGGACGCACGACGACGACGACGGCCGGACGCCAGACGCAACGCCATGGCAATAGGTTATCGGACCATAGGTTCGGTAACCTAAAAAAAACATGTTGACGGACGGACAGACCCTACAATGCTAGAAAAACGGCCGCCATTTTGAAAAAAATGTAAAAATAAAAAAACTAAAAATTAGCCCAATGGCTGAGATAGGTTACCTAACAATTTTGGTTTTAAGCTGCATATGACTTTATATATGTTTATAATACAAACATACTAGTATAACCTCTATCAACAAGTATTTTGTCTGTAGAGGCCAATTTACACGTCATGTCAGATCAGGCAAGATTTTGAATTTTAGCCTTCAAGGTCATTTAAGGTCAAATTCAAGATCACCAAAAGATGTGCCATATACACATAAATTCTTGTAAGCTTATATACAATTCTAACCTGTATGTGCAAGTGTTTGAGCCTCAGTGGCTAATTTACACATTTCACGTCGGACATTTAGCACTCGAGGTCATCCGAGGTCAAGCTCAAGGTCATCATCAGTTGTTCCATATATGACTTCCTATATGCTCATAATGCAAACTTGAGCTCTATCTACAATCATTTCGCCTGTAGAGGCAAATATGGGCGTTTTTTGACCTCAAAATGGCTGATTTGACCTTTCAAGGTCATCAAAGGTCAAATTCAAGGTCGCCACACAAATCGCCACATATGACTTCCCATTTGAAAGTGCCAATTTCTAAGCTCTATCTTCAAGCGTTCTATGAGTACAGTTCCGGCAGCTCCCACTATGAAGAAAAAAAAAGTGCCGAAAATTTTCCTAGTCCAAAAAAGTTTTCAAAGAGTGAAAAATTTTCGGCCCAGAATGGCTCAAAATGGATAGTAACGCGATTTGGGCCGAAAAAATTTCAATGCGATTTGGGCCGTAATTTTTTTTTTTATCGTTGACCCGTCAAAATATCCAAAATGGCCGCCATACGCAGACCGGCGATTCAAGGGCAACCAAACTTATACACATCACAGGAGTAAATCTCAAATCTGATCAGAAAGTTTTTGAGAAAATGGCCGCCAAAGTCCGAAATTGACCGTTTTTCGAAGTAAACGGCCTCCATTTTGAAAAAAAATCAAAAAAATCAAAAATATAAAAAATACCTCCTTCTCAAATTATTTTAAGGTATCTTTTCCCAAATTTTCAGAAAGATTGGACCGTAAACTTCAAAGATAAAAATGTGGCAGACGACGACGACGACAACGGACGGACGGACGACGGACACAACACCATGGCAATAGGTTATCGGACCATAGGTCCGGTAACCTAAAAATACCCCCTTCTCGAATTATTTGAAGGTATCTTTTCCCAAATTTTCAGAAAGATTGGACAGTAAACTTTGAAGATAAAAATGTGGACGCACGACGACGACGACGGCCGGACGCCAGACGCAACGCCATGGCAATAGGTTATCGGACCATAGGTTCGGTAACCTAAAAAAAACATGTTGACGGACGGACAGACCCTACAATGCTAGAAGTTTCAACATCTTGGATTTTGATAATAATTCTAACTCATATCATCTTGCCTGAAAAAAATTTGATCCACATCATGCTGCCTGAAAAAAATTTGATCCACATCATGCTGCCTGGAAAACATGTCTGACCCACATCATCCTGTCTGTGAAACATGTCTGACCCACATCAACCCGCCTGGAAAACATGTGTAACCCACTTCATCCAGTCTGTGAAACATGTCTGACCCACATCGTCCTGCCTGGAAAACATGTCTGACCCACATCATCCTGCCTGTAAAACAAGTCTGACTCAAATCATCCCGCCTAGAAAACATATCTGACCCACATCATCCTAACTGGAGAACATGTCTGACTCACATCATCCTGCCTGGAAAACATGTCTGACTCATCATCCTGCCTGGAAAACATGTCTGACCCACATCATCCTGTCTGTAAAACAAGTCTGACTCAAATCATCCCGCCTAGAAAACATATCTGACCCACATCATCCTGTCTGGAAAACATGTCTGACTCACATCACCTTGTCTGGAAAACATGTCCGATCAACACCAACCCGCCTGGAAAACATGACTGACTCACATCATCCTGCCTGGAAAACACCGGGGAATGGGTTGTGAAACCCTCATGCCCAGATACTATGTTTGTCTTCGCAGCCTTACACCCTCCCGGCTCCAACAAACAATGAACGTAAGGGGGTTCTGGCCTCCGTTTCAACATATCACTGGTTTACTGGATGGAGAACTGGACACCATGCAGTGCCACATGAAGTTGTTTTTGTTGTGGGATATCAAGTTTTCATGGGGTACACCTCGCCGATCGTTGAGAATTCCATACCTCACAAATTCTAATCTGCTCCCTGTCACCTTCTAGACGGAAAGGTCTGTTTGTTTTGGGCGCCGCTAACCCATTGGTTGAGATTTTACAGTTTCATCTTAAGGACTGCCACATCCGCCTCTTACCATGAAGGCGGAGTGGTCTTTTGTGGGACGCAGTTACCCGAATACTTGTCCTTTCGAGGTGTAGCTTGGCACAACCGCCTCGTTACCACCTTCAAGACGGAGCGCCACTAGCCAATATATAATTTTTAGTTATCAGTGTCCCCTCAATGAGCAGCCTGCCACATCCGTCTTTTATTATCGCTTTTGAGGAGTGATTTTTTGTGGGGTGCCGCTTCCCCGTTCTCCGTTGAAAATTCTCGATCAAAGCTCGATGTGCCCTCAGTTTCCAACGAGGAAACTCATTCCCGGCCCCTCAGGGCCGGGTATATGTGATTGTCGTTGACCTCACCCTATGTATTTCCTTCTTCCGACTTCTCCATACGACTCTCTCACATTCAGCATACACTGGTGTTGGTTTCGCGAATTTGAAATAGAAGCCGATATATTCTGTTAAGCTGATACAAAAACACTGCTAATAATAATGTTGAAACAACAATCATCATATGGCAATGGAAACTAATGTTTTAAATTAGATTGCATGTCGAATGCGCAAGTGCAATTTCCGATTATCCTGCCAGTTATCTTAGAACTCACAAAGTATGACCGCTCCAATTGTGCGGTTATTCCCGGCCCCTCAGGGCCGGGTATATGTGATTGTCGTTGACCTCACCCTATGTATCTCCTGTCTTCCGATTTCTCCGGACGACTCTCTTAGATTCAGCATACACTGGTGTGGGTTTCGCAAATTTGCGATAAAACCCGGTACATCCCGTTAAACTGATCGAAGAACACTGCTTGCTTTAATGTATTAATAACAGTAATTGCATGACAATGGAGAGCGCTGTTTTGAATTAGTTTGCGGCTGGTATGCGCAAGTGCAATTACCGAATCTCCTACCAGTTATCTTGGAACTCGCATAAGTCTGACCTGGTTTAATTACTATAATTACCTATATTACTACGCCAACACGTAACCAGTAGAAATATGTTGTATTGCAGCGATGGACAGTGATACATTAGTTTTAATCATTTCAGATGTTACAGTGGTATTTACAACCCCTCAAATATGTCAGTCTTTTCATAGCATAACATTGTCCAATTTACTTATTCACAGCCCCTTGATCTTTGCATGTAATACGATTGTCTCTTTACCATAGAATGTTTGACGTGTGACTGAATTGGAATCAGAATGAATGGTGTAATTGAAGGTGTGAATTGTGTGCATGTCTGTGTCTGCCTGAGCGTGTGTTTGTTGTTATTGTTAAATAGATCTAATTGTCCCTAATAACTGTGACCACTGTGCCGGTTTTGTCATGCCTTGTAATGCATGTTTTATGACTGATTATGTCACAAAGACTTCTACAGATGGCTTAGTTGTATCATGCCTATAAAAGTAGCAAGGAAAAGACAGTCGGGGGAGTCGGTGGTCAGAAGACCAGATAGTCAACATGTATTTCCAACGTGTGGATTGAAAATAAAATATATTAATACAAGATTGACTCGTCAAGCCCTATTGGCTAATTTCCCCACAACAATCCCGGGATAACATACGGGGCAACCCGGTGTTATAACAACTGGTGGAGAATCCGGGTATGACAAGCCATGGACTCACGGATCTACTGATATCAAGGAAGAATGACTGGAACCATGGAACACCTCGATCATGGATAATCTACTAATACCAGACCTGAGTTTCTCAGGAAATCAAGACGAGGATGTCACGTCATTCATAAACTATGTATCAAGGTACGGTCACTATCAAGGTATAAAAGAAGACAAGTTGTGCATTCTTTTACCATTATTGCTGAAAGGAAAGGCTCTTTACTGGTTTGACAATTTAACGGACTTACCGAAGGATTGGACTCAGCTAAAATCACGATTTCTACAGAAATTTCTACGGTCACACCGCCTCATTGAAGAACAATCTCTGTTTGAAATCAAACAAGGTGCTGAAAATGTCCACGATTACACATCAAGATGTATCAGAAAATACCGTGAGCTTGAGCTCACTGATCGGGAAAAAGTGCGTCATTATGTATTCGGGCTCAACACGAATCTAAAAACATATGTCCTTGATAAGGACCCACAAAATCTCGACGATGCAGAAACATTCGCGAAAAAGGGCGAATCCCTTCAAACATTAGTCGTCGGTGAAGATTCCAGCAACAGTTGTAATGACAACATTCATAAGCGAGTAGATGTCATCTCCACGCTCGAGGAAAGAGTAGCAGCGATCCAGGACCAAGTGGAGACCTATATCAAGACCCCCGCACAGATCGATCAGCCAAGAGAAAGATGGCAGCCAAACTCTGCGCAGAATCGTCCTCGCAGCTCCATAGATCATCATCGCACTTTCTCTTACAGCGCGCCACACAGCCTTTCAAGTCCGCCCCACGATGATGATTACAAGCGTCGCGAGATCGCGTCACTCCGCACCGACCGACGACGGCAGCCGGGAAACTGCTAAGGCCCTCCAACATCTCTGACGAGCGGATGTCTGGTGGGCTGGAGGCTTCAACTAACCCGGATGGTCGTGAAAATGTATCTACATGTAGTAAGTTTAATCATAATGTTATGTCTGTAAATATTTTCAATAATTCGTTTGATGCACTTATCGATACAGGTGCCGAGATAAGTGTTATAGATGTATCGGTTTTCGGTTGTTTGCCCGAAAATATCAAATCTAAGGCCAAGTATGTGGAAAAGAAATGCACTCTTGCTAACGGTAGTCACGTTTCGTTAATTGGCAATATTGATATTCCTGTATATGTGTGTAAACAACGGTATCTCATCAAGTTTCACATCATGGACAATGCTGTAAAGCCTGTCATTCTAGGTTTGGATTTTCTTCAGAAACAAAATGTCAAACTTCATTTCTCAAAAGATCAACCTCAATTATTTTCAACATCCAAACCAGTGCCGATATTGTCCATGTCTACTATAGAGATTCCAGCCATGTGTGAAATTGTTTGTTCAGGTAATCTCGTGACTTCTCTTCCCAACAAAGCATCAGGTGAGAGTGTAGCATTTAAAGGTCTCAATGACAAACAAATACTTGTCGCTTCACTTGCTGTCACTGTTCATGAAAACAACGTTCCTGTAAGATTGTATAATTATAGTAATTCATCAAGAGTGATCAAGTCAGGTGAGCGTATTGCCACATTCGTGCCATGGGACCACAATGTGTCCGTAATTAGTGATCCGGCCACATCGGAACCTAAATTAGCATTCTTGAACATCTCACACTCTAAATCTCACCCTCCTAAAGTCGATCTGTCAAAATCGCAGCTAAACAAGCAACAAAAGTCACAAGTCCTAAACTTACTCAATGAATACTCTGACTGTTTTGTAGACCCCAACACTAATAAGCTAGGTTTAACAAATTTGCACACACATAAAATAGAATTAATGCCTGACGTTAAACCAGTACACAAGCTACCATACAGAATGTCACCAAACATACGTAATGAAATGAAAAACATCGTCCAAGAACAACTTGATCAAGGAGTACTTGAGGAAACATCTGAAGGTGACTGGGCTTCCCCAGCTCTACTAGTCCGGAAGGCAAATGGCGGCATGAGGATGGTAATTGACTACCGCGCTTTGAACGCTGTCACCATTCCTAAGTATCTCAGAGTGCCCCGCCTGGATGAAGTTCTGGATGACATCGGACACAACAAACCAAAGTTCTTCTCAACATTTGATCTCCAATCTGGATTCCATCAGGTCCCTCTTGACGAGGCAAGTAGAGACAAAACGTCATTCCTAACGCACTTCGGAAAGTTCAGGTATAAAACTATGCCACAAGGTATCTCAGGTGCTCCGAATTCTTTCCAGTATCTCGTCGACGCGCTTTTGAAAGGTATCCAGTACAAATACGCAATTGCTTACATTGACGATATCTGCTGTTTCTCTCCTACTTTTGACAAACACATTGAACACCTAAAGGACATTTTCAATCGCCTAAGATCAGCTAATCTGAAACTTAAACCATCTAAATGTCATTTTGCTGTAAATAAAGTCGAATTTCTCGGACACGTTCTAACGCCAGATGGCATCTCACCTAACCCTAACAAAGTAAATGTAATCAGGTCCTACTCTCCTCCAACAAAACTCAAGCAATTGCGTCGCTTCCTAGGCATGGCCGGATTCTATCGTCGATTCATTCCCAAATTTGGACAGATTGCTCGACCTCTCTATGACCTCACAAAAAAGAAATCAAAATTCGACTGGACATCCGAGTGTGCTGCAGCTTTCACTCAGCTAAAGGACATCATCTCCAGCGATCAAGTTCTGGCATATCCCAACTTCAACAAAAGATTTGTCCTCGCCACAGATGCGTCCAAATCCGGAATAGGTGCTGTCTTGAGTCAATATGATGACAACAATATTCTCCGACCAGTAGCCTTTGCAGGCCGATCATTCACTCAAGCAGAAAGAAACTATACCACAACGGAACAAGAATTGCTCGCTGTTATCTTCAGTGTGATTCACTTCAAGGTATATCTGGAAGCAAACGAGTTCGACCTCATCACTGATCATGCGGCTCTCAAGTGGATTCTGGGGCAGAAAAATCTGACTTCACGACTGGCCAGATGGGCTTTCATCCTGCAGGGGTACAGGTTCACGACATCCCATATCAAGGGCTCACTGAATGTCGTTCCTGACGCCCTGTCCAGGGCTAATCACGATGAATCGCACACCAAAGTCGATGATGAAATTGACAGTTTCCCCGACCTGAGTAGCATCGTGACAATGTCACCAGTTCCACAACTTCAACCAAGAAAGATTCGCTCATCAAAACATGTGCAATTTGACAATGTGCTAGACACAATCTTCCATTACAATCCAGACGATCAGTTTGTAACTCCATATCAACTCACACATTCCTCTCCACTAACCATCACATTTCCAGCTGATCATGATGCAGTTTACTCTACACTACAAATCAGCATACCAGAAACAACGCAACAAACATGCATATCATCCATTTCAAAATCAGACAGACGACGAAACAAACTAAGACCTACTCTGGAAAATAAAGCTCATGATCCTTTCACACACATTGACCTCTCACCCCAAAACATTCTTGAAGAACAATTAAAAGACCCCCAATGTAAATCAATAATGGATTTTCTCCGATTCGGCATTCTCCCTAAAGATGACAAAAATGCACGAGCCATAATCCTCAGACAAGAAGATTACATCATCATAGACAGAATACTCTACCACATCTACACATCTTCAGGTCCAAAACTCTCCACAACAACAGCACAACTCGTCATCCCACAAAATATCAAACATCACATTCTCTCACTACACCATGACAGTTCATTCGCTGGTCACATCGGCATCTCCAAAATGATCTCAGTCATGCGCACAAAGTTCTTCTGGATTGGAATGATCAAAGACATTCACGATTACGCCAACTCATGTCCGTCCTGCAATATCACGAAGTCAACGTCCTATCGAGCCAAGCCACCACTCACCCTGAGAGATCCTGCTCCAGCAGCCTTTGACTCAGTGTTCATGGACACAGTCGGACCACTCCCAGTGTCACATAGAAACAATTGTCACATTGTCTGTGTCACTGACATGTACAGCCGTTACATCGTCGCCTGGGCGTCTCCAGATATCAAGGCTTCAACAATCGCCCGGGATTTCTATGACAAGGTCATATGTGTCTACGGATGTCCGCGTATTTTGTTGAGTGACAATGGTAAAGCCTTCACTTCAGAACTTTTCAAGAATCTAGCCAAATGCTACAACATCAAGCAGGTTTTCTCCACCGCTTATCACGCCAAATCTCAAGGTCAAGTGGAGAGAGCACAGAGATCGATCCTGACTCTACTTCGGAACTTTGTCGACACCAAACAGAAGACATGGGACACATACATTCCAAGTATCCTGTTCAGCTTGAACACTAGCGAAAACTCCAGTCTTGGACTAAGTAGTCACTTCATGCTGTTCGGGCGACACCCAGTCTTCCCATCCGACATCCAGTTTCCTGATCCTCTCGAGACACCGAAATCTGCTCAAGACCAACTGACGCAGATTCTCCAGAACCAAGAAGCAGCAGAAGATTTGGCGGCAAAGCACTTGACAGAATATCAGACCAAAATGAAAGCTAACTATGACAAAACATCAAACGACCGAAACTTCTACCCCGGAGATATCGTCTATATGTATGTCCCAAAACTCAATGTCCCTCACACAAAGAAAAAGCTCCAAGCATCATTTCATGGGCCTTATGTCATCACCAAATTTGTATCCGACACTGCGGTGAATCTCCGGCGCATATCAGACGGGAAGTTCATCAAGAAGTCTGTGTCAGTGGAACGATTGAAAAAGGGTGCGTTGCGTCAAAACGTCAATGCCTGGGATCCTCTCCCTTATGCTGACAACATCGATGATCCTGATGAAATCGACCACGATGACCTTCCAAGCAACAGCTTCCCAAACGTCACTGACCAGACAACGAATCCTGCTCCTGAGCCGAAACCTCAACGTGCATCACGTCTAAGATCCAGAAGAACAGATACCAGTAACCTGACTTTGACTGCTACAAAATCTCGAACTGATGATCCGGACCCCAGTTACCACACTGTCAAAGCAGTACTAGGCGGACGACGGACATCACAAGGCGAAACTTTCAATATCCAATTTGTGGACGGTTCAACCATGTGGTTACCAAAATCAGCATGTTCTTCAGAATTAGTCAAAATGATAAACGAACTGATAAAAAATAACAAAATCCAACTAAAAGATGTCCCAAATCTCCGAAATCATTGAATTCATTCATTAATAAAACCTGAAATTTACCCCTAAACTCGGTCACAACGCTCAAACTTATCATTATGCATATACATCTCAATTTTATTGCTTAACTAATCTGGTCATATGGCGCAATGTGAAATATTGCTCAAATGTCGTGTTCACTCTTGAATGGAGGTAAATCACAAGTCTGCATTTGCAGTTTTCACGTAACATTGTCGTCACTGGACCTTGACAGCAAGTTTTAACGATCTTCAGAAACATTGTATCAAACTATACACTCGAGCCCCACTTGATGGTTAAAAGAAGTCACGAGAATCTATTATCATTATGATCTGTAACTCATATCTAAAATTATTTCTCATTGTCTCATGTTTTATTGGTATACGGGTCGTCACAATGTTGAATTCAAATGCAGTTGTGTAAGATGGATCTTTTTCCTAAAGAATACATGTGTTTTGCTATTTTCAAGGTCATTGTATCGCTGTTAATTACCTTAATATTATATACATCAGATATGAGAATCGTTCGTCATATTTATCACAATTCGTTCATTATTCTACATTATTCTGTGTCAATTATGTTCTCATTGTTTCATGTCATACTGGTATATGTTGTCACAGTGTTGAATTTCAATGCAATTGTGTAACATGGAACTTTCTCCTAAAATATACACACATTTTGCTATTTTCAATGTCATTGTATTACTATTACCTTTATAAATGTATTGAATATGAGAATGTACTACCATGATTATCCCAATTCATTTATTCCACTATATGATCTATGGCACTCGTTTGTTTTTGTGTTTATTTCTTCATGTTCGTATATATTCGTTCTTGTCGTACACGTATCATTACTCGATACAACATTACTCGATATCAAAATCGATCGTGTATACTTCTGAAAATCATTGTATATTCGTGTCTGTGTGTGTCATACATTTAATTGTCCTGCGCCATGCAGCAAATATATACATTATGTCCAAAGCTCGTCACTGTAAGTATTGTATATAATTGTGTGTATATCATTTTGTATTTTCACCATGTTTCAACTATGTTATTATCGTACAGTGGAAGTACTATTTTTTTAAAGAAGGGGCATATGTTACAGTGGTATTTACAACCCCTCAAATATGTCAGTCTTTTCATAGCATAACATTGTCCAATTTACTTATTCACAGCCCCTTGATCTTTGCATGTAATACGATTGTCTCTTTACCATAGAATGTTTCACGTGTGACTGAATTGGAATCAGAATGAATGGTGTAATTGAAGGTGTGAATTGTGTGCATGTCTGTGTCTGCCTGAGCGTGTGTTTGTTGTTATTGTTAAATAGATCTAATTGTCCCTAATAGCTGTGACCACTGTGCCGGTTTTGTCATGCCTTGTAATGCATGTTTTATGACTGATTATGTCACAAAGACTTCTACAGATGGCTTAGTTGTATCATGCCTATAAAAGTAGCAAGGAAAAGACAGTCGGGGGAGTCGGTGGTCAGAAGACCAGATAGTCAACATGTATTTCCAACGTGTGGATTGAAAATAAAATATATTAATACAAGATTGACTCGTCAAGCTCTATTGGCTAATTTCCCCACAACAATCCCGGGATAACATACGGGGCAACCCGGTGTTATAACACAGACAATAGTTTGAAATTCTTTTTCCGAATTGATTTCATTGTATCAGGCCTATTAGGCTACTTCTCTCGATATCACTGGGGATTATTTGTTGGCAATGAGCTTAGTCTATAGCATAATGAATGTGAAGCATGAAAATTGCTTTACAAGCGCGACCGCATTAAATAGCCAAGACCACCGTGAGGAAGCCGAGCTTTTACAGTACACCAGTCGTTGAAATAATTAGCTAATAAAGGCATAATTTTCCTATTTTATATGAACCCTATCATATAATTTTATTATTCCCAGGGGCCTAGGGTGCAGAAACTACACATCTATTCATTGTAATAGGTCTAAACGTATTCATCAAATCCTGCCACCTGTTTATGAATATTTAAAGGGAGTGGAAATTCGTTTTTGTGCATCATTCATGATAGGCTGTTATGCCCTATCGATAATTTTCTTGCATATCTACGGGAAGGGGTTAGACCCAACCAGATTGCGGAAAGTGTTAAGAAGATTATAAAGGCGCTTTGTGTATACCCATAGTGATGTTTGGAGGATATTGGTAATGCGGGATTTTAAACTAGAAGGTTCAGAGTTCTGGGGCGACTTATGGAACTGGAATTCAGTGGGATGTTTTTAACAGAGCCCGGCTAGCAATCTTGGTATCTGACAAAGATACAGTACATCTAAATAGACTTGGGGGAGATGAATTGGCTGAGGATGCACACAATTTCAACACAATTTCCCATATCATTTACTTTGATGTGACTGATTGTCTGACTTTCTATATGAACTGCATACATATCGGTATGACTTATTCATATGGAAATAAAATGTGTACCCAAGTTTTATGGGACATCTTCTTACAATGTGAACTCGACATTCAGTATTGTGAGTCCATAGAAAACATGTAAATATAAAAGGGCCGGGTTTTCTGCCATGTTTTTCTAAAAACATCACAGGGAGGAACCGTTTGTCTGATTCTATGTGCATTATTCTGATTCTATGGGCAAAAAGTCTGATTCTATGTGCAAATTGTCTGATTCTATGGGCAAGTAAGCAAGTAAGCGGTAGGGCACCAGTAAAACATGCCGGATCAACGACAAATTTCTCAACACAATCTGATGGCATATGTTCTGTTTACTCCATAAATCATTGCAGAATATGGATTATGTTCAGTTTCTTATGCAGTGTTCACCATTGTTCATAAATTTGTCGCACAAAAGTGGTACGGCCAGGTGGTGGAGCAGTTCTCCATAATAAATCACCAACTGCAAAGCATTCACACTAACCTACCTGGGTATCTGGACAAAAATCAGTCCAGTTGACATTCTGATTGTTCCTAGATGTGAAATCAGCTACCTAATCAAACAAAATTGATCATAGATTAAAAATAACAGAAACAAACCTGATTCTATGGGAACAAACCTGATTCTATGGGTAGGTTTGTTTGATAACCATGGAACTATGGGCTACGATCTGTCATCCATGTTATTGACCTTCTCCTGAAAACAGAACATAAAATCAAGCTTCAATACTATATTTATTCAGGATCAGCATCGAGAAGCTCTTAGTTCCATGGCTATAACAACACCTTACCCATAGAATCAGGTTTGTTCCCATAGAATCAGGTTTGTTTCTGTTATTTTTATTCTATGTCCAATTTTGTTGGATTACGAAGCTGACTTTACATCCAGGAACAATCAAAATGTTAACTGGAATAATTGTCATGCAATTGTGGTCAAGATATTCTGGTTAGTAACTGGAAGCGCTTTGTCTTTGGTGATTTATGATGGCTAACTGCTCCACTGCCTAGCCGTTCTACTTTTGTGCGACAGATATATGAAGAGCGGTGAACACCACATAAGAAACTGAACATGAATCATATTCTGCAATGATCTAAGAAGTAAATAGAACATATGCCACCAGATTCTGTTGAGAAATTAGCTGTCGATCCAGCATGTTTTACTGGTGCCCCGCAGCTTACTTGCTTATTTGCCCATAGAATCAGACAATTTGCTCATAGAATCAGACTTTTTGCCCATAGAATCAGGCAATTGCACATAGAATCAGACAAACG
This sequence comes from Terebella lapidaria, assembly GCA_949152475.1. Lineage (NCBI taxonomy): Eukaryota > Metazoa > Annelida > Polychaeta > Terebellida > Terebellidae > Terebella > Terebella lapidaria. The sequence continues at coordinate 53,226,112 of OX424556.1, forward strand.
GTTCCTCCCTGTGAACATGGCGTTATACTTGTACATACATTGGCGACCTGCCTCTCTCTGGACCCCGTCAGTTTTTAACCAACACGCTGCCAGACTTCAGAGTCTAGGCCTCTGTTGTTCTCGGTTCCAATCAGAAGCAGCCCAGCCAGTGCTGACCAGCACTGCTTCCACATAAGTAGGAAGAAATTCGCTGGCAATCAGTTGGCCGGCAAATTTTAAAAAATTAGCCCAAGGGCTAAGAGAGGTTACCGGAGAAATGTTCAGTTTTAAACCATAACATTTTTTATTCAAATTGTCATATTGACCTTTCATGGTCATTGAAGGTGAAATTTAGGATTACCATTGACACTGCAACATGATTTCCCATTTAATACTGCCAATGTTTAAGGTCTATCTTGAAGTGTTTTACGAGTTTATTCCATACAGCTCCCATACGTGAGTTCGGAAATGTTTTAAGTTAGGTACATGTGAGTGGAATTGGGTCAGGGTCAAGTGATATAAATATAGCCAATCCATGCTGTCCCGCTACCATTGTCGAGTCACTGTCACCAACACATTACTCGATTTCGCTTGTACAATACTGAATACTTTGTTTACTTCGAGTTCACCGCGTCACTCACACTTGAACATGGCGCATACGAACGTTTTGTTTATACCACTTGACCTGACCTAGAAACATTTCCGAACTGGCCGATAATGAAGGAATGATGAGGTCAAAGGTCAAATTCAAGGTCATAACAATATTCACAATATATTTATTCATTCATGTTCACAATTGATTCCGAAGCTGTTAAGTTATTAACAAAAAAAATATTAGCCATTTTGTGCTCCGACCTTGAAAATAAAGTCAAAGGTCAAATTCAAGGTCACAACAATGTGTAGCATATATTATTTCCTATAAGTTCACAATTGATTCCTGAGCTGTAAAGTCGATAATAAGCAAGATTTCAGCCATTTTGTGCTCTGACCCTGGAAATGAGGTCAAAGGTCAAATATAATTCAAGATCACGAGAATATTCAGCATATATCACTTCCTATATGTCCACAATTGATTCCTAAGCTGTACAGTTGATATTAAGTGAGATATTAGCCATTTTGTACTTTGACCTTGAAAATGAGGTCAAAGGTCAAATTCAAAGTCATCAAAATATTCGGACTATATCATTTCCTATATGCGCACAATTGATTCCAAAGCTGTAAAGTCGATAATAAGGGAGATATTAGCCATTTTATTATTTGACTTTGAAAATGAGGTCAAAGGTCAAATTCAAGGTCATCAAAATATTCGGACTATATCATTTCCTATATGTGCACAATTGATTCCTAAGCTGTAAAGTCAATAATAAGCGAGATATTAGCCATTTTGTGCTCTGACCTTGAAAATGAGGTCAAAGGTCAAATTCAAGGTCATGACAATAATCAGCATATATATCATTTCCTATATGTCCACAATTGATTCCTAAGCTGTAAAGTCGATAATAAGCGATATATTAGCCATTTTGTGCTCTGACCTTGAAAATGAGGTCAAAGGTCAAATTCAAAGTCATGACAATAATCAGCATATATCATTTGCTATGTGTCCGCAATTGATTCATAGTCTCTAATCTCCATATTGAGTGAGATATTAGGCATAATGTGTCCCATTATAAAGCATAGGAGAATTTAACATGAGAAAGTCCTATTTGGGAACCGTCAAGAAAATGAAAATGGCCGCTACACGCAGACCGGCGATTCAAGGGCAACGAAACTTATACAAATCACAGAGGTATGTGGGAGCAATCTTTTGAAATGAAGATCTCGAAACTGTCTGAACAGTTTTTGAGAAAATGGCCGCCAAAGTCAGAAATTGGCCGTTTTTCGACGAAAATGGCCGCCATTTTGAAAAAAAATGCGAAAATCAAAAAACAAAAAATATCCCCCTCTTGAAATATTTTTAGGTATTTTTGTGCAAAATTTCAGAAAGATCCGATCGTAAACTTCAAAGATAAAAATGTGTACGGACGACGCCGACGACGCCGACGACGGACGACGGACGCAACGCCATGCCAATACGTTATCGGACCATAGGTCCGGTAACCTAAAAATTATGTGTCTGGTCAAGCGAGCCGGCTCGCGCTACGTACCCGCCTCTGATCGATTTGACAGGGCGAGAGCCTAGTCAACGCTGACCAGCACCCACTGTGCCTCACGGGTGGATATAGTTTCTCACAGTTGAGCGGCCACCCTGGAAGCGTGAGAGTATATAATAGGTACTTTTAGCTGCTCTCAATTGTGTACACGACCATGCTATTGTAAACAACCTGGACAAAAAACAGGGAAAAAGTCATCATTGTGTTATGATTACCCTCGAGGGGGGGGGGGGCGAGGGTGTTGCATTTGGGTCTGTCTGTTTGTTTGTCTATGTGTCTGTCTCCCTGTCTGACTCTCTGTCTGTCTGTTTTTCTGTCTGTCAGCGCGCATAACTCGGAAATGAATAGTCCGATCGATGTGAAATTTGAAAGGATGAAGCGGTATGTCAGTGGCTCGGTCCTCCTCAAATTTTATCAAACTTGGAAGAAAAACAGTTGCCATGGTATTTTTGTATTTTTCTTTGCCCAATTCTCGATCGTATGGTGTACGACCGATGGTGTACGACCGATGGTCGTACGACGAAAACTCTCCATTATCGCCCAATGTCGAAAAATTTAGGGTCACGATTTCGGTTTTTTTTTTGCCAGCGACGTTTCAGTGCAAATGTCTGCGCTCATAACTCAAAGGTAAATGGTCCGATCGATCTGAAATTTATAAGGCTGGAGTGCTATGGTAGTCGCTCGGTCCCGTTCGAAATGTGGCGATTTTGCCCAAAGATCACGTTACTAACCCGTGCTGTGGTCTATTTTTAACTTGCGCGTACTCAGCTGGAGAGCTTATCCGGACATGGAAGCCCCGAAGCTGGATCCGCCAACCGGGCGCGCTCTCCGCGTGACCGGAGGCCAGACCGAACGTCTTGGCGGAAGAAGTTTAACGGGGATAATGCTGATCTGGAGGATTACTTACTCCAGGTATGGCGGACGGCGGTATATGAAGGATGGACCCAGGAGGAAGCTGGGCACATCCTCTCGGGGAGCCTGGAAGGAAAGGCCCTCCGAGTTATGCAGTGTCTGCCGGTCGGGACGGCTATGTTCGGCAAGGTTGCCCAGCAACTTCGCTTGCTGTTTACGCCGACGACAAACAGGCGGATGTTTGAACGAGAATTCAAAGCGCGGATCCGCCTACCGACTGAGTCCGTGACTGAGTACGCTTTTAACTTGCGCGTACTCGGCTGGAGAGCTTATCTGGACATGGAAGCCAGTCAGTTTGAACCGATGCTAATCGATCAATTCATCGATGGCCAGCCATACCATATATCATACGGGCTGGCCACCCATGAAAAAAGATCGATGGAGGAGGCATTTAACTCCGCCCTTGCAATAGAGGTAGCTGTCCGCTCGGCCCCGGCTGTTCCCTTGCAAGCGGTGGCACCTTCTCCAGTCAATGCATCGCAGATGGCCTATGGCCTGCCCCGGCTCCCCGGGAACCAGCCATGGAGCCCTACCCTCAGCGGGTTGGTACGCCGGCACCCTCCACAGGGATGCCCGTACAAGCGGCACCGGCTGTCACGTCGTGCTCGTCCTCGGATGAGTACGACTTAGAGGAATACGATTTCTCTGCGGCGCAGATGATTGCGCACTGCACAGGAATTGAAGCTCCGGGACCCGCGGACTGCTGCGGGTTCACCTCCGGACCAGCTCAGAACCGTCCCTGCTACTTCTGAGGAAAACAGGGACACTTCTGGCTTAAGTGTCCGGAATTACTGGAACGCCTGCGGGCACGCGGATATCATGGGAGTCTCCCTGATCCGTGCAGGAGAAATTCCTCCTTTCGGTCTGGTCCTTCGGGACAACAGAACCGTCCTTCACATGAGGGAAACTGAAACCGGACGTGGTAGTGACCAACACTACGTCCGTGGACAATTGTTCTGTGGCGTCTGAGGCTGCCCCCTCTGCGGACGAGCCGGAAGACCCTCAAGTAGATATAACTTCTCCAGAAGTGGTCCTTGAGTATCCGTCTAGCTCGTCCACGGCCGAGGCAGATATGAGGACTCCGTTGCTGATTCCAGTGCTCCGGGTGATTCTGATCATCCAACGTGCGCACTGGTGAGGGACCCCTGCTGGTACCTGCCCCTGTCTTTCAGACGGGAGCCTGTCCGGTTTCTTGTAGACTCTTGCCTCGGAGGTTACCCTCGTAGCTACGGGAACCTATGAGCGCGAGCCAGCACTCCGCGACAACGTGTTGCGGGATCCCGGACGTTACACTTCCACGGAGCGAGTAACAATAGCATCCCTATCCATGGTACCATCGATCTGCCTATTACTCTTGGAGACAAGATATACATAACAGAGGCAATTGTTGCTGATATCGGAGCGCCTGAGATCATTGGAATGAACTTTCTCCGGATCCACTGGGTGATCGCCAACTTCAGCCCCGGCGAACTCCGGATGAGAGGAGACACACATTTACTCTTCCGCGCGGGTCCGACCTGTTCTTTCCAACTGCGGGCGGCGCGCACAACCATTGTGCCGCCTTTGAGCGAGATGATCATTGAGGCGAGGCCGCGGCATCCACGCATGCCCCTTGATGGTCGTCAGTGTATAGTGCAACCGGTAAGCAATTTTTCCCGAAGAACGGGACTCGTGCTGGGTGGGGCTCTGGTCAAGTCCAACACCCACGCTATGCCTATCCTCGTGGTGAATCCCATGGATGCTCCCGTTGTCCTGCGATGTGGCTGTGTGGCAGCTACTGCTACACTCGCGTCGTCTAGCTGGGTTATCTCTGACGACCATGTGTGTTGTGCTGCGTGTGCGGCAGCAGTCACCGGAGATGATCCTTTCACCCTACCGGACCATCTGGAATCTCGAGTCCCGAAGAACCGGCTGGATGAAGATCAGCGTCAAGCTCTCCGCAAGCTGCTCCAGCAGTATGCGGGTGTATTCATGAGTCCGGACGGTGCGGTTGGCAAGACAGACGTGGCCAAACACCGCATCGACCTCCTGGATGAGCGTCCTATTAAACAGCATCTACGGCGAGCAGCGATAGTGCACCAAGAGGTCATAGACCAGGAGGTGCAAAAGATGCTCGAGCTAGACATCATCGAACCCAGTGATAGCCCTTGAGCAAGTCCTGTGGTTATGGTGAAGAAGAAAGACGGCTCGTGGAGGTTCTGCGTGGACTATGGTAAACTCAACGATGCCACGCGGAAGGACTCATATCCTCTTCCGCATATCGAGGACACCTTCAATGCCCTGGCCGGATCGCACTACTTCTGTGCTCTGGATCTGGCTTCCGGGTATTGGCAGGTCGACATGGACGAGAGTGATAGGGCGAAAACTGCCTTTGTTACCAAGGACGGGCTCTACCAATTTAAGGTAATGCCGTTTGGGCTCTGTAACACACCAGCGACGTTCGAGCTCCTCATGGAGATGGTCCTCAAAGGGTTCCTCTGGAAGCGATGTATGGTCTACATGGACGATGTCGTCGTGTATGGCCGGTCGTTCGAGGAAACCCTCACCAACCTCCAGATGGTGCTCCATCGCATCCGCGAAGCAGGCCTTAAATTGAAGCCTAGTAAGTGCGAACTTTTCGTGCAGGAGATCCTGTACTTGGGCTTCATGGCAACAGGCACCGGAGTTAGACCAGACCCCGCAAAGATAGAGGCCGTTCAGAACTGGCCTCAGCCTTGTAACGTGGCGGACGTGAGGTCCTTTTGGGGCTCTGCGAGTTATCACCACCGGTTTATACGAGGCTTTGCGGAGATCGCGCGTCCCCTTACTATCCTCATGGAAAAGGTCGCCGATTTTGTCTGGCAAGCTGAGCAGGCCATCGCCTTCTCGGACCTCCAGCAAGCTTTAGTAGCTGCCCCGGTGCTGCGGCACCCTCGTCCGGATTGTGAGTTCATCCTGGACACTGACGCCAGTAACTTTGCACTCGGCAGTGTCCTCTCACAGATCGTGGACGGGCAAGAGCGGGTATTAGCTTATGCGAGTGTGGCTCTGAGCAGCTTTCAAATGAACTACTGCACCACTCACCGCGAGCTCCTCGCGGTGGTAACCATGATCAAGCGTTTCCGGCACTATTTGTTGGGATGCCATTTCCACTTGCGGACTGATCAAGGTTCGCTGAGATGGCTCCTAAACTAAAGTGAGGCCGATGGCTTGGTGGCCCGGTGGCTCGTCAAACTCCAGCAGTATGACATGCAAATTGAGCACCGTGCCGGAAAGTTGCACGGCAACGCTGACGGACTGTCACGTTGTCATAAGTGCAAGAACCCTGACTGTGCCGGGATGACTCCATTCCAGCGCGTCGGGGATTCTTCCTCAGACTCGGAGTTGGACCTTCCGGGGAGGCCGCAGGGCGCCGCCTCTTCTAACAACATGGCGGCCGTAGCCACAAGAGTCCACCCCTGTGCGAGGACCCGCCGTTACCAGCTTTGGCGTCCCGCAGTTGAAGCGGAGGTGCGACTCAGCTCAAGCGAGTCTTCCTCGAGTCCGGCAGTGTACTCCTCGTGGGTACCCTCTGCGTCCTGGGGTGAGTCTGAGTACGAGCGGTCCTTGCCCCCGGGTGTTGATGGCCGCTGGTGCGCAGTCGGACGAGTCGGATGAGGAGCCGAACTACTTGGGCGGTTACTCTCCGGCACAACTGGCTGCGAAGCAGAGAGCTGACAGTGCTCTGGCACCGGTAATAAAAGCCCTTGAGGCCGGCTAGAAACCCTTCAAGGATGAGCGGAAAACCTACAGGGAGGAGACCCAGTCTCTCATCTCCCAGTGGGAAAGACTCTCCTTGAGGGATGGCCTCTTGTACCGGCGCTATGAGCCACCGAGCCCACTGCCCCCTATTTGGCAGTTGGTGCTTCCGGCGGAGCTGAGCAAAGAAGTGCTCCATCAGTTGCACGACCTCCGGGTGTCCGGTCATCTGGGAATCTGGAGGACTGTCCATCGGCTACAACAGCGCTTTCACTGGCCTGGTAGCGGATTGGACGTGCAACGATGGTGCGCAGCTTGCCCTCAGTGTCAGGCTCGCAAAGGAGTTCCGGCTCCTGGCCGCCACCCCTTAACCACGGTTAAGGCCGGCACGCCTTTTGACTGGATCGCCCTGGACATACTGGATACCCATTGGGTCACCCCGCGTGGTTTCCGGTACATCCTGGTGATCTCGGACTATTTTACTAAATATACCGACGCCTACGCCTACGACGGTTTACCATGGTGTATCTTAGCAGGTACATTCGGATCAGGGCACGCAATTTGAAAGCAACCTGTTCCGGAACCTAGCACAGATGCTAGGCAGAACCAAGGTGCGGACCACCCCTTACAGGCCCCAGTCGGACGGACAGGTTGAGCGCTTTAACCGGTCTATCCTGCACATGCTGGCGGCCTTTGTAAATGATCATGCGAATGATTGGGATGACCACCTCCCGTATGTCTTAATGGCGTAGGATAGGATAGGATAGGATAGGATAAAATTTATTTAACGTCGGACAGTTTTACAAACAATTAACATTAACCCGGAAATGGGCTATTTGCCGACAGTGATATGAACATTTGGATGATAGATGAAATAAATACAGATGGTTTGACACATTGGTTATATACATAAAACACAATATCCACACTGACATTGTGGCCCGTTCCATCTTTTTATCAAATGTTTAAATTGGTTATAGGAGACAGCCATCTTGATATCCGATGGGAGAACATTCCATACTTTAGCACCGTCATACCTTAAAGTATTTAGCCCATACTTTGTTGTATGCACCATTGGCTGTACAACACGATGACTATCACGCAACATTGTCTGGACATTTTTAACTTTATACATATCTTGTAACATACTGGGACCAACATTGTTTATACATTTATAAACTTCACATGCGATATTTCGCATCCTCTCAACATACAGGAGAGATTTACCTGATTTTTGTAGTAAGATGATATATGACGATACATTATCATTATATACAAGACGTAAATCGCGTTCTTGAATTTTCTCAATTTTTCTGACATTTTCAGTTCCACATTTGTGCCAGACGAGTGGACAATAATTAAAATTTGCCAAAATAAAAGCATTTAAAATATTTAGTTTATTTGCCGTAGTTAAGACACGTCTCAGTCGTGAGAGAGCATTCAATTGCTTTGCGGTACATTTAAAGATGTGCTGGATGTGGTAATTGAAGCTGAGGTGATCGTCAATGTTTACTCCTAGAAGTTTAACCGTGTTTGACGGTGTGATGTCACTGATTCCAGCCTTTAAAGACCTCCGTTTTTCCACGGGGATGCTGCCTAATGTCATCGCTTGAAACGTATCTGGGTTTGCTTGGAGTCCATTTTCACCAAACCACTGCAGAGCAGCTACTGTTGCGCTCTCTACATCAGACATAACCGCCTCGGCGTCATGCCCGGCACAAGAGATCGTGTTGTCATCGGCAGAGTTATACATAGTTATATTTTCTAATTTTGACATGCGAAACAACAAATCATTTATAAAAATGTTAAAAAGCAAAGGTCCTAATATAGAGCCTTGTGGGACCCCCTTCACTATATGGATCCAGTCACTACGAGATGCACCCATCTTCACACGTTGTCGCCTATCCGACAAATAACTGTACAGAACCTATTCCATACGCTCGCAGCTTCGCCATCAACAATGTGAATGAATGAGCTTTATTCACGGAAGGCCTCGGGCCCATGTGCATGTACAAAATGTGCAGAATATACCCAGGCGAGATACAGTGACATTTAATAATAAAAGAGAAAATCACAAGTCATTAAGTTTTTTGTGTAGAATAAAGGCATGATATAAGAATGCAGCTAAATTTTTTATACATTGGTGATCCCCAGAGGATAATATATTCAGGAAATTTTCAGTTACATTTACATGTGGTACGATATTTTTAGCCAGATATTTTTTACGTAATTTTCCAAATATCGGACATACTAAAAGGAAATGAGTTTCATCTTCGATTACATCAACACCTTGCCCTTTACAATAATTACAATTTTGATCGAACATTTCACAATTTGAATGTCTGTAGCGTTCAATAGCTAACTTATGGCAAACACATCTGAATCTAGAGAGCGCAACTTTGTGTTTCCCGTAAACATCTAATGATAAGTAAGTTTCTAGATTTAAGTCATGTTTGTATTTACTGTATAAAACAAGTTTGCTACTGGTTGATATTTCATCATGCCAAGTCTGATTTGACATATCAGTCAGGCGCTGTTTGAATAAACTTAAAAATACTTCAATATTTCCCACACCTTGATTAAGCCATACTTCACCGAAGCCGTGTTCGTACAATAATTGTTTTATATCTGGTGTCCAGTTGTTGTCACCCGATATGTCAAATTGTGTCAACATTTTACAAAGTGAGTTACGTATTTTCACTCCACCATCTTGAACTACCTTTAACCAAAACTGTATACATCTATATTTGTATTGGACCGCTAAGGACATTCGTCCCAGCTCGCCTAGCACGGCTGCGTTCGAAGTGTTATAGGATACAGACAAAATATATTTACAGAATTTTCTATGGACCACTTCAATAACTTCTCGTGTTCTTGTACCCCATATTTCTGAACCATACAGTAATATTGGTGCAACAACTTTATCAAATAGATCTAAACATAGCTTTACGGGGATACCACCACACATTTTCATGAACCTTTTCAATTGAAGTATAGCCTTTTCTGCCTGACAAGCTAATGTTTTTAGTGCAGGTGACCAGGTCAACCTCGATGAAAATACAATTCCCAAATATTTGTACTGATTAATGCATTCAAGTTTCTTCCCATTAAAATAAAAACGTTCAATATTTTTAAGGTGACCTCCATTTCTAAACACAACAACATTAGTTTTTGACAAATTAACGTCCATTTTCATCACAAAATTGACTTAACGCATTCAGCTGAATTTGTAATCTGCCGACACTGTCGTTTACAATGCATATGTCGTCCGCATATAATAGCATGTGTACGTCAGGAAAATTATTATCGACAAATACACTTGGACATTGGAGGCACTGACATTTTTTTACTAGCTCGTCTATATACATTGCGAATAGAAAAGGACTTACCATACACCCTTGGCGAGTACCCACCGTACAAGGAAATAATTCGGTAATACCTTCCGGTGTCTTTACACGCGATCTCAACTGACTATACATGGATCTCAACACTATAATAATTTTCCCATGAATACCTTTATTTAACAGTCGATACCATAAAACAGAATGTGGGATACTATCAGATGCGCGTGAGAAGTCAATAAATGCGACATAAAAGCGGCCACCACGCTTCCGCAAATATTTATGAACAATTGCATAAAGCGAAAAAATTTGATCGACAGTTGATCGACCAGTACGGTAAGCGCCTTGGGCATCGTCCAACTTTTGATTAGTGTCACACCAGCGAACTAATCTATTGTTTAGTACCTTAGTGAATATTTTACCTAAACAACACAAGAGCGAAATACCGCGATAATTATTAGTGTCAGATCTTGAACCTTTTTTATGCAATGGGCTTATAATTGCTTCAGACCACTGAACCGGATATATACCTGTCTTCAATATAGTGTTGAACAATAAACAGAATGTGTCAAGTAATATATCAGATGTATGTTTAAAAAATTCATAACTAATACCATCGATTCCTGGCTGCTTACCATTTGAACAATCATTAATTACACACATTATCTCTTCAGGTTCGATATCGTGATTCAAAGTATCAGGTTCGTTGTTTACACATCGTTCACAATTTGTATCATGTTCAGTAATGAAATTTGTAACAAGTTCAGCAAATTCATTATCTAATATCGGTTCGTCGTTTAACAAATCACAAAAAATAGGTTTTCCAGTCACCGGGAGTTATAGATTTATCAACTTGACATATGTTTTGTTTCATATTATGTTTTTTCAGCACCAACCAAACATTGTCATTACATCTTACAGACTCACGTATATCTGTATGCATAGTATTCTTATACTGAAACTGTTTCTTACGACATATATTTTTAAACTGCTTTTTTGAAACGATGTATGATTCTAGCGTTGAATGGTTTCTACTAAATCTATATGATTTTAACATACTTTGTTTCATACATTTTGCATGTTCACAATCCTCATCCCACCACTTAGCGTGTTTTCTTTTGTTATTATTTACAACCGATGTAGACTTTGGCCGACATTTCATCGACTCACCAGCTCTATGTACAACATTTACAATACACGACAATGCCTCATTCACATCCCCCCGGTATACATATGCTTTAAACTCATTCATACCTAAAATACTCACATCGTCACAGAGTAGCGCCCTGTACTCCTCACGCTTAGCTGAGTCCCATTTTAATCTGACTGGTCTAGATACTGGACATTGGTCTTCAATAACATGCGTGGGAGAGTCCGCTCCAATTGACACACCTGACAGCAAACAGCTGATCGGGAAGTGATCAGATTCGTCTCTTGTGGAAACAACAAAGTTTGATATTCTCGACATTAATGTAGTAGAAACAAGTATATAATCGACCACGCTCTGTCCTGTGGATGAGCAAAACGTGAATTCCCCATCTCTATCCGTTGGACATCTACCATTCAACATGTGTACACCACATTGTTTACAAAGGTCAAGCAATGAACGACCAAAATTATTTATAACTTTGTCTCTAGACTTCCTAGGGATATTAAATGTGTCGGTGGGCCACCAGTCAGGCAAAGTTAAGTGCTTAATACTGTCATCTGTGATGTAATCAGGCAAATCAGCTGTACGTGCATTAAAGTCACCTATTACTATAATATCCACATTATATGATACAACCGTGGAGAGCTCATCATGCAATTCTTGTATACCATTGATTTCCATTCTTGAATCATAGAATGAAGAGTTCTCACATGGAATATACACACATGCTATAATCATATCATTTACTGCACCTGACAAAAATACATTACTGATTTTAAAGTAGATACCATAGTCAGCTATTTTGTGACATTTAAACACATGTTTGAAACATTTTCGGACATAAACTACCACTCCGCCGGGATTCCGACCACGACGATGCCTTCGTCGACCGTGTAAACAATATGACTCATGATCGGCCAAGATATGTGACACATCTGAATCCTCACTGGACCATGTCTCAGTTAGACATAGAATATCATAAGAACTTAAGTAACTAATTACATCGTCAATCAATATTGACTGAATACCATGAACATTCCAGGTGATAATAGAAACAGTAGTATCATGTTTTTGCACATATGGATCAACATTGTTAGATATGCAATTTGTAACAATATTATTACACTCATGTAAGCCTATCTGAGTCCGGTCAGATTGAACACTGGGAAATTTGCACGAGGTGGGTCAGTGCTGGGATGTCACGGCGGAGGGAGGTTGTGTGGCGTGGACGTGGAGGCGTGTGGATGTTGAGGCGGGGGCACTGTAGAGACTAGCGGTAGCGCAGACTGCGGAGCAATGACACCGTGTTGTCCGGTTCCTGGGAAGGACTGTTGGATGTCTGGCAACGCGGGAGTGGCGGCGTGTGAAGGTTGAGGCGGGGGCGCTGTGGACACTAGAGGTATGGCAGACTGCGGAGCAATGACACCGTGTTGTCCGGATCCAGGAAACGACTGCTAGATGTCTGATAAGGTGGAGTGGAATGAGGGTCGGTGGCCGGGATGCTGGAGAAGCGGCGCCTGTTGAGAACTGCCTTGATATACACTGTTATGCTTGTACTCTCCTTGTTGCCATGCTTGCGTTCGTTGTGTGTACTGCCGCCTACCGTCCTTGGCCGGAACTAGTCGTCCATGGCCTGCCATTCGGTACAGGCTCTTCATGTCAGGAGAGTTATCCAGAACAGTTCTGAAATTGTTTTCAGCAACACGTTCTACATGTGACTTGGATGATCTAATGTAGGTGCGTCTGTACTCAGGTCTTGCCTGCAGGTTTCCCTTTCGTCGTAGGACTTTAATTTTATCGGCTAGCGTTTCCAGTTCGATTTTCACAATACCTGTCTTTTGGTCGGCGCGTTTCAGTCGCTTGGTCCTCACGATTGGTACGTCACTCAGACCCAGACCGTCTGTCAGCAGTCGGCGTCCTTGGGAATCTGTTGAGCTGCCATCGTCGGACAAGTTTATGACAACAACAGTTTTCTCAAACTCGAAGGGAGGATGTATCGTGTCATATGCTTCGCTGAGACGTTCGCTCAGTGAGTCCAGTTGTGTTTGGACTTCGAGTCGTAAGTTCAAAAAATTTTCCTCGCAATCGGCCTTGACCTTCGTGACTTGATCGTTGATTTCTCGAAATCTCTTATCAACGGAGATTTTAACGTCTTCTACAGATTGTTTCACTGCATTAACTTGTGAGTCGATATGCTTCACAATATTCTGTTGGCCGAGTAATAATCTTTTCAAAAGTACCTTTATATGTCATCCTTGTGCGATATTCCCGATACAAGGTCTTGCCAATTGTCAGAAATGTTCTGCGCCGTTTCAAAATGTTCGTCTGTGGGTGATGGCCTAGCGTGGTCAACACTGGTAGCCTTTTTCTTCGATTGACGCGTTTTGCTTGCCATTTTTCATAATATGCATCAAAACTGTTTATCCAAGATTAAGAGTATCCAAATTTTCGAACCATGAGTCATTTATCCTCTGGATGACCGAGATATTAATAGATTTTTCAGATTTCTTGTGAACAAAATTTTACTTGTTGTTCTCGCCATGGACCGGAAGTTAGTTATTCCATGTATGAGGTAGCGTGTCAAACGCACGACTCAAATCCATCATCATAGATACAACAACTTGATTTTGATCCAACGCATGCTTCCAATCTTCAACTAACCTTATCAAGACAGTCTGACAGCTATGTCCTTTCCGAAACGCAGCTAGCAGATTTGATAATTTATCATCAAAATAGTCCACAAGTTGATCACAAAATACCGGTTCATAGTCCTTTGAAAATGAGGGTAGAATGCTAACCGGTCTGTAATTAACTTTATCCAAAGAGTCTGATTTTTTGTATATCGGAGAGACCTCTGCATCCTTGAGGGAGTCTGGACCAATTATCAACATTGCCATATGCTTAGCCAAGACAGAAGCACCCATCTTCAGAAACTTCGGTTGTAATTTGTCGTGTCCCGTAGCTTTCCTTGGGTTCAAGGTCTGCAGTCGCTTCTCGATATCTTCTGCAGTGACATGAGAGAAACTGAAACAGTCCGTGTGTCCGACCATGGCGTCACGAATCCTATGTACACTGTCATGTTCACTGAGAGAGCCTTCCATGTCACTGGGAATACCGATATCTGCCGTCATAGACACAAAATATTCATTGAAAACGTCACACACTTTTGACGGATCATTTACCACAGAGCCATTTTCATACAATGTCACACATGAGTTTGTAGGTCCTGTTTTGTCACTGATGAAGGGCCTCACCATTTTCCAGAAACTTTTTTGAGCTTCACAATGTTCATTAAAATACACATTTAATGATTTTTTCCTCATTTTGTTGACCATATTCCGCTGCTTTCGATATTCTGTCCAGTTTCCTCTGGTTGGTATTCTTGCACACCGTCTACGCAACATAGCCTTTACGTTTATAGCCCTCCTTAGGTAAACCGTTTATATGCGGTATCTGGTGAGGCTTTAGCCGGCGACTCTTCAATGGGGCGTGATCGTTTACAATATCGCCAAACATTTTGCTGCAAAACCAATAACTGTCATTTACATCGTCAAAAACCTCACTCACGTGAAACGGGGCAGTGGACAAATCAGCATTGAAACCTTGTTCATCAAACTTTTTCATACATCGATACGTTATGACTGGCCGACTTGCTACAGGAACATGCAATTTAGTGGCTGCACCAATCAGATTGTGAAAATCACTGATACCCGTACACACATTAAACGTACCACACATACGATTTGGAACATCAGTAATGATGACATCTAAAACGGACGGATTTTGCACATTTTTAAAACAAGTAGCATCCTGGATAATATTTGACATATCAAAAACATCGAGTACTCTATGCAATACGTCATGCTGCATTCTCATATTCACATTCAAGTCACCAATAATAATGGTTGAATGAAAGTCACCTTGGGTTCTTTGAAGTACCTGTTCAATGCTTTCCACCAGACGTTCATTTTTGACATTTGGTGGTTTGTAAAGTTCAAGGAATAGCCATTTTTCCTTGTGTATAATCACTTCAATTATAATACATTCAACAGATGTATATACCAAAGATTCCACATCAATGTGTCTTCGATGAGCCAGGTCATTTCGAATATAGTACATCAAACCACCTTTCTGACCAGTGTTATCTTTTCTGAAACAGTTAAAACCAGATACATGGAAAGTATCTCGTGGAAAAGAGCAATCCAACTTTGTCTCGGAGAGAAATAAAATATCAACATTATTACCACTTAAAAGCTCTTTGATTTCCCCAAACTTCTTTCGCACACTATTTATATTCAAATGGGCGAAAACAAGACTTTTCACGTGCTTTGATCTAAATGTTTGGAGAATTTGAAGATGATTTCCCTTTGCTACATCACTTTCTGTAGCTACCGGCGACCCTTCTTTGCCGAGTTCCTATCTTCTGTTTAACCCACAAAACTTTGCCTTATGCCCAGTGTGGTTGCAGTCATAGCAGGTGACAGGTCTACCATGACGACACGTGCTCCTATCGTGGCCCTCCTCCCCACAGTAATCACAACCATGGTATTCCCGGCGATGACGTCGATGTTTGCGGGACGTGTATGTCGACCAGGCATTGTCTGTATCCGGAGATGCCAGACGATTTTCCGTGTTGTAGTTTGTTTGCGTCAAGGACCATCCTTTCTTTGTGGACGTATTTTCTTCTGTGGCGTTCTTTCTTGTTGTAGGTCTGCATACACCTTCAGCTTCATTTTTGACATGGAGGTTCAGATTCCGTGCAAGCTTATTGGTTGCTGCATGTGTGAGATGAACACCATCGCCCCGATAGTATCCATCATTTAGCGAGCCATCTCCCAGGGTGAAAGATGCGGTGTTATCGACATACGTCAATGATATATCATCTCTTTCCTCACACATCATCTGCAGTCCAGCATTTGTAGACTCGATAGATTCCTGAGTCTCAGATGAATTTAACCGAGGACAAATGCTGGAGACACAGATATTTTCAGCTTTCATTTTTGCAGCGTCTATCAAGTTGCCGTACGAGTTCACTATATCGGCTGGAGCTTTTCGTGGTTTGACATCACAGTCATTTGCACCAACAACTAGGGTTATACGTTCATAGCTGCGTTTCGTGTTTGTGATACATTCCATCACATCATGGATTTTGCCTCCCTTCAGAGACACTACGTCTGTATTTGCGAGTTTTGCCTCATCGATATCCCGTATGACGTTACTGCCAATAAGGAGGTCTCGAGTGGGGGCTTGTGGGGGGGTTTTGATGCATGGACTTCCAGGTCAAGGCACTAACCCTCTGTGAGAGCTCGATCACTTGCCCTTTGAGTTGGCCATTTGTTGTTGTCATTGTTTGAACCATGTCTGTGAGCTTTGACACAGCTTCCACTAGATGCTCAACACGTTCAGCAGTACAACAACATTTATTGCATGCAGTGTGATTGATCCCCCTTTCACAACTATCAGTCTCCCGCGAGACGTTTAGACTGGATCGATCGGATATTTAGACTGGATATCTCTTCGACCGGAGTAACACCGCAAGCGATGTTGTACGGCCGGGAACTCAATCTGCCCGTGGATATTATGTATCCAACTGCAGCTGAAACCAGTGCAGTTCCCCAGTGTGGTCCGGAGTACGACGAGTGGGTTCGCTGCACCCTGGCGAACGCCCATGATTTCGCGCGAGCGCGCCTGGACAAGTCGGCCATCCGGCAGAAGCGTGGCTATGACGCCCATGCTAAGGGCAGGCCTGCTTTTGCAGAAGCTGACAAGGTGCGCTACTATTATCCACCGCTTAAGCAAGGTAACAAATTTGCTAAGCCGTGGATAGGCCTGTTTACCGTGCTGAAACAGGTGACAGACGTGGACTACCGGATCCGGAGGGATTCTGATCCAGATAGGGTACTGGTAGTCCATATCGACAACCTGAAGAAGTACGAGGGCCCGCTCGTCATGGATCCGCCCATACAAGATGCGGAACCGGATGATGCTCCTCTTTTGAACACTTCCGGTCAGCATCCGCGGACCTCTCTGATCCGTCAGATGACGGTCCGGATGACATTACACCTGATCTCGGCGATCTGCAGGTACCCCCAATCCCTCCAACACCTGCGGATGACGGGCTGCCATGCTGGAAACCCCGTTCGCCGACCTGATATGGGTGGGATTAACGTTCCGCCCATGTGGATGGGTATGCGGTATCCATCTATCACACCAGGGATGGATTTTAGGTCATTCTGTAGGGATCCGCACGACTTTCCTCCATGAACAGTCATTTTGTGGCTATCTCCGGAGTTGATGTCCGCAGATATCTTTACATCGTAACGCCGACGCTCTGCATCCGCCCTCCCGTAGTTTCTAGCGCTAGGGACGTGCGGCAAGCCTATCCGCATCATGTGGACTGCTGTCCGGTGTAGTTAACCCAATGCCTACGCTGGCCGGACCACTTTTGTGAATTAGCCGGACGCCCCTTGGTCCCGGGACAACCTCTTATATGGCCAGACTGAGTTTGGGATTTACGGCCGCTACGGGGGAAGTGCCTTCCCATGGAATTGGGGAACTGGCATATGGACGCGAGGAATGTGTCCGGATGTGAGGACTGATATCCGCGGTTCGTCCGCGTGACTCGTCCGGCCTTAGACTCACCGCGTGTGTGCACACTGCGGTGAGGGACTTCACACCGAAGGTGACGAAGTTGGGCCTGTATTCAATTATGGATATATTCCACCTCGGGTGGCGCCGATCATGACTACGTCAGGGTCGGCGAAGAACCGTATTTTCCACTACGGTCCGTGGCACTTCGGACAACGCGTCATGGACGACTGTTGGAGAGTCCGGCATCGTGTCGGCAGGCTCAAGCTACGCAGCTCGCCTGTCAGCAACTATGCGCCAGACCCCGGTGGAGTACAAGACGGCAGCAGAGGCTGTCCGTGAACCGTCGAAAGTCCAACAGGTGGAAGAACGGACCCGGATTACCACGGTCGTGTCGGAGATGCCGCAGATTGCAGCCAAGACACGCGTGACCTCCCCTATGCCACGGAGCACCCCCTCAAAGACCAAGGGGAAGAGCTCGTCCTCTGGAACCGCTCCGGACCGGACGACCACCCTTCGGTCCCCTGGTGCCCTGTCGGCAGAGGAATATCCGGCCTTGCTGGAGGTGACAGTCCCCGGAGGTCCGTCAGAGAGGCGCGTGAACCCTCCCGCCTCCTCGAGCTCCACGACGGTGGTCAAGCCTAAGACCTCTCGTGAGGCTCCCTCCAAGGCAAGTGGACCTGGACGTGCGCCACCTCTCTCGAGGTCGACGTCCGCGTCCTCTATCCCGATTGAAGGGACGTCCGCGGGATGGCAAAGCATCGCCTCCCTGAACATGGACTTCGTCAATCCGGTGGAGGACGTACTCCGACAGTACAGTTCCGAGACTGCCAGCGCCTACGCGACTTTCTGCAAGTCTGTAGGCCAGGCGGTCGGCCACCCAAACCGCAGAGTACCTCGCTCTCTGGAACAGCTTAGCCGGTACCGTGTGGAGGCCTCTCGCGTCGCGTGCCACTCGGCACATGACCAAGGCCTCTTGGGAGGTACCCGGCGGAGCCTTGAGACCTACCGGACTCTGGTGGCGGAGCGTGAGCGGCAAGCTTTCCAGCAAGGGAAAGCCGCCGCCCGAGCTGCCGAGTCGGAGCAGTCCTCCCTCTCCCCCGAGGTTACCGCTGAGATGCAGCGGCTGGTGGCTGAGAATGAGGAGCTACGGCGTCGCTTAGGCGAAGCCGAGGCTGCTCAAGCTCGCCTCGTTCAGGGTGTCGACAACCCGGCGTCGTCCGCCTTGAACCAGTCCGTTGCTCAGCGGGCGGATGCAGCCCTGGAGCTGACCATCTACCCCATTTTAGTCAAGAAATGGGGAGAACGTACGGTCGGCCAGGAATGCACCTGCGATGTGGTAGAGATGTTTGCCGCCATAGCCAATCTAGGCGCGACATCTCTGCCAGCCTCCTTCCAGTTGGCACCGACAGGACCTGGCACGCAGGGCTCTTCAGTGAAGCCCCTGCAACCGCCGCCAGGCCTGCCTCGTCTGCCCGTGCAGCCGGATTTACAGTAACCAGCTCCGCTCCGTGACCGTCTAGCTCGGCCGTGTAGGGACCCGTCTCCGCCGCCCAGCCCCAAGAAGGGCGGCACAGACGAGCAGCCGATGGAGGAGGAAGGCTAATGTAGCCTCGTCACTGCGGCAATGCTGCGGCGTGCCATAGTCGCTCCCGCGGCTCCACCCTGCCTCAGACTCGCCCTGCGGGTTTGAGGAGCCGGCCGGCAACCCTTTTTGGAGGTACTACTACTTTTGGTCACTCAGTGTGTCGTTTTACAAAATTTTTCAAATTTAAAGGTTAACCTTGAAGATATTCCAAAAACTCGACACACCGTCCCTTTCGGCAGATGACCTTCCAAGGTCATCATCCTTTTCGGACTACCTCGGTCAAAATTTTAGCTTGTTTATTAGGGTTTATTCAAAATTGTAGAGCACGTTGTAGCTTACTCCGTAAGTCCAGGGGTCGTTCCCCATTCTCCCAAAACGGACCCTTAAGGTCTCAGTCTTTTGCGCCGTGACTTTCGGGTGTCGGCACCTTGCTTCCTTCCGGTTCCTGCATGCGATGCATTCGTCGTGTCTCCCAGTTTGGGCACGGACTGAGCATGTTGGGGACCAACATTGTAAGAAGGGGGTAATGTGGCGATTTTGCCCAAAGATCGCGGCAGGTGTCTTTGCTGAACACTAACCAGTTTTACGGTCCATTTTTGGACGCTTCAGCTCGAAGCACGCGTTGCCCCGGCAACGCCCTCTAATCCTCTCTCGCCCAGTAAACTATAAGAATGGTTTGACCTAGATCTCCTTCGTGTCTCGTGTGCTGGGATATATATACTCTGGCACCGTTTTGATCTGGGAAGTTGTCTCAGAGCAAGGCGAGAGAGACGACGGAGATCTCAGCCATGAGCTCTACGTCCTTGATCCGTGGCTATGAGAGATGAGATGAGAGAGTAATGACTGCGCCCGCAGTGACCCTCGGTGAGCGGACTTCCGCGAGGATCCGAGGATAGCGGGTGCGCGTCTGTGATGACCTGTGGTGAGAGGACTATCCTCGAGGATCCCGGATAGCGGACGTTAAAACTTTAGAGAATTCTGTCAAAATCGGATAAGATGGTTGCCATGGCAACGGAAAAAAGAAGATGACACTATTGGCTATAACTCCGGCTCTAATCAATATTAAATTTTCAACTTATTTTTGTATTTTTCTTTGGCCAATTTCCGATCGAATGGCGTACAACCGATGGTCTTAAGATCAAAACTCTCAATTATCGCCCAAGGTCGAAAATTTGGTGGTCACGATTTTATTACTTGTGAGTGTTCTGAGATTCGAGACCATATTGTGAAGCCAGTTATCAATCTGTTTGGAGCTTTTTCATTCATGAGATGTGCCTTGATAATAGAAACATAACGGTGAAATTTTACAGCTCAATATCCGACGACAAGGTCAAGGTCACAGAAGAGGTCAAAATCGAAAAGTTGCAATAACTCCGTTTATATTCATGATTAATTTTCCCTTATAATTTTTTTTTTCTGTGGTCAATTCTCCATCGCATGCTTCGGGCAACACGTGCTTTCCATCATTTGACCAATGTCGTACGATCAAAATTCCCCATTATCGCCCAAGGTCGAGAATGTAAGGGTCATCAGCTGAAATTACCGATTCTTAATATTTCAAGTAGTAATAATTCAGAAACCACTGAAGATATTCAATAGAATATCACGCATTATGAATCTGAGCCTTCAATTTTTTGAAGGTCAGTGTCAAGGATTCAGGCCGTGGTAAAAAAAATGGTCCAAATAGAGAAATCACATGAACTCTACTTTTAATAATGATTAATCCTCCTATGATTTTTGTATTTTTCTATGGCCAATTCCTGACCATTTGATATATGACCAATTGTCGTATGACCAAGATCCCCGATTATCGCCCACGTTGAAAATGCAAAGGTTATCAGCTTTAATTTTAGAGACTAAATCTGAAGGGCGAGGGTCTGCAATCTCTGATTGTCCCGTTTTATTTGGGAAGATAACTGGCACTCAGTTGTGAATTAAATGTTGTGTAGCTTAGACATGTATCTGCACCAAACAAAACCTTTTATGATACAAACATTAAAAAAAAGGAAAACTTATTTTGGCTTTTTTTGCAAAAAAGGCCTAAATTGACCCAAATTGCATCTTATGGCACTTTGCTCGAAATCTATTAAATAACTTTCTCTCTTATTTCATAATTGAATCATGATTTCATGATTGACTTCATTAAGAAATAAATGGCCTTGAATTGCCCAAAATGCCCAAAACGTAGGCCCGAAATGGCCAGATTGCACCTTTTTATACTTTTCTAGAAATCTTTTCAGTAACATTATCTCTAATTTCACACATGAGTGGTATTTAGGATTGTTCAGCTTGTGTGATAAGGAACAGTTCTTTGAAATACTAAAAAATTCCAAAGTGTAGGCCCAAAAGTTCATTTTTGACATTAGAGCGTTGGGGGCGAAGCCCCCAACTCTCTACATGTCTATGTGCTGACTTTTTTTATGGAGGTTTCATGCCAACCTATCGACGCCCGTTTTCGCATGTAAACCTTTGTTAACCTACTTCAAATGAGTATTTTCTTCGTCCTTGACATAAAATCTCTCGATTTGATGGCAAGCTTTGAATATTCCACAGATATATAATGCATAAATCGATGTGTTAGGTTTGAGAAAATTACGCAAAATGGTCAGCTCGTCTGGAAAACGTCAAAATGGCGGAGCCGATGGAAATTCACGTTCCCAGAATGCAAAGCAAATTTTACCGCAATGACGCGTAACGTACAATTTTCTGTGCAGCATTTTGTGCATGCATGTACATGTAACCTTGCGTGCGGCCTTCTTTGGCGTAATGAAGTAAACACAACGAATCGTCTACGGTACCACGACTACATTTACCGTAATTGGACATATTTTATCACATGACAAGGTGTTCCATGCTGGGTTGCGAAACCTTTTTATTTTAAACTGGTCTTTTAATTTGCTCAGTATGCATGTGTTATCTATATCATGATATCAGATGCAAATATTCCTCATAGTTTCCAATATTTTAAGGATATTTTATTGAAGTTCAATATCATTTTATCAGGCGTATCAGTTTCATTGAGTTCAAAACAAATGTTTACTCATTAGGAATATGATTGAAGTACTGTAGGCCTATGTGTTTCATCATAATATACGGGAATGAATTGGAATCAAGTGAAACATGATATGTTTCAATTTTTTTTGTAAGGGGGGGGGGGGGGGGTGTAAGATATATTCAGGTCTCGTGGTGCTGATGGTGTGCTCGAGCTCTAATGTCGTCTCCCGCAGTTAGCTGCATTTTCTTGTTTTGGCACCTTGCTTATAGCCTATTTTATAACTTTCTCTCTAATTACATATCATTCACGACATTATGTACTGTCTATTTCGTGTATAAAGACGGAATGCCTTCTTGAGTAGCTCGAAAGGCCCTGCCCGAATGGCCCAAACCGGTCTGAAATGCACATATTGGCCCCTGTAGACAAAACGCTACATACAGCCTTTGCATGTATTACGGATATATACGGAACCATAACTGGCATATTTATTGATGACCTTGAATTTGACCTCATATGCCCTTGAATGGTAAACCTCAAAGTCGCATCCAAACTGAAATGAACAATAAACAGTTGGGTTTTACGCCGGAGTTGTTTGTTTAGCACAACGCTTATCGTGACACTACACACACATAAGGGTTAAATTGGACCCGGCGAAAACTATTCCACACATTGCACTATTATTGTCCGACAGTGATGATGACGACGATATATATATAAATCTATCGTCATGATTAAGTAGACAATGCATATATTTCCATATTACGCAGACAATTTTGTATATCCGCACTGGGTCATCCGTTTCTTTCGCAGGTAATGCGCTCACGTTACTAGCGTGACCCTCATGAAATATATATAATATAACGTTCAGGTTAACGTTTGCAAGGAATATACGTTTTCACTGTGTCTGCCTAATTTTTTATAAGCATAATATCCATATTATGCAGACACATAACTCTTACGTCATGATTAAGCAGACAACACATACATATGCTAATCATATCGTCATGATTAAGCAGACACCACATATATATGCTAATCATATCGTCATGATTAGGCAGACATCATATATATGCTAATCATATCGCCATGATTAAGCAGACACCTCATATATATGCTAATCATATCGTCATGATTAGGCAGACACCACATATATATGCTAATCATATCGTCACGATTAAGCAGACAACACATATATACGCTAATCATACCGTCATGATTAAGCAGACAACACATATGTGCTAATCATATGTCATCATTATTAAGCAGGCATCATACTTTTATTCGATCATCACTAGTAAGCATACACCATATAGATGTGTTCGCATATCATATCGTCACAATCAAGCAGACTACTACTATTACTACTAGCACAGTGTACTACTGGCACAGTATCCCTGTAGCAGAAGTACGAAAAAACTCTAAAACATTATTAACTTGAGAAAATGGACGGTGATCGAGTTTAGGGCAAATGGGGCTCAGCAGACAGACTAACATAATGATATTCTTTTGTGTGTGAAGTGAGTTCATTCCTAGATTATCGTTTGTTTGCCACTTTCTCTGAATGCAATCACAATATGATGGAAACTCTATCACGGAAAACACGGAAAATCCCATGACTAAGCAGATTTATGGAATATTCTCGAGGGGGACTGGAAGACGGGCCCAAGTATCATACGCTGCGCCTTAATACTACTCGTCCACTGAAAGCATACCATTTAATCCGTCTCACACCTTTTTAATCCTTATTGAATATAGAGGAAGGCACAGGATATGATACTTGGGCCGGAAGACGTAACGCTGAAAAGGAATACTGGCCTTTCCTTAATTAACAATAGTTTGAACTACAACGTATTACGAAATAGAGAAACCCCGAGGAACAGGGGGTTATTCAACATGGTCGAGTGCGTTAGCCCGAGACTATATTGAATAACTCCCTGTAACTCGAGGTGTTTCTCTATTTTAAACCATACAAAAAACTACTCAGCCGTGACCGGCAGGTGTTTAACCAACATACCGCATTGATTAAACACCTACGAGAACAACGAAAGTATGGTTTAATATATGTAGAGTTTTTAGCGACTGTTATATATACACACTCTGACTTACATGAACATGCTCCAGATTTGTCCAACGTGATATCATCAGGCTGGGAAATATATACATACCTGACACCCTTAATCATCTACTCGTGCACTAAGGCTCTGCGCAGGCCCAATATGTGCCACGTACCCGCACCCGCACCGCACCGCAGCAAGAGCCAATGAGCCAATGCGGGTCCCCGCACTGCACCGCACAGAACTTATTGAGGCCCGCATCTGCGCCGCACACACCAAGGCCCGCACCCGCACCGCAGTATAAGTACATACATGAATGCATGAATCAAATATGCATACATGTATATACATTATTCAAGTAATATCTCAGCAAAAACAAATACACGAGTGTTCATTGGTATTTATTCAGTGTGAAACGACCGCTGGCGGAAATGTGTTTGCCTTGATTTTGCTTAGAGGCAATGCTGGAAATTAGTGATACCCATTGAATATATTTCCTCTTTCGATGGAAATATTATCAGACTCTTGGTATCAGAAGTCTATATCATTTGTGATGATTTGTATACGAACTATGAGACAATAATCTGATCAATGAATAGAACATCAGCAACATTCCAGAGTCCCGTATTGTGTTGACTTCCTGTTTTGAGATCAAAGGTTTAACTGAGACAAGCCTAGTCCGAACTCCAGAGAGCAGAAGGCCATAGGGATGGGGGTGGGCAGTAGTAGACGAACAATGGTAATTTGCATTGTTTAGGTAAAAACAGATCACATTGAAAGCCATGGCAATGTGACTCAGCAGGAGGTATCCATGCCTGCATGTAAAATTTTCTTGTGTTACGGTGACATACATGCACTGTTACATTTCCCGTGCTACAAGGGAAAGTCAGGCAGTCAGGGAATCAGGGAGTCAAGCAGTCAGGGAGAGTCAGGCAGCTACAAGGGAAAGAAAGGCAGGCAGTTTATAGTATTACATATTATGCTGTAATATAATGAAGCCTATATATGTTACATTTTAGCCAAGTATCCTAAGATATAACCTTTCCTGTTGAAAGATATATAACTTCATGAAAATAATAGATTGCTCTTACAGTATTAATATGGATTTTTGGAATGTGCGCCGCGGTGCGGTCCCATGCGGTGTGGTCCCATGTGGTCCTTCAACAAAAACTGAACCCGTATCGCACTGCATCGCAGCTGATATCAGATTGCCCACCCGCACCGCACCGCAATCTCCCAAAACCAGGCCCGCGAGACCCGTGGCCCGCGCGGGCAAACTCGCCCCGCGCAGAGCCTTATCGTGCACATACTATAATTGCAGATTATGAAGTAATGTAAAAACAGCTTCCTGCCACTAGTACAAGACAGACACAGGTGTCAGGCCACTAAAGATAGACAGAGGCACGTCATCCACCACCGATACTAGGAAGACACAGGTTCCCCGCACCATCCCGAGGCAGATACAGCTGACAGGCCACTGACGAAAGGCAGAGCCGTATCACCCACTACCGAAAATAGAGAGACACAGGTTCCCGCCACCATTACGAGGCAGAGACAAGTGTCAGGCCGATGATGAAAGGCACAGCCATAACATCCATACCGATACTAGAGAGACACAGGTTCCCGTCACCAGTGCAAGGCAGAGACAGGCGTTTGTACTGGGGTGGTATAGGGGTACCATACCGGTACTGGGGTGGTATAGGTTCCCTCCACCAATACAAGGCAGAGACAGGTGTCAGGCCACTGAAGAAAGGCAGAGAGATTTAATCCATCACTGATGCTAGGAGACACAGGATGTCAGGCCACTGATGAAAAACAGAAACAAGTCATTCACCATTGATACTAGAGAGACACAAATACCAGCCACCAATGCAAGTAGGAGACAGGTGTCAGGCCACTGATGAAAGGCAGTGACATGCCATCCACTACCCATACTAGAGAGATACAGGTTTCTGCCAACAATACAAGGCAGAGACAGGTGTCAGGCCACTGATGAAAGGCAGAGACGTGATATCCACTACCGATACTAGGGAGACACAACTTCTCACCACTAATTCAAGGCAGCTACAGGTGTCAGGCCACTGACGAAAGTGAGAGACATGTTAACCACCACCAAAACTAGGGACACAGGTTCCCGCCATCAATGCAAGGCAGATACAGATGTGAGACATGTTATCCAATACCGGTACTGGGGTGATATAGGTTCCCGCCACCAATGCAAGGCATGTGTCAGGACACTGAAGAAAGCCAGAGAGATCTCATCCACCACTGATACCAGGAGACACAGGATCCGGCCACAAGTGCAGAGCAGAGACAGATGTCAGGCCAGTCGTGAAAAACAGAGGCATGTCATCTACTATTGATAGTAGGGAGGCTAGGGTTTTTGCTATCAACACAAGGCAGTGACAGATCTCAAGCCACTGATGAAAGGCAAAGACACTAACGGCATCCACCAACAACACTTGGGGACACAAGCTCTCGCCACCAATACAAGGCAGAGACAGGTGACAGGCCACTGATAAAGGCAGAGACATGTCATCCACTATCGACACTAGGGAGGCACGGGTTTCTGCCACCAATGCAAGGCAGCGACAAATGTCAAGTCACTGACGAAAGGCAGAGACATGCTAACCACTACCCATACTAAAGAGATACATGTTCCTGCCAAGAAAGGAAAGACAAATAGTTATGTCAGGCCACTGATTAGAGGCAGAGACATATCATCCACTGAAGATACTAGGGAGACAAGTTTTCGCCACCAGTGCAAGGCAGCAACATGTGGCAGGCCGCTGATGGAAGGCAGAGACATATCATCTACCACCAATACTAGAGTGACAAGTTCTCGCCACCAATGCAAGGAAGAGACAGTTGTCAGGCTACTGATGAAAGGCAGAGACATGCCATCCACTACCGATTATATAGGGACACATTTTCCCACCATCAATGCAAGCCAGACACAGGTGCCAAGTCACTGATGAAAGGCATATACATGTCACCCACTACCAATACTACGGAGACAGAGGTTCTTGCCACCAATGCAAGGCAGATACAGGTGTCAGGTCACTGATGAAAGTCAGAGACATGCCATCCACTACCAATACTACGGAGACAGAGGTTCTCACCACCAATGCAAGGCAGAGACAGGTGTCAAGCCACTGATGAAAGGTAGAGACATGTCATTACTGATACTAGAGAGAAACATTAAAGTTGTCGCCGCGAATGCAAAGACAAGTCATCCACTACTGATAGAATGTGGACACATGTTCCCGCCACCATTGCAAGGCAGAGACAGGTGTCAAGCCATTGATG
This sequence comes from Terebella lapidaria, assembly GCA_949152475.1. Classification (NCBI taxonomy): domain Eukaryota; kingdom Metazoa; phylum Annelida; class Polychaeta; order Terebellida; family Terebellidae; genus Terebella; species Terebella lapidaria. The sequence goes on from OX424556.1 coordinate 53,253,895, forward strand.
AAACGCAGAGACATGTCGTCCACTACCGTTACTATTCAGACACAGGTTCCCGCCACCAATGCAAGGCAGGGACAGGTGTCAGGCCACTGATTAAAGGCAGAGACATGTCATCGACTACCAATACTATGGAAAGAGAAGTTCCCGCCACCAATGCAAGGCAGAGACAGGTTACAGGCCACTGATGAAATGCAAAAACGTGTCAACTAGTACAATACTACGGAAACAGTATTTTCCGCCACCAATGCAAAGCAGTGACAGGTTTCAGCCCACCGCAAAATGGCACAGACATGTCATCCACTACCAATACTACAGAGACAGAGGTTTTAGCCACCAATGCAAGGCAGAGACATGTGTCAGGCCACAGATAAAAGGCAGAGACATGTCACCCACTACCGATATTACCGAGACAGAGGTTACCACCACCAATGCAAGGCAGAGACGGGTGTCAGTTCACTGATGAAAGGCATGGACATGTCATCCACTACAGATAGTACGGGGACAGAGGTTCCCACTACCAATACAAGGCAGAGACAGGTGTCAAGCCACTGATGAAAGGCAGACACACGTCATCCACTACCGATACTGGTTAGGCACATTCAAGTTCTCACCGCAAATGCAAGGCGATACTAGGGAGACAAGTTCTCGCCACCAATCCAAGCCAGAGACTTGGGGGCAGACCACTGATGAAAGGAAGAGACATATCATCCACTACCGATACTAGGGAGATACATGTTCCCGCTATCAATGCAAGGCAGAAGCAAGTGTCAGCCCATTGCTGAAAGGAAAAGACATGTCATTCACCACTGAAACTGGTGAAACTCAGATTCCCGCCACCAACACAAGACAGATACATGTGTCACTACCACTGATGAAAGGCAGAGACAGGTGTCAGGCCACTGCTGAAAAGCTGACATGTCATCTGCCGCTAAAACTAAAGAAACCCAGGTTCCCGTCACGAGTGCAAGACAGATACATGTTTCAGACCACTGATGAACGGCAGAGACATGTTATCCACTACCGGTACTACAGCGACAGTGGTTCCTCCACCAATGCAAGGCAGTGACAGGTGTCAGGCCACTGCTGAAAGGCAGAGACAGGTATCAGGCCACGGACGAAAGACAGAGACATGTCATCCACTATCGTTACTAGGGAGATACAAGTGACCGCCCCCAATGCAAGGCAGAGACAGGTGTCAGGCCACCGATAAAAGGCAGAGACATGTCGCTCACTACCGATGCTAGGGAAACAGAGGTTCCCGCCACCAATGCAATGCAGAGACAAATGTCCGGCCACTGATGAAAGGCAGAGACATATCACTGATGTTAGGGAGACACAGGATCCCACCACCAATGCAATGCAGACACAGGAATCAAGCCAATGATGGATGTCAGAGATATGTCATCCACAAGGAACAGACAGGTTCCTGCTACCAATGGAAGGAAGAGCAAAATTTCAGGCCACTGATGAAAGGCAGGGACATGCCATCAACTACCCACACTAAGGAGACACAGGTTTTTGTCAACAGTGCAAGGCAGAGACAGGTGTCAGGCCACTGACGAAAGGCAAACATGTTATTCAATACCGGTACTGGGGTGATATAGGCTCTTTCCACCAATGCAAGGCAGACATAGGTGTCAGGCACACTGAAGAAAAGCAGAGAGGTCTCATCCACTACCAATACTACAGACATAGAGGTTCCCGCCACCAATGCAAGGCAGAGACAGATGTCAGGCCACTGATTAAAAGCAGAAACAAGTCCTCCACTATTGACACTAGGGAGACACAGGTACGCGTCACCAATGCAAGTAGGATACATGTGTCAGGCCACTGATGAAAGGCATTGACATGCTATCCACTACCCACACTAGAAAGATACAGGTTTCCCCCAACAACACAAGTCAGAGACAGGTGTCACACAAACCCATGAAAGGCCGAGACATGTCACTCACAACCAATACTACAGAGACAAAGGTTCCTGCCACCAATGCAAGGCAGACATGTGTCAGGCCACTGATGAAAGGCAGTGACATGTTATCTTCACCAATGCTAGGGAGACAAAGGTTCCCGCTACCAATGCAAGCAGAGACATGTGTCAGGCCACTGATGAATGGCAGAAACATGTTACCGACTACCAATACTACGGTGAAGAAGGTTCCTGCCACCAATGCAAGGCGGAGACAGGTGTCAGGCCACCAATGAAAGGCAGAGACGTGTTATCGACAACCAATACTACGGAGAAGGAGGTTCCCGCCACCAAGGCAAGACAAAGACAGGGGTCAGGCCACTGATGAAATGCTGAAACATGTCATCCTCTACCAATACTACGGAGACAGAGTTTCCCGTCAGCAATGCAAAGCAGAGACAGGTGTCAGCCCAGCGATAAAAGGTGGAGACTTGTCATCCACTACCAATACTAAGGAGACAGAGGTTTTCACCACCAATGCAAGGCAGCGACTGGTGTCAGGCCACTGATGGAAGGCAGAGACATATCATCCACTACTAGGGAGGCACAGGTTCTGGCCATCAATGCAAGGCAGAAACAGTTGTCAGGTCATTGCTGAAAGAAAAACACATGTCATCCACCACTGAATCTAGGGAAACCCAGATTCAGGCCACCAACGCAAGACAGATACAGGTGTCAGTCCACTGGTGACAGTCAGAGACAGGTGTCAAGCCACTGCTGAAAAGCAGAGACATGTCATCCACCACTTTAACTAAGGGAACCCAGCTTTCCGCCACCAATGCAAGACAGAGACAGGTGTCAGACCAGTTATGGAAGGCAGAGACAGGTGTCAGGCCACTGATGGAAGGCAGAGACATCATCCACTACCAATACTATAGAGACAGACTGAGCGGTTCCCGCCACCAATGCAAGGCAGAGACAGGTGTCAGGCCACTGATGAAAGGCAGAAACATGTCATCCACTAACAATACTACAGACATAGAGGTTCCCGCCACGAATGCAAATCAGACAAAGGTGCTAAGCCACTGACGAAAGGCATAGACATGTTGTCCACTACAGTTACTACAGAGACAGGTTCCTGTCACCAATGCAAGGAACAGACAGGTGTCAAGCCACTGATGAAAGGCAGAGACATATCATCCACTACCAATGCTACGGAGGCAGAGGTTCTCGCCACCAATGCAGAGCAAAGACAAGTGTCAGACCACTTGTGAAAGGCAGAGACATGTTTTCCAATATAATGGTCAGGTGTCAGATCATTGGTGAAAGGCAGAAACATGTCATCCAATATAGGGACACAATGTACCCGCCCCCAATGCAAGGCAGAGACATGTGTCAGGCCACAGATGGAAGGCAGAGACATATCATCCACTACCAATACTATAGAGACAGAGGTTTTTGCCACCAATGCAAGGCAGAGACAGGTGTCAAGCCACTGCTGAAAGGCACAGGCATGTCATCCACTATCAACACTATGGAGACACAGGTTTTTGCCACCAATGCAAGGCAGAGATATTTGTCAGGCCAATGATGAAAGGGAGAGACATGTCATCCACTGCCAATACTAGGGAGACCACGAGTGCAATGCAGAGACGTGTGTCAGGCCATTAGTGGAAGACAGAGACATATCAACCACTACCAGTACTAGGGAGACAGGTGTCAAGCCACTGCTGAGAGCAGAAACATGTTATACGCTACTGAAACTGAGGAAACTCAGATTCCCACCACCAATGCAAGCCAGATACAGGTGTCAGACCACTGATGAAAGGCAGAGACAGGTGTCAGGCCATTGACGAAATGCAGAGACATGTCATCCACTACTGATACTGGAGAGACACATGCTTATCCCACCAATGCAAGGCAGAGATACGTCATCCAGTACAGTGATCAGGTGTCAGACCACTGGTGCAACACGGAGACATGTCATCCATTGCTGGGACACATGTTCCTGCCACCAACGCAAAGTAGAGACATGTGTCGGGCCACGGACGAAAGACAGAGACATGTCATCCACTACCAATACCACAGAGACAGAGGTTCCCCCTCCAATGCAAGGCAGAGACAGGTGAAAGGCCACTGATTGAAGGCAAATACTTGTCATCCACTACCGATACTAGGGAGACAAGTTCTCGCCACCAATGCAAGGCAGAGACATGTGGTAGGACACTTATGGAAGGCAGAGACATCTTTGATTACCTATACTAGGGAGACGAGTTAACGCCATCAATGCAAAGCAGAAACAGACGTCAGGCCACTGATGAAAGGCAGAAGCATATTATCCACTACTGATAATATGGGAACAAATGTTCCCGCCACCAATTTGAGGCAGACACATGTGTCAAGCCACTGCTGAATGGGAGAGACATGTCGTCCACTACCTATACTACAGATACACAGGTTCCCGCCACCAATGCAAGGCAGGGACAGTTGTCAGGCAACTGATGAAAAGCAGATACATGTCATCCACTACCAATACTAAGGAGACAGAGGTTCATGCCACCAATCCAAGGCAGAGACAGGTGTTAGGCCACTGATCAAAGGCACAAACATGTCATCCACTACCAATATTACAGACACAGAAATTCCCGCCACCAAGCCACCGATGAAGGGCAGATACATGTCATCCAGTACCAATACTACGGAGACAAAGGTTCTCGCCACCAATGCAGAGCAGAGACAAGTGTCAGACCACTTGTGAAAGGCAAAGACATGTCTCCGCCACTGAAGCTAGACAAACCCTGATTCCTGCCACCAATGCAAGACAGATACATGTGGCAAACCACGGATGAAAGGCAGAGACAGGTGTCATGCCACTTACGAAAAGCAGAGACGTGCTATTCACTACCGGTATCGGAGAGACAATGGCTCCTGACACCAATGCAAGGCAGAGACAGGATTCTGACCACTGACTAAAGGCTGAGACATGTCATCTGCCACTGTAACTAGGGAAACCCAGATTCCCACCACCAATGCAAGACAGATACAGGTGTCAGTCCACTGAGGAAAGGCAGAGACAGGTGACAGGCCACTGATGGAAGGCAGAGACATGTCATCCACAGCCAATAGTATGAAGACAGCGGTTTCTGCCACCAATCTAAGGCACAAATATCTGCCAGGCCACTGATGAAAAGAAGAGACAGGTCATCCACTACCAATACTGTGGAGACAGTGGTTCCCCCCAGCAATGCAAGGCAGAGACATGTGTCAGGCAACAGATGGAAGGCAAAGGCATGTCATCCACTAACAATACAACGGAGACAGAGGTTCCCGCCACCAATGCAAGGCAGAGACATGTGTCACTCCACAGATGGAAGGCAAAGGCATGTCATCCACTACCGATGCTAGAGAGACACAGGTTCATCCCACCAATGCAAGCAAGAGACAGGTGTCAGACCACTGATGAAAGCACTACAGAGACAGAGGTTCCTGCCACTAATGCAAGACAAAGACAAGTGTCAGGTCACTGACGAAAGGTGAAGACAAGCTATTGACTACCTATAACATGGCGACACAAGTTCCCACCACCAACGCAAGGCAGAGACAGATGTTAGGCCACTGCTGAAAGGCAGAGACAGCTCATCCGCCACTGAAACTAGAGAAACCCAGATTCCCGCCATTGATGCAAGGCAGACACAGGAATCGATCCAATGATAAAAGGCAGAGACATGTCATCCACTACCGATACTAGGGTGACATAGGTTCCCGCCACCAATGCAAGGCAGATACAGGTGTCAGACCACTGATGAAAGGCTGAGACATATCATCCATTACCGATACTATCGAGACACAGGTTCCTGCCACCAATAAAAGGCAGAGACATAGTCAAGCCACTAATGAAAGACAGAGAAATGTCACTCACTGCCGATAGTAGGAAGACACGGGTTCACGTCAACAATGGAAGGCAGTAACAATGTAGGTATCAATCTATTACCACGAATAAGTGTCAGGCCACTGATGACAGGCAGAGACAAGTAATTCACTAAAGATGCTATGGAGACACAGAGTCCCACCACCAATTTAAGTGTCAGGCTACTGACGCAAGGCAAAGAAATGTTGCTCACTACCGATACTAAAAAGTCACAGGTTCTCGTCACTAATGCAAAACGGACACATGTGTCAGGCCACACATGAACGGCAGGGACAGGTGACAAGACACTGATGAAAGGCAGATATATGTCATCCACCACGGATACTGGGGAGAGACAGGTTCCTGCCACCATCGCAAGGGAGAGACAGGTGTCAGTCCCCGCATGAAAGGCAGAGAAAGGTCATCCACTACCGATATTAGGGAGACACAGATTCCTGCCACCAATGCAAGGCGGAGACAAATGTCAGGCCACTGATGAAAGGCAGGGACATGTCGACCACTACCGACACTAGGGACATGGGTTCCCGCCACCAATGCAAGGCAGAGACAGGTGTTTGAATATTGATGAAAGCAGAAAGATGTCCACTAACGATACTAGGGAGACACAGGTTCCCACCTCCAGTGCAAGTCAGAGACAGGTGTCAGGGCAACTATGCAAAGCAAAGACATGTCATTCGCTAGCGATACTAGAAATACATTGGCTTCCGGCACTAATTCATGGCAGAGACAGTTTTCCCGCCGAAAATATAACCAGAAAAAAATCCGGCCATCACTTAGAGACTGACAGGTTTCAGTCACTTTTACAAGTTGAGACGGGCAACCCGCCAGAAATACAAAATTAATACAGATTTCAGCCACCAGTGGAGGGTGAGACATGCTTCTGTCACCAATACATAATATGAAATATTTCCGCTTTTACTGTGTCTTCCCAATTTTTCACTGTTGGATTAACTCATATCATCATTAGGCAAACTTCTCGCCAATGCAGTCGGTTTAGATGTGGATTCGATCCCAGACCTCGGCAGAATGTGAGATGGTATGTGGCAGACACCCACATGCATCTAGTCATATCGTTATTATTAAGCAGACATCACATATATAGGCTAATCATATCGTCGATATTAAGCAGACATCACATATATATGCTTGATCATATCGTCATTATTAGGCAGACACCACGGTTGCCCAGTTAGCTCATTTCCCATGTGGACTGACTTCTCACCAATGCAGTCTGCTTAGGCGTGGGTTCGATCCCCGACGTCGGCAGTATGTGGGGTGGTATGTGGCAGACACCCACATACGATAGTCATATCGTTATTATTAAGACATCACATATATACGCTAATAATTTTGTCATCATTAAGCAGACACCACGATTGTCCTGCTAGCGCTCTTCCTATGTGGGCTGACTTCTCACCAATGCAGTCGTTTTAGCTGTGGGTTCGATCCCCGGCCTCGGCAGTATGTTGGCTGGTATGTGGCAGGCACCCACATGTGCTAGCTATATCGTTATAATTAAGCAGACATCACATATATACGCTAATAATATCGTCATTATTAAGCAGACACCGGGGTTACCCAGTTAGCTCAGTTCCCATGCCTTCTCACCAATGCAGTCAGTTTAGGTGTGGTTTCGATCCCCGACATCGGCAGTATGTGAGGTGGTATGTGGCAGACACCCACATTCGCTAGTCATATCGTTATTATTAAGAAGACATCACATATATACGCTAATCATTTCGTCATCATCAAGCAGACACCACGATTGCCCTGCTAGCTCTCTTCCTATGTGGGCTGACTTCTCACCAAGGCAGTCGGTATAGATGTGGGTTCGATCCCCGGCCTCGGCAGTATGTGAGGTGGTATGTGGCAGACACCCACATGCGCTAGTCATATCGTTAATATTAAGCAGACATCTTATATATACGCTACTCATATCGTCAATATCAAGCAGACACCACACATATACGCTTGGCGCTGCTCTTCATCCAGCCGGTCCTTCGGAACCCGAGATTCCAAATGGTCCGGCAGGGTGAACGGGTCATCTCCGGCGGCCGCCGCCGCGCACGCAGCGTGGCAGACAGGATCGTCGGGGAGGACACGACTCGATGACGCGGGAGTAGCAGTAGCTGCTATGCATCCGTGCCGCAGTACAATCAGAGAATCCGTAGGGTTCACCACAAGGATGGGCATCGCGTGGGGGTTGGACATGACCAGGGCCCCACCCAGCACTAGTCCGGTTCCTTCGGCGAAACTGCTCACTGGTTGCACTATACACGGTTGACCTTCGAGGGGCATGCGGGGACGATGCGGCCTCGCCTCAATGATCATCTCACTCATTGGCGGCACTACCACAGTGCGCGCCGCCCGCATTTGGAATGAATGCATCGGGCCCGAGCGGAAGAGAAAGTGTATGTCCTCTCCCATCCGTATTTCGCCAGCACTTAAGTTGGCGGTCATCCGGTGGACCCGTAGAAAATTCATCCCAATAATCCCGGCCGCTCCGATATCCGCAACGATTGCCTCTGTCCGATACACCTTGTCCCCAAGGGCAATAGGCAGATCGATGATGCCGTGGATACGGATGCGGTTGTCACCCACTCCGTAGAGGGTTCATTCCCGCTGAAAACCCACCCTGGCTAGGTGCGGGCGGGGCTCCCATCGAACCTACTGGGTAGGCTCCAGATGGGGCGGCAAAGCTAGCATAGCTTGGGGCCGAAGCCACCTGTTGCCACTGCCCGTCCGACACACTGTGCGCGCCAGGGTAAGTAGACCACGCGGCTTGCGCTCCAAACGTCGGAACGGTCGACGCAGTCGCCAACGTGGTGCCTCCGAGCCGCGGAGCAGGCGCGGGTCCCATTGCGGGGGCCACTGGCGCCTGCAGGCTCAGCAGGACTTGGGGAGGGGCCATGGGCCCAGTCATCCCCGGACTAAACGCGGCCGACGGATCGACGCTCGGAGGCAGCTGATTCTGCTTGAACTGTACAAGCGCCTCGGATATCAGCCACCTCTCCCTCTCCGTCAAAGGCCCCGAGTTGCCTTGTGACGGCGGAGAGGGTGAACGGTTCCGCTGGTCTGATCGTACCTGGTGGGGCGACCGGGCGCGGTCATAGCGCCCTAAAGGAGCCAGCGCACTTAGAGTGTTAGTGAGCTGGTCCATTCCGCCTGATGCGGACCGCCTGGAATCCCCGCCGGGAGCCCTCGCAAGAGCTCCTCCGGCCGGAGGTGGCATCCAGTATCGCTGGTCCGCTTGTCCGGAGGTGCCGGCGTCCACTCGATCCCGGACATCCGGAGATGTCCCCTGAAAGAGTGTCGCCTGCCACGACCCCCGCCCGGACTTAGGCGGGTGCGGTGTATAGCCGTTGCCAGCTCCACCCACCGCGCCTAACGGATCAGGGCTAATCCCTGATGGCAACCTCGGTTGCGGCCCCGCGGGGCGCGACTCTACGTCCGGAGACGGAGCCAGGGATGCCGGAGTCGACTCTGTAGACGGGGTTCCGTCCATGGAGGTCTCCGCGCGTACCTTACTACCGCCGGAGTCAGCCGAAGATGTCTCACGGCGGTTGTCGCTCGACCGGGTGCGGTCCGCGACGTTTCCACTCGTTTCCCTCCCCTTGGATTCATTGTTTTTATCCTTATCTCTCTCCTTTGCCATTTTTCGGATTGTCCTTGAGGAGAGGGCGATCCCCAGGGACGAAGGAGGCTACAACACTGTGACGGTAGGCTGCGATGGAACGCTGTCGGACTGATCCTGGTCACGGCACCAATGTAAAGTTATTGACTATCGTAAAAGACGGTCGGTGATTATGGAGTAAACAACCCTACCAACGCTCCGCCAATTTTTGAATATTATCATGTTATTTGAGCCTGTAGGAATGTAACAAAAGTAAATTTGGAGATGGGAACATGGGACGACAGCTCCGGAAGGAAAATCTGATAAGCGGTCGTAGATCAAGCCTACGTCTTTGAAAATCACAGACCGTGTCGATATGGCCCAAATGACTGCACCCATACAACAGCGAGCGTCTAGCTCGGGTACAATTCCCACGCTTCAAGACATTGAGGGGGTATTAGAAAAAATGGGACTGAACCAAGTTTTGCCTGAAATCTCACATATCAAAGGTGTCCTGAATTCCATCCAGGATAAGCAGTCGTCTTTTGAATCTTCCCTAACGTTTATGCAAAACGAACACGATGACACAAAACGAAAAGTGACTTCCCTTGAAACGGAAAATAAGCAACTCGAATCTCGACTCTCGTTTATGGAAAGTCGGTTCACCGAACTGGAAAAACACCAAAGGGCTATGGAAAAACAACAATTAGATTCTCAATATCGGGGTATGAAGAATAATTTGACCTTCCATAATATCCCGGAAGCTCTGGATGAAAATGTCATGGATGTGCTGATCCGCTTTATTGTTCAGGAACTGAAGGTTGACGAGAGCCACTTTGACTGTACCAGTAAAACCCAACTGACTAGCGATACGCGCATATTTATTGCACGTTGTCACAGATTTGGCAGGTCTGGTCCCAATGGTGCTCCGAGGCCAATAGTCGCCGTCTTTATACAGGGGAAAGACTTTGTACTGAAGCAAGCAAAGAATTTAGCAAAAACGAATTACTTCATCGCTGCCCAACTACCACAGGCCCTTTCTGAGCAAAAAAAGAAAATCATGCCTATCTTCAGTTCAGCTAAGAAACAAGGAAAAAAAACCCAAGTTCTTGGGAAATGGTACCGCTGTGTTTGTGGGTGATCAGAAATATGAAGCCCCGGTTGTTCCCTAGTTACCTCGCAACCCTGGGTCAATGCCCCAGCGTTGCATCGTTGAATGCGAATTGCCGTTAACAACCTGATTTTGCTCATTATTACTATAAGGTGTGACGTGTGGATGTAGAATCCCTCTAAAACTTAACAAAATATAAGAATAATGATCAAAAGTGATGTAAAACTTTGGTTATGCGTGAATTAGTCAAGAATTCCGGGAATAATCGCCATCGAAGCGGCAGTTAGAATCGAGGAAGCCGCCATCATGATTCTGGCCAATTTTCCACAATACGAATTCTCAACCCGGCGTGCTGTGAAGCGGACGAGATCTATCCAAGCAATGCAGCTGCACGTACTGTAATACTACTAGTACACGTACGAACAGATAACAAGTATGTTTTTCATTATGATATGTGATCAGTTGCAAACAGAAATTGCCGAAAAATAACGATGGAAGATGTAAATTAATTTATGGTGAATGTAAATGAAATAACTGAGTTTGCTGCAGAAATTTATTGCAAAGATAATGCAAAATTCTGTTCGTAAAATTTTAGTTGATGTTTTTTTTTTATTGTTTCCTAAAAACGAACATGAATACTACATATTTCTAGGCTTTCATGGCTGCATACACAAACATCGAAGCAGGGATGTGCCAAGTGATTTAATTGAAAAATGAATCACAACTTCATGTTGTTGTTTTGTTGTTGATAAAGTCACTGTGATTTGTAGCATTACTATAAAACGACTGATTTTGGCGGGCGATTTATTTTTCGGATTTGGCGGTAGGGGAGACTAACTAGATATGTTAAGAAATATAAGTGATTTTGAAACCGCCGAATAACATGGGGCTCACAACCGCCATACTTAATAGCCGCCAAAATTGTTATTTTTACAGTAAGGCCACACCAAATTGTAAAGTTGGTCTATGGATTTTCCCCCAAAATTTTCTATACGGAGGAGATTTTTTTTTTTTTTTTTACAAGTAAATTTTTTCATCTATGGAATTTTGACCAAAATTTTCTATACGGAGAATTTTTTTTTTTTACAATTAAATATTTCTTCTATGGATTTTCGACAGTAATTTTCTGTACGCGGGAAATTTTCTTACAAAATAAAGTTTTTCTTAACAGACTTTCGACTAATATTTTCTATACGGAGGGTATTTTGGTCAAATGTTCCCACTCAGATTGTTATTACAGGTATCACATGTTGATCCAAGAGTTTTTACTATGAATTTTACATACACATCTTAGTACGGAAGACCGTTAGTGCCAGGTGTGAAAATATATTTAAGTGGCGGCCGCCACATAATTATCTGGCGGCCGCCACTTAATTATCTGGCGGCCGCCACATAATTATCTGGCGGCCGCCACTTAATTATCTGGCGGCCGCCACTTAATTATCTGGCGGCCGCCACTTAATTATCTGGCGGCCGCCACATAATAATCTGGCGGCCGCCACTTAATTATGTGGCGGCCGCCACTTATTTAGTGCTTTAACACAGCATTTTGGTCTATCCATAGAAATTCATTTTAAAATAAAATAAAATTTACATTTTATTTGAGATACATTATCGATATACTAAGTCGATATTATCAAGTTACTAACTCGGGATTTAAAAAAAAATCTTCTCCCCCCCCCCCCTCCTCTCCGAATACCAGCATCCCATGGGAGTGGTGCGCGTCAGTAACATGCAAAGTGTCTCTGATCGGTCAATGCCGATTTATATTGTAACATATATGGCCCGAGATACCTCAATAAAATTAACCAATATTTGTTTGGGGGATGAAATGTACATATTTTCATGTCATTGATTGGTATTATGGACCATAGGGCAACTTTCAATACATAATCCATAGGGGAGAAACACTAAGAAAAGAAGGAACACACAGTATTAATAAGATAATTTGACGAATATTTGTCACCACCATCGAATATGCACTGTTTTTATTTGTTTCCTTTAACCTATATATCGATGGTAGCAACCATAATTGCAGAGGGCCCAGTTGCCATGGCCACAACAAATAACATGAATTCATTGATGATCCCTATATAATGCTAATTGTGAAAGTTAAGTTTTGTTGAATAATTTGCATGTCAACAACCAACCCTCCCTCCCCACAATACCCAATATATCATTGTCTCATTAAAAACAGTATAGTCATTAATACAGCATGTCACGACTTTTATTTGGATACTAGGGCCTAATTAGCTATATGTATATTGCTTTACAAGAATCTCCTCATATTTCAAGCCACGTCCTACATATAATTATGTGGCGGCCGCCAGATAATTATGTGGCGGCCGCCAGATAATTAAGTGGCGGCCGCCAGATAATTAAGTGGCGGCCGCCAGATAATTAAGTGGCGGCCGCCAGATAATTATGTGGCGGCCGCTAGATAATTAAGTGGCGGCCGCCAGATAATTAAGTGGCGGCCACCAGATAATTAAGTGGCGGCCGCCAGATAATTATGTGGCGGCCGCCAGATAATTAAGTGGCGGCCGCCAGATAATTATGTGGCGGCCGCCAGATAATTAAGTGGCGGCCGCCAGATAAATATATTTTCACACCTTTCATTTTCTGGCCTCTACGGGCTTCCGTATCTTAGCGCACACGTTGTTCAACTCGTATAAACAAAGAATGAAACAATTATGTGCATGAGATACTAGTACACACTTTATTATGGCCTCTATATGCACCAAAATGAATGTACAGTGGTCCCTGTAAGATAAGACCTCAACGTTTGCAGAGAAAATGAGGTCTTATCTCACCATGCTTACAGGAAGTCTTATTTCACAGGTTCATCTACATGTTAAACTGATCTTTGGGGAATACAAAAAAGTCTTTACAGACAGGGAAGTCTTATTTCAGAGGTGTCTTATCTAATAGGGACCACTGTAATTAATATAATCAGTTAGGACACATATTGTTAACATAGAGATCTCAATAGGTGAGAAATATGGAGAAAGATGTAAGTATTGGTATTATTAAATGTTTTGGGATTAGAAAGTACCATTACACATATTTAATACCAAGAATAGTACAATTCCCTAGAAAAAACCTGCTTAGTACCATATTTTTTCTGAATTTTATATAGAAAAGCTTTGCTCGTTAACAATTCAAGATGAAATACGGGTGGCGGCGGTGAAATTAAAAAAAAAAAAATTTGATATCGTGGAAATTCGTAGAGGCGATTTTTTTTTTTATAAAAAAGTGAAACTCGATTTTTTATAGGCGGCGATTCCATAGACCAACTTTACCATTTGGTGTGGCCTAATTATAATGTAAAAAGATTTACTATGTGTGTAGTTTTGTGCTTTTTATCCTATTTACATACTGGTGTAAAGTTTGATGCCCGCTACCTAGGGCGCAAGGCTCAAGCGCCCCGCACCTTGGGCACAGTCACGGCGGGTGTCGTTCTTACTTACCTATGCTGGCCGGGGATATCCACCACGGGGATAGAACCCCGGATAGCCCGACGGTCTGCCAGAGCTTCTACTCACCATCCCAGGGGTGACGTCACAGTCCAAAGAAACAGTGCAGTGGATCGATGAATGACAACGTGTCGCAAATCGACACACGAGCTTCGAACGTGAAGCAGCCAAAACAGTCTGGTGTATGGAAAAGGCCAAACTCCTGTGGCAATCCTGGGCAAATTCGCCAAACTAGTATTACAGTGACATCAACGATCTTTCAATTGAAACACAAGCAAGATTTAGCCTTCAAGGTCGTCGATGGTCAAGTTCGAGGTCACCAAAAGATGTGTCAAAATATATATGTATGACTCGTGTAAAAAAAACATGACTTCTTATAAGCTTACAATCCTCACCTCTAGATGCAAGCGTTTAAGTCTCTGAGGCCAATTTACACATTTCATGTCGGACATTTAGCACTCAAGGTCATCCGAGGTCAAACTCAAGGTCAACGTTAATTATGCAATACACGTATTCCTATATGCTCGCAATGCAAACATAAGCCTTATTCACATGCGGGTTGTCTGTAGAGGCAAATTTGGGCATTTTGTACCCAAAAATGGCTGTTTTGACTTTTCAAGGTCATCGAAGGTCAAATTAATGGTCACCACACGAATCGCCATAAATGACTTCTCATTCAAAAGTGCCAATATCTAAGCTCTCATCTCCAGACGTTCAATGAGTAGAGTTGTTGGAGTTCCCATTCATGAAAGGAAAAAGTGGCGGAAGTTTTCTACATCCCACATTTTTTTTGATAGGGTGAAATTTTGTTTGCGTAGAAATGGCCCAAAATGGGTAGTAATGCGATTTGGGGCAAAAAATGGCCACCATACGAAGACCGGCAATTCAAGGGCAACAATATTTATACACGTCAAAAAGGTACATATAGGAGTAATCTTTTGAAGCAAAAATTTCAAAACTGATAATTTTTTTTAAAATGGCTACCAAAGTTCAAAATTGAGCATTTTTCGACGAAAACGGCCGCCTTTTTGAGAAATATTAAGAACTGAAAAAAAAAACTAAAAAAATACGTCTTCAAATTATTCTAAGTTATCTTCTCTCATATTTTCAGAAATATTGGATTGTAAACTTTAAAGATAAAGATGTGAACGGGCGACAGACACAACGCCACAACAATAGGTTATCGGACCATAGGTAACCTAAAAATTGCTATATTCGGTCTCCCAGTATATATACATCGTACATCCAGGTATATTTGATCCAGGCCTAGCACTTTCCAAATCACAAGTTTCAATTGACTTTTTGTGATACTTGAATCAAACCATTCCATAATTTTACTTAAATACAATATTTTTTGCTAGTTGATAGTTTTTTTTCTCTCTGATTTAATTGTTCAAGTTGAAAAGTTCGCGTTTCCAATAGTCAAACTACATGTACGATCGTAAGGTATGTGAGCCTCTTGTCAGGGGCTGCCGTCGCTTATCTGGTCGTGAATCCGTTTTATGCGAGCTCCACGGCTGCAGTGGTTGTTCATATTGGCGATATCCAATGCAAAATATGTTATTGTCTTTGTTATCAGCATTATTCATGTGTTTTGTTGTCGGATTCTGCTCAGTATATTATCTATCATTCTAATTCCATACTTGTGTAAGTCTTTCTCTGACATCTTATATCAGTAAATGGCTGCTGAAATAGGGCACCCCTCGAAATTTCGCTTCCGATGTAAAACCACGTCGGAAGGCTGCCAACGGTAAAACGGCATTCAGCGATGAAACTGGGTACGGTCAGTCACCCAGTTTCGTTGGAACTAGTTGTTCCCCAGTGTACCGTCCCCGTGGCTGATGTCATTTCTAGCACCCCACTGATGGGTATCGCCTCCGCAGAACCGGTGATAGAGAAAGGCAACAAATTCGTGTCCCATATGGCCTCGGTGACAAGCCCCATCGAAATTTCGATGGCTATTAGCGCAATCAAGCACTTCGGTAACCGCGGCATCGCAAGTGCTACACATAACATGTACGCAGCCCGCATCTTCAAAGATGGCCAAATTGTTGACTATTATGATGACGATGGAGAATTTGGCGGTGCAAAACACATCCTCGACAAGATGCGGAAATCGAACATAACCAATCGTGTTGTCGTGGTGTCGAGGTGGTACAGTGGAGTTGAACACGGTAGAGCGCGCTTTAGTATTATCAGAAACTGCACGAAGGCGGTTTTTTACGTCGGTCTGAATCATCAGTCTCACCCGAGAAACAACTTATCCAGCTCGCGTACGTCACAGTCAGATAACCCGAATGCATGTGCATCAATGTCAAGCTCTCCCGGTTCCATGAGGCCGTCAGTCTCGCCAGTCCCTCACTTTCCAGCCGCAACACCGCGACCCCGGAACCCCAATGCAGCGGTGTATAGTAGCACTCCAGTTCCAACATGAAACTTATAAGCCCGAGAAAATGACAGTTTGTTATCTGTAATTATATATCAACTCCAAAATGGCTACAAATAGTTAATTTGTGTGTATTTACCATGATAAATGTATAAAGATGTGTATCGGTGTATTTGTATATATATTATAAAGTATATGGGTATCATAACATAATTCAATCAATGTTATGGTATGATTAAACTATCCAGGGCTTGTTCAAGATATCGTTAGTAGATCAGGTTGTTCTCAAAATGGTGGTTAGGAAACAAACAAAAATGTATGTTTGTTTTGTCTTTCTTTCCTCTTGATATACTGTACTCAAAATGACTGGGTTTTACCGGTTTTGGTATCCTGTAAAATGTTTGCACAGTCGTTAGGTTGGAGGAAATCAAGTCAGTGTAAATATGATATAAAAAATCGAAACAACTAAGAATTTTATTTGCCTTTATTATTACATGAGAAATTGTGTATGCAAGTGTATGTATTGGTGGATCTGTGTACTGATAGGTGTTTATTGATTTAATTGATTGTTTATGGTTTATGTGAAGTGTCTAGGTGTTTTGTTGTAAGTGCTAATCCCCCCCTTGTGTACTATTACTGTGTGGGTACTGTAGCACGTGGGTAAAAAAAAAGTAAAAAAAAAAAAAAAATAGAGTGTGTATGCTATGCAAGCCAACAGGTACATGTGTAAGTATGCATAGATATATGAGTGTGTACTCATTTATAGGTGTAAACTTATGTGGGTATATTGATGTATGTGTACATATGTAGGTATGGATATGCTGAAAAGGTATATTGCTTCACAGAGATAGGTACTTATGTGTACATGTATCGAATTGTATATGGGTGACAATGAGCTTTGCCATGTGCAACTGATTATTATTCGTTAAATCAACATAAAAAATGTGTATGCAATGCAAGTGAGCAGTTACGTTTGTAAGTACGGATATTTATATGGGAGAACAATTATGTGTAGGTATATTAAATAAACTCGGTGATTACTCAATTACATCCAAAATACGCGGTACACTATGCGCGAATTAACATATGTGCACATTTGTGTAGTTGGTTGTGTATAAGTGTGTAGGTGTGCGTAGGTGTGGGCGTGTATGTGGGGGGAGGGGGGGGGGGGGTGGCGAGGGGAGCACTATTCCATGAAGTAAAAAAAAAATTAATGTACTCAACAAACGATGTGAACATAAAATTATGCTCAGGCATCAGGCGTGTTGGAATGACAACTGAAGATGAAGTACGTATGATAAATGTATATACAAATAAGTGAGTGTAAGTGATCATATGTGGAAGTATCTATATGTGAGTACAGGTATATGTATGTGTGTGGATGTAAGTATTAATGCAGATGTGTGTAGGTGTGGATACATATTTATATGTATAATGTATATGTATGTATGTGTGTGTGGAGGTGTGTGTGTGTGTGTGGGGGGGGGGGGGGGGCGGGGCACGTGTGTGCAGGTATGTGTGTATAGGTGTATACTTGTGTGTATATTCATATGTTTATGTATATATATGTGTGTAAATGCATGTATGCACTGTATGTGTATATCTCGATAACTCCCACCACGTACTCTTGATCGTTCTCGAGAGCACAGAACACTTGAGATAATGGTAAACGTGGAAGCAGGTGGACATACACATGATACGACCAGTATCAGGGTTTGTACGTATAACCAAGAAGTGAAATTCAAGACAATAATAGAAAATAAAACAATATTTGAGTCTAAATGTATTGTTTTCTGTTACAAGTCTGTTACTCTCTGTTTCACTCTGGAACTATACAGAAGGAGCAAGTGGCACTATCATGTAGTGTATATATCGATATGTTCCTATCGATTAAAGATAAAACTGAAAGCTCATATCGAAATAAAAACAGCCGGAGTTTTGTGTGTGCGTTTGCGTTCCGTAATTCTCGTCCAGTTTCCGTCCACACAATTAATATCACTTTTTTTTTCTTTCTGCACCCTATTTTCACGTTCCTTATATCACGTATTTCCACCTGTTTTGTTTTGTTTTTTTCACCTTATTCCTTTTCTCCTCTTGTTTTTCTTTTGTCGTTCTGTAAAGTTCGAGAGCAAGCATTATGACTTATTTAAAAGTGAGCACCTTCAACACGAGAGGTCTAAACAACAGTGTGAAACGCAGAGATGTTTTTGAATATTTGAAAAAAATGCAGCACCATATATATTGTTTGCAAGACATTCATTGCAGTACAGACATGATGTCCAAATTTGAGAAAGATTGGAATGGTAAAGTACTTATTTCTTGCGGTAGTTCGAATTCCCGTGGCACTGCAATATTGTTCGCCGAAAATCTGGAATATAAAATATTAGATACCATATTGGATCCGATGGGTAATTTTATTGTGACACAATTAGATATAATGGATATGCATGTTTGTCTGATCACACTGTATGGTCCTAATAATGACCAACCAGATTTCTATACGAGTATTATGACACATATAACTAATGCGAATACGTCTACCGTTATCATATGTGGAGATTGGAATCTAGTCCAGAATCAACAACTGGACACAAAGAATTATATTAAAGATAATAATGTAAAAAGCAGACAAACCGTTCTGATGATGAAAAACCAGTACGATTTAGTAGATCCATGGCGAGTTTTGAATCCCAATGCAAATCAGTACACTTGGTTCAATCGAAATCCAATCAAAATGTCCCGGTTAGATTTCTTTTTGGTTTCATCCGATGTTATGGCTCTAATTAATTATGTTAAACGGGATATCGATCAGATCATTCATTTGTAACAGTGGAAATAAAAATGTCTAATGAAGAACGGGGTAGGGGTTTCTGGAAATTTAACACATCCCTTCTACAAGACGAAACATATAAAACTCTTGTAAAAAATACTGTGGAAGAAAACATTACTAGATATGCTGTCGAAGGTGAGGATCTCTCCAACCCTGATGTTAAGTTAACAATAAGTGACCAGCTTTTTTTTGAGACGATAAAGATGGAAATTCGAAAAGTAACGATACCCTATTGTAGCAAAAAAAGACGAGATTCGCATAATCGAGAAAAACATATAGGAAAAGAGTTAAAACAATTAGTTGAATCGCATCGAGACACCCAACACACAAGTCAGTACATGGATAAAATTAATTCCCTTCAAGATGAACTTCAAGATTTAAGACATGAAACAATTAAAGGCATGATTTTGAGGACAAAACTACAATGGATAGAAGAAGGTGAAAAGCCAACCAAATTTTTCGCAAATCTCGAAAAAAAAAAACTATATTAGCAAAACAATTAACAAATTAGATATTAACGGTAAAGCTGTTTATGAGTTTAAAGATATTCTACAAGAAAGCAAGAAATATTATCAAAATCTATATAATACTAAAATCAACAAAAAGGTAGGGGTATTAGGTAGGGGTATCGTTAATCCTCTTTCTGACCAGCTTAGCTCAATTTGCGAAAAAGATTTCACCTTAACAGAAATAAAAACAGTAATAAACGTCATGAAACAAAATAAAACTCCGGGAATAGATGGTTTTCCAGCAGAAATGTATAAAACATTTTGGAATGAATTAGGTTATTTCTTACTTAGATCTATAAGAGAGGCATTTAAAGAGGGACAATTATCTATTACTCAGCGACGTGGGATTATTACTTGTATGCCAAAAGGAGATAAACCCAGGGAATTCTTGAAAAAATGGCGTCCAATTTCTTTATTAAACTCCGATTATAAAATTATAACAAGTGTTTTGGCAAAAAGAATGAAATCTATACTCCCACAAATAATAGGGCTACAACAAAAGGGATTCTTGAAAGACAGATTTATCGAAGAAAATACAAGAATGGTTTACGATATAATACAATACTGTAAGGATTCTAATCGGGAGGGATTGCTACTACTATTAGATTTTGAGAAAGCATTCGATTCGATAGAGTGGTCATATATCAGGAAGGTACTCGCCGCATATAATTTTGGTGCAAATTTTATCAGATGGTTCGATATTATTTATAATGGGGCCCAGAGTTGTGTCATTAATAATGGCCATTTTTCAGAATTCTTTGCATTAGGTCGGGGGTGTAGACAGGGTGATCCTTTATCACCGTATATTTTTATCCTAGCAATTGAACCTTTAGCTCAAGCCATTATTAAATGTAGAGATATACGCGGTTTATATTTCGGGAACCTCGAAGTCAAAATAGGTCCATACGCAGACGATACCTTCCTAATACTCAATGGTAATCAAAATTCTACAAAAGAAGTTATCCATATACTAAATAATTTTGAAAAAACATCGGGATTGAAAATCAATGTTGACAAATCTCAAGCAATTAAATTAGGGCCACCTCCTCAAGACAATATATGCCCGGTCCTAAATATATCGTTTTCATCTTCGTTTAAGCTTCTGGGAATAAGTTTTTTTTACAAACCTAAATGATATGGATGACCAAAATTTCAGAGGAAAAATTAATAAAATTAAAAATATTTTACAATTTTATTCGAAACACACATTACACGCTTCCGGGTAGGATTACAGTAGTAAAAATGCACATTCTTCCCCAACTCGTACACCTTTTGGCAGTCCTTCCAAATCCACAACCACAGTATCAAAAGGAAATCAATGATATCCTGTCTAAATTTATTTGGAATTCAAAAAGGCCAAAAATTCAGTTTAATTTACTGGTTCAGGAAATTAAAATCGGGAGACAAAAAATGTTACATTTTGATGCTTTTTGTAAAGCTTCAAAACTTGCATGGATAAATAAAATTAATAAATCATCAATTGCTAACTCATGGATGAGTGTTGTTTCGGTAATATTAAAGGAAAAACATGTAAATTTGCTATTTGAAGGAAGCGTTCAATTTATCAAAGAGAAGGGCAAGTTGATAAATAATAACTTTTAGAAAAATGTGCTTGATTCATGGGTCTATTACAGGCAGAATGTACAATCCACCCCAATTGTTGAACAAATATCGGATACAGTTATATGGAATTCGCAATATATCAAAAACACGAACATTCTACATCGTAAAAACTATTTTATTGAAAAAGGTTTGGTTTATTATAAACAACTTTTAACAAAAAACGGCACTTTCCACACCAGGGAGGGTATTAAACATAACTTCGGAATAGATCTCAATTTTCTAGATTACATGACCATAATTCAATCAATACCTGTGGTTAACAGACACTTTTTACTGAATATCTATAACGGACGGGGACAAGACAATGGGGAAATTTTTAGAAATGTGTGCGCGAAGCAAAAGGTCTGTAAAGTAATATACAACCAAATAATCGTCAAACTTCCGTATGATGTAAAATGTATTCACAAATGGAATGAATGTCTTGCAATACAACTAACATATGAAGACTGGAGTAACATTTTTGATCTAGCGAATGCAATTTCTATTAACAAACAACTCACGTCCTTCCAATATAAAATCCTACACCGCATTCTTCCTACAAATAAGCTCCTTGTCCTGTATAATATAAAGAATAATGCAAATTGTGAATATTGCCCGAATGCCATTGAGGACTTGTTACACCTCTTCCATGTATGTCCCACGAAATTGAAAATTTGGTACGGAATTGCGGATTGGTTATTACCGGATTTAGATATTTATCCATTCATTAATTCAGAATTTATACTTTTGGGAATTTACAGTCTGAATAAACCCTTGGAAAATTCCATAATACTTTTAGTTAAAAGGTATATGTTAAGAAATGTAAAGAACAGGCGGTGAGCATTGCGGGAGCAAAACATTTTATAAAGCAAAACATGATAAATGATTTTAACTTGAAAGATGAAACTTTCCGTTCGAAACAGAGTTCCAGCATTCCAGAAAACACAAAGGAATGCGTTTTCATTTACAACGCAATCCAAACAATCACCGTTCAGAAACTGGTTCATCACCACGGTGTTAGCTGGAGGGGCCTGGCGAGCCGCGGTCTGCCTCGGGGACGGAACCCCGTACAGCCCGACATGCTGGCCAGAGCCTATGTCACACCGTCCCGGGAAGGGAGAGAACTGGTGATCCACAGGGCTTGCGCCCCCGAGTCAGCAACTTGTCTCTCCCAGCCCGGGCCTCCCCATGGAAATCGTCCCCAGGGCTCTAAGAGCCCACTACTCCTGACCAGGGAACTCAAAGCTCATGGCGAGCTCCGAGTGCATCCTGTCACTCGACCTTGGACAATCTCCTCGACCGAGTCGCTTCCAGTGTATATATAATACACCAGAAACTAGAGGCTGCACGCGAAGCGTAATCAAACCATTGTTATAGTTTACTGGAGCGTAAATTACAATGTGTTGCCGTAGCAAGCCCGCTCGAACGGAGCGTGTCAAAACAAGGCCAAGACCGAAAAGGCCACATAAATGGCATGTATGTTTACAATCACCTGCCGCGTGCTTAGAGCAAAATCGCCACACGTAGTTCAGATATTCACCAAAATATCCCGGGTGGTATTTGCAGTCTGTCTGCTCAATGGCGTCCTTATCGTAGGGGCCCAGACAGTGGAGACACCGGCTGCCTTCCTCCAGGATGTGTGCCTTGGCTGGCCTCTGGTCAGCATGTCTGGGCAATACAATCAATGTTTTGTTCTGTACAGTGCATGTTCCTATTTTGAATGAAATTGTTTTTTTTTTCATTACAGAGAAATGTTATGTATCTTAAATATTCCCATTAAATTTAGTAAATTTTAACTACATTCACCAAAACATTGTATTGTAGATATTTGGGGGGGGGGGGGGGAGTTTTGGCGGAATAATCAGTTCACACTGACTTTGCCTTGGCCTGCTGGTAGGAGATTTTCTTGTCATACTCATCCCGAGCACTCGCTTTCTTCTCTTCATCTGATAGATAAATATGATGACACAAGTTCAGCCAATACAAAATACCGTAAGCACATAATGTGCACTCAAATTTTCCTTTTAAATTGCTCAAATTTATTCCTCGACTTTTCTCATAACTATCTGGTTATAAACTAGTAGGAGGTGGATAAATAACATTGATGTTTACCATATATAAGCAGTAGTTGACTCGACTTACATATATCCCACTGGCCATATCTCCTGCCCTGGAAAGCTCTGCTTTTTCCGACCTCCTCCACTTGTTGTCTGTACAGCTGCTTCCTCAGTTTCTGTGAAAAAAATGTGCATATTGAATATATTCAAAAATGCACAATGAAGAAATTCCAGGCTTTTTAGGACTAGTGTAGGATACTATTTTTTCTAAGAGCACACTATTCAATAAAATCAATTTGCAACTCTTCATCTGGCAACATGGTAGAGCCTTTTGTTGTCTGACACTCACCCACTGTCTGTGTGCTGACGCCACTGATGTGTACACTTGGTTCAGCCGGCTCCTAACCGTTTCGATGTCGGCATTGCTTTGAGCATGAATTGCAATCTCAATGTCTGTCACTACGTTCTCTCCTTTTCGAACATCCATTCGGCAGTCCCTCCCTCTAGTAACGGTCTTTATGTTCTTGCCCTGTTTTCCAATCAGCGCGGAAATGGTGATGGTTGGTTTCTTTATTAACATGAAATCGCTGACCGAGTACCTACTAGCAGGCTTTTTCTTTGAATGTTTGGCTTTTCTGAAGTACTTCCCACGATTCAAATCGTGGAATTCCTTGGTCTTTTCTTTCTGCAGCAAGTTGGGCTCAAAAGGTTTTGTTTCTCCTTTAACGTGGCACACACTGGCCAAGGTGATGAGGCGTTTCATGCACTGTGAAGCACTGATTTCACATGCTGCGCCCCACAGGAGTTCATTTAGAATCAAGTTATCTGGCAGATCGAGAGGTGCTTTCGGAGGTTCAGGTATGTTCTCCTCCTGGCTTGGTTTCTCTTCTGGTGGATTTGCTGTGGAGAAATCAGGCTTGACTTCTGTCAAGTTGACAGAAGGGTGATCAATGATGCCAACGGCCAATTCCCCGGTCAGGGAGGCCGAGGTGTTGTACTCATTTTCCTCAAACTTGAATAAATTCGCAACAGTTTCTGAGCATGGCGAGTGATTTTCTCCATTCTCACTTTTGTTGATTGGGTCTACATTTCGTGAGAGCACATTGTCTAGGTTCACAGCCTTTTCATCTTGTGGTTGCTTCTCGGGTTCAGTCTGTTTGGAGCTTGATTCTTGCTCAACATCAGAACAAAGGCTAATATCAGGACTTGCAAGGCTGAGCGCGGCCAACATGTGTGTCTGTGTGGCCTCAACATCAACAGTATCAAATAACTTGTCTGAAAAGGAAGAATTTATTCCAAATTTATGATAATAAAAAAAAATTAGCCCAAGGGCTAAGAAAGGTTACCGGACAATATACATTTTAGATATTAGCCTTTTGTCCAGTGACCTTGTAAATAAAGTCACTGATAAATTCAAGGCCATGAAATTTTCAACAAATATATCACTTCTAGTATGTCCACAATAAATTCCTAAGCTGTAAAGTCGATAATAAGTGAGACATTAGCCATTCTGTGATGTGACCTTGAAAATGAGGTCAAAGTTCAAGTTCAAGGTCATGAAAATATTCAGTATATATCATTCCTCTATATTCGCAATTGATTCCTATGCTGTAAATGTAAGTATCAATCTATTACCACCAATACAATCAAATTTTGATGATGCCAATAAGAAACGTAAAATACAACATTTTGCAATAGAAACAAAGCCCGACCAAATAGTTTATCCAAAGACACACTGGCGTCATCAGAGGCAGATGTAAAGATGATAATAAGCGACATATTAGCCATTTTGTTCTCTGACCTTGAAAATGAGATCAAAGGTCAAATTCTAGATCACCAAAATATTCAGCATACATCATTTCCTATATGTTCACTATGGACCCCTAAGCTGTAAATTTGATAATAAGCGAGATATAACCCATTTTGCATTCTGACCTTGAAAATAAAATGACTAACCTTGAAATTTAGATCAAGGGTCAAATTCAAGGTCACTAGAATATTCAGCATATATCATTTCCTATATGTTCACAATTGATTCCTAAGCTGCAAAGTCGCTAATAAGCAAGATATTGGCCATTTTGTCCTGTGACCTTGAAAATGAGGTCAAAGGTCAAATTCAAGGTCACGAGAATATTCAGCATATATCATTTCCTATATGTTCACAATTGATTCCTAAGCTGTAAAGTCGATAATAAGCGAGATATTAGCCATTTTGTCCTGTGACCTTGAAAATTAGGCCAAAGGTCAAATTCAAGGTCACGAGAATATTCAGCATATATCATTTCCGATATGTTCACAATGGATTCCTAAGCTATAAAGTCGATAATAAGCGAGATATTAGCCATTTTGTCCTGTGACCTTGAAAATGAGGTCAAAGGTCAAATTCAAGGTCACGAGAATATTCAGCATATATCATTCTATATGTCCACAATTGATTTCTAAGCTGTAAAGTCGATAATAAGCGAGATATTAGCCATTTTGTCCCGTGACCTTGAAAATGAGGTCAAAGGTCAAATTCAAGGTCACGAGAATATTCAGCATATATCATTTCCTATATGTCCACAATTGATTCCTAGTCTCTAATCTCAATATTAAGTGAGATATTAGGCTCAATGTGTCCCATTATAAAGCATAGGAAAATTTAACATGGGAAAGTCACATCTGGGCCGAGTTTGGGCCCAAAATGGCCCACTTCGAGTGATTCAAGCGCAACGAAATGTATACATGTCACAGAAGTACATATGGGGAGTGTTATGCATCAATAAGAAAAAAAGTTACTGAACAGATTTTGAGAAAACGACCGTCAAAGTCCAAAATTTGCCATTTTTTGACGAAAACTTCCACCATTTTGAAAAAAATGCTGAAATAAAAAAACTAAAAAAAACCTTTCCTGGAAATATTTTTAGGTATTTTTGTGCAAAATTTCAGCAACATTCCATCGTAAACTTTAAAGATAAAAATGTGAACGGACGGACGGACGACGGACGGACGACGGACGCAACGCCATGCCAATAGGTTATGGTCCGGTAACCTAAAAAAGTTACTGAACAGATTTTGAGAAAACGACCATCAAAGTCCAAAATTAGCCATTTTCGACGAGAACGGCCGCTATGATCTTGAAACCAAGGTCAGAGGTCAAATTCAAGGTCACGAGAATATTCAGCATATATCATTTCCTATATGTCCACAGTTGATTCGTAGTCTCTAATCTCAATATTAAGTGAGATATTAGGCTTAATGTGTCCCATTATAAAGCATAGGAGAATTTAACATGGGAAAGTCCCATTTGGGCTGAGTTTGGGCCCAAAATGGCCCACTTCGAGCGATTCAAGGGCAACGAAATTTATACATGTCACAGAGGTACATATGAGGAGTGTTATGCATCAATAAGAAAAAAAGTTACTGAACAGATTTTGAGAAAACGACCGTCAAAGTCCACAACGGCCGCCACTTCGAAAAATTAGCCCAAAGGCTGAGACAGGTTACCGGACAATTTTGGTTTGGCCATGGCAGCATTGGAAGGTAACAGACCTTCAGATTTATCAATCAAGGTTCGCAGTGTGAACAAATGACCTTGAGATTTACCAATCAAGGTCATCCGTGTGAACTTCGCTGTCACCATTACATGTTCATAATACAAAGATATATCTGGTTGGAATCGTTTAGGCCGCTCAGGTCAATTTACACATTACGAGTCAGACATCTGGCACTCAAGGTCACCTGACGTCAAGAACAAGGTCATCATTAGTTGTGCCATATATGTCTTGCTATATGTTCATAATGCAAACATGAGTTCTATCTGCAAGCATTTCATCTATGGAGGCAAATCTGGGCATTTTTTGACCCCAAAAGGTCATCATGGTCATTCAAGGTCATCAAAGGTCAAATTCAAGGTCACCACACAAGTCGCCATATATGACTTCCCATTTGAAAGTGCCAATTTCTGAGCTCTATCTTCAAGCGTTCTATGAGTACAATCCGCGCAGCTCCCATTATGAAGGAAAAAATGCCGAAAATTTTCAAAAGTCCAAAAAGAAAAGTCCAATATTTTTTTCACAGGGTGAAAAATTTTTTTGGTCTAGAAATGGCCCTAAATGGATAGTAATGCGATTTGGGCCGAAAAATGCTTTTTTCGTTGACCCGTCGAAAATTCAAAATGGCAGCCATACGCAGACCGGCGATTCAAGGGCAACCAAATTTATACACATCACAGAGGTACATAACTAGAATCTTTTGAAACAAGAATCTCAAATCTGATCAGACAGTTTTCGAGAAAAGACAGACAAGGTGCTAATTTGGACATTTTTCGACCAAAAAATGGCTGTTTTGACCTTTCAATGTCATCCAAGGTCAAATTCAAGGTCACCACACAAGTCGCCATATATGACTTCCCATTTGAAAGTGCCAATTTCTAGGGCCTGCACGATTAATGGGTTAACCGCCGACGGCTAGCATTTTTTTAATAACCGCGAATAACCGGCTGTTAAATCTCCAAACGATTAACCGGTTTACCGTCAAACACCGGTTAACTGTCTTTTATAACCTTGATCAGTGATCACCAAACTGTCTGCTCATGCTCCTGAGGCATGCTTTTGAGGGCATTTAAACTCGTTAACTTTGTCGCCATGGGGCCATAAAGCAATCTGCGGTTTGTCGCGGTCGCGTGGATGCGTGCCACCTGCTAAAGGGATTATGTGTGTGCATCTTTCACAGATACACAGGCTCGCGGCTTTCTCTCATATTAATATCGAAATTAACGAAGTTAAATAGGGGAAATACAAGTTTTCTTAAATGAAACATAAAGACACCTACACACACATAGACATATAGCAATCAAAACCATTCGGGGACGTATTAAGAAGTGAACCCCAAACACTTCGCCTCAGGCTTAACTTCGAATGGTAAGGATTGTATATGTGAAAGAATGTGCAATGTCAGGTATAACGCAATCAGAACTGGAAAGAGAACATATATTCAGTAATATGCAAAATATGTACAGTTAATACAGTTTAGTTCATTGAGTTATACATATATGTTGAGGTTATATTTCAATAGTTTCCAAATCTTCAGCAAGAAGTAAAAAATTTAAAAAAATGAGGTCAAAGGTCAAATTCAAGGTCATCAGAATATTAGGCGTTTATCATTTCCTATATGCCCACAACTGATTCCTAAGCTATAAAGTCGACCATAAGTGAGATATTAGCCATTTTGTGTTCTTGACCTTGAAAATGAGGTCAGAGGTCAAATTCAAAGTCACAAGAATATTCAGCATGTATCATTTCCTACATGTCCACAAATGATCCCTAAGCTGTAAAATCGATAATAAGTGAGATATTAATCATTTTGTCCTGTGACCTTGAAAATGAGGTCAAAGGTCAAATTCAAGGTCATGACAATAATCTGCATATATCATTTCCTATATGTTCATAATTGATTCCTAAGCGGTAAAGTCGATAAGAAGCGAGATATTTGCCATTTTGCCCTGTGACCTTGAAAATGAGGTCAAAGGTCAAATCCAAGGTCATGACAATAATCTGCATATATCATTTCCTATATGTTCATAATTGATTCCTAAGCTGTAAAGTCGATAATAAGTGAGATATTAGCCATTTTGCCCTGTGACCTTGAAAATGAGGTCAAAGGTCAAATTCAAGGTCATGACAATAATCTGCATATATCATTTCCTATACGTCCACAATTGATTCCTAAGCTGTAAAGTCAATAATAATCGAGATATTAGCCATTTTGTTCTCTGACCTTGAAACTGAGGTCAGAGGTCAAATTCAAGGTCACGAGAATATTCAGCATATATCATTGCCTATATGTCCAGAATTGATTCCTAGTCTCTAATCTCAATATTAAGTAAGATATTAGGCTTTAATGTGTCCCATTATAAAGCATAGGAGAATTTAACATGGGAAAGTCCCATTTGGGCCGAGCCTGGGCCCAAAATGGCCCACTTCGAGCGATTCAAGCGCAACGAAATTTATACATATCACAAAGGGAACATATGAGGAGTGTTATGCATCAATAAGAAAAAAAGTTACTGAACAGATTTTGAGAAAACGACCGTCAAAGTCCAAAATTGGCCATTTTTCGACAAAAACGGCCGCTCTGACCTAGAAACCGAGGTCAGAGGTCAAATTCAAGGTCACGAGAATATTCAGCATATACCATTTCCTATATGTCCACAATTGATTCCTAGTCTCTAATCTCAATATTAAATGAGATATAAGGCTTAATGTGTCCCATTATAAAGCATAGGAGAATTTAACATGGGAAAGTCCCATTTGGGCCGCGTTTGGGTCAAAATGGCCCATTTCGAGCAATTCAACCGCAACGAAATTTATAGACATCATAGGAGTACATATGAGGAGTGTTATGTATCAAAAAGAAAAAAAGTTACTGAACAGATTTTGAGAAAATGGCCGCCAAAGTCCAAAATTGGCCGATTTTCGACGAAAACGGCCGCCATTTTGAAAAAAATGCGAAAATAAAAAAACTAAAAAATACATCCTTCTTGAATTATTTTTGTGCATTTTTGTGCAAAATTTCAGAAAGATTGGTAGGTAAACAAAAAAGATAAAAATTAGCCCAATGGGCTAGAAAGGTTACCGGAGAAATATACAGAGTTAAGCCGAGAAAGTTGAAGGTCAAATTCAAGGTGACCACTGAAATCGCTATATCTCTAACCTTGAAAATGGGATCGAAGGTTAAATTCTAGATCACCAAACTATTCAGCATACATCATTTCCTATATGTTCACTATGGACCCCTAAGCTGTAAATTTGATAATAAGCGACATATAAGCCACTTTGTAATCTGACTTTGAAAATAAAATGACTGACCTTGAAATTTAGGTCAAAGGTCAAACTCAATATCATTAAAATATTCAGAATATCTCATTTCCTATATGTTCACAATTGATTCCTAAGCTGTAAAGTCGCTAAGAAGCAAGATATTGGCCATTTTGTCCTGTGACCTTGAAAATGAGGTCAAAGGTCAAATTCAAGGTCACAAGAATATTCAGCATATATCATTTCCTATATGTTCACAATTGATTCCTAAGCTGTAAAGTCGCTAATAAGCAAGATATTGGCCATTTTGTCCTGTTGACCTTGAAAATGAGGTCAAAAGTCAAATTCAAGGTCACCAGAATATTCAGCATATATCATTTCCTATATGTTCACAATTGATTCCTAAGCTGTAAAGTCGCTAATAAGCAAGACATTGGCCATTTTGTCCTGACCTTGAAAATGAGGTCAAAGGTCAAATTCAAGGTCACGAGAATATCCAGCATATATCATTTCCTATATGTTCACAATTGATTCCTAAGCTGTAAAGTCGATAATAAGCGAGATATTAGCAATTTTGTCCTGTGACCTTGGAAATGAGGTCAAAGGTCAAATTCAAGGTCATGAGAATATTCAGCATATATCATTTCCTATATGTTCACAATTGATTCCTAAGCTGTAAAGTCGATAATAAGCGAGATATTAGCAATTTTGTCCTGTGACCTTGGAAATTAGGTCAAAGGTCAAATTCAAGGTCATGAGAATATTCAGCATATATCAATTCCTATATGTTCACAATTGATTCCTAAGCTGTAAAGTCGATAATAAGCAAGATATTAGCCATTTTGTCATGTGACCTTGAAAATGAGGTCAAAGGTCAAATTCAGGGTCATGAGAATTTTCAGCATATATCATTTCCTATATGTTCACAATTGATTCCTAAGCTGTAAAGTCGATAATAAGCGAGATATTAGCCATTTTGTCATGTGACCTTGAAAATGAGGTCAAAGGTCAAATTCAAGGTCACTAGAATATTCAGCATATATCATTTCCTATATGTTCACAATTGATTCCTAAGCTGTAAAGTCGCTAATAAGCAAGATATTGGCCATTTTGTCCTGACCTTGAAAATGAGGTCAAAGGTCAAATTCA
This sequence comes from Terebella lapidaria, assembly GCA_949152475.1. Lineage (NCBI taxonomy): Eukaryota > Metazoa > Annelida > Polychaeta > Terebellida > Terebellidae > Terebella > Terebella lapidaria. Next base: position 53,285,256 of record OX424556.1, read on the forward strand.
AGGTCACGAGAATATTCAGCATATATCATTTCCTATATGTTCACAATTGATTCCTAAGCTGTAAAGTCGATAATAAGCGAGATATTAGCAATTTTGTCCTGTGACCTTGAAAATGAGGTCAGAGGTCAAATTCAAGGTCACGAGAATATTCAGCATATATCATTTCCTATATGTCCACAATTGATTCCTAGTCTCTAATCTCAATATTAAGTGAGATATTAGGCTTAATGTGTCCCATTATAAAGCACAGGAAAATTTAACATGGGAAAGTCACATCTGGGCCGAGTTTGGGCCCAAAATGGCCCATTTCGAGTGATTCAAGGGCAACGAAATTTATACATGTCACAGGGGTACATATGAGGAGTGTTATACATCAATAAGAAAAAAAGTTACTGAACAGATTTTGAGAAAACGACCATCAAAGTCCAAAATTAGCCATTTTCGACGAGAACAGCCGCTATGACCTCGAAACCAAGGTCAGAGGTCAAATTCAAGGTCACGAGAATATTCAGCATATATCATTTCCTATATGTCCACAATTGATTCCTAGTCTCTAATCTCAATATTAAGTGAAATATTAGGCTTAATGTGTCCCATTATAAAGCATAGGAGAATTTAACATGGGAAAGTCCCATTTGGGCCGAGTTTGGGCCCAAAATGGCCCACTTCGAGCGATTCAAGGGCAACGAAATTTATACATGTCACAGGGGTACATATGAGGAGTGTTATGCATCAATAAGAAAAAAAGTTACTGAACAGATTTTGAGAAAACGACCGTCAAAGTCCAAAATTGCCCATTTTTCGACGAAAACGGCCGCCATTTTGAAAAAAAGGCGAAAATAAAAAATTAGGCCAAGGGCCAAAGATAGGTTACCGGACAATGTTTAATATTTTAGATGTTAGCCAGGTCACTGGTTAAAGTCAAGGTCAAAAGAATATTCAGCATATATAATATTAAGCATATATCATGTCCACAGTTGACTGCTAAGCTGTAAATTCAAAACAGAGAGATATTAGCAATTTTGTGCTGTGGCCTTAAAAATGAAGGCAAAAGGTCAAATTCAAGGTCATCAAAATATTCAGTGTATATCATTTTCTATATGTCCACAATTGATTCCCAAGCCATACAGTCAATAGAGGAGCAAGATATGAGCCAGTTTGTACTTGGACCTTGAAAATGAGGTCAGAGGTCAAATTCAAGGTCACGAGAATATTCAGCATATATCATTTCCTATATGTCCACAATTGATTCCTAAGCTGTAAAATCGATAATAAGTGAGATATTAGCCACTTTGTCCTGTGACCTTGAAAATGAGGTCAAAGGTCAAATTCAAGCTCACGACAATAATTTGCATATATCATTTCCTATATGTTCAGAACTGATTCGTAAGCCGTAAAGTCGATGACAAGCGAGATATTAGCTATTTTGTCCTTTGACCTTGAAAATGGGGTCAAAGGTCAAATTTAGGGTCATCAGAATATTCAGCATATATCATTTCCTATATGTCCACAATTGATTCCTAAGCTGTAGAGTCGACAATAAAAGAGATATAAGCCATTTTGTCCTATGACCTTGAAAATGGGGTCAAAGGTCAAATTCAAGGTCGTCAGAATATTCAGCATTCCTATATGTCCACAATTGATTTCTAAGCTGTAGAGTCGATAGTAAGCGAGATATAAGCCATTTTGTGCTCTGACCTTGAAACTGAGGTCAGAGGTCAAATTCACGGTCACGAGAATATTCAGGACATATCATTTCCTATATGTCCACAATTGATTCCTAGTCTCTAAGTGAGATATTAGGCATAATGTGTCCCATTATAAAGCATAGGAGAATTTAACATGGGAAAGTCCCATTTGGGCCGAGTTTGGGCCAAAATGGCCCACTTAGAGCGATTCGAGGGGAACGAAATTTATACATGTCACAGGGGTACATATGAGGAGTGTTGTGCATCAATAAGAAAAAAATTAGCCCAAGGGCTAAGATAGGTTACCGGACAATTTTGGTTTCAAGCATTGTAGGTGACATATGATTTTGAGATTTACCAGTCAAGGTCATCTTTGTGAATCTCAATGTCACCATCAGGTATGCTGCATATGACTTCGTATACATGTTCATATTACAAACATATAAGTTTTATCAACAAGTATTTCGTGTGTCTTCAAGGTCTTTAAGGTCAAGTTAAAAAAATGTGAAAAAAAAATGTGCCATTTATACATGACTTTTTTACAGGCTTATACACAATCCTAACCTGTATGTGCAAAAGTTTATGCTTCAGAGGCCACTTTCAAGATTTCAAGTCAGACATTTAGCACTCAAGGTCATCCAAGGTCAAAATCAAGGTCATCATTAGTTGTTCCATATATGACTTCCTATATGTTCATAATGCAAACTGAAGCTCTATCTACATGCATTTCATCTGTAGAGGCAAATTTGGGTATTTTTTCACCCAAAAATGGCTGTTTTGACCTTTCAAGGTCATCAAAGGTCAAATTCAAGGTCCCCTCCCCAATCGCTATATATGACTTCCTATTTGAAAGTGCCAATATCTAAGCTCTATTTTCAAGCGTACTATGAGTACAGTCCTGGCAGCTCCCATTATGAGGGAAAAAAGTGCCGAAGTCCAAAACTTTTTTCAAAGGGTGAAAATTTTTTTTTGTCTAGAAATGACCCAAAATGAATAGTAACGCGATTTGGGGCAAACAAAATTTTTTTCGCCGACCCGTCAAAAATTCAAAATGGCCGCCACACGGAGACCGGCGATTCAAGGGCAACAAAACTTATACACATCATAAAGGTACATAAGGGGAATCTTTTGAAACAAAAATCTCAAAACTGATCAGACAGTTTTTGAGAAAATGGCCGCCAAAGTCCAAAATTGGCCATTTTTCGTAAAAAATGGCCGCCATTTTGAGAAAAATGCGAAAATCAAAAAACTAAAAAATAACCCCCTCTTGAAATATTTTTAGGCAACTTTGTGCAAAATTTCAGGAAAATCCGCCTGTAAACTTTAAAGATAAAAATGTGGACAGACGACGGACGCCGGACGACAGACGGACGACAGACGGACGACAGACGGACGTCGGACGCAACGCGACGGCAATAGGTTATCGGACCATAGGTCCGGTAACCTAAAAACTAAAAAATACCTCCCTCTGGAAATATTTTTAGGCATTTTTGTGCAAAATTTCAGAAAAATCTGATCGTAAACTTTAAAGATAATATTGTTTACGGACGACGGACGGACGGACGGACGGCTATGCGAACGGATGGGCGTTACGGGCAGACCCAATGTTAAATTTCCTATCTTAACTTTCCCGTAAGTCCTGAAAAAATCCCCATAAGACCGCACTTTTGGCTTAAACTGTGGTTGTGGGGCGTTTTCAGCTTTATTCCCCCTAAGAAATCCCCGTAAACCCTTCTGGTATGCCCGGACGGACGGACGGACGGACGGACGACGGACGCAACGCCATGGCAATAGGTTATCGGACCATAGGTCCGATAACCTAATATTACAAACATAAACAAGCAATTTTCATTCCTTGTTCATTACCATGTTTTTATTACCTCTGGCTGAGACTTTTGACAGCTGAACATTTCATTTTTCCATGAGGATGAGAGAACCATACTTCTTTTTGGCAATACTATACTGGATATTTTATACTATGTCTTAACTATTGGGGAATATTTTAGTTTCAAATTTTAGAATAAATCACATTGACAACTCTCAGTATATCCAAACAATGAACTCACCCAACTGTGTGTTTTTCTTCATGCAGTTGCAAATCAAGTAGTTGATCCTTTTACAGACTTTTCTCGGAATGATCTTGTGTTTGAGAATTTTTGCTGCTTCTTTAAAGTCATTGCACCAAGGTGAACAATGAACAAAGCACTCAGATATTTCTAATTGTTCCATTTTCAATTGTTTTTCCTTTACAAAATTCAAAATGGCACAGTCAATTTTTTTTTCATATCTTTGTTGATCCCAGGATTATGCAGATAAATTATAATCTGCAAAGTTATATTTTTTTGGAAGCAGCATGAAATGTTTCCATTCTTCTATTTTCTTTCCATGCAATTTTCAATACTTCTAAGCATTAACATAATGTTCATCAAATGCAAAGTCTGCATAGCATACAAATGTAAGAGTGACAAGACATTGCAACTCATCCATTAATTGCACTTTTTAGTCTTAAAGTTTTAGTCTTAAATAAACATATAATACTGGTCAGGTGCTAAATTGAACACAGAGGGCATTCCTCAAAGACAATAGATGTGGTCTTATTGCCTCCATTTTCCAGCCATTTCTTGGCATCGCCTCTGTCCTCTACGGAAGCGCAGTGCTGCCGCATGAGAAAAAAAACTAAGTCGTTTTAACGAGATAATAAGTCGTTTTAACGAGATATTATCTCGTTAAATCGACTTAATTATCTCGTTAAATCGACTTAATTATATCGTTAAATTGACTTATTATCTCGTTAAATCGACTTAATATCTCGTTAAAACGACTTAATATTTTTTCTTCTTTTTCTTACTCGGAGTGCTGTGCTGCCATAGGAGAAAAATATTAAGTCGTTTTAACGAGATATTAAGTCGATTTAACGAGATAATAAGTCGATTTAACGAGATAATATCTCGTTAAATCGACTTAACTATCTCGTTAAATCGATTTATTATCTCGTTAAAACGACTTAATATCTCGTTAAAACGACTTATTATCTTTCCCCCTGTGGCAGCACTGCGCTCCAAGGGAGAAAAATAACAAGTCGATTTAACGAGATAATAAGTCGTTTTAACGAGATAATAAGTCGATTTAACGAGATAATAAATCGATTTAACGAGATAGTTAAGTCGATTTAACGAGATATTATCTCGTTAAATCGACTTATTATCTCGTTAAATCGACTCAATATCTCGTTAAAACGACTTAATATTTTTCTCCTATGGCAGCACAGCGCTCCAAGTAAGAAAAAGACGAAAAAATATTAAGTCGTTTTAACGAGATATTAAGTCGATTTAACGAGATAATAAGTCGATTTAACGATATAATTAAGTCGATTTAACGAGATAATTAAGTCGATTTAACGAGATAATATCTCGTTAAAACGACTTATTATCTCGTTATAATGACTTAATTTTTTTTCTCATGTGGCAGCACTGTGCTTCCGTAGTCCTCCATATGTGATGCATATATTGAGATATGACAGCCAGTTTGGCCCGCTGCGCCCATGGCTGCGTCTACTATATACATTTGCACAGTTGCTGAGTGGACATAATGATTATTTCGTTTGAATGGGTAATATGGATGGTCAAAGAACATACTAGACATTTTCAACGTATTGGATGGCAATTGGCTGATATTTCAGGCCAAGCCAGGGTTCGTGGTGAAATCTTTAATTTGCGGAAGAATCTGGAAATGTCTCGGTTATGATGCAAACACATGACATCGTCAGGGTAAACATTACCACGTGCATTTGTTTGTAAACATCGTGTTATTCATATATATTTTTTTCCCGATCTCGCACATACACGCATGTGTGAATGTGGAAATGCGCGCATATTGCGCGTGCGCCTACGTGTATTTACGCGCATTCTGCGCGTGAATACATATAGACGCGTGCGCGTATGTGGGTTATCGCGCAGACGTAAATGCGGGCGAACGCGCATGTGCGTGTATATGCGACATTTTTCAGGTGTAAAATCTCGCACTGTCGAGCAAAAACGCGCACTTGTAATAATAATTAATTACTTGTGTATGTAAAAACGCGCACTCACGTACAATAATTGTGTAATACATGTAGTGCTCGTGAACATAAGTATGGGAGCATGATCTGGAAAATACTCTAAGCTATGTTAGCCCATAGATGGAGTTCTATTGTTAGCCTACAATTGGTGTGGCGATTTTGCCCTAAGCACGCGGCAGGTGATTGTAAACATAAATGCCATTTATGTGGCCTTTTCGTACTTGGCCTTGTTTTGACACGCTCCGTTCGAGCGTGCGTTGCCACGGCGACGCATTGTAATTTACGCTCCAGTAAACTATAACAATGGATCGATTAGACCTCGCGTGCGTCCTACAGCTTGTGGTGTATTATATATACACTGGAAGCGACTCGATCGAGGAGATTGTCCGAGAGATCGAGACTAGGACGCACACGAGGCTCGCCATGAGCTTTGTGTTCCCTGGGTCTGAGTAGAGGGCTCCTAGAGCCCTGGGGACGATTTCCATGGGGAGGCCCGGGCTGGGAGAGACAAGTTGCTGACTCGGGGGCGTACGCCCTGTGGATCGCCAGTTCTCTCCCTTCCCGGGACGGGTGACAGAGGCTCTGGCCAGCATGTCGGACTGTACGGGGTTCCGTCCCCGAGGCAGACCGCGGCTCGCCAGGCCCCGCCAGTTAACACCGTAGGGATGAACTAGTTTCTGAACGGTGTCCGTAGGCCTGGGAGTGTCGGGTGGGCTGTTACCTGGTTACCGTTAATGCTGAAGTAGTTACCGTGTCCGCAGCGACCTCCGGTGAGCGGCCCTGCCGCAAGGATCCGGAATAGCGGATGCGCGTCCGCAAGGACTCGGATGAGAGAGGACTATCCTCGAGGATCCCGAAGAGCGGACGGTAGTCAATAACTTTACATTGGTGCCGTGACCAGGATCAGTCCGACAGTGTTCCATCGCAGCCTACCGTCACAGTGTTGTAGCCTCCTTCGTCCCTGGGGATCGCTTGCTCCTCACGGACAACTCAAACAAAATGAGTGAGAAAGATAATGGGAGGGAAAAGGGAGGAAACGTTGCGGACCCGTCCCGGTCCCGCGACGACCGGGAGCCGCTCCAGGGTGGCTCCAGCGATGGTGCGGAGCGTGCGGAGCCCTCCGCAGACAGTACCCAGTCTGCGGAGTCGACTCCGGCGTCCGCGGCTCCGTCTCCGGACGTGGAGCCGAGCCCTGCGGGGCTGCAACATGTGTTGCCATCGAGGCCTAGTCTTGATGTGTTAGGTGCGGTTGACGGAGCTGGCAACGGCTCTACACCGCGCCTGCCCTTGTCCGGACGACGTTCGTGGCAGGCGGCGCTCTTCCAGTGGACGTCTCCAGACGTCCGGAGATCCAGACATTCGGAGATCCGGACATCCGGAGGTCCGGACATCCGGAATAGAGTGCCAACTGCTGCAATCAACTCCGGATCTGCGGACCAACTCCTCCGGTTACCTAACCCGGCTGGGTGGACCCCCTCGAGGGTCTCCGGCCCGGATACCGGACGGTCCGCACTGGGCGAGATGGACCAGCTCACCAACACACTGAGTGCGCTGGCTCCTCTAGGGCGCTACGGCCGCGCCCGGTCGCCCCAACAGGGACAATCAGATCGGCGGATCCGCTCACCCTCTCCGCGGCCACGGAGCCCTTCGGGGCCCATGTCGGAGAGGGAGCAGCGGCTGATAAACATGGCGCTTGACCAGTACAAGTGCAGTCAGCCAGTTCCGAGCGTGGATCCGACGATCCCTTACAGTCCGGGGATGACTGGGCCTATGGCTCCTCCCCAAGTCCTGCCAAGTCCGCAGGCGCCAGTGGTCTCAGCAATGGGATCCGCGCCTGCTCCGCGGCTTGGAGGCACCACGCTGGCTACCGCTCCGACTGTTCCTGCGGCTAGAGTTAACGCCGCGTGGTCGACTTACCCTGGTGCGCCAAGTGTGTTGGGCGGGCAGTGGCAACCGGCGGCTCCGGCCCCGAGCTATGGTAGCTTTGCCGCCCCATCTGGAGCCTACCCCGTAGGTTCGATGAGAGCCCCGCCCGCACCTAGCCAGGGTGGGCTACAAGCGGGAATGTACCCGGCGGCGAGCGTGAGCTTTCCTGCTCCTATGTCCGCGGCGACGATGTCTGCTCCGGCAGACTCCGCCGCAGGCGCGGGTAGCTCGCGGAACTTGCCGCTGTACACGGACGACCCCGGAGCCGGGACCGCACGTCGGGCGCGTAACAAACGCGATGACGGGCCCGACCACTCTTCGTGGCGGAAACAGTTCAACGGGGATAACGCCGACTTGGAGGACTACTTACTCCAGGTGTGGCGTACCGCCGTGTACGAAGGATGGTCCCAGCATGAAGCTGGACATGTCCTCGCGGGGAGCTTAGAAGGAAAAGCTCTCCACGTGATGCCGTGTCTGCCGGTGGGAACAGTGACTTTCGGCGAGGTTGCCCGTCAACTTCGCCTGCTGTTCACGCCGACGACCAATCGGCGTCAGTCTGAACGAGAGTTCAAGGCGCGTACCCGCCTACAGACTGAGTCCGTGACAGAGTATGCGTTTAACCTGCGCATACTCGGCCGGAGAGCTTATCCGGACATGGACTCCAGACGGTTCGAAACGATGCTGATCGATCAGTTCATCGATGGCCAGCCTTACCACTTAGCATACGGGCTGGCCACCCATGAAAAGCGATCGATGGAGGAGGCAATAGACTCCGCGCTTGCGCTCGAGGTAGCTGTCCGCCCTAGACAGTTGCCTCCGGCCCCGGCTCCGGCCTCGGCTGTTCCCGCACAGGCGGCGACCCCTCCTCCGGCCAAAGCATCGCAGGTAACCCCGTGGCAGGACCCGGTCGTCCGGGAACCCACCAGGGAACCTACCCCGCAGTGGGTTAGTGCGTCGGCACCCTTCACAGGGACGCCCGCACATGCGGCACCAGTCGCCGCGCCGTGCTCGTCCTCGGACGAGTGTGACATGGAGGAATACGATTTCGGCGCCGCGCAGATGATTGCGCACTGCGTCGGGATCGGAGCTCCGGGACCCGCAGAGTGTTGCGCGTTCACCTCCGGACCAGCCCAGAACCGTCCCTGTTACTTCTGCGGAAAGCAGGGGCACTTTTGGCTGAAGTGTCCGGAGTTGTTGGAACGCCTGCGGTCGCGCGGATACCAGGGAGCCCTCCCTGGCACGCAACGGAGGAATTCCTTCCGGTCTGGTAAGGGAGGGAAACTAGATCCGTACGTGGTGGCGACCAACACTACGTCCGGGGATAGTTGTTCCGTGGCAAAAGATGCCGCCCCACCCGCTGATGAGCAGGACGAACCCCAAGTTGATATGACTTCTCCGGAAGTAGTCTTTGGGGATCAGTCTAGCTCCTCCGCGGCTGAGGCGGATGGTGAGGACTCCGTAGATGAGCCCAGTGCGTGCGAAAGGTATCGCCCTACCTGCGCGCTGGTGAGGGACCCCTGCTGGTACCTGCCCCTGTCCTTCGGACGGGAGCCGGTCCGGTTCCTCGTGGACTCGGGCTCGGAGGTTACCCTCGTAGCCACAGGAACGTTCAGGAAGGAGCCCGCGCTCCGCAACCTTGAGTTGCGGGATCCCGGACCTTACAAGCTCTACGGAGCGGGTAATGACCGCATCCGTATCCATGGCATCATCGATCTGCCTATTACCCTTGGGGACAAGGTGTACCTAACAGAGGCAATCGTTGCGGATGTCGGAGCGGCCGGGATTATTGGGATGAATTTTCTCCGGACCCACCGGGTGACCGCCAATTTCAATGCTGGCGAATTCCGGATGGGAGAGGACACACATTTCCTCTTCCGCACGGGTCCGGCGCATTCATTTCAATTGCAGATAGATGGATAGATAGATAGATAGATAGATAGATACTTTATTAATCTCATGGAGAAACTTGTTTCACAAATGACACGGAATATCAAAGCGTGATTACATAATATATCAACAGTTACAGAAAATGCTAGCGTGACGATACATTGTTATACTGGCGTATGGAGTTAGGCACGAAGGAGCGTTGATATCGGGCCGTGCGACACTTGAGCGACTGGAGCCTCACACCGGATCTCAGCTTCTGGTAGTTGGCGTGAAGTGGGTGTGTCGTGTCTGCCATAATCACATTTTGTTTTGCAGCACTAAACTTGCCAAACAACCTATCTAATGACATGCATTTAGTTCCGATTACTTTCTCACACCGTCTGATCATGCGTGACATCCCCGTCAGGTCATGTTTGGTAGAATTTCCGTAATACACAGTAATACCAAAAGTGATAGTGCTTTCAATTACAGATTTGTAAAACAGTTCCATTATTTTACGACTGACCTTGTAATGTTTTAGCTTACGTAAGAAATACAACCTTTTCTGTAGTTTGCCGAACACAAGCTTGTTATTTTGCTTCCAAGTCAATTTGTTATCAATGACAGTTCCAAGATACTTATACTCGTTCGCTATCTCTACAGATTCATTACCTATAACAATATTGCCACAATTATACACCTTCGCAAAATTGAAAATCAGTTCTTTTGTTTTTGATACATTTAGCTCAAGGCAGTTTTTCCGACACCAATCTGTGAACTCCAAGATACACGACTGATAGTTCGTTAGACCCGTTGGATCACGTGACAGTTTACCGATAATTGCGGTGTCGTCGGCGTACTTGATGATCTCACAATTGTCGAAGCTGGAACGGCAATCGTCCGTGTACAGCGTGAACAGGACCGGTGACAACACGCAGCCCTGTGGTGCTCCTGTGCTGACAACGAGTGTATCCGACATCAGTTGTCCCACGCACACTCGCTGAGGTCTGTTCGTCAGATAGTCTTCTATCCATAGCACGAGATGGCCATTGACACCCATGGAGAGCAACTTTTCCATCATAGTGACAGGCTGTATGGTATTGAACGCTGACGAGAAATCTACCATCAGGACCCGAGCGTGCTTTCCCTGTGTGTCCAGGTGCTGGTACAGGTGGTGTACCAGCGTAAGGGTGGCGTCAGCTACGCCGCGCTGAGCTCGGTAGGCAAACTGGAGAGGATCCATCAACGGTTTTACCGTCGGCATCAGGAGTGACATCAGAATCCTTTCAAAACACTTCATTACCAATGACGTCAACGCGACTGGACGATAGTCATTATGGATTGTTGGTTGAGTTTTTTTGGGTAAAGGTCTGATGTTGGATGTTTTCCAAATAACAGGTACGTGGTGACACAAGACGGAAGCTTGAAAGATTCTACAGAAAATGGGCAGTACAACGGGCAGGCGCGCACTACAGTTGTGCCGCCAATGAGCGAGATGATCATTGAGGCGAGGCCGCGTCGTCCCCGCATGCCCCTCGATGGTCGTCCGTGCATAGTGCAACCGGTGAGCAGTTTCGCCAAGGGAACTGGACTCGTGTTGGGTGGGGCTCTGGTCAAGTCCGACGCCCGCTCGATGCCCGTCCTTGTGGTGAATCCTACGGATGCTCCCGTTGTACTGCGGCGCAGCTGTGTGGCAGCTACTGCTACGCCCGCGTCGTTGAGTCGTGTCCTCCCCGACGATCCTGTCTGCCACGCTGCGTGCGCGGCGGCGGCCGCCGGGGATGATCCGTTCACCCTGCCGGACCATCTGGAATCTCGGGTTCCGAAGGACCGGTTGGATGAAGAGCAGCGCCAAGCGCTCCGCAAACTGCTGCGGCAGTATGCGGATGTGTTCATGGGTCCTAATGGTGCGGTTGGCAAGACTGACGTCGCCAAACACCGCATCGACCTCGTGGACGAGCGTCCTCTCAAGCAGCGTCTTCGTCGGGCGGCAATAGTGCACCAAGAGGTCATAGACCAGGAGGTGCAAAAGATGCTCGACTTGGACATCATCGAACCCAGTGACAGCCCTTGGGCCAGTCCGGTGGTTATGGTGAAGAAGAAGGACGGCTCGTGGAGGTTCTGCGTGGACTATCGGAAGCTCAACGATGCCACGCGGAAGGACTCATATCCTCTCCCGCACATTGAGGATACCTTCGATGCCCTGGCCGGGTCACACTATTTCTGTGCTCTGGATCTGGCCTCCGGGTATTGGCAGGTGGAGATGGAGGAGAGTGATCGGGCGAAGACTGCCTTCGTTACCAAGAACGGGCTCTACCAATTCAAGGTAATGCCGTTCGGGCTCTGTAACGCACCAGCGACGTTCGAGCGCCTCATGGAGATGGTACTTAAAGGGTTCCTCTGGAAGCGATGTATGGTCTACATCGACGATGTCGTCGTGTATGGCCGGTCGTTCGAGGAAACCCTCACCAACCTCCAGATGGTGCTCCATCGCATCCGCGGAGCAGGGGTTAAATTGAAGCCAAGTAAGTGCGAACTATTCGCGCAGGAAATCCTGTACTTGGGCTTCATGGTAACGGGCACCGGAGTGAGACCAGACCCCGCAAAGGTGGCGGCTGTGCAGAAATGGCCTCCGCCATGTAACGTGGCGGACGTGAGGTCCTTCTTGGGCTTCGCGAGCTACCACCGCAGGTTTATTCGCGGCTTTGCGGAGATCGCGCGTCCCCTTACTATCCTCACGGAAAAGGGCGCCGATTTTGTTTGGTCCGCCGAGCAGGCTTACGCCTTCTCGGGACTCCGGCAGGCCTTAGTAGCGGCCCCGGTGCTGCGGCACCCTCGTCCGGACTGCGAGTTCATCCTGGACACTGATGCGAGTAACTTCGCACTCGGCGGTGTCCTCTCGCAGATCGTGGACGGGCAAGAGCGGGTAGTAGCTTATGCGAGTGTGGCCTTGAGCCGCTCTCAAATGAACTACTGTACCACTCATCGCGAGTTGCTCGCGGTGGTTACGATGACCAAGCGTTTCCGGCATTATTTGTTGGGACGCCATTTCCGCTTGCGGACTGATCATAGTTCGCTGAGATGGCTCCTCAACTATAGTGAGGCCGATGGCTTGGTGGTGCGGTGGCTCGTCAAACTCCAAGAGTATGACATGCAGATAGAGCATCGCGCTGGTAAGTTGCACGGCAACGCGGACGGCCTGTCCCGTTGTCATAAGTGCAAGAATCCGGGTTGTGCAGGGATGGCGCCATTCCAGCAAGCCGGGGATTCGTCCTCAGACTCGGATTCGTCCTCAGACATCCGCCGCCCCCTCTAACAACACGGCGACCGGAGCGTTTAGGGCTAACCTCCGCGCGCGGACCCGCCGTTATCGGCGAGGGCGTCCCGCATACGAAGCGGAGGTGCGGCTCAGCTCCAGCGAGTCCTCCTCGAGTCCGGCGGTGTACTCCTCGTGGGTACCCTCGTCCTCTGGAGAGTCTGAGTATGAGCGGTCCTTGCCCCCTGTGGTGATGGCCGCTGCGGCGCAGCCGGACGCGACGGATGAGGAGCCTAATTACTTAAGTGGCTACTCTCCGGCGCAGATAGCTGCGGCGCAGAGAGCTGACAGAGCTCTGGCACAGGTAATCACAGCCCTTGAGGTCGGCCAGAAGCCCTCGAAGGATGAGCGGAAGACCTACAGGGAGGAGACTTTGTCTCTAGTATCCCAGTGGGAAAGACTCTCCTTGAGGGATGGCCTCTTGTACCGGCGCTATGAGCCACCGACTCCACTGCCTCCCATATGGCAGTTGGTGCTTCCGGCGGAGCTGCGGAAAGAAGTACTCCACCAGTTGCATGACCTCCGGGTGACCGGTCACTTGGGAATCCGGAGGACCGTCCATAGGCTACAACAGCGCTTTCATTGGCCTGGTAGCGGCTTGGATGTGCAACGGTGGTGCGCAGCCTGCCCTCGGTGTCAAGCTCGTAAGGGAGTTCCGACTCCTGGCCGCCACCCCTTAACCACGGTTAAGGCGGGCGCGCCGTTCGATCGGATAGCTTTGGATATACTGGATACCCACCGGGTCACCACGCGCGGTTTCCGGTACATCCTGGTGATTTCCGACTATTTTACCAAGTATACCGACGCCTACCCACTGCGCCGCCAGACTGCGGACGAGGTAGCTCGGTTGTTGGTAAATAGATGGGTGGTGTACCATGGGGTACTTAAACAGGTACATTCGGATCAGGGCACGCAATTTGAGAGCAACCTGTTCCGAAACCTAGCACAGATGCTAGGCAGTACCAAGGTGCGGACCACCCCCTACAGGCCCCAGTCTGATGGCCAGGTCGAACGCTTTAATCGATCGGTCCTCAATACGCTGGTGGCCTTTGTGAACGATCGTGCGAATGATTGGGATGACCACCTCCCGAATGTCTTAATGGTGTACAGGTCGTCGGTCCACTCTTCGACCGGAGTTACTCCGCACGCAATGTTGTACGGCCGGGAGCTAAATTTGCCCGTGGATATTATGTATCCAACTGCGGCAGAGACCGGCGCAGTACCCCAGTGCGGTCCGGAGTACGTGGAGTGGATTCGCCGCGCCCTGGCGAACGCCCATGATTTCGCGCGCGCGCGCCTGGACAAGTCTGCCATCCGGCAGAAGCGAGGCTATGACGCCCATGCTAAGGGTAGGCCAGCTTTTGCGGAGGGCGACAAGGTGCGCTACTATTATCCGCCGCAATAAATTTGCTAAGCCGTGGATAGGCCCGTTTACGGTACTGAAACAGGTGACAGATGTGGACTACCCGATCCGGAGGGATTCCGATCCGGACAGGGTTCTGGTTGTCCATATCGATAATCTGAAGAAGTACGAGGGCCCGCTTGTCATGGATCCGCTCGTTCAAGATGCGGAACCAGATGATGCTCCCGTATGGGATCCGTCTGGTCAGCATCCGCGGACTCCGGACGAGCGTGTGCGCCGTATGGTGGGCCAGGACCTCTCTGACCCGTCAGATGATGGACTGGGTGGCTATCAGCCCGATGATGGCGATCCGCAGGTACCCCCACTCCCTCCAGTACCTGCGGATGAAGGGCGGCCACGCCGGAAACCACGTGCGCCAGCCCGCTATGGGTGGGAATAACCTTCCGCCCATGCGGATGCGTCTGGGGTACCCGTCTATCACACCACGGACGGGTTTTAGGTCGTTCCGTGAGAGTCCGCACGACTTACCTCCGCGGGTGGCTACTTTGTGGCTATCTTCGGAGTTGAGGTCCGCGGAGACTTTCATGTCGTAACGCCGCCGCTCCGCATCCGCCCTCCTGTAGTTTCCAGCGCCAGGGACGTGCGGATGGCCTGTCCGCACATTGTGGACGGCTGTCCGGCGTAATCCGCACAACGGTTACGCTGGCCGGACGAATTTACTGATCCGGCCGGACGCCCCTGGTCCCGGGACAACCTCTTATATGGCCAGACTGAGGTTGGGATTTACGTCCGCTACGGGAGAAGCGCCTTCCCACGGATTTGGGGAGCTGGCTCTGGACGCGGGGATAGTGTCCGCACGTTAGGACTGACGTCCGCGGTTCGTCCATTATCGGAGGGGAATGATTGCAACCGGAGGGAAATGATTGCACCCGCATGAGTTAATAGTGCATGTATTTTGGTCCGGGCGTGTGTCAGTATGACCGGGGACAGAGTTTTGCAGCGACACCGCGTGCATTGCTGCACGTGTAGTATAGCTGTCATTTGTTACATGTATATATATCTAAAAATGTCGTTCTTGGATTTTTATTAATCTCCAGATGTGTAGCACATGTGTTTTGTGCCACTCGCATTTCGTCCGCTGATGCGGCGCTGGATCCCGCGGGATCCGCATGTCCGGTGTTCGAGATGCGGGTGATTTTGCCAGTTGTAAATTCCCCAGGCGGGCCGTGCTGGAGATGTGCGGGCGGGCGGGCGGCTGCATGTTAGTGCAGACGTCCGTCCATCTGCGTGTCTTTACACAGGCCTGTGCGGGTTGCAGTATACAGGTACTGGCAGTCGAGGCGGCTTGCGGCGTTGGCTTTGATAGCTGTCTGCGACAGCTGTCCGCAGGTGTATGTGTGTCTGTTAGATGTACATATGTCATGCGGGCGTGCCGGAGTCGCTCCCGCGGCTCCGCCCTGCCTCAGACCCGTTCTGCAGATCTGAGGAGCCGGCCGGCAGTACATTTTTAGAGGTACAATCACTTTTGATCACTCGGTGTGTCGTTTTACAAAATTTCTAAATTTAAAGTTTAACCTTAAAGATATTCCAAAGACTCGACACACCGTCCTTTTATAACGGATGACCTTCCAAGGTCATCACACGGTTTTGGACCACCTCGGTCAAAATTTTAGCTTGTTTATGAGGGTTTATTCAAAATTGCAAAGCACGTTATAGTTTACTCCGTAAGTCCGGGGGTAGTTCCCCATTCTTCCAAAAGGGACTCTTAAAGTCCTAGTGTCTTGCGCCGTGACTTCCGGGTGTTGCCATCTTGCCTTCTTCCGGACCCCGCCATGCGAAGCCTTCGTCGGGTTTTGGCTGTTTTGGGCGCGGGCGGAACATGTTGGGGACCAACATTGTAAGAAGGGGGTAATGTGGCGATTTTGCCCTAAGCACGCGGCAGGTGATTGTAAACATAAATGCCATTTATGTGGCCTTTTCGTACTTGGCCTTGTTTTGACACGCTCCGTTCGAGCGTGCGTTGCCACGGCGACACATTGTAATTTACGCTCCAGTAAACTATAACAATGGATCGATTAGACCTCGCGTGCGTCCTACAGCTTGTGGTGTATTATATATACACTGGAAGCGACTCGATCGAGGAGATTGTCCGAGAGATCGAGACTAGGACGCACACGAGGCTCGCCATGAGCTTTGTGTTCCCTGGGTCTGAGTAGAGGGCTCCTAGAGCCCTGGGGACGATTTCCATGGGGAGGCCCGGGCTGGGAGAGACAAGTTGCTGACTCGGGGGCGTACGCCCTGTGGATCGCCAGTTCTCTCCCTTCCCGGGACGGGTGACAGAGGCTCTGGCCAGCATGTCGGACTGTACGGGGTTCCGTCCCCGAGGCAGACCGCGGCTCGCCAGGCCCCGCCAGTTAACACCGTAGGAATGAACTAGTTTCTGAACGGTGTCCGTAGGCCTGGGAGTGTCGGGTGGGCTGTTACCTGGTTACCGTTAATGCTGAAGTAGTTACCGTGTCCGCAGCGACCTCCGGTGAGCGGCGCCGCCGCAAGGATCCGAAATAGCGGATGGGCGTCCGCAAGGACTCGCGGTGAGAGGACTATCCTCGAGGATCCCGAAGAGCGGACGGTAGTCAATAACTTTACATTGGTGTAATCCAGACATGGGGCATTTAACTTGAAAAATTAGTCAGGCCTAAGTTAAGATAATCTGTCATTTTTAGGAACTTGACGCAGTTACCTCAATTTTGCATTCACCAATCATTCCACCCTTTGCCGTCCCCACAACCCATCCCAAGCCCTGCCCCTCCATCCCCCACCTCCCCCACTCGGCCGCCCTACCTCCCTGATCCTGTGCATTTCACCACCCCTCCAGTCCATTCCCACTCACCACCCGCTGTAAAAACAAGACGACCGAATAAATAGTGTAAAGTTATTGACTATCGTCCGCTCTTCGGGATCCTCGAGGATAGTCCTCTCACCGCGAGTCCTTGCGGACGCGCATCTGCTATTTCGGATCCTTGCGGCGGCGCCGCTCACCGGATGTCGCTGCGGACACGGTAACCACTCTAGCATTAACGGTAACCAGGTAACAGCCCAACCGACACTCCCAGGCCTACGGACACCGTTCAGAAACTGGTTCATCACCACGGTGTTAACTGGAGGGGCCTGGTGAGCCGCGGTCTGCCTCGGGGACGGAACCCCGTACAGTCCGACATGCTGGCCAGAGCCTATGTCACACGTCCCGGGAAGGGAGAGAACTGGCGATCCACAGGGCTTGCGCCCCCGAGTCAGCAACTTGTCTCTCCCAGCCCGGGCCTCCCCATGGAAATCGTCCCCAGGGCTCTAGGAGCCCACTACTCGCAACTAGGGAACACAAAGCTCATGGCGAGCCTCGTGTGCGTCCCAGTTACTCTCTCTCGGACAATCTCCTCGATCGAGTAGCTTCCAGTGTATATATAATACACCACAAGCTGTAGGACGCACGCGAGGTATAATCAAACCATTGTTATAGTTTACTGGAGCGTTGCCGTGGCAAATTACAATGCGTTGCCGTGGCAACGCACGCTCGAACGGAGCGTGTCAAAACAAGGCCAAGAACGAAAAGGCCACATAAATGGCATGTATGTTTACAATCACCTGCCACGTGCTTAGGGCAAAATCGCCACATTACTCCCTTCTTACAATGTTGGTCCCCGACATGTTCCGCCCACGCCCAAAGCAGCCAAAACCCGACGAAGGCTTCGCATGGCGGGGTCTGGAAGAAGGCAAGATGGCAACGCCCGGAAGTCACGGCACAAGACACTAGGACTTTAAGAGTCCCTTTTGGAAGAATGGGGAACTACCCCCGGACTTACGGAGTAAACTATAACGCGCTTTGTAATTTTGACTAAACCCTCATAAACAAGCTAAAATTTTGACCGAGGTGGTCCAAAACCGTGTGATGACCTTGGAAGGTCATCCGTTATAAAAGGACGGTGTGTCGAGTCTTTGGAATATCTTTAAGGTTAAACTTTAAATTTAGAAATTTTGTAAAACGACACACCGAGTGATCAAAAGTGATAGTACCTCTAAAAATGTTGCCGACCGCCCTAGCCTTCCTCCGCCGTCATCAGCTCCTCATCCGTGCCGCCTGTCTTGGGGTTTGGCGGCGGTGACGAGTCCCTACGCTGCGGAAGCAGCGGAGCCGGCAGTGAGAAAGCCGGCTGCACGGGCGGATGAGGCAGGCCCGGTGGCGCTTGCAGGGGCTTATGCGGTGAGCCCTGCAATCCGGGTCCTGACGGAGCCATGACTAAGGAGGCCGGTAGAGACGTGGCGCCGAGGTCTGCGATGGCGCGGAACATCTCTACCGTATCGCGGGTGCGCTGAGGACCGGCCGTGCGTTCTCCCCACACCTGGACTAGGTATGGGTAGATGGCCAGCTCCAAAGCAGCATCCGCCCGCTGGAGAGCCGCCTGGTTCCAGGCGGACGACTCGGGGTCATCGACGCCCTGGAATAGGCGAGTCCGAGCGGCCTCGGCTTCGTCAAGACGACGCCGTAGCTGCTCATTCTCAGCCTCCAGGTGCTACATCCTAGCGGTTACCTCTGGGGCGGGGGCGGACGCCCCGGACTGCTCGGCAAGAGCGGCGGTTCGACCCTGGTCGAACGCGCGCCGCTCAATGACGGCCGACAAAGTCCGGTAGCTCTCTAGGCTCCGCCGGGTGCCTTCCATGAGGCCCTGGTCGTATGCAAGGTCGCATGCGACATGGGAGGCCTCGGCGTGGCACCGGCTGAACCGGTCCAGAGAGCTGTCCATCTCCGCCACGAGGTACTCCACCGCTTGAGTGAACTGACCGCGCTGGGGGTGATCCCAGGGGTGCTCTTCTCGAGCGCGGACCAACGCGGCTACACCTGCGGACCCCAAGTCACGAATGGCTCGGGGCACTGGCAGGTTCACCAACGCTGGGTCACCGGGGATCCGGTCCAAACCATCGCGACGATGGCCGACCGCCTGGCCCACAGACTCGCGGAAAGTCTCGTAGACACTGGCGGTCGTGGGACCGAACCTTCGGCGTACGTCCGCCGTGGCGTCGAGGAGATCCAAGTCCAAGGAGTCGGTGCTTTGCCATCCCGCAGACGTCCCCTCAACTACCAACGTGGACGCCGACCTCGAGAGAGGTACCGCACGTCCGCTACTGCTTGCGACCGAGGAAGTCACACATGGGGTCCTTGGCCGGACCGCCGACGTGGTACTCGAGGAGGCGAGGGGTCTGCCACCACCCAGACTCCGCAGGTGCGGACACCGTGGAGTTCTCGGCGGAACCGGTGTCCGGACGGCTACGGCCATCCGGACGGGTTTCCGCACGAGTACTCTCATCCGGCCCCAGAGACGCAAGCATCTCCGCGGGCGGATGCAACACAATATCCACACCAGCGGGTCCTACCTCGCCGCAGTCCATCATCTCTTCCATGCGAGGAAAAGGCGACGGATTTAAGAGTTGCTCGGCGCCTAACGTAGCCGAGTCACTCTCTGCGGGCCGGTCCTCCGTGACCTCGCTCTCGGACTCGGTTCTTGTACCACCCCCTACAGTTGTACGGCTGGGAGCTAAATTTGCCCGTGGATATAATGTATCCAACTGCGGCAGAGACCGGCGCAGTACCCCAGTGCGGTCCGGAGTACGTGGAGTGGTTCGCCTGTAGGGGGTGGTCCGCACCTTGGTACTGCCTAGCATCTGTGCTAGGTTTCGGAACAGGTTGCTCTCAAATTGCGTGCCCTGATCCGAATGTACCTGTTTAGGTACCCCATGGTACACCACCCATCTATTTACCAGCAACCGAGCTACCTCGTCCGCAGTCTGGCGGCGCAGTGGGTAGGCATCGGTATATTTGGTAAAATAGTCGGAAATCACCAGGATGTACCGGAAACCGCGCGGGGTGACCCGGTGGGTATCCAGTATATCCAAAGCTATCCGATCAAACGGCGCGCCCGCCTTAACCGTGGTTAAGGAGTGGCGGCCAGGAGTCGGAATTCCTTTGCGAGCTTGACACCGAGGGCAGGCTGCGCACCACCGTTGCACCTCCAAGCTGCTACCAGGCTAATGAAAGCGCTGTTGTAGCCTATGGACGGTCCTCCGGATTCCCAAGTGACCGGTCACCCGGAGGTCATGCAACTGGTGGAGTACTTCTTTCCGCAGCTCCGCCGGAAGCACCAACTGCCATATTGGAGGCAGTGGAGTCGGTGGCTCATAGCGCCGGTATAAGAGGCCATTCCTCAAGGAGATTCTTTCCCACTGGGATACTAGAGACAAAGTCTCCTCCCTGTAGGTCTTCCGCTCATCCTTAGAGGGCTTCTGGCCGGCCTCAAGGGCTGTTATTACCGGTGCCAGAGCACTGTCAGCTCTCTGCGTCGCAGCTATCTGCGCCGGAGAGTAGCCACCCAAGTAATTAGGCTCCTCATCCGTCGCGTCCGGCTGCGCCGCAGTGGCCATCACCACTGGGGGCAAGGACCGCTCATACTCAGACTCTCCAGAGGACGAGGGTACCCATGAGGAGTACACCGCCGGACTCGAGGAGGACTCGCTGGAGCTGAGCCGCACCTCCGCTTCATATGCGGGACGCCCTCGCCGATAATGGCGGGTCCGCGCGCGGAGATGAGCCCTAAACGCTCCGGCCGCCGTGTTGTTAGAGGGGGCGGCAGCCTGCGGTCTCCCCGGAACGTCCAATTCCGAGTCTGAGGACGAATCCGTGGCTTGCTGGAATGGCGCCATCCCTGCACAGCCCGGATTCTTGCACTTATGACAACGGGACAGGCCGTCCGCGTTGCCGTGCAACTTACCAGCGCGATGCTCTATCTGCATGTCATACTCCTGGAGTTTGACGAGCCACCGTGCCACCAAGCCATCGGCATCACTATAGTTGAGGAGCCACCTCAGCGAACTGTGATCAGTCCGCAAGCGGAAATGGCGCCCCAACAAGTAATGCCGGAACCGCTTGGTCATCGTAACCACCGCGAGCAACTCGCGATGAGTGGTACAGTAGTTCATTTGAGAGCGGCTCAAAGCCACACTCGCATAAGCTACTACCCGCTCTTGCCCGTCCACGATCTGCGAGAGGACACCGCCGAGTGCAAAGTTACTCGCGTCGGTGTCCAGGATGAACTCGGAGTCCGGACGAGGGTGCCGCAGCACCGGGGCCGCTACCAAGGCCTGCCGGAGTCCCGAGAAGGCGTCAGCCTGCTCGGCGGACCAAACAAAATCGGCGCCCTTTTCCGTGAGGATAGTAAGGGGAGGCGCGATCTCCGCAAAGCCGCGAATAAACCTGCGGTGGTAGCTCGCGAAGCCCAAAAAGGACATCACGTCCGCCACGTTACATGGCGGAGGCCATTTCTGCACGGCCGCCACCTTTGCGGGGTCTGGTCTCACTCCGGTGCCCGTTACCATGAAGCCCAAGTACATGATTTCCTGCGGGAATAGTTCGCACTTACTTGGCTTCAATTTAAGCCCTGCTCCGCGGATGCGATGGAGCACCATCTGGAGGTTGGTGAGGGTTTCCTCGAACGACCGGCCATACACGACGACATCGTCGATGTAGACCATACATCGCTTCCAGAGGAACCCTCTAAGTACCATCTCCAGGAGGCGCTCGAACGTCGCTGGTGCATTACAGAGCCCGAACGGCATTACCTTGAATTGGTAGAGCCCGTTCTTGGTAACGAAGGCAGTCTTTGCCCGATCACTCTCCTCCATCTCCACCTGCCAATACCCGGAGGCCAGATCCAAAGCACAAAAATAGTGCGACCCGGCCAGGGCATCGAAGGTATCTTCAATGTGCGGGAGAGGATATGAGTCCTTCCGCGTGGCATCGTTGAGTTTCCGATAGTCCATGCAGAACCTCCACGAGCCGTCCTTCTTCTTCACCATAACCACAGGACTGGCCCAAGGGCTGTCACTGGGTTCGATGATGTCCAAGTCGAGCATCTTTTGCACCTCCTGGTCTATGACCTCTTGGTGCACTATCGCTGCCCGACGAAGACGCTGCTTGAGAGGACGCTCGTCCACGAGGTCGATGCGATGTTTGGCGACGTCAGTCTTGCCAACCGCACCATCAGGACCCATGAACACATCCGCATACTGCCGTAGCAGTTTGCGGAGCGCTTGGCGCTGCTCTTCATCCAACCGGTCCTTCGGAACCCGAGATTCCAAATGGTCCGGCAGGGTGAACGGGTCATCTCCGGCGGCCGCCGCGCACGCAGCGCGGCAGACAGGATCGTCGGGGAGGACACGACTCGAGGACGCGGGAGTAGCAGTAGCTGCTATGCATCCGCGCTTCAGTACAATCGGAGCATCCGTAGGATTCACCACAAGGATGGGCATCGTACGGGGGTTGGATATGACCAGGGCCCCACCCAGCACGAGTCCGGTTCCTTCGGCGAAACTGGTCACGGGTTGCACTATACACGGTCGACCATCGAGGGGCATGCGGGGACGACGCGGCCTCGCCTCAATGATCATCTCACTCATTGGCGGCACTACTACAGTGCGCGACGCCCGCATTTGAAATGAATGCATCGGGCCCGAGCGGAAGAGAAAGTGCATGTCCTCTCCCATCCGGAGTTCGCCAGTGCTAAAGTTGGCGGTCACCCGGTGGACCCGTAGGAAATTCATCCCAATAATCCCGGCCGCTCCGATATCCGCAACGATTGCCTCTGTCAGATACACCTTGTCCCCAAGGGTAATAGGCAGATCGATGATGCCATGGATACGGATGCGGTTGTCTCCCGCTCCGTAGAGCTTGTACGGTCCGGGATCCCGCAACTCAAGGTTGCGGAGCGCGGGCTCCTTCTTAAACGTTCCTGCGGCAACGAGGGTCACGAGGAGGAGGAGTCCACGAGGAACCGGACCGGCTTCCGTCCGAAGGACAGGGGCAGGTACCAGCAGGGGTCCACGAGGAACCGGACCGGCTTCCGTCCGAAGGACAGGGGCAGGTACCAGCAGGGGTCCCTCACCAGCGCGCAGGTAGGGCGATACCGTTCGCACGCGCTGGGCTCATCTACGGAGTCCTCGCCATCCGCCTCAGCCGCGGAGGAGCTAGACTGATCCCCAAGGACTACTTCCGGAGAAGTCATATCAACTTGGGGTTCGTCCTGCTCATCAGCGGGTGGGGCGGCATCTTTTGCCACGGAACAACTATCCCCGGACGTAGTGTTGGTCGCCACCACGTCCAGATCCAGTTTCCCTGCCACGGGTTCCGACCTTGCTGTCCCGGAGGGCCAGACCGGAATGAATTCCTCCGTTGCGGGACAGGGAAGGCTCCCTGGTATCCGCGCGACCGCAGGCGTTCCAACAACTCCGGACACTTCAGCCAAAAGTGCCCTGCTTTCCGCAGAAGTAACAGGGACAGTTCTGGGCTGGTCCGGAGGTGAACGCGCAACACTCTGCGGGTCCCGGAACTTCGATCCCGGCGCAGTGCGCAATCATTTGCGCGGCACCAAAATCGTATTCCTCCATGTCGCACTCGTCCGAGGACGAGCACGGTGCGGCGACTGGTGCCGCATGTGCCGACGCAGTGGCATACTGTAACAGCGGAGAGGGGGAACGGTTCCGCCGGTCTGATCGTCCCTGGTGGGGCGACCGGGCGCGGTCGTAGCGCCCTAGAGGAGCCAGCTCACTGAGAGTGTTGGTGAGCTGGTCCATTCCGCCTGAAGCGGACCGCCTGGAGTCCCCGCCGGGAGCCCTCGCAGGAGCTCCTCCGGCCGGAGGTGGCATCCAGTAGCGCTGGTCCGCTTGCCCGGAGGTACTCGCACCGGCGTTCACATCCGGAGCGGTCCCCTGGAAGAGTGTCGCCTGCCACGACTCCCGCCCGGACTTAGGCGGGTGCGGGGTAGCGCTGTTGCCAGCTCCACCTACCGCGCCTGACGGATCAGGGTCAGGCCCTGATCGCAACCTCTGTTGCGGCCCCTCGGGGCGTGACTCTTCGTCCGGAGACGGAGTCAGGGACGCCGGAGTCGACTCTGTATACGGGATTTTGTCCACGGAGGTCTCCGCACGTTCCTTACTACCTCCGGAGTCATCCGAAGAATTCTCACGGCGGCCGTCGCTTGACCGGGTGTGGTCCGCGACGTTTCCACCCGTTTCCCCCCCCTTGGGTTCATTCGCCTTATCTTTTCCTTTATCTCTTTCTTTCGTCATTTTTCTAAGACGTCCTTGAGGAGCGGGCGATCCCCAGGGACGAAGGAGGCTACAACACTGTGACGGTAGGCTGCGATGGAACACTGTCACACTGATCCTGGTCACGGCACCAATGTAAAGTTATTGACTATCGTCCGCTCTTCGGGATCCTCGAGGATAGTCCTCTCACCGCGAGTCCTTGCGGACGCCCATCCGCTATTTCGGATCCTTGCGGCGGCGCCGCTCACCGGAGGTCGCTGCGGACACGGTAACCACTCTAGCATTAACGGTAACCAGGTAACAGCCCACCCGACACTCCCAGGCCTACGGACACCGTTCAGAAACTGGTTCATCACCACGGTGTTAACTGGAGGGGCCTGGCGAGCCGCAGTCTGCCTCGGGGACGGAACCCCGTACAGTCCGACATGCTGGCCAGAGCCTATGTCACATGTCCCGGGAAGGGAGAGAACTGGCGATCCACAGGGCTTGCACCCCTGAGTCAGCAACTTGTCTCTCCCAGCCCGCGCCTCCCCATGGAAATCGTCCCCAGGGCTCTAGGAGCCCACTACTCGCAACTAGGGAACACAAAGCTCATGGCGAGCCTCGTGTGCGTCCCAGTTACTCTCTCTCGGACAATCTCCTCGATCGAGTAGCTTCCAGTGTATATATAATACACCACAAGCTGTAGGACGCACGCGAGGTATAATCAAACCATTGTTATAGTTTACTGGAGCGTAAATTACAATGCGTTGCCGTGGCAACGCACGCTCGAACGGAGCGTGTCAAAACAAGGCCAAGAACGAAAAGGCCACATAAATGGCATGTATGTTTACAATCACCTGCCGCGTGCTTAGGGCAAAATCGCCACAATAGATAACATTAGTTTAACCTAATTTGTCCGCATGATCTGAGGATTGATCACAAACAAAAAGACTCTGTGTATGAAGCTTGGTGGGAAATGTACTTAATGTTTGATAATTTGCTGGGATATCATAAATCAAGTTAATCTGGTGATAACACCATCCCCCACCTCCCCCACTCGGCCGCCCTACCTCCCTGATCCTGTGCATTTCACCACCCCTCCAGTCCATTCCCACTCACCACCCGCTGTAAAAACAAGATGACCGAATAAATAGATAACATTAGTTTAACCTAATTTGTCCGCATGATCTGAGGATTGATCACAAACAAAAAGATTCTGTGTATGAAGCTTGGTGGGAAATGTACTTAATGTTTGATAATTTGCTGGGATATCATAAATCAAGTTAATCTGGTGATAACATCAGACTCAGTAGGGCCCTAATTGCCCATGTATCCATTTGATTGTAATGTAGATGTAATTGTATGTGCGGTATCAGTTTTGATAAGATAAGATACATGTCCAACACATTTAATATGTGGCTGTCCGTAACATCTGGAACTGAGGGAATCCCTGGAGGTTTTCTTTTATTGTCTAGATTTTTCAAAAACGAAAAAATTGAAATAATATCTGGGCAAAATCTATATCCATGCAACCAAATGAAATGTCAAAATATCACCACTGCAATTGATAAACCATTGAAATTAATCAAAAGTTAATCGTATTTCAATTGAATTCTGGTCAAAATTAAACAAAAACTAATGCAATCTAAGTAAGTTAACTTTATATTTGAAAATTAATTGATTAACCTAATCAAAAGTTAATCATATTCTAGTTGAATTCTGATTAAAATTAAACAAAAACTATAACTTAATCTAATTAAGTTAACTTAATCGAAAATTAATGATTAAGTCAGCTTAATCGCCCCCATGCCTGGTGTAATTTCGTACATTTTTGGTGATAAACACGCTTCCCGCTAAATTTCAGGAGAAAAAAGACTAGACTATATGCGTAAATAGGGCTTTCTAATGGAGTTCATTCGTAATATTGATGTTATTATGCACAGGCCTCTATATGCGTGTTAATAATATAATTGATGACCCAGATAACGAACACAACAAACACAACGCTCTAAGACACGCAAACTTACAAATAATCTTTTAAAAAAATATGGAACTCCTTTTATCAATTTTATTTCCAAATAAACCTCATTGACGCGACAATAAAATCTATGCCTTTTAATTATAAATGAACATCTATAAATATATTTTGACAGAATATACAGTTCGCGAAAAATGCATCGTACTAACGGCTCTGAGTGGCACCAGACGATGAGTCGGTTGGGGCGATCTGGGCAAGAAACCAGGATGGCGTCGGGTGAACAAACGCGCAAGGAGAGCGCCAACAAAATTCACGCCACTCAGATATACATGTTCCTTGTAATTTATCCGTATCGTGCAAAACCAATCCAAGTATTACCTGTAAGACTTGTGTCTTTTGATAAGTAGGCCTAATAAATAAAAGGTCTGGACAGCAGTAGGCCAGTAGAGCTCAATCACCTTTTTGTCTATTGTATTGATATGTCTAATTTGGTTATGCTACACGTCATAAAAATTGGACTTGCACCTGCCAAAATGAGAGTAGGGCTAAATCAATCCATGCAGACATTTCACGCGCGTGGACGCGCGTCAATTAATTCCGTGGCTACGGGTTCATACATTTGCGAGTGCGCGATACTCTCACTCTCGTTCATGCGCGTTTTTGCATGTTCACACCCAAAAGCACGCGCGTGATATGCGCGCAGTTCCACATTAACGCACGCGTGTATGGGTTGAAATGACCAATTATTGGCTGCATTTAAATCAATGTTAAATTGGGCAACTTCGGGTGTGCGTTTCACCTTTCCAAAAAAAATTAGGGCTTAACGGTTGACAGGGTGTGATAGTATAATCATAGTACTTCAATAAAATCTAGGTCACTATAGAGCATGATAGTACCAATTTTTCATAAAATGACGTTGAACAGGACCCCTGTCAATTTAGCTCGTTTTCAGATCGCAATTGCCGACATAGCATACATTCAGCAAAACCTTTCTCTACTCCAAATCCCGGGGAATACCATCGGAATTTTTGCTATTCCCAAAACCAGACTTCCACACGCGCAAAATAAACCAGCACGTGGATCAATATCGCTTCGCGTTGTCTCCCTAGGCAACCATACATCTGGCGAAATGACGTCACTTAAAACGGAATCCTCAACGTGTGAGGCATCCCCAAGTCTATTTCTGGCTTATACCCGTATGTGTGAGATGTTGAGAAAAATATACCTCCGTTATTCGGTAGATGGCGCCAAATAATTCATGCCACGTACGGATGCATCATGATTATAACATTTTTGGATCATAACGTATCGCATAAAGTTCTGCACTATTCTGCACAATGCAGCTTTTTTGTGTGGAAAAAGCTATGGTCATAATCACACCAATAAAGCGAAAGGACACAATAATTGTTTCTCAATTTTTTATGGAGTCACAGTCATTAACACAACATAACGTTCATGTCCAGTTTTTTTGCACATCTCAATTCAACATGCTCATACCAAAGCTTTCACAATATACATACAATATACATGAACGAAAAATAGTTTTACATTATTATATACTACAATAAACTACAATGGCTGAATAATTATGTTCCAATAGAATTTATTCATCAGTTTAATTATTCATCGGAATCCTCATCAGATTCTTCTTCAGCCTCCTGTAGCCAGCTGATAAATGCCTTCATCTGAAAAATTTATCAAATTGTACGAAAATTATATTAAATGTTTTAGTAAGCAAACCACGGCAGACTCGTAAACGAGTAAATTAATATCTACAATATGATGCCACAAACCGAGTTTCTAAGCTGTTTCCGTTCTGACGTCCTTTCCTCACATGTTGTACTATCATGCCAGTTCATTATCACTTCCTCTGATAACAAGTCCTTATCGTATAAGTAGTGTACAACATTCACCAAAGTCTTCTGGGCCACTGGATTGTTCAAACTGAAATCCTGTCAAGGAAAAATGAGCAATAGCTAGTATGTTATGTACAGGGAAAAAATGATCGATTGGTAGTTTTAGAAAATGATATCACGAAGTTATACCTCAAGTGAAACCAAGCAATCCATCTGTGATTCGTTGCTTCTGATGTAGTTTCTCATCAGTGGCAATACAAACTTCTCAAAATTCTGAAATTAAACAAGCACCAAAGATTATCATATTATGTCTGATCACCAATTTAGAAGTTATCGGGAGTTGGCACTCATTTCTGTACTGCACAATATGCGATAGATACTAAAAATGGCATCAGTGATTTTGAATACATGTAATTTTGCTAATATCAGAAACGCATAAGAGTTTTTGCTAGTATTGATGTGTTTTGCTATATCATCATTACATTGAATTTGAGGGAAAGTTCCACACAGAACATAAAAGGTAATGAGTTGGTAACGATCTACAACCCATGCCAAGAATCACAGAAGTCAATGCACAATACTATGAAAGGGCGTTATGTCGCGAGGTTTTTAATTTCATGACTTTTTTACTGTCCACGAAATTAAAATCCCGCAAATACTTTGCTAGTATTGATACGATAGTCCTGTTTGACTAAATTCACGAAATCAAAACTGCATGCAGTGATCAGACATGCAAATTCACGAAATTTAAACCCCTGCAAAATAATCCCATTCTACAGTTCTCACAGCTTTGACTTGGCCCAGGTATGTTGCGGCTTCCAGGTCGGGGGCTGAGGTCAACGGCAGCTCCATTACTGCCTTTGTCAATAAATGATTCACCTCCTTGATTTGGATCCCATACGCATGTCTGGCAATAGTATCAGGGTAGTGTTTAAAATCATACTGACAAATCACAAATTGTATAAATAACTGGAAGTTAGCTTTTGTTGTAATTATACATCAGTTTCACAAAATGAATATTCAAACGCGCACTTGACGGAGTTGATTTCCAGAACCATGTTGTCCTTGCTGATATTTTCGTCCCTTGCTCGCTCCAATGTGCTTATCACTTCCCTGTAGAACACTGCTCAGCCGGCAAAAAGGGAAACAGAATACTATAAGTACGATGTGTACTGTATATTATTGGTTTGGTGCTATAAGAGTTCTAGTAGTAATGCACAAATGTAATTTCATAACCTCTTGATTCTTGGAAATGTTATATGTTTTTTTTTCTGAAATAAAGTGTTTTTATCATCACATTTTTACAAATACATCAAAATCAGAAACACCTGATCATTTCAAACTACATCACACTCACATTTGGTTTCATCTGGCACGGGACTGTCCCCAGCTTCGCCATCATTATCGAATTCCTCGCTACTGATGGAAGTGGAGTCTTCGTCGTCCGACCCGGCCTCCCTCGCGGGCCACGTGTCCACCACTGGCCCCTCTCCCTCGGAGTCGCTGTCGACATCCGGTCGATAGACGTAGCCACGCCCCTCATCGCCTACCACCGTGTCAATCACTGCCAGTGACAGGGAGAGCATCCAAAGTGTTGAAAGCATTCAATATATTGTCATTTATCCCTTGAGGTTTTGTTCTTGGTAGTGAGTAGTTTGTAAGTATGTTTGAACAGCTGTCCATTTTATTAGATTTTTTAATGGATTATTGTTTCTTTTTTTTTTGCTTAAACTCATGAGGACTGCCACTCATGTTAATCTACTTGTATATTATAAGTAATGTATAACATGTTGTTACCATATTAACATATAAACAATAGATTATTGCCATCTAAGATGTTTGGGTAACAGTAAATGAGCAATAGTAAGCAAAAAGTTAACAAAAACAACATACCTGGTTCCTCTTCCAGGTCGTCTTCAAAGTCATTGTCAGGCGGCTCCAATGACAACTTAGTGGAGGGAGGCAGTGTGACACTTGGGCCGACTATCACCTGAATCATACACATCGCGAATCAAATTTAGGCTCATTCTCTGCGCATTGCATTGAACTGCACTGAACGATACAAATTTAAAAAGAGAGGCCTACACACCCCAGCACCGATGACACATCCGGGCCGCATGATAACGCCTTTCTTCAAGTGTACGTCGTTGTCGACTACGCAAGTTGTAAGGACGCATCCGTCTTCAATGACCGTGTTGTCCCAGATGTATGCACCTTCCAACTTTACATTCTCGCCTGTAAATTCAAGAGTGGAATTATATTGATATATCACTGAAAACGCATCAATAGTAGTAGTATTTTTTTTGACATAACAATACAAATATTCATGAGTACCTGAACATGAAAAATATTTTATTCGAACATCACACATGTATCGGTGAGAAGGCAGTAAACATTCAGAATCTATTTCAATACCAGATTTAGGGGAAAAATATGATGAAGTTTGTGTACAACTTTGCCTCACCTATTCTGCAGTTTTTGCCTATGATGCTGTGTGTTATATTTGCATTCTGGTTTATCGTGGTTCCTTTTCCAATGAGAACATTTTCACGTAAGACACTGCCTCTGAAATGTAAGAGTAATTGGTATATATATCATGATATATTCATAGATTTCCTGTTAAATATCCAATTTTTTTTTCATGATTACAAATACATGTAACCATAACTTAGTCTTAATTTTAAACTGAAGACTATGTTGAATATCATTGATGTGTCATATACCGTGCTAGCGTGACGTCCTGGTGAAGATATATGTTGTGACGTCGGTAACAGTACTTGTCGGAAGTCTGGCCCGTCACTGTGTTGTCTGGTACCATGGGGTACACCCAGCGGTTCAAGATGTCCTTGCTGAGAGAGTACACAAAGGTCTTTAGGTCCATTTATTATTATATAGTGGAGATCTTTTGTTGTTCCTGTGTTCAGGTGCCGATATTCAGATTGCCAAACCCAAAGAATTAATGATTTTACAATGTACATGATTTTAATGAATGAAGAAATATTTGATGATATTTTTAATATAATATTATGCAGTCATATTATATTTGATAATATTTTTAGTATAATATTATGCAGTCACTGACCTGATGGCATCATACATTTGAAGATTTGAGACTCTGGCAGCATATTCCGACTCCATCTCGTGTATATGTATGGTGTTGCCCAATATCTATGAAAATTTACCCCCAAAAACAAACAAAATGCACATTTCAATACTCCTTTCATTAAATATATCAACTATTTTGATGTGGATATCACCAATGATCACTATTCAGAACACATTTAGTAACCACCTCTTCGTCTACCAAAATCCCCCGCACAAAGTCGTCTCTCGTGAGGAAATCAAAGTTGTCCGTGAAGATTTGAGGTACATGAGCCGAACACACTGAGATGTGAGAGTCCAACAAGTCATAGCGAAGCTGTACGTTCTTGTTGTCTGTGAATATCGACTGTCGGGGGAAAAGTATGAACACTATCACAAGCAAAAGACTATTTGTGGTGGACGATTTATTTGGCGGATTTGGTGGAAGAGAAGAAACCGCCAACATCAAAAATTAAATTTTGCATCAACTTAACTAAATAGTATATACGTTAAAAATATATGTGGTTCTGAAAATCATTGTTATCATTGGTTCTGATAATCATTGTTATTGTGTTAAGAATTTATGCTAAGGAATTAATCTGTTCATACCAAGGGAAGATCTATCTTTTTCGTGCTGCCCATCCTGTTGTAGCTTAGCACTTGCTGGTTGTCAGGACGAATTGCCATGGCAACCTCATCCTCCTTGCACCTGATCATGTGACCTGGAGGTGCATTCTTGAAGAGCATCGTCATGAGCACTTTCTTGTCTTTGAGTCGTCTTGCTCTGAAACACGGCGAACAACCTGAATAAATAAATGTCACACATGATGGAAAAAAATGAAGACGTTTTCTTCCCCAATAAACCAACTTAATTTTACTTCAATATAAGTCTAATCTTATTCCTGCATACTTGTGAGCTTCCAGAATGGGCTTTAGCTGCACATTCGACACAATATCGCCTGTCACAAGGACAAAGTCATTGGAGATCAGCGACTTAGCGTCAATGTCACGCAGTGCGTCGCCCACGGAGAGACAATCCTCCGACACGACCGTGATGATTTCCATGGGGCACGACGATCTTGCCCACTTGGAGTTGCTGAAACGTAGATGAGGAAACAGTTACAAATTTAACCAAAAAAAAAAACGAAACAAAAAAACACGAGTACATGTACATATAAGTTGAAAATATACAACATTGTGAGGCCCTTTACTCTGGGAAATTTCAGAAATGGTTACGCCATTGACAGTACTGAAAAATCTTACAATTTATTGTTTTATGTTATGTACTTTATGATGTCTACAGAATACACCAGATAATCAATAAAGGGCAAAGTGGCTCACGCGATATGGGCTTTGACTTGGTTTGCATGACTGCAACAGAAGAGTACGACTTCTTGTATGCCAGACGTGTAAAGGAATTCAAGAGTGTACTCTAACAGCGGCACATTGGCGAGCGGTAGCAACACCTGCAATTGCAAAAAGGAAGGAACACAGGTTTACAGATAGATGGCATGCTCGGCAAGGCTGGCAATGCCATCTAGTTTACAGATTATTATCATGATTATGCGAGCGATGTATTGAATATATAGACAATAATACCTGGTTTTTCCAGTATGTGACCTGATATTTGCCTGCGATCCCGAGTATTAGCCCGAGGCTGAAGGCCAAGGGCAAATGCCAGGATCAAGGGCAAATGTCAGGGCACATGCTGGAAAAACCAGGTGATGTTGTGTTTATTATATAAAGTGAAAATAATAGTGCAATGAACAATCGGACAGGTGTTTGTGTTATAATGGCAACGTCATTCGATGTGCATGAGCGATCGTTGACATTGGGCAGGATACCGGCAAGTATTCGCCCTGATATATTTGCCCTTGTATTTGCCCGCTGCAGGCCCGGATCTAGACCGGTGCACACCGATGCACGTGCATCGGTCAGATCTTATAGTGCAACAGTAGGCATCGGTGAGAAATATCGGACCCTGCTGTCAGTTTTCTCTGATCCTCCTAGTTTACACATGCCCTCAGATACAGGGCAAAATAATGACTCCCTAGTGATTTGTCCTCCATCCCCCTCTCCCTCCAACCTTGTTTTTCTACCAACATTTACGCTTTTCGACCCACCACAGTGGACCCTACCCACTTCACCCACCCTCCCCCATATAGGGATGTATTAGTAGAGCATTGATCAGTGTGATTGAACATCCCATCCCATCAAATAATGCAACTTTCTTCGTAGAGTCCATACAGTGGGCAGTTGCTAGTGTCATTGTTATTCCTTTCATAAGAGACCATATATTGCCTGTATAAATTGTTTTTGCACAAAACAATTACTTTATGTTTTTGTGTGATACATATATAGCATCGATCTGGATGGATATGCAATGTTTACGAATAGGGGGCCTAGTGGCTGTATATACGGAGTAGTAGGCCTACTTGATTGCCAGTGTCCAAAGCTGTAGTTTTACTGATCTACGTACATTGTTTCATGCAATGTAGATGCGCTTGCAAGTTCAATGTTGATCACATTTTGGTATGTTCTAGAACGTAAATGTACTAATGTCATTGATATCTTTATTAAGACATAAATATATAATTTGTTGTACAGAAATATATTATTACCCATAAATGTCATTCAATGAAATATTATTTCACAAATGCATATTACTAGAATGTGACGAATTGAATTCTTTTTAGATTGCAATAATATATTCAATTCTTCATTATTATGCGGCAATAAAAGTGTTCTCCTCCAATAGTTTCCAAATGTTTCTACATGCCCTTGTCTCAAGTTAGATTTCAGTTTAACCCAGAAATTCAATATTTGTGTCGCGAATTCAAATGGGAATGTATGAAACCTTATTTCAATTTAAAATATAGTATTTTTGGAGTATATATGGATAAAATTGCTTTCGAATGCCTTCATCAATATGATCAAATAGTGCCTCAGAATGCTTGTATAAACACACAAGTGCTAAAATTTTCTCGGGGGCTTACGCCGCCCCCGAACCCCAGACCGATTGGGGTTTTGTCTAGTTATTGTCCATCTGTCACGCTTATGCTCTAGATCCGCGCCTGCGCTGAGCATTGTTATCCTACAGGGCAAAAACAGCGTTATGCGGACAAATAACATTGCAGGTATATAATAAACATGTATAGTCAATACAGCGCTTGCACAGTAAGCAGGTAAGATTACAGAGAGTCTGAGAGACTATGCTAACGTCGTAAAACATACTCCAATGCTACACAGCCTGCAAGACTAATGAGATTAGTCTATGGGTCTTTGTGAACACTGTAGCAGACAGCTATGAGTGGAAAAGATTGATAAAAATTGTTACATCATAATTTCACCAAGTGACCGTGTGTGAGTCTGACAGTGACAGAAGTGTCACGAGGTTTGGGACTATTAGATTCAGTTCTCACTTTCGGTTTTCGTTTTGTGATGGGTTCGAATCTTATGTTGAAACTGTCGGCAATAACAACGGCTTGCAAGACGTCTTCTGCCTTGAAATCTTCTCCTTTTTGTTTTCGGCGACTCGAAGCCATCCTGCAATTTGGGCGATAATAGGAGAAACAACAATAGTTGCAACCTGATGTGAAGATCAAAATCTCCGCTACAAGGAACAATCTATAGGTTACCGATATAAGCGAATACACTCAATACAGTTTTCCACCGGCAAAATTACTCATACTAAAGTTACTTTGGCAGAATATAACTGATGGGTACCTGATAAAAGGAAAAGTCTGAAACAGAGCTAATTATGGTCGCATTTCATGGACTAGCCATAAAGTACAGCCGCCTTAGACTCTACTTAGATTTATCGTCAAGATCACAGAGATTGCATTCAATATATTCACCAACAGATTTTTCTAAATGCGAACTTTCGAGGCTTTTAAACTCCCAATTTCTAGGCAGATTCCTGGTTTAACATCTATGATGTAACACAGTTAGATCTACTATGTATACACGTTCCATTTACCAGGTTGAATGTAAATGTTCAGGTTACCGCACCTACACGTACGATCAGGATATAATCTAGGATATATGGTCTGTGCAGATCCAAGATTGACTTCATCCTCGCATCTCAGTGTCTAAAAATTAACGTGAGGATCTGCGGAGCGACCTCATCCAACTCCTCAACACATGTTCCGGTCCACGCGACCGTGGAGGGCACTAGATTTTCCGAGATCACTTTGTACGCGAGCTTGCGAACAAGATCATTGGTGTCACACATACGCTCCAGGATGGCCGGAATGTTCTGGTCGTCGCCCCACTGCCCAAGTTATCTAGGAACCAAACATCTCCAAGTCACTAAGGCTCCGCTGAGACTCAGCCGATATTATGGCCTACCGTGACATTGTGTCAGAACTCGCCCAATCCCTGCCCGAAGTCTCATTGTCACACACAGACAGAGACTCCTTACTGGATGTCCTGGTTTCGACCCTTCAACATGCGGTCACAACGTTTGTCCCAACTACCAACCCAGAAGCCAAGCTCTGGCCCATGGTCCGCAGTGATCTCATCTGCGTTGAAGACCAGTCGCGCAGCTCACAGGCCGGCAAGCCAGGTCCACATCATCCATCATCAGTAGACCATAGAGAGGCGAAGAGATGGTTACGCACCCAGATGCGCTCATATGCCGCCAGCAGACGGAACATGCTCTATGATGCCATATTGGACACACACACACACACCAGCTGTGATAAATCTTCTTCGAGCTTATCCAGGCACAGCACTTCTCTGCGAACTCCTCAACCAGCCCGATCGAAGTAGATGATAATTTCCCTACTCACGAGGCAGACATACTGGAAGCATGGGTTACCCATTTCGAGCGGTTGGGGCTCCCTCTATATGCTCTTGACGACCAGTCCTTCAACACAACTACTTTGCCCAAGTTACAGAAGACATCAAAATCATCAACCAACTCTCATCTTCAATACAGCCACTAGTCATTTCAGCAGAAGACATCAAAATCATCAGCCAACTCTCATCTTCAATACAGCCAGCAGTCATTTCAGCAGAAGACATCAAAATCATCAGCCAACTCTCATCTACAATACAGCCAGCAGTCATTTCAGCCGAAGAAGTCACGGCTACTATCAAAAGAATCAAAAACAACAAAGCAGCAGACCCATAAGGAATCATGGCTACACATCTCAAGACCGCCCCCCCACTCCTCAGTGCTCCACATCTACTTGTCCAACCTCATCAATCACATGGCGGAAACCTCATACATCCCGGACACCCTCTTCTGTGGTGATGTCATCACCATTCTGAAGAAAAGATCCATCAAGCATAAACAACAGGGGCATCACCATAACATCAATACTGGGGAAGGTGCTGGACCAAACTCAGCATGATTTGCGGTTCAGATTCACGGAAGCTCTGTCACCAAGCTCGGCAGTTCTCCCGTGTACATAGGTTTAGTCTAGCCAACAACAACATGAACAAGGACCATGCATCAGACACCTCATTTCTACTATAGAAGTCCAGAAAGCCTTCAACTCAGTGAAGCGCTCCTGATCCTACCACCAACAGTGACGAAACACAGTCTCTTCGCCCGGCTGATGAGGAACATACAGATCCGGGACAGGCTTGGAGAATATCGCACTGTTACACCCTCCACTGAAGAGTATAAACTGCACCTCAACTCGGTTCTTCACATCCTTGATTCCATCCTTGAATCCAATGTTGATAAATTGGATTTTTCGCTACAGCTCGAATTCTGAGGGTTCCCCCTTAAAACGACTGATTTTCATGCCTGACAACCCATATATATCGTTCGTCGTCCGAGCCGTTCTGTGCGTGCTGTGGTCTTGAAACTGTTCGTGTGCAATGCCAACCAGCTCGGGTCAACAACCAGTCATAGCAAAATATCCCCCCCCCCCCCATTCTGCGGGGGATCAAGGGCATCCCCCATTTTCAAAATAGGGAATTCTCTGACGCAATATCATTGGTGTTGTGTGGCCTGATGCTGCTAGCTGACTTCCGCGATAATATCCAGACCCAGCTGTCAGCGGTTCTGCTGTACTCGAAACTAGGACGCTACACCATCAACTCCACTAAGACCACCATCTCCATCTACCCGGGAAAACGAGCCAAGGCCAATAGCTCACAATCATGGCACAACCACAACCACAACAGTAAGGTGCAGGATCTTACAATAGCAAACAGTAGCAAAAAACAGATGCTACTGCTATTGCTACTGCTATACTTGTATCCCAGACCACACAATAGCACACAGTAGCAAAAGCGTATGCTACTGCTACTGCTATACTTGTATACCGACTGGGACGCTACTGCTATTGCTACTGCTACTCCTCCAATGTCTGGTCTGGGAAGCGCACGCTACTGCTATTGCTACTGCTACACCTGAGCTTGATCTGAGACCGGGACGCTACTGCTACTGCTACTGCTATTGCTACTGCTACTCCCCAGCCTGATCTGAGACCGGGACGCTACTGCTACTGCTATTGCTACTGCTACTCCCCAGCTTGATCTGAAACCGGGATGCTACTGCTACTGCTATTGCTACTGCTACTCCCCAGCTTGATCTGAGACCGGGACGCTACTGCTATTGCTACTGCTACTCCCCAGCTTGATCTGAGACCGGGACGCTACTGCTACTGCTATTGCTACTGCTACTCCCCAGCTTGATCTAAAACCGGGATGCTACTGCTATTGCTACTGCTACTCCCAAGCTTGATCTGAGACTGGTACGCTACTGCTATTGCTACTGCTACTCCCCAGCTTGATCTGAGACAGGGATGCTACTGCTATTGCTACTGCTACTCCCCAGCTTGATCTGAGACAGGGATGCTACTGCTATTGCTACTGCTACTCCCCAGCTTGATCTGAGACCGGGATGCTTCTGCTATTGCTACTCCCCGGCTTGATCTGAGACCGGGACAGTCTTGCTATGAACATTTCCAGTTCTATATTAAACAAGATACATGTTAAGATATTGTCATGTCATTCTGCAAAAAGGGCCAACATGGAAAATGATATGGAACGAACCAATTAGTTTACAAGATAATTATAGTACTATACTGAGGGTAATTTGGACGAGTAACATCGAGGTGGGCCGACAGGGAAAATGATATGGAATGAACCAATTAGTTTACAAGATAGTTCTAGTACTATACTGAATGAAGGTAAAGCGGATGAGTAACAGCGAGGTGGGCCGACAGGGAAAATGATTTGAAATGAACCAATTAGTTTACAAGATAATTCTAGTACTATTCTGAATGAAGGTAATGCGGATCAGTAACAGTGAGGTGGGCTGACATGGAAAATGATATGGAATGAACCAATCAGTTTACAAGATAATTCTAGTACTATACTGAGGGTAATGCAGACGAGTAACATCGAGCTGGGCCGACATGGTCAATGATATGGAATGAACCAATTAGTTTACAAGATAATTCTAGTACTATACTGAGGGTAATGCGGACGAGTAACATCGAGCTGGGCCGACATGGAAAATGATATGGAATGAACCAATTAGTTTACAAGATAATTCTAGTAATATATTGAGGGTAATGCGGACGAGTAATATCCAGGTGGGCCAACATGGAAAATGATATGGAATGAACCAATTAGTTTACAAGATAATTCTAGTAATATACTGAGGGTAATGCGGACGAGTAACATCGAGGTGGGCCGACATGGAAAATGATATGGAATGAAGCAATTAGTTTACAAGATAATTTTAGTACTGTAACAAAACCATGCAACTGCCGCGCTGAAACGTTCGTTAGGAACGGTCACGTGATCTACAAAGTCCACTTGCGAAGACACCGTTCGCGGAAGAACCGTTCGCGGAAGCACGATTGCGGAAGCATCATTAGCGGAAGCATCGTTCGCGGAAGAACCGTTCGCGGAAGCACGATTGCGGAAGCATCGTCAGCGGAAGCATCAGTCGCGGAAGCACCGTTCGCGGAAGAGGAGCCTTCGCGGAAGAACCGTTCGCGGACGCAGTCTTCACCACGTGGAGAAGAGTGCGGAAGATACGTTCGCGGACGAAGATGCGCGCGCAGCCACCCTGGCTATATAAGGGAGAGCGGACGGCCGCTCTGAGAGCACTGCAACAGCGACATCGACCGTGGGGAGATCGTCACCGCCACAGCCAAGGGACTCGACGAACTCCGTGCGGACGACTCCTTCTTCAGGGCCTTAGAGTCAACCGGGATTAGACCGACTACCTGGAGAAACCATTCGACTAAACGGGACGGGAAACTTCAACGGGAAGGGACAGAGAGACGCCGCCGGCTAAGAACTCTTTTTAGTTGTGCCCTCGTGCACTATTTATTTTTGAAATGTGATCATACAGTGCTCCATGTCTGAACTTCATATTTGTACGTCACGTGGGTGACCAGCCATACAATTGTAAGTTGATTTGATGTATATAAATCTTCAATTTATTTACATCTGAGTTGCTTCTTGCCTAAGTGAAGCCGGTAAGCTACGGAGTGATGATACACCAGCGTTGGGGGACACCAATTTAGTGACGGCTCTCGAATCACAACGAGCGGGAGTTACATAAAGTCTATACGATCAGAGAAACCAGGTTTTTTGGGCCACACCGAAAACAAGTCATTACCAAACGTCACAACTTGGCGCACGTGACCAGGATCCCCGAGGGTCTACTGCCAGGGAACGAACCTCAGCATCACTCATGTCCGGCGAAAACGACGAAACTGCCCCAGGGAAGACAGGAGGTGAAGAGGAAGACTCTTCGCGGACGGCCTCACTTGCGGACGAGGAAGACAGCGGTTCGCGGAAGCCGACCTTTGCGGAAGAGGGAGGCGACCGTTCGCGGAAGACGACCGTTCGCGGAAGACGTTCGCGGACGACGTTCGCGGACGACCACCGTTCGCGGAAGACGACCTTGGCGGAAGAGGCCGACGACCGTTCGCGGAAGACAACGTTCGCGGAAGACGACCGTTCGCGGAAGAGCAGCTTCACAGCCAGGGGTAGACGGGACGTTTCGACGAGTGAGGAGCAACCAGGGAGGTCGAGACCTTCCATGGGCCAGTCGACTAGTCAACAGAGACCCCGGAGCCAGACACCCGACAACCGTTTTCTTTTCAGACACGACTCTGGGTGGCAGCACGATCGAGACAGGGAGAGGTCAACCTACCTTGAGAGCGTTAGGAGGGGCCCCGAGTTCCGACGAGTGCTGGGACCGGAGTACGTCAATCTGGACGGGGAGGACGGCGAAATCTGGGCGAGGAGGGATCGGCTACAGCTACCGGAGCAGAGTCCAAGTGTGGCACCTCCAGAGAATGCAGCATTGAGACGGCTTTGGGACCAGTCCCAGCAGCAGTCTGGTGCAACAGAGCAGCAGTCTGGTGCAACAGGGCAGCGGTCGGGTGTGACGAGTCGACAAACGGGAGTGACTGGAGGACGGGTTACTTGGGCTCCGACCCAAGAGAGCAGCTCGAGAGGGAGAGGACTTTTCGCGGAAGAGAACATTCGCGGACGAGAGGCATTCTTCGGCGACAGGGACGCTTGCAGCCGGGGATCCTTCGTGGATGAACGGGCTCGTGGGCGAGGGGGAGTCTTTGGTGACGAGGACGCTTGTGACCGGGGAGGGCCCTTCGCGGACGACCACGTTCGCGGACGAGGACGACTCGCGGAAGAGAGTGTTCGCGGAAGAGAGGAGTCTTCACCCAGACGGCGGCTCGACGAAAGGAGTGATCCAGGCGACCAATCTTCCTTTCCAGTTTTTCAGAATAGACGGGGAAGACCATTCGCGGATGAGCCGGTTCGCGGAAGACTCGCGGAAGATGGCGTTCGCGGACGTACGTCTTTTGTGGAGGGACGTCTCCGAGACATCTTGGCGGACGAGCCCGTTCGCGGAAGACTCGCGGAAGACGGCGTTCGCGGAAGAGGCCTGTTCGCGGAAGAACTTCTTCGGGAGCTGTTGGCGGAGGAGTCCGTTCGCGGAAGGTTCGCGGAAGACAGCGTTCGCGGAAGAGAGAGGTCTTCACCCAGTCGACAACCGAGACAGCCAGCCTCCTGGAGAAATCCAGCTTCTATTTC
Organism: Terebella lapidaria; assembly: GCA_949152475.1. Classification (NCBI taxonomy): domain Eukaryota; kingdom Metazoa; phylum Annelida; class Polychaeta; order Terebellida; family Terebellidae; genus Terebella; species Terebella lapidaria. The sequence continues at coordinate 53,326,562 of OX424556.1, forward strand.
AGTCACCCAGGGAGGCCGGAGACAGCACCCTTTATCATCATCGGGCGATGAGGGGCCTTCATCTGATGGAGGGACCGAGAGCAGCCATGGTTACCCAGGACGGGGGAGGAGACCACCGAGGCGGGGACCGCCGCTGCACCGACGAAGCCCTAGGCCGAGACGGAGGCAGGAGGACTCGTCGTCCGAGGACAGCACAGCCTGGAATCAGAACGGCAGAAGGAACCGGAAGATGCTGACCCCTGACAAGTTCGATGGGACTTCCATAGAGTGGCCGGTGTACCGGGCCCACTTTGACGTCATCGCAGAGGTCAACGGATGGAGCAAGCGGGAACAGGGCGTCTACTTAGCCGGGAGCTTGACAGGAGAGGCGCGACGAATGCTGACCAGCCTGAGTCCTGCAGACCGGAGGGACATCGACGTTCTGACCGACAAGCTGACCCTACGATTCGACCCTGACTGTCAGGAGGAGTCCTACAAGGCGACCTTGGGACAGAGAACCCGCAGGAAGGCAGAGACACCCCAGCAGTACGGCTATGAGTTGCAGCGACTGGCCGGCCGTGGTTATCCGGATCTGAACTCCGCAGCTCAGGAGGCTATCGCCTTAGACCACTTCTGGAAGGGCCATCCAGATGGGGACATGAAGGTGATGGCGCTCATGAGGAAGATGAAGACCATGGAGGAGGCCATAGCGTTCGTGACCCAGTACGAATGTGTCAAACCCAAGCCTGGGAAGCCGGTGATGTCCATAGAGTCGGAGGACTCCGAGCCAGCTCTAGGACGGGTCCTACAGCTATTAAAGAACCAGCAGGGAGGCGAGATTACCACCAGTGGGCAGCAGAGCAACCAGCCGAACGTAGCGGGTCTACCCAGACTTCCCTACTTCAAGGGGCTCTTTGAGAGCCAAGACAGGAAGCTGGATCGGCTAATCGAGCTGTGTGAGCAGGTGCTATCCATCAAGCCGAGGGCCGCCACTGCTGAGAACAAGGGACCAAGCGCTAGGCCGGGACCAGATGACTGTTGGTACTGTGGGAAGCTGGGTCATCGGAAGTACCAGTGTCCAGATCGGCCGCCACCTCGGACCAAGGAGGAGCGCTTGAGTCGACTAATCGAGGAGATTGGTGAGCGGAACAGTTTGACAGACGAGGTGTCGGAAAACCAGTAGGGCTCATACCAGCCCCCAACCGTATGGGCCATTGGCAGGTGTGTGCACGGCTTCACAGGCGAGAAGCTCGACGAAGACGTGAAGAACACATTGCCAGGGGGGAATTTTTAGTTTCACAGATTTTTAATAGGTTTTTCCGGTGTGCATCCGAAGTAACTGGATGGGCACAGGAGGAGCTCGAGGATCGAATTCTCGACTATTTGGAGGGCAAGCCTGTCAACACAGACGGGAGTGCCAATGTACAGCAAACCGATGGAGCCGTGGAGCGTCTAATGCCCCGCGGGGACGTCGACGAAATGCAGACCGATGGAGCCGTGGAGCGTCTGGGGACCCACGGAGACATCAACGAGGTTTCTGCTAGCAGCAAGGAGAACCAACAGGTTACAACCTTGAGGCTGGAGGCTGCGAAACAGCAGGGACCCCCCTATGCAACTGAACCACAAGCGGCCGTGAAAGAGGAGACGGAGGGCCGGTGGAGCGGAATGACCAAGGGGCCAGCGCAGCAGCTATTGCTGGTGGACGACTCATTACTTATCCGGAGCGGCGGTTCCGAGGGGAGTGATTCCCTTAAGACTGACAGAGAGGACCAGGGTGGTGCATCACTGTGGGTGGACGACTCAGTACTTATCCAGGGCGGCGTCCCTGAGGAGAGTGGCAGCTCTCTTAAGATTGACAGAAATGGCCAGGTGGTGTCGCTGTCAGCCGGTGCCCGAGGCACATTGGCGTGGTATGCGGCGTGCCACGTTATGGGGAAGGCGACTCGTATGTTGGTGGACACGGGTGCCTCTTCCACCGTTCTGGACGAGTGTCTCTTCGACCAAATGGATGACGAACATAAAGCAATGATAAGGCAGACGAGAATAAGGTTACGGGCAGCAACCGGAGACTACTTACAGGTTCAAGGAGAGATGACAGTTCAACTTCTACTGGGCACACGACTCGTGTCGGCAGACGTACTGGTAGCCAAACTAGGGATCCCGGGAGTATTGGGGCTTGATGTACTTCAACAGATTGGGGGACAGCTGGATCTGCGTAAGGGCGAGTGGCAGGTGGGCGACACTACCGTAGTGATGAGCTCGGGCCACGAGGACGCCGTCTACACACTGGTGACGGAGGAGACGGTCGTCTTGCCACCCTTTTCAGAGATGATGGTGGACCTCAAGCTGACAGGAAGTGAGGGAGGAGTTCCGAAGGCCGGCCTCGTGCAGTCCGCAAGAGAGCCGTTGGAGGACGACCCCCTCGTAGTGGGACGAGCCCTGGTACGACCCCGAGGACGCCTGGTACCGGTGGTACTTCTGAACGCCGGCGCTGGAGCTTGCACTGTGCTGATGGGGACCATCCTAGCCGAGCTTCACGGAATAGAGGCCGTGATCGACCTAGGATTTCGTCCCGATGGAGGGAAAACAACCCAGAATGAACCTAAAAGGGAACAGTGGTACCGGGAGGAGAGCGGGAGGGAGCATGAGCCCCTTACACCAAACTCCACCAAGTGGCGGAACCGGACGCCCGAGCAGCCCGAAACCAGAGTGCACACCATGCACGCCGAACCGTCGATGAAGACACCAGAGTGCCTGGAGCATTTAGAACCGCTCCTGGAGGGAATGCATCCGGACTTGACGGAGAAGGAGGTGGAGGTCGTCAGTTGTGTCAACAACCGCCGTCTAAATGAAGTCACCCGGAAGGATGCGTACCCTCTGCCTTGAGTCGACAAAAGATTTGACATCTTATCAGAAGGACGACGGAGATGGAGTTCGACAACCATTGGAGCGAGGCTCATCAGCAGGTGTTCGAGGCGCTGCGTCAACCTCTGACCGAGCGCCCCCTGCTGGTGTACCCTGATATGAAGCGTAGCAAGACCCAAAGGAGAAGAGGAGGCCTGTCCGACTCAGGAGGAGTGTCCCCTACCCCTGGAGGACTTCTCTGATGAGGATTTGCTTCCTCCGATCAGCGGAGAAGGATGGAGCCCAGGAGGACCTCAAGTCAACATCGTATGGGAGGTTCCTGTTGAGCCCTTGATGGAAGATCACTATTGCGGAGATGGAGTCGGGATATTCCAGATCTGGGAGGTGCGCCGCCAGGAGGACCCGAGGACGACTGCAGAGCCGACCGAGGAGTCCCTGCCTGAAGACCGGAGCCCCCCACGACCGGTGAGCCATCAGCTAGAAAGGGTGGCGATGGATATTCTGGAGCCCGGGACCATCGACAATATAAAAAGGTGCTGGTTTACCCCTGAAACCGACGCCTGGATACCCAATCCGGACGATGTGACCCCAGTCCGGACCCCCAGTGATGACGAGGGACGAGTGGAAAACAGCGGGAATGCAGTCCAAACGATGTAAACGACGACGGGAGCGTTCGCGGAAGAACCGTTCGCGGAAGCAGCGTTCGCGGAAGCAGCGTTCGCGGAAGCAGCGTTCGCGGAAGTACCGTTCGCGGAAGCACGTTCGCGGAAGCAGCGTTCGCGGAAGAACCGTTCGCGGAAGCAAGCGAAAAACGTTATTTCGTTCCACGACAATGCTTTTTCCCCCAGATCCCTGGTCCGCGCCTTTTCTATATAAGCAGGCCGGCCTACGATTCCGTCATCACTTCAACCATGAACACACCAACTCTGCAGATCATTGAGATACCCGCATTTGCAGACGAAGATTTCGGGGACGTTCCAGATTTCGACTTGGCTGACTTTCTGCCCCTTGAAGTCGACAAGATGAGCGACCCACCTACCAAGATAGACAAGCCTGACCGAAAGCGGGAGCGCTCGAGGAGCCGGGAGCGTCGTGAGGAGCCCCGAGGAGGTCGACGGTCCCCTGCCCGGAAGTTGTCCACCGAGAGAGGGCGACGCTGGTGCAGCCCCTGCCGGATCCACGTGACGGCATCCAACTTTAGCCGACACGTGGCGACCAAACACACGCAGAAGGAGGGGCGGCACCTCTGCAAGATGTGCAGCCAGCGATTCGCCCGCCGAGCTGACAGAGACCGGCATGAGACGTCGCATGCCAGCGGCAACACCCTCAAGCCAGGACGGAGGAGGACGACGACCGACACGCCCGTGTCCGACCCCCGAGATGGTCCGACTACTGTGTCTGCCCCTGAGCTGAAGACTGTCAGCTTTGCGGCCAGCGGGACGACCAGCTCCACGCCGTCAAGCCCCCGGGAGGACGCCCCCAGGTCAGAGGACGCCCCAGACCCCGAGGACGACCCCCCGAATAGCGAAGAGGAACCGGAGTCTCAGCAGGAGCGGAGAGAGGCGGAATCCCTGGAGGCCCCCACCCCCGAGGACGACGGACCCCCCGTTCCCAGAGACTCGGCCCCTACCTACAAGCCCCTAGACCTGAGTTGGTACCTCAAGCCCGTTCCGGAGGAGGAGGACCAACTGCGACCGTATGTGGAGGGCCTGGGCAGAGCGGTCACTGCCGGAGAGAAGGCCCTGGAGGACCTGGCATCCACGATAGCCATGGGATGACGCCACCTCACCCAAGCGGAGGCTCGGCTCCAAGCCAAGGAGGAGCAGAGACAGCTCGAGGCCGAGGTGCTGCAGCTGCGAGGGGAGGCCTCTCAACGAGAGAAGAGCCACCGGAAGGAGCTGCGAGCCCACGTCCGAGAGACCAAGCTGCTCCGGGAACAGCTCCGAGCATATACAGACACTCGGGACAGGCTGGCGGAGACGTCCGAAAGCGAGGTGGATCGCCAGTGAAGTGGAGGGAGAGAGCCCTGTAAACAACAGACAGGCAGGAAAAGACGAAGAAGGAGGAAGAAGAGAAAAGAAGAGAGAGAAAGGATCAACGGGGACGTTGATCTCCAGAAAGGGTGGAGTTGTAACAAAACCATGCAACTGCCGCGCTGAAACGTTCGTTAGGAACGGTCACGTGATCTACAAAGTCCACTTGCGAAGACACCGTTCGCGGAAGAACCGTTCGCGGAAGCACGATTGCGGAAGCATCATTAGCGGAAGCATCGTTCGCGGAAGAACCGTTCGCGGAAGCACGATTGCGGAAGCATCGTCAGCGGAAGCATCAGTCGCGGAAGCACCGTTCGCGGAAGAGGAGCCTTCGCGGAAGAACCGTTCGCGGACGCAGTCTTCACCACGTGGAGAAGAGTGCGGAAGATACGTTCGCGGACGAAGATGCGCGCGCAGCCACCCTGGCTATATAAGGGAGAGCGGACGGCCGCTCTGAGAGCACTGCAACAGCGACATCGACCGTGGGGAGATCGTCACCGCCACAGCCAAGGGACTCGACGAACTCCGTGCGGACGACTCCTTCTTCAGGGCCTTAGAGTCAACCGGGATTAGACCGACTACCTGGAGAAACCATTCGACTAAACGGGACGGGAAACTTCAACGGGAAGGGACAGAGAGACGCCGCCGGCTAAGAACTCTTTTTAGTTGTGCCCTCGTGCACTATTTATTTTTGAAATGTGATCATACAGTGCTCCATGTCTGAACTTCATATTTGTACGTCACGTGGGTGACCAGCCATACAATTGTAAGTTGATTTGATGTATATAAATCTTCAATTTATTTACATCTGAGTTGCTTCTTGCCTAAGTGAAGCCGGTAAGCTACGGAGTGATGATACACCAGCGTTGGGGGACACCAATTTAGTGACGGCTCTCGAATCACAACGAGCGGGAGTTACATAAAGTCTATACGATCAGAGAAACCAGGTTTTTTGGGCCACACCGAAAACAAGTCATTACCAAACGTCACAGTACTATAATGAGGGTAGTGCGGCAGAGTAACATCGAGGTGGGCCGACATGGAAAATGATATGGAATGAACCAATTAGTTTACAAGACAAATCTAGTACTATACTGAGGGTAATGCAGCAGAGTAACATCCAGGTGGGCCGACATGGAAAATGATATGGAATGAACCAATTAGTTTACAAGATAATTCTAGTACTATACTGAGGGTAGTGCGGACGAGTAATATCGAGGTGGGCCGACATGGTCAATGATATGGAATGAACCAATTAGTTTACAAGATAATTCTAGTACTATACTGAGGGTAATGCGACGAGAAACATCCAGGTGAGCTGACAGGAAAAATGATAACGAATGAACCAATTAGTTCACAAGATAATTCTAGTACTATAGTGAGTGAAGGTAATGCGGACGAGTAACATCGAGGTGGGCCGACACCGAAAATTATATGGAATGAACCAATTAGTTCACAAGATAATTCTGGTACTATACTGAATGGAAGGTAATGCGGACGAGTAACAGCGAGGTGGGCCGACATGGAAAATGATATGCAATGAACCAATTAATTTACAAAATCATTCTAGTACTATACTCAGGGTAATGCGGACGAGTAATAGCGAGGTGGGCCGACATGGAAAATGATATGCAATAAACCAATTAATTTACAAAATCATTCTAGTACTATACTGAGGGTAATGTGGACGATTAACATCCAGGTGGGCCAACATGGTCAGAGACATGGAATGAACCAATTACTTTACAAGATAATTCTCGTACTATACTGAGGGTATTGCAGACGAGTAACATGGAGTTGAGCTGACATGGAAAATGATATGGAATGAACCAATCAGTTTACAAGATAATTCTACTACTATATGGAGAAAAATGCGGACAGGTAACATTCAGGTGAGCCGACAGGAATAATTATATGGAATGAACCAATTAGTTTACAAGATAATTCTAGTACTGTACTGAATGAAGGTAATGCGGACAAGTAACATCGAGGTGGGCCAACAGGGAAAATGATATGGAATGAACCAATTAGTTTACAAGATAATTCTAGTACTATACTGAATGAAGGTAATGCGGACGAGTAACATCGAGGTGGGCCGACAGGGAAAATGATATGGAATGAACCAATTAGTTTACAAGATAATTCTAGTACTATACTGAATGAAGGTAATGCGGACGAGTAACACCGAGGTGGGCCAACAGGGAAAATGATATGGAATGAACCAATTAGTTTACAAGATAATTCTAGTACTATACTGAATGAAGGTAATGCAGACGAGTAACATCGAGGTGGGCCAACAGGGAAAATGATATGGAATGAACCAATTAGTTTACAAGATAATTCTAGTACTATACTGAATGAAGGTAATGCGGACGAGTAACATCGAGGTGGGCCAACAGGGAAAATGATATGGAATGAACCAATTAGTTTACAAGATAATTCTAGTACTATACTGAATGAAGGTAATGCGGATGAGTAACATCGAGGTGGGCCAACAGGGAAAATGATATGGAATGAAGTTGATATGATAATTCGAGTACTACACTGAGGGTAATGCAAACAAGTAACATCGAGGTGGGCCGACATGGAAAATGATTTGGAATGAACCAATTAGTTTACAAGATAATTCTAGTACTATACTGAGGGTAATGTGGACGAGTAACAATCGAGGAAGCCGACATGGAGAATGATATTGAATGAACCAATTAGTTTACAAGATAATTCTAGTACTATACTGAATGGAGGTAATGCGGACGAGTAACATCGAGGTGGGCCGACAGGGAAAATGATATGGAATGAACCAATTAGTTTACAAGATAATTCTAGTACTATACTGAATGAAGGTAATACGGACGAGTAACATCGAGGTGGGCCGACACCGAAAATGATATGGAATGAACCAATTAGATTACAAGATAATTCCAGTACTATGCTGAATGAAGGTAATGCGGACGAGTACCGTAAACCCCTTTAATTTCGCGGCTTTTTAATTTCACGTTTTCTGTAGTATGCATATTAATGGAAACGCATTACAGAGGTATTCTCCAATAGCATACTCACTAAGCGACCCAACAATTGACAAAATACTGACATGAACACAATTGTATCTCTATATTATATCTATCATATCTTTATTTTCTGGCTCAGTATACATGAAATAAATACAAATCACCAGTACAAAATAACTACGTACATGTAAACTTGGAATTGGCTACTGGTTTTGTTATGGTAAATATACAACATTATTTGTTCTTCTGTTTCATACGACACACATTGCAAAGTCAATTTCCGAATCAACAGCCAATTCCGCCATGCTAATTGGGCCAGTGACATTCCGTGATGCTCATATATATTCGCGAATCAAAATGCGGTTGGCCAAATAAATTCACGTCCAAAAATTTCATTAAAAACGCGAAAATTTCTGGACGTGAATTTATTTGGCCAACCATAAATATAAATATCACGAATATTTATGGACGCGAAAAATTAAGGGGTTTACAGTAACAGCGAGGTGGGCCGACATGGAAAATGATATGGAATGAACAAATTATTTTACCGTACAAGATAATTCTAGTACTACACTGAATTCAGGTAATGCGAATGAGTAACATCGAGATGGGGCCGACATGGAAAATGATATGGAATGAACAAACTATTTTACAAGATAATTCTAGTACTACACTGAATGCAGGTAATGCGAACGAGTAACATCGAGATGGGGCCGACATGGAAAATGATATGGAATGAACCAATTAGTTTACAAGATAATTCTAGTACTATACTGAGGGTAATGCGGATCAGTAACGTCGAGGTGGGCCGACATGGAAAATCATATGGAATGAACCAATTTGTTAACAAGATAATTCTAGTACCATACTGAGGGTAGCGTCCGCCTCCCACACCAAGGCTGGTAGGAGTAGCAGTAGCAATAGCAGTAGCAGTAGTGTCCACCTCCCAGACCAGCCCTTGCAGCAGTAGCATTAGCAGTAGCGTCCGCCTGCCAGACCAGACCTTGGAGTAGCAGTTGCAATAGCAGTAGCGTCCGCCTGCCAGACCAGATCTTGGCGGAGTAGCAGTAGCAGTAGCAGTTCGTCCGCCTGCCAGACCAGACCTTGGGGGAGTAGCAGTAGCAATAGCAGTAGCGTCCGCGTCCCAAACCAGACCTTGGACTAGCAGTAGCAATAGCAGTAGCAGTAGCGTCCGCCTGCCAGACCAGACCTTGGCGAGTAGCAATAGCAGTAGCAGTAGCGTCCGCCTGCCAGACCAGACCTTGGGGGAGTAGCAGTAGCAATAGCAGTAGCGTCCGCGTCCCAAACCAGACCTTGGACTAGCAGTAGCAATAGCAGTAGCAGTAGCGTCCGCCTCCAACACCAGCCCTTGGAGGAGTAGCAGTAGCAGTAGCAGTAGCGTCCGCCTGCCAGACCAGACCTTGGGGGAGTAGCAGTAGCAATAGCAGTAGCAGTAGCGTCCGCCTGCCAGACCAGACCTTGGGGGAGTAGCAGTAGCAATAGCAGTAGCGTCTGCCTGCCAGACCAGACCTTGGGGGAGTAGCAGTAGCAATAGCAGTAGCATCCGCCTGCCAGACCAGACCTTAGGGGAGTAGCAGCAGCAATAGCAGTAGCAGTAGCGTCCGCCTGCCAGACCAGCCTTTGGAGGAGTAGCAATAGCAGTAGCATCCGCCTGCCAGACCAGACCTTAGGGGAGTAGCAGTAGCAATAGCAGTAGCAGTAGCGTCCGCCTGCCAGACCAGACCCTGGGGGAGTAGCAGTAGCAATAGCTGTAGCAGTAGCGTCCGCCTCCCAGACCAGACCTTGGGGGAGTAGCAGTAGCAATAGCAGTAGCGTCCGCCTGCCCACCTTGGGGGAGTAGCAGTAGCAATAGCAGTAGCAGTAGCGTCCGCCTGCCAGACCAGACCTTGGGGGAGTAGCAATAGCAGTAGCAATAGCAGTAGCGTCCGCCTGCCAGACCAGACCTTGGGGGAATAGCAGTAGCAATAGCAGTAGCGTCCGCCTCCCGCACCAGCCCTTGGAGGAGTAGCAATAGCAGTAGCAACAGCAGTAGCGTCCGCCTGCCAGACCAGACCTTGGGGGAGTAGCAGTAGCAATAGCAGTAGCAGTAGCGTCCGCCTGCCAGACCAGACCTTGGGAGAGTAGCAGTAGCAATAGCAGTAGCAGTAGCGTCCGCCTGCCAGACCAGACCTTGGGGGAGTAGCAGTAGCAGTAGCAGTAGCGTCCGCCTGCCAGACCAGACCCTGGGGGAGTAGCAGTAGCAATAGCAGTAGCGTCCGCATCCCACACCAGCCCTTGGAGGAGTAGCAATAGCATTAGCAGTAGCGTCTGCCTGCCAGACCAGACCTTGGGGGAGTAGCAGTAGCCATAGCAGTAGCAGTAGCGTCCGCCTGCCAGACCAGACCTTAGGGGAGTAGCAGTAGCAATAGCAGTAGCAGTAGCGTCCGCCTGCCAGACCAGACCTTGGGGGAGTAGCAGTAGCAATAGCGTCTGCCTGCCAGACCATACCTTGGGGGAGTAGCAGTAGCAATAGCAGTAGCAGTAGCGTCCGCATCCCAAACCAGACCTTGGACTAGCAGTAGCCATAGCAGTAGCAGTAGCGTCCGCCTGCCAGACCAGACCTTGGGGGAGTAGCAGTAGCAATAGCAGTAGCAGTAGCGTCCGCCTGCCAGACCACACCTTGGGGGAGTAGCAATAGGAGTAGCAATAGCAGTAACGTCCGCCTGCCAGACCAGACCTTGGGGGAGTAGCAGTAGCAATAGCAGTAGCAGTAGCGTCCGCCTCCCACACCAGCCCTTGGAGGAGTAGCAAAAGCAGTAGCGTCCGCCTGCCATACCAGACCTTGGGGGAGTAGCAGTAGCAATAGCGTCCGCCTGCCAGACCAGACCTTGGGGGAGTAGCAGTAGCAATAGCAGTAGCAGTAGCGTCCGCCTGCCAGACCAGACCTTGGGGGAGTAGCAGTAGCAATAGCAGTAGCAGTAGCGTCCGCCTGCCAGACCAGACCCTCGCGGAGTAGCAGTAGCAATAGCAGTAGCGTCCGCCTCCCACACCAGCCCTTGGAGGAGTAGCAATAGCAGTAGCAGTAGCGTCCGCCTGCCAGACCAGACCTTGGGGGAGTAGCAGTAGCAATAGCAGTAGCAGTAGCGTCCGAATCCCAAACCAGACCTTGGACTAGCAGTAGCCATAGCAGTAGCAGTAGCAGTAGCGTCCGCCTGCCAGACCAGACCTTAGGGGTGTAGCAGTAGCAATAGCAGTAGCAGTAGCGTCCGCCTGCCAGACCAGACCTTGGGGGAGTAGCAGTAGCAATAGCAGTAGCGTCTGCCTGCCAGACCAGACCTTGTGGGAGTAGCAATAGCAATAGCAGTAGCAGTAGCGTCCGCGTCCCAAACCAGACCTTGGACTAGCAGTAGCAATAGCAGTAGCGTCCGCCTCCCACACCAGCCCTTGGAGCAGTAGCGTCTGCCTGCCAGACCAGACCTTGGGGGAGTAGCAATAGCAGTAGCAGTAGTGTCCGCCTCCCACACCAGCCCTTGGGGGAGTAGCAGTAGCAATAGCAGTAGCGTCCGCGTCCCAAACCAGACCTTTGGGGAGTATCAGTAGCAATAGCAGTAGCAGTAGCGTCCGCCTGCCAGACCAGACCTTGGGGGATTAGCAGTAGCAATAGCAGTAGCGTCCGCCTGCCAGACCAGACCTTAGGGGAGTAGCAGTAGCAATAGCAGTAGCAGTAGCATTCGTCCCCCACACCAGCCCTTGGAGGAGTAGCAATAGCAGTAGCGTCTGCCTGCCAGACCAGACCTCGGGGTAGTAGCAGTAGCACTAGCAGTAGCAGTAGCGTCCGCCTGCCAGACCAGACCTTGGGGGAGTAGCAGTAGCAATAGCAGTAGCAGTAGCATCCACCTGCCAGACCAGACCTTGGGGGAGTAGCAATAGCATTAGCAGTAGCGTCTGCCTGCCAGACCAGACCTTGGAGGAGTAGCAATAGCATTAGCAGTAGCGTCCGCCTCCCAAACCAGCCCTTGGAAGAGTAGCAATAGCATTAGCAGTAGCGTCTGCCTGCCAGACCAGACCTTGGGGGAGTAGCAGTAGCAATAGCAGTTGCAGTAGCGTCCGCATCCCAAACCAGACCTTGGACTAGCAGTAGCAATAGCAGTAGTAGTAGCGTCTGCCTCCCACACCAGCCCTTGGAGAAGTTGCAATAGCAGTAGCAGTAGCGTCCGCCTGCCAGACCAGACCTTGGGGGAGTAGCAGTAGCAATAACAGTAGCGTCTGCCTGCCAGACCAGACCTTGGGGGAGTAGCAGTAGCAATAGCAGTAGCGTCCGCATCCCAAACCAGACCTTGGACTAGCAGTGGCAATAGCAATAGCGTCCGTCTGCCAGACCAGACTTTGGGGGAGTACCAATAGCAATAGCAGTAGCAGTAGCGTCCCAAACCAGACCTTGGGGGAGTAGCAGTAGCAATAGCAGTATCAGTAGCGTCTGCCTGCCAGACCAGACCTTGGGGGAGTAGCAGTAGCAGTAGCGTCCGCGTCCCAAACCAGACCTTGTGGGAGTAGCAGTAGCAATAGCTGTAGCGTCCGCCTGCCAGACCAGACCTTGGGGGAGTAGCAGTAGCAATAGCAGTAGCAGTAGCGTCCGCCTGCCAGACCAAATCTTGTGGAGTAGCAGTAGCAATAGCAGTAGCAGTAGCGTCCGCGTCCCAAACCAGACCTTGGGGGAGTAGCAGTAGCAATAGCAGTAGCGTCCCAGTCGCAGATCAAGCTGGGGAGTAGCAATAGCAGTAGCAGTAGCGTCCCGGCCTCGGTCAAGCTGGGGAGTAGCAATAGCAGTAGCACGGGAATAATGCGTAATAGCAAATTCATCGTTCAAAATATACATTGGCCGACATAGCAGAATAGCATGCCTCTGGGCAGAAATGTACAATCCTGCACCTTCCTCAACCACAACCACATCCGACTTCACCCACATGGGCCTGTCATGAGTAGCAGGGAAGCTATCTTCGGATGCGACCATCTCCAAACGAATAAGCCTAGCTCAGAGAACCTGCTATGCCCTGATGGATGCCGGCTTGCATGGCGCCAAAGGAATCCGACTATTGTACAACCTCGTGACTGTCCTTGTTACCGGTGGACATGTAGCTGGCAGCGCTTGAACAGTTTCACCGCTCTACTCTTTGGGCGATCCATGGCCTCCTAACATGGGACTCCTCGCTGGCAGTGATTCACCTGGGCACCTCCCAGTTAGGCAGTACACCCTATTGAACAGTCGACTCCTTCTCCTGGTCGGGAGTATTGCAGCAGACCCCGACTCTACACTGCACGGTGTTGCCCTACGACAGCTCGCCACAAAGGATCTGCCCCACCCTGTCTGGTCGCAAGTGAACCCGAATACAGGGAACATACATTCTCCAGACTAGCCGAGCCAAATTCAACAAGAACCAAGAGGATCCCACATGTGTACTCTGCCTTACAGAGCCGGACGACCCAACCTGTGTGGAGTAAAAGTATTTCGTACAAGACATCAAAATAGTCTAAATATTCAAATCTAAAGTATATTCAATGACCTTGAAAGGTCAAAACAGCAATTTTGGTGAGAAAAAAAGCAGTTGTGACAGTGGCTTAACACTTTGTTCATCCCAATCTTCCGGTAACCTTTCTTGACCATTGGGTGATTTATCTATACATTTTTTTCCAGGCTCCACAGTGAAACAAGATGCATTTGTAAACCACATTTTAAATACACATTAATATATGAAAATACAGCGACGATGTTCAGCATTTATCTATACCGATATATAAGGAGATACTATGGCGTATGATACTATGGCGCCCCGTTCGTGCCACAAAAAAGAGAATTTATCTTTTTTCTAACTCATACGTATGAAATAAAAAGTCACACGTATGAGATAGAAAGTCATACGTTCGAGATACTAAGTCATACATATGAGATAATAAGTCATACGTATGAGATACTATCTCATACGTATGAGATACTAAGTCATACGTATGAGATACTCTCATGCGTATGAGATACTAAGTCATATGTATGAGATATTAAGTCATACGTATGAGATAATAAGTCATATGTATGAGATAGTATCTCATACGTATGAGTATGTCATAGTATCTCCTACGTATGACATAGTATCTCCTACGTATGTCATAGTATCTCCTACGTATGACTTAGTATTTCATACGTATGTGTTAGTATCTCCTAGGTATGACTTGTTATCTCATACGTATGTGTTAGTATCTCATATGTATGACTTTTTATTTCATACGTATGAGATAAATAAAAAAATAACTTTCCTTTTTGGTGGCACGAACGGGGCGCCATATGATACAATATTGAAAATGAGGTCACAGGAAATAAAATGCTTATTAATATGATGTCAGCAGTATGCTTCGTTTATACATGTATGTATGTAGTTGCACCTGTACCCTTAAATACAATTCACAGCAATCTGCTATGAAGAATTGCAATATCAGTTTCATACATTTATCAACTGGATTTATGTATATACAGGGTACACGTGTATATAGCCCACACCATGTAATCTCACCTATGGGGTGCCAAGGGAACATCTGGTACATAGGACTACTACAGTATGAAAGTGCCTCAATTCAAACGTATAGACCTAGTCTTGGATTGCGGGAAAAAATGTAATTATCGGTGGATTAAGTGACAATTATTCCGCTTCTCAACAGGTTGACGGTTTCTGGCAGTGACCCCAAGCTATTTGGAACAGAAATCGATAGATTTATAGTATTTATATTATGAACAATAATTATGACGACATGAGGCTTGTATGATCGTTTGTGCTATTCCCGGTATATACCCAATCTAAATCTAATGACAGTTATCCGACCATTGTGGGGGAAAAAAACTGTTCACCAAGTGTTGTACCTCACTCGTGAGTACCTCAAAATGTTTCTTGTCGTGCGCTTAATTCCGACGCTCATGTATACATGTAACAATATTTAATAATATTCGTTTAGGCTAATCGCACTCTCGGGTACTCGTGCATGTATCACAGGACCAGAGCGAACCCTAAGTTGGTTTCCACACCAGATGGAGCTACGTACCGGCATGACTTGAGTGATACCCAGAGAACAACAGGATGGACGATTTCACGAGGGCAAGAAGTATAATCACCACGGGCAGGGCAGGTGCACGACAGCCTCGGACGCGGCAGATGCGGGCGCGACAGGGACGGATGCGGCATGTGCGGCGCACCACGCGCAGTGCGGCAGGCTTGCGCGAGCGCGTTATTAGTCGGACATGGCGGACATGAAATTTCGCACAAAATGCATAGAAATATTTTAAACGGAAGGTATTTTCCAAGATTTTTTATTTTCGCATTTTTCTCAAAATGACGGCCATTTTCGCCGAAAAACAACAAATTTTGGACATTGACGGCCATTTTCTAAAAAAACTATTCCGACAGTTTTGAGATTTTTTCCAAAATATTCCCCTTATGTAGCCTACCTTTGTGGTATGCGTGAGCTTCCCCTTGTCCTTGAACCGGAGGTCTGCACGTGGCGGGCATTTTGATTTCTTCACGGGTAGGCGGAAATTTTTCTTTTGCCCAATTCACTATTCTTATTGAGCTATTTCACCCTTGAGAAGTTTAAACTTAAGAAATTTCACCCAATTTTTCCTTTATAATGGGAGCTGTATGGAGCGCCTAGAACACTTCAATATTGAGCTTAAATATTGGTACATTCAAATGGGAAATCATATATTGCGGTTTCAATGGTGACCTCGAATTTGATCTCCAATGACCTTGACATGTGAAAACGGCCTTTTTTTTGTCCAAAAAAAAAAAAGGTTCAAGCCTGATGGAAACTAAAAATCTCATTGCAAACAATTGTTAGAAACTGAAAAATCTGGGCGTAAATTAAAAAATCTTGTTGGAAACAAAACTTGCTAGAAACAAAAACATCTCGGCGCAATCTTGTCGAAAACTGAAAAATGTTGTTATAAACAAACTGTAGGCGTAAACTAAAAAATCTTGGCGGAAACTAACAAATCCTGGCGGAAAGTAAAAAAATGTGGTTGGAAACTATTTGACAAATTGAGGGCGTTTATAAGCCACCGTAGTGCGATGCATTCAGTATATGTTCCTTTTATAATTGCACCTGGAATCGTGTTTACATATTTACACATGCAGCTCAGCGAATATTTTCATATATTGATTCATTTCCGCACATAACAGGACCACATACACAGGAATGTAGGCTACAGGCTGCCACCTATGTTGTGCCACGGGAACATATGGCGCATGTGATACAACTGAGTGTCTCAATTCAAACATGTATAGTCCTGGTCTTGGAATGCAAAGCAACGCAATATTCAGTGGATTATGTTACAATTGATTAGCCTCTCAATAGGTTGACCGTTTCCATTATGTTTAGAACAAATACCGATGGAATTATTGTATCTATTTGTACAGAATGAACAGGGAAAAATAAGGCGAATTGAACGTTTGTTTTAGTTCAACGGTTCGCCAATAATTCGAGACAATCTGAATATCATCTGATCATGGCAGGAACTGTTCATCGACTGTTGTCTACGTCACTCGTTATCATATTGATTGGTGAGTTTCCTCCAAATCTGTCTCCTGATGCATTCGATTCTCTCTTGGGTTATTCAGTACAAAAATATTTAATAGGATTCGTTTAAATCTACTACGCCATTGGTTGGCAGTTATCTGCAACAGGCTAATCGCCTTAACTGAGTATTTGCATGCCACAGGGCCGGAATCAGTGCAAGCCAGGGAGCGAACCCTAAGTCGTTTTTCACGCAAGAGCTCCTGGGATGACTGGCTTGATGGCCATTGGAGCAACTGGGATTCGTTATGGGACAACTGGGAAACGTCGTGGACGAACTGGGACGCAGCTTGGACCAACTGGGACACGTCTTGGACTGACTGGGACAACTGGGATACCTGGAGTGACTTCGCGAGGACAAGAAATATAATTATAGGCTGTGTGTTCGGCATCATCGCGTTCCTCATTCTTATCGGCGTTATCATCGCCGTAGTCTGAGTCGTACAACAGAGGCGGAGAGCAAGGAACAGGCGCTCCAGGGGCAATCTCACGGCCGCTGCCCCACAGCATGTTGCACCTCCAGGTGCATACCCGCAATATGCTGGAGGTCCTATTTCATACCCTCCGCAAACCATAGCGCTAGATGCGTCCTATCCGCAGCAAGGCATGACTCCAGGAACTTACGCGCCTCAGAGCATACCGCCAGGTTCCTATCCACAGTATATGCCACCAGGCGGTAATCAACAGCAGATGGCACCACCATACTCCCAGAACCCGTTACCAGATACTGATGCCAATAGCCAGGGTCAAGTCAATGCTGGATACAGCTCACCACCACAGGAGAACGCAGTGGGTAAACCACTAAGCACGGAACAGGGCCAACCTGGCGTGACGCCTAAAGACACGATGTCCACCGGACAGTGATTGTTCCCTCAAATTTAAGTGATAATACGAGTTTATAGAGGGTCGAGTTTATATTAGTTGGACAATTACTTTCATCAACCTCCAGGGAAGGTCTGAATAACTGGATACATGTAATATAAATTCAATATGAACATGTATAAGTGTTACGTACATCATGAGTTCACACAACGGCTGACTGTAATACATATTTTTATCATGGAGTATAGGAGTGGATAGGTCCCGTGTCACTAGAAGCAATATAGTTCAGAGGCGGTAGGCCTAGTTGACGCTGGTCAAAGTACATGCATAACAACCATACTATACTCTGAATTTTCGAACTTATTTACATCGTTTTTACTGATATTATTGTGACGCTAGAAGGTATAATCAAACGGCCCTTTCAGACTTCTGCTCGTGAAACTGTGCAAGTTAACAATCTACTGCAATGATAAGTTCTCCCTGAAATCGTGTCGGCTGCGGGTGAATGGTTTGGTTGGGCACATGCCCTCTCTTTCTTGCCCTTCCTTCCTCCTTCCTGCTGTATTCATGCTATCGCGGGAGTCCAAAAACGATGTGAAAGCCAGCTCCCACATACATTTACTTAATTTAAAACCGCATACATAAAAAAATGGATGGTGAACTCGCATTCAGTGCCCCTGATGTCTCGTTCAGAGGAAGAGAGGTGTTTGGTTTGGCTGAATTGAATTGTCAAAATGCTTCGAATATCGTACATGACGTCAACACATGGAGGTTGCCACGATTGATCATTTTTACACTGCTACATGTATGACTCTTTGTGACCTGGGGCTCAATAACTACAAACAGAGACTGATATATCAGTATTGGCGGTCCATCTCTTCTATGTCTATGTTTGAAGCTATATGTCCTTGATGCATTGTTCATACCATTAAATGCACACCCTGTCTTCTAAAAGGTTGTTAGACTGATTAGATTATCGGGGCTGCATATATACCCAGTCCGACAAAGCACAGTAACTCGAGATCAGGGCATCATGCCGTGGGAGATGCTCTCAGTGTGTGGAGAGCATGAAGCAGAAAACGGAAGAGGCTCAATCTAGAAATAGCTTGTCTGGTTAAGGTTCAATTGCGAGGCTTTTGGTTTCAAGAGGAGATAGATCATCAGCCGCTCACTTCTTGTTTTGTAATCTGGGTGCAGTTGGTCTCATCTCTTGACCAGAACTATCAGAAGAGACATCTGTCTCAGGCTGGAGCGAGCCTCGTACATATCAAAAGGAAGTGTAGAGATGAAGTGGGCCATGCAGGTGTACAAATTATGCGCACGTTTAAATATGCCTTATAAGTTGAAGTGAGTCAGCTAATTTTGGGGAGATGAAATGGAAAAAGGAAACCCAGAGTCTAATCCGAATCCCGATGTATGTAAACAAGACCAAATCCTCGAATATGCTCAGATTCTCAAGATCCCATGTTGGGCTGAAATTTAACATTGGATTAGATTGCCATCTTTTTCAATTTTTGCGATAGAAGTCTGACATTTGATAGAAAATTGCCGATTAGCTCCCAGGTGAAGTATGCCAAGTTATAGAACGGTAACATTTAGCATAGCAAAAATATCGCCGAAAAACAATGTAAACAAGTTAGAAAAATCAGAGTATAGTGTGTCACCGGTCACCCCATGGGTGTGGCCTGGATCACTCTGGCAGAGGATTCATATTGACTTTGCTGAGATAGATGGACGCCATTACCTAGTTGTTGTGGATGCACATTCTAAGTGGCTTCAGATAATCCTCATGAACAGTATGACAGCAAGTTCCACAACAGCAGTGCTACCAGATACCTTCAGTAGGTATAGGCTGCCAGCACAGGTAGTAGGTGACAACGGACCACCTTTCAGCAGTCAAGAGTTTGTAAACTTTCTCAGACAAAATGGTATCAAGCCCATACGAGTTGCACCGTATCACCCAGCAAGTAACGGCCTAGCGGAGAGAATTGTACAATCATTCAACAGAGCTCTGAGTTCTCGAAGGGCAGGACAGAATGAGTGTGTAAAGTGTAAAGTGTAAAGCAGAACATTGCAAGGTACCCGCTCACGTACGGATCAACTCCACATGGGACCACAGTAAGAACGCCAGCATAACTCTTCATGGGTCGACAGCTGAGAACTAGATTGTCGCTGGTGAAGCCAGACATGAGAAGGAAAGTCACAGGTAAGCAGACATCACAGAATGTTTCACGAGGAACTGAGGGAGAGTTGAGAGAGTTCTACTCCGGAGAGTCAGTACTGGTGAAGGATGTTCGTCACAACAAATGGTGGCCAGGTACCTTCGATGAACGGTCAGCACCCAAGTCGTACATCATCACACTCCATGATGGCCGTGTATGGAAAAGGCACATGGATCATTTGAGGCGACACATTCCTATACCATCGGAAAAACACGACGGATTGGAGGGTCTACCATTCTGCGAAACACCAGTCGCACCTCAAGTGTTGATTGCCCCAACAGCACCACCTGCTGGAGTGGAAGATATTGGGAGACCAGAGCCAGAACCACCTCAACCGCACGAGCCGCCAGAGATGCAAGAAAATGTATGGGGATCAGCTCGGATGAGAAAGACGACCGAGAGACTGATTGAAACAATTTGACATTTGTTTGAGTGTCATTGCCACTGAGTGTTCATCAGATGTTCATTGTTTCATGCCAAAAGTGTTTTGGTTTAATTTCAAGTATTCTTGTAGCTAGTGTGAAGGAGTGTGGTTTTTACCTATTGTCCATAATGTCATTGCTATAAGCGGCAGAACCTCATGTGCTAGACTCTAGCACATGAGGTTCTGCCGCTTATATTATTGTTGTTTCGTAATCCATGTTGTAGTTCAGTTCCAGAAAAAAATAAATAATTATGTCGACGCACAGATTTGTTTATCAACAATAAACACATGAAAACACGACAGCATGTTTATTGCAGCTTGTTTGTAATTGTGTGTTGCTTGTGCAGATGATTTTTGTACAAACACACAAGAAAACACAGACACACGCATTAAGATGGTGAAACCCTGCCGATTGTAGGCAGTAAATTTCACGACTTTAGTACCGCATACAAAATATGAGCACTTGTCATAAAACGTCTGGTAGTCCGAAGTGCCTTTTTGCAGTTGGAGTGAATAGAGGAGTCATTTTCTTGTTTTAGAAAAATACAATCTTCGCCATGAAACGTCTGGATTATTCCAGATCATAACGATGAAGTTGGTACATCCGTTCACAATATTAACCACGTAATCTTTAGAATACATCGACCTTTTACATAGTGGAGCAGTCAGTGTCTATGAGCCGAGAATTACTTTTTGAATTTACCGCCTACATTTGTCACAAAATGACCGACTGTCTTTGACACATTCACGAAATGCGCCATTTTCAAAATATCACGTGGATTTGGAAAACACTCAGACTTAAAATATCATCTATTATTTTGATGATTTCAAAGAATGGCTGACTTACTTGGGATTGGAACATCGTAGAATCCATAATTAGATATCCACAGCCATGTGACAATGCGTTTTTCCCCGTAAACTTGAGTCTGAATATCGGCTACTTTCAACGTCAGGTGCCACGAAATCGTGTTTACATATTTCCCAGGTCGTAGTTTGATGTATTGATGTACATAAAGTTGTATGTGAACAAATCCATCACTACTTGAGTGATAACAAGCTCCTATATTAGCTTCAATCTGGATTTCGGCCCTCTTATTCCACAGATACATGTCTTATCCATTTATTGGACTCCATCAACAAGACAAAGGCAATTACACAGGTATGATATTACTGGATCTCCAAATAGCCTTTGACACTGTGGACCACAAAATTCTATTAAGTAAACTGGAAGCCTTAGGATTTCAGAAACCTACCATAGACTGGTTCAAATCCTACCTTAATGGAAGGCTGCAGTCAGTTGAGGTAGGGGGGCACCCTCTCAACTGCTGCCAAAGTTCAATGTGGAGTACCTCAGGGCTCAATCCTGGGGCCACTACTTTTTCTTATCTATGTGAATGACATGCCCTCAGCAGTGTCCTGCAAGCTGCTGTTGTATGCTGATGATTCTGCTTTAATTGTGTCTGGCAAGGATGTTGCAGAGATTCAGCAAACCCTAAGCTCTGAACTTGAGTCAGTCAGAGAATGGTTGTTAGACAATAAGCTGTCTCTTCACTCGGGGAAGACAGAAACAATCCTGTTCGGATCCAAACAAAGACTCGCCAAACATAGCCAATTGCAGGTAGCCTGTGCAGGTGATAACATCACTTGCAAATCCTGTGTAAAATATATAGGACTGACCATTGATCAGTCCTTATCTGGAGATCAAATTGCTGAAAATATCATCAGCAAATCAAGTTCCAAATTGAAATTTTTGTACAGACAGGCCAGGCAGTTTGACATTAGGACCAAAAGGCTACTGGTGTCAGCACTCATACAGTGCCATTATGATTATCTAGCCCTCCTTTATATTCTGGCCTAACCAAGAAGTATCAGGGGAGGCTGCAGACAATGCAGAACAAGATAATACGCTTCCTCCTCAACGCTCAACCCAGAACCCATATAGGTATCAATGAATTCCAACAGGTCATTATGTTGCCAATAAACCTTAGAGTCGATCAGATTAAATTGAATCATATGTATAATGTAATTCACAATAAAGCTCCTGAATATCTATCCTCATCCTTTACACAAGTATCCACAATCCATAATAGGAACACCAGGTCCAGCATCTTGCCCTTAGTCATCCCTTCAATGAGATCCTTTGGTGCTTCTCCTTTTAGAAGAAGTGCCAAGGTCTGGAACACTCTTCCTAGTCATATAAAAAATTGTTCTTCTCGTTCTAATTTTAAAAGCAAAAAGGGTAAAACAGCTTTTATTTCTTAACATGGTCCAAGCAGAAAATTACATATATACCTATCTTTAGTTTTATTTCTTATACATCTTGTATTTGTGTCTTTTGTTATGTTATTCACTTTATTACCTTCTAATTATTACCAGTATTGTTCTACATATCCCTTATTATTATTTAGTAAGATTTGTTATAATTTTTATTAATATTATTAGTACTACCTACATTTACCATTGTTATTTTTATTTTTGTAATATTGTTAAATTCTCTGCCGTCATATTCTTGTCTGTGATCATATGGGCCACAATGGAAACAAGTGATTTTTCGCTTTCTTGTGTTACCCTGTGTATTTTATAGTATCATTTACATTTTGTATTGATACACTTGTATTTTACTTGGAATATGCAAATAAACTCAATCAATCAATCAATCAATCAATCAATCAAAAGTATCCTTACGCGAGACTTGTCTTGGGTCATTTCGATTCTTGTAATCAGTAATAATAATAATAATAATAATAATTTATTATTTATAACGCGCCGAAATCCAGTGCTCAGCACTGCTCGAGGGCGCAATACAATAAGAAAGTGGATCTAAGAACAATAGGAACACAGGATAAGAGAATGATTACTGTGTAAAAAGAATAATAAAAGATTGAATGTATAATGATAAAAAAGTAATGACCAGTTCACAATTCAGGATAAGCACGCTGGAATAGGTAAGTCTTAAGATGATTCTTGAAACTGTCATAACGATTGACACATCTGAGTTCGGATGGGAGGGTGTTCCATACCTGTGGTGCTGCCACACTAAAGGCACGATCACCATAGGTTTTAAGTCTAGATCTGGGCTGGTTGAGATCATTGCACTGGCCGGAACGAAGGTTTCTTGGAGGCGTATATGATCTCACGAGTTCACTGAGATAAGCTGGAGCTTGGCCGGATAGGCATTTGTAGGTCAGACAAGCAACCTTGTACACAATACGTTCCCTCACAGGAAGCCAGTGTAGTTCTCGCAGTATAGACGATATACTGTCGGATTTCTTGCGACGAGTAGTGACTCTGGCAGCAATATTCTGTATTCTCTGAAGTTTCTGGATATGGCACATTGGTACATTTATCAACAATGAGTTGCAGAAGTCCAATTTCGACGATATAAATGCATGGATAAGTTTTTCCGTCACTTCACGAGTCAACATGTGTCGGACAGATGCAATGCTTCGCAGATGATAGAAGCATGATTTGACGGTGGCTTTGATGTGGTCGTCCATGCTGATGGCTTGGTCGAACATACAGCCGAGGTTTCTGATACGTGGGTTGTGGTTGACAGAGTACCCATCAATATCGACAGATGATAGGCTCAACTTTGGCCGGAGACGCGGGGTAGTTAGAAACATGAGTTCAGTCTTATCACCATTCAGTTTCAACCTGTTGTCGACCATCCATGCCTTGATATCGGTGATGCAGTTTTCAACCTGATCTCGGGCGGACATGGCGGCCAACGGCTGCTGGAGGTCAAACGAAAGATATAGCTGGGTATCATCAGCATATAGATGACATGATACATGATGCTCCCTAGCAATATCACAAACAGGACTGGTGTATGCAGAAAACAGAATGGGCCCCAGGACTGACCCTTGAGGAACACCAAGGTCCAGGTCTTGGGGAGACGACCTCTGCCTATTCCATACTACTGACTGTTGTCTGGCAGCGAGATAGGACTTGATAAGTGCCAGTGCTTGTCCATCGACTCCGAACCTGGTACGAAGCCGCCGCAGGAGAATCCCATGTGACACCGTATCAAATGCGGCTGATAGGTCCAAGAGGATTAGAACAACACCGTGATGGTTATCGAGAGCCATTACGATGTCGTTATGGACACGAAGAAGTGCTGTTTCCATTACTGTTTCCAGTACAATCCATTGATCACACCAAATAATCCACTTACTGAATACTGAACGGGACTACGGCAGAAAATGTGCGTAGTACGACACATTACATGTGTTTTGTGATATCAATTGGTAGCTGTCATCCTCGGAATATTTCCTTCGGTTGTGAAGACCACATTTTGCGACTATGAGATTCGGTAGCTTCGTCTCCAAATGTTTTCCCGCGAAGTACCAACAGTCTCATGTGTTATGCAAGTATATCGGCAGATGACGGAGGCAATCCCAGAAATATGTACATAATCGAAGACATATTAGTTCATAGACAAATAATTGTTGTAGATCGGGGAATGACAAACACTGAAAACCTTGTTTCAAGACGATAACTGACATATCGTTCGACACGTGAGTTTGTATTCGCTCCGGTGAGGAAGCCGTTGAAATCAGTGCACAGGGTTTTGAGTTCAATGTGAAGAGCAATACTCACCAGCTGCTCAAGTCCCGTCTCGGTCAGTGATCGCATGGAACCACACGGAAAATCGTCGAGCACATGTACTGGGACAGATTATTAACCCTCTTTCGACCCTTCTTGCACATTGGGAGCTCATTTTCACAAATAGGATAATATAATATTATAATTGTTCAGGTACGTACACGTAATTTAAGCGTTCTCTATATTGAAGCCCCGTCTCTATCAACACTGATCAAGTATCAATGAGTACCTAATCCATAAGTTCGTGGTTAAATACAGGAATTTCGATAACAAAAAAAAACTGTACGTAGATGTATCTCTATATGGTTGTTAAGAAATTTAAATTTGGTACACTGATTGGCACAAGTATATGATATAATTATCAATAAGCAGCTATATGAGATTCATATCACCAACATATATATTTCTCTAAAGCAAGAAGTTTACTTGATTGTAATATTCCAATGATCAATTCAAGGCAATGTGATTGGTACCAGCAACAGAATAGAGTGACCATCTGACAAAACCATCATGTCATATTTTTCTGACTCCAGATGTTGCTGGCAGCTCCACACCACTTTCCTGACAGCTCAGCTAGAAGACAACACAACCAGAAGTTCCATAAATCCTGGTTCAAGTCTCAATCAGAAGATAGGCAATAGCAGCTCCACACCACTTGACTGATCCCCCCAATGACAGGCACCCAGGAGCAATAACTCAGTTGGCCAACGATATGGATGTCAAAACATAACAACAACTTGTGTTTTAAAGTTTGCACCAAGATATACATGTATATTAAAACAATAAATATAAAAATCCAAATTAAGTGCATGTTGGCCATGTTGGATGTGTAATTCTGAAACACCTGTGCAGAATTGCACACTATGTACATGTATTTACCATTTTGGGTATTGTAATGTCACTGTGAGACAATTGGATATTTATACAACAGCAATTTTGGGATTCAATAACCAATTAATAATATTTTCATATTCTATATTTAAATGGATAAAGTGGCCAACACATTGTATGTTTTAAAATTTGTTATTGATACACATATGTAGGTCAGAAATACATTATGAAGATTTGAATGGCAGTGTATCAAGTGGCCATGTGCAACATTGTTTGCCAATTATGATAAATTCATAATCTTTTTGATTGGTATTATATTTGATTTATTTTGTTCTTGTTTACTTTCCATGTACAAACTTTGTAAGATAAACATATGAATAAGGAGTATACTACTAAATACACTATTTATTCATGACATTCTTTGTCTGCTATGTTTGATATCATACTTGTGATCCATGTATGTCAAAAGGTGAAGTGCTTCAATTCATAACTCACGAATTGTACAAATAATATGCTACCATTGTGTGAATTTCACATCAATTATGTTGACATAACCCATGTGCAATAATGATACTTTAATAACACATGTAATCATGATGACAATGAATCAAAAGCCTGGTGATATTTACATTTACATGTTATTGGGATCAGTATGTATCCTGTATCTAGCTTGGGGTTTGTGCTAGAGTGTTATGAATTATGCTAAATGCAAGTAGATGTCACTTCCCCAGAAGTTTTAAACTTATAACTGTCACTTTGGAAATATGGGTAATTGTCTGCATTGATCAGGTGAATAGAGTATATTCATGGCCCAATGCACATAGAAGCCCTAGCATGTGGCAGTCTACATGTAAAAGCCAGTGTGAATTGTGCACAGTGGAGCATATGATATTGAAGTCTCCCTCTGACTGTGGCAGTGTCTTGAAGGGAAAAATGTTTAGTTGTCAATAAATGTCTGAACTTCAAAAATCATTTGTGATGCAATGGATCTGAATTTCAAAAAAATATTTCTCGGCTCATAAACTAGCATATGTAGCAATGCTCAGAAAAATACTTGGAAAATTGGTAATTGACTTTTTCCACAAGAACGGATGTCCCGAAATTTTGGTAGTCAATTTCACTAATTTTAACATAAGATGCATAATAAATGCGCTGAAAATGCTTTAAATTAGTTATTAACATGATAATATAACATTTATGTGAAATATGTGTTCATTTCTTCAAGAAAAAACATTTTCAAAAATATTCAGTGCGCAACACTGACAAAAATATGGCGAGGGTAACAACCCCTTAAACTTGTTATGTCATCGTTATGAACTTGTGACCACAAGTGTGTCAGCATTTCCTTGAAAAAATATTCTGGTGTTGGTTTCCTATATACGCTTTAGCATTAACATTATCGGAAACTAATTCATGGGTTTCTAGCAATAAGCAAAAACCAAGAGGCAATCAGCATGTCCCACCCTTTCAATACTAAGGATAGTCCTATACACTGTGGTGAGACTGGATGCACTAACGATCGTTAGTGCATCCCGCAATGGCGAACCCACTCGCGGTTCGTTTGAATTTTTTTCATTTTCCCGATAATTACGATTGTGACCAATACACACATACATCTGCTGATTCTTATGCGCACGAAACAACCTTTCGTTGCAAATACATGGCGATTTATGTTGGTTTGAGCATGAAAAACTCGTCTGAAAAAAAGCCGAAAGATTCCCTAACGATTGTTTTTGTAAAATCGAAGATTCCCTAACGAACATGTGAAGATTCCCTAACGATCTATCCTTTATTAATTCAAATCTACGTTATTTGAATGTTAAACGTGAAATAAAGTAACAATTGACATGTATTGATGTGTGCAGATGATCTTCTAGTACAAATTTCATAATTTTTAATGTGATATTCGCTAATTTATGTCGCATAAATGAACGAATTCACAATGGTGTATGATATGGACCTATTACAATATACACGTATTAGGCCTATATCGTTAGGGAATCTCACTTTTATCGTTGGTGAATCTTATCGCTAATTCTTTTCCTCAACATATCTAAACAAAGAAGCGTGATCTGCTTGAAAAAAACTACGCATGTCTTTGACCAAAACACTAAGCTACCTTCAGAATATCCATTTATCACAAATGGACCTGTCATTTGATAAAATACGGTTAAAAACCAAACTTACCGTGTTTACTGTCCGCCATTGCGGGATGCACTAACGATCGTTAGTGCATCCAGTATCACCACAGTGCTATAGGGACTATAAGGTTGACATGTGCCAGAGGGGCACATGTCAACTATAAGGATGAAACCGTATCAACTGCAACCATATTGCAATGATACGTATGGTACCCCTTTTACATGGGATCAAAAAAATACTGGTTATTGTTACAGGTCACAGTTGTGGCATGTGGAAGCTCCGTCTGTGTATGTCTCGTGAGTACTTGTCTCGTGAGCCCATTTACCATTTACTGTACTGTCCACATTGAATCGGATTCCAGTCCTCTTTCGGGCCCCCGTGTTACATACAATGCATTCATTATTGCGAGACTCTTGCTTTGTTATATTTCTTCTTCGACAATTTGACGAGATACTTGCATCATAACATTGCGCAGATTCTCTACAGACCAAGCGCCTTGGTCGGGCGTGTTAACACATGCAAAAACCGTAGTTATCAGGCCTGCAGTATCTATCATTTGCGAAGTGGTACAGCATAACCGTATGTATGTGTGTGCGGCGGTGTGTGTATGAATGTGTATAATAATATCTAGCTATTTACTTAGATATTGTAAGTCCACACACAGACCATAACATCTGGTGGAATAGAGAGGGGGCAAAGTGGACCGTGGCCGGGGCCCACTTTGTGCAACACAACATGGAACTATTTAAAATGTCCTAAAACGAAAAACCAGATCTACAGTTATTACCTTGAAAAATTTGCTATGAAACTACATTCTATAACTCTACACTGCTTCTAAAATAACTTCTACCTATCGTTAGTAATTACATTGTTCCTTGTACCGAAACCATTCCACTTTCTTGATTTATTAAAAACTGAGGACGATTGGCCGCTTTAACCAAAACTGTACTTTTTAGCTGAACATTCAGCGCATATGACTGACGTCACTCACCAACGCTTTCTATGACAATAACGTAATTACTGGGGGTGGCCCGCTTTGGCCCATGGCCCATTTTACTCCGTCTTCCCCTACCCTTTGTCGAGCCTCGGTCTCCTGTTTCTCTGGCCAAAATCGACATACATTGTAGTTCAAGTTTTATAATACATTTACTTCCTCTCCGAGTTCTTTTTGTTAAGTCTGCTTGGTGGGTCTTGCATGCATTAAGGCTGTATGGCATTGGCAAGTTGTCTTACATAGGACTCGAACTGCGCAGTTGTCTGAATTTAAATGAAATTGAAGAGGAAAGAAATAAAATATATATGTGCATTGACATAAGCCCGTGATAAGCACAACGATTTGCTCTCGACCTATAACACCATTTTCGTAGATTTTATCGATCGTTTTCCTCAGAGGCCCACATAGACAGGGTTTGTATGGGCCGTGTGATGTCACCTATGTCTGGTGCGACTGATACATTCGTCTGGGTGTGTCAATTCAAACATATCTCGCATTGTGAAACAACGCCATAATCAGTGGATAACGACACAATTTGTCGTTTCATGTAAAATGGATTACCTCGAACTATTTGGAACAGAAAACGATGGACTTTCTGTATCTATATGCACAGCATAAATATGAAAAGTGTATGAGGTTTATTTGAACGTTTGTTTTATTTCAACGGTTACACACATAATTTAATGACATTCTGACCATCATGACAGGAACTTCACTCGCTGTCATGCTAATTCACTGTGGTGATACTGGATGCACTAACGATCGTTAGTGCATCCCGCAATGGCGGACAGTAAACACGGTAAGTTTGGTTTTTAACCGTATTTTATCAAATGACAGGTCCATTTGTGATAAATGGATATTCTGAAGGTAGCTTAGTGTTTTGGTCAAAGACATGCGTAGTTTTTTTCAAGCAGATCACGCTTCTTTGTTTAGATATGTTGAGGAAAAGAATTAGCGATAAGATTCACCAACGATAAAAGTGAGATTCCCTAACGATATAGGCCTAATACGTGTATATTGTAATAGGTCCAGATCATACACCATTGTGAATTCGTTCATTTATGCGACATAAATTAGCGAATATCACATTAAAAATTATGAAATTTGTACTAGAAGATCATCTGCACACATCAATACATGTCAATTGTTACTTTATTTCACGTTTAACATTCAAATAACGTAGATTTGAATTAATAAAGGATAGATCGTTAGGGAATCTTCACATGTTCGTTAGGGAATCTTCGATTTTACAAAAACAATCGTTAGGGAATCTTTCGGCTTTTTTTTCAGACGAGTTTTTCATGCTCAAACCAACATAAATCGCCATGTATTTGCAACGAAAGGTTGTTTCGTGCGCATAAGAATCAGCAGATGTATGTGTGTATTGGTCACAATCGTAATTATCGGGAAAATGAAGAAAATTCAAACGAACCGCGAGTGGGTTCGCCATTGCGGGATGCACTAACGATCGTTAGTGCATCCAGTCTCACCACAGTGTAATTGGTGAGTTCCTCAGACCGAATATTTCTTCCTGCTATCGATTCTCTCATTGGTTATTCGATATAATAATAGTTTAGTTTGGTTTAGTTTTGGCTTGTGATTAAGTACTTATGTACTTGTCATATATCTATTCCATGGGGTTTGTTTCGGATTTCTGAATTATTTTCATAGGTTGTTGGGCAGTTGTATACTAATTCCATCAGGTGTACAATAGAAACAACTACATTCAAGACACTGTCTGCCCCTGATGACACCAGTGTGTCTTTTGATAAAGTATTTGGTCGGGCTTTGTTTCTATCGCAAAATGTTGTATTTTATGTTTGTTGTTGGAATCATCAAAATTTGGCTGTATTGGTGGTAATAGATTGATACTTAGATTAATAACATGCAATAAATTCACTATTCTAGCGGTTGGTTGTAATCTATGATGGGCTGATCACATCAACTGAGTATTTGTTGAAACAGGAGCTGAATCTGTGCAGGCCAGGGAGCGAACCCTAAGTCGGTTGTCAAGCAATCTGAGCTTCTGGGATGACTCGTTCAATAATAGCCAGTGGAGCAACCGGAACCCGCCTTGGACTGCCTGGAACGCTTCCATGACTGACGACAACTCGGACGAATCGGACGTCAAGGATGATACTGGGATGACAAGGAATCAAATCATCGTCATCGCAAGCATCTTTCTTTTTGGAGTTATCCTCATGATCGTACTCTGTGTATGTACTTATTCGACGCTGCAGAGGACTCCCAGTCCCAGACATACAATTTATTTATACTAGTTATATTTAGCTGTAGCTGTTGCTGCCTATTCTGTTCTTTTGATGTGATCATATTATATTATATTCGATGCTTGTAGGCCTACGTGATTCGGCCGATGTAAACATAGAGTTACTACAATTTCCTCAGGCCTAATTTATATGTCTCAATAACACAAGACAGCATACCATAATTTATATGCACAATATGGGTGTTCACAGTGTGCACAAGATGACTGAAACTGACCATTTAGAGATTACAATCAATCAGTCTATCCAATGTAATACATGTATTACAATGCTCACACAACAATATTATTGCACATCATGATTGCCGTGTCGTAGCATGTATCCGTTGGTTAATTATCACAAGGCTAAGGACTTGAGTTTCTACTGGGTGAGAGGGACATTTGGCAGCAACCGGTACAACTGGAACGCAGGAAATGAATACGATCCAACGTCACTCAAAAGGTACATGGGTAGTTATTATGGGTACATCACTAGTGTGATGTGTCCCATGCAACAGAGACGAGGATCACGAGCCACGCTCACATCAACCGAAACGGTAGCGGTTAGCCTACGGAGCAAGGATCAGTTCAAACCCGCAGCAACTGAAAAGATCATGTCCAAAGAAACATGACACCAGTCAGTTCCCTACCCACAGCAACATAATTATTACCCATATCGTAATCATCTGCACCAACATTGGACTATCAGAAGTCTCCCAAGCCCACCCAAGTTTCTGAAGTAGATGGGCCTCCTGATGGCCCTCAGCTCTTGGAGCAGAGTTATGGGAACAGAATCTCAGAGGGCTACTCTGGGAGTTATGTAATATCACTGGCATCATCCTATAGCACATGTTACTTTAACTATAATACACGTATCTACGGTGGCTCATTACCGCCAATTATGTCAGTGCATTTCTTACCCCGTCAATAATTATCACCTCACAATATTCACCGCGATTATAATTTCCACCCCCTCTATAATTATCACCTCATAATATTCACCGAGTTTAAAATATCCACCCCATCTATAATTATCACCTCACAATATTCACCGAGTTCATAATATGCACCCCATCTATAATTATCACCTCATAATTTTCACCGCGTTCATAATTTCCACCTTGTTTATAATTACCACCTCAGAATTATCACCGCATTCATAATTACCACCCTGTCTATAATTATCACCTCACAATATTCACCGAGTTTAAAATATCCACCCCATCTATAATTATCACCTCACAATATTCACCGAGTTCATGATATCCACTCCATCTATAATTACCACATCAGAATTATCACCGCTTTCATAATTTTCACCCCGTCTATAATAATCACCTCACAATATTCACCGAGTTCAAAATATCCACCCCATCTATAATTATCACCTCACAATATTCACCGAGTTCATAATATCCACCCCATCTATAATTATCACCTCACAATTTTCACCCCGTTTATAATTTCCACCCCGTCTACAATTATCACCTCATAATTATCACCGCGTTTATAATTTCCACCCCGTTTATAATTATCACCTCACTTCATGAACATCTGCAGCCCAAGAGCAACAAGATGCTTATGGAAACGCCTCTATAGCTACCGCATTGAAGCGCATTTAAGGACAGGTCCTTATATGTGGATTTGTGCATTTTCACAATATATCGAAAATTCAAAACATGTTCACTTATAAGGAGACGGCCTTTTATCCAGACATTAAACACCCCGTTCATTCATATATAAGGACACTATATGCACTACTATAAACTGAAGAATTGGGGCCTAAATAAATTATTGGCGCAATTAATTTTGTCCCTTTGAGTGACGCACAAGTCCCTGTAGGTCTATAACACATACATTCAACATGAATACAATTAATTTCAAGACCACAAGAATATTCGAGATTGATATGCTGAACATGGTATACGTAGTGGTACATGCTACATGTGTTCTAGTTGCGTCAACTTATAATCACCGACATGCAAACTGTCCTTATATGTGGGTCAGATGTTTTACAGGCAGTTTCTAAAGAAAGTTCTCATATAAGGACATGTTCTTATGTCCGGATATAAGGAAGTGCTCATATATGAGGACATATCCTTATATGCGCATCAATACGGTACACGGTACACAGAATAGCAAGAGTGTTCATACTAAGACTCAATACACCAATTGAAATTCTGTACCCAGTAATGATTGTGATCAAATCATAATTATAAACTCGGTGATAATTCTGAGGTGTTAATTATAGACGGGGTGGAAATTATGAATGGGGTGAAAATTGTCAGGTGATAATTATAAACGGGGTGGAAATTATAAACGCGGAGATAATTCTGAGGTGATAATTATGAACGGGGTGGAAATTATAAACGGGGTGGAAATTGTGAGGTGATAATTATAAACGGGGTGGAAATTATAAACGCGGTGATAATTCTGAGGTGATAAATATGAACGGGGTGGAAATTATAAACGGGGTGAAAATTGTGAGGTGATAATTATAAACGGTGTGGAAATTATAAACGTGATCATAATT
This sequence comes from Terebella lapidaria, assembly GCA_949152475.1. NCBI lineage: Eukaryota > Metazoa > Annelida > Polychaeta > Terebellida > Terebellidae > Terebella > Terebella lapidaria. The sequence goes on from OX424556.1 coordinate 53,359,893, forward strand.
CTGAGGTGATAATTATGAACGGGGTGGAAATTTTGATTGGGGTGAAAATTGTGAGGTGATAATTATAAACGGAGTGGAAATTATAAAGCGGTGAAAATTGTGAGGTGATAATTATGAATGGGGTGGAATTTATAAACGGGGTGAAAATTGTGAGGTGATAATTATAAACGGGGTGGAAATTATGAACGCGGTGATAATTCTGAGGTGATAATTATGAACGGGGTGGATATTTTGAACTCGGTGAAAATTGTGAGGTGATATTTATAAACGGGTTGGAAATGATAAAAAGTGGTGATAATTCTGAGGTGATAATTATGAACGAGGTGGAAATTATGAACGGGGTGAAAATTGTGAGGTGGTAATTATAAACGGGGTGGAAATTATAAACGCGGTGATAATTCTGAGGTGATAATTATGAACAGGGTGGAAATTATAAACGCGGTGAAAATTATGAGGTGATAATTATAAACGGGGTGGAAATTATAAATGTGGTGATAATTCTGAGATTTCTCCATAGAAGATGATATGATGATTGTCAAAGGCAGGTAACAATTGGGTATTCTCACCTCAAGGAACCAATGTACATTCTGCAGAGGATCAAAGTCGTAATAAATGTGTGAATGTGGAAAGTGTGCTCGGCTGGAACTCAAGACGGTAATGGAGTCCCAAGTTCAATCCCATCCGAAAAGAGGGAGCTCTCGATCTTAAGCATCCAAGGAAGGCCCGATATTATCCAATTTTACCAGTCACTCAAAAATCTAGAGAACTGATTTCTCTGTAGAGGATGTCGGCTTATGATCAGGAAGCAGTTAGTGCTAATTAATGTGATGTATGCAGCATATGATTCGCTTACAATTGCATCTGAAAAAATGTTCACATACTCGCACAACAATTGCATCATCATTTTCATAGCTTTTGTCGATTGTCTAGAAAAGCTTCCCTGAAAGGCTGGCATATGCAGCGTATTATAGTTGTACCAACGGGACATCTGGTGCAATTGATACATATGTCTAGGTGTCTTGAACGTATTATATTGTATTGTGAAACAACGCAATACAGGTTGACCGTCCCATGTGAAATGCCTGACCTCGAACTATTGGGACAGAAATCGATGGAATATTTGTATCCATATATAGTATATTTACATCATATTAGTAAATATGAAGAGTGTATGAGGTTTATTCGAACGTTTGTTTCATTTCAACGGTTACGCGGCATCTATAATTCAATGACAGCCCGACCATCATGACAGGAACTGCTCATTTTGTGTTGACCACTTCACTCTCTGTCATACTGATTAGTAAGCACCTCCAAATGTTTATCCAATATGACAATAGTTAATAACATGTGATCACTAGCAACCCACTACTGAATCAGTTGGTTGTTATCTGCCATGGACTTATAAATCGCTATAAACGAGTATTTGTAAACCATATGGCCAGAATCTGTACAGGCCAGGGAGCAAACCCTAAGTCGGTTGTCACGCAGTAGCTCATGGGAATACTGGTTTGATGCCCAGTGGAGCGACTGGATCAAGTCTAGGATTGATTTGGACAAGTCTAGGACTGACTGGGACAACTGGGACCTCTTGAGTGATTCCACGAGGAAAAAGAAATATAGTCATCATCAGCATCTTATTCACCGTTCTCTTCAGCGTTATCGTCATCGGAGTCTGCATGCACATACTTATGAGGTGCTACAAGGGCACTCTAGCCGAGCCCCCAGACTCCCGCCCACAGTTTGTGCTACTTACTAGTTATATGTAATTGTTCTTTCTTATTCCATTTTATTGATATGGTTATAGATGATATACCATGTGTGTACATAATTCGACCGGTGTACATGTAGAGATATTGTGTTCCATAGGCCTAATTTACATGTCTGAATGACACATGATAGACAATATGAGTGTTCACTAGATGACTGAAATAGACCATTTACATATTACGATCAAAGCAGTCTATATGTATCATATTACTGCATCACGCTCATCGTTATTGTCGTGTCGTAATAAATGTGTTCTCTGATTGAATATCACAAGGCTATGGACTACTGGGTGAGTGGGAGCTTTGGAGCGACCAGTACAGCTGGAACGAAGGAAATGAATACAATCTATCGTCACTCAAAGTGTAGTGGGTATTTTTCAAGGTATCATCACTAGTGTGGTGAGTGCCATGCAACAGAGGCGAGGATCTCGGGCCACTCACAATAACCGAGACCGTAGCAGTTAGCAGAATATGGGCTGGAACTCAGATGGTAATTGAGTAACAGATTCAAATATTAACCGGAAAGAGGATCGAAGCTCATGCCAAAAGACGTCCAACTACTTGAAACCGTGCAGCTATCCGTCGAACGTTATCTGACCCAATCCTATTGTGATGGGATCAGGTCATGGTTTTTGCTAACGTTCCATTGTCTTCAAAAGTCCGAAACATGATGTAAACAGGTGAAAAATAACAATTTCCAAGTAATTACACTTTTATAGTCTATTCGATTCCATGTCCGAGGATGTTATGAAGAGTTGTGCATTGAGATTGCTACACTAAGACTAAGAATTTGGAGGGAGAGTGTCTTGCACTGCGACGGTGTAATACTAAAGTCCGGGATGGATGTAAACTTTCCTCAATTTGGAGCATAAAAAGTAGCATTTTTGAGAGAAATTTAGCATATAGGTACAAAGGTTGTTCAGTTTGAAGTTCATATACAATACATTGTTGTATCTGTCCGATATTTCGTATTGTCAATTTATCCGTGACATGATAACGTTCTGAAGCTCGGGTTAACGTTCTATTGATGCTTGAAACGTAATCATGGATTCTTCCTCTCGCCATATGGAAGAAACATTTATGAGGTTGAGATTCTCGAGCTTTTTGGTTCATTGTTTGGTACATTGTATAGGACGAACGAGACTGAACATCACTCACATATGTATAATAAATTCTGACTATGATTCGAGCCACAGAACGTTCACCACGGTAGCAGACCGCCACTTTACCAATGGAACAATTACCACACGGGTATTACACCTATTCATGCCCTATTATCAAGTACTTTCCACTCTGTGCATCAATGTTACATATGACATGTCACAATATTGTTTTATACCTGAAAAATTAGGCCAAGGGCCAAAGATAGGTTACCGGACAATGTTTAATATTTTAGGTGTTAGCCAGGTCACTGGTTGAATTCAAGGTCAAGAGAATATTCAGCATATATAACATTAAGCATATATCATGTCCACAGTTGATTGCTAAGCTGTGAGTTCAATAATCAGAGAGATATTAGCAATTTTATGCTGTAGCCTTGAAAATGAAGGGGCAAAGGTCAAATTCAAGGTCATCAAAATATTCAGTGTATATCATTTTCTATATCATGTCCACAATTGATTCCCAAGCCATACAGTCAATAGAGAAGCAAGATATGAGCCAGTTTGTCCTTGGACCTTGGAAATGAGGTCAGAGGTCAAATTCAAGGTCACGAGAATAATCAACATATATCATTTGATACCTCCCTGAACCCTAGTAAGGCAACTGGCCTTGATAAAATTCCCTCCAGGTTTGTAAAGGATGGAGCTAGGTATATTGTATCTCCCTTAACTCATAATGTAAATTTATCTATATCTAGTGGAATTATTCCAGATGATCTGAAAGCTGCTAGAATAAATCCAATCCACAAAAAGAACTCTAAGACTGAAGCTGGCAACTATCGACCTGTGTCAATATTGAGCATTATATCCAAGATTTTGGAGAAAGTTGTATGTGAACAAATCCATCACTACTTGAGTGATAACAAGCTCCTATATGAGCTTCAATCTGGATTTCGGCCCTCTTATTCCACAGATACATGTCTTATCCATTTATTGGACTCCATCAAATGTCAACAAGACAAAGGCAATTACACAGGTATGATATTATTGGATCTCCAGAAGGCCTTTGACACTGTGGACCACAAAATTCTTTTATGTAAACTGGAAGCCTTAGGATTTCAGAAACCTACCATAGACTGGTTCAAATCCTACCTTAATGGAAGGCTGCAGTCAGTTGAGGTAGGGGGCACCCTCTCAACTGCTGCCATAGTTCAATGTGGAGTACCTCAGGGCTCAATCCTGGGGCCTCTACTTTTTCTTATCTATGTGAATGACATGCCCTCAGCAGTGTCCTGCAAGCTGCTGTTGTATGCTGATGATTCTGCTTTAATTATGTCTGGCAAGGATGTTGCAGAGATTCAACAAACCCTAAGCTCTGAACTTGAGTCAGTCAGAGAATGGTTGTTAGACAATAAGCTGTCTCTTCACTTGGGGAAGACAGAAACAATCCTGTTCGGATCCAAACAAAGACTCGCCAAACATAGCCAATTGCAGGTAGCCTGTGCAGGTGATAACATCACTTGCAAATCCTGTGTAAAATATATAGGACTGACCATTGATCAGTCCTTATCTGGAGATCAAATTGCTGAAAATATCATCAGCAAATCAAGTTCCAAATTGAAATTTTTGTACAGACAGGCCAGGCAGTTTGACATTAGGACCAAAAGGCTACTGGTGTCAGCACTCATACAGTGCCATTATGATTATGCCAGCTCTTCTTGGTATTCTGGCCTAACCAAGAAGTATCAGGGGAGGCTGCAGACAATGCAGAACAAGATAATACGCTTCCTCCTCAACGCTCAACCCAGAACCCATATAGGTATCAATGAATTTCAACAGGTCAATATGTTGCCAGTAAACCTTAGAGTCGATCAGATTAAGTTGAATCATATGTATAATGTAATTCACAATAAAGCTCCTGAATATCTATCTTCATCCTTCACACAAGTATCCACAATCCATATAGGAACACCAGGTCCAGCATCTTGTCTTTAGTCATCCCTTCAGTGCGATCCTTTGGTGCTTCTTCTTTTTTGTACACTGGTGCTAAGGTCTGGAACTCTCTTCCTAGTCATATAAAAAATTGATCTACATATCCCTTATTATTATTTAGTAAGATTTGTTATTATTTTTATTATTATTATTAGTATTACCTACATTTACCATTGTTGTTTTTATTTTTGTAATATTGTTAAAATCTCTGCTGTCATATTATTGTCTGTGATCATATGGGCCACAATGGAAACAAGTGATTTTTCGCTTTCTTGTGTTACCCTGTGTATTTTATAGTATCATTTACATTTGTATTTATACACTTGTATTTTTACATGGAATATGCAAATAAACTCAATCAAAGATATATGTCCACAATTGATTCCTAAGCTGTAAAATCGATAATAAGTGAGATATTAGCCATTTTGTCCTGTGACCTTGAAAATGAGGTCAAAGGTCAAATTCAAGGTCATGACAATAATCTGCATATATCATTTCCTATATGTTCATAATTGATTGCTAAGCTGTAAAGTCGATAACAAGCGAGATATTAGCCATTTTGTCCTGTGACCTTGAAAATGAGGTCGAAGGTCAAATTCAAGGTCATCAGAATATTCAGCATATATCATTTCCTATATGTCCACAATTGATTCCTAAGCTGTAGAGTCGATAATAAGTGAGATATAAGCCATTTTGTGCTCTGACCTTGAAACTGAGGTCAGAGGTCAAATTCAAAGTCACGAGAATATTCAGAATATATCATTTCCTATATGTCCACAATTGATTCCTAAGCTGTAGAGTCGATAATAAGCGAGATATAAGCCATTTTGTGCTCTGACCTTGAAAGTGAGGTCAGAGGTCAAATTCAAGGTCACAAGAATATTCAGCATATATCATTTCCTATAGGTCCACAATTGATTCCTAGTCTCTAATCTCAATATCAAGTGAGATATTAGGCAGTAGGTAACCTTTAGGCGGTAACCTAAAAATTATGTACAAAAATACATTGAATAGTGAACGATGTTCATGAAAATGAGCAATGTGTCAACATTACATGACACTTTTCTCAATAATGGGCTATAAAATTAAGACTCAGAGCAATACATACAATTCTGGGGGTATTCGGGACATGGAATCCACATGTAGTCGATGCACATATCCAAAAATATGATGAGGAAAAGTATATTTTGTTCCCTATATCTTCATATCTGATGCAATAGACTGTTAACATAAACATGACCTGACCCCAACACAATAGACTTGGGTCAGATAACGTTCGGCCGCTAGCTGACGGTGTAAATGACTGAACACCGGGAACAACATCCAACAAGTTGCTTGTCACCTGCTCCCCCCTCTTGTCACTAAAAATTGACAATATTGATCTTATGAATCACACTACATCTCATAAAAAAGAATTAACTGGCGCATTCTTGAACGGCAGCAGTTATTTAACGCCAGCACAGAACAAATATCTATTTGATGCATTCCATGTTTTTATTTCTGAATCTGATAAATTTCAATGATTATATATTATTACGTACAAACTGGAAAAATGTGCGCGACTGTTTCATTCGCCCCGGCTGAGGAACACTACCCTGTGCGTCATGCGATGTAGTGATCCTCTTAAAATAAATTACGTTTAAAAAACAAAAACAAAACAAACAGCCAAATACCCTTGTAATTAATAATAAAAATAAAAAAAATAAAAAAATAAAGAAATCACATTCCAGTACGTCCAGTACTCGAATCACGTCCAGTACTCGATCTTCAGCATACAAAGAAGATCATACTTGAAATCCTGTCACCATATAGTTCATGACTTTCAGTTCGTATGCAGAGAACTGAAAACAGTGCAGCAATCACAAGAAGGCAACCACTGATGTAACAGTTGCCATTTTGTTGACATATTCGAAAATACTGCTGCATGTACCTGCATCAGATGACCATCTATGGAGGTCAAGTCTCATCACCACATGCTTTTTATATAGCCTTTGCCGATCACAGTTGGACGGAGATCCTGGAGGCGATTGACGGTTGACTCTAGGTCCAACAGTCTGTTGGACTGGAAGAAGTTTATACAAAACATGTCTGTCATATATACATAAACCAGCTGGCATTACCATTAATGGTGAAACAAAATATTATAAATGGGATGTTTGATGAATATCAGGAGACATCGCACCGAACTGAACTTCCATTTCTCGGATGGTCAATCGACACAGAAATGCATCTAGCCAGTCCAGCTGACATTAAAAGTACGAGGATTGGTACCATATCACAGAACAACTGCTATCACAGTACGGTGCTTTCCTGCCATGAGGATTCGTAAGGAGGGGGTCTGTCGTCCGTGCTCTGTCCCTCGACCATGGGCCCGGGCAGGCTTTGTGGCGGCTGGTTATACGGTACGGGGCCCACCGTCTCCGTGGCTTGCTCGTACGTGGGCAGCGCCTGGGCCGGCGTAACGCTGACGACAGAAGCGAATTGACAGGGGGCATCCACTCTGGCGAGATGAGAGTCGACGCGGTCGCTGGGTCGAGTACGCGACTGTCTCCTCGCACGAAGCACACACATGACGAGTATGATGATGAAGACTGGTATGGCCACGGCGCTCGCTATTCCGGACGAGGCCTGTCTGGACGAGATGCCAAAGGAATGGGTTTCAGTGGATCCCGATATATTAGTTATTGCATTACGGTACCAGTCCAACTCCACTGTCTCCGTGTGTGTTTGTAGCCCTCGACTCGACCAGGTGACGTCATCCATTCATTCGGCGATTGGCGCCTCGTGGTCAAATGCTTTTATGTAGTCACTCTGGCGTTCCCCATTCAGCATCCATTGAACAGGGTATCGGTGTCACGTGGTCGAAGGCTTTTAGGCAGTCAGATTGTGGAGTTCGAAGACATTTATCGCCATATAGAGACATGTTCAAGTGTAGTAGGTCTATCGCATTATAACTACAATAGCAGTCATTGACATTGGCCTAACACCCGTTTTGTATATGTGATCCTACTCCCAACATGATCAGCTTACCCTGCGTCTCGTTCAGGTTTTCATATGGTATGTCCAATAGCATGTCTCGTCACTCGTATGTATAGTTAGCCAGGACCAGGCCGAATGTATATCGGCCTGGCGACAAGTCAATGATGAACGCGTCGATTTAAAAATATTCTTTTACAACAAGATACAGCTGTTGAAATGGACCTACTTTGTATCTGTGAATCCCAAGCAACATGTACACAGATGTCACACAGATGTATGTGCCAAAGATGAACTCTTTTCGCGCACTTTCAAAACAGTAAACAAATCGTCCACTTGTAGTTCGCCATTTGCATTCGTTTTCCGAAGTTGGCCGAGCAATACCGAGCGGAATATATATGGAGCGGGAAAAGAGTCATCAGAAAAAATGAAAACACTCCCACAATGATTTACCTTCATTGGCTTGTTCGATTTTTGGAAATGAATGTTGTTCTTTGAAATTGAACGGACTGTCTTAGTTCTCCATGCATAGTTTCTATGTCGCAATGAATCATGGAGAATACTTGTAGATGCAATGAGACAAACAAATGAACAGTAGGCCTAACCCACGCCCATAATTATGAACTAAGCCCGATCATATGAACAATTAAGACCGGTGCCGTATCTTTCGTGATGTATAACTTCGTGATATTACTTAGGGACGATTACAGCTATTGATGCTCTGCTGATTGCCACAAACCGTGAAAACATTCGCCTTTATTCATGTTTTTGCTGTCTCGTGGTTGATTGATCATCCTCAAGTTTTTGTCAGCAATATGATCAGGCGATCCGCTTCAGATTCATGAATCAACCATGCGAGATAGACTTACAATTCCATGCATATCATGGTATATCACTGATTATTTTCTCACAACTACACTATATATGCACATACAAACTGGAAAAGGTACTCGATGTGGACTTTTAAGCGTGATTTGAGTATTTGTTTACATTCGGGTTTGATGGATACACTTCGTTTGTTTATTTACAAAACCGGAAGAAAATTGGCACTAAAACGGATGAAGACAACTCGGACGGACTGTAATCTTCAAAATCATGAGCACACCCTTTATTATATTGCATTAGATGTGTTTAGCAAAATTTTGGTTTTGAAAAAAATGTTGCATATATTCGAAGGCAGCAGCTTTAAAGTTGGAATCAATTTTAAAATCAGCCAAATTTAGCATTTTTGTTTGTCACGAAAACATGAAAGTACATCTCAAGATAGTCGGAAATATATAGGAAATATGCACAGTTCGACAATAGATACTCAGAAAATTGCTGTTAATCGTGCATGGAAACAGTGGATAGAGAATGATCGGCCTGCCTACAGTATCTAGCCAAATACCAATGACGTCATGAGACTATGTGTAGAACTCGCCCACAAGGCGGACCGCTTTGAAGAAACAAATGCTGTGAAATAGACTGGGCCGAGTTTAAATCTTGATTTGGCAACTCAATTTGGGCACGTAATACACATTTCAGACCTAAATTTGTACGATTTCTCATTCTATAGACAATATAAAGCTACCGCAGAATGAATAAATGTTGTCAATTCTAAAAGTGATTATAGCTTTAATGTAATTGGCAGATTTGGAATGAATAACATGATAAGCATGATAAGGTGGTAAATTTATGATCATTTGAATATTTCGATAAACTGAGCTCCAACAATGTCACTGTCCTGGCATTCAGGAAGCTTTTGTTGATATTATGAGCCACTCGAGGACTGGTAAGTAATTCAGAACTTCAGAAGTATGGACACTAAATTGACTGACGTGAAATAGCAAAATTTTTCGTGGGTACTATTAACGAACTACAAAATTTAATCACCTCAGCTCAGACACTATACAGTAATATATTAGACCTAGCAATTGATATATTCACAACTAATATTTTGTTTTTAAAATGTTAATTGCGGATATATACAAGTCTTAAAATTAAATATTAAAACTAAAGAATACATATTGCTGTTAATATACATTCTGAATGTTTTGGACATGTTTACTGCATGTACTTGAATCGTTTAAGAGACACCAAAAAAAATCCGTTGATATAGTCATATACCATTAATGTTTCAAATTATGTTGCTTTTTTCGTAATATTCAGCCCTGCCGACTATTCCAATAAAATTTTGTGCCCCGGCACCACTGGCCGCTACTTCTGATTATGACGAAAATGCTGTTCCATACATCAGATGTGCATTCTCCCCAAAGATCACGTCGGAGTGAAATCGCGTGAATGCAGTCACATGACCGATATGTTCCGTGTAAACATTTGAAGATCTCGCTTCTGAGAGCAAGTTGGCGTCAGGCCCTGTACCATGTCCTGGGCCTGTATTCTGGCTAATGTATAGTAGGCCTACTCGTGTATGTATAGGCTACTAAAGTGTGAATCTCTGACGAATGATGTACGGCTACTGTTGATTTTTTCACAAGTATATAAGTAAGTATAAGTACTGTAATCATACAAACACATGTACATGGCGTGTATGTATCACATACAACATCACTCCTATCATGCTTCGTTGATTTTGAATACAACTATATAGTAGTACCCACCAGTGCCATTAGGTAACGTCATTCGATGCGCATGAGCGATCGTTGACAGCGGGCAGAATACCGCCCAGTAATAGCTCTGAAATTTGCCCGCTTAGCGTTGTTATCTTACAAGGCACAGTATTGTGTGGACCAATAACCAGAGGCGGATCCAGGAATTTAGATAACGGGTGGCGCAATGGGGTCTGGGGTTCGGGGGCGCCGTTTCGGGGGCCCCCCGAAAATTTTGCATTTTGGTGTTTTCTGAGAGCATTTGGGGTTGTTTCTGGAGACATTTCTGGGACTATTGGATGCCTATTTCGTGTACTAATCAGGGATGGGTACAGGATTCTTGGTTCCGGGTTGTGGGTGGCGTTGAATCACAACATAACCAACAGCTTTAAGGTTGCTTAACAGTAAGGATCGATGCCTTACTAGCCACATTCTGGAATGTTTTATTTGGGCTATATCTCTGCAGTTTGCCAATGAATTTTACTGAAAATTGTTCCGTAGGTTCTGAAAATGACTACAAGACTTGTCGAATGGCCAGATTGAAGACCCAGTCGATGATCATACAGATCCTGAACGTTATACACCGCCAATTAAATGTAACTTACATAGGAAGCAGACAGCGTTTTAGGGCCTAGCTTCTTGACTATAGTTAGATTACTATCATAGAACAATAACCTTCTGCCTGCTTTGGGGTTTACCTCGACACTAGGTGGTAATTTGATGTTCAAAATAGCATGTTTTTCATCATCTGCATGGAAAATACACTGGGCAAAAGAAATTGATTATCAGTCACATTAATAGCGTCTATATCCGTTGGCATTGAGTTGTCAAAAAAATCTATTGGTCTATAGCGGGCAATCAGGTATGAGAAAGAACATATAAATCTGGTGTTTATTTTACATCTTCTTGAAAAAGGGTGTAATGTCCTGTTCTGTCTTTATCTTCATTTTGGATTTTGAAGTTTTTACACATGCTAAACTATGAATAATGAGATTTATACTGGTGGAACCGACTCAGTTCCGACTGTAGGCTAGCAGGCTGATCATGCGACTATATAGCCCGTGCAGTAGCACACTTATTGCACAGTATATGCGGCCGCCAAAGCTAATTTGAATATCTAAGCCGATGATCATGGGTAGGGGGTTTAATGAAATTAAATAACATTCACACCCTGCCAAATGGCATAGGGCGTTGACCGACCTAATTCTTTTGTTTAGGGGTGAGGTCATGTTGTTGTCAACGCTGTAAGGCTAACTTTTTCTGAGCTGATTACGACACATCGTGAGTAAAATAATTTTTCTGTAAAATACTGACCATGTTACTTTAGAACAAGTTTTCGATGCAGTGTGCGAGATACTAATGTACAATCCTGTGCTGTTCAATTATCCATTGGAGTCTAATTTGTTAAGGAATAGGCCTTCGCCTAGAGGTTTCAAATACTCTAAACTTCATTTGTGAGCAATATAAAGGCACAACGCCATCTAAATAGGGATCTAATAATTTATAATTGTAAAGCCTATGGCGTGTCAACGCTCTAAGGACAAGGTCAACGCTCTAACGCTGCCTGGTCAAAGTTACAAAGATTTTCTCCAGGAAGTATAAACAGCCATTGAGAATGTCTTGTGGTTGTTTTGATGAACAATTATTCTTTTCGGAAGCGTTTTTTGTGAAGTTTCAATGAACCCGTTTTGGATATTCCACCCAAAGACTACTCATTACTGCAAGCAAATCCAGACTGTTAACTTTGACCAGGCAGCTTCAGAGCGTACACCATGTCCTCAGAGCGTTGACACGCCATAGGCGATTCAACAATAAATTATTAGAGCCCCATTTAGATGACGTTGGACCTTTATATTGCTCACAATTGAATTTTGAAGTATTTGAAACCTCCAGTTCATACAGTGTTGCAGTACATGAGTCATAAGTTTTGAAAACATTGTGATCAATATTTGGACACTACATATTTGTGGACAACATCTGTGGGCGAGGGCCTATTTCTGAACAAACTAATCTCCAATGGATAATTGATCAGTAAATACGTGTCCATTGGTATCTCTTACACTGCATCGAATCCACGGTCTAAGGTAATATGGTCAGTATTTTACGGAAAAAATATTTTACTCCTCATGTGTCGGCATCAGCTGCCAAAAAGTTAGTATTACAGCGTTGACAACAACATGACCTGAACCCTAAACAAAAGAACTAGACCGGACAACGCTCTATGCCATTTGGCAGGGTATTCACAGAGGTATGCCTAGATCAATACAATTTATTTATATCATCAGCTCTTTACCTTAGATATTATGTTTATACTATCTATATTGCGTCCCCCCCCTGGATCTGCCTATGATAACATAACATCGCGAGTATATAATAAATGGGCGTATATCTTATGTAGTCGACACCGATGACGTTTTCTATAATCGAACCCTGGCTAACTTCTTGTTTCCCATGTGTGAAACACTAATAGATGAGATAAGCCCACATTTATTATTTTATTGTGCCATACCATAGTATTTTGCGATATCGCACAATGGAAGAGAAAACCGTATCTAGCAAGTATATACACTGAGAAATATCGTATGCAACAACAATGACATAGACCCATCTTTCTGAAATCTGAATACGTGCGCTTGTGCATGTTTGGTACACAAATTAATGTGGTAAGGATGACTGATATTATAGTTCAGAATCATTACACAAAGTATCCTAAAGATATACGCTAGCGCATGTTTGCCAACATTGTAAATTGCAATAACAGACACGTGCAATTTCGGGTTGGAAATATCCCGTGTTATGCACTTGGCCTATATTCATCGAAGTTTTAGCAGGCCAAAAACAAATAGGACATTTTTCTGGAAATTGTAGTGGTAAGCCTTAGTAAACCTTTTGATGCATGTACCAAAATGTTAACATGGTTTGGGTCCAACAATAATAGCACACAATTTACAACACATTTCAATGTTGTTCCCCTCTATCTGCAACATTTTGATATGTAAATCGAATTCTCGATCTCATACAATCGCAATCCATTTGTTGTAGGGAGAATCGGGAGCTGGAATCCAGCTGTCATTGGCGTGGATTTTTCCCATGTAGGTGCCGTTCTTGGGCGACACCCCATAGTACACTGTAGTGCCTGTGCAGAGCCAGCCAATCCACCAACTGTACGAACCTAGGGAGATGATGACGTCATCACACGAGGCGACCACAGCGAAATCCAAGATGCTGTCTTTTGCGGAGAAGACGACGTTCTCCGCGGTCAAATGCTCGCGGCACCAGGCCAGGTCATCACTGGCGACGATGAACTGAACTCGTGGATAGTGCTGCCTAAAGTGGGCCATAGCGTGTCTAAAGTAGGAGGCCGGGTACTCGATGTTGCCCATCTGCACTCTCTTCTCTGAGAGCTGGTCGGTTCTGCGGACGTGGATGCCCACTTTGGCGTAGGAGATGTTGGCCCAGGAAGGTGGCTGAACCTCTGTGAAGAACTGCTCGACCTTTCGACGCAGGCTGTCACTGAATACCAGCTCCTGACGCAGGTCTCGCTCTACCCAGTCGAAGTACTTGTGTGACTGGAAGAAGCCCCTCAGGGTGAGGTTCTGTAGAACGTGTTTCGAGAGAGTCCTTAGAGTGACTTCCTGGTTAATTGACGTCGGCAGTGTTTGGGTTTCGGGACAGGGCAGGTCGCGGTTGATGATGGTCAAATTATGAAAGGCCTGTTTAAGACGAGGGTAGTCTCCAGGGATCACACAGGCTGTCCACAATGGAAACTGCCTACTGAAGGCGTACAGAGCAGCGTACTGCAGAAGCTCGTTCCCAAAGCGTCCACAGCTCTTGATGGTGAAGTAGACCAGGGGCGGCGCCGTGGTGTTAGTGTGATCGCGTGACTTGTGAGGGAGGCGCCGAACTGTATCGTTCATGCTTGTGCTGTACAACAGCTGCTTGAAAATCAGCTGATCATATGGAGTCCAGATATGAAGTACCAGTACGACGCTGGTGCAGAGAATCAACGTCAATGCAAATACTGTCCGGTATTCCATTTGGTTTCACTTTGATAATGTTCACTTGCATATGTAAATCTTCCGAAACAACAAAGGATTGCAAGAAAATAAAATCCACACTGTACTATCTATCGCAGCTGTGCAATATGAAGATCAGTTGAAAAAATGGCTTTAGGGCCTAAAAATCGCCAGTTTGATAATATCAGATATCATTGGAAGTAATCTGAGGGTTATAAACAGTCAGCGAGGTAATAACGGTCGACAGGGACGTTCATGGATGTCGTGAACATGGTTTTAAGCCATTGATAATCATTTGGTTTATGTTTAATTTTTGCTTGAAAAGCCAATTCGATGCAAAAATTGCATAATTATGAAAAGCATGACTAGACGACTGCAGATATTTTCAACAACAACAAAACATACTCATAATATTGCTATTGAGTGATATATTCGAATACAACTCGTACAGTGTATAATTGAAGAAGTACCTTTCAAAGGTAAAAATATTTGAAAGCCAGAAATACTAGAAATGGCTAAAAAAACACAAAGGACCTCGATATATATGGCAAAAAAAAAGTATTATGGTTCTGGTTATTGGGGTCCCCGAAAAAATGATGCGACGACGCGATATTCTTTTTTTTGTGCTAAAATTGGCGGCCGAATGACTGATCCGGTCCGATATGACCCATTTGGCCAACCATTTCCCCCTAAAATTGGCTGTTGATAAGCGACCCGGTTGAATTTGCCCTGTTTGGCCAGCCATACACCAAGTTTTGCAATGTCAAAGACACTCGGGACCATTTTACTTGATCAATATCTCCCAGAAAACGGTGTACGGGTGTCAATTTACTAAAAAGAAAGAAAGAAAGAAATTCAGCCCTCAAAAAGTGATGCGCGCGATTTTTTTTTTGGTTTTTAAAACGAGTGATACGCAGGGTTAAAACTGACGCGCGCATAACCAGAACCATAATACTTATTTTTTTGGCCTATTCTGCCGACCATTCAAAAAATGAAATGGTCGCTAGGGGCCGGTCATTATTTATCAGGTGGGGGTTGGGTTGGGTGAAAACTGAGGGGGTCACACTTTCATTTTCAACATTATTGGGGGGGGGGGGGGGGGGGGTCATACTTTTATTTTCGATGGGACTGGGGGGGGGGGGGGGTCGGAGTTTGATATTGAGTTATTTTGGGAAAATCTGAATGGTAAAATAGGTAATTAGGTGGAAACAATCCACTCAATATCAGTACATGGACTCATTGTAGTACGCGATGGAATTTCATAACATTTTCAGTCAAAACCATAATCTCACTGAAACCGGATCCTGCAGAGGACCACCCATGAACACTAACATCAAGAGATGCCGCAATCCGTGTGCATCAGGGCTCAAAATTTATAATTTTATCCAGGAGCCAAAGGCTCCTATTTCGCTCCTATTCAACAATTTTCAGGAGCCAATTTGCTCATAGAAGCATATTTCAATATCACTTTACAGATTTTCATCAGCCAATTGGCTTGTGAGCTCTATTGCCTTGGAGCAAATCTAAAATGTTATGAGCCTATGGCTACCCATGACTATCACAAACCACCTTGTAAAAGACATGGACCTTTCCAAACAGAATGGCAAAATAGTCCTGGATCACCCTGGATGACCCGGGTAGTGAATCTGACTTACATGATTTGGATGGTGGCAGAACATTATGAGCCCATCATAGAGGCAACACAGACCTGATTCAAGACTAGAAAAAAACAGTTCTGAATGGCCTGATTCACCAATTCTTCCCTGCTCATCAATGATATGTGGAAGAGCCCTGTATTTTTTGCGAATTCCAAGTTCGCTATGGTGTCCAGTAAAAATCCAGTGAAAATCCGTGAGGGTCAAGGAATCAACTGAATGATCTTTGACCTAGATTTCGAATGTTTCAAGTGGGCTCCGAAACGATGGGCTGTTAACTGCCCATATATAGTATGCATACCAGTGATAATTGTTGTCATGGCATTCACACTTGAAGCGAAGGAATGGTGGAGACACGAAGAGCACAAATCATAATATTCACTGACCTTATAGTATCATAAATTTGCGACAAAAGTCACAATTGTTTCAAGAGAAATGGGGATGGGGGGGGGGGGGGGGGAGGGGGTCATACTTTTATTTTGGATCTTGGTGGTGGGGGGGGGGGGTATAGATTGGTTTTCGATATCGGTGGGGGGGGGGGGTGTCAAACTTCGAAAACTCATTTCTCGGAAAAAACATCCAACCCCCCCCCCACCCAGTAAATAATGACCGGCCCCCTACACTCAGACGATTCAAGAGTAACGGAATTTATATGTGTCACACAATATATGTTTTATGTGTGTGTTTTTTTTATTCATATATGTTTTTGTAGTTTTACTGCAAATTTGATATCTTCGATATCTTCTGATAAAACGCTATATGAATACTGGTAATGATAATAATTTTGCCTTTTTGGTTCGAACGATTTTAAAGCAGCTGCATTCGATTGTATGCAATATTTCCTTCAAAACTGAATCTTAGTGCAACACCTCTAATACAAGATAATAAAACATGTGCACGCTGATTTTGACGATTACACTCCGTCCGAGTTGTCTTTCATCTGATTTAAAACATATTTTGTGCCAGTTTTGTTTAAAACAAACGAAGTGTATCCATCAAACTCGAATGTAAACAAATGCCCAAATTGGCCTTAAAATTACACATTGAATACATTTTTTAGTTTGTATATGCAAATTCGGTGTAGTTATGAGAAAATAATTAGTGATATACCGTTTTGTGTGTGGAATTGTCAGTCCAGCTTGCATTCTTACGCTTTGTTTACATCTGCGTGTGATGGATACAGTTCGTTTGTTTATATACAAAACTGGCATATAATGTCTGTTAAATCGGATGAACTCGGACGAGTGTAATCGTCAAAATCAATGTGCACACGTTTTATTATCTTGTATTAGGTGCGTTGCACTAAGATTTAGTTTTGAAGATAGTACGCAAATATTGCATACATTCGAAGGCAGCTGCTTTAAATGTTTGAAAAGCACAAAGAAACAGCAATTTTAGTGCAGATAGTTAGGGGGACGTAAGGAGGCCATGACCGCCCCCCTCTCCCCTCCCCCCAGGAAGAAGGAAGGAAAAAAGAGAAAAAAAGAAGAAAGAAGGAAAAAGGGGGAAAAGAGAGGGGCAGGAGTGTTCTCAAGATAGATGACCCCAGGAAGTTGGTTTGGCTTCCGGGGCACCATGTTGCGCGCAGTGTATTCGCTCTACAGCCAACCCACTTAATCTCAGTGAAAGCACTTTATGGCCTTCACTTCATTTGAATGAATTGAGAGCATTGATGGGCCCAAACCGAAGTAATTTTTTATGCCATATTATATTTCAGCTACAGTGATCATGCATTTATGAGTGTAAAGTAATGCTTGATAATCAGACCCAGGAGAGCTCTGGAATGTTGTATTAGGCACGCGAATACCTCCAGCTTATGCTTTTGAGCGGGCCCAAAACCCCAGCCGACATGGGTTTGCTTCAGCTCGCTTGGCAATATTTCACAACTGGGCCTTCCTCTCAAAATCATAGATCTGCCCTGAATCAGCCATGCAAAATATCTTCAGGGGAAGGGAAAATGGACTAGAGGAAATCTCTAAAACACGCAAATGGGCATGCATACCCCATCAGCTTCTAGAGCCCCTAAGCAGGCCCCAGACCCTCGGCCTCCACCACCCCGCTTCACAAAATAATACATCTTGGCCCTCCTTCAGAGCCCTTGTGCGGTCCCAAGACCTCCGGCCGATAGGGACCTTCCCTCAAAATCCTAGATCTGTTCTGAATCATCCATGCAAAAACTCCTAAGAGGATAAAATATGGATCAAAGGAAACTTCTAAAACACACCACTGGACATGCTTATCCCTTCAGCTTCTGGGGCCCTTAACCACCTCGCTTCACGACATTTCACATCTTGGCCCTCCTTCAGAATCCTGGATCCGCCCCAGAACAGGCATTCATAAACTTTCCCAGGCCATGGAAATTAGACCAAAGGAGAGCCCTAGAACACACCATTTGGAATACATAACCCTTCGGCATATGGGGCCCTTGAGCAGGCCCCAGACCCGCGGCCCACAGGAGCTCATTTCGTTTGCCGCTATATCACTCACGGGTTCTGGCCCCCCTCTCCAAAATTCTATACCCGCCCCTGGTTGGTTCCCCTGGACAGAATGGAGTCTGACTGAATTGGAGTCTGTCCAGCCCATGTTATAGCTGTGATGTTATGTGAGTTCTCTGCCATACTTGATGAGCCCTACCCAGCATATATTCTCCCAGGTTCAGGAACCGGAGCATTACACTTTGTCGAACCCAGTCTTCTGCTTCTCTGAAAAGCGACATAGTTCAAGTCTGATAATATATCCTCTTCCAACACTTTTAACTAAGCCTGCTTGATGGGTCATCCTCTAATTGAATATCACAAGACTGAGGATTTGTTTCGAATGGGTGAGTGGGAGCTTTGGAGATACCGGTACAAGTTGAATGCAGGAAATATATGCCATTTAACATCACTTTAAGCATACATGGTTATTTCTGTTGGGCATCATCCTGAATGTGGTGTGTGCCTTGCAACAGAAATTTGTGCCATGCAACTCGATGATCTCGAGCCATGCTCACAACAACCGAGCTGGTGGCAGTTATTCACCGGAGCAAGAATCAGTTCAAACCCGCAGCAACCAAAAAGTCCATGTCCAAAGGATCAAGATCATGACACCAGTCAGTTTCCTACCTACAGGATCCAGCAAGTGTCCATAGCGGAAACCATTCGCACCAACATTGGACAATCAAAACCCTCCCAAGACCACCCAAGTTTCTGGAGCAGATTGCCCAATGGGGCCTGATGACTGTTAGCTTTTGAAACCTCTGAGTCATGAGGAGAGCGAAATCTCAGAGGGCGACTCTGGGCGTTGTGTAATGTCACTGGCATCATCTGAGATCACATGCTACTATAACTGTTATATTTCATATATGTACAGGGATGATTTCTCCATAGAAGATGATATGATGATTGTCAAAGGCAGGCAACAGTTGGGTATTCCCGCCTCGAAGAATCAATGTACATTCTGCAGAGGTTCAAAGTCGTAATAAGTGTGTGAATGTGTGAATGTAGAAAGTGTACTCGGCTGCAACTCAATACGGTAATTGAGTTCCAAGTTCAAGTCCAATCCGAGAAGAGGGAGCTCTCGATCTTCAGCGTCCAAGGAAGGCCCGAGATTATTCAATTTTACCAGTCAATTAGTTATCTAGAGAACTGATTTCTTTATAGAGGATGTAGGCATAGGTTCAGGAAGCATTTACCGTAGTGCTAATTAATGTGATGTATGCAACATATGCTTCGCATATAATTGCACCTGAATACATGTTCATACTCGTACAACAATGACATCATTATTTTCATAGCTTCCATCGATTGTCAGAAAGATTTTCCTTAAAGGCCGGCATATGCAGCGTATTATACTTGTGCCAAAGGGACATCTGGTGCAATTGATGATGTATCTGTCTAGGTGTCTTGAACATATTATATTGTATTGTGAAACAACGCAATACAGGTTGTCGTTCCATGTAAAATGCATCACCTCGAACTATTTGGAACAAGAATCGATGGAATATTTGTATCTATATATAGTATATCTACAGCACATTAGCAAATAGGAAGAGTGAGTGGAGGTTTTCACATTTGTGGTTAGTTGACAAAAACCGTTTTCGCGTTTGTGGGTTTTCACATTTGTTGGTGTTTAACATTTGTGGGTTCAACAGGCGACCCTGGGAGTTGTGCAATATCACTGGCATATCCGAGAGCACATCAATGTCCATGACATCAGTGACAGTTGACCGAACACAAGGTGCGAAGTTCCGGAAATTCTTCAATTTTACTAGTCACGTTAAATATCTAGAGAATTGATTTCTCTATAGAGGATGTACAACAAATGCAGGAAGTTCAGGAAGCATTTATTGGTAATTAATGTGATGTATGCACTATATATATATGCTTCGCTTATAATGAGGTTCCTGTTTGCCACCAGGATCGCCACCATGTAACTCGGGTATAGATAAACCATAGAAACAGTCTACTGTGCCATATAATACAAAAACGTCATAATGTTGCATTAAAATTTTGTCATGTTTGTTTTGGCATAATGCAGACAATGGACATGACGGTTTTTGTACTTTTTAGACATAATAGACTGTTTCAGAGCCCCAAAAGCACATGGCATCAGCAGGTACCCCATTGCATCTGAAAACATGTTCGCATAATTATTCACACTGTTGGGAGATCCTATTAGAGGATTCCCATTGGGACTACCTGTAATGATGTCAAGTATGACGTAATATGTTGGTGACGTAATATGCTATGCTATTTTGGGATGTTCTAATAAAGATGTCGGACCAGCAGCATGCGTTGCTAGTGCATCCACAAGTTGATGGAATATTTGGTCACAAATAACAGTTAAAAGACACTTTATTGGATAAACATGGTGTCAGAAGTTCGACTCATTGTTTTGACATTGTCGTTGATCCCAAGTGGAGGATTATAAACTGTGAACTTGCCGTCGAAACGAGTGACTTTTCCGCAATTTTCGTTGGATTTTTCCATAGATTTTTTTGGTGCCTGGATATTTACGCGTGATTTCAACGCGATCTCGTGCTGTCAGCTGGGAAAAACCCACCACATGTAAACAGTACGTACAGTGTGATCGTGACAGTTAAAACACAGGTTGGTTATCAGTCAATAATGGCCTCATATCAATTGCCACCGCCGCCTCCTATGGCATTAAAGGGGGATGTTTCCACCAATTGGAAGGATTTTGAGCAGGCCTGGAACTATTACTATGTTGCTACAGAACTTAAAGACAAGGACAAGTCAGTTCAGGCAGCCACTTTGTGCTCCGTGATAGGCCGGGACACTGTCAAAATAATAAACAGTCTAACCACTTTAAACTTTGGAACTTTATTTCACGAAAGGCCAAACAGGCCTTTCACATAGTATTTCATTTCTGTGCTGAAAACCTATATAATACGTGGTGCATTACAGAAATTCATAAATTTACATTTGGGTTGCATGCATGTTCAAACCATTATATACAAAGGCTGCCAAGTTTTTTATACATTCAGTTTTGTTACAGGACATTATATAGATAAAGTTTTCAGTTACAGTATGGATGTCGGAAATATAACTATGAAGAAACGTTTGTCTTAATTTCTCATATAATGGACATATCAATAAGAAGTGAATTTCATCTTCCATAACATAGATATCTTTATATTTACGACAATATTGACAGAAACGATCGATCCTTCTTATATTTGTATATCTATTTTCTTCTATTGCTAAATGATGATTCGAACAACGAAACTTCGTTAAGGCTATTTTATGTTTAAAATTTAATCCCTCCGATAAATATTTCTCTAAACATAAGTTTCTTTTATAATTTTGGTAATAGATTAATTTAGAATTCTGCTTTGTTTCTTCAAACCAATTTTGAGAGGATATATCGATTAGTCGTTGTTTGAAAACAAGTAGAAATATTTCTGGGTCTGCTACCCCTTGATGGTCCCATACCTCCCCAAACCCATTCGAATTCAACAAAATTTTTATATCCGTTACCCAATTTTTGCAACCTACTTCATCAAACCCCTTCAGTATTTTATATATCGAATATTTTAGTCTAACCACGTTAACTGGTGATGACAAAAAGGACCCTACAGTCATTTTAGAAAAATTACGTGACCATTTTGTACCTCAGAAACACCTTCTGTTCGAACGGAGGAAATTTCTTCCCCGCAATCAAGGTGATAATGAAACTATTGATCAATATGTGATTGCACTACGTCAGGCTGCAGAATCCTGTGAATATGAAGTTTTGTGTGAAGGACTGATTCGTGATAGACTATTGGACGGTACTACAGACCAGCACACAGCAGACAGATTACTGAATGATCGCCCAGTACCAGACCTGAATAAGTGTGCAGATGTCTTGCGTGCTGCTGAACTCTCGAGGAACCACAAACGTGAACAAGTTGTTGTGGAACAAGTACATGCCTCTACTAAACAGCTGCACATTCGTGACAAGTCTAAAAAATTCAAGAAAACAGGAGGGAAAAAGTCTGATTCGAAGTTTAAAGACAAGAAGACTCCCCGTATGTGCAAATTCTGTGCACAAGAGCACATCATGAACCGCAAGATGTGTGCAGCATTTGGGAAAAAATGCGGGAAATGTGGAAAGGAAAACCACATTGCAGCTGTCCAGAAAAGTCCACTCTACAGCGAGGGCAGAGGACTTCGACAGCGACGATTCCATATTTCATCTGAGTTATGTCAACGAGATCTCCTCGTCATGTGGACCATGTCAGGACTTCATGATTCCAATGAACTTTCATAGTGATACTACATCGACAAAGACTGTTCAGCTGGACTCAGGTGCAACATGTGATGCCATGTCACGTGCAGATTTGCTCAGTATTCTGGGAAGGCGCAAGGTGAAACTTCAACCTGCAATCGGAGACATCAAGCTGTATGACAAGAGTGTTGTCACACCTCTTGGTCGCTATACACTGACTGTCAGTCGACCTCGTGAACCGAAGCAGAGAATCACTTTTGACATTTTTTTTTTTTTTAATAAACAATATTTATTTGGATTGATCAACAGGACATGCCTATACAAAGATCTTTACGATGAGAGGGACAAAATTAATGCATCAAATATACAACAACAACAAAATTTAAAAAAAAAAAATCCACCAGCACCATACAGTTGAAAGTACAACAGGTACTCCGACACCAATAAAATCTATACAGCTGAACATGTACTGGTTCATGAGAACAACATTCTGTATTTACAAATTCATCAATCAAGATTGTAATTGACCAGAAAGCAAGACGTATGTCAAATATAATAGTATTAACAATAATAACAGTAACTGATCATAGCTAGCGATAACAAAATATTATTGATGACTAGGAATATACTGGCAGCCCAGAGGTCAGCCGCGGTATGCTGCCTACCCAAGGACTACCAGACAATATTCCGAATCAGACTTTTTTGTAGTCAGTCTCGAAGCGACTGGTTTCCTTTATATAGTTTTGTACGGCTAGGGATATTTTGATATTTTCGTTCAAGGACATATTTTCATCACCAAATAACAAAACATCAACGTTTAAGGGACAAAAATCATTTAACTCGTTGAAAAGCGTTTGGCGAAAATCGCTATATAAAGTACAATAAAAAAGGTGGTGTTTGGGGTCCTCACATGACCAACCACACTTACAATCAGGTCTATCAATGACATGTAAATTGTAACATAAATGAGCATTCAACAAGCTGCAACCAATGCGCAATCTTGCATAATGGATATTAGTGAAGCGCTCCCCAACCATGTACCATGCTTTTTTATTTCCATACAAGTCACTTTAATCTGTTTTGAAATGCACCGTATGTCGGCAGATCTCTAATAGTCCATGAGCCCAGGGGGTCCACCGTGCACCCCCCCCAGGACTCTCCGCGAGGGGTGTCATTTTGTTCAGGGGACCCTTGAGCTTCAGAATCCACTTGTTAACACTCGATATCCTGGGATGAACTATCCAATATGGCGGCTTTTCAAAATGGCCGCCATCAAAACCGAGACATTTCTTGAAACACAAATTTGTATTTTTCTTCACCCCTAATTGTGCTAAAGACACGAATTTGGTACCTAAACATATGTTTTAGAGGTCAAGGAATGCAATAAAAATATTTTCAACTACTTCAGCCTATCCCTTCAGCATGAAATCCAAGATGGCGGCCATCAAAATCGCATATTTTGTCATATTTTTTCTGAAAACTTTTATATTTTGAGGAACTGTGTGGCCATAATTGACAATTATGTGCCCTAATACATGCTATTGGTACCTGATAACATCAGTGTCAAAAATAACAATGTCCCCAATGCCCTACTTGCTGAAAAATGTGTTGAGTTTGGCAATAAAAACATTCGCGGCGAAACCGAATTCGATCAACAATAAACACAAAGTTGTATATATCTTTGCCCCTAATTGTGCTAGAGACACAAAGTTAGTACCTAAACATATGTTTTAGACGGCAAGGAATGGAATAAAAATATTTTCAACTACTTCAGCATACCCCTTCTGCATGAAATCCAAGATGGCGACCATCAGAATCGCATATTTTGTCATATTTTTCCCTAAAACTTTAATATTTTAAGGGACTTTGTGGAGATTATCACCAATTTTGTGCCTCAATACATGCTATTGGTACTTGATAACATCAGTGGCAATGATAACAATGTCCTCAATGCCTTAAATGCTAAAAAAATACCTTGAATTGGCAATGAACACAATTGTGACAAAACCGAATTTAATCAAGAATAAACAAAATTGCATAAACTTTTGCTACTAATTGTGCTAGAGACACAAACTTGGTACCTAAACTTACATTTTAGAGGTCAGGGAATGCAATGAAATTGTTTTCAACTACTTTAGCATAGCGCTTTGGCATGAAATCCAAGATGGCGTCCATCATAGTCGCAAATTTTTTCATATTTTTTTTCATGAAACTTTAATATTTTAAACGAATGTGTGGTCATTATCACCAATTATGTGCTCCAATACTTGCTACTGGTACTTAAAAACATCAGTGGTAGAACTAACAATGTCCCCTATGCCTTAATTGCTCAAGAATATGTTGACTTTGGCAATAAACACAATGGCGGCAAGGCCGAAATTGATCAATGATAAGCACAAAATTGCATATGTATATCTTTATACCCTAATTGTGCGAACTTTGTACCTAAACATATGTGTTAGAGTTTAGGAAATGCAATAATATTGTTTTCAACTACTTTAGCATTGTCCATTAGCATGAAATTCAAGATGGCAGCCACCAGAATTGCATATTTTATCATATTTTTTCTAGAACTCTAATATATTACAACGAATGTGTAGCCATTATCACCAATATTGTGCCTTACGTACATGCTGATGGAGCTTAATAACATCAGTGGTTAAAATAACAATGTCCCCAATGCCTCAACTGCTAAAATATATATTGAATTTGACAATAAACACAATTGCAGCAATATTGAATTAGATCACAATCAACAGTTAAAGTCATGTAATGTGCATGAACGTGACGTTTAACGTCATTAAGTTAGTTCATTTATCTGAAATATTCACATGAACATGTACATTACAAAAGCCATTTCCCACAAGCAAAGCATTCAGCATAGGAAAAATCCAAGATGGCCACATTTGTGCATAACTGAACGAAGATAATGTACTCTCTTCACTGATATTTGGTCTAGAATTTGGTTTATTGTTATATTTCCATGTATTTAGATTTAAAATATGTACTTAGTTTGGCATGAAATGAACTACCCCTCCTGCAAAAGAACATATAAGGTCAAAATGGTTCTATGGAATGACAAATCCAGGTATATATATTGTAATATGCCAGTGAATTTTTGTTATAAGATAACGACTAATATGTCCATTGCTAAGTTTTCACACATGCAGGATATAACGACACACATGTATTGGCAATTATCTTTATCATTTTGTCAGAAGTCAGGTTTACAACATCAAGTCACCCACATTCACTCAGTTCACACCATTGAGTCACCAGTAGTCTATCAGTCAATAAATATGTCATCAGTTATCACTCAGGTAAGAACATTACGTTACCAACATTCACTCAAATACCAACATTACCAAAGTATTCTGTGACCACATAACACTTAACAACATTATTCAACAACATTAAGTCAGACAAAATCTCTTTTTTGTATGATCTTGATTTTACTCAACGATGTTACCTAAGCTTTCAGCAACTGTTCAGATAACAACATATTCAGTGGTATGTGGTAAAAGATTACTTACGGTAGTTTCGATATGTGAGTAGATGTTGGAGAAATAATGTTCTTACCAGAGTGATAACTGATGGCATTTATTGACTGATTGACTACTGGTGACTCAGTGGTGTGAACTGAATGATTGTGGATGACTTGATATTGTAAACCTGAGTTCTGAAACAGTGATTTTTTGCCAATACATGTGTGTCGTTATATCCTGCATGTGTGAAAACTTAGCAATGGGCATCATTGAAATATTACAATATAATTTACCTTGATTTGGCATTCCATAGAACCATTTTGACCTTATATGTTCTTTTGCAGGAGGGGTAGTTCATTTCATGCCAAACTAAGTGCATATTTTAAATCTAAATTCATGGAAATATAACAATAAACCAAATTCTAGACCAAATATCAGTGAAGAGAGTACATTATCTTCGTTCAGTTATGCACAAATGTGGCCATCTTGGATTTTTCCTATGCTGAATGCTTTGCTTGTGGGAAATGGCTTTTGTAATGTACATGTACATGTGTATATTTCAGATAAATGAACTAACTTAATGACGTTTAACGTCACGTTCATGCACATTACATGACTTTAACTGTTGATTGTGATCTAATTCAATATTGCTGCAATTGTGTTTATTGCCAAATTCAATATATATTTTAGCAGTTGAGGCATTGGGGACATTGTTATTTTAACCACTGATGTTATTAAGCACCATCAGCATGTACTTAAGGCACAAAATTGGTGATAATGGCTACACATTCGTTGTAATATATTAGAGTTCTAGAAAAAAATATGATAAAATATGCAATTCTGGTGGCTGCCATCTTGGATTTCATGCTAATGGACAATGCTAAAGTAGTTGAAAACAATATTATTGCATTTCCTAAACTCTAACACATATGTTTAGGTACGAAGTTCGCACAATTAGGGTATAAAGATATACATATATGCAATTTTGTGCTAATCGTTGATCAATTTCGGTCTTGTCGCGATTGTGTTTATTGCCAAAGTCAACATATTCTTTAGCAATTAAGGCATAGGGGACATTGTTAGTTCTACCACTGATGTTTTTAAGTACCAGTAGCAAGTATTGGAGCACATAATTGGTGATAATGACCACACATTCGTTTAAAATATTAAAGTTTCATGAACAAAATATGAAAAAATATGCGATTAAGATGGACGCCATCTTGGATTTCATGCCGAAGCGCTATGCTAAAGTAGTTGAAAACAATTTCATTGCATTCCCTAACCTCTAAAACGTAAGTTTAGGTACCAAGTTTGTGTCTCTAGCACAATTAGTAGCAAAAATTTATGCAATTTTGTTTATTCTTGATTAAATTCGGTTTTGTCGCAATTGTGTTCATTGCCAATTCAAGGTATTTTCTTAGCATTTAAGGCATTGAGGACATTGCTATCATTGCCACTGATGTTATCAAGTACCCATAGCATGTATTGAGGCACACAATTGTTGATAATCTCCACAAAGTCCCTTAAAATATTAAAGTTTTAGGGAAAAATATGACAAAATATGCGATTCTGATGGTCGCCATCTTGGATTTCATGCAGAAGGGGTATGCTGAAGTAGTTGAAAATATTTTTATTGCATTCCTTGCCGTCTAAAACATATGTTTAGGTACTAACTTTGTGTCTCTAGCACAATTAGGGGCAAAGATATATACAACTTTGTGTTTATTGTTGATCGAATTCAGTTTCGCCGCGATTGTGTTTATTGCCAAACTCAACACATTTTTCAGCAGGTAGGGCATTGGGGACATTGTTATTTTTGACACTGATGT
Source organism: Terebella lapidaria (assembly GCA_949152475.1). NCBI lineage: Eukaryota > Metazoa > Annelida > Polychaeta > Terebellida > Terebellidae > Terebella > Terebella lapidaria. The sequence goes on from OX424556.1 coordinate 53,388,014, forward strand.
TATCAAGTACCAATAGCATGTATTAGGGCACATAATTGTCAATTATGGCCACACAGTTCCTCAAAATATAAAAGTTTTAGAAAAAATATGACAAAATATGCAATTTTGATGGCCGCCATCTTGGATTTCATGCTGAAGGGATAGGCTGAAGTAGTTGAAAATATTTTTATTGCATTCCTTGACCTCTAAAACATATGTTTAGGTACCAAATTCGTGTTTCTAGCACAATTAGGGGCGAAGAAAAATACAAATTGGTGTTTCAAGAAATGTCTCGGTTTTGATGGTGGCCATTTTGAAAAGCCGCCATATTGGATAGTTCATCCCAGGATATCGAGTGTTAACAAGTGGATTCTGAAGCTCAAGGGTCCCCTCAACAAAATGACACCCCTCGCGGAGAGTCCTGGGGGGGGGGGGGGTGCACGGTGGACCCCCTGGGCTCATGGACTATAATGTCAATTGGTAAAGAGTTCTATGCAGATATAGTGGACGGAAAGAAGGATTTTCGAAAAGATTCCACTCGCGTTCGGAAGTTGGATACATTATGACGAGATCTAAGCCGATAATTCGTCCGTGCCTCAACAGACGACGGCATAATATCAGTTAAATACGCTGGTGCCATGTTATTTTCGATCTTATAGAAATAGCATAGTTTGTGCATGTTACGTCTATCGCCCAATAATGGGTGGCTCGGTGGCTCCCGTGACAATTCTTAAAGCACGGACTTGGACTTTATCTAATTTTTGGAGATCACACTCATGAGCTCCTGCCCATACCACATCTCCATACTCCAAAATCGGTCGCACGAAAGACAGATAAAATCTCTCAAGTGCTGATCGGTCGAGCTTAAACTTGAAGACATTGATTATATCAAGACGTTTCATAGCTTTGATGTAGATGCTATTGATATGTGAATGCCACCAAAGATTGGAGCTGAACGTTAAACCTAGATGTTTGTGGGATTCCACTTCGGACACCCTGAAATTATTGAATATCAAAGGTGGGTGTAATTCTATGTCCCGTTTGTTAGATATGATCATTGATTCTGTTTTACTGGGACTAAAATTAACAAGCCATTGATCGGCCCAATTTTGGATCGATTGCAAATCCATATTGATATAATCAGCTGTTGTAATTCTATTATTATCAACTGTCAGGAATAAGCAGGTATCATCTGCATACATCCGGATATCAGTGTAATTCACCACCTCAGTGATGTCATTGATAAATATTAAAAATAGCAAAGGACCTAGGACTGATCCTTGTGGCACACCTGCCTTAATGGATCCCCAACTAGAAAAATGGCCATTTATGCAAACCCTTTGCATTCTATCGTTCAAATAGCTTGCCAACCATTTCAATAAATTTCCAGCGATACCTATTTTATGGAGCTTGAATATCAGCCCTGAGTGCCATACACGTTCAAAGGCCTTACTAATATCCAAGAATACTACTCGTACCTCCTTGCCAGCATCAACGGCAGAACAGAATTTATGATACAGCTCCAATAGCTGACTCACAGTTGAACAGCCAGGCATGAAGCCTGACTGCCAAAGACACAATATGAAATTGTCTCGAAGGTAATTAAAGATATATTTGAAAACTATTTTCTCGAAAATTTTACTCGACGTATTCAGTAAAGAAACCGGCCGATAATTCATAGGGTTACTAGATTCTCCTTTCTTGAAAATAGGTATTACGTTGGCCTGTTTCCATAATTTTGGAAACACCCCTTGCTGGAGACTAGCAGAAAATAGTTTAAACAAGGGGATTTTTCTAACTTCGCCCAATAGACCCAATAATCTTGGTCCGATGCCATCAGGTCCGTATGCTTTGGCGGGATTTAAATTACCGATCTGATCCGACACATCCTGCTCCGACAAGTCGATGTCACATAAAGTCACACTACTTGTGTTCAAGGAGTCAGGAAGAGATACCCCAGATTCATCCAGTTTCGAATTTGATAGAAATATATCGTTGAAGTAGTTGCAGTTTTCAACTTCATCAACTAGAATTGTATCTCCTATCACTATTGTTGGAATTTGAGACTTATTACCCTTTATATTCAAAAAGGTCTTATAAATATTCCAACATCCCTTTTTTTGAAAGGAACAATTAGAAATAGCAAGTAATCGATTATTCTCATACTGTGCTTTCGAATCCCGACACGCTTGTACATATTTGTTCCGTGCACATCGGAAAGCAGCCCACTTTTCGGGCGTATTTTTTTTTTTAGCAGCCCGGTGCGTACGCTGGCAGTCTCGCTTCAGGCGCCTATGAATGCCTCTGTACCAGGGTTTGTCATCTGGACGTACATAAACTTTTTTATTCGGTATAAACTGCTTAGCACCATCGAGAATAATTGAGGTCCATTTCTCAGTTGAAAAATCAATATCCACAAAATTATTACACTCGGTATTCCAATCGGTGTCGGATATGTATCGTTTTAGCCCACTTATATCAGCTTTATCATAGTCCCACATAACCCGTTTATAAGGCCGTTGTCCTTTGTATCTAAAAAGCATAGAAATAGACACATTGCAATGGTCATTAAATAGAAGTGGATCTAGGACATCGCTCTGTTTGACAAAATGAGGACAGTTAGATACTATCCGATCAAGTTTTGTCTGAGATGATGCTGTTACACGCGTGGGTTCGTCGATATGCGAAGTCAGATTATTGACGTCCACAAAAAAGTTGAAATGATTACCATGATATGTTTTGTTATCGGCGTTAAAATCACCGAGTATAATGATGTTCATATTATCTGTCGATTGCGTGTTATCAAAAGATTGTTGAAGATTGTCCCAGAAATCAACAGATGCATTTGTTATTATGGCATCGCACTTCGAGCCACATTGCCTCAATGCCAGCAATTTCCAAGTCATGTCGCCGCTCTACTGCAAGGCGGGACGAAACCCAAGCTGCAACCCCACCCCCAAATGTGTTAGTGTCTCGGTCGCGACGGAAAATTGGATAAAAATTTGGCAACTCAAGATCTTTGTTCGCAACTGAATGGTCGAGCCATGTTTCGGACAAGGTAATAATTTCGTAATTATCGCTTAGTTGCAACCTGATGTGCTCTAATTTTTCTTTGTTGTTTCGCAGACTCTGAATATTCAGATGGCATATTGAAATATCGATATAACATTGTTTTTGTACAGGTCCAGGGTTGGACTCTATATCACCAGAAAGCATCAACAATATATGCATATAATCGCTGAATCGTACAACATTTGTGCAAGAACATATTGAGTACTTGATTGAAGGTTCAACACCTAATATCACAATGAAACAATGACTATATATTAATGTAAATTCCAAACAAACGCATTCAGTAATTCGAATAAATACCGGTGGAATTAGCCAACCTTGACCGAGCGTCGATGCAAGTCCCACAAAACATAAGAATGAACCAGAGACAAAGCAGGTCGTAAGGAGCAGGTCGCCAGAACAGATCAGGACTAATCATGTTGCTGATCCAGAGGAAGCGTTTCCGGATCGACGATCCTTCAGCTGAAAAAGGAGCGGATGGTTTTGGCCGGCTTCCTGCTTTCTGGGGTCTCCTCTACATTGACAGGACTGGTAGGTTTGCGCTTACCCCTGGGTTCCTTTGGCGCTGTGTTGGATGATGTTGTTGTTTTTGGAGAACCTGGAGTTGACCCCTCGATGAAAGCATCGGCCTTGTTCAGCAGCTCGGGCGAAGTGCAAGACTGCGGCTGTTCGGAGAGCACCTTCGAGATCAAGGCTTCTGCCAGTTGGACACCATTGTCATGGTCGGTTGCTTGGCCCGTTGCCTGGGCAGGAGTGGAGGGGGGTACCTGTTCGGAGGCCGAGCCTTCAGTGTTGATAGTGCGAAGGTTCATCAGCAGGCGGCCAAGATGGTTCTCCCCCGGCCACTGCTCTGGGTGGCGTAAGGCCGTAGCGGCTGGTGGCAGGCCGGATGCCCAATAGGAATGGGAGGTAGCCTCGACTTTTGACATTCTAGAAGATGCGCCATGGCCGATAATATCCGGGAGATTTTGCCTGGCAAACAAATGGATGACTGTGAAACCATCTTCAGTGCCGCGCAATGTGAACACTGTTAGGTCTGTGGAACACTTTCCCACCGAATACTCTCCACTGGAGAAGGACATTATCCTCAAACATTTTCAGGATGTATTCACTGGCCTCGGTTGTCTCCCAGGGGAATATCACATAGATCTTGACCCCAGTGTGCCTCCTGTACAGCATGCGCCACGTCGAGTACCTGTCCCACTGAAAGCCAAGCTTCTGGAGAAGTTGCAGGACATGGAAAAACAAGGTATCATCAAGAAAGTGGACACTCCTACAGACTGGATCAGCAGTCTTGTTGCTGTACAGAAACCCTCCAAGCTTCGCATCTGTATTGATCCAAGAGATCTTAACCGAGCGATCAGGCGCCCCAAGTATCAAATGCCGACTGTTGATGAACTTTTGCCAAAATTAGCGGACGCTAAGGTGTTCAGTGTCCTTGATGCTAAGGATGGATTCTTTCAAGTGAAGTTAGACGAAGGAAGCTCGTATCTCACTACTTTCTGGACGCCAGCTGGGAGGTACCGGTATCTCAGGATGCCCCAGGGCATTAGTAGTGCTCCAGAGGAGTATCAGCGCCGACAGAATGAAGTTTTAGATGGTCTGAGCGGAGTAGCCGTCATTGCTGACGATATTCTCTGCGATGGCTCTGGATCTACGATGCGGGATGCCCTCATCGATCATGATCAGAATTTTCGCAAGTTGATGGAGCGTGCGAGGAAGGTGAATCTCAAGTTTAACAAGGCCAAGTTACGTCTGAGATTGCCTGAAGTGTCGTACATGGGACATCTATTGACCAGTCAGGGACTGAGACCAGATCCAGCTAAGGTGATGGCTGTATCTGAAATGCCTCGACCTGATGACAAGAAAGGCATTCAGCGTGTCCTAGGCTGTGTCCAGTATCTTTCCAAGTTCATGCCAGCACTGTCAGAAGTCAGTGAACCTCTTCGCAGGTTGAAGGATACAAGGATACAATTTTTGTATGGGGAGATGCTCAGGAGAAATCCTTCAACGCTATCAAGCAGTGCATCAGCTCGTCGCCAGTTCTGAAATACTATGACGTAAACTCATAAGTAACAGTTCAGAGTGATGCATCACAGTCAGGACTTGGAGCGACTCTACTCCAGAATGGACAACCTGTCGCTTTCGCTTCCAGATCACTTCAATCGTCCTTTTCACAGACCCCCTCTAGAAGTCAGCAAACTCCGTAGCTCAAACTGACCAATCACAGCTGCGCGCAATCTTCGGAAAACTGAGAGAAATCCCAGGCTGACCACGTGTAGCAAAACGACTCTGCTTCTGCTTCTGCTTCTGCTGTGGTACTAGTCACTCCCGTAACGGGCACTATAACTAGGCGTGGTCGGACCAACTGTTCATGATAAAAGCCAGGTGCCTGAATATTTACAGTGTTGGCTAAAAACTTGGCGCTGTGCTCTCTAGCAAGGCAGTGGGTGCTCGCTCAACCTCTGTTTGAAGAGTTCAACAGAGGGAGAAGTCACGGTGTTGTCCGGCAGTTGGTTCCAGAGTGGGATGGTCCTCTGGATGAATGCATACTGATACGCCTGTATGTTGGCATGCCGGTGTTGGAACTGCCTGGAGTTGTTGGTCCTCGTTAGAGAGTGCGGCTTCGGGTTGGGGTGGTACTCCGGTGGTATGTCCACATGTCCGTCGACCATCTTGAACATGGAGATCAGGGAGGCTCTTGTTCGACGGTCCTCTGTGACGCTGTCGGGAGAGCTACGTCTGTAGGGCCGCCGTGTGACGAAGCGGGCTGCTACTCTCTGGACCTTCTCTATCTTGTTCCGGAGCTTTTGGGTGTAGGGCGACCACACAGTGCTACTGTACTCAACTAGGGGTCTGACCAGAGTGAGGTAAGCCTGTTCCTTCACGGCAGCGGGACATCCGTACAAGTTGCGACGAAGGAAACCCAGCAGGGTTGAAATGACCAATTATTGTCTGCATTTAAATCAATGTTAAATTGGGCAACTTCGGGTGTGCGTTTCACCTTTCCAAAAAAAAAATTAGGGCTTAACGGTTGACAGGGTGTGATAGTATAATCATAGTACTTCAATAAAATCTAGGTCACTACAGAGCATGATAGTACCAATTTTTCATAAAATGACGTTGAACAGGACCCCTGTCAATTTAGCTCGTTTTCAGATCGCAATTGCCGACATAGCATACATTCAGCAAAACCTTTCTCTACTCCAAATCCCGGGGAATACCATCGGAATTTTTGCTTTTCCCAAAACCAGACTTCCACACGCGCAAAATAAACCAGCACGTGGATCAATATCGCTTCGCGTTGTCTCCCTAGGCAACCATACATCTGGCGAAATGACGTCACTTAAAACGGAATCCTCAATGTGTGAGGCATCCCCAGGTCTATTCCTGGCTTCTACCCAGCAGTCGGTGTGACCTTGCACAGGCTCTGTTGACATGGTCGTCCCACTGGAGCCTTGAGTTCAGCGTAACTCCGAGGTATGTCACATCAGTGGTTGTTTTCAGGTTTTGGCCATTCATCTTGTACTGGTGCCGGTAGATGTTTTTGCGGGCCAGTGTTGCAGACATGATGTAACATTTGTCTGTGTTGAATGCCATCTGCCAGGTGTTACTCCACTGTTCCAGTGTGTCCAGGTCACTTTGGAGAGTGGAGCAGTCCTCTTGTGACGTGATCTCACGGTACACCAGACAGTCATCTGCGAACAGACGTATTGGAGAGTTTATGCAGTCGGCGATGTCGTTGATGAAGAGCAGGAAGAGTAACGGTCCTAAGACCGTACCCTGTGGGACGCCCGACATAACTGGGCACTGTACCGAAGATGCTCCATCAACTACTACCCGCTGGGTTCTGTCTGAGAGGAAGGATTCGATCCAGAGTACAGTTGAGTCCCTGATGCCGTAGTACCGGAGTTTGTGGAGGAGGCGCTGGTGTGGAACTTTATCAAATGCCTTACTGAAGTCAAGGATAACAAGGTCTACTTGGCGGCGTCTGTTGAGAGCCGAGGCAATATCCTGGGTCGTTATGATGAGTTGGGTCTCACAGGAGCGGCGAGCTCGGAAGCCGTGCTGGAAGTCACTCAGTATATTGTGGGCATCTAGATGGTCCATGATGTTGCTGACCACTATGTGCTCCAAGGTCTTGCAGGCGAGGGCTGTCAGTGACACTGGTCTGTAATTTGCAGCTGTGCCTCGATCCCCTTTCTTGAATACAGGTGTGACGTTTGCGGCACGCCAGTCAGTTGGTACTCGGCCTGCATCGAGCGACTGCTGATAGATGTACGTCAGAACTGTGCTGATGGGCTCGGCCATTTCTCTCAGGAAGCGGGCTGGTATAAGGTCGTGTACGTGACACGTAAGGAACTTCTCTCAGGAAGCGGGCTGGTATAAGGTCGTGTACGTGACACGTAAGGAACTTCTCTCAGGAAGCGGGCTGGTATAAGGTCGTGTACGTGACACGTAAGGAACTTCTCTCAGGAAGCGGGCTGGTATAAGGTCGTGTACGTGACTCATAATGTCGTGTACGTGACACGCATGATATAGTGTTCGGGCCAAAAAGAAACCTGACATTATGTGACAATCGCATATATATCGAGGAAAAAATACCCGTAAACCCATCCCTTCCCCCGTTGAGACCAACCTTGCCCGTAAAATCGGTCATTTCTTCATCACTCCCCGCAAACTGTTAAAGCGCTGGATATGCATGTGTGAAAACGGACATGACACATGTGTGAGAGATATGATGCATGTGTGAAAAGATAATACATATGTGTGAGTAAATCAGGCCCGAACACAATTATATCATTATTGTGTGGTTAGGACGAATTTGCACAGAACCAACAGTCTACAATTATATATGGGAACAATATCGATCATTTAAAACCAAGCAGCGGAAATGGTATGCACAAATTAATTTAGTGCAGTAAGTCACACATGTTGCGCTTGTTTTGGTTGTAAACTGCTATATATCGCAAAAGTTTGCGGTTCTGGTGGCAAAAGTGTACATAGAAATACCAATGAAAACCAAATCACACATGTAGCGTCACCATTACGCCTAATATTTAACGTTATTTGATGATGTTAGTGCGAAATGATAGAATGCATGTGTGAGGAACATTCGCTATGATATGATGCATGTGTGAGAGGATATTACACATGTGTGAGAGGATAGTACACATGTGTGAGAGGATAGTACACATGTGTGAGAGGATAGTACACATGTGTGATCACATTACACGAGAAAGAAACCAAGAAATTATGATATGTGTGTGCTAAACCTAATAGCGTAACCTGCAGCCTGTTATAATGATTAGGATACAGGTATTTCCGAGGCTCGAGCAAGACAGGTGCCCAGAGGTGGGTTGAATAGACTGGGAATATTGCCAATACAGTAATACAGGATTGTTTCCCATAATGGGTCACATCGATAACATGATTACCAAGATTTGCATCCGGCATATGTCCCGCTCTGCATCGTAATTTCCAGACAGTAAGCCGAAGCGATCGGCGTAGAATCTACACATACAATTTTAATAGGCTGCGTATGGGCCCGATATGCTGTATGTATGTATGCTATCCATTTACGGCTCACCAGTAGGCCTACTGTTTTGTGTCTGCCATTTTTAAGTGTACATAGCATACATATCCAAATTAAATTTATAAATACAAACACCAATAGTAATGCATTGATGAAATGTATTGGAATGATTAGTGACTGCTACCTATTTACCTATTAGACTGCTAGAAATCAGACGTTTACATAGCGAAACGACTGAAAACAGAAATAAATCATGTAAGTCATAGCTGCAATATCCGTAAGTACAGAGTGTCAAAGACATGATTGTAGTAAATTAGTTTGTCCAACCAAATAAGCAGACGAACATAATTTGTAGTAATATTAAGTACATATATATACAGTACATAAATTTACTGCAAAATATTAATCATCTTTATAAAGAAAACTACAATAAATTGATCGAGGATCCTGTTGTATTCTAGTAATACACCGACATGTCAATACATTGAATGATGTACATGTAAGTGTAGAATCACTTACAAAAGTGTGCCAGGAAATAGAGAGATTTCGCATCAAAGACGAAGAAAATCATCATTTGAGGTACTAGATGTCTAAACGTACATACCAAAAAGGAAGTTGATATTTTATTATATAATTCAGTGTGAGTGTATCGTAATGATTTACCTGACATCAAGTATTGGACCAGTTAGGTGACCCTAGAGTTGCAGAGACAATGGAGCTGAAACAGCTGACAGTTAAATATGATAGGCCACAAGATAACAATAGAGTCAAATACCATCCAATTCTTAGTAGGGTATTTTATAGTTTATGTTATAAAATTAGCCCAAGGGCTAAGAAAGGTTACCGGACAATATATATTTTAGATATTAGTATTTTGTCCCGTGAGCTTTAAAAAACGTCATTGGTCAATTCAAGGACACAATAATATTCGGCATATGTCATTTCTAGTATGTCCACAATTAATTCCTAAGCTGTGAAGTCAATAATAAGCGAGATATTAGCCATTATGTACTGTGACCTTGAAAATGAGGTCAAAGGTCGAATTCAAGGTCATAGCAATATTCAGCATATATCATTTCCTATATGTTCATAATTGATTCCTAAGCTGTAAAGTCCATAATGAGCAAGCTATTAGCCATTTTGTCCTGTGACCTTGGAAATTAGGTCAAAGGTGAAGTTCAAGGTCATGACAATGTTCAGAATATATCATTTTCTATATGTCCCCAATTGATTGCTAAGCTGTAAAGTCGATAAAAAGCGAGATATTACCCATTTCGTTCTCTGACCTTGAAAATGAGGTCAAAGGTCAAATTCAAGGTCATAGCAATATTCAGCATATATCATTTCCTATATGTTCATAATTGATTCCTAAGCTGTAAAATCGATAATAAGCGAGATATTAGCTATTTTGTCCTGCGACCTTGAAAAGGAGGTCAAAGGTCAAATTCAAGGTCATGACAATAATCTGCATATATCATTTCCTATAAGTTCATAATTGATTCCTACACTGTAAAGTCAATAATAAGCAAGATATTAGCCATTTTGTGCTCTGACCTTGAAACTGAGGTCAGAAGTCAAATTCAAGGTCACGAGAATATTCAGCATATATCATTTCCTATATGTCCACAATTGATCCTTAAGCTGTAAAATCGATAATAAGGGAGATATTAGCCATTCTGTGGTGTGACCTTGAAAATGAGGTCAAAGATCAAATTCAAGGTCATCAGAATATTCGGCATATATCATTTCCTATATGTCCACAATTGGTTCCTAAGCTGTAAAGTCGTTAATAAGCAAGATATTAGACATTTTGTGCTCTGACCTTGAAACCGAGGTCAGAGGTCAAATTCAAGACCCTGAGAATATTCAGCATATAGTCCTATATGTGCACAATTGATTCCTAGTCTCTAATCTCAATATTAAGTGAGATATTAGGCTTAATGTGTCCCATTGTAAAGCATAGGAGAATTTAACAAGGGAAAGTCCCATTTGGGCCGAGTTTGGGCCCAAAATGGCCTACTTCGAGCGATTCAAGGGCAACGAAATTTATACGTGTCACAGGGGTACATATGAGGATTGTTATGCATTGATAAGAAAAATAGTTACTGAACGGATTCTGAGAAAACGACCGTCAAAGTCCAAAATTGGCCATTTTTCGACGAAAATGGCCCTCTGACCTTGAAACCGAGGTCAGAGGTCAAATTCAAGGTCACCAGAATATTCAGGATATATCATTTCCTATAAGTGCACAATTGATTCCTAGTCTCTAATCTCAATATTAAGTGAAATATTAGGCTTAATTTTGTCCCATTATAAAGGATAGGAGAATTTAACATGGGAGAGTCCCATTTGGGCCGAGTTTGGGCCCAAAATGGCCCACTTCGAGCGATTCAAGGGCAACGAAATTTATACATGTCACAGGGGCACATAAGAGGACTGTTATGCATCAATAAGGAAAAAAGTTACTGATAAGATTTTGAGAAAATGACTGTCAAAGTCCAAAATTGGCCATTTTTCGACGAAAACGGCCGCCATTTTGAAAAAAATTGGAAAATCAGAAAACTAAAAAAACCTTCCTTGGAAATATTTTTAGGTATTTTTGTGCAAAATTTCAGAAATATTCCATCATAAACTTTAAAGATAAAAATGTGAACGGACGGACGGACGGACGACGGACGACGGACGACGGACGCCGGACGCAACGCCATGGCAATAGGTTATCGGATCAAAGGTCCGGTAACCTAAAAACACAGAGCGACAAACCAGAAGCAGTTGTTCAGTGCCACGAGTTTTGCTCGGACATGTTCCACGGCCAAGAAGATTTATTTATCATATTTCTTCGGGCTCAACGTACATCAATTCCCTCAAAACAGTCTTTGTTATATAAGCGTGATATCCTTTTATCATCATGCAAAATTTAATTTTAACCATCACTTCTGACACTCGGTCCACGCTGTAATCAGCTAGTCACAAATAGTGTAATGGTTTTCAAGCATGCTAGTATTTTCGATTAAACATGCTGAATGCACCTTACGCAGATTTCGTGGCTGCTTGGACGGCGTGTGATGTGGTCGAAAGCCGAACAATATTACCGCATATCTTAGTCGATGAGCCTAGTTGCCAACTACAACCCTAAATAATTTGGGCAAACTCACTCGTATTGTATTTCAAATATCACCAAGATCGTTCAGTGGCCTGCCTTTTACATAAAACCCCATATTGTGCAATAACCCTATAATATGTTCACAGCTTACAACCGACAGGACGCCAAAGTACCAGGATATTTTATGCACGAGAGCACCCGCCTCTCAAAGTAATATTCATGTTGGTAATTGATTGGTAAATGGGATGATTATTTTGATGAATGAAATGAATATTCTCGCATAATTATTTAAACAAATTGACCCTAAACTGGTAAGATGATAATTTCCACACAAAACCATCACTATGCTGTGTTTGATAGCAACTGAAGGTTACATGTGATATTTTAAAGGTTACAAGCTGGAATTGTTCTCATTTCCGATTCCCTTCCCGAATACCCGGGAAAGAACATTTCTTATTCCCGATTCACGGGAACAGGAGAGTCGGGAATAAATCAAAACATAGTCAAAATAGAATGACACTCCTCACACATGCAGCAAAACATCATATCATTTCTCACACATGCATACTATCTCCTCACACATATGTACTGTCTTCTCACACATGTGTATTGACATGGTGATATTATTTTGACCAAAAAACTGCGTGAATAATGCAAATAAACAGCAATTTTCACCATCGGGCCAGTCAATAGTTATTAACGTGTACCATAAATTACGTATTGGGGATTATCAACAGGTTTTCATACGTATTTAACATAAACTGTCATCGTAACACTTGTATGCGTTTTTAGTTCCAATAGAACTGGTCTACATTACTGCAGAGCATGTTATAATACATATAATACGACATAACTTCTTACTTCCTGGTTCCAGTGTCCTGTTTTAGGTATACCACTATTTTCTGGCCATGGAACCACGCTGGGTGACAATTACTCACACATATGTACTATCTTTTCACACATGCATCGTATCTTTCACACATGTGTCGTGTCCGTTTTCACACATGCATATCCAGCGCTTTAACAGTTTGCGGGGAGTGTTCATGGTAACTTCCACGAAATTTCGTGGACACACCAAAATTTGGTGGGACGACACAGGCTATGCTATCGACGGGATCTGATGGCTCGTCGATGTCGACAATTGTGACGATAGCCCACAGACCTGTTATCGACGCTGTATGGCGGTTCGTCGATGTCGACAATCGTGACGATAACACACAGACCTGTTATCGACGGAGTCTGGGAGTTCATCGATGTCGACAATCGTGACGATAGCCCACAGATTTGGTATCGACGAATTCTTGGGGTTCGTCGATGTCTACAATCGCGTCGATAGAGCAGCCTTTCTATCGACGGGATCTGATGGCTCGTCGATGTCGACAATCGTGACGATAGACCACAGATTTGGTATCGACGAATTCTTGGGGTTCGTCGATGTTGACAATCGCGTCGATAGAGCAGCCTTTCTATCGACGGGATCTGATGGCTCGTCGATGTCGACAATCGTGACGATAGACCACAGATTTGGTATCGACGAATTCTTGGGGTTCGTCGATGTTGACAATCGCGTCGATAGAGCAGCTTTTCTATCGATGGGATCTGATGGCTCGTCGATGTCGACAATCGTGACGATAGCCCACATGTTTGGTATCGACGAATTCTTGGGGTTCGTCGATGTCGACAATCGCGTCGATAGAGCAGCCTTTCTATCGATGGGATCTGATGGCTCGTCGATGTCGACAATCGTGTTGATAGCCCACTGACCTGTTATCGACGCTGTCTGGGGGTTCGTCGATGTCGACAATCGCGTCGATACAGCCACCTTTCTATTGACGGGATCTGATGGCTCGTCGATGTCGACAATCGTGACGATAGCCTACAGACCTGTAACAGTTGTTGACGAAATCTTGGTGTTCGTCGATGTCGACATTCGCGTCAATAGAGCAGCCTTTCTATCAACGGGACCTGAAGGCTCATCGATGTCGACAATCATGACGATAGCACACAGACCTGTTATTGACAGAGTTTGGGGGGTCAACAATCGCGTCGATACGGACACAGACTTGGTATCGACATAGTCTGGTTGCACATTGATGTTGACAATAGCGTCGATGGACCTCAAACCTGGTACTGCTATCTCGTTGTGATGATTTCTATATCAATAGTTGCCAGAACTGATTGATGCTAGTCTTCGAATAAGCTAGCATCATCATGATCATCAGTAATTAATGTTTTTACCCATCCCAACAGCGATATCATATGTACCATACTAGAAATCATTTATTCTATTCATTGTAGACATCACCAATCTAAACTACAACATGAACATTATTTTGAACAACATTTCACAGGAAATTAGAATATGTGGCATGTATATACAATGAACATATTAATAGTACAGACTACAGATTCATCTCATATTTATTCAATCATATATATTTGGTTTTTTGCCTGTGTAATATCTTTGAGATTTTGTAACATGAAAGAATTTATGTCTTTATGCTAATCTGACTGACAGTTTGTGTAAAAATGCTGTCCTGATTTTAAAGTAAACTGATGTTAACCTAATCAACAATATTTTTCCCGTTAGAGCAAACCTATAATACAACTTATTTGTACATGTAAATGAAATAACACACTGAATTAGTAAAACTAATGTTACCTTAATCAGCAATATTCTTCCAGTTATAGCAAACCTGTTATTATATATTTGTACATGGGAAAAAAATAATGCGCTGAACTAATAAAACTAATGTCAACTTAATCAGCAATATTTTTCCAGTTATAGCAAACCTATTATTATATATTTGTACAAGGGAATAAAATAATGCACTGAACTAATAAAAATAATGTTAACTTAATCAGCAATATTTTTCCAGTTATAGCAAACCTGTTATTATATATTTGTGGATGGGAATAAAATAATGCACTGAACTAATAAAACGAATGTTAACTTAATCAGCAATATTTTTCCAGTTATAGCAAACCTGTTATTATATATTTGTACATGGGAATAAAAAAATGCACTGAACTAATAAAACTAATGTTAACTTAATCAGCAATATTTTTCCAGTTATAGCAAACCTATTATTATATATTTGTACATGGAAATAAAATAATGCACTGAACTAATAAAACTAATGTTAACTTAATCAGCAATATTTTTCCAGTTATAGCAAACCTATTATTATATATTTGTACATGGGAATAAAATAATGCACTGAACTAGTAAAACTACATGTAATGTTAACTTTATCAGCAATATTTTTCCAGTTATAGTAAATCTATTATTATATATTTGTACATGGGAATAAAATAATGCACTGAACTAGTAAAACTAATGTTAACTTAATCAGCAATATTTTTCCAGTTATAGCAAACCTATTATTATACATTTGTACATGGGAATAAAATAATGCACTGTACTAGTAAAACTACACGTAATGTTAACTTAATCAGCAATATTTTTCCAGTTATAGTAAACCTATTATTATATATTTGTACATAGGAATAAAATAATGCACTGAACTAGTGAAACTAATGTTAACTTAATCAGCAATATTTTTCCAGTTATAGCAAACCTATTATTATACATTTGTACATGGGAATAAAATAATGCACTGTACTAGTAAAACTAATGTTAACTTAATCAGCAATATTTTTCCAGTTATAGCAAACCTGTTATTATATATTTGTACATGGGAATAAAATAATGCACTGAATTAATAAAACTAATGTTAACTTAATCAGCAATATTTTTCCAGTTATAGCAAACCTGTTATTATATATTTGTACATGGGAATAAAATAATGCACTGAACTAATAAAACTAATGTTAACTTAATCAGCAATATTTTTCCAGTTATAGCAAACCTATTATTATATATTTGTACATGGAAATAAATTAATGCACTGAACTAGTAAAACTACATGTAATGTTAACTTAATCAGCAATATTTTTCCAGTTATAGTAAACCTATTATTATATATTTGTACATGGGAATAAAATAATGCACTGGACTAATAAAACTAATTTTAACTTAATCCGCAATATTTTTCCAGTTATAGCAAACCTATCAGTAAATAAAATAACACACTGAATTAGTAAAACTAAGGTTAACTTGATCAACAATATTCTTCCAGTTAGAGCAAGCCTATTGCATTTTTATTTGTACATGTAAATAAAATAACACACAGAACTTGTAAAACTGATGTTAACTTAATCAGCAATATTCTTCGAGTGAAAGTAAACCTATTATATACAATGCATTTGTATATTAAAACTGTTGGAATTATTTAATCACACTGTTACTAGTGAAACTAATGTTCACAATATTTTCAAGTTAATATTATTACTCTACTAACTCTAGTGATAAATTTGTATTGTACATTTCTTATTATGTTCTTTTTGTATTTAATATCGGAACTAGAAAGACATAACAAGAATTAACCAAAATACATTGTATACATTGTTACTTTGTACATTGTATGTCCAATAAACATTTTGCACAACCCACCTACCCCAGCAAAGTTCATTATGAAGGCAGAGATCAGCCCCTTTTAAGGCCAGCGGTGATCAAAGGGCTCATACAGACAAGGCTCACAGGAGTCTCACTCCAATGCACACTAATGTGTGATTGAACTTGGGGGATGGCCTTGGTACAAGTCATAAACAACTTTGGACTTGTGAAAACAGTATATCCCACCTAGCAGATTTCATTTATGTTTGATGGTAATTCAAAAACAAACAACACTGATCTGACATCATGGTATGTATTGCATTACAGTGTCAGAACTGCTGGGGTTTCCTTTTTGTTATAAATGGGACAACGTTTGTGGATAGACCCATTAGTTACACTACAGTGAATCATATTTTAGATCAGAATAAGACTAGGTGAAAAGATTTCTTCAAGGAATTTTCTTATCTAGTACAAATGCAGATTCTGGCTGGAGTAATATTTAGCATGCATGACTTATTATTCCTAATACAACTCTAGATATGTCACGGTGTGCTATCGACGCGATTGTCGACATCGACGAGCCATCTGATCCTGTCGATAGAAGAGCTGCTCTATCGACACGATTGTCGACATCGACAAACACCCAGATGTTATCGATAACAGTTCTGGGGGCTATCGTCACGATTGTCGACATCGACGACCGATCAGATTCCGTCAATAGAGACACTGCTGTATCAACGCGATTGTCGACATTGACGAACCCTCAGACTTCGTCGATAGCCCGGCTGTGTTCTATCGACGCTATTGTCAACATCGAAGAGCCATCAGATCCCATCGATATGAAGGCTACTGTATCGACACGATTGTCGGCATCGACGAACCCCCAGACTTCGTCGATAACAGGTCTGTGGGTTATCGTCATGATTGTCGACATCGACGAGCCATCAGATCTCGTAGATATTAAGGCTGCTGTATCGACGCGATTGTCGACATCGACGAACTCCCACACTTTGATCAAATTGGTGAAAATATTTTAGTGAATTTTAGTAAATGTTCAGTAAAAACATTTTAGTAAAAAATCATTTTGGGGAATTGACAACTTTCATCCACTTTTTCCTTCATAATGAGAGTTGTATGGAGTAAACTGGTGTTACCCTGGTATACTTCAAGGTCGAGCTTAAATATTGACACATCCATATGGGAAGTCAATTTTGGTGGGAAAAACAGTTGTGAATTAACAATATACATTTCTTTTGTAACATTTTTTTAGTCATTTGGTTAATTTGAGATACTTCGGAATTTTTTCAATTCATTGAGGAATGAAAAAGATTAAATGACTACTATAATACGAATCAATTTGTTTTTTATGGCTTTGCCGCATTGTATATGGCGATTACCCGGTATCCACTGAGGTATGAAATAATGAGGCTCCCTTTCATAAACGTTAATTTAGTCTTACGGAGGCACGATTAAATAAACGTGGGTTTAAACGTGGAACTCCGCATGTCCCTTATATAAGAGTTCAAATTAACTGTATCTTCTATTTTCTTTCATGGTATTTCATACACAAATATATCGCTGTAAAAATATTCCCGTTCCCCATGTTAGCGATCGGCAATGCACGAACTGAATAGTGATTGTGTTACCATTTCTGTTCCATAATTTTCGGAGAATGCACCGAGACCATTGCGCCGTCTTTGCATATTGACATACACTTCATCGTGAAATTTAGCAAGTTTATCATTGGAATGGAACAAACAATATGTTCTCTTGTAAACACAGTTTATTACATTTCCCATTTATACATTTCGCACAAAATTACCTACACCATTTACTGAGAGTTAACTGCAATCAAGAATTGATTTGCCGGCGATTGCCGACACACGACCGCATGCATCTGAGAGATTGTCGCTGTCCTGCCACACTCGGCGCTCATTCGAGGCCCGGCGCTTATTTTTTTCAATCGCTGCTAACCCCCATCGCTCATACGAGGCAGGCGCTCTTTCGAGGCCCGGCGCTCAATCGAGGAAATACGGTATTTTATATGACATTTTGCGCAGTATATGGATCCTTTGCCCTGCAGATTTGCAGACAATATCGATATGGGCATTTCACGACATATCTGAGGAAAAAGTAAGGCCCAGATGCTTATGTGAGGATACATCGGTTAGTACTGCATTGTCCAATGCCAAGCATGGGCGAACAGGTTGGTGCTGTTTGGTTGAGATGTTGAACTGCGTTTCTATGCTCTGCATAATAACATATTAGATGATATACCATGCTTGTACATGATTCGACCAGTGTGCATGTAGAAGTATTATGGGTCGGTTTTTGAGCAGTGGTCCAAACCTTGGTTTAAGGACGAACTGCATGTAAAATCCCGAATCTGGAATGCGCCAGTCCTCCATTCACTTATACTGTAAATATAAAGGTAACAAAATCATGAACTTGCAAACATCTATTTGGCACCAGAATTTACTGTGGCGACCTATACCCATCAGGGATCACCAACCGAGACTTGGTCCTATGTTTAGTTGTCTGATAATTGTCATTTTCAAATGTCATTTTGTGACTTACCTCTCAAAAGACAAGGTACACTCAAAACAATGCCCAACGGCAGGATTATTTCTTACTGCGGACAACTAGTAAAGCTCACTGGTGGGTTGCGCTCGGGTGCACCAAATCTGCCTATTGTATTCCTCTCGCAGAAATTCAAGTCGTATATGCATCTACTATTGGATGGTAACACAACAAAACGTAGATACCAAAAACAACTTGTTTGTAACGCTGAAGATACGACGCCTTGTTTGTTGACGCGTGTAAAAGTTATACCTGTAATCATCAATTTTACAATTCCTGTGATACTTTTTATAGAACCATGTCCCGGTTCATCATCCATGTGTATACACATCTCTGTTAATGAAGTTTCGGGAAGAAAGGTTCGGTAGTCTTGCTAATTTTGTTACCTTTATGGAAAACCTGTCTGACCTGTGGTTCTGGTGTGGCTTCAATCGCGTTTTTGAACAGTGGACTATGTCTGGTTTAGTGGAACCATGGTTTATCTACATAGACCACAGTTGCATTGCATTTATGAGCATGATGAGCAGTAAGTTTTTGTTGTGGTGATTTGTTTTATAGATGAAACTGAGTTCCCCGTATGGTATAAAACTATTGCAATGGGATCTCTTTTGCAAAGGATTTTTCACATTTGGAAACCCATTAATAGCATTCATAATCAATTTCTTGAGCATGATTGAATATTGTGCATACGAAGTATGTTGACTCGCATTCAAGTTAAGTTAATGTGAGCACGCACCTTCATGCGGATAAGTACATGCGTCAATATATCAGACACCACAATTTCCCACTGGAATTGAACAACTGTTCATTCAGAGGCACTGGTGCTTGGAGAAATCAGCGTAGCTTGTTTGGCTAATTCATCCTACATGAAATAAATGTGGATTTCATTTTTGTCAACTAAAATGTGTTTATTATTAGTGTATCATAATCTGCATAAAACAAAATGACTCCATTGTTATACCACTGCCGACGTGGAGTGAACGAGCAATTTAATCATCTTCATTACACATGTCCGAAGGACTTCATTCATCCTGAAAGACATGCTAACGTCGTACATGCCGTGTTATAAAACACCCTCCGTGATGTTAATACAAGTATTCTATGTATTACAGAGTGTCAGGACCACTGATAAACCACAGTGAAACTTTCCCCTATGCAGGTTTATTTTAAGACCACAGTTTGGACCAGGTGCGTGTTAAAACCACTCCTAAAAAATCCATACTCTTGGAAAACCACGGTTTATTGGGAGGTTTGGACCTGGCTTTTCAATAAACCAGGTTTAACTACTGGTGAACAATGTTCCACACGCCTAATTTATTGTCAAATAAACAAATGAGAACAATTCTATATTCATATGGACATTATGAGAATTCACAATGTGCACAAGATGACTGGAAATGAGCAATTACAGATTACGATCAAGCAGTCTATTCAATGTATATGTATTATAATGCTCACATTATAATGATTGAATATCACAAGGCTAAGGAATTGAGTTTCTACTGGGTGAGTTGGAGCTTTGGAGCGACCAGTACAACTGGAACGCAGGGAATGAATACGATCTAACGTCACTCAAAGCGTACGCGGGTATTTCTTTAGGGTATCATAACTAAAGTGGTGAGTGCCATGCAACAGAGGTGAGGATCTCGGGCCACACTCACAACAAGATGGTAGCGGTTTAGTCGCCGGAGCAAGAATCAGTTGCAACCCAAAGCATATACGACCATATCCAAAGCAACATTGACACCAGTCAGTTTCTTATTATTAATACTATGACCCACGATGTCCCTATCACCAACATTGAAGGTCACAAGCCTACTAAGATCACCCAAATTTCTGAAGCAGATTGCCCAATGGGCGTCCTAATAACTCCTAAGGGCAGTTGTAATCCCACATGGCGTACAGTAGAAACAACTATATTTCTCACACCGTCTGCCCTTGATGGCCCTTGTGTTTGGTACACAAATTGATGTGATAAGAATGACCCGATTTCATACACGTAGTTCGAAATTATTACAAAAAGTAAAGTCTGCCAACATTTTACATTGAAATGACAAACATGTACAATTTCGGGTTGGAAATATCCCGTGTTATGCAAATTACCAGACATTGCATCGCTGTTCCCCTGTATCTGCCCCATTTTGATATATAGATCGAAGTCTCCATCTCATACAATCGCAATCCATTTATTGTAGGGAGAATCAGGAGCTGGAATCCAGCTGTCATTGGCGCGGATTTTCGCCATGTAGGTGCCGTGTTTTGGTGACACACCGTAGTACACTGTGGTGCCTGTGCAGAGATAGCCAATCCACCAACTGTATGAACCTAGGGAGACGATGACGTCATCACACGAGGCAACCACAGCGAAATCCAAGATGCTTTTCTTTGCGGAGAAGACGACGTTCTCCGCGGTCAAGTGCTCGCGGCACCATGCTAGGTCATCACTGGCCACGATGAACTGAACTCGTGAGTAGTGTTGCTTAAAGTGGGCCATGGCGTGTCTAAAGTAGGAGGCTGGGTGCTCGATGTTGCCCATCTGCACCCTCTTCTCCGAGAGTTGGTCGGTTCTGCGGACGTGAATGCCCACTCTGGCGTAGGAGATGTTGGCCCAGGAAGGCGGCTGAACCTCTGTGAAGAACTGCTCGACCCTTCGACGCAGGCTGTCACTGAATACCAACTCCTGACGCAGGTCTCGCTCTACCCAGTCGAAGTACTTGTGTGACTGGAAGAAGCCATTCAGGGTGAGGTTCTGTAGGGTGTGTTTCGAGAGAGTCCTTAGGGTGACTTCCTGGTTAATTGACGTCGGCAGTGTTTGGGTTTCGGGACAACGCAGGTCGCGGTTGATGATGGTCAAGTTATAGAAGGCTTGTCTAATACGAGAGTAGTTTCCAGGGATGACACAGGCCGTCCACCATAAAAACTGTCTACTGAAGGCATACAAAGCAGCATACTGCAGAAGCTCATTCCCAAAACCACCACAGCTCTTGATGGTGAAGTAGACCAGGGGCGGCGTCGTGGCGTTATTGTCATCGCGTGGCTTGTGAGGGAGGGGAACTGCGTTGATATTGCTTTTGCTACTCGAGTCCTGCGTAAAAATGAGCTGACCATAAGGAGTCCAGATCAAGAGTACAAGTACGACGCTGGTGCAGAGGATAAAAATTACGGCAAATTCTCTCCGGTATTCCATTTGGTTGCACTTCTATAATTTTTCCTGAAGATGTACCTCTTCCAAGTCAGCAGTGGATTGCTAGAAGAAAAAAACCCATTATAATATCTATTGCAGCTGTGCAACATAAAGATCAATGAAACAATGACATTAAAATATCTCATGGGAAGTAATCTGAGGGGTCATAAACGGTCAGTGAGGCAAGTAAAGGTCGACAGGGTGGTTTGTGGAGGTCGTGAGCTAATGATAATCATTCGTTTATATTTAACTGCAAGTATTTTCAACAACAACAACAACAATCTATACTCATAATCGAGTCAAAAATTTGAATACAACTGCTACAATGCGCATTATGATTAAGGAAAATGTGACTCTCAAAGGGACAAAAGTATCATATGTATATATTATCATATATTATCTTATTATTATTAGTATTATTATTATTATATAGTGCTTTGTCAAAAGATATCAAAGCTTTCATCAAAGCTCTGCAGTAAAACTTCAAGACATTATATAAATACAACAATTTAAAACACATATTATTTTGTGACACATATAAGTTTCGTTGCTCTTGAATAGATCGTCTGCTTGTGGCGACCATTTCTTTTTTGAATGGAGGCAGAAATTTCTTTTATATATATCAAGATTCTAGGTGTTTGTTTTTAGCCATTTCGAGTATTTTTGGCTTTCAGATTTTTTTATCCTTTGAAAGGCACTTTTCAAAAAAAAATTTACACTTTACGAGTAACAGTTGTATTCGAATATATGACTCAATAGCAATATTATGAGTATATTTTGCTGCTGTTGAAAATATCTGCAGTCGTCTAGTTATGCTTTTCATGATTGTGCCATTTTTGCATCGAATCGGCTTTTCTTGCAAAACTTAAACATAAATCAAATGATTATAATTAGCTTAAGTCCATGTTCACAACTTCCACAAACACTCTGTCGACCTTTATTGCCTCGCTGACTATTTATAACCACCAGATTATTTCCCATGATGTCTGATATTATCAAACTAGCGATTTTTTAGGCTCTATTGCGGTGTTTTCAATTGATCTGTATATTACACAGCTGCAATTGATAGTACAGTGTGGATTTTGTTGTTCTTGCAATCCTTTGCTGTTTTGGAAGAGTTACATATGCAAGCGAGCATTATCAGAGTGAAATCAAATGGAATACCGGACGATATTTGCATTACCATTGATTCTCTGCACCAGCGTAGTACTGGTACTCCGGATCTGGACTCCATATGGTCAGCTCCTTTACATGCATCCCTTGTATATCACAAGCATAAACAATACAGTTCGGCGACTCCCTCACAAGTCACGCGATCACACTAACACCCAAAACCAAATCACTGCAGACGTCAATTAACCACGAACACACCCTAAGGACTCTCTCGGAACACGCCCAACAGAATCTCACCCTGAGGGGCTTCTTCCAGTCACACAAGTACTTCGACTGGGTAGAGCGAGACTTGCGTCAGGAGCTGGTATTCAGTGACAGCCTGCGTCGAAAGGTCGAGCAGTTCTTCACAGAGGTTCAGCCACCTTCCTGGGCCAACATCTCCTACGCCAAAGTGGGCATTCACGTCCGCAGAACCGACCAACTCTCGGAGAAGAGGGTGCAGATGGGCAACATCGAGCACCCGGCCTCCTACTTTAGACACGCTATGGCCCACTTTAGGCAGCACTATCCACGAGTTCAGTTCATCGTCGCCAGTGATGACCTGGCCTGGTGCCGCGAGCATTTGACCGCGGAGAACGTCGTCTTCTCCGCAAAAGACAGCATCTTGGATTTCGCTGTGGTCGCCTCGTGTGATGACGTCATCATCTCCCTAGGTTCGTACAGTTGGTGGATTGGTTGGTTCTGTACATGCACTACAGTATACTACGGGGTGACGCCAAAGAATGGCACCTACATGGGAAAAATCCACGCCAATGACAGCTGGATTCCAGCTCCCGATTCTCCCTACAACAGATGGATTGCAATTGTATAAAGTCGGGAATTCAATCATATGACAGATCAAAATGAATTTCCGACTCTGCGTTTGGCATTTCAAACTTTCACGACCGTGTTCAAAATATGTACATTGTGTGCAGAGGGCAGACATGGATCAGACAGAACCACAATGAAGCGAACTATGCATTTGTGTGGAATTGTTTTGAAATATGGAATTTTTTTGCGATTGTAGACCATGACCCTGCGAATATTCTCGGTATTATGAACAAGGCTTACCGCTACAATTTCATGGGAAATCCTCTTTTGTTTTCAGCATGCTGAAACTTCAATGGGCTTCTTCCATAATACGAGATAATCCAATACGAAATTGTACATGTCTGTTTTTGCAATGTTCGCAGTATGAGTTGACATATACTTTCGAAATTCGATCCAGTTCTAGCCAGTATATTACCATGGTACAAGTATTTGGTAGCGCGGGTCCAACATCGTAGTTGTCATTGGACATGTCGAAACTCAGCATTTGAGATATCAAAATATCAGTTCATTCTATAGGATAGGTCCTATGACTTATATGTCTACAGACATGCGCCAACACTTGTCGTTAGGATTCAGATTGATTGTGGTTTATATACCGTTCTTTTTATACTTTCTATATGTAACATGTATCCCCTGACCAGCTGACTCTCGGAGTCATCAGGAATGTTAGCATATCATAGAACAACTGCTATCACAGTAGAGTGCTTTCCTGCCATGTGCATTCGTACGGAGGGGGGTCTGTCGCCGATGTCTTCTAAACGCTGGTACACTGGTATGCTGGTACAAGCATTGCCAGGTGCATGAACTCAACAATACTGCTCATTTCGTGTATGCCTCAATAAGCCTCACAATGCTTGTACCAGTATACCAGCGTACCAGCGTTTAGAAGACATCGGTCTGTCGCCGTACATTTTGTACGTGTCCCTCGACCATGGGCCCGGGGGCCCAAGTATCATATACTGCGCCGTCCTCTATATTCAATAAGGACTAAAAAGGTGCGAGAGGGATTAAATGGTATGTTTTGAGTGGACGAGTAGTGTTAAGGAGCAGTGTACGGTATTTGGGCCGGCCCGGGCAGGCTTTATGGCGGCTGGATGGCATTACTCACACGTGGAGCGACACGGAGCGACACATGGCTAGCTCGTACATGGGCAGCGTCTGGGCCGGCGAGACGCCAACGACGGGAGTCGATTGACTCGGGCCTACCACCCTGGCAAGGCTAGACTCGCTTGGTCTTTGGGTCGAGTGCTGTTTGGTCATTGGCTTGCACGAAGCACCCACTCGACGAGTACGATGATGAAGACTGGTATGGCCACAGCACTCGCTAGCCCAGTCGAGTGCAAGGACGAGATTCCTGAAGGACGAATTTCAGGAGATCCTGGTAGGCTTATAGTTCTGGTATCAGGGTACTAGGCCAACTCCACTGTCTCCGTCTGTGTTTGCAGCCCTCGACTCGACCAGGTGACGTCATCCATTAATTCGGCGTTTGACGTCAGGTGATCGAAGGCTTTTAGGCAGTCAGAGTGTGGTGTTCCCTTTTCAGCATTCATTCAATTGGGGATTGGCGTTACGTAGTCGAATGCTTCAGGACATGCAATGTGTGGCATTCCCTGTTCAGCATCATTTCATTCGGAGATTCAGATTGTAGAAGGCTTTCAGGCAGTCATAGTGTGGCATCCTTCACTAAACATACATGCTTGTGCTTCAGTGCTTACCAGGGGTATATGTACTTTGAATAAATCTATCGATATGCAGAAATATGCGAATGTAGTAGGTCTATCCCATTATAACCTAATGGTACAATAGCAGTCACATTGACATTGGTCTAACGCCCATTTTGTGTATGTGGTCCTACCTCCCAACACAATGCCTAACTTACACTGCATTTCGTTTGTAAATGTCTTCCTGGCGTATGTCCAATAGCAGGTCTTATCATTCTGTCTACCCGAATAAATTAAGCAAGTGCTGCAATAAAACAAATACATGTACATGCCGTGTATGCAATTATAGCATCACTTCTACCATGCTTCGTGGATTTTGAACACTGCTAGTACCCACCATTCCCCGGGGGAATATGATATCATGGGCAATATATGGGCGTATGACTCATGTAGTCAACACTGACGACTAGCACTTTGATGGAGTAATCATAACATGAAACTAAGTCCTAACTTCCGGTTTCGTATTTGTGAAATAATATTAAATGAGGTACATTTTTGTACATATATTTTATTCTTGTCTCATACCACACAATATCTCAGTATATAAACTATATTATGTCACAATTAAACATCCCAGAAATGTTGGAATAAAATTACACTTCATCGCCATGAGATTTTTCCCGACGTTCCTCAACCACAATATAATTATACCAGTGTTGTTTCCTGATATGTTGCGGAAGACAGCATGCTCTATCCTCCGTTCGCCTACAGCTACCTGTAACACACGAGGTACAGAGAAGTACCAAATTCATCAAACACCCAACGGAATATGCCATATGCAATCTGGTGGACAACAAGGGTTGAGCAAACAACTGGATTCTCTCGGACCACAGCTATCAATAAAAGCAGGTTACAAGGAAGAAATCCTTGCCCTACATTAGTAACGGCCTACGGTCCATTTTTGTACTTTGGCGACCATTTTTGCATAACCTGTTAAATAACATTTCATTAAATAATGCATCAGACTTCCCATGGGAAATGTGTGGCGGAATTTCAGCGGGGCTATTCCTGAACCTCATTGGGCCGAGTTCTAGAGCGTTGTGCTCTGGACACACACCTCCAAGTCATTTTAAAGGTTTATTTATCCTCTAAAATTTCAAACGTAGGCCAGGGCGATGGACGTCCAGCCACTCACACATTCATACATGCAAACATACTGTAGTCCTATAATATAATTCATAATTCAGAGACAATTCGGTTGTAATCCACTTAACAATATCAAGTTAGGCCTTACCATGAAACACGTCCACACACTCGGACAAGTTTTTGACATTAGAGCGTTGGGGGCGAAGCCCCCAACTCTCTACATGTCTATGTGCTGACTTTTTCATGGAGGTTTCATGCCAACCTATCGACGCCCGTTTTCGCATGTAAACCTTTGTACACCTACTTCAAATGAGTATTTTCTTCGTCCTTGACATAAAATCTCTCGATTTGATGGCAAGCTTTGAATATTCCATAGATATATAATGCATAAATCGATGTGTTAGGTTTGAGAAAATTACGCAAAATGGTCTGCTCGTCTGGAAAACGTCAAAATGGCGGAGCCGATGGAAATTCACGTTCCCAGAATGCAAAGCAAATTTTACCGCAATGACGCGTACTTTGGAACGTACAATTTTCTGTGCAGCATTTTGTGCATGCATGTACATGTAACCTTGCGTGCGGCCTTCTTTGGCGTAATGAAGTAAACACAACGATTCGTCTGCTGTACCACGACTACATTTACCGTAATTGGACATATTTTATCACATGACAAGGTGTTCCATGCTCGGTTGCGAAACCTTTTTATTTTAAACTGGTCTTTTAATTTGCTCAGTATGCATGTGTTATCTATATCATGATATCAGATGCAGATATTCCTCATAGTTTCCAATATTTTAAGGATATTTTATCGAGGTTCAATATCATTTTATCAGGCGTAACTGTTTCATTGAGTTCAAAATAAATGTTTACTCATTAGGAATATGATTGAAGTAGGCCTATGTGTTTCATCATAATATACGGGAATGAATTGGAATCATGTGGGACATGATATGTTTCAATTTTCTTTTTTTGTAAAGGGGGGGGGGGGGGCGTGTAAGATATATTCAGGTCTCGTGGTGCTGATGATGTGCTCGAGCTCTAATGTCGTCTCTCGCAGTTAGCTGCATTTTCTTGTTCCCAACTGCGTGGGGCAAAGGTGGGGAGAACACAACATGTGCTTTGTGGTGGGAAATACTCACAGAATGTGAAGGTCGTGTGGGTGTGTCGAGTCTGTAACACGTTCTGAATGGTGTACGCGTGTGTGGGTAGTTGTGAATTTGCATATCTTTGGTTTGAGTGCTGAGTTTGTCAAGGCCTGCATGTGAAATATGTCACGTACGCATGATGTTCTGTAAGCGGCCCAGGCAACAGTGAATTTTCCCTGGGATAAGTCGTGGACGGGGCTGAATATATGGGATGCCAGCGTGTTTGTACTGGAGATAAGTCGGGGAGGAGGGGGGGGGGGTAGATTCTACTTGAAAAAGACGCTATATAGCTTGAAACCATGTTCACGACTTTCACAAACCTCCCTGTCGACCTTTACTTGCCTCACTGACCGTTTATGACCCCTCAGATTACTTCCCATGAGATCTGCTAATATTTGAATGTCATTCTTTTATTGATCTTCATGTTGCACAGCTGCAATAGATATTATAATGGTTTTTGTTGTTGTTCTTGCAATCCACTGCTGATTTGGAAGGGGTACAAATTCAAGGAAAAATTATAGAAGTGGAACCAAATGGAATATCGGAGAGAATTTGCCGTAATTTTTATCCTCTGCACCTGCGTCGTACTGGTACTCCTCATCCGGACTCCTTATGGTCAGCTCATTTTTACGCAGGCCTCGAGTAGCAAAAACACTATCAATGCAGTTCACCTCCCTCACAAGCCACGCGATGACACTAACACCACGGCGCCGCCTCTGGTCTACTTCACCATCAAGAGCTGTGGACGCTTTGGGAACGAGCTTCTGCGGTATGCTGCTTTGTACGCCTTCAGTAGACAGTTTCCAGGATGGACGGCCTGTGTGATCCCTGGAAACTACGCTCGTATTAAGCAAGCTTTCTATAACTTGACTATCGTCAACCGCGACCTGCATTGTCCTGAAACTCGATCACTGAAGACGTCAATTAACCACGAAGTCACCATGAGGAATCTCTCGAAAAACGCCCTACAGAACCTCACCCTGAGGGGCTTCTTCCAGTCACACAAGTACTTCGACTGGGTAGAGCGAGACCTGCGTCAGGAGCTGGTATTCAGTGACAGCCTGCGTCGAAAGGTCGAGCAGTTCTTCACAGAGGTTCAGCCACCTTCCTGGGCCAACATCTCCTACGCCAAAGTGGGCATTCACGTCCGCAGAACCGACCAGCTCTCGGAGGAGAGGGTGCAGATGGGCAACATCGAGCACCCAGCCTCCTACTTTAGACACGCCATGGCCCACTTTGAGCACCACTACCCACGAGTTCAGTTCATCGTGGCCAGTGATGACCTAGAATGGTGCCGCGAGCATTTGACCGCGGAGAACGTCGTGTTCTCCGCAAAAGACAGCATCTTGGACTTCGCGGTGGTCGCCTCGTGTGATGACGTCATCATCTCCCTAGGTTCGTACAGTTGGTGGATTGGCTGGCTCTGCACAGGAACTACAGTGTACTATGGGGTGTCGCCAAAGAACGGCACCTGTATGGCAGAAATCCACGCCAATGACAGCTGGATTCCAGCTCCTGATTCTCCCTACAACAAATGGATGGCGATTGTATGAGATCGAGAATTCGATCTATATATCAAAATGTTGCAAATACAGGGAAACAGCATTGAAATGTGTTCTAAATTGTGTATTATCAAGAGGTTTAACTAAGACTTACCACTACAAATTCAAGGGTCTATATCATTGTTGTTACATACAATGTTTCTCAGTGTATATTCGCTATGTCTTGCTATACAGTCTTCTCTCCCATTGTGCGATATTGCAAAATACTACGATATGGCACAATCAGAGAGAATATTTCAATTTATTACTAACTGTATAACATTCCTGTTTGTGATTGGTTTAAAGGAGGTCACGTGACTAAACTGATACTACAATATCCCGGTCAAGATGTTCTGGCAAGCTCGGTGAATACAACTTCCCAACAAGTGAAGATAATCACGTATCAACCTCAGCAAAAGTCAATATTTGTATAATATGTGCAGAAATAATAGATGTGGGCCTATGTCACCTAATAGTGTTTCACACATGCGAAACAAGAAGAACAGACCCCAAAAGCTAAACTTATTTTGACATGTGTATTGCAGTGAATATTTGAAAAATTGGTGGGCCCCAAAACACTATCAAATGGGTACTTGCTTGTTGACATACCAACTGAATCTACTGATACTGGGGGACAAAACACCGAAGATGATATGAGATCGATTATTTCCATATTAAATTCTACTCCAAATGTACAGAGTTAGGGATTCCCAAAAATGTCTATGTTACAGCCAACATAGTGTGGCTTAAAAATGTAATAAATCATTACTGGGGTTATCGTTGCAATTTACGAGTGTTTTTTTATGGTAACAGTCCAATTTGATATTTATACATAATTTCTGAAATACCAACCTATCATGGCTGAGAGCAAAATATACAAAAATAGCACCGACTGACCTGTTGCAGCCCGGTTGTTTGAAGCGTTGATGGCCAAAGGTTACCGAACGATTGCAGTAGAAAAAGCGGTGATAGAGTCTTCATCAAATCAGCCATCAAATGGTATGTTCCTTCAGTGTATCCATGTACTTGTATATCATATTTCAGGAACCGAAAATCTTGTTTATAAAGCATGATTGGTTTCTCCAATGTATCGGATTACATATGACAACAATCCAGGAGCTCCACGTGTTGCCTGATGTTGCACCGACTCATTTGCATGAACACATAATAAGCCACATTCAGATATAATTAAACAAAAATATGATTTAATTTGACTCATGTACATCTGTGTATGGTAAAACACAGATAAGAAGGCCATATTTCAAATAAATAGTCACGATATAACCTGTTATATATGTATGGTCCTATGTCCATTGAGTCAAGTGAGAAAGCACTAGCCCAATATTCAATTGTGGTCGACTTCGGGCGCATACTGTGGTCACCAGGGTTCAACTAAAATTCGCCAAAATCCACTTTGGTTCGACCGTAGTGACGTATTTCCGGAACCATGGTTCGACCGAGGGTTCGGCTCTGGTTGCTGTAGTTTTCAAGATGGCGACGAGTTTGACTTAGATGTAAGTTCGCGAAATTCAAATTATCTTTTATTACACTATTTTCCTCTGCTGCTCTTAAACATTCGCTACATATTTTTCGGTTGGGTTGACAGGATTCGAAAATGTGTTTTATTGTCGGAAAAGCTGTGATTCTTCATTGTTCATGTAAAGAAAATTGCCCGAATGCTCAATTATCGCCCATCAGTGGCGGTGTGGTCAATCTCACTGTCAGAGTGTGGGACCATCAAATTTATATAGAAGTCTATGTGTTAAAAAATAGACTGTAGACATGCAGAGAGCGGGTGCCACGCAGATGTTAAATGATAGTATGTGTGCTGTCTGACTGTGTCAATGGAATTCTCCACCATTCCCATGGTCTCTGTATGATATTGGATTACATCACTCATTGTCCGGGCCCCGGGCCCGGATATACTAAAAACGCACTAATTTCAGCTGTTTCCGTTTTGCGAGGTCTCCCGCAGTGACGGGCAGGGAGTGATTCCACGGTGGACATACGTTGCGCGCTATTGTGCGGGCTTCGCCCGTTTACTATGCTGTGAACTTTAGTTCACAATGTCTCATGTCAGATGTCAGGGATGTTTGTGTGGTACAGCGGGGGTTGCAAATATTGTCACTCTGTTTGCCCAGGCAGTGATTTTTTGCACGCGCTGATATAACGCTGATGTAATAGAATCATATTAGAATCGCACTTAGAAGGATATAGGCATATGCGCATAAAAAACCTGGATTGAAGACTCGAGCACTGGGGAATAATAGGCGAGATATTAATTTAATATATGAATAAAAATACAGCAAAAAATTTTCTCCGGACATATTCTTAACACTTTCCATTCCTACTATTCTGTAGCTTGTAGCTTTAATAACACAGTATTCAGGCCAGAAGCAGCGCGGATGTCCGCGTCCTTTGGGCTGTATTCAGGCCCACGATTACGCAATAACGCCGCAAAAGCGATCAGGCCGCATATTCATATATTAGCATTTACAACCTAATTTCAGCTAGGATGTACTATAACGTGGGCAATTTTATTACCAACTAATTTCCCATACTTATGATCCGGAATGACAATTGGTTATGACACAAAAGTGTGATTTATTACACACCAGGTGTTCTTTTCATCTGTATTTATCATTTTATGCCACTGATTAACTCATCATTATCATGATTGCCCCCTAATTTGTACAGGTGCTCAGTGTTATGAAATTAGGACATGTATGTGGAATTATTGATTGATTGATTTTCTATTTCAAATTGTAGTTGAGATGACCAGTTGTGACAGTACGCTGATGATAAAGTGGACCTGCTACATTTGCCACCAGAGGCCATCGGACATCAGTTTACCATCCCTCGAAAAACAGGAAAGTTCTAAGAAGACTTATCTCTTCGTCGACGGCGATTTTAGGTACTTTTTGTATGGTCCACTGCATCTAAAGTTAAATCTTACTCAGATGCAATCCACTATTTTGTAACTTGTGAATATTATTAAGGCTATCCAGCAGAAATGACTCTATGGTTTGGTCAGAATCTTTTTGTTTTTATTCCCCACTTTTTCAATTTTTGGTTTAGGCATGATAACTTCAATTTGCGTACATGTATCTTTGCATGTATCTTCAAGTTTTCACCCTGGTCAGGAATGTTGTGTAGGAGGAGCCTTTATTGTTTTTAGCCAGCTCTGGGGTCCTTTAACATGATATCAATATTGTTGGTTTCCTGACAATAAATACAGGAGTATTCGAGGAATGACTGCTAAACATGCAGAGAGATTGCAGACCCTATATCACCACCAGGGATGAACCTAATGATTTTGAGGCCGATCCGTCATACGACCTGCGACGTAAGACTCGAGAAGAGTTTTGTAGTCATCCCTGAGGCTTCCTGCATATCTCGGGCGCAGTGCGTCATAGAGCGAAACGAATCATTCCATGTTATTTTCGGAATTGCCGTCCTAGACAAAGATGTCATGATCCGAATTTGTTTTTTGACGAGTCAGCTCTTTTTTCCCCCATATGATATCTCAGAAAAAGTGAAATGGCTTTATTTTCGGACTTGTCGTCCCACGCAAACAAGTGTTAGGAGTATTGAGGATGAACATGGATCTTGAGATGACATTGTTTTTCACAAGTCAACATTTTTCATTTTGATTGATATTCCAGAAACTGTGTGTCTTAGATTGGAAACGAGGTTTTTTTTCTCAGACTTGCTGCCCTAGACATAGGTCTCCAATGTTTTTCCCATGCTTTACACTGAAATGCCTTCAAGGCTCTGTCGTCTAGTTTCAATTTCACAACTTGAAGCTCTTGTACAATAGGCATGTAGATCCATTGTAAAGTTATTCATTCTGTATATGTTTCTTGCAGAATAATCTTGCGCTGCCAGTGGTGTAAGCTGTGTTTTCACGCAAGCTGCTGTGACTACGAGGTCGAACCTCTCCTGACGGCAGAGGAGAGTGAGGTGTACTGTAACACTTGTGCTGAGCGCACTGTGCAGTGAAATCATGGCGCAGAGGTATATATCCCACCTAATAACTGCAGTGATGAAGCAAAACAATGATACAGACAAGATTAATTTATATTCTAAAAAGTTATCAAACTGTAAAAGTATGTTTTGCTGAACATCATGTGAAATTCCTTGAATCACTGCTTGATACTTTGACAGTACTATATACTCTGGCACATTACATACTTTTCTTGACATTGGCATACTATATATTGGCATACTATATATATATATTCTGTTATTAGTAGGTAGTGAGAGTGTTTTGTCCTATCAGGAGAATACCCATTGCTTGTGTTATCATTTATAGGTATATATTTTGCTACTTTTTAGGCCACAGAGTGTTGTGCTTTCATTGATTGGCAGAAATGGTCCCATTAAAGTGACATGCTCCAGGGCGATTGCGAACATTGTATTGTCCGCAAGCACAGGTTTGTTGCTTATAATGATTTGGCAGAAAAGCCGTTTTGGTTTCTTTAGTAAGACATTTGTATGGTTTTGTCTGAGTTTTTTTTCCCTTCTTCTTCCATCACTTAGCACTATTTTCGTCTCCATGTGATAATTTGAGAATGCCTGAATGGATCGAATTGGAATTTTCACCAAACTTTTTTGCTGAAGCATAGTATTCAATGTCAATTTTGGACTTTGTTTCCACATGATAACTAAAAAAACCAGTGGTCGCAAAACGTTGCATGGAGGTCCATAATCTCCGTATATCATCATCAAATTACCTTCGACATGCAGGCTAGACGTAGGAAGAGTTTTCAATGAGTCGTCCTTGAGGCGGCCCAAGTATCATACACTGCCCCTTAATACTACTCGTCCACTAAATGTATGCCATTTAATCCGTCTACCACCGTTTTAATCCTTATTGAAAATAGAGGAAAGCGCAGTGTATGATACTTGGGCCTTTGAGGCTTCCTGCATATCTCGAAAACAGTGAGTTGTACATCGAAATTGTTGTCATTGTATCTCGGGATGACAAGCCGCATACTCGGAGGTTTGTGGTATTCATACTACAGGTTACAGGTTTGATCCAATCATTCTGTAGTTTTGTTTCGGCATTTGTACAGGTTAGTTTTCAGTTCTTATTGATTTTCATGAGTGTCGGACATTCACATTTTTCCAACATGTTATGACCAAATATGGTGAAACAACATTTAAATGGGTGTGAAGCGTTATTGGTTGCAGATAGGGCCTATGTTAGTATTGAACACTCATAGCAAGTCATATTTGAGCTTCAAAACGATGACCTTGAATCTGACCTTGCATGACATTAAGAGGTTAAACACTCTGTTTCAGCAGTCACATAACTGAGTTTTCTCCAAGGTCAAAAATGAGGTCCAGTACAAGAAGAACACTGAATAATATAACCATAGCCAATCTCC
Organism: Terebella lapidaria; assembly: GCA_949152475.1. NCBI lineage: Eukaryota > Metazoa > Annelida > Polychaeta > Terebellida > Terebellidae > Terebella > Terebella lapidaria. The sequence goes on from OX424556.1 coordinate 53,422,796, forward strand.
TTCATTTTGAATCAAATGACATAAATAGGTGGATTGAAAGACTCCATGATTTCATTAGAAAGACATGGAGTGAAATATAGGGTTACGAGAACCAAATCTTTTGGGTCAAAAGAAGGGGGGATGCTGCTATTAGGGCATGTGCTACTATTGGGACAAACACGGTATGTTAAACTTCATTGTGTGGGAGTGGTGATAAAGGACGCGAGAAACCTTGTCTCCTGCACCAACAGACCTGTGTAGTTTTCGGATTCGAAACCCTAGGCAAACATCTCTAAGGGGTACTAGTATTGGGAATGAACTTTGACCTCGACCTGAATTTTTTCGGCAGGAACGTCACTTGTCATTTCGGTATATATCTTGGAAACGATGCGTCTGAGAGAGAAACGGTGTTATTTTCGGACTCATTGCCCTAGACAAAGATGCATAATAGGTATCTGGGTTGAACTTTGACCTCAGACTTTTCCAGAGTCATCATATATGATATAAGTATAAAGCAAGGGATACGCTAGGTAGATTAGAGCTTCACACGAAATGCCCCAAGCCTCTTCAAAACTTAACTCCTAGTTCTTTCAAGGTACTGCACGACAGCCAGAAACTTAACACCATTATCCATTGACCAGTATTACCAACACAAGAACAGTATTCTATTTGACATAATGTGTTACTTGTGGTATTTATTTTCTCGTAGATCCTGCAACAAAACAGACCCTGTTACAAAAGCTCATTGCCGCTCAGAAAACCGATGCTGCAGCTTCCAAAAGAACACAGGTACTTGCCACGGACACCAATCACCCCTCCACTAGCGCCAAACATCCGTCCACGTGTGTTCTCGAACCTTCCAAGAACGTCCAGCTTTCCACGAATGTCGAACAGCCGTCCACGAGTTGCCAAGCGCCAAATAGTGCTACACCTGTATTCCATGTATGGACAGAAAAGCAGGAAGATCTGCTAGTACATTTGCGACATGAACGTCATGATGACTTCTTGCAGGCCCGAAATCACACAGCATTGTGGGAGGACATTGTGTCAGAGTTGCAGAAGCAAAAATGCAACGTCACGACACTGCAAGCTTCTAACAAATATGCGTCCCTCAAAAAGAGATGGAAAGAGATAATTGACGCCTCGACAGGTACAGAAGCACGCTATTTCAGACATCGTGCAGCTTTTGACAACCTGTTTGGCACCAAACCTGGTACAAGACCTGCATTCACATTGGACAGTGATGGAACAGAGCCAACTGGTAAGAAGCAGAATCCAGAGACGAGTGCAGCCCCAAAACAAAAGAAAACAGCCAAGAAACGGAGGTCTGCAGAGATGGTGGATTACATGAAAGAGCAGTACAACCACTATAAGGAAGAAACAAAGATCATGCATCAGGAAAAAATGCAGCGGCTGGACCGAATGCTGGACATTTATGAGAGAGAAGTGAATAAAAAGTGATCCACTAATCTGGCTACACTAAGTAATTATACTTACTAGTATGTTGATTATTCAGTGTTCATAAATGACATTGTCGAACAAGCTGTCGATCCCTTGTTTCTGATCCACAGACACTGGAGTTTATATTTTATAATCTGCTTTTTTTACGAGTGCAACTTACAATACCACTATCAGGGTCGTAGTATGGAAAATACATGTGTATATCTTTTCTTCATTCAAACATCGCAAGCAAAACACACACTGGATATGGAGGTTTTCATTCTTGTGTGGCTGTAGCTGCATGATATTTCATTCCTGATCTGAGAAACTTTATATTCCATGAAGGGATATGATTATAATTCGGTGTATTGACATATGTAACCCCGTACATGCAACAGGAAGATGCTAAATATATGTTTAAGCTATAAACTAAGGCTGAGAAGTTTTGTATGAGTTTATGGTAGAATTTAATTTTTGTTTGTTTATGGATGAACATGTGTGATATTTCATTTGTATTTCTAGTCTTAAGAAGCTGTATCCCATGAAGGGATAGGAATATTATTTTGTCTATCAACATGTTGCTGTATATGTGGCAGCAAAATGCCTTACACTAAGGATGAGAAGTTTTGTATGGAAAATTTAGGACAGCATTTACTTTTTGTTTGTGAATGAATGAAATATATTTCATGTTCAGTTCTAGTCGAACAAGCTTCATATGCCATGAATGAAGGCATATTGTTGTATTGTTTTATCACATTGTTATCTGATTTCATTGTGTTAATTTCAAACTCTGTTGATTTTTTTTTGTTTAATAACAATATTGGTATCGTGGAAAGGATGGTTTCAAATATTGAGTCATTGGTGTACTCTTAGATGTGACAGAAAGTTACTAAAAATACATGTATGTTCAATCCCCTACACTTGGGTGGATAAGTTCTGTACTAGACGCTTGGTGGTCTCTGGGTGGTAACATCTCATTTTCAATGGATCAATTTTAGAGATGCCTTCTCTTCATTTTCTGTGCAGTTACATTGTGCTCCTGTCTGTTCACTCAATAAATTTTGAAACTCCATATGATTTATCTGAGTGGTAAATTTCCATAAATTGACTTAACTTATCCATTCCGATTAGGATGACTTATTATGTTCATGACACCATGTATAATTAGATACTTATTTCAGCCAAAAAGCTTTTATTACTAATAAATTGTACATACTAAGTAAGACATCATGGTAAATCTGGGAGTACTGACACAAAATAAGGTCAACTGTCTTATGCCTGGAACAAATAGTATGACACTACGAGTGCACTTGGATAGCATTTCTACTACATGTACTAGCACACAATACATGCCATGTACTAAGATATTTCGGAACCAAATATCACACTGCATTCATAAGTTGGAGTCTTCTCGCAACACCATGGTAACCATGCTGGAATATGTTCCCATCATTATTGGGATTTGGTACATCCTCTTCGATGTACCTTTGCACGTCATCATCGCACAGTACACATACGTTATGACATATGCAAGCTGCCATTATCAGATTACAGATGTCCACAGGGTCATGCAATGGTACATCTCGAAGTCGCCGAAAGCGTCCTTTCAGGTGACCTATCGCGCGTTCCACTGATTGTCTCTGTCCTGAGAACTTCTGGTTGAACCGCTTCTGTTGATTCGTAAGATTTCCCGTGTTTTTGAATGGGGTTATCAACCAGTTGCGCAAAGGATATGCACTGTCTGCGAAGACATGTTGCCCTTGGCTGAAGAGCTCCCCATTTTCGGCCTTCTCGTACAGCTGCACAGTAAAAATTATTATCTTATTTTCAGACTATTAGAAAATAAAACACAATTGAAGATTTTTATTCTTGTCTGTTACTATGCTGAACCCGTTATCTAAAAATGGGAGTGGTTTGCTTGTAATTTTCTCAAAGCAAGATAGCACAGATATTCTGTCTAAATTCTGGATTGATAATCTTGATTTATCGAGAAAAATGATAATATTCAAGAAAGTGTGATATCTTGAATCTATATACCCACAGAACAGTATATATACCACGTACATTCAGATGTATATGCATGCATGCATGCATTATTGGATATTGTACGTGTACTTGAAGTTCTTTCCCTACATGCCATCTATTTTTCAGGCCAAGTGCTTTCTTTCATATCAACCACTACGCCTGCTTGCAATATAACTACACCGGAACCCTATATAGTGCACAAATTCTATTACACGTCATTCAGTTCTATATACATGTATTGTAATTCAGTTGGTTTCTGTATAACACCATTGCATGGTTTGTTGTAATTTTATTCATTTCTGTTCTGCATTTGTGATTTCAGTGTGAATATATCCTTGACACTAATTGATACACTTAATCGTATTACTCTAGTGTCATATTTACTTTGTTTCTTCTTTGTATGTCTTCGTTTGTCCTACCCTGTTTGTATGCGAAATATCCAAGGGAATATTATATATTGTCGTGTACCAAGTATTCTCTTCAGTAATTGAAAGTACCTTTTCAAAATAACCATATTTCCATATGTAGATTCAAGTTGGGATGTATACTGAGCAGTATATTGTATACTAGTAACCAGACTGAAAGACAATAAATTTTGGTTTTGAATATTTATTAGCACAATGTATGTATACATGTGACAAAATTCGGAGAATATCTCAACAAATACAGGGAGCTTGCATGTGTACAACATCATGCTTAAGTCTGACTGTGTTTAGCATCCATTGTATATCATTATAGTAGTTGTCATCGCCCATTATGACATGCACTGATTAGTAAACGAACAGTGGCACCACAACTACATGCGAGGGACAATTTTAAGGCAGTATTTCAACGAATACAATGAGCTTATATACACGTAGAACATAATGCTTAGGACTATGTACCAGCTATTCCGGTATATCATTTGTATATATACTGGTGATAATGGTAGTTTCATCATCCATTATGACACTCATTTGTGGCAAACACAACCTACATGTTAATCTCTGCCACGTCTGTCATATCACGCACCGCACCGCGGGCTGCGGGACCCGCGGCCTGCGCGGGCAAACCCGCCACGCGCAGAGCCTTATAAAGGCGCATGTGCCTATGAGGCAGAATTATAAATCCGCGTGTGCCCAAAAAGGCATTGTTTCATTTATAGGCGCATGTATGCGCCTGTATGCGCGGGAATACGCTAGGTCTAAACTAGATTCTAGATTTAACGTAAAATAAGATAAATTTTCTCTGAACTAGATATTTTAACACGTGACATCAACGCATGCGCTGATCCAGCAACCGCACGCGCTCATCACAAATCAAGTGTATCAGCAAGATGGCAGACGAAAACGTGAATCAGTGGACATCGGCGGATGTTTTCAAGTATCTTGTTCAAAACTTTGGCCATGACATAGCGGAAACATTCAATCGTAAGTATACATCAATATTTTTGTTAGGTAGATTCCGTGACGATTTTTAAAAAAACGGTCAAACGCGCGTCATTAGATCTATGGTCACGGTACCAGTGATTGCGCGGGGACCAGTGATTGCGCACTTGGCAGAAACTGCTCCTGAACTCTAAAATTTTTGTGAAATCCTACTTTTTCTGCATATTTGTGTTTAATGTTAACATGCTCGTTTGTACATGAGTGCGCATGCACAAATATCGTATATCGGGTACATAGCAGATGATCCATCCGCCTAGTGTCGCCACTTTACTTGCTGATGTGACAGATCATAACGGGACCGAAAGTTTTACTGTTATTACATTGAAGAATTAGTCGATAGGTGTCAGGTGAGTAGTAGAGGTATTATTAGACACCCATCAGATATTTTTTCCGATTTGTTGTGAGGAATATTGAATAGCAGTCCCCTGACTGGTCCGAGTACAACTCACGATCTCAAAATCTTCCACATCACAGACATGTAGTGACCTACTTAGGGCCTAAAATTTATCAAAATATCATTTTTTAAAACTATATTTGCTAGATCTAAGGCCAAAAAAAAATAATTCTATGTTTCTGGTTATCGCGCGCGTCACTCCAAACCCCGCGCATCATTTCGTTTTTAAAAAAAAAAAATCGCGCGCATCACTTAAAATACCGCGCGTCACTTCGTTTTTATATTTTTTTTACCGCCGCCCTCGACGTTTGGTTATTGGATGATGAAAGAACACATACAGTGTCATATTCTACAGGTTTTACATTCAGTACCAGTTATTAAGTGATGCAAATTTGTGAGTTATGTTTGTGTTGAAGAATATAGGCCTACTAAAAGTTCATCAATACATAAATGTAGCCGTGCGTGTTCGTGTTGTATTGTGTGTCAGCTCAAATATGACAAACGCTGATATTAATAACAATGTGGATTTGGTCAGTGTGACGATCTGAAATCAATGAGTGGCAAATCGCGGGTACGAACGGGTAACAAACTGCTTTATATGTGCGCGGCCGGTAATACTTTAACCTGTTATCACACCCATGGGATGAATGAAATGCAGATGCAAATTGGTATGAATATGGACGAAAGGAATTAATAAAACACGGAAGCAACTTGGACAACCATATGTAAAAAAAAATAACATGCGTAATGCTACAAAGCATCCGGGCCACATGAGGCTCAGTTAATAACACGCAGGGTAAGCGAGAATGCCGAGTTGCGCACAAAATACGTTGCTTTGCCGAGTTGCGCACAAGAAATACCGAGTCGCGCACAGGGAATGCCGAGGCGCGCCGAAGTTTTTTGTTCTTGGACTCTCGTCTGTCAGTTTTCAAGATTTTGAGAAGAATGGAAGACAGGTGTGTATATATTAAAAGTCTTATCCGGATATATGAACATCCTAAGTAATATTGGTGATCGCGGAAACGTCAATTGATCAACGAGCAGTTCATAAAACTTGTCAAACTTGACTGACCATCGTTGTTTTCAGTGAAAGCCTTCATATATCGCTCACTGAACTGAGCAATTGAGACACAACGCCGGTCATTTTTATCGCTGACAGTGATGGAACTTGCTTATCAAATGCGAACAATCATAAGTATTTATTGTCAACATCATTTTGATGGTATTTGAGAAGTTATTTATGTGTGTTTGTGTGAAGTGGCAAAATCCGATAGGCAACTGCTCGGGCGCGCTCACTGGCAACTGCACGGTTGCGCACCCCAAATATAAAATAATTGCTTTGTCTGCAAATAACAATTTAGATATTTTATGCTAGTCATGAAACTGAGGTTCAGCAAACAAGTTAACCCGAGGTTAAGTTCGAGCTCACTATTAGGTGTGCCACATATATGTATGACTCCCTATATGCTCATAATACCTATACGCTCTATCTACATGTACAAGCATTTAAAATTTCAAGAGGCCAATTTACACAAATTATGTCAGACGTAACCTCCATATTTAGTCGTCAACATCACCTAAAGTCATGTTCAAGATCGTCAAACGATGCACCAGATATTACTTCCTATATATAATAGAGCGTTATGCGGGAACGCTATGACTTGTCTATACATTCGATTATCATTATGCGCTACAAAGGTTCGATTAATAGTGCGAGTATTGTTTATATCGTTCATGCGTGATTATACTTTTGCGCTGCGTTCAATCGTCGAATTGTTCCGATTATTATTCCGATAATTTCTACATAATATTCCCTGCTAATATTCTCATGTAGTAATAAGTAATTGTAATAATAACCTGTTTATCATTATCACCATGACTTCATATCATTGCTGACCAATCACGAATCGACGCGGACTGTAACCGTCCAATCAAATTTAACTATCTGTGGCGGGCCATAACACTATGATATGGACCGGACTAGTGGTCAGTCTCATCTCAGCTGTCCACGCAGACAGACGGACGGACAGGGACCGGTCAGGCATTAACACACGTGGGAAGTTTCACGGCAGTATACGCCGGGACATGTTTATTTCTACTAAAAGTGGAAGTACTCACGGGGTATGTGAATTATTGTGATTTAAGTGAATTATGACCATTTAATGTATTAATGATTGGAATTTATTAAATACCGCATTATTGAAATATTATTGCAGTAACGGATATCCCAAGTCCGAACGTGGGATTCAATTCATATTTTGTTATTAACTTTGTGTATATTCTGTTGCTGTATATTTACACTATTTTTATACATTTTATAGGTTTGTTGTTAATAAACAATTCAAAAACTCAGCCGAGTCGAGCCTGTTCACATATATATGGGTAATGCTTATATTACAATCCTGAATAAATCATATATGTTTGTGCAAGTGTTTTGGGCGCAGGATGCAATGTATAGGCCATATAAATTCAACACGTTGTCAATAGACTTCCCTGGATTGTCCCGGACCCAAAACGAACCTTTCCGGACTACCTAGGATTGAAAAAATAGTCCCGGACTACCCAGGATCACCAAAGATCATCAGGGACCCAGCAAGAACTTGGTCTTTGGTCCGGGGACGTCAGTGGCCTTGGTGTGACTGGTACACAATACATGTACAAACGTACGCTCCATCGAGGCTACTAGCATTTGAGTGTACACATTTCACATAAGGCGTGATTTCGAACAATTCGATGCATTCCATATTTTATGGGCTCCATGCAATGATTAGTACACCGACTGGGTCGTGGCCCGGATCGTGGGGAGGGCGGTTAGTGTAAAAACTGGACTCATACGGCAATTCTTGTTAAAATGTGTATCATGGCAACCCAATTAGGTGATTGTACCAGTCCTGAATACGTTTGAATAAAGTCACATTAGGCCCTATTGTCTTGTAAAAAGGAACTAGACTTGAATTGTCTGGGGAAAGAGCATGGAGGGACTGATATCACTGGTATAACTATAGACACGAGCAATGAAATTGCTGTGTGTTTGGGATGTCACTGTCGCAGAAACACACAAGGTCCATCTCTCTATAGGCTAACTAGGCCCTAGACCTAGCAGGCATACTGTGGTCTACGATCTGGTTTTCTCTTGTCCGAACACATATCTGACTATAAAATGCAGAAACGTATTCAAAATCAAATGGACGTTTCATACTTTCATCTGAGCAAGTTCGTATATTTCCTTATTTGTGCGCATTATCTGAGCGCAACCCAGCAGTTACCAACACCTTGCCGTGCGCTACTCGGCAGGGGTCACGGAATTAATTTTGAAAACCAATATATTGTTGGTATAAGTCAAGATATGATTGTATATATAACAAGAATAGCTCTAATATATGTATACAAAAGCAATTAAACAATATTACACATCCGTTTGATTATCTAAGATACACCATAAGCTTGTGAAACGTGCACTGGGCGATAATAGGTGAATCGGGGAAATAGCGACAAAGTTTTTCACATCGTGCTCCACCATTTCTTTACAGATCGTTCTACATCCAACTGTGTATGCACTTGGCATGTCAGGAGATCCGGATAGACATGAATTTTATCCCATAATGTTGACATAAACACCCATATTTGCGTACTTTTCACATGAAGCGTGGTGCTCACAGCCTGATTTGGGCGCGCCTCGGCATTTCCTGTGCGCAACTCGGTATTTCTTGTGCGCAACTCGGCAATGCAACGTATTTTGTGCGCAACTCGGCATTCTCGCTTACCCTGCGTGAATAAAATGTTTATCAAGGAATACAAATGTTTTGTTTAGAATATAACAAACAGTAGGATGTTATATGCACATAATATATTTAACATATACGTGTTTTACTGAGGCAAATGTAACTTTCGTGGCTTCGGCGAGCACGATTCGCGCCGATTTAGGAAAAAAAAAAGAAAAAAAAAAATTCGCATCACCGCATCACTTTTGGAAGACCATTGTAACCAGAAACATAGAATTTTTTTTTTTTGGCCTAATGACTACAGATCTATAATTAGTAGTAGTAGTAGAATTGTCTTTGAAACATATGGAACACCTGTTCTGATTTTCAAACTCGTAATGTAGGTGATGTTCTGACCTCATTCTTTGTCATTGTTTTGGCAAACAATGTTTTTTGGTACTTTGAAATATTGTGTGAATATTATATTGTATTGTTATTATTTACAATACTGCGTAAAATAAAGGTTTCAGTCATTTTATGTCATGCATGCTTTTCTTTCCAAGTCTAAAACCGGAAAATCCATCCTCATGTACTTCTTGAAAATCTTCAAAATGGCTGCGCAATCACTGGTCTTCCATCGGTTGTGACGTTTTGCTGTCTGCACACTTCACAATAAGTGCTCCTGAGTGTGTTATTTGGAAGATATTGCCAAATTTCCTCCATAAATGAATAAAGCTCGATTTCTTCTTTCCAATGATACCACATAAGTGGCATTTGGGTCATGTTATCGTTGATATATATCTCTCAAAGACACATTCGGTGCGCAATCACTGGTACTCTCGCTATATGTCTGATGATCCAAATCAAACGATAGCTGCAACACTCACACTGCGTTACAAAGTTACCTTCCAATGAAAATCCCAAAGGAATGTGGTCGTCGGTGGTCGTCGCTATGGTCCGATAACCTATTGGCATGGCCTTGCGTCCGTCGTCCGTCGTCGTCGTCCGTCGTCGTCCACATTTTTATCTTTTTTGTTTACGGGCGAATTTTTCTGAAATTTCGCACAAAAATACTTAAAAATAATTCGAGGAGGTATTTTTTAGTTTTTTGATTTTCGCATTTTTTTCAACATGGCGGCCGTTTTAGACGAAAAATGCCTGATTTTGGACTTTGGCGGCCATTTTCTCAAAATCTGTTCAGTAACTTTTTTTCTTTTTGATACATAACACTTCTCATATGTACTCCTATGATGTCTATAAATTTCGTTGCGCTTGGATCGCTCGAAGTGGGCCATTTTGGCCCAAACTCGGCCCAAATGGGACTATCCCATGTTAAATTCTCCTATGTTTTATAATGGGACACATTATGCCTAATATCACACTTGATATTGAGATTAAAGACTAGCAATCAATTGTCGACCTATAGGAAATAATATATGCTGAATATTCTCGTGACCTTGAATTTGACCTCTGACCTCAGTTTCAAGGTCAGAGCACAAAATGGCTTATATCTCGCATAATATAGACTCTACATCTTAGGAATCAATTGTGGACATATAGGAAATGATGCTGAATATTCTCGTGACCTTGAATTTGACCTATGACCTCAAGGTCAGATCACAAAATGGCTAATATCTCGCTTATTATCAACTCTACAGCTTAGGAATCAATTGTGGACATATAGGAAATGATATATGCTGAATATTCTGATGACCTTGAATTTGACCTTCGACCTCATTTTCAAGGTCACAGGACAAAATGGCTAATATCTCGCCTGTTATTATAGGTAATTGACTGGATACAGTGTTTGAGGCCCGAGGTCGTGTCTGGGCCGTAGCACGCACGAGCTTGCGAGTGCGTCCGCGGCACAGACACGACCGAGGGCCTCAAACACTGTATCCAGTCGATTAACTTATTATTATATGCCTCATCATGATATGCATACCCCTCGGGAGATATATGATTACAAATGCTGACATTTTCTAGCCATTTTAGACCCTGAAAGCAAATAATTTCATGGACATTTACAAAACCAAAAAACGTCATTTCACCAGCGCATGAATACGTAAACTTCAAAAGACCGTCGGTTGCTATGCGCGACGCAGGTCGATATGAAGGCGGTCAATACCGCAATATATCGGACCGATTGCGCTCTGTGTAATCCATTGTAGCATTTCCGTAGGCATATAATAATCCACTTTACAGCTTAGCAATCAATTATGAACATATAGGAAATGATATATGCAGATTATTGTCATGACCTTGAACTTGACCTTTGACCTAATTTTCAAGGTCACAGGACAAAATGGCTAATATCTCACTTATTATCGATTTCAAAGCTTAAGAATCAATTGTGGACATATAGGAAATGATATATGCTGAATATTCTCGTGACCTTGAATTTGACCTCTGACCTCATTTCCAAGGTCCAAGGACAAACTGGCTCATATCTTGCTCCTCTATTGACTGTATGGCTTGGGAATCAATTGTGGACATGATATAGAAAACGATATACACTGAATATTTTGATGACCTTGAATTCGACCTTTGCCCCTTCATTTTCAAGGCCACAGCACAAAATTGCTAATATCTCTCTGATTATTGAATTTACAGCTTAGCAATCAACTGTGGACATGATGTAAGCTTAATGTTATATATGCTGAATATTCTCTTGACGTTGAATTCAACCAGTGACCTGGCTAACATCTAAAATATCAAACATTGTCCGGTAACCTATCTTTGGCCCTTGGCCTAATTTTTAGTTTTCTGATTTTCGAAATTTTTTCAAAATGGCGGCCATTTTTTGACCTTTTTGGCCATTTTTTGGCCATTGATCTTTGACCTCATTTTCAAGGTCATAGGACAAAATTGCTAATATCATGAATATCTTCCCTGTTATTGAATTTATAGCTTAGAAATCAATTGTGGACATATGGGGAATAATACACATGTATGATGTATTTGTATGCTGTATGTCCTTGTGACCTTGGTTTTGACCAGTTACTTTTTTTTCAAGGTCAAAATGGCTAATATCTAAAATATAAAACCTATATTGTCCGGAAACCCATCTTGGCTTTTGTTCTATTTTTTGTTGTTTGAACCACAATAAAGGAGAATTAAACATATATTTACATTTACTTGTAGTGATACTTAAAAAAATGGACCAAGTTTGACCTCAATCCACACCTTTTGCTGTGGACCAATACGGCAATACTACTTTTAAACAATAAAAGCTCTGATTTGACTGTTGTTCAAAGTGGAGAAGATTCTGTTTACCATGTGCACCATGTCTACACATACATTTCATTCATGTGAAAACATTTGTCAATATTTCAGTTGGGAAGACCAATGCCATATACTTGGCTTACCAACAACAATAAACTGACCGAAAAACTTAGGGAGAGGAAACCCAACATCAAAATTATTCAACAGTTGCTAATCTCGAGTTTCCTGCCAGGAAAAACTACATTGACACTCTCGAACTTGATGGCGAAGCAAAAGTGGCTAATATCATGGAGGCCTACCCTTGTTTCTCACAGGGGGTACACGTACGTTACCTTGGTTACAATTGATTTCACATTTTCATCATAATATGATATTTCCCATCATTTAGTGAACTAACAGGGACATAATTAATAATGGTTTAAATCACCACCGTGGATAACTACCATGTATGGGGGCCGATTACAGTAGTAGAGTCCATGGTGAACAATTTTCTCTTTGCTTCGGAGTGGTGTTTAGTATACCTTTACGTATCTTTCACCAATGATCATCGTGTTTCCAGGTAGCAGATGAACTTCGCAGACATATCTCGAACACCAGCATTTTCTCAGAATTTGCATCGGAGTGTAAAGACCGATTTACCACAGTTGTCAACAACCTGTTTCTCTATGGCATGCCAGGAGTCATCAAACCAAAGTTTTACTCACAAGGTTTGCTCAGCAATGATCACTGATTGTGTTCAATTTTATTTGTTTTAAATTTTGTGTATCCCCGGAACAAAGTTCGGCGGATACTATGAATTTGTCATCGTCACGTCCGAGTCCGCTGTGGACACTTTCTTGCGAGCGCTCTACAGGTTGCAAATCTGAACCAATCTCGATAATTTTTCATGGAAACATATCTGATGGTAAGGTCTTGACACCTATTGATTTACGTTGCCATGGTGAACAAATTGGGGCCTGTAGCACGAAAATTTGTGCAAATGCGTTAGCTTTATAGGCCAGGGACGGACGTGACATTAAAACAGTAATGCGCTTACAGACCAGCAAAGAATGGGAAGTTACATTCCAATTGATTCTAATTTATTGACTATGATCTTTGAAATGTTTTAAAGTACATTCTGTGGCACTGAGGACAGGTCAAGAAGCCCACCAGGGGACGGACGTGACAGTGGGGACGGACGTGACATGAACATTCTAATACTTCTTAACAGAAAACTGAAATAGATTCAGTACATCTAATGTTTTCTGATTTGTAGGATGTCCATCCCCCATAATTATGATGTGAGACAATGATTGTCAGCCAACAGATACCAAGCATACAGCAGCCTATCCCTATGGGGACGGACGTGACATGCAAGAGTATTACGGAATCCCGTATCACATTCCTGTCCATGTTGAAACATTTGGGCACATGTGATACTGAAATTGATGTACTCAATTAATATATAGATATATTTGCTTATTTTAAACCCAAGTTCTTCATATTTGAGCAATCAGTATGGATAAAATTATTGGGAAATTATAATCATGAAAAATTACACCCAAAACATTACATAATGCACAATTTCATGTTTTTTGGGAGAAAAAACGAAATGCTTTGAATATTTTGACAAGTTAATGAAATATGAACAATGAAGTGCTCAAAAAGATATAATTTGCATTAAACAACCCCATATCTTATTTATTAATTCTCAGTAATAGTAGAATTAGTTATAATGTTTTCATGATGCTAACGCATTACGGCCATTTTTGCCCATTTTTTACATCAAAAATGTAGAAAATTTAATTTTAATGATAATCAATTTCTGTAAGAAATGTATATGTGTTTTCTCAAGCTTCCACACACTTATTACCATCTGTTTTGGGGAAAAATACAATTAATTTTTTCTAAATTGCATGCATTACAAGAAAAAATCCCATTTGCACAAATTTTCATGCTACAGGCCTTGGTCGATTGTCAAGGCATTTTGGATTTACTAGTGAGGCCTCCCCAATAGTTTTGTCCCCAGTCGAGAGTAATACATGTAGGTCCTTCAGGTCAGGAGTAGCAGATAGTTTTCTTCTGGCTATAACAGCAGTATTCTTGAAAAAGTTAGCATTGAGTTTGCTAATTAGGGCATTTCGGCACGAAATGTCCTTATGGTTTTGTCAGAATTTTTTTTTTTTTTTTTTTTCTTTTTTTTTTTCATTTTTTTTTTTTTTTTTTTTTTTTTTTTTTCACTTTTCGGTTTCCGGACGATAACTTAAGAACGCCTTGACGAATCTTCGAGAAATTTTCACCAGTTATCACATATATAACATAGATGAACCCTATTGTTTTGGAGCCGGCTTCGAGGTCCGGTTAGTCCGTGAGGATGAATTTTGAGTCAAATGGTTTCCGGATGATAACTCGAAAAGTACTTGTGCTACCATTCTGAAACTTGACATATATGTTGATATAGTGTCGCAGAGGAGCCCTATCGATTACGGGGTCAATACCTTGAACGACCTTTGACCCAGGGGCCAAAAACAATTTTGATGAGTCATCCTTGAGGCTCATTGCATATCTCGGAAACGGTGCGTCGTAGAGCGAAACGGACGTTATTTTCGGACTCGTCGACCTAGACAAACATGTCTTAGGGGTATTATGGATGAACTTTGACCTTGACCCAAATTTTTTTCGCCGAGTCGGCATTTTTCGTTTTCTTCGATATCTCGGAAATGGTGTGTCGTAGAGCGAAACGGACGTCATTTTCGGACTCGTCGACCTAGACAAACATGTCTTAAGGGTATTACAGATGACCTTTGACCTTGACCTTGAATTTTTCTGCCGAGTCGGCATTTTTCGTTTTCGTCGATATCTCGGAAACGGTGCGTCGTAGAGCGAAACGGACGTTATTTTCGGACTCGTCGACCTAGACAAACATGTCTAAAGGGTATTATGGATGAACTTTGACCTTGACCCGAATTTTTTTTGCCGAGTCGGCATTTTTCGTTTTCTTCAATATCTCGGAAACGGTGCTTCGTAGAGCGAAACGGACGTTATTTTCGGACTCGTCACCCTAGACAAACATGTCTAAAGGGTATTATGGATGAACTTTGACCTTGACCCGAAATTTTTTTGCCGAGTCAGCATTTTTCGTTTTCTTGGATATCTCGGAAACGGTGCGTCGTAGACCGAAACGGACATTATTTTCGGACTCGTCGACCTAGACAAACATGTCTTAAGGGTATTAGGGATGACCTTTTACCTTGACCTTGAATTTTTCTGCTGAGTCGGCATTTTTCGTTTTCTTCGATATCTCGGAAACGGTTTGTCATAGAGCGAAACGGTCGTTATTTTCGGACTCGTGACACTAGGCAAATATGTCTTAGGGGTATGTAGAGTCAACTTGATCCGTCGTCTTGGATTGAAATGGATGTATCTACATAATCATTTTGGCTGCAGAGTTGTCAGTAATAAACAGTTCACCTGTGATTGTGTTGTGTATCGAAATGCCCCAAGGCCTCTAGGCCTTCACGTCTAGTTAACTCCATTACTATCCAGAGTAATAATAATTAAGCGCAGGAACTTCTATTAATGGAGTCAACAATACATGATTGTATTGTACTAATATTTATCAGTTAAAACTAGACGCTCTCCGGTCGCTGACGACCGCTGGGGTGTATCCCCCGTAGCCCTATCATCCCTGTCGCCTCCGAAATATAGACTCAAGCATTGAAAATTGATGTTACCTTGTTTGATAATACGACCATTATTACAATACATGTACCATCAAATTTCTACTGACCAGAAATTCACCTTTGCTTACATGTACAATCTAGTGGGCAATTTCATTCCCAGCTAATTCCCCATTATTCAGATCCAGATTGACAATTGGTTATGATGGCAATTTGTTGCCTCTAACACATTTTTTTCTTTTTATCTGTGATTATCATTTTGTGTCACTGATAAACTGGTCAGTATCCTTGATCTATTGGGTATTATGGATGAACTTTGACCTTGACCTGAATTTTTTGCCGAGTCGGCATTTTTCGTTTTCGTTGATATCTCGGAAATGGTGCATTGTAGAGCAAACCGGACGTTATTTTCGGACTCGTTGCACTGGCCAAAGATGCCTAGAGGGTGTCAGGGATGACCTTTGACCTTGACCTTAAATTTTTTCGCCGAGTCGGCATTTTTCATTTTCGTCTATATCTAGGAAGTGGTGCTTCGTACAGCGAAACGGGTTCGTCGCCCTGGATATTATAAATCAGTCTTAACATCGAAATGCCTCCAAGGCATCTTTAGGCCTTGACGTCTAGTTGTACATGCAAATTTTAACCTAGATTTCACTGGTTTGTAATTTTTATTGTGTACAGTGCATATACAATTTGTAACTGCAATTTTACCATGTTAAAAGGTGAAAAAATATTTTGATTTCAGATGAAAAGGAGGAAACTGTTTGCTCCCTCCTTGTGCAAATACTGAGGCAGCGGCCTGGCAAAGCAGCAACATTCGTGGTTGCTCGTGATGTATGTTGCTTACAGACAGACACTGACAGCCTTACTCGACAAAAAAAACAATTTTATTGCATTTTGCTTACCAGATTCTATCGGCTTGAATCTGAGAAACACTATTTCTTACTTTGACTTAAATGTGAAAGTGTCAACTTTTGTTTGTTTTTTTGTCGGGTGTAAATAACGAGTTACATGTGATGCAATACCATTGAGTACACTGTGTTTTGTTATTCAGCTTTATGTATGCTCTTCCCATTCATTCACAGGGTGCCACAGATGTCCACAGTCTGGCGAAGTCGAACCATCCCAGATTGATCCTGACGGAAGAAACAATCATGATCTGTGGATTTGGACGCACTTTCGGCATTGTTCGCCGAACAGGGGGCTACTTTAAAGCAGTACTGATAATGATCGGTGTTTACTACACTTTCATGTTGACCTATCCATCCAACCTCGGTGCCGCACTCCTGTTTTTGCAGGAGCAGGTCTTCTGCGATGACCCGCACAGTAGCGATCGCACACCCGTCTACAAGTCTATGGTTAAGAAGTATGAGAAATTTATAAGCCGGTGAAACTTGAGTCGCCGGCCTAGATCAGGGCATCAGGGGATACACCCATGCAGCCACAAACGAATCTAGTTTTCAGGTTACCGCACCTATGTTCCGACAACCTATTGCCGTCGCGTTGCGTCCGTCGTCCGTCCGTCCGTCTGTCCGTTCACATTTTTAGCTTACCGGCCCATATGGGCCAGTAGGCTATTGTCGTGGTTTTTCGTCCGTCGTCCGTCCGGCAAATAACTTTTTTTTGTATTGATGACTTTCTCTGAAAATTTACTTGGACATTCCTTGGGCTAATATCCTGAGCTGTTTTTATCGTTTTTTTTATTCAATCGTTTTTGCTCATTTGGCGGCCATTTTTGCCGAAAAATGGCCAATTTTGGACTTTGGTGGCCATTTTCTCGAAAACTGTCTGATTAGTTTTGAGATTTTTGTTTTTAAGGATTCCCCTAAATGTACCTCTATGATGTATATAAGATTCGTTGTCATTGAATCGCCGGTCTGCGTGTGGCAGCCATTTTGATTTTTTGACGGGTCGGCCAAACAATTTTCTTTTGGCCCGAAGCATGTCACTATCCATTTTGGGTAATTTCCAGCAGAAAGAAAATTCACCCTGTAAAATATTTTGGACTTAGAAAATTTTCACCGACTTTTCCCTTCGTAATATCTGATGTTTTATATTTATATTTGGAAAATCAATACTCTGTGCAATTCTCATGATCAACCGGTAAGCTACAGCACCCTTGGTGCTATGTTTATCTTTAAAGTGTGCGATCCGATCTTTCTAAAAATTTGGGAAAAGATGCATTAAAATAATTCGAGGAGGTAATTTTTATTTTTTTGATTTTTCAAATTTTCTCAAAATGGCGGCCATTTTCGTTGAAAAACGCTCAATTTTGAACTTTGATAGCTATTTTCTCAAAAACTGTCTGATCAGTTTTCAGATTTCTGTTTAAAAAGATTCTTCGTATGTACCTTTGAATCGCCGGTCTTCGTGTGGAGGCCATTTTGAATTTTTGACGGATCGGCAAAAAAAAATTTTGTTTTCCCCAAATCGCATTATTATCCATTTTGGGCCATTTCTAGGCACACAAAAAATTGCACCCTTTGAAAAAAAATTTTAACTTGGAAAATTTTCGGCACTTTTTTCCTTCATAATGGGTGCTGCCAGAACTGTACTCATAGAAAGCCCGCAGATAGAGCTTAGGTATTGGCACTTTCAAAAAGGAAGTCATATATGGCGACTTGTGTGGTGATCTTGAAATTGACCTTTGATGACCTTGAAAGGTCAAATCAGTCATTTTTGGGTCAAAAAATGTCCAAATTTGCTTCTACAGACGAGGTTATTGCAGATAGAGCTTGTGTTTGCATTATGAGCATATAGGAAGTCGTATATGGAACAACTAATGATGACGTTGAACTTGACCTCGGATGACCTTGAGTGCGAAATGTCTGACATGGAATGTGTAACTTGGCCGCTGAGGTTCAAAGGCTCGCACCTAGAGGTTAGGATTATATTATAAGAAAATAAAAATAAGAAGTGGCACATCTAATTGGTGACCTTAGATTTGACCTTAGACGACCTTGAAGGCTAAATCTCAAAGTCTAACCTGAAATGTGTAAATTGGCCTCTACAGACTAAATAATTGTTACTAGGACTTATATGTTTGTATTATGAACATATAGAAAGTTCTATGCAGTACACATAGTTCTATGCAGTACACATAGTCCACAAAAATGACCTTGGTTGTCACCTGCAATGCTCAAAACCAAAATTGTCTGGTAACCTGTCATAGCCCTTGGGCTAATTTTTAGCTTACCGCCCCATATGGGCCGATAAGCTATTGTCGTGGTTTTTCGTCTGTCGTCCGTCGTCTGTCCGTCTGTCTGTCTGGCTGTCTGTTTTCAACTGTCTGATCAGTTTTCAGATATTTGTTTCAAAAGATTCCCCTTATGCACCTCTATGGTGTGTATGAGATTTGTTACTCTTGAATCGCCAGTCTGCGTGTGGCAGCCATTCGGTCCAAATCGCGTTACTATTCATTTTGGGTGATTTCATTCAAATAAATTTTGGACTTGGAAAATTTTCACTGATTTTTCTCTTCATAATGGGAGCTGCCGGAACTGTACTCATAGAACGCTTTAGGATAGAGCTTATATATTGGCATTTTCAAATGGGAATTCATATATGACGACCTGGTGGTGATCTTGAATTTGACCTTTGATAAGGTCAACATAGCCTTTTAATGGTAAAAAAATCCCCAAATGTGCCTCTACAGATGAAATGCTTGTAGGTAGAGCTATGTTTGCATTATGGACATATAGAAGACCTATATGGCACAAAATAATACCTTGAGCTTGACCTCGGATGACCTTGAGTGCTAAATGTTTGGTGTGGAATGTGTAAATTGGCCTCAGCCGCTCAAACTATTGCACCTAGAGAGATATTATGTGCCAATACTTAGGCTCTATCTTGAAGAGTTCCAGGAGTTAACTCCACTATAAGCTCCCATTGTGAAGGAAAATTGGGTTATAGGATTGTTGCCTTTGAAATGATGGTCTGTAAATATATGTCATTAACGAAAAACAAACTTTCAAGATGTAACTTGAGTTCGTGTCATAGTCCATACAGAAAATGTGTGTTCGGCAACATTTACGAACATATTTTGACAATGGTATAACAATTTATACTTCGGAAAATCGATACTCTGCAATTCTCGTGATCTGCCGATAAGCTACAGCACCCTTGGTGCTATGTTTTCCTTTAATATGTTTGCAAAACAATATGCATGTACGTGTACGAATCCAACATACTGTATATTGGTCCTATAGAAGTATGGACCTTAATCAGGCCAAGGGTGCCACGTCTTCGTTTAAGAACGTTAATTTGTATTTAGGCACATGGCATGTATAATGACAGTATAGGAGGTATTATACTCACGATTTTTGCATTGGTATAATATATTATTGTATATTTTTTGAGATTTTTTTCACATTTGCACTTATTAGGATCAGCAGGGCCGGTATATTTTAGTTGTGGTTTTCTTGAAGTGTGACCTTACTTACATTGCTACAGCAAGTAAAATAATGCTTTCTCAAACCAAGTGTGTACAATTCTCAATTTCAGAAGCCACCTGTTATTCCAAAACAAGAAAATAAGATTTACTTTCTCACCAGAGGAGAATGGCTAGATTATTCACGGAAAGTGAGATATTTTTTCCTACTTGTAGATATTTTCACTTACAGTGTCTTCTTGAATGCAGATTGTGCTTTTCTTGAATGTAGAATATGTATTTTCTTGTTTCAAGTTCATTATTGTTCAGATAAGATAATTTTTTGACTTGTTTCAGGAAATAAAATCTTGACCACTAAGAAGATTTTCTTGTTTTTGTTGGAAAAAATCTTGTGAGAAACTGTGATCTAGAAAAAAATGGCTTGAAATTAGATTAAAAGTAGATCGAGTTATCTTGGTTGAATGCGTATATGCTCGTTTCTGGAAATAAAATCTTGAATTCTTGTAAATCATTCTATTCACAAGAAAATAAAATCCCTAAATATTCCCAAAACTAGATTTTCTTAGGAATAATCGTTCGTATTTAGTTCTTGCATTAAGAAAATTTAGGCTTAAAAATTAGATTTACCACACTTGCTATTCTCCCAAGATTTATTTTCTTTCTTGAAGTTTTTTTTTCTGAAACTCAGATATTTTTTTTTACTGTGTGGGAGTTGCGAAGCACCCTGGCATCATGTGTGCAACCTGGCCATCCCGTATATGCACTTAGTATAGTCAGTTCATGGTCTACAACCAGCTGCAAGATGGGGAAATCAATCGTTCATTATATATTTACCAATATAATTTTGATAATGCATGTTCAACAATGATAACATTTAACATTTGGATTTGTGACCGTTGTATGCAAGCAATAAGCTTACCTGCAGTTGGATTGAAGGATAACCTTTCCGGTTATAGTAGTCTTTTTCACCGTTTAGAACTGAACCAATTCTAACGTGAGTGCCATTCAGAAAACCTATGACACCAGGGAAGCCCGATTTCTGTTCAATTTCTGTAGATATTTCATGTCTTCTCTGAGCATCTGGCCATCTTATAAGCTGCAAAGCAATGTTTATAGGTCAACTGGCATATTTCAGTGCACCTTTACAAGGTATTCCATTATTACTATCAGTAGTATTTCTTTATACTGATATTATTCATTTCATTTATTGTTCGAATCAGGGTATTAAAAAAAGTCACCGAAACAATTTTCAATTGGAACAGCCTGTGTATATTTACATTTAGACGTCAAGGTGTAAAGATGCGTTGGAGGCATTTCGGTGTCAAGTCTTAACATATAATATTTATAACATGTTTGCCACGGGCTCTACAACACATCGTTTCCAAGACATTGACGAAAATGAAAAATGTCGAGTCAGCAAAAAAGCTGAGGTCGAGATAAAAAAAAAATCCATAATATCCCTTGGACATATTTGTCTAGGGCGACAAATCGGAAAATAATGTCTGTTTTGCTCTACGCAGCACCGTTTGCGACATATTAAGGAAAATGAAAAATGCTGATTCAGCGAAGAAATTCAAGGTCAAAGTTCATCCCTAATACCCTTAAGACATGTTTGTCTAGGGCCAGGAGTCTTAAAATAACGTCCATTTCCCTCTACGACGCACCGATTCTGAGATTGTGCCGAAAACAGAAAATGCCGACTTAGCGAAATATTCAAGGTCAAGGTGAAAAGCCATCCATAATACACATGATATGTTTGTCTAGCGCGACGAGTCCGAAAATAATATCCTTTTCACTCTACGAGGCGCCGTTTCCGAGATATCGACGAGAACGAAAAATGCCCACTCACCCAAAAAATTCAAGGTCAAGGTCAAAGGTCATCCCTAACATACACCTGTTTGTTTAGTGAGACGACTCTGAAAATAATGCCCTGTTCGCTCTATGAGGCACCGTTTGTGAGATATGGACGAAAACGAAAAATGCCGACTCAGTAAAAAAAAAAATTAATGTCAAAGGTCATCCCTAATACACCTTACATATGCTTGTTTAGCGCGACGAGTGTGGAAATAAAGTCCGTTCCGCTCTACGACGCACCGTTTCCGACATATGCCGGGAACCTCAAAGATGTCTTGGCGAAAACTCTTCCAATCTCTAGGTCGGAGGTGGTTTGACAGATTGATCCAAAAATCAATAGGGTTCTTCCCTGTTGGTATATGAACCTCCATGCAAAGTTCTGCAGCCATTGAGTATATATTTTCCGAGTTATCGTGCGGAAAGAAAAATCCACATGGAAAAACAATAGCGTTTTTCCACATAATATATCTGACCAATGCTGAAAATTTGGCGAAGATACATCGAGGCGAACGAAAGTTATCGGTCGGAAACCAAAACGGCGGTAAAAAAAATCTGCTAACACCATGAGGCATTTCTTCAATGCCGTAATAAGTACAGGCCTAAGCCAGCTTAGAGAGCTAAAGAATAAAGATTCACCCGATTTTGTAATCCTGTCAAGGCTGAGGAGACTTTCAGTATTATTGCATGGACTGTAGATTGAGCGACACCAAATAACAGTGCTACCTCCCTCATAGCATCTTGGTTGGAGAGATAGCTGAGAAAGATCAGAAGCTGTTTTTCTGCAGTAATTGGCATGAAGCCACCGACATTCTTGCTCTGGATGATTGGTCCTACGAATCCCAAAAGAGTCTCGAAGACATGCCTGCTCACTCTGTAATGTTTCATGAAATACACCTCATTATCGCCCACCATTTCACCAACTATGTCATGATACCCCAACACTTTGGGTACGTGACGTTTCATCGTGGAAAGAAGCGCATGTTGGTTTGTCGTTCTTAGCAGATATGCATCATTTTCACTGTCATCATCGATCAAAATTTCCAGAACAGCGATAAAAAGCCGATGGAAGCTCCGAAAATGCGCCATGTTGAACGGAACAAAACCCCACCAGAGGACGTTTTGGCGACAAGAGTGACTAGACATGCGCAGTTCACATTTCCTCAACGAACTAGAGTCCGCGCCCGAAGTCGACCTGTATGTCTTGTCAGCAAAGTTCACAATGTCTCACGCACGTGGAAACGGTCAGGTGATCGACACGGCTGGCTTATCTTACCACAAGTTGAGCATTATCATGCAGAGTCGTCACACGTCAAGCTGTAAACAGGTTATCGACTGGTATATATGAACAAAAAAGTAGTGGAAGGGATCCACTCTGTTGTCATATCTTCAACTTCGACAATAGTCATGCATTGTTTTGTGTACTGCCCACGAAATGACGAGTGGGCGGGATCTATTCAAGTTCATTAGTTCTAGATGTAACATGCCCGAGAAAGAGACTTCAAGCATACGTCTACGTATGCATTTGAACATGTCACATAGATTCAATGGTAAAGCAGTATAAATTCCTGATATTTCACGTGTTTATTACACCCTCAGTCAGTTTCGCCGCTGTCGTCTGTATGTATCATGTACTAACTCTTTAAACATGCGTTCATCTGCGGTGCTTCCATGTAAATATAGATCTTCTCCAAATTTATAGCTTAGTGCGGTTTACACAGTATAACGGTTCGTACGAAACAACATGAATTTGGTGTCCCTACAGTCCCATATAGGTGCCGGTGGAGCAAGGTGCATTCCGGAGGAATACCGGGGTTGAACGGCCTCTACACCGTGTTGACGCCGTGTTGACGTCGGAACGAGTCGCGATGTGACGAGATGCTCCGGGATTGAAAATGGCGCACCGCAGGTGTCCGTCAGTTGAGCCCGGAGGTTTTGGACTGTCAAAAACATCCGGGATGCACCGGCTCTGTGACTAATTCCGGCATGCACCGTGTGAACGCCGTGTTGGCGACGTGATGAAACGTAGCGGCGCCGGTGAGTTTCGGATGACGCCGTGGTGAACCTGGGTCCCATAGATATTACATTAACAATATTGGGTAGTCAAACTGAAAACAATATAGAGTGAATGAAGGGTGAATCGTGTGAACTAATGTGTTTTTTAACAGCATTTTAATATGTGCATTCGTTCCAAAGTTATGATGATTTATTCAAATTATTTCCGGCCAAATTTAACACTATTATTCATGACATCACACCAGTGTAACTATTTTATTTACTTATATTTGGATGCTAAATCTGGATTTGATATATTATCACAAAATATATTGCCATGTGGCGTCGCAATGAAAAATATACCGTGAATATGTGGAGTTGAACATCGCCAGAGCAACCATCCCTTAGAAACTGCCCGACGGTCACCTACACTACGGGGATGAGTGGACCTACGGCTCCTCCCCCAGTCCTCGCAAGTCCGCAGACGCCAGTGGTCCCCGCAATGGGATCCGCGCCTGCACAGCGACTTGGGGGCACCACGCCGGCTGCAGCTCCGACCGTTCCGGCGGCTGGAGTTAGTGCTGCGTGGTCTGGTTATCCTGGCAGTCAGGGTGCACCGGGCATACAGTGGCAACCGGCGGCTCCGGCCGCGAGCTACGCCAGTTTTGCCGCCCCGTCTGGAGCCTACCCAGTAGGTTCGACGGGAGTCCCGGCCGCACCAAGTCAGGGTAGTGAGATAGCGGGTATGTACCCGACGGCAAGTGCGAACTACCCTGCCCCCGTGCCAGCGGCGTCGATGTCTGCCCCAGCGGACTCCGCCGTGGGAGCAAGTAGTACCCGGGCCTTGCCGGCTTACACTGCCGACCCCGGAGCCGGTTACGCCGGTCGCGTGTGCTCACCCCGTGACAAGGCATCCGACCAGTCCTCGTGGCGGAAATGGTTCAACGGGGACAACGCCGATTTGGAGGACTACCTACTCCAGATCTGGCGGACGGTGGTGTATGAAGGATGGACCCAGTTTGAGGCAGGGCATATCCTCTCGGGGAGCTTAGAGGGTGAAGCTCTCCGGGTTATGCAGTGTCTGCCGGTGGGAGCAGTAACTTTCGGCGAGGTTGTCCGACAACTACGCCTACTGTTCACGCCGACGACAAACAGGTGGCAGTTTGAATGGGAGTTCAAAGCGCGGATCCGCCTACCGACTGAATCCGTAACCGATTATGCTTTCAATTTGCGCATACTCGGCCAGAGGGCTTATCCGGACATGGATGCCAGTCGGTTTGAGCCGATGCTGATCGATCAGTTCATCGATGGCCATACCATATTTCGTACGGGCTGGCCACCCATGAAAAACGGTCGATGGAGGAGGCGGTCAACTCCGCCATTGCGTTAGAGGTAGCTGCCCGTCCCAGACAGATGCCTCCGGCCTCGGCTACGGCCCCGGTTGTACCGACGCAAGTGGCGGCTCCGTCTCCGGCTGCAGCATCGCAGGTGACCACATGGGCAGGCCCGGCTCCCCGGGCGACCCCTGTGGAGTCCAACCCCCCGTGGGTTGGTTCACCGGCACCCCAACAAGGGATGCCTGTTCAAGCGGCACCAGCTGTCGCTTCGTGCCCGTCCGCGGACGAGTGTGACTATGAGGAGTATGATTTCGGCACCGCGCAGATGATTGCGTACTGTGCTGGAACTGACTCTCCGGGCCCCGCCGAGTGTTGTGCGTTCGCCTCCGGACCAGCTCAGAACCGTCCCTGCTATTTCTGCGGAAAACAGGGACACTTTTGGCTGAAGTCTCCGGACCTGCTGGAGCGCCTGCGGGCACGCGGACACCAGGGGAATCTTCCCAATCCGCGCCGGAGCAGCTATCCTCGGCCTGGTCCGCAGGGACAGCAAGGCCGCCCCTCTCAGAAGGGAAACTGAAATCGGACGTGGTGGCGGCCAACACCGCGTCCGAGGACAGTAGTTCCGTGGTGCCGGACGCCTCCTCACCCGCTGATGAGCCGGACGACTCTCAAGTAGATATAACTTCTCCGGAAGTGGTCCTTGAGGATCAGTCTAGCTCCTCCGCGGCTGAGGCGGACAACGAGGACTCCATAGCTGAGCCCAGTGTTCCGGATTATTCTGATCGTCCGGTGTGCGCACTGGTGAAGGACCCCTGCTGGTACCTGCCCCTGTCTTTTGGACGGGAGCTGGTCCGGTTCCTCGTAGACTCTGGCTCGGAGGTTACCATCGTAGCCACTGGAACTTTAAAGCGTGAGCCAGCACTCCGCGACACGGTGTTGCGGGGTCCCGGGCGTCACACGCTCCACGGAGCGGGTAACAATAGCATCCGTATCCACGGTATAATCGATCTGCCTATTACTCTTGGGGACAAGATGTATATAACAGAGGCAATCGTCGCGGTTATCGGAGCGCCTGGGATTATTGGAATGAACTTTCTGCGGATCCACCGGGTAATCACTAACTTCTGTTCTGGCGAGCTCCGGATGGGAGAGGACACTCATTTTCTCTTCCGCTCGGGTTCGAGCAAGTCATTTCAACTCCGGGCGGCATGTACTATGGTAGTGCCGCCTATGAGCGAGATGATCATTGAGGCGAGGCCGCGTCGTCCCCGCATGCCCCTCGATGGTTGTCCGTGTGTAGTACAGCCGGTGAGCAGTTTTGCCCAGAGAACCGGACTCGTGCTGGGTGGGGCTCTGGTCAAGTCCAATGCCCACACGATGCCCATCCTTGTGGCAAATCCCACGGATGCAGCACGGTTGTGTAGTGGCTACTGCAGCACCCGCGTCGTCGAGTCGTGTCATCCCCGACGATCCTGTCTGCCGCGCTGCGTGCACAGCGGCGGCCGCCGGAGATGATCCGTTCACCCTGCTGGACCATCTGGAATCTACGGTTCCGAAGGACTGGCTAGATGAAGAACAGCGTCAAGCTCTCCGCAAGCTGCCGGCAGTTTGCGGATGTGTTCATGAGTCCGGACGGTGCGGTAGGCAAGACGGACGTTGCCAAACACCGCATCGACCTCCTAGACGAGCGTCCTATCAAACAGCGTCTACGGCGAGCAGCGATCGTGCACCAAGAGGTCATAGACCGGGAGGTGCAGAAGATGCTCGAGCTAGACATCATCGAACCCAGTGATAGCCCTTGGGCGAGTCTTGTGGTTATGGTGAAGAAGAAGGACGGCTCGTGGAGGTTCTGCGTGGATTATCAGAAGCTAAACGATGCCACGCGGAAGGACTCATATCCTCTCCCGCACATCGAGGATACCTTCGATTCCCTGGCTGGATCACACTACTTTTGTGCTTTGGATCTGGCCTCCGGGTATTGGCAGGTTGAGATGGAGGAGAGTGATAGGGCGAAGACTGCCTTCGTTACCAAGAACGGGCTTTACCAGTTTAAGGTAATGCCGTTCGGGCTTTGTAACGCGTCAGCAACGTTCGAGCGCCTCATGGAGATGGTCCTCAAAGGGTTCCTCTTGAAGCGATGTATGGTCTACATTGACGATGTCGTCGTGTATGGCTGGTCATTCGAGGAAACCCTCACCAACCTCCAGATGATGCTCCATCGCATGCGCTGAGCAGACCTTAAATTGAAGCCAAGTAAGTGCGAAATGTTCGCACAGGAGGTATTGTACTTGGGCTTCATGGTAACGGGCACCGGAGTTAGACCAGACCCCAAGAAGCTAGAGGCCGTCAAGAACTGGCCTCAGCCTTGCAACGTGGCATACGTGAGGTCCTTTTTGGGCTTCGCGAGCTACCACCGCCGGTTTGTGCGAGGCTTTGCAGAGATCGCGCGCCCCCTTACTAGCCTCACAGAGAAGGGCGTCGATTTCGTCTGGTCGGCTGAGCAGGAAGTTGCCTTCTCGGCGCTCCGGCATGCTTTGGCAGATGCGACGGTGCTGCGGCACCCCCGTCCGGATTGCGAGTTCATCCTAGACACTGACGCGAGTAACTTTGCACTCGGCGGTGTCCTCTCGCAGGTCGTGGACGGGCAAGAGCGGGTAGTAGCTTATGCGAGTGTGGCTTTGAGTCGCTGTCAAATGAACTACTGTACCACTCACCGTGAGCTGCTCGCGGTGGTAACAATGACCAAGCGGTTCCGGCATTACTCGTTGGGACGCCATTTCCGCTTGCGGACTGACCACAGTTCGCTGAGATGGCTTCTCAACTATAGTGAAGCCGATGGCTTGGTGGTGCGGTGGCTCGTCAAACTCCAGGAGTATGACATGAAGATTGAGCACCGTGCCGGTAAGTTGCACGGCAACGCGGACGGCCTGTCCCGTTGTCATAAGTGCAAGAATCCTAACTGTGCCGGGATGGCTCCGTCCCCACACGACGTGGATTCCTCCTCAGACTCGGAATTGGACCTTCCGGGAAGACCGCAGGCTGCCGCCCCCTATAACAACACGGCGGCCGGAGCGTCCAGGGCTCACCTCCACGCGCTGACCCGCCGGCAACGGCGAGGGCGTCCCGCATCTGAACCGGAGGTGCGGTCCAGCTCCAGCGAGTCCTCCTCGAGTCCGGCAGTGTACTCCTCGTGGGTACCCTCCGCGTCCTCGGACGAGTCTGAGTATGAGCGGTCCTTACCCCCAGGGATGATGGCTGCTGCTGCGCAGTCAGACGTGCCGGATCCGGAGGAGCCTGCCTACTTGGGTGGCTACTCTCCGGCACAGTTGATTGCGAAGCAGAGAGCTGACAGTGCTCTGGCACCGGTAATTACAGCCCTTGAGGCCGGCCAGAAACCTTCGAAGGATGAGCGGAAGACCTACCGGGAGGAGACCCAGTCTCTTATCTCCCAGTGGGAAAGACTCTCCTTGAAGGATGGCCTTTTATACCGGCGCTATGAGCCACCGAGACCACTGCCACAGGTTTGGCAGTTGGTGCTTCCGGCGGAGCTGCGGAAAGAAGTGCTCCATCAGTTGCATGACCTCCGGGTGACCGGTCACTTGGGAATCCGGAGGACCGTCCATAGGCTACAACAGCGCTTTCCCTGGCCTGGTAGCAGTTTGGACATGCAACGATGGTGCGTAGCCTGCCCTCGGTGTCAAGCTCGTAAAGGAGTTCCGGCTTCTGGACGCCACCCCTTAACCACGGTTAAGGCTGGCGCTCCGTTCAACCGGATAGCGCTAGATATACTGGATACCCATCGGGTCACCCCAGGTGGTTTCCGGTACATTCTGGTGATATCCGACTATTTTACCAAATATACCGATGCGTACCCACTGCGCCGCCAGACTGCGGACGAGGTAGCTCGGTTGCTGGTGAATAGGTGGGTGGTGTACCATGGTGTACCTAAGCAGGTACATTCGGATCAGGGCACGCAATTTGAGAGCAACCTGTTCCGGAGCCTAGCACAGATGCTAGGGAGTTCCAAGGTGCGTACCACCCCTTACAGGCCCCAGTCGGATGGACAGGTTGGACGCTTTAACCGGTCTGTCCTGAACATGCTGGCGGCCTTTGTGAACGATCGTGCGAATGATTGGGATGACCACCTCCCGTATGTCTTAATGGCGTACAGGTTGTCGGTCCACTCTTCGACCGAAGTTACTCCGCACGCGATGTTGTACGGCCGGGAACTCAATCTGCCCGTGGATATCATGTATCCAACTGCGGCGGAGACCGGTGCGGTGCCCCACTGCGGTCCGGAGTACGTCGAGTGGGTTCGCCGTGCCCTGGCGAACGCCCATGATTTCGCGCGAGCGCGCCTGGACAAGTCTGCTATCCGGCAGAAGCGTGCTTATGATGCCCATGCCAAGGCTAGGCCCGCGTTTGCGGTAGGAGACAAGGTGCGTTATTATTATCCACCGCTGAAGCAAGGCAACAAGTTTGCTAAGCCGTGGATAGGCCCGTTTACGGTACTGAAGCAGGTTACGGACGTGGACTACCAGATCCGGAGGGACTCCGACCCGGATAGGGTTCTGGTGGTTCACATAGACAACCTGAAGGAACTGGATGACGCTCCCTTAGGGGATCCGTCCGGTCAGCATCTGCGGACTCCGGACGAACGTGTGCGCCGGATGGTGGGTCTCCTGGACCTCTCTGACCCGTCCGATGACGGTCCGGATGTAGAACCACCATATCTTGGCGATCCGCAGGTACCCCCGCTCCCTCCACCACCTGCGGATGACGGGCGGCCACGCCGGAAACCTCGTGCGCCGTCCCGATATGGGTGGGACTAACGTTCCGCCCATGCGGATGCGTATGCGGTATCCATCTATCACACCAGGGATGGATTTCAGGTCGTTCTGTGAGGATCCGCACGACTTTCCTCCGTGAGCAGCTACTTTGTGGCTATCTCCGGAGTTGAGGTCCGCGGACATCTTTGCGTCGGAATGCCGCCGCTCCGCATCCACCCTCCCGTAGTTTTCAGCGCTAGGGATGTGCGGCAACCCTATCCACATCAGTTTGCCTGCTGTCCGGCGTAGTTAACACAGTGGCTACGCTGGCCGTACGACTTTTGTGGATCTGCCGGACGCCCCTGGTCCCGGAACAACCTCTTATATGGCCAGACTGAAGGTTGGGATTTACGTCCGCTGCGGGAGAAGCGCTTTCCCACGGATTTGGGGAACTGGCTCTGGACGCAGGGTTAGTATCCGGATGTGAGGACTGATGTCCGCGGTTCGTTCGCAGGACTCGTCCGGCACTCCGGACACTTTAAGATAACGCATTTCGGTGTGTTATCCCCCGACAGCCACTACTGTACGTAGCTATAGTAGTTTAAGGTTTCTAACGGCAGGAAACTGCTTACCATTATTTTATAATGGACCGGCTGTTAAGCCCGCGTGTGCGGACCAGCCGCGGCAGTGGGGGACGCTCATTTTCGTCCGGATCGTACCTTATAATACGCGGTCCAGCCGGAATGACCGAAGCCCCGGCCTCCTTCCGAGAAGGGGGTCGTATTTTACATGCGTAGCATACTTTGTGGCTTTTAATCCGGATTTGTATCATTGGATAAGGTCAATATGCCTTTTATGGTAATCGTCTGGCCTGGACTCCGTTCGCGGGCAGCTCCGGACGACCGCCGGCTATTGATTTCACCATGTTTGGGATCCTCTAGATTGGGCGCCGGCATGAAGGGTTTGCCCCCTAACTATCGAGGTTATGGCCCATGCCGGCCCCGCGTCTAATTTATTGGTTCCGCGCTCCGGGAGTCATTTCCTTTGGCTCTGGGTTTGACCGGACACCGCTCCGCGGTCGGGCTGGACGTTGGGGTACCTAGTGGGCGCGTTGCAAACGCTCATAGGAAGCCCAACAGTCCGTCCGGCTGCCTTGGGCATGTCCGATCGCCTTGTAAGCGTAACAGCGGCTATGGGGAGTGATTTTGTTTATTTTCCATCTCATGTTATCATTTTTGAGTGGATTATATAAGCCACAAGTATGCGTGCATGCCGTGGAAACGCTATTCTCATTTATTCAATCGTGCATTGAGATAAGTTTAGTGATATATCTTTTTCCTGGTGCTTAAGAGGGGTTTAAGAGATTGTGTTTTGTGTATCAGAAGCTTGTTGTGCCGTGATCTATGAAAAAGCAGGCGAACGGTGATGGATTTGTTTTCATCGCTGGTTCGAACAGTGTAGATTTATTTACATTGTTGTAAGGTGGACATACTCGTTACATCCACAAGTAGATTGACTTCTGATACATTGTATACAATCTCTATCCTAGCATAAGCTAATGACTGATTTTAATTACTTTGTTTAATCCCCCGGGATGGCCGGTACTTTTTGCCGCCCGATACATGGAGTGATAGAAGACACCGGGGGGAGATGCGTGTATATGTATAAGCCTATTGTTACAAAACGTTACGAGTCTGAGTATGAGCGGTCCTTACCCCCAGGGGTGATGGCTGCTGCTGCGCAGTCAGACGTGCCGGATCCGGAGGAGCCTGCCTCTTTGGGTGGCTACTCTCCGGCACAGTTGATTGCGAAGCAGAGAGCTGACAGTGCTCTGGCACCGGTAATTACAGCCCTTGAGGCCGGCCAGAAACCTTCGAAGGATGAGCGGAAGACCTACCGGGAGGAGACCCAGTCTCTTATCTCCCAGTGGGAAAGACTCTCCTTGAAGGATGGCCTTTTATACCGGCGCTATGAGCCACCGAGACCACTGCCACCGGTTTGGCAGTTGGTGCTTCCGGCGGAGCTGCGGAAAGAAGTGCTCCATCAGTTGCATGACCTCCGGGTGACCGGTCACTTGGGAATCCGGAGGACCGTCCATAGGCTACAACAGCGCTTTCCCTGGCCTGGTAGCAGTTTGGACATGCAACGATGGTGCGCAGCCTGCCCTCGGTGTCAAGCTCGTAAAGGAGTTCCGGCTCCTGGACGCCACCCCTTAACCACGGTTGAGGCTGGCGCTCCGTTCGACCGGATAGCGCTAGATATATTGGATACCCATCGGGTCACCCCAGGTGGTTTCCGGTACATTCTGGTGATATCCGACTATTTTACCAAATATACCGACGCGTACCCACTGCGCCGCCAGACTGCGGACGAGGTAGCTCGGTTGCTGGTGAATAGGTGGGTGGTGTACCATGGTGTACCTAAGCAGGTACATTCGGATCAGGGCACGCAATTTGAGAGCAACCTATTCCGGAGCCTAGCACAGATGCTAGGGAGTTCCAAGGTGCGTACCACCCCTTACAGGCCCCAGTCGGATGGACAGGTTGGACGCTTTAACCGGTCTGTCCTGAACATGCTGGCGGCCTTTGTGAACGATCGTGCGAATGATTGGGATGACCACCTCCCGTATGTCTTAATGGCGTACAGGTTGTCGGTCCACTCTTCGACCGGAGTTACTCCGCACGCGATGTTGTACGGCCGGGAACTCAATCTGCCCGTGGATATCATGTATCCAACTGCGGCGGAGACCGGTGCGGTGCCCCACTGCGGTCCGGAGTACGTCGAGTGGGTTCGCCGTGCCCTGGCGAACGCCCATGATTTCGCGCGAGTGCGCCTGGACAAGTCTGCTATCCGGCAGAAGCGTGCTTATGATGCCCATGCCAAGGCTAGGCCCGCGTTTGCGGTAGGAGACAAGGTGCGTTATTATTATCCACCGCTGAAGCAAGGCAACAAGTTTGCTAAGCCGTGGATAGGCCCGTTTACGGTACTGAAGCAGGTTACGGACGTGGACTACCAGATCCGGAGGGACTCCGACCCGGATAGGGTTCTGGTGGTTCACATAGACAACCTGAAGGAACTGGATGACGCTCCCTTAGGGGATCCGTCCGGTCAGCATCTGCGGACTTCGGACGAACGTGTGCGCCGGATGGTGGGTCTCCTGGACCTCTCTGACCCGTCCGATGACGGTCCGGATGTAGAACCACCATATCTTGGCGATCCGCAGGTACCCCCGCTCCCTCCACCACCTGCGGATGACGGGCGGCCACGCCGGAAACCTCGTGCGCCGTCCCGATATGGGTGGGACTAACGTTCCGCCCATGCGGATGCGTATGTGGTATCCATCTATCACACCAGGGATGGATTTCAGGTCGTTCTGTGAGGATCCGCACGACTTTCCTCCGTGAGCAGCTACTTTGTGGCTATCTCCGGAGTTGAGGTCCGCGGACATCTTTGCATCGGAACGCCGCCGCTCCGCATCTGCCCTCCCGTAGTTTTCAGCGCTAGGGATGTGCGGCAACCCTATCCACATCAGTTTGCCTGCTGTCCGGCGTAGTTAACACAGTGGCTACGCTGGCCGTACGACTTTTGTGGATCTGCCGGACGCCCCTGGTCCCGGAACAACCTCTTATATGGCCAGACTGAAGGTTGGGATTTACGTCCGCTGCGGGAGAAGCGCTTTCCCACGGATTTGGGGAACTGGCTCTGGACGCAGGGTTAGTATCCGGATGTGAGGACTGATGTCCGTGGTTCGTTCGCAGGACTCGTCCGGCACCCCGGACACTTTAAGAAAACGCATTTCGGTGTATTATCCCCCGACAGCCACTACTGTACGTAGCTATAGTAGTTTAAGGTTTCTAACGGCAGGAAACTGCTTACCATTATTTTATAATGGACCGGCTGTTAAGCCCGCGTGTGCGGACCAGCCGCGGCAGTGGGGGACGCTCATTTTCGTCCGGATCGTATCGTCCAAATTCCGGCCTCGGAGCAAGGAGCCGGCTCGGAAGACACCGCGAAGAAGGATGATGGGTTTGTTACGCCCATCTCCAAGCGTACGCGGGCCTGAGCTAAAGAAGTTGCCCGGAAACAGTGGGAGGCCCAACAGAAATTGGAGGCCTCTAACCGTGGGCAACCCGAGTCCGATCCCGAGGGAAAGGACCCAGCCGATCCTCCGCCGAGGAAGAAGAGAAAGCGGAACCACCGGAAACGCAAGTCCGGTGGTGCCCCGCCCCAGTCCGGACCTAAGCCGCTGGCGCCTAAGCCGGACGGCAAGTCAGGGTCCTCCGCCAAGTCCGGAGGTGCCAATGTGCCAAATCCTTCGGGAAGCGGCGCGGATGGTACCTCCGCAAAGTCCGACCGGGGTCCGGGAGGTTCCCGTAAGAAGGCACCCTCCGGGGCACCAAAAGGAACCTCCTCCGACAAAACCTCCGGACAATCTAAGCCGTCCGGAGCTGCTGAGACCGGTTCTAGTCCGGTGGATAAAGGGCGGCCCTTTCCACAGAAAGGATATCTCCGGTTGGAGCTCCTTCGCCGGCAAGCGGTAAAGGACGGGGCTACGGACCTGTCCGACGCCGCACTGGACGCGGGGTGGCGGGCTTATTGCGACGAACAGCAGCGAGCCGCCGCTCAGCAGCGCGCGGAGAGTGAGCCTCGACAACCCAGGTCGAGCGGTCGTTCGGGGACGTCCAAACAGAAGCGGTCGTCCTCCGAGCAGCCTTCTATCCAGAGGCTGCGGGCTGGTATGGGCCCCGAGCTCCCTGGTGTGCGTCAAGGGCACACTTTCCTGGCGAGGTATGGCAGGGACGCCTACAACCGACGTTAGTCGGAGGCGGGTATGGCGGCTGACGCGCCTTTCACAAGGCCTCGTCCACTGACGGACGAGGAGCGCGCCGGGCTACCACCCATGACGGAGAGAGGCGTGTTTTGCCCTCTCTGCCCGGAGTCCCTGGACGGGTATAAGGACCCGCACCGTGCGCTCAACCGGGATCATAGGTACCCTTCCTACGACCATTTGAGCCGGCACATTGAGGGGTACCATTACCCCTGGGTGAAGTTGTTTTTCTGTCGATGGTGCTACTCCCGTAGCCCTGAGGAGAGATACTTCCCCAGTTTAGAGGCCTTGAACAGCCACCGCGCCGGTGCTCACTACGGTGAGGGACTGCACACCGGCGAGGAGGAAGTTGGGCCTGTATTCAATTTTGGATACATTCCACCTCGGGTGGCGATGTAGTCATGGACGGCGAGACACCGTATCTTCCTTTACGGTTCATGGCGCTTCGCACAACGCGCCATGGACGATGCATGGAAAGAGTCTGGCGTCATGTCCACGGGCTCGAGCTACACAGCTCGCCTGACGGCATCGATGGACAAGACCCCGACCGGAGTACCAGGCGGCGGAAGCTGCCCGGACAGCAGCAGAGGCTGTCCGTCAACCGCCTGCTGCTCAAGTAATGGAAGGACGGCACCGGGTTACCATGATCGTGTTGTAGATGCCGCGTCCCCCAAGCGTCGGCCCCAGTCAAAGACTCAGGGGAAAGGCTCGTCCGCCGGAACCGCTCCGGTCCGGATGCCGCCCCTGCAGTCTCCGGGCGCCTTGACGCAGGAGGACTACCCAGACTTGCTGGAAGTGACGGTACCCGCGGGTCCGTCAGAGGGACGTGTGGTGTCCAACACCACCGCCTCCTCGAGTTCCGCGTCGGTGGTCAAACCTAAGACCCCACATGAAACTCCTTCCAACGCAAGTGGTTCCGGACGTGAAGCACCTCTCTCGAGGTCCACGTCCGCATCTCCTGTTCCGATTGCAGGAATGTCTGCGGGATGGCAAAGTTTAGCCTCCCCCAACATGGACACCCTCAATCCGGCAGAAGATGTGCTCCGACAGTTCGGATCTGTGGCTGCCAGCGCCTACGCGACTCTCCGCGAGTCTGTGGGCCAGGCGGTCAGCCATCGCCATGATGGTTTGGATCGGATACCGTCGGATCCAGCACTGGCAAGCCTGCCGGTCCCTCGTGCCATTGGTAACTTGGGATCCGCAGGTGTAACCGCGCTGACCCGCGCGAGAGAAGAGTACCCCTGGGACCACCCCCAGTGTGGCAGGCTCACTCAGACCGCGGAGTACCT
The DNA here is from genome assembly GCA_949152475.1 of Terebella lapidaria. Lineage (NCBI taxonomy): Eukaryota > Metazoa > Annelida > Polychaeta > Terebellida > Terebellidae > Terebella > Terebella lapidaria. The sequence goes on from OX424556.1 coordinate 53,459,105, forward strand.
CGTTGCGGAGATGGACCGCTCTCTGGAACGGCTTAGCCGGTACCGTGCGGAGGCCTCTCGGGTCGCGTGCCACCTTGCACATGACCAGGGCCTCATGGAAGGTACCCGGCGGAGCCTTGAGAGCTTCCGAACTTTGTCGACCGACTGTGAACGGCGTGCTTTCGCCCAAGGGCAAGCCGCTGCCCGTGCCGAACAGTCCGAAAGGACCTCCATCTCCCCCGAGATGACCGCATGGATGGAACAACTGGAGGCTGAGAATCAGCAGCTACAGCGTCGTCTCGACGAAGCCGAGGCCGCTAGGACTCGCCTGCTCCAGGGCGTTGATGACCTTGCGTCGTCCGCCGTGGACCAGTCTGTTCTCCAGCGGGCGGATGCTGCTTTGGAGCTGGCTATCTACCCTATCCTAGTCAGGATATAGTCCGCGATATGGTAGACATGTTCGGCACCGTGGCTCACCTCGGCGCGACGGCTCTACTAGCCTCTTTTGCAATGGCTCCGGCAGGACCTGGTATGCGGGGTTCCCCAGCGAAACCCCTGCAAGCGCCACCAGGCCTGTCTCGTCCGCCCGTGCAGCCGGAATACTCCATGCCAGCTCCGCTGCTTCCGCAGCGTAGGGACCCTCCACCGCCGCCGAACCCCAAGACAGGCGGCACAGACGAGGAGTCAATGCAAGAGGAGGAAGAAGGCTAGGTTCTAGCCTCGTCGCTGTGGCAACACGGCGGCGTGCCGGAGTCACTTCGGTGGCTCTGCCCTGCCTCGGGTCCGTCCTGCGGACTTGAGGCGCCGGCCGGCGGGTTTACTCCGTATAGTTTACTCCGTAAGTCCGCGGGTCGTTCCCCATTCTTCCAAAAGGAAACCTTAAGGTCCTAGTCTTTTGCGCCGTGACTTCCGGGTGTTGCCATCTTGCCTTCTTCCGGACCCCGCCATGTGAAGCCTTCGTCGGGTTTTCAGCAGTTTTGGGCGCGGGCGGAACATGTTGGGGACCAACACTGTAAAAAGGGGGCAATGTGGTGATTTTGCCCAAAGATCGCGGCAGGAGTCTTTGCAAAACACTAGCAAGTATTGTGGCCTGTTTTTAGATCGCTCGAGCTGCCTAGCAACGCACTGTACCTAATCGCGCCCAGTAAACTATAACAAGTGGTGACCTAGTTTCTCCTCCCGCCTCTCGGTTTGATATATACGCGAGCATTTGGCTTGGTCTGTGAGATTGTCCCAGAGCAAGCCGAGAGGCAGGACGAGAGGCTCGCCATGAGCTTTACGTCCCTGTGTCTTGGGTAAGGCCCTCGCGGGCCCTGGGGACGATATCCATTGGGGGCCCGGGCTGGGGTAGAGACAGTTGCTGACTCGGGGGTGCAATCCCTGTGGATCGCCAGTTCTCTTCTCCCCCCGGGGTTGGTGTGACACAGGCTCTGGCAGACCGTCGGGCTGGCTCAGAGTTCCATCTCTGTGACAGTGCCTTCGGCGAGGCCGGCCAGCAACATGCCCACGTGTATGGGTTCCGTGGTGCCGCTCCCATGGCATCTCGGGCTCTACACACGGCTACATTACCATAACTATGTAATATGCATGTTGTAGTTAAGGAGTTGGTGAGATGCATGTGTTATGTCGTAGTGTATGACGGCCGGACTCGTTCCAGGCTGACTGTACCTGGTTGAAGTATTCCGTAGAGTAGTGCCGGACGCCCTGTAGCGGGCGCCCGCTGAACTTTACATAGACATATATAATTGATAGAATGAATCGATATTTTGATATCTCAAATGCCAAGTTTCGACATGTTCAATAATAACTACAATGTCGGAGCACCAGCGCTACTACACACTTGTACCATGGCAATGAATTCGCTATAGAACTGGATCGAATTTCGAAAAGTATATGTCAACCATACTACGAACATTGCAAAACAGACCTGCACAATTTCCGATTATCCCGTATTACGGGATGAGTGGTTGAATTTCCAGCATGCTGAAAACCAGAGAGGAATTTCCACAAATTTGCAGTGGTGAGCATGTACCGAAAATATTCGCATAGTCGTCTTGGTCTACAATCGCACAGAATTCTTATTTCGAAACATTTCCACACAAACGCACAAAAGCATCATTCACTCCATTATGGTCTCTGTCAGGATCCGTGTCTGCCCTCTGCACACAATTTACATATTTCAAACGCGGTCGTGAAAATTTGATATGCCAAACACGGTCCCAGAAAACCATTTTGATATATGATTGAATTCCCGATTTTATACAATTGAAATCCATTTGTTGTAGGTAGAATCGGGAGCTGGAATCCAGCTGTCATTGGCGTGGATTTTTCCCATGTAGGTGCCGTTCTTGGGCGACACCCCATAGTACACTGTAGCTCCTGTGCAGAGCCAGCCAATCCACCAACTGTACGAACCTAGGGAGATGATGACGTCATCACACGAGGCGACCACAGCGAAATCCAAGATGCTGTCTTTTGCGGAGAAGACGACGTTCTCCGCGGTCAAATGCTCGCGGCACCAGCCCAGGTCATCACTGGCCACGATGAACTGAACTCGTGGATAGTGCTGCTTAAAGTGGGCCATAGCGTGTCTAAAGTAGGAGGATGGGTGCTCGATGTTGCCCATCTGCACCCTCTCCTCCGAGAGCTGGTCAGTTCTGCGGACGTGAATGCCCACTCTGGCGTAGGAGATGTTGGCCCAGGAAGGCGGCTGAACCTCTGCGAAGAACTGCTCGACCTTTCGACGCAGGATATCATTGAATACCAGCTCCTGGCGCAGGTCTCGCTCTACCCAGTCGAAGTACTTGTGTGACTGGAAGAAGCCCTTCAGAGTGAGGTTTTGTAGGGCGTGTTTCGAGAGAGTCTTTAGGGTGACTTCGTGGTTAGTTGACGTCTGCAGTGATCGGGTTTCGGGACAGGGCAGGTCGCGGTTGAGGATGGTCAAGTTATGGAAGGCTGGTTTAATACGAGGGTAGTCTCCAGGGATCACACAGGCCGCCCACCATGGGAATTGTCTACTGAAGGCGTACAGAGCAGCGTACTGCAGAAGCTCGTTCCCAAAGCGTCCACAGCTCTTGATGGTGAAGTAGACCAGGGGCGGCGCCGTGGTGTTAGTGTGATCGCGTGACTTGTGAGGGAGGCGCCGAACTGCACCCCTAATGTTTTTGCTACACAAGGGCTGTGTGAAAATGAGCTGACCATACGGAGTCTGGATGAGAAGTACCAGTATGACGCTGGTGCAGAGTATCAAAGTCACCGCAAATACCGTCCGATGTTCCATTCGGTTACAATTCAATTTATAACGTTCGCTCGATATATGTAATTCTTTCAAAATAGCAAAGGATTGCAGAAACAGCGAAATCCACATTGTAGTATATCTGGAAGTATCATCCATCATAGTTATGTGCATCTCTTTCATCGATATTTGAAATCGATATTTATTTCATCAGTAATCTGTAACGTTTATGTTATCGATCCAAATATACGTTCAATTCAAATAGAATTCTCTGAAACTGACGTAAGTCATAAGAGTAGGATAACACTGGATTGCACAGCTGGCAAGATGACGGTGAATTATATGCATGATCAAGATAGGTCAATCAAAATTAGCGCAAGGGCTGAGAATGTTACCAGGAAATGTTTAGTTTTAAACCATGCCATTTGTCATCAAAATTGCCGTATTGATCTTTCAAAGTCAATGAAGGTCAAATTGAGAAAGTTTCATTGTGAAGTTTCATTGTGAAACTGCAATATATATTTCCCATTTGATACTGCAGAAGTGTTCTAGGAGTTTACTCCATACAGCTCCCATTTTGAAGAAAAACTGAGGTCACAGGTCAAATTCAAGGTCATAACAATATTCAGCAAATATCTTTTCATAACTTCACAATTGATTCCTAGGCCATAAAGTTGATGACAAACGATATTAGCAATTCTGTGCTCAGACCTTGAAAAAAGGTCAAAGGTCAAGTTCAATGTCATGAGAATATTCAGCCCAAATCATTTCCTATTTGTACACAATCATTCCCAAACTGTAGAGTCGATAATAAGCAAGATATCAGTCCTTTTATGCTCTGACCTTGAAAATGAGATCAGAGGTCAAGTTCAAGGTCATGACCATATTCAGCATATATCATTTCCTATATGTGCACAATTGATTCCTAAGCTGTAAAGTCGATAATAAGCGAGAAATAAGCCATTTTGTGCTGTGACCTTGAAAATACGATCAAAGGTCAAGTTCAAGGTAATGAGAATATTCGGCATATATCATTTCCTATATGTCCAAAATAATTCCTAATCTCTAATCTCATAATTAAGTAAGATATTAGGAATAATGTGTCCCATCACAAAGCATTGGAGCATTTAATATGGGAAAGTGCCATTTGGGACCCGTCGAAAAAGTCAAAAATGGCCGCCACACGCCGACTGAAGATTCAACGGCAACGAAATTTATACACATCACCGAGATGTATGAGAGGAATCTCTTGAAATAAAAATCTGAAATCTGATCAAACAGTTTTTTTCAGAAAATGGCCGACAAAGTCCAAAATTGCCTGTTTTTTTGACAAAAATGGCCGCCGTTTCTACAAGAATGCGAGAATAAAAAATTAGCCCAATGGGCTAGAAAGGTTACAGGAGAAATATACAGAGTTAAGCCGAGAAAGTTGAATGTCAAATTCAAGGTGACCACTGAAATCGCCATATCTCTAACCGTGAAAATGGGATCAAAGGTTAAATTCTAGATCACCAAACTATTCAGCATACATCATTTCCTATATGTTCACTATGGACCCCTAAGCTGTAAATTTGATAATAAGCGAGATATAGGCCATTTTGTAATCTGACTTTGAAAATAAAATGACTGACCTTGAAATTTAGGTCAAAGGTCAAATTCAATATCATTAAAATATTCAGAATATATCATTTCCTATATGTTCACAATTGATTCCTAAGCTGTGAAGTGGATAATAAGCAAGATATCAGCCATTTTGTCCTGTTGACCTTGAAAATGAGGTCAAAAGTCAAATTCAAGGTCACTAGAATATTCAGCATATATCATTTCCTATATGTTCACAATTGATTCCTAAGCTGTAAAGTCGATAAAAAGCAAGATATTAGCCATTTTGTCCTGTTGACTTTGAAAATGAGGTCAAAAGTCAAATTCAAGGTCACTAGAATATTCAGCATATATCATTTCCAATATGTTCACAATTGATTCCTAAGCTGTAAAGTCGCTAACAAGCAAGATATTCGCCATTTTGTCCTGTGACCTTGAAAATGAGGTCAAAGGTCAAATTTAAGGTCACGAGAATATTCAGCATATATAATTTCCTATATGTTCACAATTGATTCCTAAGCTGTAAAGTCGATAATAAGCGAGATATTAGCAATTTTGTTGTGTGACCTTGGAAATGAGGTCAAAGGTCAAATTCAAGGTCATGAGAATATTCAGCATATATCATTTCCTATATGTTCACAATTGATTCCTAAGCTGTAAAGTCGCTAATAAGCAAGATATTGGCCATTTTGTCCTGTGACCTTGAAAATGAGGTCAGAGGTCAAATTCAAGGTCACGAGAATACTCAGCATATATCATTTCCTATATGTTCACAATTGATTCCTAAGCTATAAAGTCGATAATAAGCGAGATATTAGCAAGTTTGTCCTGTGACCTTGGAAATGAGGTCAAAGGTCAAAGTCAAGGTCACAGAAATATTCAGCATATATCGTTTCCTATATGTTCACAATTGATTCCTAAACTGTAAAGTCGATAATAAGCGAGATATTAGCCATTTTGTCATGTGACCTTGAAAATGAGGTCAAAGGTCAAAGTCAAGGTCACGAGAATATTCAGCATATATCATTTCCTATATGTTCACAATTGATTCCTAAGCTGTAAAGTCGATAATAAGCGAGATATTAGTTATTTTGTCCTGTGACCTTGAAAATGAGGTCAAAGGTCAAATTCAAGGTCACGAGAATATTCAGCATATATCATTTCCTATATGTCCACAATTCATTCCTAGTCTCTAATCTCAATATTAAGTGAGATATTAGGCTTTAATGTGTCCCATTATAAAGCATAGGAGAATTTAACATGAGAAAGTCCCATTTGGGCCGAGTTTGGGCCCAAAATGGCCCACTTCGAGCGATTCAAGGGCAACGAAATTTATACATGTCACAGGGGTACATATGAGGAGTGTTATGCATCAATAAAAAAAAAAGTTACTGAACAGATTTTGAGAAAATGGCCGCCAAAGCCCAAAATTGACCGATTTTCGACGAAAACGACAAATTCAAAATGGCCGCCACACGCAGACCAGCGAATCAAGGGCAACGAAACTTATACACATTATGAAGGACATAATAAGGCATCCTTGTGCAACAAAAAGAAAAAAAGTTACTGAACAGATTTTGAGAAAATGGCCGCCAAAGTCCAAAATTGGCCGATTTTCGACGAAAACGGCCGCCATTTTGAAAATATTGTGAAAATCAAAAAACTAAAAAATACCTCCTTCTTGAATTATTTTTGTGCATTTTTGTGCAAAATTTCGGAAAGATTGGTCCGTAAACAAAAAAGATAAAAATGTGAAGGCCGACGCCGGACGCCGAACGCAACGCCATGCCAATAGGTTATCGGACCATAGGTCCGGTAGCCTAAAAAACCGAAAAAATACCTTCTTCTTGAATTATTTTTAGACATTTTTGTGCAAAATTTCAGAGAGATTCACCTGTAAATTTTAAAGATAAAAATGTACTAGACAGACGACGGACGCAATGTCATGTCAATATGTTGTCGGACCAAAGGAAGGGTAACCTGAATATGACATTAAACTTCACCAGTGTGATATGATGATATCTCACGAGAAAGATATGAAGGGACGTAAATGGTCGGTGGGGCAAGTAAAGGCCGACTAGGAGGTTTGTGGATGTTGTTACCAGTACCTTTTGGAGCGAGATCTTACGCATCCTCAGTATCATGCTGTAACGCGTGTGAAGGTTTTCTCCCTCAGGCTGATATGCGTAAACCACAAAATCCTATCTAGTTTAAAAATACTCGATTAAAAGAAATGGTTGGAAGCTAGGTGTAAAAATGAAGAAAGATTTCTCCGAGTATTTTACTCTTTACCGACATACAATTCTTTGGTTTCAATTGATAACCGTTGATATTTCACAAACGAGTCGTAAGTTTGCGGGTGAAGTCACGATCTGTGTGTCCATTTTCGTAAACATAACTTAGTTTGCATGTAATTCTTGGTTGCATACGTGATGTTTGTTCATTGGGATGTTCCGTGGAAACACAATTTTAGGAAGAAAATGAACCATTTCATTAATTTTCCCCAGTTGAAGTGGGAACCTGTGTCGTTTCTTATGACATTTCCTCACGAATAACGCGTAACGCCTAGTCACCGTGTCTAAGTTTCTACATCTTAATACATGGTGGCAGCGGCGTCAAGGACTAACATCTCGAATATATACTTTGTGAGTTACTCTCGAACATTTCTGCATTACTGTCGATGCATAAATGTGACATTCTATCTCAGTAAATTGCATCGAAGTGCGGCATCTGCTCACAACGTTGAAAACTACACTATCGGTCAAAAGTATGTCATCACTGCTGCTGCGACGTGAAAAGATCGTCCATGCTACACAATAATACGTTTTGATTGACTGACTCTGTGTTGATTATTTACTGTCAAAATGCCAAACGATCTCCCCAAGCTGCTGCTGCTTTGCCGCATGTGAAACCTACGGTGGCTCATATTCGCCAGATGGAGGAATGCACATTTTTCTTTGCAGCGTTATAACGCTGTAATACAGCGTAATAACGCTCTAATTTACAGCGTAATAACGCTCTAATTTACAGCGTAATAACACTCTAATTTACAGCGTAATTACGCTCTAATACAGCGTAATAACGCTGTAATTAGAGCGTAATTACGCAGTAAATTAGAGCGTTATAACGCTGTAAATTAGAGCGTTATTACGCTCTATTACAGCGTTATAACGCTCCTTTTACAGCGTTATAACGCTGTAATTTATAGCGTAATTAAGCTCTAATTTACAAGTGTTATTAGAGTGTTATTACGCTCTATTACAGCGTTATAACGCTCCTTTTACAGCGTTATAACGCTGTAATTTATAGCGTAATTAAGCTCTAATTTACAGGGTAATTACGCTCTAATTACAGCGTTAATACGCTGTATCACAGCGTTATTACGCTGTAATTTAAGCGTAATTACGCTGTATTAGAGCGTTATAACGCTCTAATTTACAGCGTAATTACGCTCTAATTACAGCGTTATTACGCTGTATTAGAGCGTAATTATGCTGTAAATTAGAGCATTATTACGCTGTAAATTAGAGCGTTATTACGCTGTAAATTAGAGCGTAATTACGCTGTAAATTAGAGCGTTATAACGCTGTAAATTAGAGCGTTATTACGCTCTATTACAGCGTTATAACGCTCTATTACAGCGTTATAACGCTGTAATTTATAGCGTAATTACGCTCTAATTTACAGCGTAATTACGCTCTAATTACAGCGTTGATACGCTGTATCACAGCGTTATTACGCTGTAATTTAAGCGTAATTACGCTGTATTAGAGCGTTATAATGCTCTAATTTACAGCGTAATTACGCTCTAATTACAGCGTTATTACGCTGTATTAGAGCGTAATTACGCTGTAAATTAGAGCGTTATTACGCTGTAAATTAGAGCGTTATTACACTGTAAATTAGAGCGTTATTACGCTGTATTACAGCGTTATTACGCTGTATTAGAGTGTTATTACACTGTAATTTAAGTGTAATTACGCTGTATTAGAGCGTTATAACGCTGTTATTTACAGCGTTATTACGCTGTATTAGAGCGTTATTACGCTGTTCTTTAAGCGTTATTACGCTGTAATTAGAGCGTAATTACGCTGTAAATTACAGCGTAATTACGCTCTAATACAGTGTAATAACGCTCTAAATTACAGCATAATAACGCTCTAAATTACACTGCCAGACACATCATCGGACCTGCTGGTTCATCAGCTCAATCCTATGTAGGGAAATCTCAAAATTACTCTGATCTAGATATGTTTATTATAAATCACGACATTGGAAATATGATGGGAAGGTGAACGGTTTAATTTAGAGCGTAATATCGCTCTAAATTAGAGCGTTATAACGCTGTAAATTAGAGCGTTATAACGCTGTATTACAGCGTTATTACACTGTAATTAGAGCGTCATAACGCTCTAAAAAAAAATTGTGCTCCTCTATGTGGCGAATATGAGCTTCCGTAGTACGAAACCACCTCCTCCTTCGCTCGATATCTCTGCTGATGGGGAAAATACTTCTAAAAAATGGTCTATCCCGAAACAAATGTGAGACAATTACTGTATTGTGTCAAAACTTGACAGCCACACTGAAGACCACAAAATTGCTTTTCTCGTGACCATTTCTTGTGACCATTGGTACGAACTGTTTAGAAGTCTATATATAACACCTTTTTAACGAAAGGTAAAGTGGAATAGTCGGTTTTTGGTTTTCTGGTTGAAAGTGACCAATAGCTGTCCCTGGAGCAGCTGTACAGTGCAAAAGTTCCAATGCGCACACAAGTTTGTCTAAATTTGACATTGAAAATCGGATTTTAAAAGTAGTTTCGCACGGAACAGTTCCCATGCAGTGATGCAAAATTAACAAATATAGATGGGAATAAAAATATAGATGGGAATAAATGTATGGTTTATTATAGGCATGGAACCCCAAATATTCAGTTTGATTCTTTTTTGTTAACGACAATATTGTGAAATCCATGTCTTTGTTTACCTTAGCGCAGATGTAAACCATTCGTTCACATCGTGCGTTTTTACGGTATGTTCAAACTCCACTGCCGGGTCATGTGGACGCATTTTGGGGGTTGTAACGGTGCTATATCGTCTACTATATGCTAGCCAATTGATCGATAACGAATTTCAGAAACCAATTATTCCACTTTAACGAAACTTATTAACGGTATGTGTTCAACCAGCGAAACCAAAAACATGGTGAAACTTTTGCCATTATACCTCACTCAAATATCTTGTAAAGACGTAACATTGGAACGCTGGAAGACGGTTTTGTGAAGGATCGTGTCATGCTTGTTATTATTGACGATGCCACTCGCATACGTCGTTTGCAAGGAAGAAATCTCACACTATAAACCTGTTGCGACATCTGCAGGAGATGTGAATCTGCTTCTGTGCAGATGGGTGCTATGGCAGCATCTGCTCCTGCTGAAGAGATACACAAGGTGAAATCTATCTACAAGAAAAACTCGGGAAACTTCCAAAAGGTTGAAAATAAGCACATAGCGTCTGCAGGACACACGGCCCGGTTTGTTCCACCAGTGAGAAAGTGTAAATCTGTGGCCGTGAACACATTATGAAGAAGGAGGCATGTCCTGCCTGGGACAGTATTTGCTTTAAGTGTAGAAGGCCAATCACTTCGCAGCTAAGTGCCCTAAAGTTTCCAAAGTACATGACATCGATGACAGTGATGAATCTAATACTCCTGATTGTGAGCTGATATAAGCAATAGATTAAGCGAATCCATTCATGCTAAAATGGATCTCTCAGGACAAGTCGTGAAATTTCAAGCTGACTGTGGATTAACAGTAAATATTCCACCTCAGAAGTACGCTGAAGGCTCAGTGCTGAAACAAACAAGTAAAGTACTTCGAATGTGGAATCACTCTGATTCCAATTGGAAGCCATTGGAACCTGAAGGAAAATCTTGTCTAATCCTGCAAATCAGGAACAATACTCTATGTCGTTCGTAGTTGTGAAAGATAATCTACAACCAATCCTGGGCAAACGTGCGTCTGAAGAAATGGGACTGATCCAATTAAACTACGACAATTTCTGTGTTGCTGCAGTCCAACTAACGGATCAGTATACTGATATATTCAGGGATGGAATAGGAAATCTACCTTCTGAAGTGCGACTGCAGGTCAACGAGACTGTGGAACCTGTAGTTCTGCCTGCGCTACGCGTACCTGTGCTCCTGGAAGGCAGAGTCAGAAAGGAATTCGCCAAACATGTGGCGAGACTGGATGCACTAATGTTACAAACTACGCATGTCTTTGACCAAACCACTAAGCTACCTTCGAAGTATCCATAAATCACAAATGGTCATTTGATAAAATATGGTTACAAACCAAACTGACCGTGTTTACTGTCCGCCATTGCGGGATGCACTAACGATCGTTAGTGCATCCAGTATCGCCACAGCGGAACATGATCCTCCGCACGCAATAATATTATTGTATGATGTCAACATCTACTACCGGCCTGGGAGGAAGATGCACATGGCAGATATGCTTAGCCGAGCTTATGTACCAGACTCTAATCAAAACAAAGATGAAGAACAGGTGTACATGGCCAGTTTTCTGCTGTAAGTCAAGCACGCCTGGAACAGATTCGTCAGGAAACTCAGAATGATGAAACCATGCAAGTAGTCCAGACAATGATTCTGAGAGGCTGACCAGAGAAAGCAGCGTTTGTGTCAGAACAGCTGATGCCGTACTACAACACAGAGATGAGATGAGTGTTCAGGATGGCCTGATATTCAGGGGGGAAACTCTCGTGACACCACGTGCAATACGAAGAGACCTGAAAAAGTCTGTGCATGACAACTCACATCTTGGAAAGGATATCTGCAGCGTGCGAGAGAGTGTCTATTCTGGCCTGGATTGAGCGCCGAAATAAAAACAGTATGTCTCCACCTGCGAAACATGCTGCATGTACGGAACCGACCGACAGAAGGGAGCATTCCTGCATCATGAACCTCCCAAACGGCCTTGGAAAAAAGTAGGTGTGGATCTATTCTCACTGAAAGGACATAACTATCTGATAATAGTGGATTACTACGGTAATTTCGATGAAGTTGAACACCTGGAGAGCACAAGTTCTCTGACAGTGATCCGGCGTCTGAAAATGCAGTGCGCTGGCTATGGAATACCTTGTCAGGAGGTAAGTGACAATGGGCCACAATTCACATCTCAGGAGTTCCCAAAATTCAAAAGGGACGGGGACTTCGAACACCTGACGAAGGAAATGGTATTGCTGTTAAGACTATCAAACAGCTCAGTCTCACTCAGATCCGTACCTGGGACTCCTCGACCAGCGTAACGCACCATCTCATGGGATTGATAGAAGCCATGCACAGAGGTTCCTTAGTCGCAGAACAAGGACCCTCTTGCCAACACGTGAGATGTTGTTCCGTCCAGTGACCAAAGATTGGGCAGCGAGTTGAAAACCCTCAAAGAGAAACAGGCGTACTATCACAACAAAGGTGCCAAGTCGTATCATCCACTCAAACAAGTAAGTGTTGTATGCATGAAACCATCCCAACTAGGAGAACCTGGGCCAAGGGAACAGTCACCACAAGGTTTGATGAATGATCATAGGAAGTACAGTCAGCTGCAGGCTTGTTACGGTGAAACAAGAGTGCATCTGAAAAAAAAAAAAAAACAATGAGCAGTCGCTCGCTCCTGACGCGTCATTACATCTTGGGACACCACCTCGGTCCAATGTGGCCACAAATGTAGCACCAGATACACAGCCAATGCCTGCGCCAGTGTCTGCTCCAGAGCATCCACCAACTTCCCCAGAACAACATCAGAGCCACACACCAAGGGAGTCTCGCTATGGACGTGTGTACAAACCAGTCAGAAGAGATGACTTCGAGTAGTTTGTGAATATTTGGTTGAACATGGACATGTGATGTTCGTTTTTGTATTTCATCTAAATTCTAATGGTCATATTACTGGTTATTTGTATGTAACGGCATGCTTTAGTTTCCCGAAAAAAAGATGTAATAGTATCTGTAATCAATCCCATTATTGATCATTATGTGTGTCGCACCACCTGGCAAATGGTTCGTTATTGTTGTTCCATGTTATCATTCACGGAATAAAACTTCTGGAAACTTTTAGTACTCTCTCAGTTTCTACATCTTATTACTATGTTTCAGTCTGCATTATTGTCGATCAATGTACACGGTTGTGACGTCTTTTGATGTTGGGTGTTCCTGGATGGTCCAATGCGAGATCCGGTTTCAGCGTCATTATAGTTTTACTGATAATGAGACAAATCCCATCGGACACTCCTATCAGTCCATGTACTGATTATGAGTGGATTGTTTCCACCTAATTCTTTAACTATTTTACCATTCAGCTTTTACCATCCCATTCTCAAAATAACTCAATTTCAAACTCCGATCCCCAGTCCCATTGAAAGTAAAAGTATGACCCCCCCCCCCCCCAATATTGTTGAAAATGAAAATGAGAAAATAACGAAATACTTGTTATACTCTGAAAAAATTAGCCCAAGAGCTAAAAATGTTTACCGGACAATATATATTTCAGATATAAGCCTATTGTCCCGTGACCTTGGAAATAAGGTCATTGATTAATAAGGTCATTGGAAATAAGGTCATTGATAAATTCAAAGACACGATAATATTCAGCCTATATCATTTCTAGTATGTCCACAATTGATTTCTAAACTGTAAAGTTGATAATGAGCGAGATAATTGCCACTTTTTTCTCTGCCCTTGAAAATGAGATCAAATGTCAAGTCCATGGTCACCAAAATATTCAGCATATATCATTTTCTATATGTTCATAATTGATTAATTCGATAATAAGTGAGACATTAGCTATTTTGTGCTCTGACCTTCGAAATAAGGTCAAAGGACAAATTCAAGGTCATCGAAATATATTCAATGCATATCATTTCCTATATGTCCACAATTGGTTCCCAAGCTATAAAGTCAATAGAGGAGCAAGATATTAGCCATTTTGTTCTTTGACCTTGAAAATGAGGTCAAAGGTCGAATTCAGGATCATGGCAATATTCGGCATGTATCATATTCACAATTGATTCCTAAGCTGTAAAGTCAATAATGAGCAAGATATGAGTCATTTTGTCCTGTTGACCTTGGAATTTAGGTCAAAGGTGAAATTCAAGGTCACGAGAATAATCTGTATATCATTTCCTATATGTTCATAATTGATTCCTAAGCTGTTAGGTCGACAATAAGCGAGATATTGGCCATTTTGTGTTCTGACCATGAAGATGGGGTCAAAGGTCAATTTTGAGGTCATCAGAATATTCGGACTTTATCATTTCCTATATGTCCACAATTGATTCCTAAGCTGTTATTAGTCATTTTGTCCTGTTGACCTTGAAATTTAAGTCAAAGGTGAAAGTCAAGGTCACGAGAGTAATCCGTATATATCATTCCCTATATGCTCATAATTGATTCCTAAGCTGTTAAGTCGATAATAAGTGAGGTTCTGGCAAATTTGTGTTCTGACCATGAAGATGGGGTCAAAGGTCAATTTTGAGGTCATCAGAATATTCGGACTATCATTCCCTATATGTCCACAGTTGATTCCTAAGCTGTAAAATCGATAATAAGCGAAATATCAGCCAGTTTGTGCTCTGACCTTGAAAACGAGGTCTGAGGTCAAATTCAAGGTCACGAGAATATTAAGCATATATCATTTCCTATATGTCCACAATTGATTCCTAGTCTCTAATCTCAATATTAAGTGATATTTTAGGCATAATGTGTCCCATTATAAAGCATAGGATAATTACCATGGAAAGTCCTATTTGGGCCGAGTTGGGGCCAAAATGGCCCACTTCGAGCGATTCAAGGGCAACGAAACTTATACACATCACAGGGGTATATATGAGGAGTGTTATGCATCAATAAAATAAAGTTTTCGAACAGGTTGAGAAAATGGCTGTCGAAGTCCAAAATTGGCCGTTTTTCGTCAAAAATAATTGCGAAAATGAAAAAACCAAAAACCGTATGGTTAACCGTATCAAATGCTTTTGAGAGATCGACGAATATTGACATGGTAATGTTTTCATCCGGGCTGTCCCTGGCTTCAGAAATATCTGTAAGCATTTTGGGTATATGGTGTATTGTTGTAATATGACAAACGTGACATGTGAGAAAACCGAACATCCGTATAACCGAACATCTGTTATACTTACTTACTTATCACCAATGGCATGCCGATTTTTTTCACAGTCAAATGCTTATTATCGCCCATACCGCCTTTTTTCACGCATGGTGTGATTGGTGGATAATATTCCATTCCTGCTTGCAATATCATGGATTATTCGATCCCTAAAATGCTTATTAATATAATCATTGTTGCCTCAGGAAATGTAAACAGAAAGAGCCATCTGTTTTTGCTTGCTAGTTAAGTTAGGGTCGGTGTTGTTTAGTACAGTATCGTATTTGATTTCTCTTATCTCTCGTCCAGGTATGTGTCGTTCTCTCTATGATCTATGAGTGTTGCCGATAGGTGAGTGACCCTAGTTGGTCTATTATTTGTCAGGAGGCACCAAAGAGAAAACATGGTGTCTATAAAGTCATTTGTTTTGGAATGGGTCGAGTATTAATTTTGAGGAGATCAATATTAGAGTCATCCATTAAAATAACCGTTTTATCTCTTTATCAAGCAGCCTGACAATATCATATAATGTATTCGTGAAAATATCCAGATCAGCTTTAGGTAGGTTTTTCGGTCTGTATATATTACCTATTATCAATTGTTTAGATGAGGTTTCAGGTTTGATTTCAATGAAAAATGATTCGAATAAGAAGTCTGTTTTGGATTTCAAATTGTATTTACCAGCGACTTCAACCGCCAAACGCATGCAACTTAACATAAACTGCGCTAATCGCAGCTTTCTGTGTTGATATTGTACACGACGAGTTGAGAGAAATTCATCTCCAAAACACGATTCACAACAAGAAATATGAAACGTGCAAATATCTGTTTACTTGAAGGGCACTGACCGTAGCACCGGCTTTCCTTGTCGTGGTTTCAAGGTCATACCAGTTTTATCAACCTCGGGTGCACCTAGGTAAGACATTGATGTCTAACGTTCAGGGTCAAGGTAACGATCCGACCACTTATACGCTAGTGTTGAATAGCGGTGTTTCAATGTCACTATGCGAGTGCAGGATGGGTATTCAAATGCTTTTTTAAAATATAAATTTATAAATGGGACACCCACGTGATAAACTCCAAGGTCATATGGATATTTATAGTTTGCTACTAAACACATGTTACGTGGTTATATAACCAACCGCTGTACTTTTCAAAAAAATATTTCCTAATAGCCCTTTTGATATAAATTTTCTTTAGAGTGCTTTCTAAGCGTTGTAAAGTCAGGAACTGGGATCATTTCGTTGAGTTTTCTTTGAAAAGAAAAAGATACTTAATTAGTCATTAATTGGTGAGCAAAACTGGTGGTAACAAACGAGGAAACAAATAAAGGTGAGAATTAATAATATATTATTCTTTTTGAGCAATCAAGGAAACAATTGTACATTTTCGCGAATTATTTGTTGCCTTCTGTGAATTTTAATGATTTTTTCATCCAATTGTTTTCCCATTTCATACACTCTGATAATATCTTTTAATACCCCGGGGCATTCTTAAACAGCGATATGATAATCGAAACAATTGTCACTTTGAGCCATCTGTGTACACTGTTGTGAATTGAAAATTTAATTACGATTCTTGAAATTCATATATTTTTTCTTGCATGTTTATATCAAACTTGATAACAGCCGTGTATTGCTCGAGGCTTGCCTTAAGCAATCAATAGTTAATTTAAGTCCTAATGAGTACGAGGGACGAATGAGAAAGGTTCATTTGGAAATTAACACAAAAATAATTAGTTTCAATGTGAAACATGTGAAATGATTGAAATTATTGAACAAAAAACATAGCTTCATAGCAGTAGTAGAGATGATTATGATGTATATACCGGTGTAAAACTTGGACCAGATGTCCAAGCCAAAGTAGCAACAAAACATGCGTCATAGATTTGTTGTTGTTGAATTTTTTGACGGAACGGGCTATGCAGAGTTCAAGTGCACCAATTTTAGGTACTTTTCGGTCATGTGGGTGTTGAAAAGCAGTCAGTCAGTAATTTAAGTAGCGATGTTGTTGCCTGTATTTGAGCTATTTTATATGGTCCATCATGCGTAAGGGTATTTGATATGTACCTGTACACAGAACGTGTGGCACTTTTTCACGAACAGGTACAAAAAACAGATATTCAGAATGTTGAGGTAGCTACGTGACGGAAGTCAGGGTTAACTGTTTGTGAAATCAGCGACCGAAAATAAATAAAAGTCCGTGGCCGTACAAAATGCATCTATAAGACGAGTTGGTACATTAGTCAGTGCACTGGACTCTGTGTCTACTTCGTGCACAGTTGGGCGCAATGTACCTAATATAGTCTTTACTTAGTCTAATTAGTTTACTTAGTCTATTAACGATCAGCTTTTCACATCTGACGCTGTGACGATCTAGAATAGCCAGATTGTAGAATGATGTCATTGTGGATGATGTTTTCAGAAGACATGAACTGACTAATAGCACTAGAAGGATTTTCATGTACGGTGATGTTTTCAGAATTTAAAATGAAACACGCAATTTATACAATCGGTCATGGCTTCAAGTAACAGTGTCGTTATATTATGCTGATGGACGTTTTTATTACAACAAGAAATTAATATCATATGTTTGTGGCAGTTCAAGGACTAGTTCTGCCAGATATACAACAGACTAAGTTTTTTCAAAATTGAAATCTACATTTTAAAGAACCACCGCAACTCCGTTGCATTTTAATTCGCAGACGTAACTCAAAGACAAGTTCTGCCGAACACCCGCGATCAAATCGGTTCTACGCTGTACTCCAGACATGGACGGCGAGTCGGGCACGACAGCTGGGACGGTCGTGTCCGGTGGCAGCCCGTGTAACTCAAGCGCTGGTGGATACCGCGCGCAGTGTCCGGGAGACGAGCTGGCCCCGGGGCTGCTGGCAGGCGCCGTGTGTCTGCCCGTGCTGCTCGTAGCTCTGGGCGCGGGCGCAAGCTACCTGTGGCGGCGTTGGGGGGACGGCGTCGGCTCGGGGAGCGCGCGAGAGAGGCCAGTGTCGCCAGAGACGGGGCGGGAGGACGTCGACGAGCTCCCGACGTACGAACAAGCCAAGGACGTCAGTCTCTTCCCCGTTTTCGTCGTGGACATGGCGGCGTGGGACAACAAGGCAGTGGTCGTGGATGACGAGCTGCCGCCCTACGACCCCGCGTGGAGGAGTGCGGGAACTTGACATTATACCGTAGTGTTTCTGGATATTTTGACTATTGCGAGGATGGTATGCATACGAGACAAATTAACATATCTGGACATGGATACAGATATATGTGGTGTTTGGGACACCCGAAAACGAGTTTCAAGTTCCAAGTTCCGAGTTTCAAGTTCCGAGTTACTAGTTCCAAGTTCCGAGTTCAAAGTTCAAAGTTCCGCATTTAAAGTCCCAAGAAAGTGCAGTTATCGTTTTTATATTTCTGCATCGGGTCTTTCCAACAAATTAAATCACTTTCTTGTGCCACCTTTCAACAGCTGTTCAATATCACAAAGTCGAAAATTAACCTTCCAAGCTGATGCCTGGTACGTGCGGACCTCAGAGTGCCACGCGGGTATGATTTGAAATTTCGGATAGTTCGCGGATTTGGGTGTGCTTTTCGTTCAATTCTATTTACTTTTTAGTAGTTCAAATGTATTTTCATATCATTTCTATATTTTACATTCACAAAATTAAATACAAATGATGGGAAAATTGAAAACAAAGGGGAATGAAAATAATACTTATTGCATTATGTCAATTTCTTTCATTAAATAATTGTTCAGGCATCACCAACGAACTATATGCTGTGGATGACTGAACAAATATTTAATAGAAGAAGTTGATATTTATCGTTTAATCGAACGTGTAACATATAGTGGTGCTGCGCCTTCAAACTGACGCCATGATCCCTCGTCTCTGCAACTTTTAGACTCAATGTTCAAAGAACTCCTGAAAAAGCGTGGCATGTGTAGAAATACCTTAAAACTTCTAATAGAGGCCGGGTTTCTAATAGACGCCGGGTTCTGACAGACGCCGGGGGTTCAGGTATACTGAAATTAATAGACCCCGGGTTCTATATAGACGCCGGATCTACTTACATTGTGTAACATAGCAACGTATAGATACTAATATCGACAACGTCAAGTTCAACGCGTCCCAGTCGGGAATGTCCAGCTTTTAATACTGTAACGGTTTTGGGGCATACCCAAAGGTTTCCCCTAGGTAATTCTGTTAGTGTTTTGTGATATTATGGTTAAATAACCGTTTATTAGGGTGTATATGTGTTTAAAGGTTCATACGGTTCCGTATTGTTAATGTTTTAAAGGTTTTCCGTCTCGGAACTTAGTAATTTATGATGTTGGTAAAGCCGGAGACGGATCCGGAGACGGAGACGGAACCGGAGACGGAGCCGGAACAATGGAGTACAAAAACGTAATGACGTTATTTCCGGAAGGTCATGTGATCAGCCTCGTTTTCGGTTTAAAAGGTGACGTGTCAGCCACTGATTGGTTCTAGAGTGTTTTTAGAAATCCGGAAAATATCAGTGTTTTGGCGGACTATGACGTCACAATAGGTTGGTCACGTGACGTGGGTCTCAGGTCTATAAAAGCCCCCGCTTCACAGCGGACGGCGGAGTTGGTGTCCTGACGTCGACCTGTGCAGACCCCTTCTCCCATAGCAGAGTACTCCCTTGTTCCGGATAGAGTCATCCAGATGATAGCAGTTAAGTCTTCCGACTGTGAACTTGGAAAATAAACATGAAAATTTCAACCGAGTTGTTTTTCCGTGTTCGTTAGGGAACTGGAAGTTATAATAAAGTCAGTTTCCCGGAAAAGACAGTTATACGGAGTAAAGGGAGATAAGACCACAGTCGGTTAAGACCAAGTTGTAACGACGTCTTAGGGTGATCGAAGAACCCAGATCACCAAGGAAGGAGACGGAGACGGAGGTGGAATTCAACGGAGCAACTACGGAGGCGGTATCGGACGGAGCAGTTGCAGAAACGGGAACGACGAAGCAGTTGCAGAGGCGGTACCGGACGACGGAGTTGCAGAGGCAGTACCTGACGGAGCGGTTGCGGTAACCGGAAGTGAGAACACTTCCGAGATACTCCATTTCAGGTGCAGTCGCAGTTGCAGTAAGGCGGAAAACGACGGAGCTGTTGCAGTAAAGCGGTATCCCGACGGAGCAGTTGCAGTACCCGGAGACGGAAACGCCTCCGGATTCTTACGTTACAGGTGCAGTTGCAGATTAGCAGTCGGACAACGGTTAAGAGGTCCATTCCAGACCACGCTACCAACCTTAGAGACTTCTAGCCGGAGTTCAACCGTACAGCAGTAGCAGTATCCCGGAGTTTTACCGTTTCAGCTCCGGTTAAATAACAACTCACCCACCTCCCTAGAAAACCGGTTCATCAAGACGTCACAGAAGGGTGCAAACCCGTTACAACTTTTTGGTGGCAGCGGTGGGATCATCTGCAGTATGACTACTAGACGGGGCAAATTGGCGGAACAGCAGCTGAAGGCAGCCGTGTCGGACACGGAGCAGCCTGTAAGAGCAGTAGGAGCTGAGCCGTTGCAGATGCCGGTTGCGGAAAAGGAAGCAGTTCGTCTTGCCGAGCGAAAGGTGTTGCAGCCGGAAATGCAGAAAGCAATTGCAGAAGAGCCCCTCCGGGTTCCTCAAGGAGTACAGCCTGCAGAGCAGTTAGCAGAGGCGGAAATTAACTTTCCAGACCAAGCTGGCGATCGGGAACCGGATGCGGACCCGGAAGGCGGAGAGAATTTAGTCGACAACCTGACCAGATTATTGGCGACCCAAATGGAGGTGTTTCAGCAGCACCTGGCAGTAACCGGAAAGCAGCAGCAGGCAGAAGCAGTACAACAACCCGCACCAAGGGCAGGAGTAGCCAGATTAATGACATACGACGGAACTGATCCGTGGCCGGAGTATGAGGCTCACCTCCTTGAATACGCTCGGTACTACCGTTGGACAGCAGAGGAAAAGGCGCTGAACTTATGTGTCAGTTTGAGAGGTAACGCCCGCAGCATACTACTGGATCTGTCCGCGGAGCAGAGACGCAGCTTTGATACGGTTGTGGCGGCATTAAAACAGCAGTTTTGTCCGGGGGAGAAAACATTTGTTTTCCAGGCGGAATTGCAGACACGGAAATTGCAGCCGGAGGAGGAGCTGTCCGAGCTGGCCAGAGACATACGGAGCAAGACGCGGCTAGCTTACCCAAAAGCAGATCCGGCAACAACAGAAGTGCTCATGAAGATGCATTTCTGCAACAGCCTGACTAACCGAGATATGCGGTTGTCGGTATTGAAAAGCCACCCGGAAACGCTGTCGCAGGCCCTGGCTTTCGCTACCGAGTATGAGAGCATCATGAAAACGGACAACAGCAGACCAGCGGAGCGACACCGGACGAGGCAGCTGAACACGGAGCCGGAGTGGAGCCAGCAGGTGAACGAATTGCGGAAGCAAGCCGAGCAGACTCAGCAGCAGTTGGCGGATCTGATGACTCAGGTCAAGGAAGCGGTTAGCCGGCAGCAGCAGCAGCGCAGTTCCCGAGCGGATTTAGAATGCTTCAACTGTGGCCGGAAAGGGCATTTTGCCCGAGATTGTAGGCAGCCGAAGCAGCAGCAGCAGCGGCGTCAACCACAACAACAGCAGTCGCCGCGACAACAGCAGCAGCAGCAGCAGCCGCAGCAGCAGCAGCAGCAACAACTGCAGCAGCCACGACAGCAGCAGCAGCAGCCGGAAAACTAGAGCGGGTCGCGGAAAAGGGGAAATCCGGGACCCGGAAGAGAGGACATCCCCATAACCGGCAGGTGGTTCACGGACCCGGTCCCAGGGGCGAGGTGGGCATGTGTGTGACAGCCAGAGTATGCGGAGAGCCAGTAACGCTGATAATCGACACCGGCAGCACTGTCACAATGCTCAACCTACAAACCTGGGAACGGATCCGGAAACCCGGAATGAAGCTGAAGCGGTCGCCGATTCGTCTTTCAATGGTTGACGGAAGTAACATACGGACACATGGCCGGAAAGAACTCCCACTCAACATCGCAGGAGTAGCTGAGACCGTGACGTTCGAGATTGCAGACTGTGAAGACGAAGGAATACTGGGAATGGATTTCATCCGTTCCCGGATATCCGGCATAAATTTCGACCGTATGACCATGCAGATGGGCAGCCAGGAGGTGTTCCTCACCATGTTCGAGCAGACCAGGGAGCCGTTTCCGATCAACGCTGTAGCAGATTACCAAATTCCGCCGGAAACGGAACAGCTGATTATAGGACAAGCAGAGAGTGTCCGTGAAGCAGAAGGAGTACTAGAAATGCCGCAGGAGCCTACTGAGAAAAGACCTTGGCTGATCGGGAGAACTTTATCCCGGATAAAGCAAGGAACAGTCCCGGTTCGAGTGATCAACGTGATGGCAGAGCCGGTAATCATCAAGAAAGGAGCGCAGTTGGCGACGATGACCACCTTAGCAGCCGGTTGCAGTGTTGTGCCGTTGGCGGAGCGGAGCAGGAAGGTGCAGATTTCCACGGAGTCGGAGGCCGGGCGGAATTGGAGCGGATACGAGAAGCTGCGGCAGTTAGCAGAGCAGACCCAGGATGCAGTGCCGAGTCATTTCCGCGAAAGAATAACCGACCTCCTATTTCGGAATAAGCCGACCTTCAGTAATGATGCCGGAGAACTGGGGCAGACCAACGAGGTACAACATCAGATAAACACGGGCAGTCACCGGCCGATTAAGCAGCCAACCAGACGAATTCCGCCAGACAAGAGAGAGCTGGTGAGCAGTCTGATTCAGGAGATGAAAGACAAGAACGTCATTGAAGAAAGTAGCAGCCCGTGGGCTTCCCCGATTGTCCTCGTGAAGAAAAAGGATGGGACCACCCGGTTCTGCGTCGATTACCGGCGGTTAAATGCAGTCACGGAGAAAGATGCTTATCCGTTGCCGAGAATAGACGACACCATAGCAGCCTGTGCAGACGCCAAATGGTTCTCCACTCTCGACCTGACCAGTGGCTACTGGCAGGTCGGGATGGATGAAGACGCCCGGAAAAAGTCGGCCTTCTGTGTTCCTGGCGGCCTTTACCAGTTCAAAGTAATGAGTTTCGGCTTGTGCAATGCTCCAGGTACGTTCGAGCGGTTGATGGAGAAGGTGCTGGGCGGTTTGTCCTGGAAGACCTGCCTCATATATCTGGACGACATCATAGTCTACAGCAAGACCCTGGAGGATCACATCCGTGATCTTCAGGAGGTGTTCAGCAAGCTGAGAGAGGCAGACCTAAAAGTCAAACCGTCAAAATGCAAGTTCTTCCAGCCGGAGGTGTCTTTCCTAGGTCACATAGTCGGCAGAGACGGTATCCGCACCGACCCGGCAAAAACGGAGGCAGTACGAAAGTGGCGGACACCCACCAACCTGACGGAGCTGCGCAGTTTTCTGGGACTTTGCTCCTATTACCGGAAGTTCGTGCCGAAGTTCTCCGAGATTGCAGCGCCGCTGAATCACTTGACGGAGAAAGGGGTGCCGTTCCGGTGGCAGACGGAGCAAGAGCAGGCATTTGCAGAGCTGAAGAACCGCCTAGTATCGGCACCAATACTCGGGTACCCAAGGGAGCAAGGCCGATATATCCTGGACACGGACGCCAGTGACACTGGGCTGGGAGCAGTACTGTCACAGAAGCAGGGCAACCAGGAGCGGGTGATAACCTACTTGAGCCGCAGCCTAACCAAAGAAGAACGGAGATACTGTGTCACCCGGAAGGAGCTCCTGGCGGTTGTGTTTGCGGTACAGAAGAATAAGCAGTACTTGCTGGGACGACACTTCCTTCTTCGCACGGATCATGGCAGTCTTACCTGGCTTATGAATTTCAAGGAGCCCCAGGGGCAGGTAGCCCGGTGGATTGAGCTCCTGAGTGAGTTTCATTTCGACATCGAACATCGTCTGGGGCGAATCCATAATAATGCGGATGCCTTGTCCAGATCCCCATGCAGCCAATGCGGAAAAATCGACTGGAAACAAGCCAAGATAGACGCCTGGAACTACGGAGAAAGAATCCGGCAGACACGAAGTGAAGAAACTCCTCAGCCCAAGCCGAGGAAGGGGGGACGCCGGAAGCCGGTTGCGGTTGCAGTAGCGGAGAAAGCAGCGTCCCGGAAGCCGGTTGCGGTTGCGGTGACGGAGAAAGCAGCATCCCGGAAGCCGGTTGCGGTTGCAGTAGCGGAGAAAGCAGCGTCCCGGAAGCCGGTTGCGGTTGTGGTGACGGAGAAAGCAGCATCCCGGAAGCCGGTTGCGGTTGCGGTAACGGAGAAAGCAGCGTCCCGGAAGCCGGTTGCGGTTGCGGTGACGGAGAAAGCAGCGTCCCGGAAGCCGGTTGTGGTTGCGGTGACGGAGAAAGCAGCGTCCCGGAAGCCGGTTGCGGTTGCGGTGACGGAGAAAGCAATGTCCCGGAAGCCGGTTGCGGTTGCGGTGACGGAGAAGGCAGTTCCAGGAAAAGCGGATGCGGTTGCAGAGCAGATTAGGCTGGCGGAAAATGCGGACCAGTATACTGTGCTGGGGCAGAAATATCGACCAGATGATTTGCGGAGAATGCAGCAAGCAGAACCTTGGTACCCACTGGTGACGTCGCTGATCGACGGGAGCGGTACAGCTGGCAGTGCAGACTTTTCCAGTATGAGCAGCGAGGAGAAAGTGCTGTACGGGATGCGGAAGACCTTGCTGAAAGTCGACGGAGTAGTCTACCGGAAATGGAAAACGGCAGAAGGAACCAGCCGAATGCAGTTAATAACCCCGAAGGAGCTGAGACAGGAGATTTTCCGTCTGGCCCATCAGAGCCGGACGGGAGGACACCTCGGAAGCAGAAGGATGGCGGCTAGCATTCGGAGGCGGTATTTCTGGCCGGCTATGATGCGGGACATAAAGCAGTGGGTGCTGAGCTGTGACGAATGTGCGTCAAGAAGTATGCAGAACTTGAAACGATCTCCGATGCAGAAATACCGGGTTGGAGCGCCCATGGAGAGGGTGGCAATGGACGTGATGGGTCCGTTACCTAAATCCACCCGGGGGAACCGGTACATCTTAGTAATCGGGGATTACTTCACCAAGTGGGTAGAGGCTTACCCGATGCCGAATCAGGAAGCGGTGACGGTTGCGGACATATTCGTCAACCAGTTTGCAGCGCGGTATGGCATCCCGATGGAGATCCACACCGACCAAGGCAGAAATTTCGAGTCCGACTTGCTGAGAAATGTTTGCAGAATCCTGGGGATTCACAAGACTCGGACAACCGCTTTCCGACCTCAGTCGGACGGTTTCATTGAGCGATTCAACCGGACGCTGCAGCAGATCCTGAGCCTGTACGTAAGCGAGCGGCAGACCAACTGGGATCAGCTAGTACCGTTGGCGATGGCAGCTTACCGGAGTACCCCGCAGGAGACAACCGGGCAGAGTCCCAACTTGCTGATGCTGGGCAGAGAAGTCAACACTCCGGTAGAGTTACTGATTGGCAGACCGCCGGGAGAATCAACAGCAGAAGTAACAGAGTATGGCAGTCAGCTCCGGGAGCGACTAGAAGCGGTATACAAGGCGGTTCGAGCGAAATCTGGCAGAGAAATGGAACGGCAGAAGAAGCTGTACAACCGGAGGAAGGTCGACAATCAGTTCCAGCCAGGAGACCGAGTGTGGATGGCGGTCAAAACACGGAAGAAGGGCAAGGCACCCAAGTTGCAGAGGAAGTGGAGCGGTCCAAAGCTAGTGCTGAGCAGATTTACCGACGTGACCTACGAGATTGCAGAGAGTGAAACTCGGCAGAAGGTGGTTCACTTCGATTTGCTGAAACCGTATAATGGTGTCAAGCATCCGAGATGGATGAAGCGGAGAATGGCGGATTCCTGGAGGCAGACGGAGCCGCCGAAGCAGAGTAGTGTTCCGGAGACGGAACCGACGGTCTCTGAGTCGGATACGGACTCGGAGTAAAGCCGCAGAGGACGCAGAAATATGAGAAGACGGAGTGAGCTGTAGAGCAGGAGAAGGAGATAGCTGAGACCCTGGTAAAACGTTGAGTTCCGGCAGAGAGCGACCGCAAGAAGTTGGAGCAGTGAGCAAGTGCTGGTTCCGGAAACAGGGCGGAGAAAGGAAGCAGAGCGGAACGCGGTGCAGAGACCGGATAGAGACATCCTTGAGGTTCTGACTGGGTTGAGCGTATAGTCAACCAGTCCAGGGTAGCGGCCAGGGGTCCAGAAGAACCTGGGTTAGCGGTCTAGTATCTCCAGAGAAGCAGCTACACGTCTTCCGTATTCGGAGAATTAAGACGGAAAAGTTTTCCGGCTGTAGACATCCGACCGGAGTTTCCACTTAGCAGAGACAGTAAACCGACTGCAGATCGACAGAAACGGAGAAACATCACCCCAGATAGGAAGGCGCCTCCTTCTGGACAGAATGTATGCAGTTTCCAGTGTCGACAAGCAGTAATACCAGTGAGCAGATATGCAGTTGACGAAGCAGTACAGATGGCGGAAACGCCCAACTTGCAGTCTAGATGTTCGTCTGAGAGGCAGATTCAACTGGCTGAGACTCTTTTCAACCCTCCTGATGGCAGAGATACTTCAAAATTGCAGATACTTCGCTCGGAGAAGCAGTTGAAAGGGAGCCGGAAAAACCCGGAGAAGCCGGTTGAGCCGGAGACGGACACCTCTCGGTTAACGGTTGAGTTTTTGCATAATTGTGACGTCACTCCTGAGACAGCCAATCAGCGTGGAGCTTTTCAAATCACGTGAGCAGAAAGGGTATAAAAGGGCCTTGAAATCGGGCTCTGACAGCAGTTGGAGAGCAGACCTCGAGCTGTGCACATCGCAGACAAAGTTTGGCGGAATCGAATCAAGTCCAGCATTTTCCGGCAGCGACAGATTTTGCAGTGAAAAACGACTAAGTGTTTCCCGGGAGACCACCAGTCCGGAGAAGCGGTGCAGAAGCGGTGCAGTAAAGCGGTGCAGTAGATCGACCATTTCAGTTTCCCGGCCTTCCGGAATGGCCTACTCGGCGTTCCTTGATAGACAAGATCGTGGCCGGAGCAGAGATTGGGCAAGCCCTCAGCCACTGGATTATAGCCGGCTGTGTAAGCGGTGTGACCGGATGTTTGAGAGTGCGAGGGACAGGAGACGGCATGTGTGCCCAGCCCACAGATTTCATTGCTGTTTGTGTGCCTTCTACGGCAACCGGGCGAACGACCTTAGGCGGCATCTCCGGGAGATGCACGGCTGGAAGTACCCTTCCGGGAACCGTCCTCCTCAGGACGAGGCTACCCTCAACC
Source organism: Terebella lapidaria (assembly GCA_949152475.1). Classification (NCBI taxonomy): domain Eukaryota; kingdom Metazoa; phylum Annelida; class Polychaeta; order Terebellida; family Terebellidae; genus Terebella; species Terebella lapidaria. The sequence goes on from OX424556.1 coordinate 53,486,399, forward strand.
ATGTGGGAACCTTTGATTCGGCCTGGCGGGGAACAGCAACGCAGTCCCGGCGAAGGCGGTTCCGGAGATTCTGCACTCAGTCACCTAGGGAGAATCCAGTTCCGGAAACTTATGCGGACCAGCTTCCGTTTGGACCTGACTGGGACGCCGGAGCAGCCGCTCCCATCGAACAACCGGAACCGATTGATCCTCCGGTTTGGGTTCCGGATCCGCTGGGCTGTCTCCGGGCAGCGGAAGACACACCTCCAGAAGACTGGGAGCGAGAGATGTTTGCGGAACCGGAGGAGGAAGTTCAGCCGGCGGAAGACTGGGATCGGGAGATCGAGCTAGTTGCAGAGGCGGTCAGAGCAGTTATGCCGGATAAAGCAGAAGATTGGGAGGCGGAAATCCGTGCCAGAGAATACCAGCCTCCATCTCCCACTTCGGAACCGGAGACGGATGAGTCGGAGTATGAGACGGCAGATGAGGAATCCTGGACGGAAGCGAAGGCAGTGTGGCAGTAGCGGAGGCAGATGGCAGTGTGGCGGTAGCAGAGGCAGATGGCAGTATGGCGGTAGCAGAGGCAGATGGCAGTGTGGCAGTAGACGAAGGCGGTTGGCAGTTTGGCGGAGACGGAAGAAGCGGTGGCAGTTAGCAGCAACAACAACACGGAAAAAAAAAAAAAAAAAAAAAAAAAAAAAAAATTATTTATCCAAGAAGACCACCAGGAGGAGTTGCAGTTTGCTGAGCAGCCAATCATCAAGCAGATAAGCCAGTCACGTGACTCCCAGAGACTATAAAAGGGGCAGTTAGCTGTTACCGGAGGCAGAAGGCAGTTTGCTGTAGCTGAGTCAACATCGACACAAAGCAGAGAATCAGAATGCCGAAAGTAAAGACAACACCCCGCAAGCCCCGCCCTCACCGGTGTGGAGACTGCAACCTTGAATTCAAGAGCAAGCACACGTTGCTCCGGCATGTCACGGAGCAGCACACGAGTGAAGTCACCGTTTTCGCCTGTCCGCAGTGTGACCATTGGAGCAGACGGAAGGAGGGGACACAGAAGCATCTGCAGTCCCGGCACGCAATGGACGCGAACCCGATTCGACTAAGGGTTGGCAGAGAGCAGTTTGAGGAGAAAAGCCTCCGGTCCAAGATGACCCCACGGAAAAGCAAGAAGCCGGTAACACGGCTTGACCAGTTGTCGGATAGGGAGTCGGAGTCGGGAGGTTCGGTTTCGTCCCGGAACCGGTACCGTTCCGGTACCCAGTCGGTGGCCACACTAGCAGCCGACGTTTCGTCCACAGAGGCGGAGAGCAGTTCGGAAGAGGAAGCGGAGCTGAAAATCATGGCAAGTGAAGACGAGTTGCAAGAACCAGGAGACCCGAAGCCGGTTAAGCCGCCTGTGACCCGGAGTTCTTCCCGGAACACCTCCCGGAAAAACAGCCCAGACCCATCTCGAGGTACCGGAGCAGATTGAGACCGCGGAAAGAAGCGGAGTCGCAGCCGTTCGCCGGATAAGTCCGGACGCCATCAACGCCGAGAATATAGGAAGGAGAGCCCGGAGCGAGCCAAGGACCGAGGCGGAGAACGTAGCCGAGAGGAGAAACGACACACCCCACCCAAGTCTTCCGGAGGCAGCGTCAAAGGAAAAGGCAAGGGGGTGTATGATTACAAGTTCCGGCTGTTGGAAGAAGGTTCCAGCGGAGCAACGGCAGAAGTGGGAGTGGCGGACATTGCGGAAATGCAGAGCCGAGACGATGAGGAAGACCTTTTCCGGAGTCCACCTCCGAGAACAACTAGCAGTGGCAGAGCAGTGAGCAGCGTGATTGTCCGGCCCGGAGGCGGAGCAGAAAGCAGATCCAGCGGCCGAGCCGATAGCAGAGCAGATAGCCGAGCCGATAGCAGAGCAGATAGCAGAACAGATGGCCGAGCGGACAGCAGACCCATTGGCAGATCAGGAGGCAGACCGGAGACCAAAACGGAAGGCGGAACCCGGAGCCGAGCTGGCAGTGAGACGGAGACCCGAGGATCCACGGAGCGAACTTTGCCGGCTACCATTCAAGCAGTAGCCGGAAGCAGAACCAGTTCAGCGGCTAGGGATGACGGAATGGAGTCTTCCGCGTCTGAACGAAGCCATGCGGACGTGCAGAGAGCCCGGAGGAGTATCCTGGTAGACCAAGCCAGAGCTACATCCGGAATCCTGTCTCCGGTGGAGACCCGGCCTCGACAGTCTTCCAGTGAGCGGTCCGGGAGGAGCCAAGTCCGAGCACCAACCCAGAGTCCACCCTACACATTCTACCCGTTTGGCGGTCCTTCAACTCAACCGTGTCCGTCCCATTGTTTCCCGGTGAATATTGGGGGACGGAGCGCTTCCGTCTTTGCGCCTGCAGTCCCGGAGCACGCCAGATACTATGCAGTACGTTGGGGACCGGAGCAGTGGGGGCCAGCCGAGATGAGAGACTCCGGCGTCTACGTGGAGATCATGGAGCAGAGAGAGTCACCGTTTGGTCTCGTCCCGACCCGTCAGATCGTCCGGATTCCAGATTGGTCCATCCGGGACGAACGCCTCAGGAATGGGTTCTACGTCCCGCCCCAGTGGAGCCTCCATGATCCGGATCTTCTCCCGGTTGATGCCAGAGGAACAAGCTTCGGACGACCGTTAGTACCACAGACCATTCCACCTCGTCCGCCGTCAGGGAGCAGTTCGCGCCGTGATACTGGTGGGCAGTAGTCGTTGCAAGTCGTCGCAAGTCGTCGCAAGTCGTCGCAAGTCAAGTCGGCGCAAGGAGAAGAAAGAAGAACCGTTTCCCGGATTCTAGTATAATTAAGAGTTAAAAAGTGGGAAATGGAAGAAGCAAGATATCCGGGTACAGTGACGGTAAACTAGTTAAGAGGTACCAGTACCCGGATCACGGAAACAAGTTGTGTTTGATTTTACGGACAGTTTAACGGTTGACAATTTGTATATTTGTGAGATGTGATATTGTTCTGTTCGGGACGAACAGAGTCTAAGGAAGGGGGAGTGTAACGGTTTTGGGGCATACCCAAAGGTTTCCCCTAGGTAATTCTGTTAGTGTTTTGTGATATTATGGTTAAATAACCCGTTATTAGGGTGTATATGTGATTAAAGGTTCATACGGTTCCGTATTGTTAAATTAGTTTTAAAGGTTTTCCGTCTCGGAACTTAGTAATTTATGATGTTGGTAAAGCCGGAGACGGATCCGGAGACGGAGACGGAACCGGAGACGGAGCCGGAACAATGGAGTACAAAAACGTAATGACGTTATTTCCGGAAGGTCATGTGATCAGCCTCGTTTTCGGTTTAAAAGGTGACGTGTCAGCCACTGATTGGTTCTAGAGTGTTTTTAGAAATCCGGAAAATATCAGTGTTTTGGCGGACTATGACGTCACAATAGGTTGGTCACGTGACGTGGGTCTCAGGTCTATAAAAGCCCCCGCTTCACAGCGGACGGCGGAGTTGGTGTCCTGACGTCGACCTGTGCAGACCCCTTCTCCCATAGCAGAGTACTCCCTTGTTCCGGATAGAGTCATCCAGATGATAGCAGTTAAGTCTTCCGACTGTGAACTTGGAAAATAAACATGAAAACTTCAACCGAGTTGTTTTTCCGTGTTCGTTAGGGAACTGGAAGTTATAATAAAGTTAGTTTCCCGGAAAAGACAGTTATACGGAGTAAAGGGAGATAAGACTACAGTCGGTTAAGACCAAGTTGTAACGACGTCTTAGGGTGATCCAAGAACCCAGATCACCGAGGAAGGAGACGGAGACGGAGACGGAGGTGGAATTCATCGGAGCAACTACGGAGGCGGTATCGGACGGAGCAGTTGCAGAGACGGGAACGACGAAGCAGTTGCAGAGGCGGTACCGGACGACGGAGTTGCAGAGGCAGTACCTGACGGAGCGGTTGCGGTAACCGGGAGTGGGAACACTTCCGAGATACTCCATTTCAGGTGCGGTACCAGGTTGCAGTGAGGCGGAGCCAACCGGAGCAGATTGCAGTGCGGCGGAACCTGGCAGAGCGGTTGCAGTATTCGGAAACGGCAACGTTCCCGGATTCTTTATTCCAGGCGCAGTCGCAGTTTGCAGTAAGACGGAAAACGACGGAGCTGTTGCAGTAAAGCGGTTTCCCGACGGAGCAGTTGCAGTACCCGGAGACGGAAACGCCTCCGGATCCTTACTTTACAGGTGCAGTTGCAGATTAGCAGTCGGACAACGGTTAAGAGGTCCATTCCAGACCACGCTACCAACCTTAGAGACTTCTAGCCGGAGTTCAACCGTACAGCAGTAGCAGTTTCCCGGAGTTTTACCGTTTCAGCTCCGGTTAAACAACAACTCACCCACCTCCCTAGAAAACCGGTTCATCAAGACGTCACAGAAGGGTGCAAACCCGTTACAATACCTAAACTGTCGTCCGATTTGTCATATCGTAACACAGGCCTCGCCAATTCCAATAAACGCCGGGTCCAGACAACGACTGAAATCAATAAACGCTGGGTTCTAATAGACGCCGGGTCTAGAGTGTAACTGAAATCAATAGACACCCGGGCGTTTATTAGAAGTTTTACGGTTCTGACTGAACACCGACGACACCTTTTTCTTAGAACTTTAAACGCGGAACTTGGAACTTGGAACTCGGAACTTGGAACTTGGAACTCGGAACTTGGAACTTGGAACTTGGAACTCGTTTTCGGGTGTCCCGTAGTGTTTGTGGAAATTGTGTTCAAATGAATAGATGTAGGTGTATACTTGTCGGATAAAATTGTGAATTTCATTACGAGTATATCCACAATAGCCTAGTAAATCGCGTACAATCAAGAAATTTGCGATGCTGTGACCACAGACGAAACCATGTCGTGGCAGACACGTGGTAAGAAAAACCTCAAAGTCTATTGTGCAATAATGTTTGGATATTGCGACTTGATGTCGACGCCTCGTATAAGATGGATACCAAATGCATGGGACATGCTCGACTTGAAGTTTGTGGATCCATTAGAGACCAATGCATCATTGTTATATTGTGGCAAACATCAAATCATTCGATCATTGGTTGATCATCGCTGAGCATAAATACAATGTTTTAACGAAAATATATGTCTTTATTTGTGGAAAGCATAATTCTGAAATGTAAACAGAAATGTAATCAACATACCACAATTACCTCATAAACCCATCCATACATCTTCCTCACCAATACATAAATATCACACTGCATAGGACTATTGTAAACACCTTCAAAACAACGTGTAAATAATAAAATCTATAAAACTAAAAGTAGTTAATGTGACATTGCTATAACGAAAATAGCATTCCACATGAAAGTAATCATACTTTAAAGTGAAGATTCAATGTTGGGACCATGCATGGTGGAACAGACTATTCCGTGCCCATATACATGATATACAGGCTATATTTCTCGGTCAGAAAGTGAGGATACCAGTACAAATGCAATATGATACCATAGGAGAGTACGTGGTGAAAAAATATCAGATAAATGCATGACTGTCTCCTTCAGGTATTTGCATCCGCTGGCGGCGTCACTGCAGAGCTTACTGGATCGTTTGTGGACTCCGATGTCCTTTCTCTTTCAGTTATAGCCGCCGGCGTCTGGGTTTTGTTTATATCACTACTCTGTACTTCCTCATAGGTCGGTGGAGCCACTAGGTGGTCTGGAGAAAGGACGTGGCCAGCGTTTTCACTATACGCTGGGGGCGACGTTTGCATAGGTCCCGTGGGGTTAAACGGGTAGCCTGCTGGGACTGTGTACACATGTGACTGGCCACCGTCTGTTGGAAGCGGCTGGCGTGGGTAGGCGATCACTGGTAGTGGTTGTTGTGGGTAGGCAGGCTGTTGTTGCTGTGGGTATTGTTGCGGTGGGTAGGCAGCCTGTTGTTGCTGTGGGTATTGTTGCGGTGGGTAGGCAGCCTGTTGCGACATGGCTTGCAAACCGACCGCTGCCGTCGTTCTAACGTGCCTTCTAGTGACTCTACTCTGGCGTCTCTGTCGGGCCGCGCATGTGACGGCCACGACAATAACTGAGATGATCACAATCAACGCGATGGATGTACCTATGATCACGGCAATCGTCGAGATGTTAGAAGCCTCATCAGAAGCGCTCTCGGTCCAGCTGTCCCAAGAGTCCCAGTTGCTCCTGGTGGGCCAAGGATTCCGTGTCGTTGTTGTCGTTGATCCGTAAAGATCGTTCCACAGGTCCCACTCTAACCACTCGTACCATTCATTCCACTCGTCCCAGGAACTTTGCCTTCTAAGTCTGTGGCTTCGACCATCTGATGCAGCACTCCCCACTATGAAAAAGAATGCATGGAGATGATCATGCAACCAATCTATATTCAATTCAGTCGTACACTAGGACGGTATTTTCTGTTCATGTGCAATTTGATCGAGTTTTGCGACGCACAAAATGAAACTACTCACCGCAGTAAACCAGGACGAACACAATACTGCACAGATGTAGAATGACTTTCATCGTGGAATTATCAAGATTCAATAAGTCCCATAAATGACAGTGTCAGAGAGAATCATGGAAACTCTCACACGAAATCAATACAAACTCAGTTGCTCCACGGCCGGGCCTTGGTTTATCCAGTGAATTTACAGTGAATTTAGTTTTGTTCACTTGTCTCGCGTTCTATCATGATTAATCCATTATTAAGTAGCGTTTGTTAGTTGTCCTAATGTTTCCGATTTGACTATTTTGGCACATGATTCAGATATAAGTTCCGAGTGTAACGTTGTTACTGTTGTTGTTAACGACATTGTGCTAGCCAGCTAGTCAGCCACGGTCGGAAATAGGTCGCGTTGGCAGGTGCGACGTTGGAGCGACAGATTCGCCTCCTTCTGTATGCACACAGGTATGGCGTCAGATAAATCGATATGCCGCCGGATTGAATGAGCGGGCCCCACACCCCACGCCGTGTTACCACCTATCCACCTCACTTCGCTCGATCGCTTGACTCCTCTGACCAGCTTGCCACCCACCGCCCCTCCAATAATAAATCTAGTTCGACACACTTGACTTCATACAGAAAATGTCATCGAATATACACAGGGGATATTTTTATTTTAGTCATTTGTTTGTTTCAGACAGAGTTCTGTATAACTCTGGATGTAGGCATAACTTTGAAGATAATTATATCTCATCTTTATTTTTTTAAACATCCGGTGCATAAGAACCTTAGAACAGCCTTAGAATGGTAGGACTATTAGACCTTCCTTATGTCGAAAATCTATCCTTCATTTAAAACAGAACTAAGCAGACTTATTGACTTATTGATTTCACAAGGTACAGTTGTAACATACACCTTAGAAACAATCTCAGAGACACTGAATTCCAAAAATTCCTCGGGGGACACCCCCCCCCCCCCGAAACCCCAGACCGCATAAGGCTTCACTCGCTACGCTCGCCCACACTAATTCAAGACTATGTACAAGAAGAGCGAACCCCCCCCCCCCCCCCCTATTAAAAAATCCTGGATCCGCCCCTGGACTATGTACCACAAAAAATACCCATGGATGCACAGTGGCACCTAACACACTTTCGTTTATATATGTAATATGTATATATAGTAGAAGTGAGGACACAGTCAATTGCGAACGTTTTCTGCCGTACAGTTTTTATACATCTCAAACTGTATTTCATGGTACAAATACTCTTTTGTTTGCAGTATGAGAATGTTTTCCATTGTTCAAATGTTTGTTTATGTATATGTATCGATGTTTCCTACTGATATCCCGCCTTGTACTTCAAGGCCCCTCGCTTAGTGTCCTCGCTTCTATATTTATATATGTAAATAACCCATGACATTACCGTTACGTGCCACTGTGCATGGATGGGGGTTAATGAAATACATCAATAATATCAGAAATGAATAATAAACACCTCTGATTCATTTTTGATGATACATATTTGAGAGGCTGTGAAAAATACCGGTAACAATATGCCAAACAACAGAACAGACTCTGACTCGTGGTATACAGGCAAGGTCACTTAGAATTGCATCTTACTCGTGTTATACAAACACGTTTACTTAAAATAGTATCTTACTCGTGTCATACACGCAAGTTTACTTAGAACAGTATCTTACTCGTGTTATAAACACAAGTCACCTTAGAATAGTATCTACTCGTGTTATACAAGTAAGTTACCTTAGAAATGAGATGGAAAGCATATATTCACGTATACATGTATGCATACCATAGGCTAATGGAGATTCAGCGTCACTCATTTTCCACATGTATGTCACGAAGCCTTAATCAACGAGGTCAAGGTCAAGAAAAGCTTCCCAACACCAGCATGACGTCATGCATGTTCACACGACATCATTTCGTTTCCATGGAGGTGCCATTATCCCATTCAATTATACCGTATCATCGGCCCATTAGAGCCATTTCCTGTTACTGACAAATCCCAACAAACACTAGGAATTTGGAATACTAGACACATTTTAAAACGTATAATATCGGTCCTTGCACGGCATATGTCCCCAGAACAAAATAGCTATAATCATAGAGCTTAAACTCATTTTCCTCCGAAAAACAAAGCTATATAGGTTACATGAGTATTGAAAAAGTGGTATTGCACTTTGCCAGACCGTTGCTCTTGGTTATCGCGTACTTTTGGGATATGGGGGCGGCAGATCTTGGTCAGGTGAAATGATATTCTCATACAGTAGGGCTCTATCGTCAGTTATACATGCACCATATGCTGGGGGTGCTTCTTCATGTGTGTCGCTAGGCAACACGTCCACAGGAATGTCAATGATAAGGTCTACAGTGTCGCCATCTGTTGGGCGATTAGTGGAGTCACTGGGAGTGACGTCAGCATAGTTAGGAGGCCTATCACGACTTGTGATTCTAGGTGGTCTACTGGGTAGAACCACTGCATTGATTCTCCCAAGTTCTGTCATCTGATTGGCTGACGCCACATGGGGCCCATGGTGGGTCCAGCCCGAGATTATTGTCGTCATTGAACGGACAGGCCTAGTCGACGGCCCATTTCTCTGACGAAGTACATGAAGGAAGTCAGCGAAAGTCCTAGACGAGTTCGACCCATTGCGCCGACAGCAGCTGCAACAGCAGGCGACCACGACGAGCCCCCCGAGGAAGAGGACAGTCGCACCGAGGGCTAGATCTATGCTTTGTGCCGTCTCCGTACCTCTTGTACCTCCCGAACCCCAAGTCATCGTGGCAGCCTGGTAGGTACACCTGGAGACTTGTTCGAATTGTGTTGGATTGGTCTCTGGGTGGTTGCGATCTCCTCTGGACGATCATCCGTGGAATGGATGTCTTGTCCTGTTACCAGTTGTAATTTTTCATCTCACGATGTTCGTTTGAGAAAATAAAGTCAGAACAGCAATATCCAAGAGGCATAATCGACATTTTGTTTCAGAGATCCTGCTATGTGAAACCCCAACATGGATCTTACTCGTTCATATATATGGTTTGTTGTGCTTGAAATGTAATATTTTGCTTGTTTCCTGTATCATATAATGTGGTTTAGATTTGGAATGAATTGTAAATTGTTATCGAGAACTTTATAACGCAGCGAGGCGCGCGAAGCGCGCCGAACTGCGTCTAATGGTATTGCATGTCCGAGAAAATAACACCAAAGCACTGAAAGCAGCAGAAACTAAAGATAGTCCCAGCTACTATGATCACAATTTTCATCTCTGCGAATTTTGACCGGAAGTTTTTTTTAGACAGGAAACCCCTAGCGATCTGGGAGCGAATTTCACCGCTCAGTGATTTTTTTTTTTTGCGAAGCACCGTTTCGCAATATGGTTTCACGAGCGTTCCTCAATCGGTTATTGCATTTTTTATTCGAGTATATAACATGAATACGGCAGCTAGATGACATTCATCAGTCTTTTTTGTGCCGTGGACAAACAACGAGACTGGAACTGCGAGACATCACAACGCGACTCCATGACAACGGCCGCCCGGTACCGTAATTTCACGCAAGCAGGATACTCTAGAAAAAAGTAGATTTCTGTATAGCGTCACGCGAACATGCATACATGAATCAGTATGCTCACTACTGTATGCGAGTATATGATAGTGAGTTATGCCGTATTCGTGCGTATATTCTAGAACTTTGGCGCCTTATGTTCCAAAACGCAAAGGACTTTTGAATGCCTGATGCTGGATGGTGAATAGTTCAAATTATGCAATTTTCGTTCAAATTAATGCTTGCAAGCACAGAAAAAAATTAAATATTGCCCAACATTATTTTCTTCCAAATATTGAACTGGTACAATAACATATCTTTGCTTATTAATGAATTCACTTGTTGAACATTTATACAAGAACATATATATATTTTTTCCTCACCACGGCTATAGGTATTTTCCATGTGTTAACAGATTTATTTGAATGCATCAGAAACTTTTTGATATCCACAAAAGACTGGAGCCTGACATACACACAGTTATTCTAGTATAGGGAAGAAAATTAAACACCCATTACTTTATAAGTAATTCCATTCATGCCGAGTTGTACACTGAACATGCTGGACAAAATATAACCTCCCCATGTCAAATAGGCTTATTTTTTCGTTTATATTATTTTGTTCAGTATAGGTTATTGTACATGAAACTGTGTTCTTTGTTGATCAAATAAAAAAGACTTCGGTCAGTATTTCACTCAATTTTATTGTCACAATAGGAAGCCAGACCGATAACATGGATAACAACAAAAAGATATGCGCTGTCAAAATTTTACTGACATAATTTTGTATCTCTACACATTCAACCACTCTGATATATTGACGAGTGATGAATATATCAGAGTGAAATTATTCTGTTCGATACATGCAATATGTAATAGTAACAAATAATAATGACGATAAAATTTGTCCATTGTATTCATGATATTAATGAAATAATAATATGCTATAACCACGATTTTACAGATTCAATGTTATGCAGAGGTATGTTCAGTGTGACCCACACTTTCACACCTTCAAATTGAATAGTCATCCAGTAGGCGTTGTTTCCACAATATTGTTCAGTAAAATCAATGTTTGATGTAATCCGCAGCACTGCCATCGCTCATAATTTCATTCGTTCTTAATTTTCCTGTGTGGGTATGTGGTGCTTGACACTACATAGGCATATTGTTGGCTCGAATAGATCTATTCTCTTGATCTGTTGTCTTGAATAGGCAGGTCATCAGATGAATCTCCAGGACAATTTTGATCTCAGTTATTCCTCTATAGTTAGTGGTTGGATATAAATATGACAATTGGTTATGAAAGAACGTTTTTTGTTGGAAAGTTTATTCACAACACAACAAGTATGGGGTTGTCTGTATCTGCCTTCATCACTTTGTGTTACTGATATATTCTTATCGTTGATTATCACAGTTCACAGAAGTTTTTTTTTAAATCAACTAACGAACTTCATTATGTGATACAGCTGTAATTACCGTTTTAAGTGTATTTCTCTCATGAAATTCTAGTCACATAATATCCATTGAATCTCATGCAGTTCGTCTTGGGCAATATCTATTCCCAGGTAGTTCCTTATAGTGAGTTGTCAGGTTCAGAAATAACAGTGGTCATGATGAAATTTCTGCATTTATGATTTTGTGTTACTCATCAACTCAATCATTATATTATCTATAGGGACAAATATCGCCCATAATGGGTTACCTTTCTTACCGTATAATCGCGCATATAAGGACATGTTCTTATATCCGGAATATATTGCTTTTTGGGGCTCTCGCCAAAAAACCAAAGTGTCTCGAATATAAGGACATGTTCTTATATTCGAATATAAGGACACCCCCAATAACCCGAATATAAGAACATGGTAAGCTCAATCAAATAACAGCCACATTAACCTTCGTGTGCAAGTTGCCTAGACGAGTCATTACCACCACTGATGTCAAGTTGCATTACTAGTATATATGTTGGCTTAGGTAGGTATTGGAAGCCTATTTTCAATGAGCCCCCAATAATCTGGTGTATATTGTAACGGGTTTACACCCTTCTGTGACGTCTTGATGAACCGGTTTTCTTGGGAGGTGGGTGAGTTGTTATTTAACCGGAGCTGAAACGGTAAAACTCCGGGAAACTGCTACTGCTGTACGGTTGAACTCCGGCTAGAAGTCTCTAAGGTTGGTAGCGTGGTCTGGAATGGACCTCTTAACCGTTGTCCGACTGCTAATCTGCAACTGCACCTGTAACGTAAGAATCCGGAGGCGTTTCCGTCTCCGGGTACTGCAACTGCTCCGTCGGGATACCGCTTTACTGCAACAGCTCCGTCGTTTTCCTCCTTACTGCAACTGCGACTGCACCTGGAATAGAGAATCCGGGAACGTTGCCGTTTCCGAATACTGCAACCGCTCTGCCAGGTTCCGCCGCACTGCAACTGCTCCGGTTGGCTCCGCCTCACCGCAACCTGCGACTGCACCTGAAATGGAGTATCTCGGAAGTGTTCTCACTTCCGGTTACCGCAACCGCTCCGTCAGGTACTGCCTCTGCAACTCCGTCGTCCGGTACCGCCTCTGCAACTGCTTCGTCGTTCCCGTCTCTGCAACTGCTCCGTCCGATACCGCCTCCGTAGTTGCTCCGTTGAATACCACCTCCGTCTCCGTCTCCTTCCTTGGTGATCTGGGTTCTTGGATCACCCTAAGACGTCGTTACAACTTGGTCTTAACCGACTGTGGTCTTATCTCCCTTTACTCCGTATTACTTTCTTTTCCGGTGAACTAACTTTATTATAAATTCCAGTTCCCTAACGAACACGGAAAAACAACTCGGTTGAAGTTTTCATGTTTATTTTCCAAGTGCACAGTCGGAAGACTTAACTGCTATCACCTGGATGACTCTATCCGGAACAAGGGAGTACTCTGCTATGGGAGAAGGGGTCTGCACAGGTCGACGTCAGGACACCAACTCCGCCGTCCGCTGTGAAGCGGGGGCTTTTATAGACCTGAGACCCACGTCACGTGACCAACCTATTGTGACGTCATAGTCCGCCAAAACACTGATATTTTCCGGATTTCTAAAAACACTCTAGGACCAATCAGTGGCTGACACGTCACCTTTTAAACCGAAAACGAGGCTGATCACATGACCTTCCGGAAATAACGTCATTACGTTTTTGTACTCCATTGTTCCGACTCCGTCTCCGGTTCCGGCTCCGTCTCCGGGTTTACCAACATACAAATATACCAAGTTCCGAGACGGAAAACCTTTTAAACATTAACAATACGGAACCGTATGAACCTTTAAACACATATACATTTTAATAAACGGTTATTTAACCATAATATCACAAAACACTAACAGAATTACCTAGGGGAAACTTTTGGGTACGCCCCAAAACCGTTACAATATATATATATTACCGACAGTGGTCATAAGCCTGGCAGCACGTGCAATGGGTGTCCTTATATTCGGGAAACCTTTACGTTTTTGGCGCCAAAACCCAAGTGTCTCGAATATAAGGACATATGTGTCCTTATAAACGAATATTGGTTTATGGCGCAGAAAAAGTAAACCTTCTCAAATATAGGGACATGTTCTTATATTCGAATATAAGGACAGGCTCGAATATAAGGACACTGTCCTTATATGCGCGACTATACGGTATACCTATCAAATCTCATGTCAGAAGTCTTGAGTAATTTGACTCCCATGTAATCTCCTATAGTAACTGCTGCATCTTGAGGTTACAGCTATCAACCCATTCGTTCTCACCGCGTCTTAATTGAGGTTACAGTGCTGCTGAATCAGTGAGTTGATTATCTGCAATTCTGCATGCGAGCCATGTGTCCTAAATTCGTCTACATTTTGGGATGTTCAAAGCATTTAACACACCTTCATATTAATATGTTATTATGCAGACCATAGGGACGCAGCGAGTGGAAAAGGAGCCTTCTGAATATGTAGATACAATAACAACAATTGGTTATGATGAAAGGTTTTTTTAGTTTTATTGTTACACACATAGATCTAGATCTAGGCCCACTGACTGTCCATGAGCCTGATTCAGACAGTTTTTTTTATTCAACCGCTTGCAAGTATTAGTCAATATTTTTTGGCAATCTTCTAGGCCTAGATCTATCAGCATCATTGCAGTGTATTCATATCATATACATGTAGATACAGTAATACACCGGCACACATATAGACTATGCCCATTAACATGATAATAATTATTACGACTATAATACATGTATAGAGATATACAAGAAATCTGCATTTCCACTCGCTGCGTCTCTATGCTCTGCATAATAACATATTAATAACGCAGCGAGGCGCGCGAAGCGCGCCGAACTGCGTCTAATGGTATTGCATGTCCGAGAAATTAACACCAAAGCAGCAGAAACTAAACAGCCTGCTAAAGATAGCCCCAACTACTATGATCACAATTTTCATCTCTGCGAATTTTGACCGGAAGTTTTTTTAGACAGGAAACCCCTAGCGATCTGGGAGCGAATTTCACCGCTCAGTGATTTTTTTTTTTTTTTTGCGAAGCACCGTTTCGCAATATGGGTTCACGAGTGTTCCTCAATCGGTTATTGCATTTTTTTATTCGAGTATATAACATGAACACGGCAGCTAGATGACAATCATCATTTTTTTTTGTGTCGTGGACAATCAACGAGACTGCATCTGCGAGACATCACAACGCGACTCCATGACAACGGCCGCCCGGTACCGTAATTTCACGCAAGCAGGATACTCTAGAAAAAAAGTAGATTTCTTTATAGCGTCACGCGAACATGCATACATGAATCCGTATGCTCACTACTGTATACGAGTATATGATAGTGAGTTATGCCGTATTCGTGCGTATATTCTAGAACTTTGGCGCCTTCTGTTCCAAAACGCAAAGGACTTCTGAATGCCTGATGCTGGATGGTGAATAGTTCAAATTATGCAATTTTCGTTCAAATTAATGCTTGTAAGCACAGAAAAAAATACTCTTTAAATATTGCCCAACATTATTTTCTTCCAAATATTGAACTGGTACAATGACATATCTTTGCTTATTCATGAATTCACTTGTTGAACATTTATACAAGAACATAAAAAATATTTTTTTCCCTTACCAAGGCTATAGGTATTTTCCACATGTTAACAGATTTATTTGAATGCATCAGAAACTTTTTGATATCCACAAAAGACTGGAGCCTGAAATACACACAGTTATTCTAGTATAGGGAAGAAAATTAAACACCCATTACTTTATAAGTAATTCCATTCATGCTGAGTTGTACAGTGAACATGCTGGACAAAATATAACCTCCCCATGTCAAATAGGCTTATTTTTTCGTTTATATTATTTTGTTCAGTATAGGTTATTGTACATGAAACCGTGTTCTTTGTTGATCAAATAAAAAAGACTTCGGTCAGTATTTCACTCAATTTTATTGTCACAATAGGAAGCCAGACCGATAACATGGATAACAACAAAAAGATATACGCTGTCAAAATTATACTGACATAATTTTGTATCTCTACACATTCAGTCAACCACTCTGATATATTGACGAGTGATGAATATATCAGAGTGAAATTATTCTGTTTGATACATGCAATATGTAATAGTCACAAATAATAATGACGATAAAATTTGTCCATTGTATACATGATATTAATGAAATAATAATATGCTATAACCACGATTTTACAGATTTATGCAGAGGTATGTTCAGTGTGACCCACACTTTCACACCTTCAAATTGAATAGTCATCCAGTAGGCGTTGGTTCCACAATATTGTGCAGTGAAATCACTGTTTGGTGTGATCCGCAGCACTGCCATTGCTCATAATTTCATTCGTTCTTAATTTTCCTGAGTGTGTATGTGGTGCTTGACACTACATAACCATATTGTTGGCTCGAATAGATCTATTGTCTAGATCTGTTGTCTTGAATAGGCAGGTCATCAGATGATTCTCCAGGGCACTTTTGATCTCAGTTATTCCTCTATAGTTAGTGGTTGGATATAAATATGACAAATGGTTATGAAAGAAAGTTTTTTGTTTGAAAGTTTATTCACAACACAACAAGTATGGGGTTGTCTGTATCTGCCTTCATCACTTTGTGTTATTGATATATTCCTATCGTTGATTATCACAGTTCACAGAAGTTAGTACCCTATCAAAACGGTTATGAAATTTTTTTTCTTTAAATCAACGAAAGAACTTCATTATGTGATACAGCTGTAATTACCGTTTTAAATGTATTTCGCTCATGAAATTCTAGTCACATAATATCCAGGTAGTTCCTTATAGTGAGTTGTCAGGTTCAGAAATAACAGTGGTCATGATGAAATTTCTGCATTTATGATTTTGTGTTACTCATAAACTCAATCATTATATTGATTATCTACAGGGACAAATATCGCCCATAATGGGTCACCTTTCTTACCTATCAAACCTCATGTCAGAAGTCTTGAGTAATTTGACTCCCATTAAATCTCCTATAGTAACTGTACGTTGCATCTTGAGGTTACAGCTATCTTCCCGTTCGTTCTCACCGCGTCTTAATTGAGGTTACAGTGCTGCTGAATCAGTGAGTTGATTATCTGCATGCAAGCCATGTGTCCTAAATTCGTCAACATTTTGGGATGTTCAAAGCATTTAACACACCTTCATATTAACATGATTAATATGTTATTATGCAGACCATGAGGACGCAGCGAGTGGAAAAGGAGCATTCTGAATATGTAGATACAATAACAACAATTGGTTATGATGAAAGTTTTTTTTAGTTTTATTGTTACACACATAGATCTAGACCCACTGACTGTCCATGAGCCTGATTCAGACAGTTTTTTTTATTCAACCGCTTGCAAGTATTAGTCAATATTTTTTGGCAATCTTATAGGCCTAGATCTATCAGCATCATTGCAGTGTATATGCACACAGTAATACACCGGCACACATATATGCCCATTAACATGATAATAATTAATACGACTATAAAACGTGTATAGAGATATACAAGAAATCTGCATTTCCACTCGCTGCGTCTCTATGCTCTGCATAATAACATATTATATTCTAATTTGTGGAGGCCCATTCAGGTGCACGTGTTCTATCAAATTTCGGGTTGTTGTTCGAGTAGAGGTGTGCAAAATTGTCAATCTACCCAATGTTTTACTACTTTATGAATCTGTGGAGGCTGAATTCGGAGGTTTGTATGTTTTTTTGCCAAAGTCTTAAAGAAGCACATATAATACTCAGTACAACACATCAACATATCATAGGCCCCTATGCCACATCAGCTTAGAGGCAGGCAGAGCAATGCAGGCATGCAATACACATAAATATGAGTAACGTTTGCCCAGCGTGTTGCTCGTAACTGGTGCCATTGCATGCTCATCGATGGTGGCCTTGTTAAGGTCTATATGTTGTACTTGTTACCTTTCGAATGAACACGTGAACACATCAAAATAACATAATAAAATAATGATTATTATATATACATACCGACATAGCGATTGTAGGCTTCAAGCCTGAATTTCTCTGCCCTGTCCCCATTTCTAACCGATATATCACTCATTTTGTTGAAATGTGACTCACATCGCATACAGAGTACTTGTTTACCACCTTCACTGGGTGGGAACGGTTCGCTGCGGGAATTTGCAGACCTGCGGCGGTATATGTCCCGGGCCATGCTTTATTCATGATCGGTACGGACGGTACATGGCAATTTTTTTATTCTACTAGGCCTAAATTTTGAGATGTAGGCCTACACACAAAATTTAAACACCTATATCGCGCCCTTGTATTTGAGACAGTCTGACTTGACAAAATATGCAGCGGCCGAACAATTTATACGATTAATAAAATCTATTCAACGAGACGTATCGAAACTGTGCAGTTTGGGTCATCCGCGTACACGATGTACAACCATTATACATGTATCACAAGCTAGCTTTGCCTATAAATGGCGGTATGACCAAAGAGGGTAGCATCGTACACTGTTTGGTAAATTGGTATGACCCCTCGAATATGGTAGACGTCTCAAGTTTAATCTACGGCAAAATATGGAGCATCTCCATGTGGATTGGGCACACTAATCCCACATACATGTATCATACCGAGTAATTCGGTCTTTCAGTTCGCCCACCAGGTATGTGTTAGTCTGTATATGGTCAGATCATCTTCATAGTTTGAACTTTCCTATATTTCGAAGGATATTTAATCTAACTCATCATTTTAGTAGCTTGGCTTATCAAATACGAGTCATATTTTTGTTTTAATTAGGAATAGGAATAATATACGGGGATAGGGGCCTATATACAGGCACGAATCATGCCGAGAAGAAGGGTAGCAAATAGGGCCTGTGAGTCACGTGTCGTCACGGTATGATTCTGGTGACCACCAAACATACACCCATTGTGTTATCCGAGTAATTTGAGTTCTAAATGGAGTATTACTCATAATAAACAAAATGTGTTTTAAAAAGGTATTACCCGGTATCGATTGTTTCATAAGAAAATGGGCCCAAGTATCATATCCTGCGCCTTCCTCTATATTCAATAAGGATTAAAAAGGTGCGAGACGGATTAAATGGTATGTTCTAAGTGGACGAGTAGTATTAAGGAGCAGTGTACGGTACTTGGGCCAGAAAATGTATTGTTAGCAAATACATTATTCCAATTTCAGACGCTAGGACGGTATGATATAAATCGATATTATTCACTCGGTTGTAATCTCATTCTGAGGACACTCCTGATTAGACGATTTGTACCATGTGACAACCTACATACTCAGTGTTGGTTGCGAGAGTCTATATTGAACGGCAAAAATGTATATTGGACGATGTGGTGCTTATCAGCCAATCCGAGCGCGTCTTACTTGTGGGTTTTCCCCACTCTGGGTTTCTCACAACAAAAAAGAAGGTTTTGTTTGTTTGATGCCATAAATAATATAATATATAATATAGCAAATGTTGGATGTTGACTCACGCATCGGCCAATATGACATTTCTTCATTCCGTAAATTGTATATTGGACTCCTCAACATCCAATATTTGTATAATAATGAAACTGTCCCATATGAAACTACCTGCTACTAACTGGGAGTACGAATCTGTGAAAAGATCGTTAGGTGGACCGAGGGTAAGGGGGTGGGAGTTTAATTAATTAGAACAGGTCCCCGAACATATCCTTTTGTTGTATTCTAAGTACAAATGCAATACCTTGATTCAACCATAGAGTTGACAAAGACGAAAATGGCCTCGAGGAACACGTATTCGGTGTCCGAGGTGTCGGTGCCATTGCTATTGCCCCCACGAGGTCCAGACGGTGGTAGGCTCGTCAAGGGTGAAATTGTAGCCAGTCAATTTTCGTTGGCCAGTAATTGCTTTCGCAACTGCGTATGGTCCAGCTTCAAACAAGACACGAGGAACAGAATTGTACACTGGGGGACCGCCCAGTGCCTGTCCATCCTGAACACCCACCCTCCAAATTGTATATTCTTTCTCGTTCCTGCAGATGACGAAATGGAATACGTCACGAGTAGTTGGTGTTTCTTTTGTTGTACCCAAGTTATACTGAATTGTGTATTGTGGACGTTCTCATATTGGGTGCCTATATCATAGTGTTTGCACTCTACAGACGGGAAGCCTATCTAGCTATATTGAGTTAGTTTATATTGTCATTCGAATAAATGTCAATAAGATGTTTTAGTTGATGTTTAAGTTAGCATGAATTATGTTTCTTTGTTTTTGCGGGTTGTCTTAATATCAAAAATCAACTAGACACCAATAAGTACATTTTATTTTTGTATCCCAAAAGTGGACTGCAGTATCAATGCATATCACAAATAATTAGTTGGTATACATGTATATATAGTGCACTAGTATACGAGATTTGTTTCTCCATCAAATCTCTGATGATACATGTACAATATTTCTTTTTTTTTTTATACAAATCATCCAATTATAAATCACACATGACGATTAGAGGTAATATCATATACTTGGGGAAACAGACTAAAGATCGTGATTGATATGGTATGAAGTTACGAATTCAAACGTGGTTGAACACAGCAATGCGGTGGATGGTACTAGAAATAAATAAGACTTCAAAACTACCAGTATTATACTCCTGAGAAGACGATTTCGAACAACAAAAGTGATCACTCTTTGTATGAAAATGTCTTTAAAATACATATTCTCCAAAACACAGGACAATGCAACTAGTAAATATAACTATTGAATCCGCAGACAGATTCTGTGTATTTATTTCAAGTTTTCTCCAGGTAAGGGGGTGGGAATTTAGAGCACCCACTCCCCTCAATGTCACCTCCAGAACTGCGGGTGTAGAAACCTGTCCGTTCATCCACCACAGACATCTCATAGGACGCTGGGTATTCCTCGTGATACACGTGCAAATCCCACGAGACATCGTCTGGCATGTCGTCTTGGCCACGTCCAGTGGAGCCATGAGCCATTGCCTCAGCATAGGTTGGCAGACGGTCAGTCAATGCTGGTTCAAGGTTCGGTGGTGGAAGCTCTTCGCTCCTCTGCACAGCATCTATAATGGGTGACCTTGGATGGACCAATCGTAGAGTTGTTCGCAGTACAGTTAGAAGACTGGTTCGCTGTGTAGATGATCTCTGTCGCCGTCTCTGCCGAGGCATGTCATTCACAGAACAACAATTCCCTGAACAAATTCTCTTGCGGTACTTGAAGCACAGCGTCGAAATCGTACAACAAGAGCTGCAAACCACAAAGTTGACGAAGACGAAAATGACCTCGAGGAACACGTATTCAGTGTCCGAGGTCTCAGTTCCATTGGTAAAAGTCCCATTGCCCCATGACGTCCAGACGGTGGTGTTCTCGTTCAATGTGAAATTGTAGCCAGTCATAATTGGGTCAGTTATTGCCTTTCCCCTTGCTCAGCTTCATACAAGACACAATGGACAGTGTTTTACGCTGGGGGCCGTCCAGTGTCCGTCCAATATGAACACATATCTTCCGGACCCTCGCTGGAGCCTGTACATGACAAAATGGAGTACGTCATGATCAACAGTATTTTCTTGTTCTGTTTCTAAGACATTCAGAGCATGTGTACTGTGTACTATTTTCATATTGGGTGTCTGTATTGTAGCGTTGTGACGTGGTGTGCGCGAGTAGTGACACCACGGTTATGATGCTGCAGTGTGGGCGGATTTATAAGACATTCATTGACACTCCAGTAATGGGGTATACCTCTTTATCGTGGGGTCGCCGAACCCTACATTGGTGCCTGACCTTTCGAACCACTGGGTTCTCTCGGCGTCGCTCCCGGGTCGGCCCCGCTGTTGACTCACATCACCGCCATGTTTGTGTGGCTGGATGTGGCTTGTGATCTGGCTCAACAGTGGGATATAGCTGATCTCGGGGACGAGGTCTCTCCGAAAGGGGAAAGCACTGTAGCGTTGTGACGTGGTGTGCGCGAGTAGTGACACCACGGTTATGATGCTGCAGTGTGGGCGGATTTATAAGACATTCAGTGACACTCCAGTAATGGGGTATACCTCTTTATCGTGGGGTCGCCGAACCCTACAGTATTATATACTGTCTGCACGCTACAGGCGGGAAGTCTAACTTGTTATACATATATTGAGCCTGCTTGTATTGTCATTTGAATAAATGTCAATAAGATGTTTTGAACTGATGTCTTCGTGTTGCTAAGGAACGTTTTAAATTACAAATCAACCCAAATATCAGAAACTTGACATTTTATTTGCATTTAAAGGTATTGACTATAGGTAGTCAATAGTATGTTCTGATATCACAAATTAATTGGTATGTATAGGTCATGCGCAAGTATTGAAGAATTGTCTGGCCACCAAATTTGTGACGGTACCTCATTACTACATGTGCATCCAATACATCATACATGTCATACATGAACAATTTTTTAACAATCTCATACATGTACATATGACTAGAGAAAATATCTTATTCGTGAGAAAAGACTCTGGATTGTGAATAATATGCAACATGTTGTGAATATAAACATGGTTGTAATCTATGCTGTAAATGATATTTGAGACGAACAAGGCTTTTAACTAATACTCCGGAGAAGATGTTCTGAACATAATAAGTGGTCATTCCTGTATAAAAATGTAAAGGAAATACATTTATAATCTACAATAACACCAGATAATGCAACTAGTAAATATCATTAATGATCTGCAGACAGACCCTGTGTATCTATGTTAGGTTTTCTCCGGATAAGGAGTCGGGGTTTAGAACAACCATCCCCCGCAACATCATCTTCAGACTTCCGCGAGTAGAAACCCTTCTGTTCGACCATCACAGACATCTCGTAGGACGCTGGGTTTCCCTTGTGGTACACGTGCAAATGCCAAGAGGTGTAGTCTGGCACGTTGTCTTGGCCATTTCCGGTGAAATCGTGAGCCATGGCCTCAGCATAGGTTGGCAGTCGGTCAGTCAACGCTGGTTCAAGGCTCGGTGGTGGAGGCTCTTCGTTTCTTTGACCAGCGTCCATGGGTGACCTTGGAGGGATCAATCGTAAAGCTGTTCGCAGTACAATTAGAAGACTGGTTCGCTGTCTAGATGATCGCCTTCGCCGTCTCCACCTCCGACGTCTCAAGTCATTCTCTGAACAACAGTTCCCTGAACAGATCCTCTTGCGACAGATGAAGCACACCAGCGACATCATGCAACAAGAGCTGCAAACCATAAAGTTGACGAAGACGAGAATTGCACCGAGGAACACGTCTCCAGTGTCTGAGGTGTCAGTGCCATTGGTAATAGTCCCATTGAAGGTCGAGGTCCAAACGGTGGTATTCTCGTCCAGGGTGAACTTGTAGCCAGTCATAACTGAATCAGTAATTGCTCTCGCCTCTGGTCCAACTTCGTACAAGACACGATGGACGGCATTGTACTCTATGGCATTGCCTAGCACTCGTTCCCCCTGTACAACCGTTTTCCGAATACTGTTTCTGGAGCCTGCAGGTGACAAAATGGAGTACGTCATGAGTAAAAATAGGCGTGTTTTCTCGTGTTGTTCCTACGACTCTGCACGACGGAAATCGATATATAGGTTTAAAGTCATAGTAGCAAGGTACCATTCATGGTTTTATTCCTGTTCAGATAAAGGCATTGTGGACATTTGGTGATAAAAAAGATGTTCGCGTTAATTGGTAATTAATAACAGCGACATATAATCGAGTATATTGAGCCAGTATTGCAATCGCCTTCTCATGCCGATGAAAAAAATAGCTTCGGCAGTTTCCGTAATCGTGACGTCAGTTGAGGCAAAATGTGCTTTGATGGCTGGCCAAAAACGTAAAACACGTAATTTGGGCGGTCAGCTCAAAGATAGAAAACCACTCCAAAATGAGATTCAAAAGAAAACACATGAAAACCAACAAATATTGGACATCTTGCAGTTCAATAAACTTCCTTCCTGGGAGAATGAATAGTACTGATTCTAAATATCAAGACAAGAAATGCCGTATTCCTACCATCTCACCCGTTCACTTGAATTGTCAAACATACACAACGAGAATGAATATGCGACATGTAGTTTACCTTGCTGGCTACATGTACTTTCAGTACTGCCTCAAATGACGTCACAAACCACGTGACCCTTACTAAAATCGTGATCAAAATCTTCGGCAATTTACGGAAGGAGTACCTATTTGATTCAATATCTCGAAACCCATTGATTGTATTTGTAAAATTCGTTCGAATTTACAGATAACTATTCATACTGGACTAAATGAAAAGCACTTTCATCAGCATGCTACTAGGTCTTTAAATTATCTGTTTATATTGTCATATGATTCATAAAATGGATGTTCCAGTTTTGTTTCCATGTTCCTATGGATTATGTTGTAGTACAAATCAACTAAAATATCGAAAAGTTGATAAATCTTATTTGCATATTAAGTGCACGTTGACTGCAGTATGGGATTATGCTTTGCTATCACAAATAGTTAGTTGGTATACAAATATAGATGACGTGCAAGTATAGAAGAATTATTTACCTACCAAATTATTATCTGTACATCCAATTTTTAAGAGACATATGAGAAAAATCATAATCCAGGTATTTGGGAAAAAAAATTAGGGCTTGTAAATAATATGCAAAGAAGTTGTGAATATAAACCTGGTTGCACACAACAATGCAGTGAATGATATTTGAAATGAATAAGACTGATACTTCTGAGAAGATGTGTTCAAACAAAGATGTGTTCAAACAAAAATTGGCATCCCTTGTATAGAAACAAAATGAAATAAAAGTCTTCAATAACATCTGGCAATGCCACTTGTAAATGTTGTTAATGAAACTGCAGACAGACCTTGTGTATCCATGTTAGGTTTTCTCCAGATTTTCTCCAGAAGTTGACGAAGATGAGAACGGCCTCGAGGAACGAGTTGCCGATGTCCATGGTGTCGGTCCCATCGGTAGAAGTTCCATTGCCCCACGAGGTCGTTCAGACTGTGGTGTTTTCGTTCATGAAGAAGTTGTAGGCAATAATATACAGATCTCTTGAACAGAGAAGATCTATGTCCATTCAACTCCGAAAGGCTATTCAATTATGTACTATATCTACATGCAGAAGAACTTTGATTCAAGTCACCCTTCAGCAGATCATCATCGGTTCGTGTCTCCGGGATATGGAGGCGGTGGATCAGAATCAATCAAACTATTTGCGCTTTCAGATAGGCCGACATCACTGTCAGTTACCATGGTTACACAACTCTCATACGCGGGAGGGGATTCCTGTCTAGTTGGTTGAGATTCCGGGGATTGGGAATCACAACAATAAGATCGTCAACGTTGCCACCTGTCGGACGATTAGTGGGTTCACTGGAAGTGACGTCAGTATAAGAAGAAGACCTATATCGACTGGTCGGGCGGGGTCCACTTGGTGGAGCCACTGTATCATCAACTTCACCACGAGTTTCCATCCTAAAATCAGGCATTGGACTATCCAACACCAGCTCGAGAACGTGCTAGCAATAAATACAATATCCCCGTGAATCCAGAGTTTCGCAGAGTCCTGCGATCTCCAACAGACGTCCCACGCTGGCTGCTATTATGTGGACCATGGTGAGTCCAGTTTTAGGTCCGTGTTGCGTGTTGCAGCACACCACGACCTCCAACAGACGTCCCACGCTGGTTGCTATCATTTGGACCATGGTGAATCCAGTTTGAGGTCCGTGTTGCGCTGTTGTTGGCTCAGACGGTGCGCGACAGAGCTTGCGATCACGGTGTCAGGTTCCTGGCAACATCCGCAGCAGTCGCGACAGAATACGACAATACAACACGTGGTTATGGCGAGGGCTACGAAGACAATGAGCACGCTGAATCCGATGATGATAGCGTTGGAGTCCTCTGTACTACACTCTTCTCTCGATAAACGGTCCGAAAAATGGCGATTTCCAGAGAAAAGTTCTGTGTAAAATAAAATATAACGCGATATTGTGAATTGCATTGTGTCTATGTACTGACAGTAGCGTTATGAAAAATATGTGATAAGAAAATTCCGTACTGCATAGAAAATTTAGAAGTGTATCGTGTTTTATTTGATGTGGATTTCTCTCGATAAACGGTCCGCTTTTCAATTTACGTGATAGGGTGCGTAAATAACGTTTTTATATGGATATACTTAGGGCAGGGAGTATGGTACATGTAGGCATATACCAGCACATGGTTTGCAATTTATTATAACATACATGGTCAATCTCTGCTTATACACAGTAGTTTGATGAGGATAGACTTTGTCAGACAACCAATGCCTTGTAAGCATTCTAGCATTGATATACATTCAACCGGGCATTCGATTTGATCGAAAGCCCTAGGGCTTTTCGATCCCATCGAAAGCCCTCCTGGATTTGTTTACGCCGTTCCGTTTACCTCCCTCCTAAATCCAGAATATTTTGTAAACCATACTGAAAACAGAATATTTCAAATATTTTTTCAATGAAAGTAGATCTATATAGTATAGACTGGGCAGAATGATTGAGAATCAATAAAAATATAATTTATTTTAAAAAATTAAGGGTTATATACAGTTTTGCAGTGAACAAGTAAGCAAAATCACTGTGACACACATGACACAACAGTCACTATGTACTTTTCCATCCTGAGATTTTGGCTAGACATGTGTTTTTAACCTTGTGTTATATATTTGCAAGGAGTCCGTACTGTACACTGTCACAAAACATTGGTGATTCCGTGCCGATTGTCAACGGGCCAAGTCAAGGTATGGAGCAAGCACTTGTCATGCTGCCAGCGCTGATGATCTTGTCCTGAAATGTCTGAATTGCGGATGAAGATTTATAACTGGACTTCCTGAGACAGGATTACTTGGATGTGCCGTAGATGTCTACAACAACAATTGTTGGGACTCCCAAGACGACGAGGAAGTCGTAGCTCGGGTCCATGTTGCAAGCAGATCCGCCTGGAGATCCGCGCGCTGACCTAGAAAGAGAAAATCGATCCATAAATACCATGGCGACGTAGGTGTACGATTCGACATGCATGCGGAAATGTATATAATTTGCGGCGCCAGTACGAACAAAATAATCTCTGTTTCATATACACTAATCGAAGAATAAAATCTACATAATGTCTTCTCAAGAATACTAACCTCATATGTGTTGATCATCTGTAGAAGCCCAGTTTTTAAAACTTTTTAGCCGTCTTCGAAGTTCGAGCATCATACCGGCCATCGCCATCGGCCAGTGTTGGCGCGGACCCGACATCTTTCCAAATGCCGCGGAACGGTGTGCACACGCATGCAACAAATGTCACGCAAAATATACATGATCCCTCCGATTTCCAGTGGAACTAAAACACTGAACATGTCCATACACTCTATTTCCTCTTGGTGTATACAGAACCGCATGACAGCTCGTATTTTTGCTGAATTTCAACTGTAAATATCCACATGATGAAAAGCGATCCCTCAATGCTGCATTGCCAGGCGGCAGGGGGAGTCAAATGGAACAGCTGCATCTTGACGGTCGATCAATAATTCTACGTTATTACGTTTTCTGGCCAGCGGTCCGGCTCTGGGGCGGTCATGCTGATCGTAGCGGAGAATTCAACGATTTTTTGGTTCTTCTATGGGTATTTCTGCCCAAAATCGGTTGTATTTTCTTCTTCTCTTTGTTTTGTCAGGCATAAAATCAAGAAGGAGTGGTTTATGTTATAATAGGGATTAATCCTGCGTTCTCGGGCATTGCAGTCCTACAAACAATCTCGGGTGAAATGACTATGTCAAAAGCCCTCCGTCGCTTCGCTCCGTCGGGCTATTGACGTTGTCATTTTCCCCTCGATTGTTTGTAGGACTGCAATGCCCTCGAAAGCAGGCTCAATCCCTAAATTATTATACATGTTGCATATAATCATAATATATCTAAAATATTTTCTTGGTCAAGCCATTCCACTCAAAGTATATCCATTCAACACAGATTGAAAAGTTTTGAAGACGAGTTCTTGGATGAGCACTTGAAATAAAATTTAATAATGCGTTGTCAATTAGGCCGCCATATCGGGGGAGGGGGATTTAGGGGCGCTGATGACAGGGATAGCAGCAGTAACATGGGGGCTTTCACGCTTCATCTCAATGCGGTCGTTGATGTTTTAATTTGGTCACGCATTATTGGTAATTAAGGGACACAATTTTGAAGGTCACACACCAGATTCAGTGTGATTGGAGGCCGGTTCACAAGTAGTCTGTTGATATAGCAACTAGATTGGTAGGCATGCATGACATACTAGAACATGACATACTCCATGGCATACTAGATCTAGTACATGTACAGCAATGTACGCAATATTATTTGTGAACATGCTTATCCTTCCAATTTTATTTATACTTAAAAACATATTCACAGATTATTTGAGTTCCCTTCAGCGTGAAATCATATAATGTTTCAATGCAGACAGTAGCAGGCCTAGTCTGAACATATCAAGTCGAATAAATCACAAACCATTACAGTGCCTCAATATGATTGTCTCCTGGATGCTATATTCTTTGTCAGCATTGCATGAGCAATAGATCATCCTGCACAACTTCATCAAGATCGCTTTTTAGGTTACCGGACCTTTGGTCCGATAACCTATTGCCATGGCGTTGCGTCCGGCGTCCGTCGTCCGTCCGTCCGTCCGTCCGTTCACATTTTTATCTTTAAAGTTTATGATGGAATATTTCTGAAATTTTGCACAAAAATACCTAAAAATATTTCCAGGAAAGGTTTTTTTTAGTTTTCTGATTTTCAAATTTTTTTCAAAATGACGGCCGCTTTCGTCGAAAAATGGCCAATTTTGGACTTTGACGGTCGTTTTCTCAAAATCTGTTCAGTAACTTTTTTTCTTATCGATGCATAACACTCCTCTTAGGTACCCCTGTGACATGTATGAATTTCGTTGCCCTTGAATCGCTCGAGATGGGCCATTTTGGGCTCAAACTCAGCCCAAATGGGACTTTCCCATGTTAAATTCTCCTATGCTTTATAATGGGACACATTAAGCCTAATATCTCACTTAATATTGAGATTAGAGACTAGGGATCAATTGTGGAGATATAGGAAATGATATATCCTGAGTATTCTGGTGACCTTGCATTTGACCTCTGACCTCGGTTTCAATGTCAGAGGGCCATTTTCGTCGAAAAATGGCCAATTTTGGACTTTGACGGTCGTTTTCTCAATATCTGTTCAGTAACTTTTTTTCTTATCAATGCATAACACTCCTCATATGTACCCCTGTGACACGTATAAATTTCGTTGCCTTTGAATCGCTCGAAGTGGGCCATTTTGGGCCCAAACTCGGCCCAAATGGGATTTTCCCATGTTAAATTCTCCTATGGTTTATAATGGGACACATTAAGCCTAATATCTCACTTAATATTGAGATTAGAGACTAGGAATCAATTGTGGACATATAGGAAATGATATATGCTGAATATTCTCAGGGTCTTGAATTTGACCTCTGACCTCGGTTTCAAGGTCAGAGCACAAAATGTCTAATATCTTGCTTATTATCGACTTTACAGCTTAGGAATCAGTTGTGGACATATAGGAAATGATGTATGCTGAATATTCTGATGACCTTGAATTTGACCTTTGACCTCATTTTCAAGGTCACACCATAAAATGGCTAATATCTCACTTATTATCGATTTTACAGCTTAGGGATCAATTGTGGACATATAGGAAATGATATATGCTGAATATTCTCGTGACCTTGAATTTGACTTCTGACCTCAGTTTCAAGGTCAGAGCACAAAATGGCTAATATCTCGCTTATTATTGACTTTACAGTGTAGGAATCAGTTATGAACTTATAGGAAACGATATATGCAGATTATTGTCATGACCTTGAATTTGACCTTTGACCTCATTTTCAAGGTCAGATCACAAAATGGCTAATATCTCACTTAATATCGACTTTACAGCTTAGGATTCAATTGTGGACATGCTAGAAATTATATGGGCAGAATGTTCTCGTGACCTCGAATTGACCAACTACCTTAATTTCAAGGTCATGGGACAAAAGGCTAATATCTAAAAAATTAGCCCAAAGGCTAAGATAGGTTACCGGACAATTTTGGTTTGGCCATGGCAGCATTGGCAGGTAACAGACCTTGAGATTTACCAATCAAGGTTCGCAGTGTAAACATATGACCTTGGGATTTACCAATCAAGGTAATCCGTATGAACTTCGATGTAACCATTACATGTATGTGTGCGGCATTTGATATTCTATATGTTGGGTGGAATCGTTTAGGCCGCTCAGGTCAATTTACACATTCCAAGTCAGACATTTGGCACTCAAGGTCATCTGACGTCAAGTTCAAGGCCATCATTAGTTGTGCCATATATGTCTTCCTATATGTTCATAATGCAAACATGAGCTCCATCTGCAAGCATTTCATCTACAAAGGCAAATCTGGGCATTTTTTGACCCCAAAATGGCTGTTTTGACCTTTCAAGGTCATCCAAGGTCAAATTCAAGGTCACCACACAAGTCGCCATATATGACTTCCCATTTGAAAGTGCCAATTTCTAAGCTCTATCTTCAAGCGTTCTATGAGTACAGTCCTGACAGCTCCCATTATGAAGGAAAAAAGTGCCGAAAATTTTCTAAGTCCAAAATTTTTTTCAAAGGATGAAAATTTTTTTTTGCCTAGAAATGGCCCAAAATGGATAGTAATGTTATTTGGGGCGAAAAATTTTTTTTCGCCGACTCGTCAAAAATTCAAAATGGCCGCCACACTGAGATCGGCGATTCAAGGGCAACAAAACTTATACACGTCACAGAGGTATATAAGAGGAATCTTTTTAAGCAAAAGTCTCAAAACTGATCAGAGAGTTTTTGAGAAAATACAGACCAGGTGCAAATTTGAGCGTTTTTCGTCCCAAAAATGGCTGTTTTGACCTTTCAAGGTCATCCAAGGTCAAATGCAAGGTCACCACACAAGTCGCCATATATGACTTCCCATTTGAAAGTGCCAATTTCTAAGCTCTATCTTCAAGCGTTCTATGAGTACAGTCCGGACAGCTCCCATTATGAAGGGAAAAAGTGCCGAAAATTTTCTAAGTCCAAAATTTTTTTCAAAGGGTGAAAAAATTTGTTTGCCCTAGAAATGGCCCAAAATGGATAGTAATGCAATTTCGCCGACCCGCCAAAAATTCAAAATGGCCGCCACACGGAAACCGGCAGATTTAGGGCAACCAAACTTATACATATCACAGAGGTATATGAGGGGAATCTTTTGAAACCAAAAACTCAAAACTGATCAGACAGTTTTTGAGAAAATGGCCGTCAAAGTCCAAAATTGAGCGTTTTTCGACAAAAACGGCCGCCATTTTGAAAAAAATGCGAAAATCAAAAAACAAAAAAATACCTCCTTCTCAAAATATTTTTAGGCATTTTTGTGCAAAATTTCAAAAAGATTCGATCGTTAACTTTAAAGATAAAAATGTTAACGCCGGACGGACGGACGGACGGACGGACGGACGACGGACGCAACGCCATGCCAATAGGTTATCGGACCAAAGGGCCGGTAACCTAAATATACATTGTCCGGTAACCTTCCTTAGCCCTTGGGCTAATTTTTTCTAAAAGTTGCGTTTTCTTTGGTTCATGCGACTGAAGTTTTAAATATCAAAAATAGAACAAAAATGTGTTTGAATCACTAGTTAGTACAAGCACCTCGTATGACTACATACACAAATGATAAGAAATGCATGCAGGCATATGCATTACTCAAATAGCATTCATATGCGATATTATACCTATACTTATGGTTTATTGTACGAGTTGTTTATTCATTTCCTTAAATTACATAATATGCGGCCTTTTCATAATTTATTACACTATTTTTTTTATCATGTGAGTGGATGAACCAATGCAGAATGACCATTTTGCCAAACTGAATGGTACATTTTCTGAAAAGGCCAAACTACATGACGTAATAATGCACCCCCGCGTTATAACGTAACCAGATATGGATTCGGACCGTTTTTTGAGAGCGGACCGTTTATCGAGAGAAGAGTGTACTGTCTCCTCCGCTACCCCGCTTCATTACCGTGTACTACTAATCCAGCTTGCAAGTCATCCGTGCACCCCCTGTTCGCGGCACAGCGGTAAATCAATTCTTGACGTTATCGGTTTTGAATTCTTGGCGTTATGCGCGAAATTCTTGACGTTATGCGCGAAATTCTTGACGATATACTTTTGTGTAGCCACAGAAAGGACAATTGAGTACGTTTAATAATGAAATAAACCTGATATGGAACAATTAATATCGTGATAGTTATGCGCACAGTACATAGATACTATATATATCTTGATATGTAGTCCAACTGTGGATTCAAGCACCATTGTAAGTAATATACAATGGGCGTTCGATGGTTAACTCTAAATATTGTTCTCCAGCTCTTGAAAAGGCGCAAAAACCGGTCAATAAGTATATGTCATGACTATTTGATTCATCAGTAGTTTGTACAATGATGTTACATACGGAAAAAGTGGTTATTAATAGGGAAACCTACGCATCCCCAATTTTGCACGGCGTTAAATTATTGACGTTATGATTACACAAGTTAATCATTCTTGACGTTATTTCACAGAGAAGTTGACGATATTGGTTTTTATTGATTTAAAGAAAAAAACATGTTTATAAAAGAAAGAAAAATGTAATAATAGTATTAAAAATATTGTTGATAAGTATTTAATATATGTTGACGTTTAACCTGTTATAAGGCGTCATGGTGCTAGTATTTAATATATGTTGACGTTTAACCTGTTATAAAGCGTCATGGTGCTACATAACAACCGTGTGCTCATTCCATGGCCTGGAAATCCATTGTGTACGCAACAGAAATGTTTTTCCCAGCGTGAAGAAAGTCCTTTAGGGTATATGTGATTGACCGATGGTCGTTGACATCACCCTATATGTATTTCTTTTTGTTTTCCGACTTCTCTGACGACTCTTTTAGATTCAGCATAGGCCTACATTGGTGTAGAATTCTCGACATTGCAATAAAAGCCGAGACATTCCGGTGATCTCATCCAATATACTGCTAATATTAATGTCTTAAATTTGGTGACAATTTAAGTGCTGTTTTAAATTAGTTTGCGGATGGTATGCGACAATTTCTTTATGCATTCTCCTGCCAGTTATTTATTTCTGACCTCTCCAAGTATAATCAATTTGCGTTATATAACTACGCCAACAAAGTTACTACTAGAAATGTGTTGTATTGCAGCGATGGACAGTGATACATTGGTTTTGAGCATGAATTTAGTAGGATGTTTTTTTTTTTAAAAAACAGACTTGCCGACGGCTACGAAAGCTCAGGGCCAAAAACCAGTACTGACGGTCAGGCAGAGATAAGTAGACTTTGGGGGAGATAATTTGATTGAGGGTGTTCACAATTTGCCGTGTCATTTACTTTGATGTGACTGATCGTATGACGATCTATATGAACTGTATAGATATTGGTGTGGCGCTTTCGTATGGGAATAAACTGTGTAACCACGTTTTATGTTTTATATGACATCTTAAAATGTGTCAGGATGTTTATTTCTTGCATTTTGTAATACGTCATAAGTATTTCCAATTTTGTTTTTACATATTTAGCATCGTATTTTATCTGCAAGAGGAAACCACTCTTTTATTCAATTTTACTATTTAATTAAATTGCAATCATGCGTCAAAAATAACGACAAAAATTTCTAACATGGCTTTCAATAACGTCAAGCATGACGAACTAACGTCAATAATACCGAACTTATCATTGTTGGTGAAAAACGACTGACAGGTATGTTTAATTTAACATCTGGGCTCTGAACCTTTCAATGCTTAATCATAAATGAGCTGCCAATATGCTCAAGCTCATTTCCAGTACATAGCGGATTCTTTGCATGGAAATAAAATGCATTTAGTACATTCGGATAAGTGCAAGGCACGATCTTCAATTTTTTTTTACATCTCAGAGCGTGATTGGGATGCCATACTGCTTCGTCTAACTCATAAATCGAATATATAGTCACCCTGTTACTAATTACCTGAACACAATTAGATAATTTAAGCTGAGATCGCGATAGAACAAAACATAAACAAAGATATCGTCAAGAATTTCGCACATAACGTCAAGAATATTGCGCATCACGTCAAGAATTTAGAACCGATCACGTCAAAAATTTACTTACCGCTGTGCCGCGAACAGGGGGTGATCCGTGAAGACATGTCGATCATCCGCTGGCCTCCTGTAGATTCTGGTCCGGATATCGATACCAGTATCATTCCATTTTGTATACACAATGGTCCGATCTTTATGCTCGACGGAACAATTACACCTATACCAGGCTATACGGAAACAAGCAAGACGGGACTTCTCATTTCTCAATAACCATATTGCCAAATGAATCACTGCCCTTACCGTGAACCCGATTCTAGGCTGTATTCGCGATTTCAAGTCGATCAAAATGGAAAAGAAACTGGCATTTCGTTTTGATTTAGTACATTCTACCTAAATATCATAGAATCATTGAATGATGTAGGTCTGATCCTGCTCGTCCTTCCATTACCACCGTGTAGTATGTCAGTGCACTAGTTTGAACTGTACACTGCTTGGTCAGAGCAGTATTCTCCCCGAATGTATGTACATGTGCGTAGAATGATAGTGCAGCTGTACTGTTTACGGTTTCAGTCTTTCATCTAGTCTGTCCACTCAGAACGAAATATTTCACATTTACCTTTCTGGCTACCAACCGCCGTGCACATCATGCGTCAAACCATATTTGATAATGACATATGTATCTAGACAAGGCATCTTCCGTAAACATGATAACCTGAAGCTAGCCTATCATACTCCCTTGCCAATGCGTCATGCCCAACGATCGATACCAGTCTGATAGTTGCCCTTGCCTCACCAGCTCACAGCGAGAGTGAGGCTGCCATTATATGGGTATATTCACGGTGGGCAAGCAGAACGTCCAAAAGGATGTTCTGGACAATTCGTCAGTAGCGAAAGCGCCTCCCGAGAAAAGTGAATGGAGATTGACACCCTGAAACAAATCTCAAGTCGGTGACTGACCTAGTTCTTTTGTCTAGGGGTCAGGTCATGTTATTGTCACCGACTTGAGTTCAGATTTTTTGGACAAAACATCGACAAACGCTAAGAAAATGTCGATTTCCGCAATTTGATGCATATATAGAGTAACTGAGGGGGATGATACGATGTCCGAGATACTACTGCCCGTTTATGTTATTTACAATTGTTAGTAGCCGTTGATATTCCCCAGAAATAAGGTTTCTTCCGCCGATATTCACCCCAATTTTGACACGGTGATCACATTCACCGTCATTTTTAAAAACTTCCGGACATTGCATTTCAATAATCTCTACACGGGAGTTACGATAATCATATCAGGTTTCTCATATCCTATGCATATGCACAAATATGTTGTAATTATTCGGTTATTCCGAAATTACTCCACATACTTGTCGTGTCACCGATTTGAGTCAAGCGTCACCGGTTTGAATGCTAGTTTTCCCAAAAAAAGACTAGTATCTCTCCACGAAAAAAACGCAAAAAGCAATAGCGACCACCGATGTTCAATCCAACATCATATAATGCAAATGTTTATATTATTTTCTTTCCAAAGTTATGCTCGAATTCATAATTGGAAAATGAGCAATAGCAATTCATAATTTGGTACCAGTCACATTGCTGCAACTTTCAAAAAACAATTATATCAGTAACCCGGTCTTACGAAATGTTGTTGGGATGTATACTACACAATATGTTACTACTTGAAAGTGCTGTGATCTTTTTGTTGAGATTACTATATAAATTTAACAAATGATAGCAGGACCGGGCCCACTCATGCCTACCCTCCGTGGGTCTGTTTTCACTCAAACTTAGAAGACCTGCGCGACGCGCCGGCCATAACTAAAGCTACACCACTGTTGTCGGGAGCGAACAATGTGTTCATATAATACATGTATAGTTGTTAGATCCGACTTTTTTGATAGTGTAGACTGTAGTGGACATACACACGATGTTGAAGCAAATTCTACAGGGATGATTAAGTTGCTCCAATCAAGGAGATTTCATTGTTAATTGAATATTATAACACATATTATAATATTATAATTATAACGAGTTATATTATACTATCCATACATCAGTCCTCAGAATATGACCATTTTGCAATAAGGTCCAAATCGAAATGGTGTTTTGAAGATTGAAGTCGTTTGACTATGTGGATCGAGGTAACGATCAATAATGAAATACATGTGAAAATGTATTGATAAATATTCGCAGATAATTGTTTGAAAATGACGTTTATCCAGAACACAATGCACATGAATTACTACGTAACAATGTACATAACTAGACGTCAAGGCCTTAAGGTCTTGAAGACATTTGAGGGTGAAGCATGAAAAAAAAACATGATAAGACAATTGTGCAATTACATGTATGTGAGGACAAACTTCATACCCCTTCGACTATCTGTCTAATGTCTGTTTTGCTCTAAGTCGCACCGTTTCTGAGGAATCGATGAAAATGAAGAATGCTGATTCGGCGAAAAAATTTCAGGTCAAGGTCAAAGTTTATCTATGGTTTATCCGTTTCGCTCTACGACACACCGTTTCCGAGATATCGATGAAAATGGAAAATGCCGACTCGGCGAAAAAATTTAAGATCAAAGGTCATCCATAATACCCTTAAGACATGTTTGTCTAGAGCGACGAGTCCGAAAATAACGTCCGTTTCACTCTACGACGCACCGTTTCCGGGATATCGATGAAAATGGAAAATGCCGACCCAGCGAAAAAATTTAAGGTCAAGGTCAAAGGTCATCCATAATACCCTTAAGACATGTTTGTCTAGGGCGACGAGTCCGAAAATAATGTCCGTTTCGCTCTACGACACACCGTTTCCGAGATATCGATGAAAATGGAAAATGCCGACTCGGCGAAAAAATTTAAGATCAAAGGTCATCCATAATACCCTTAAGACATGTTTGTCTAGAGCGACGAGTCCGAAAATAACGTCTGTTCCACTCTACGACGCACCGTTTCCGGGATATCGATGAAAATGGAAAATGCCGACCCAGCGAAAAAATTTAAGGTCAAGGTCAAAGGTCATCTATAATACCCTTGAGACATGTTTGTTTAGGGCGACGAGTCTGAAAAAAACGTCCGTTTCGCTCTACGACACACCGTTTCCGAGATATCGATGAAAATGGAAAATGCCGACTCGGCGAAAAAATTTAAGATCAAAGGTCATCCATAATACCCTTAAGACATGTTTGTCTAGGGCGACGAGTCCGAAAATAACGTCTGTTCCACTCTACGACGCACCGTTTCCGGGATATCGATGAAAATGGAAAATGCCGACCCAGCAAAAAAATTTAAGGTCAAGGTCAAAGGTCATCCATAATACTGTAGTAATTTTAGCGACTGTTACTCCCGTCCCTCCCGCGCACTACACATTTCCACAACAAACATTCATTCTACATGACTTACATACAGGACAGGTACATACTATACGATCACAAGCATAAACTCCATGTAGTCATGGTTACACACACAGGTCAAACCACGCACCTGCGGCCCCACTTGTTCAGTACACTCGGCCCCGTTTACTCGGCCTTGACCTTCACATGCACTGACTTCTAAACATAGAACTTGACACACATACTCCACACATCACGTGCACAGATACAGGCATTACAAGTATTGACACGAGCCGGGGAAACCCACTTTCCCGGTGACATCAACGCATTGCAGCATACATTCGACCAATCACAACACCGCATACACTTGGCGGGGAATTACACAAGCACATGATCCCTCGGCCCCAGTTATCTGCGCAGTTGAGTAGAAGTGTTCAATGAAGACGGTCGTATTTTATATTGTAACAAGAAGAACAGCCGTGAAGTATAAGTGAATATATATAAAGATATACTGTGGATATACGTGACTGAAGGACTATATTAACATTGGATATTCATTGACTGGGAAATCACCGACGTAGGTGTGAGCGGCCCCGATTGTGGTGTGTGTGTGGACATCGGCATTATCACCACAATAAACAGTTTGAATTGAACTGCCGGCTTGTTGGTCTGTTAGCACAACATCACAGACATTCGGCTTGATACGGGCCAAAGAACCGTATTCTTCACATTGGCGCCGTAGACCAGGATCTGAGCTAGTCTCGGATCTTCGACCCAGACCTGACCGGCATTGATGGCATTGGCCCCGGGAGCCTCCCGCGGTGAGCCACTCGACCCCACGGATGACGAAGTGACGATCAATCCGAATCCGGCCTTCCGACCTTCCGGCCCTCGCTCAGTTGCCATGAGCGATACGGTTCCACTGTCGCAGGAGCAACAACCGTCCGGCCTTTTCGACTCCATCGGTGACCATTCGACCCTGAGATCGTCTTCACCGCCCACCGACCTGGTGCAGGAGTTCCTAGACAAAGACCCGCTCGCGCCGTCACATACAGTAAGTGACATTTTGCGTGCACACGCTAGAGCGTACTCGGCCACGCCGGCTAGAGCGACCCAGAAAAGTGACTTTGCCGACAGAAACTATACGCGCTCACGTCAAAGAGCGAGCGTAGATCGTGATATCGACCCAGAACAATTAGCAGTGAACGTTCGGCCGGTAACCAAAGACACGTCAATGGTTACGCACCCACCAAGTAACTCTCGGATACGGCAGTGGGTTTGTCAGTCTGACAATGTTCCGGAACCGACCCCGCCGTACGCTTATTCGGCCAATCGACCCCTGGCGCCGCCCATGACGCCGAGACAACACGACCCCGCGCCAGAAATGTACTCACGCATACCGACCGAGCCAACGGTGGTAGAGTACACACGACCCAGCCAGGCGGGAGCGACATCCGAAGATATCCTGGTGACGACCGCTACCCGGATCGCGACGCCTCCACGACAACAACGACCCAGCGACACGATGACGGAATCTTGCGCCATCATGCGACAAGCGCGACCCCGACAAGCACCCTCGACATCAAGTCGCCGACCCTGCGACCCCGACATGCCGACTTCCGACACACGCGCTCCCGCGCCGACCACGCACCGACCATCGCCGACTACCGGAGAACAACCGCGCTTCGATCCGTCACAAGATCAAGTTGTGTCTGCTCCGGCAGAAAGTGTTGTGCCAATGATCGGACCTCCGATCTCACAATCAGTCGGAAACACCAACGGATATGGTGTACCGCCAGTCGGATACCCTGGCGCAACAAGCGGTGTTCCAAATGGAGTAGCTGTCGGATACTATTCACCGCATGTCGGCTACGTGAACCCACCGCCCGGATATGGTGGCGTTCCCAGCGTGATAGCTGACACCGGCTATCATGGTGCACAACCCGGATTAGTGTACCATGGTGTAGGCCCAGATGGATCGTCATACCGATATCCACCGCCGGCTGTATTCCCACCCTCAGTCGGGATACCATGGGTGACGCCTCCATACAGTCAACCGGCCCCCGCCGCACAAGCACCACATGACCCCAGTCACACGACGGCACCACCCGCCGCATCGCTCGCCGTCTCCGCGACGACAGCACCGACCGCCCCCGCTAACGCGACCCCGATCGGCCCAGATACAACGGCTCCAGCGACTTCGGCTGTTCCGACTCCGACGGCCACTGCAGCGACTACATCAGTTGCGGTGAGTGTTGATACGCCCACGCCACAGAGACTCACGCCTGAGCCCCAAACGTTGGCTACGGCTAAAATGGCTCAATGGCGTGCGACCTTCAAGGAGGGCAATCTCACTCAATACATTCGGAGTTTCGAACAATTTACCGCGGCTTTCACTTACTCCGACCTCAACAAGACGACGACCTTCCGGAGCACGCTGCGCGGCCGCGATGAAGCGCTAGCTCTAAATATCCCCGTCGCGACTCCCTGGGAAGAGTTCTGTCGCCAACTTCTGGAGGGCTGGGAACCCGAGCCCCATCGACAGTCCAAACGGGACGATTTTCCGTTCCTCAAGCGGGAACGAAAAGAGGACGCGGAACACTACATGGAGCGACTCCAAGCCCTGGCGGAGCAAGTGTTCGATGACGTTACGCCAGCGTCGCGGCAACGAACTGTAGTTGCACAATTCGTTAACGGCCAATCCGACCCCATTGCCGATAAACTGTGCGCTCTCACTTTTAACAGTTACAGTGAGGCACTTACGGCCGTTCTCAAAGTAGAGAGTCGTCAGCAGAGGACAGCCAGAGATCGACACCGAGGCACACGACGTGCCGACATTTCCGCAAGCGGATACGCGGAAGACGACCCTGTTAATGAAGAACTGTCTTGTGCCATGGGACAAGTCACTCAGGGGGAAACACTAACCCCAGAGCAAATTGCGGCCTACTACGACCCCGCGGACAGTGACACTACCGGCCTACAAGGTTGCGACGAACATTCAGTGCCGGCCAGCTCACGCGAGTGGGTGGCTGAAGCTTTCCAGTGCGTCCTTAGTGACGAGAATGGACTATGTGAGGAAACGGCTATCTTTTCTGTCCTGCGAACAACGGCCCCGATGAAAGGTGATCGACCCCCGCAACCCGGACGACCCATGGTTTGCTTCTTCTGCAAGAAGCCCGGCCATCGCTGGATGCGGTGCTTTCGGCTTAAGGATGTGCTAGTACGCAACGGCATGAAACCGCTAGCATTTCGGCCTAATGGTCCCAGTACTGACAGAAGGACAGCTCAAGTGTTGTCAGTACCTAACCAAACCGGTAATCAAACTAAACCGGCCCCACCAACACCTCCGACCCCGTCGTCAAACCAGTAGGGGAAGGTGCTGAGGAGCAAGGGCCTTCCAGACAACAGAACAACGTTCCCCGCTCCACATCTGCGGTTGTCACGACTACTGTACCGGTAACGACACCAATAACGACCCCGCAGCCGGCCCAGCCCACACCTCAGCTCCTTGAAGGGGTGTGTACGAAATGTCAAGCTCCGACCCCGAAACCGGCCTCTTTTCATGAAGGGGTGTCCGCACCGCGACCACAACGGCCACCACGTGGAAACCGTCGTCCTGAAGGGGTGTCACCCCCGACCGCCAACGGCACCGGAACGGACAGCATGTCCGAGATTGAATGGATCTCCGACGACGGAGGATTCTACGCCTTTCCGAGTGGACCGGAATCCAAACTGCCGCCTCTTCACACACTATTCAGGTCGCCGCCAGACGACCCAGAAATTCCGGCTGTCATCAACAACTCCAGCGCCACCAATCACAAATGCTGGAAGTTGCCGGTACACGTCGGAAACAAGACGATAAAGGCTGTACTCGACTCCGGAGCGCAGATCTCCCTGCTCCGACGCGATCAGCTACGTCACGTCCCCGCCGACCAGCGACATTTGCGATCTACTTCGGCTATTATTCGTGACGTCACTGGACAGTCAAGCCCGATCGATGGACTGATCGACCTTTCAATACAGGTCGGAACCAACCATATGGTCGTAACCTTTTGTGTGGCTGACATACATGACGACATGATTCTCGGCATGAACTTTTTCCGGCAAGCTCACGCTGTAGTGAATTACGGTGAAGGGACGATACAGGTATACAAGGAGATCCTGTTCACACATAAAGACATTGAGGCCAATGTTGTCAGAATGGCCGTGCGAAGAGCTATTACCGTCCCCGCACGCAGCGAAGCAATAGTGGAGCTGGTCCCGACTTCCCGAGTCCGAGTTCGACAACACCCGAGGATAGTCCAGCCACTTACGACCTTTCCCGAGGAAACCGACCTCATCATGGGGAGAACACTTACGACCCTGAATCGGCAGTGCGTGAAGGTGTCGGTAGTCAATCCAGCAGATACCGGCATTACGCTCACCCGTTCCGACCCTGTCGCCATAGCAAGCCCTGTCGAAAGTGTCGTCGGAGCTCTGCCACGACCTGGAGAGGAGCCCGACCCGGCCACGGTAGACGCCAGTCACTACCGCGACCTACCGCCACACCTACAAGAAATGGTGGATCGCGCCGGACTAGCGCCGGAACAGCATCGGCGTTGCGCCAACCTGGTTCACCAATACCAGGACACATTCATGCACCCAGACGGCCAACTGGGACGGACCCAAGTCGTCCAGCATAGGATCGACACCGGCAACTCGGCCCCGATTCGACAACGACAGCGACGCGTCCCTCAGGCGCAGCAAAGCATCATCGACGAGGAGGTCGACAAGATGCTCCACTTGAGCCGTCAGATTCGCCCTGGAGCGCACAGGTAGTGCTCGTGCGGAAGAAGAATGGACAAGTACGCTTCTGTGTCGACTATCGGCTCCTGAATGATGTCACCCGCAAGGACTCGTATCCCTTGCCCAACATTCAGGACACTCATGATGCCCTGGCAGGCGCCAACTACTTCTCGGCCCTAGACCTGGCCTCCGGCTACTGGCAGGTTGAAGTCGACCCCAGCGACAGACCGAAGACTGCCTTCGCCACAAGGAAGGGACTTTATCAGTTTAAGGTCATGCCATTCGGCCTTAGCAACGCCCCGGCAACCTTCGAACGGCTTATGGAGACCATACTCCGTGGTTACTTGTGGACCCGGTGTATGTGCTATCTCGACGACGTGATAGCTTACGGCAGAACATTCGATCAGGCACTCGCAAACCTGGAAGCGGTCCTGGATCGGATTAGATCGGCAGGCCTGACACTTCAGCCCAAGAAGTGTGAGTTGTTCCAACGGGAAATCTTGTACCTGGGGTTCATAGTGAGCGGCCAAGGAATCCGAGTCGACCCCAACAAAGTCAAAGCCATTAGGGAATGGCCGACCCCGTGCGAGATCACCGACGTCAGGGCTTTCCTTGGTTTCGCCAACTATCACAGGCGATTCATCAAGGACTACGCTGAGATCGCTGAATCTCTCGTAGCGCTTACCCGAGGTGAATGCCACTTCACTTGGGGACCGGCCCAGCGACGAGCTTTCCAGCGACTCCGCGACGCCCTCATCAAGGCGCCAAAGCTCGCTCATCCGACCCAGAATCCGGACGACTACTTCATCCTCGACACGGATGCAAGCGGCTTTGCTGTGGGAGGCGCCCTCTCACAAAGGGTTAACGGGAAGGAGATCCCCATCGGGTTCGCCAGTAAAACCCTGTCCCGGACCCAGCGGAATTATTGCACCACCTATCGGGAACTGGCAGTAGTTGAGATGGTGCAACACTATCGGCACTACCTCTGGGGTAGGAAATTCCTCCTCCGGACCGACCATAGCTCGCTGAGGTGGCTGAAAAACTACAGCGACGCCGACGGCATGCTCGCTAGGTGGCTCGCCAAGCTACAGCAGTATGACTTTCGGATAGAGCATCGACCCGGAAAACTACACGGTAACGCCGACGGCTTGTCACGGTGCCACAGTTGCAAACACCAAGACTGTCCCGGACGACTCGTCACACCTCCGACCGACCCAGAAACAAGTTCCGGAGAACTTCCAGTTCGTCGGATAACTGTTGTTCCGACCCAGACAAGGGCAGACCTCCTGGACAGTGATTCGATAACATCACCGGTCTTGCCTCAGCTAGTTTCGGCACGCCAAGTTGTTCGAGTCCGTGCTTTGGACGCCACACTTGATGGACAAAAGTGGCTTTCGGACTATTCGACCCAGGACATTGTCGCGGCACAGCAAGCCGACCCCAGCGTCGGAAAAGTGCGGCAATGGATGTTAGCCGGCACCAAGCCCGACTCTAGAGAAGTCGCCCACCAAGGAGAGGAGGTAAAGACACTTGTTTCCCGCTGGAACCTCCTGGCGCTACAAGACGGAGTGCTGGTTCGACATATAAAACCCGACCCCGCAGGACGGCCTGTGGTGCAAACCGTGCTCCCCGTAGCACTCAGGACACAAGTTCTGCACCAACTACACGACCTGAAGATTGTCGGACATCTCGGCATACAGCGTACCATTGAGGGAGTCAGGCGCCGATTCTACTGGCCCGGCTTGGCGCTGGACGTCGCCTGCTGGTGTGCCCGCTGCCCGCAATGTGTGACCCGCAAGGGTAAACCGGCCCCAAAAAGATCGCCCCTGACACAGCTACCGACAGGAGCGCCGTTCGACAGAATAGCGATGGACATCCTCGACACCCACAAGGTCACGGGAAGAGGCCATCGGTATGTACTAGTCGTGTCGGACTACTTTACGAAGTACACTGACGCTTTTCCGCTACGGCGACATACGGCCAAAAATGTTGCCGACACCCTGGTAAATCGGTGGATAGTCTACCACGGTGTCCCCAAGGCGATCCATAGCGATCAAGGTACTGAGTTTGAGTCGTCCCTGTTTGGCATGTTGTGCGTCTACTGGGCGCTAAGAAGATTCGTACGACCCCATACCGACCCCAGAGCGACGGCCAAGTTGAGCGATTCAACAGGACATTGCTCAACATGCTGAGTGCGTTCGTCAGCGATCGTGCAAACGATTGGGACTTGCATCTGCCATATGTGTTAATGGCCTATCGAACCTCAGTACACTCGTCCACGGGATGCACCCCGCATCTGATGGTGTATGGACATGAGTGTAACTTGCCAGTCGACCTCATGTTTCCGACCTACGACCCTGAGCCTCTACCTCCGTGTGGTCCGGAGTATGTGGAGTATTTGCGGCAAGCCATCAGGACGGCCCACGGTTTCGCCCAAGACCATCTCGAAAAAGCGGCAATTCGGCAAAAGATGGGTTATGACACCCACGCAAAACCACGACCCCAGTTTCAACCAGGCGAA
Source organism: Terebella lapidaria (assembly GCA_949152475.1). Lineage (NCBI taxonomy): Eukaryota > Metazoa > Annelida > Polychaeta > Terebellida > Terebellidae > Terebella > Terebella lapidaria. The sequence goes on from OX424556.1 coordinate 53,530,648, forward strand.
CTGGTCCGGTATTATTATCTGCCACTCACGCAGAATAATAAGTTCGCTCGGCCCTGGACTGGTCCCTGGAGGATCATCGACCGTGTAACCGAGGTGGATTACCGAATCGCCCTGGTTTCCAACCCTCGGAACACTCGTGTTGTTCATCTGGATGTGCTCAAGCCATACGAAGGTGACAACCAAGCGGCCCACATCTACTCCGACCCTGTACGACCCACGTCCTCGTCAAGCAAGTCCGACCCAGAACAGTCACCCGACCCCATGGGACTTCTCAAGGAGTTCTATTACCCTTGGGAGGTAACAGTCCAAGATCGACATACCGATTCAGACCAAACAGCTGAGTCTGATTCGCCAACGACCCAGAATCGCCAATCGCGATCTCCGACTTCATCCGGCTCAAGTCGACATCGGCAACGAAAAAGATCACACAGATCAAGTTCCGACACTCCAAAACCGGCACGCAAGACACGCAGGCAAAAGCCTGTGGTATCTTCCGACCCTGAGACAAGCGAGGCTACGCCCCCGCCTGCACGACCAAATCGACCCAGACGCAACGCACGCAAACCGGCCCGATACAGATAACCCCGGCTTTGTTATCTGATTGATACCATTGATGATGAATTATGCATGTCTAATGGACTATGATATCATGTCTTTTCCCAATAATAATATATTATATTACAATAACAATATATGCATTTAATATGTACAAGATGTCAGTGAGGCAAATTCGATATATACACACTAGATATGATATTATAATTATGATGCTGGTGAAAAATTGGTTGCATTATGATATGTGTTTCGACCCCGTATAACATGTACCATTGATCAAGGCGTATGTTACGCAATGACTAAGATTATCATGTAAAGCTTCAATCCATGTGCCAGCCGAAGAGGATAATAACCAGTCACACCGTGAGTAAGGCCACTTAGTTGTCGAAGAGGTGATAGTGTGATTCGTTCCGGAGTATGCGTCGACAGAGCCTCTACTCACTCCATGTAATATTCGGAGGAACGGCCCAGTGGTACGGGAACCAGTCACTACATAGCTATCATACCAAGATGCGGCCTGTCACCAAATTCATCACCCAAAAATATTCAAAGCGCCGCGGTGTGACCGACCCAGTTCATTGCAATTTCGACCCCTACAATATTTGCGGCCCCGTCGTCCTGTGAACTGGCTGAAAATGAATGGAACGATGTCCGCCCCTGTGAGTGATTGATATTCATATCTCAGCCTTTAATAACTGTGTGTCGTCTGTGAAACAGCAACTCGACCCCGTAGTTTATTGTGCGCTAATTTGTGGGAAAAGGAATGATAGACTGATTAGTTCACAAGGCACGCACGAGCGCTAATAAACATTTTAGCTGTTTACAGCACCCACATGAAATCTCCCCTGATAAAGACAATAGTGAGTTGTCGGGCAAAAAGAGCCCAGTAATTCGAACAGTCGACTAGTACAAATAGACAATGATTCGGAACGAGTTATCCAGGGGACGGCAGATGGACATACGGAAATCTGGACAGTGTGAGGACACCCCTACTGTCGTAATGGACTGACCCAAGAGGTCAGAGAAGGATCGCTCCGCGTTTCCTTGACGACGGCCCCGCCTGGCTGTGTGTACGCTTGGAACAATGATACATAGCGTAAAGACGTTTTCTATACAGATAGAGAGCGCCCCCCGACCCAGTTCTAAGAATCGAGATGCTGTCAGCATCTTTGTGTACGGCAGTGAAGATTAGCGGCAATCAGGTCACTTGCGCCTGAGACTTTGAAGGAGAAGGACGGTCTTAAAGTTTCGGATACCAGAATACGGACTATTGATTACAAAAACTGTGCTAATCGTAGATAATTGTCGGCCTATAAACTGTGACATTGTTTAAATCCTGGTCACAAGACTTTGGGAAATAATTCGGCTTTGATTATCGGCATTTGAACTAGGCTGGTTTTGAAGAAATCCGGACTCTGTTACAACCAGCCTAGTCAGTACTTGGGAAGTACTTCGACTTGATTTCGGCCCGTCAGCATGGCTGACAAACCCGGAGACGACCGGGAAAATGGCGACCCAGGTGATAATCGGCCCCGCACAGTCAAGTTGGACGGCGATAACATCACCGTCCAAGTAGTCGACACCGGGGATGAATCGGATCATCCCATAATCGTCCCCGACAACGAAACTTCGTCTGGCCCCGACTCGCAGCCTGAGCAGCGCGACCCAGTCACGCTCAGCGACACGGCGAGTGGTTCAGAGAAGGGAGCATGACCCAAAACGGCCCGAGACAAGTTGGCGCAACGAGGAGAGTGCCATACACCGAGCCCGACTCCGGACGACATTTTTAACATCGACCCCAAACGCTTCCGCCGACTCGAGGAGGGCGGAAGTTTCGTCCAGCGTGCGATCGAGGCACGACAAGCGGCCCAGGAGGCTCAGCGAGTCGCTACGGCGAGCCGCCAACCCGACCCAACAGATCAAGTGATCGCCCCGATCGCTCCGGCCCCGATTTCACCCGCTTCCAGCTCAGCGGTGGCACGACCTGCAGCCTGCCGTTCTCCAAACAAGAGAACTTACACTTCTTTCAAGAAGAAACATGGAGCGGGAGCCCGATCGACATCTAGCAGTTCGTCGCGCTCTAGTGGCGGATCTGCTATTTCGGCCCCGACCTCGACTTTCCGTCGGCAAGTGGCGGAACTGATGGAACTGGTGCCACCTCCCGTGACACCCTACGGAACTCGGCCCATAGACTGGAACAAGGTTCCACTCAGCAAGCGAAATCGAAGCGCTGGATACGGCCATATCCACAATTTCGATGAGCAGTCGACCCTGTCGGAGGGAAACCTCCTCACGTTGGCTCCGCTACAGCGTGGAGACGGTCGCTACGAGTGCCCCTTCTGCATTGGCGAAGAGGAGGGAGCAGGAGAGCGACAGTGGCCTGCCGTTCTCCAAACAAGAGAACTTACACTTCTTTCAAGAAGAAACATGGAGCGGGAGCCCGATCGACATCTAGCAGTTCGTCGCGCTCTAGTGGCGGATCTGCTATTTCGGCCCCGACCTCGACTTTCCGTCGGCAAGTGGCGGAACTGATGGAACTGGTGCCACCTCCCGTGACACCCTACGGAACTCGGCCCATAGACTGGAACAAGGTTCCACCAAGCAAGCGAAATCGAAGCGCTGGATACGGCCATATCCACAATTTCGATGAGCAGTCGACCCTGTCAGAGGGAAACCTCCTCACGTTGGCTCCGCTACAGCATGGAGACGGTCGCTACGAGTGCCCCTTCTGCATCGGCGAAGAGGAGGGAGCAGAAGAGCGACAGTGGTCCTCCGTACCACGACGCGGACCTTTCCGGACGGCCCAGAACCTCGACGCGCACGTTTTAGCGTACCACTTCTCGTTTCTACGCTTCTTCGTGTGCCCGGCCCGCGACAACTTCCGGACATTGGCCCAGGAGGAGATGTTCCGGCACCTGTCTCAAGCGACCCCGCAACACGTGACGTCGTTCCCATTCTACCAAGAAGGACGACTATCGGCATCCGGCCCCATGCTCGTCAGGTTCGCGCTACGCTGCAGAGTCGACATGCAGCCGAACCCGAATTATCGACCCCCAAGAGTTCCGGCCAACATCCCGATCTTCAGGAGGGATGTTAACACCGTCCTGACGTTCGGCATCTGGCACATGGCGCCAGAACTTTTCGACCAATATCCGCCCAACTCGGCCCCGGAAGTGCAGCAGGTACTCCGTCGACTGGAGTACAATCGTGCTTCGACCCCGGCAGATGAAATTCGGCTAACTCGCATGGTCAGTGACATTGAAACCATGAACACGCGGGTTCGAGTACGACGGCCCAGTACAATCTTCTTTGTCCGGCCCATCAACTACCAGACGACATCGGTGAGCATGGCGGAGGAGGTCCCGATAACGACCACCGGTGTTTCGGCCTCGGCAGTCGTCACGACGGCTTCGTTCGCGTCAGTGGCATCGCCAGCGACAACCCGACCGGTCACCACGGTGACATCCTCAACCCCGTCCAGAGCTCGGCCTTCGGACATCATACCCAGGCGGATGGTTGTGGAGCGGCCCACGGCTTCTAACGTCACGGACTACCGAGTCCGTGAGGGATTGGTCCCTCCACCTGAGGAGTATCCGCCACTCCCAAGTCGACCCCTGAATACCACACCGGTATCTACATCACCCGGCAAGGAGACTCCTGAACCAAAGAGTCCAGCTGAGGATCGGCCGCCTCCACTCAGGGAGATCGCACCCGGGTCTCCTGTACGTACGTCCCCGACACAGTTTTCGACCCCGGAATCCTCACCAGAGCCTTCGCGACGGATGGTGGAACCCGTCCCGCTCCCGCCGTACCTCACGGAGGAAGTGGAGCCTCTGCGCTCCGTCCCGACATGCGGCACTGACAGAGACCGACCCCGACTTCAAGTAGACGACCCTGAACAACTCGAGTCGCTCCACAGGGATCTCGACGAGCGTCTCCCGTTCCATGGGTCCGGCGAGTTTGCGGCCGACTTCCAGTTCCTGCGGCAACACGGCAGACGTCTGGCGACCCGTTCGCTTCCCGGCCTGCAGGCGCTACCCGGCCAGAACCCCGACCTCAGGGACTTCCTGCGAGATGAGGACGCCCAGCGGCTCCCGAACTACCTCGGGTTTCACGAGGACTTTTGGACGGCTCGTCTCGAACAGGCCGCCCATAACGCCGACCCCTTGCTCCTGCCGTCAGAACCGGAGGAGCATCTTCCGACCCTGTCTCTCGCCCGCGCTGATGACTTAGCGCACCAGTACCTTCGGCTAATTCGTGGGGAGTACCTGTCGGCCCTGGACCACCACATCAGACAGGCAGAATACAACGGCCTGTCTGTCGGCTTTGGGATGGGAGCTCTGCATGAGCGCCACCAGCCCACGTTCCCGGACACCCTGTCCGAGGAGAACCTTTGACTTCGAGTCCGTGTGACCCAGTTGGAAGACCAAGTCGCCAACCACCAACAGGAGATCGCTCGACTTCGAGCCGTTTCGACCCCGACCCCATCGGAAGCACCAGCTTCGTCGACCCCGACCACACCGACCATCCCGGGGGAGTTGTTGGCCACGATCGTGTCCATCCTGCCCAGACTGCCCCCGGACGAGCAGCTACAGCTCATGCGGCAGGCGTCGCCAGCGGCCCCGCCTCCTCCCGCCAGCAGGCGTGAACGGGAAGGAAAATAAAAAGTCGACCCTGAACTGTTCGGCCCCTTGAATACGGCCCCAGCTAGCGACCAGTCATCCTGGTCACGGACTCGGACATTGTAAATAGTTGTACATATATTTTATCCTAGTCACGGCATTTCGGTTTTATACTTGTGATTTAGTTAAGTTTAATCATCATTTTTATTCCAGCAATGAACTTTAAAGAGTGATTTTTTCCATTCTACTAGAGAATGTCGAGGAGTTTTGTCTTTATACATTCCATTCCATATAATTCATTCCATTCATTGTAGTGCATGTATTTGTATATGTATCATCGTAGAGACTGTTGACGGACTGACTGCTGACGTTTATTTTGACGGTTAGGAATTTTTTTTATTGTATGAAGTGTTTTCCCATTTCGCGCGGCGTGTGTGTGTGAGTGTTTTGGGTTTGACCTTTAGGACTTCTTAGCTTTTTATTGTTTAGTTTTGGCGACGGTAGGGTCCGGGGAGGGTAATTCCGAGGGCGTAGAATTAATGAAGGGGTGTTATGTAGTAATTTTAGCGACTGTTACTCCCGTCCCTCCCGCGCACTACACATTTCCACAACAAACATTCATTCTACATGACTTACATACAGGACAGGTACATACTATACGATCACAAGCATAAACTCCATGTAGTCATGGTTACACACACAGGTCAAACCACGCACCTGCGGCCCCACTTGTTCAGTACACTCGGCCCCGTTTACTCGGCCTTGACCTTCACATGCACTGACTTCTAAACATAGAACTTGACACACATACTCCACACATCACGTGCACAGATACAGGCATTACAAGTATTGACACGAGCCGGGGAAACCCACTTTCCCGGTGACATCAACGCATTGCAGGATACATTCGACCAATCACAACACCGCATACACTTGGCGGGGAATTACACAGGCACATGATCCCTCGGCCCCAGTTATCTGCGCAGTTGAGTAGAAGTGTTCAATGAAGACGGTCGTATTTTATATTGTAACAAGAAGAACGGCCGTGAAGTATAATTGAATATATATAAAGATATACTGTGGATATACGTGACTGAAGGACTATATTAACATTGGATATTCATTGACTGGGAAATCACCGACGTAGGTGTGAGCGGCCCCGATTGTGGTGTGTGTGTGGACATCGGCATTATCACCACAATAAACAGTTTGAATTGAACTGCCGGCTTGTTGGTCTGTTAGCACAACATCACAGACATTCGGCTTGATACGGGCCAAAGAACCGTATTCTTCACAATACCCTTAAGACATGTTTGTCTAGGGCGACGAGTCCGAAAATAACCGTTTTGCTCTACGATGCACCATTTCCGAAATATGCATGAGAGCCTCAAGGATGACTCAGCTAAAATTATTTCGAGCCCTAGGTCAGAGGTCGTTTGACGGATCGGCTTCAAAATCAATAGACTTCTTCCCTGGTGATATACGAGCCTCCATGCTAAGTTTCACAGTCATTGTCATAATACTAATAATAGTTAATAATAATAATAATCGTGTGGAAACCAAAAACATTGATTTCATCCTCACGGACCTCACGGACCCCGGAGCCGGCTCAAAAACAATAGGCTTCTTCTAAACAACATTTCTGACCAGCGGTGAAAATTTGGCGAAGATACATCGAGGCAAACTGAAGTTATCCTGTGGAAACCAAAAAGTGAAAGAAAAAAAAAAGGAAAAAGAAGAAAAAAAAAAAAGGATTTTTTTTGTTGAGAAAACCATAAAGGCCTTTCTGCTGAAATGCCTATACTAGGGATGATGTTACGAGATCAAGAACAGAATTGACAATTATGTTATTAGGATATGAAGTATACATGCTGATCGCAATCTCATGATGAATAGCTTAAATGTCAAGTGTATAACAACAGATAATGACGTGAAGCTCGTCATACACAGTAAATAACATTGTTGGTCATTATTCGGGAATCGCACCTCGATTACATTTCATTCATTCATTCATTCATTCATAATATCATTGGAGTCTACACCTAGAATAGTGTTACCCGCTACATCATGCACACCTCACATTGTTCCATGGCAAGCTAGATATATATGTACATGTAGTGAAAGGTCAACGTAATCACAAAGGGTCAATGATGAACACATTGCAGATTATTCTGGATAGGGCGGCGGGGGATCACTATCCCGTGACTCCGCGCAACTGTCTCTGGATGCCAAGGTTTCACTGGACTGACTGTCCAGATAAAACACCGGTCTTTCCCCTGAAATCACGCACGTTTCGTACGGGGGCGGCAAGTCGTCCTCAACCATTGTCACGTTTTCAGTGTCTGCCTCTTCGTGGTCGGCGACGGGCGGTCGAGTATAATTTGAGTCAGTGGCAGTGGCACAGACGTAGTCTGGAGGTCTGTCGCGGCTTGTTGGTCTGAGTCCACGTCGCGGCGCCGCTGCGTCATCGCCGTCGCCCATCGTAGATGAGCGCGGTTCCAACGTAGGGTGCGATCGAGCGATGGTAAACCTGTTCTGCTGGACTGCTGTTGGTCGTGTCGCCTCTTCGGGGAATGCAACAGGAACGAATGGAATTTCTACGGTGTTGGCGACAGGCGGTGGAATATTTAAGTCACTGGCAGTGGCACGGACGTAACCTGGAGGTCTGTTGCGACTTGTTGGTCTTAGTCCACGTTGCGGCGCCACTGTGGCATCACTGTCGTCCATCGTGGCGGAGAGCGGCTCCAATGTAGGATGCGATCGGGTGATGGTAACCCTGTTCCGCTGGGCTGCTGGTCTTGAGGTCATGTGTGGCGGTCGTCTGTTCCCTACATGGGAACCATGGTGCACCCAGTCTTGGTTAGTTCGACCGCTGACCACGTGCCTGCCATGGTGCGTCCACCCAGAGCTAGTTCGAAGAGATGTTGGGCCGACGGGTCTCCTCCTGTTGAGGCGCCGGCTGTTGTAGTACACCCGAGCTCGGTTTCTGGTTGTCGAGCAGCAGTCACAACAGATACACAGTATCACCCCGACAATCAACATCACGGGCGCGAGCACCACCATGGCAACGAAGAGGTTGAAGTCGATGAGGTCACTGCTAGTGATGGGTGGGGTCTCGTTCCCCGGGAGCGTCCAGTCCTGCTCGTTCTCGCCAGCGGCCTCTCGCTCACTGCTGATGTTGTCTTCGGTGTCATCAAGCCAGTCGTTATATCCTGTGTCAGCATTGTCATAGTAGAAGTAGTTGTCGTAGGCAGAGTGTCCTGACCTCTCTCGTCTTCGGTGGGATAGAGACCGCCCTGCATTATCTAAAGGGAGTTAAGAACACAATCAGACATTCATACACTCAATAACTAGGGAAATTATTGTGAAGTTTGAACGTACCACGTGCATGCAAAATATTGTTTCCAGGTGGGCTAAATCGAAATCATCGTCCAGGGCCGAACATATTTCACAATGTGTGAACTTATCACCTCCGTAATACGGTGACCATTTGAATTTCTCCTAATTCCATAATGAGAAAGATGTTCGCAGTCTTTTGTTGATGAATGATCAGTGGCTTATCAGATGACTGTTCATGCTTTTATTAGCGAGGACTTACTGGGCGCTACCTAGAGGCCTGATGTAAGCAACGGCTGGCGTGATTTCTAAGATTGCAAATACATATGGCAGTCCGGAAAACTGGATACATCATTATGCCACTAAATGCAACTGTTTGCAACTGGTGCTTCCCTAGTATAAGTTTGCAGCGATTCATTGATTGAATTGATTGAACAGAAGCCTCCCCAATTGACGTGGCATTTATTTTATGAAAGCACTAATTATTAACGTGGGAATTTCCTTGACTACAGTACAAGGTATGGGCATATTTGTATGTTTATAGTTCCAGATACACCAGACAATACTGATGTGAGACTGTACTATTGTTATATTCATATTATTACTACAATAGATCCATTGCCATACAATAACAACGACATTGTCATACTGTATTAGTACATGTGACATAACAGCATGTCACCAGTTATATGTGTGACATTTTTCTCAAACGTTATATGTATGTATGTTGATATGGAATAGTAATAATGACAAAGTTCCAGTATGTTTGAGTTGTTGAGGCCAGAGAGTGTTGGTTGACAACGTTTATTCAACAGGAATGATAAACCTGCAAACACGAAATTTGAAAGAAAATTGATACATAGACCCCTTCATGCAAAAGCAATACAGAAACTATTATACAAGTGAGACTCTCATCAGCTCGCCATTTACACTAATGACATCACAACTACTATGGGCATTATCACTTCCAGATGTACTGTTATGTGACCCTGAACGAGTAGTTTCTTCTTGGTATTCAACATGATGTGTGTCCTCTTGACGTCTGTTTATAGGTTCACCATTGTTAGAAACTTCCAAATCACTAGCATCCATATCAGCTTGATTTCTGTGCATAGGATTGATATTGGTAGACTCCCCAAATTCTGTTACATCAGATACCCTGCTTCTGCTATCACTGATATCGACCTGATTTCTGTAGGCAGGATCACTAGGAACTGACCGATCACTATACAATATATCTACTCTGTTACGTGTAGGCCTATCACTGTTTCCAACAAACGTGTTATCACTGTTACGTGTAGGCCTATCACTGTTTCCAACAAACGTGTTATCACTGTTACGTGTAGGCCTATCACTGTTTCCAACAAACGTGTTATCACTGTTACGTGTAGGCCTATCACTGTTTCCAACAAACGTGTTATCACTGTTACGTGTAGGCCTATCACTGTTTCCAACAAACGTGTTATCACTGTTACGTGTAGGCCTATCACTGTTTCCAACAAACGTGTTATCACTGTTACGTGTAGGCCTATCACTGTTTCCAACAAACGTGTTATCACTGACCGTGTACTCATCTCGATAGGGTGCATCCGCATTGTACACATGTTCTCGTATGTCGTGAATATTATCTTCACCATTATCCCTTGTTATGTACTGATTGTCACAGTTTCCAATGCTCCTAAGTCTGCCATTCTCGTTTGGTCGCTCTTGGGTTTCAGGCCTGATATTGCTGTCCTGTTCTTCTCTGGGATAACTTCCCCCAGAGATGCACTGACCTCCAGGGAAGTGTTCCGTCATAAACGTCGTATTGTAAGGCGGTGATCGATCTTCTCTAAACGCGTTCTCACTGTTGTCCATACTGGCTGGGCTGTAAGCTCGGTTGGAGATTCCCAAGGACACAACATTTGAATACAACGGAGGAGGTGGTTCCTCAACCATGTCATCTAAGTGAACTTCGTGTACTGTCGACACAGGACGGACATAAATGTCACTGTCTATGGCCAAGTCGTATGGTGGTAAGTCATTTTCCAAGTCTTCTTGCGGCTGAGCCAATGCTGCATGTGGCACTCTGTCCTCGAAGGAATCGAGACCCATGCTGACAGTTGGAGGAAAATTACCAAGATCATACTGATCTTGCTCCTCAATGTCACATCGTCTGTGTACACCGTCTGCCGAAACTGTTACTGTGTGTTCATGCACATGGTGCTGGATCTCGGGGTTGTTTGTATGGGCATTGCTAACTGGACGAATGGTGTACCTGACACTATTACTATGGTTACCATAGTGACGCCAGTTTGATGTGGGATTCCTAGACCGCCGTGTTCGGTTCCTGTTTGCTTTCGCTCTACAGATGATGCCTAAGGGAATGAGAACAACTAAACTGGCTATCATGATGCCGATAACGATGCCTATAGTTCTCCCTATACGCCTGGCGTTCCAGTTGTCCTCGTATGTACTCCAATCGTCCCATTCGGAGTTCCAGATTTCCCACTCCATCCAGGCACGCCACTCGGCCCACTCTACTGAGTGTGTGGTTGTCATGGTGTTCCAAGACTCGTCAGCTTGTCTCCGGGGACGACGCGCATGAGCAACATTATGCTTTTTAACTGGAAGAACAATTACACACAGGTGTTATGAAACAATAATAGCTAACACATCTAGGGAATAAACTGCAGTATGTTGCTTCATACATGGAACCAACTGTCAAGACTGATAACAATGAGTGTTGTGGTAAGCACAATGTACATGTATGTGTTTATGTACTGATAATATTTGCAGGAAGAATGTGTTACTAATATGTTTGTCATTGTATGATGATAAAAGTAATAGCTTTCTTATTGTGGGGTATAACGCCGTTTGGACATCTTATATACTATTAGGCAGTTACCAACGTTACCGTGTTGCCAGGATGGACGCACAGACTGGCTGGCCAGTCTGAACATATCAAATCCTGGTAGGACTAAGAGTTGACGGGGCAACAGAGAGGGCTATCCGGAGTGTATCCAGCGATAGTATTATGGATAAGCCTCTGTTCCCACACAGAACGACAACTCCTCAGATCCCTTTCGCTATACTGCCCGCCCTGGCTGGATGACTGATCACAGTCGTAGGGACCATATGGGGTTAGCATGCCTTGAGTATGACTTTATGGCACCTCACTCCATCAACTGCAGACATTCGTCTCTGTCACTATAGGTTTGCGAGACCATAGCTGGGTGGTGCATGGCCTTCTGCCCCCAGCTGAGGCAACGGGCACTTATTCTAGGTGCCGGCTTCAGGGTCAGATGTTGCCATCTGCTGATCCGGGTACCAACTGCGACGCCGTCCACCCTTTGGTCAGACGTGTCTTGGGGTTTGAACCCTGAAGGCAACTCGGGGCCCTCGGCTCCCCCAGTTGACATATCAGACATAGTCGATGTGCCAGATACAAAGGACTGCCAGGTTAGCATTTCGATAAGGCCAATCATTCACATGCATACTTAGAGGTTACAAATAAATATACTTGCAGAGGTACAAAGAGGATACGAAGTAGCCATCAAAACGCAACCACGTGGGTCAGTTACTGGTCTGGCCACATCGACGAACAAAACAGAGGTGGAGCTCTGGATAGCCCCTCGGATCCAAAGTCTATTATGTATGCTACAGAGACGAATGGAATATCCAAAAGGACGCAGATACAGTCTTCCTGAATCTCCCAGACTGCCTGGCTTCCACCGACGAGTTTGTCCCCGTGGGCTGCATTTGCCTTAGTAAGAATGGGACAGAACCCTCATGCTAGCAGTCGTCTGCCACACTGTCATACTCTCGACTGATTCAAACTAGCAGCTTGCAAATTGGAACAAAGGAGTCGTACATGTGTATATGACTATGGAGCCACAAGCTGCCACATATGTATGTATGTTGATTTGGGATAATAGCAATTGCAAAATATCAACACATTCATGTGGTTAAGAGCATATAATAATATTTAGCATGTTTATTGGACACAAATGAGTAATTTACAAACAGTAATTTACAAATTCCAACAAAATAATGGTGCATGTACGGATCCGCACAAAAAAAGTCAAAAACTTTCAGACAAGGGAGACTCTCATCAGTTCGCCATTTACATTAATGACATCACTACTACTATGGGCAGTAATACTTTCAGATGTGTTGTTTTGTGAAATTGAAGTAGACCATTCTTCTTGATCTGTATGGGCTTGATGTATGTTCATAGGTTCGCTGTTGTAAGAAACAGCCAAGCCAATAGTGTTTATGTCAGCTTGACTTCTATAAGTAGGATCACTATTGGTGGATTCCTCCCAATCACTCACATCAGGAACCCTGTTTCTTCTATCATCCATGTCGGCTTGACTTGTGTGCATACGATTATCGTCACTACAATCGTCCCAATCACTCACATCAGAAACTCTATTCCTGTTATCATCCATGTCGGCTTGATTTCTGTACACAGGATTATCGTCGCTAGAATCGTCCCAATCACTGTTATCCATCTCAGTTTGACTTCTGTATACACAATTAGTAGAAAGCGGCAAATTATTAGAAAATTTATCGTGACTATGCACCATGCCTCCTCTGTTATGTGTATCACTGGCCATGTTCTGGTCTCGATAGGTTGCATTCGCATGGCACACAGCTTCTCCTGTGTAGTAATTACTATCTGTGTCATTATTGCTCCAACGAGAATTATCCCTTGCCATGTACTGATTGTCACAGTTTCCAATGCTTCCAAGTCTTTCTTCCTCGTTTGGTTGCTCTTGAGTTTCAGGCCTGATATTGCTGTCCTGTTCTTCTCTGGGATAACTTCCTCCCGAGATGTACTCACTTCCAGGGGAGTGTTCCGTCAAAAACGTCGTATTGTAAATGTATGGCGGTGATTGGTCTGCTCTAAACGCATTCTCACTGCTGTCCATACTGGCTGGGCTGTAAGCTCGGTTGGAGATTCCCAAAGACACAACATTTGAATACGACGGAGGAGGTAGTTCCTCAACCACGTCATCTAAGTGAATTTCGTGTACTGTCGACACAGGACGGACATAAATGTCACTGTCTATGGCCAAGTCGTATGGTGGTAAGTCGTTTTCCAAGTCTACTTGTGGCTGAGCCGGTGCCGCACGTGGCACTGTATCCCGGAAGGAATCAAGATCGGTGCTGGTACTTGGAGGAGAAAAATTACCAAGATCATCAGAGTCTGCCTCCTCAATGCCGGGCCGTCTGTGTATACCGTCTGCCGAGACTGTGACTGGACGTTCCTGCCTATGGTGCTGGATCTCAATGTCATTTGCATCGGCATTACTGACTCGGCGAATGGTGTACCTGTCGTTTCGGTTACCATAGTGATGCCAGTTTGAACTGAGACCTCTTGACCGTCGCATTCGGTTCCTATTTGCCTTCGCTCCACAGACGATTCCTAGAGGAATGAGAACCGTTAAACTCGCTATCATGACGCCAATAACAACACCAACAATTCTCCCTATGCGTCTGGCGCTCCAGCTGTCATCGTCTGCAGTCCACTCGTCCCATTCAGAGTTCCAGGTCTCCCACTCCATCCAGGCACGCCACTCGGCCCAGTCTACCAAGCGCGTGGTTGTCATGGTGTTCCACGGATCGCCAGCTTGTCTCCGGGGACGACGTGCATGAGCACCATTGTTCTTTGTAGCTGGAAGAACAATTACACACAGGTGTTATGAGGCTATAATGAGCTAACACATCCAGGAAATTACCTGTAGTATCTTGCTCCATACATGGCACCAGAAGGCGAGGCTATGCTAGCAATATTTGTTGTGATTTTTAAGTCTTCAATAGTTTTTAGGATGTCCTGGGAATATTGGCAGTAAGTTTCAATTACTAATATGTTTGTCTTCGGTTTCCGTTTCGTTGTTGTGCACATGTATTTGCGGCGTTGAATAGTTTGTCATCATCTGTCAAAACTTCCAAGTATAAAATTTGTATTTGAGCTCAAATAAATCGTTTGTGTGGGGGTAAATTAGATTTACCCTAAGTTCCTAACCCTGATCAACTTCTAGGAGTGGTCAAAATGTATATAAAATTTACACCGTGTCTAGATCATTCCATTGCCACTGTTTATTCCGATATTTCATTATTTTGGCCATTCCATCTTAAACGCCTTCCGGCAGGAAATAAGTGTCCTCATGCTTGATGCGCCATCCTCTACGACTATTTATACTTGTCTCTGTCATGTATGGAAGTTTGTGGAATGATATGACTCAATCATATTCTTAACATGCTTACGGAACTTGTTTTAGCGGTTATGTCTACAAGTTGGCAAAAAATTAGGCCAAGGGCCGAAGATAGGTTACCGGACAATGTTTAATATTTTAGATGTTAGCCAGGTCACTGGTTGAATTCAAGGTCAAGAGAATATTCAGCATATAACATTAAGCATATATCATGTCCACAGTTGATTGCTAAGCTGTAAATTCAATAATCAGAGAGATATTAGCAATTTTGTGCTGTGGCCTTGAAAATGAAGGGGCAAAGGTCAAATTCAAGATCATCAAAATATTCAATGTATATCATTTTGTATATCATGTCCACAATTGATTCCCAAGCCATACAGTCAATAGAGGAGCTAGATATGAGCCAGTTTGTCCTTGGACCTTGAAAATGAGGTCAGATGTCAAATTCAAGGTCACGAGAATATTCAGCATATATCATTTCCTATATGTCCACAATTGATTCCTTAGCTGTAAAATCGATAATAAGTGAGATATTAGCCATTTTGTTCTGTGACCTTGAAAATGAGGTCAAAGGTCAAAATCAAGGTCATGACAATAATCTGCATATATCATTTCCTATATGTTCATAATTGATTGCTAAGCTGTAAAGTCGATAACAAGCGAGATATTAGCCATTTTGTCCTGTGACCTTGAAAATGAGTTCGAAGGTCAAATTCAAGGTCATCAGAATATTCAGCATATATCATTTCCTATATGTCTACAATTGATTCCTAAGCTGTAGAGTCGAGAATAAGCGAGATATAAGCCATTTTGTGCTCTGACCTTGAAAATGAGGTCAGAGGTCAAATTCAAGGTCACGAGAATATTCAGCATATATCATTTCCTATATGTCCACAATTGATTCCTAGACTCTAATCTGAATATCAAGTGAGAAATTAGGCATAATGTGTCCCATTATAAAGCATAGGAGAATTTAACATGGGAAAGTCCCATTTGGGCCGAGTTTGGGCCAAAATGGCATACTTCGAGCGATTCAAGCGCAACGAAATTTATAGACATCATAGAAGTACATATGAGGAGTCTTATGTATCAAAAAGAAAAATAAGTTACCAAACAGATTTTGAGAAAATGGCCGCCAAAGTCCAAAATCAGGCATTTTTCGTCGAAAACGGCCGCCATTTTGAAGAAAAAGCGAAAATATAAAAACTAAAAAATACTCCTTCTTGAATTATTTTTAAGTATTTTTCTGCAAAATTTCAGAAAAACTCGCCTGTAAACAAAAAAGATAAAAATGTGGACGACGACGACGACGGACGACGACGGACGACGACGACGGACGACGGACGCAACGCCATGCCAATAGGTTATCGGACCATAGGTCCGGTAACCTAAAAAGAAATCAATTGAATTCACTCATTAATAGTGTATATTTCACAGTTGTATGCATAGCACGTATTTAGTACTGAATAAACACAATTGACAACATGGTTCATTTTGTTTATTTTAATCAACAATTTCGTAATAAAAATATATATAGAGAAGTAGCAAAAATATACACATGTTGACAATAACAAAGCACACGCCGTAGACTGTAAACACCTATCACTTCTGAATTTTCCAATTGCCGGTAAAGAAATGTTGCAAATGGTGCACTGGAATAAATAAAATATGAATGGTTGTGCCAGGAGATCATATTCTGAAAGATCGGAAGGGAAGGTCTGCTAGAAAGTCACTAATAGTATGCCAATATTATGCTCAAATCCCATTTATCGTTCATTCTGAAAACGTGTTGCGATTGAAGTGAAATGAAAGTTGAAATATGAAGACTGAATAAGGAATTTAGTGTTTTAACGTAACTCTTGAGTAGATATGGCTACTTCGTTTTGTTCAAAGTGGTCGCACAGCCAAAGTGAACATATCGTGAATCGATGTGGTTGTCATCCACTGTACTGTTATAATCACCCGAAGGTGGGATCGTTGGAAGTTTACACTAGTCTGTGGTTGGTGGTTTCACGAGAGACTCATAGGTTGGAGGGCTGACGATGTCAACCTTCTCCAGGGCAGCGGTACCAGCCGCGACCCCAGGCTGTTGGTAGGCCTCATCGGGGTTGAGTTCCTGCTGTGGGTAGGCCCCTGGAGAAGGTGCCTGGTTGGATTCAGGAGGAGGCATATGTCCTACGGGATAGGCGCCGGTAGGTGGTGGCATGCCGGGAGGAGGTGCCTGGTGTGCCCCTGGGGGAGGGATATGACCTACAGGATAGGCGCCCGTGGGTGGGGGCATGCCAGGAGCAGGATGACTGAGGTTAGTCTGTACTGTGTACACTTGTGCGGGGTAGGAGCCGGGCGGGGCGGTCACCGTGTTCGTTGGCGGGGGTACCACAGCGGAGCCAGTCATCGTTAGGACATTTCCCTGACGCCTTCTGGCTCGTCTCCTCTGGCTGACGACGCAGCCGACCGTGATAGAGACACCGATGATGATGATCAAAACTGGGATCCCAACACCCAGTCCGATCCGTACCGCGAGAAAATCGCCTGACGAGTCCCAGACGTCCCACGTGTCCCAATCGTTCCACAAGCTCCAAGAGTCCCAGTCATTCCATGTGCTCCAAGAGTCCCAGTCGTTCCACGTGCTCCAAGAGTCCCAGTCATCCCACGTGTCCCAGTTCCACGTGGTGGTGAACCTGGGTGTGGTGAACCGAATGGTGGCGGGTGTGGTGAACCGACTGGTCACCTGGCGAGGGAACCGTCTCCGCTTGCCATACAGACGTGCCCCGTCAGCCGGCCCGGTCACTGCAAACAGACCAAAGGCCTCGAAGTTATTCAACACACCTTGACTCCCGAGTCACTGACTCGAGCTTCACTCGAGTTTTTGTATTGTTTTGTGGTCACATCATGTTTCATACGTCCCGGCGCGTTACTTGCGAAAACAGACAAGAATTCAACGTTCATGTGTTGAACAAGTAAAACAAGAAGAGACGATCACACGTGGAACCATTATATAAGATGTACAAGGCCAAGTTGTACAATAACCAGGAGTCAGCCGAGGCCAAGTTGTACAATAACCAGGAGTTAGCCAAGGCCAAGTTGTACAATTACCAGGAGTTAGCCAAGGCCAATTTGTACAATAACCAGGAGTTAGCCAAGGCCAAGTTGTACAATTACCAGGAGTTAGCCAAGGCCAATTTGTACAATAACCAGGAGTTAGCCAAGGCCAAGTTGTACAATAACCAGGAGTTAGCCAAGGCCAAGTTGTACAATTACCAGGAGTTAGCCAAGGCCAAGCTGTACAATTACCAGGAGTTAGCCAAGGCCAATTTGTACAATAACCAGGAGTTAGCCAAGGCCAGTTTGTACAATAACCAGGAATTCGCCAAGGCCAGGTTGTACAATAACTAGGAGTTAGCCGAGGCCAATTTGTACAATTACCAGGAGTTAGCCAAGGCCAAGTTGTACAATAACCAGCAGTTCACCAAACAACCAAAATATAGCATAAATCCATCTTACTGTGATAGACGAAATGTTGTATCTTATGCAAGAGGTAACACCACACACAAGTGAAAAATACAATGTAGAGACATTTACTCATTGTAAATGCTTAGAAGGAGCAATCGAACTGATGTTCACAAGCGTTAGTTATTTCGTTATTAGCCCGCTGATCCTGTACGGATGCAAAAGAAAACAGGCTTCCGGTATGAGACGTGATTATGCAAAGCTTTTATTATCATTACAGAATGTTCATTGTTAACTGTGGATGGAATTGTTGACTGCTAACTTGTATATTGTGCTTTAATCTAACAAAAATCCAGAACAATTTTATAATAGGTAATTGCAGCATTTGGATACTCTGATTTTTATAACTTGTTTACACTGTTTTTGGCTGATGTTTTTTGCGATCCTGAATGGTACGTCGTTATTTAACTTGACAAACTTCACCTGGGAGTCAAACGGCAATTGTGCACCAAATTTCAGACTTCTATCTCGAAATTTGCAAAAGTTTGCCACCTACCCCGATGTTAATTTAGCCCTGTCATTTAGTTTCTGGGTCCGCACATAATTTTGCGCATTCGCTCGGTTTTCTAGCGGTGCAATCTTTCGAAATCAACATGTTTGTGTAAAATACACCCCAATGTGTCTTTTGGTTCAAAATCACAATAATACTTCAAATCCT
Source organism: Terebella lapidaria (assembly GCA_949152475.1). Classification (NCBI taxonomy): domain Eukaryota; kingdom Metazoa; phylum Annelida; class Polychaeta; order Terebellida; family Terebellidae; genus Terebella; species Terebella lapidaria. Next base: position 53,549,532 of record OX424556.1, read on the forward strand.
GATAGATGTAATCAGGACCAAATCCTCGAATATGCTCAAATTCTCGAGATCCCGTTTTGGGCTGAATTTTAACATTTTGGGGTAGATTGCCAACTTCTTAAATTTTTGCGATAGAAGTCTGAAATGCGGTAGAAAATTGCCGTTTGACTCCCAGGTGAAGTATGCCAAGTTATAGAACGATAACATTGAGCATTGCAAAAACATTGTCAAAAACCGGTGTAAACAAGTTGTAATTCAGAGTATAGATCATTCGTGTTTATTATCGATTAGGCGTTAGGTATGTACAAATTAGGTATTAGGAAACCCACGGTGTATAACACACGTAAACCTTCGAAATGTCAGCTTGGTACACATACATGATCAATTATGGACCAATTATCAATCATTGGTTTGGTAATATGCACGATGTGAGCTAGTGCTGTCGTTTAGATTTTTCACACAAACATCCAGAAAAAAATTCAATTATTTATCGATACTTTTGCACGGTAATTCAGAATACTCACCGCATGACAGAAAGGTGACCACAACCCAGAACAAGACGAGGGCATTCTTCATTGCTCGGTCTGCAACCAAGTCGGAAAATCAGTCAAAATGTCCAAACCGGAACTTCCTGGTAAAATGTACCCGACATACATGCACGAACTATCAACTCAAATAACATAACGAATATGTCTCATTTTAACAGAAGTATGGCCTTACCTTGGCAACTTTTGTTGAATATTCTGGTTTAATTGAAGCGGGTTTCACACAAAGATGTCTTCAAATCTCGAGATATGATCTACGATGACACGGTTCACGTGACCTAACACACGGTGTGATTACATTTTACACGCTGGCTAATTTCTGGCCAAAGACACATGCCCACACTGGGGTCGCCATTCAGTATCGTCAATATTCATGTTTGCTCTGAGTCAACCGACGTCATCAATATTACGCACGTTTTACCGGACACAGGCGTACATGTTAAGGCTGCATACCCTGTCTAAAAAATTTCCGAAGCCTCGCGACTCCACGGTCTAGTAACCTTCACTGTCATTCTGCCAAGCGTGAAAAAGAAACGGTCCACTTCGTCATGCTTGCACTTCGCATAAACGCACACTTGAAATCTATTGGCCTTGTTTCTGGCAAACGTTATGTTTACTCAAGTGAGGGTGAGTTTGCGCAGGACACCGATTTCTGTCAAACGCCACGCTACGGAGGTGTTCTTTGGCAGAATGTCAAACGCGAACACTGCGAGGTATCTGAACTGGAAACTTCGCTGCCAGCATCTTCACATCATTTCATTTCTGCAGGAATGTAATTCCGAAACTTTGATTGGTGCGACATGTATCCTCTGTTTGCGAACCAAGAATGAAAACTCTAGCCATTGGAACACTTGGGAACTTACACAAGCAGTATATACAAGGTATTGCTGATTACTGTGAGATTTTCTGTTTCCTCTATCTAAAAATAATGTTATTCCTTACTCCAATACATTCCATTCGCACAATCACTTTAACGCATGCGCAGACGGGACAATGCGATCGCAAATGGTGATTGTTTATCTTCGCATATCGACCAAGAAACGCGATTTTATCCAATCGTACAATTTTTGATAGCATAAAACACCAGGATTTTGGTGTAATCGTTGTTGATGTTTCTGTAAATCCACTGTAGTGTGTTTATCAAGTGATAAATATCTCGGTAATTGTAGGATATACAACGAAGGCACCGGTAACAGGGCAAAGATCTATAAATAGCACTGTTCATTGATTGGTTGGAAGTGGCGGAACACCCGAGAGTTCCCCGAGTGTTTCCGAGTATTTCCTAATATGGGACATCAGTCATTGAGCATGACTGGGCGATAATTCGTGAAAATGAATCAGCGGCGAAAAAGACATATTTAGCAAAGAATTAACGCGAACACACAATGACAGCTACTGCAATTAATGCACGCATGCCCAACAGGCACGTCACCAGGGCGACGCCACGACGCACGTGCGTACACTTTTTTTTCAGAAAAAAACAAAAATAACATAAAAGAAACCACCGAAGTGACGTTTTAGAACCGTCACACAACCTTGGGCCAATCACAGCGCAGCTATGTGGTCCGTCAATAAAAGCGCGGGAAAACTATTAGCCACGGATATATTACCTGGTTAGGTCCAAATATTTATTTTCAGTGCTGAAATGTGATGAAAATATAGTGTCGGACTGATGCCACAATATTGTCGGCATACAATTGCGGTGTTTGAATTATCGATATGCCTATATCGAGCTGATGGCCAGCTACACCCGCATCTGTTTTATTTAATTTTGGGCAACAATTTCTATTAAAATAAAAGAGCGAATATATATATATTATCTCAATGAAGGCTAATATATACTATATTACTCGTTTATAATAGCATTCTTTATATATAGTTTGTCATTCATAGTCACGGAAGTTGACGGAACGTGAAGTAGGCCTACTTGTAGGCTCGACAATTAATCCGGTGTAGCGGTGTTGTCGGTGGCCAATTGCAAGGGTTCTCTGATTAAATTTCAACTATGTTTTATTCGTTCATATTTCTCACATGCATACACATGAGTGTGATCCGTCACATTGGAAGGTTTCAACAGATAACGTCAGATATGGTCCAAATTTATCAATAGAAAGTGCAAAAACACAAAATTTTCTTGGAGGGCTTACGGCACCCCCAACCCCCCAGACCGGTCTCGCTTCGCTCGCTCGCATTCTTTTACCTGAAGGTTTCAGATTTGTGAGTACACTTCTTTTCAATCCTGGTGGCGGCCCTGATGCCCAATCACTAAACGGACATGTTTCGAATGCTGCCCTGCCAGTCGGCCTAAATTTATGCATGCGTGCTTCACTGTGCTTGACTTGCTCGCTTCCCGCGCCAAGCAAGTGCTTGACGGTAACAGATCATGTTCGATAAAAATTGCACACAGTCACCCCTCTGTAGTCTGTCCGATTCCGATCATAGTGCACCCGTGATTTGATTGGCGGAGCAGGGACTCGATGTTTGAATCGACGAAATTATTGAAAAGTCTTATTACAGATAGCATTATGTCACGGATTGTTTAGATCTGAAAATGTGTCGTATCTGCTTGAATACGATTAGTTCATTTGTATTCACATGATTCACGACGGCCCAAGTGCAGCGTTGATCACGAGTACGTTATGACAATACAGTAGCGGATTAACGATCGTCATTTACATGTACCGATAAAGGTTTACTTTCTAAATGAAAAAATAAAACGAATAACAAAGCAAATTGTGATTTGCATTTATAGACTTTGCCGTGAAATAATATATAGTACCGACCTACCGGAGTAATAGACATTAACTCATATTAATAATTGTAAACAATCAACACATCAATCTGAATGTGGTAAATACAATAATTAACACAGTTGTATGGATTGAAACAACAATATATACCCACTTTTAGAAATGACAAAAATTATTCCATCTGCAATAGCTTTATTTTGTATATAGAATGAGAATTCTTGCAAATTTTGGTCTGAAAATATGTATTGTGTGCCTGAACTGAGTTGACAAAATCAAGATTCAAACTCAGGCTAATCATTTTTCCTCAGAGCGGCCCGCGTTGCGAGCGAGTTCTACACACAGTCTTGTGATATCATTAGTATTAGCAACCGGCAATGAATGTAGGCCGATCATTCTCTATCCGATGTAAACTTTCAGGCACAGATAATGGCGATTTTCTGATTATCTGTCATCGAATTGTGCCTATTCCCTATTTATTACTGACGATCTCAAGATGTACTTCAAGTTTGCATGACGAACAAGAATGCTAGATTTGGCTGATTTAACTTTAAAACAGGGAAGGGGGAGTAAACTTTCATATATGAACTTTTCACTGGCATCGATGGATACATTGGCAAAGTACATGAAGTACAGAACACACTGATCATCATTGTACTAATAGTTCTAATAGATTCTGGTAAAAATCCCTCGTGTGACGTTGGTGGTAAGAAAAGTGGTGCTGGAAGGTAGAGTGGTAGTAAGCATGCATTAGCAAATTCTTCATTCTTCTTTGAAACTTTGTATTTTAATGATAGTGATACTGTATTGTAAACCTTGTAAACTACTCATTCCAGAATTTTTATGTTCTTTTTGTGTGATTTTTTCTTTTCTTTGAAGAATCAACATTTATTTATGATGGGGAGAGAATATATTATGTAGACTGTGAATGTTGCATGGTGGTATGGTGCCTCTTTTGGTAACCTTCACAAAATGTATTTAATGTATAGGTCTGCACTTCTCCGCAGGCATCTCATGAAAGCTGGAAAAGTAGTTTGGATATCCAAGGGGATTCATTGTATGTTATATTATATTATACTATTTTTGGTGATCCTGAACTTGATGATGGCATTGGATGAAAGTCAAGTTTGAATCAACAACAAATGTGGGAATTGTTCCATAGCGACAAAACTCTGTTAGAGTTAGAGCTAAGTTAGTGTTGTATTACAAAGTCATGATGATATAGGACCACATTATACTAGTAACTATCAAAATCCATTTGATGAAATATTCTGGTTGCCTTATAATTCCGGTGAGCTACAGGGTCCTTGGCCCTATCTTGTTCTTGTTATTTAGTCAGTTGTCTGTGTACACATTGTGGCGATACTGGATGCACTAACGATCGTTAGTGCATCCCGCAATGGCGGACAGTAAACACGGTCAGTTTGGTTTTTAACTGTATTTTATCAAATGACAAGTCCATTTGTGATAAATGGATACTTCGAAGGTAGCTTAGTGTTTCGGTCAAAGACATGCGTAGTTATTTCAAGCAGATCACGCTTTTTTGTTGAGATATGTTGAGGAAAAGAATTAGCGATAATATTCACCAACGACAAAAGTGAGATTCCATAACGATATAGGCCTAATACGTGTATATTGTAATAGGTCCATATCATAGACCATTGTGACTTCGTTGATTTATGCGACATAAATTAGCGAATACCACATAAAAAATAGGGAATCTGCACTAGTAGATCATCTGTACACATCAATACATGTCAATTGGTACTTATAATTGTCAATTGGTACTTATAATTTATTTCACGTTTAACATTTAAATAACGTAGATTTGAATTAATGAAGAAAAGATCGTTAGGGAATCTTCACATGTTCGTTAGGAAATCTTTGATTTCACAAAAACAATCGTTAGGGAATCTTTCGGCTTTTTCTTTTCAGACGAGTTTTTCATGCTCAAACCAACATAAATCGCCATGTATTTGCAAGGAACGTGTATATCGATCACAGTCGTAATTATCGGGAAAATGAAGAAAATTCAAACGATACGCGAGTGGTGTTCGCCATTGCGGGATTCACTAACGATCGTTAGTGCATCCAGTCTCGCCACAGTGATACATATGTAGTGTGTGATTTATGTATTCTATCTTCCCACAGGAAAATCATACATATAATAGGCCCAGATAACGCAGAAAGTTATATGCAATGAAAGGTACTGAAAAATGTTGGCAAGAATGCGAGCGATTCTGTTGGTCGTATAAAGTTCGGTGGTTTGTTTGTAATGTGTCAAAAAGACCACAACATCATCTACCGAGAGTACAGGTCGCGCACTAACTCATTCAGTAAATTTTGACCAATTACAATGCAGAACTTCACAAACATAACCTGAAGACCAGGCATTGCCGATTAGGTGAAGTAGCCTACAATCATGGATCACTTCAGATCAACTGACACAATTAGACATGTTATGTACCCCAACATACAAACACTAGTCATGCTTATTTACACATAGTGTACATAAATATAAGCTTACATGTATAGAATTCGTCAAGAATGTGTAAAAGTGTACCGATTGAGGATATATTGAGCAGCCATCACCATATAGAATAGAATATACATGCATTACTGTATCAAGGCATTTTGGCATTACAAGAAGTTACTCTAATGTGAGTATTTCGTGAATAAATCATCATGATTTTGTACATGCATAAGCCACGAATATCGATCGTCTACTAGTTCCACACAAACGACACACTGGATGGTCGACTTATCGTAGTGATAGAATTAGGTACTTCCTTACGTCTGGTATTCAACAGATATATCCTTCACATTGGAACACAAACAAACATCCTCTCAGTGGGAAATACAGCTATACGTAACGGCTGCGTCATCGCTACGTCATCGCTACGTCGTCGGGATTGCATCTTGGCAGCACAATAGTCACGACGTCCAGTGTCGGACTGCCAAGCGTCGAGTACGCTGGCGGGCTCTCATCTCGTTCGGAATAACTCGTGGGTTCACTGCGCTGAACACTGGGGTACACTGACGTGTCGACTGCTTCCTCGTATGGCGGGGGACCGTCCCCACACGTGGCACCTCGTGAAGCCGGTGATATTCCCGAGCTCGAATCCACCGTCCGGTGGGTTTGTCTTGCGGCGATCGTTGCACGGGCTCGGGGATGAATGGACCTGCGCTGATCTTGACGTTGCTGGCTGTTTCTCAGCAGCTGTTGCTGCTGGGTGCTGCTCGCGTTGCTTCCTGTAGCACGCCGCGGACGGCGACGGGCCGACGATGCTGGGTACGACATGCTGGAGGCCCGGTGGGTCGTGGACTGCTTCTTGTGGCACCTGTCGAGGATGCAGACGATGACGAGGAGGACGAGGCCCACGACTATGACCACGGGGAGGACGACGGTCAGCCACCAGCTATTCTCGTCCGCATCCACGTCCAAACCGTCAGACTCCCCGTACGTGTACACGTAGTCATAGTCACGCCGTGGTCGCGTCCTCGACGGCCGAATCCGCGTGCCGCGTCCAAGTCCGCCTGCAGAAAGCAACAGTACGCTAGTAACTGGTCGTTGCCGACACTGATGTCACAGTTGTGTGTGGATTCAAGTCAGGTAATGACCTCCCTCTGTCTTGAGATAGCACAGAGGACAAAATCACACATTGAAGCAATCAGTATATTTATGAATCGTCAGGTTAACTTGCATGGTATGCTTTTTTACTTTATGCACATGGACGCACAAATATACATGTGTTTGAAACGGTGTAGCTACGAAAGAGTATTAGGGCCACGCAGAAAAAAATATATTGGCCAGTGTATCTCGAGATAATATGACGTCTTTCTTCAATATCTCGTCATGGTATGACGCTTTATTTCAGTATCTCGTCATAGTATGACGTCTTATGATAATATCACGGGATTCACACTTAGGCGCAATCACATGTAAATTATGATTTTATACATAATATGTATGAAACCTAATTAACATATTATGAAACCTAATTAGGTAGAGACCAGTTATTATATCCACAACAGTACTAGTTTATTTATAACAAACTGCCTGCACATTGAAAGCAGCAATACTGGGAATACTAGCTCAATCCTGTGATGTAAGCCATGTGATATATCTCGGGTGGCCTACGCTGTATTTGGAAACTATATTCGAGCCTTCATACAACAAGTATGAATATCAAGGCAACACGTTAACGGGTTGTTCATTGCATGAGTATTGTTTCTGTTACGGGATATCCAGATAATCCAGTCGAGCACAAATGCTGATTTGAGCCAATGTTTCATCATTTGAACAGAATTCACCGTCATTGAAGTTCACCGTCACCGTCATGAAGTAGACTATGACCCAGTCAAGAAACTAGTTATACATGTATGTGAAATCAGGTATCCTACACGCAGGACAGTCCTGACCATGTGGCCGTTGTAGAGTAATATCACCAGTTGACGTTGCATAAGTATATATTGTTCACATCTTATGGCCCACAATACATGTACGTGAGTCACAGCTTCGTCATCTGTCTTGAGTAATGACACCTTCCAGGCTGGAATATGGCGGGGGCAGGTCCCGACCCGCCGACCTCTCCGAGTGGTTCGTGACGGGAGGGTACACGGAGCTGTCTAGAGCCTCCGCGTATGGCGGAGGTCCCTCGTCGTCCTCCTCGCAAGGGCATCGAGGTCCCTCTAGAATTACCTCTGACTCGGGGCCGACCGTTGTCATCCTCGCGGTCAGTAGATAGGCGTCTTGGTACCGAGGACAGCGTGCTGTCGCCTGCCGGAGAGCAGCTAGTCTACGTGCTATGATCCGGTAATCTTCTTGGCGTTGCTGGCTCCTGGATCGAGGCGTTGGGACGGTCGGCGTGGTAGCTGGAGTCCTCGGCTGACTGTACGTCGTGTCTAACATCGGGTAGGTGTTCGTCCGCGGTGAATTCACGGCGCCCGAAGGGCGGTTGATTGCTCGGGCTATCCGCTTTCGCCACTTCTCAATCATACAGACCAGAAGCAGAAGTAGAAGCCCCACGATCACGGCCGGGAGGCAAAGAGTCAGCCACTTCTGATCCAGACCCGTGCCGGCGATGGTCCAACCATACTCGTAGTCATAGTCATCCGACCAGCCGTAGTCGCGCTTGTGACGAACTTGACCTCTGCCATGGTCCAGCAGCCGAGGTCCAGCAGTACCTTGCTCCAGCATGATAGGTCCAGGCGAGCCACGTTCCGGCAGGCGAGGTCCTGTCGGAAGCAAGGAGACTCATTACCTGCAGTGACTGGCATGTCGCATGATTCTGTGGCATGGTTTTGATTGAAATTTTCTGGAATGTTTGTACATGTATGCTAGGAAATCGTACTATTTTTGTCAGAAACATGTATACTTGTTGAGTGTAAATTCATTGTCGTATCAATAAACAACAACATATTACGCATTATTGTGCGCACTTTTCACGACTTTACGAAGTACAAAGTATAAAATGCAACATGGACTTTTTGTGTATCCCTTTGTGTATACATGTAGGCCTCTCCTTATATACGTGTATGCTCCAAAAGCTCAATATCATTATCATATATAATATTCATATATATCCAGGTCATTTAGAAATTGCGAATGTGATAATCCATATACGTGAGATCTTCAGTGTGAATTTCTTCCTTGTTATCATTAATTTTCCCAGTGTGTAATGAAGTTTTGTTGTATGGGAAGGTATCTTCTCGAAGATTATGGTGTTACATTATGAAATCAGTTCTGATAATTCGAGTACACATATACTGCTTCAATACATTGGTCAAAGCGAAGGCCCGTTGTGAATGAACAATGAAATCCAAATACACTGTTCATCACAAGTATAGCATATATTTATACCAATATCCACATTACGATTGTACATGCAATGAAATCATTACAATAAATGGACCCTTCGAAGTGAAGACTGATGCAAATCCAGCTCGTGGAATATAAATCTATATAAAGACATCTACACATATCCGATTCTTTCAAAGCTGCTAAAAATATAGTATATTTTCGAAAAATACGATGCAGAATAAATATGTCAAATGAACATCAGAAAACTTGTTCCCATCAGTATCAAGGCCCAACATCTATCTATTCCATAGTTTTAACCGAATAAACATGCACGCGTTAACGTAAACGTAGAAGTGTATCCATCAAACTCGGGTATAAAAGCAAACTCCCCCAAATTCATCTGTAGATTATATAGCGGCAAAATATTTATCAGTTTTATCACCACTACACCAGTTCAGCAAAAATAAAATCCCGGAAGGAATATCAGTATGTGATATAAACGGAAGCGCATTAGAGCCACAATGTAAAGCAACAAATAAAGTTAGAGCTTTGAAAGCATAAAAAGCCTTTTGATGGATACACCTTGTTTGTTCATATTCGAAACCAGTGAAAATGGCTTAAATGGACAAAACTACCTCAAGGACTGCATTTACTCACATAGCACTTCATATGTGGAAATAGTATACTTTGTTCCTTTTATATGTTTAAAACCAGAATGTAATTCCAAAAATATTGTACTTTTAAATTCGTGTATCTTTAATAAGATATAGAGCTGTTGCTATCAAATAAGTTCATATCCTCTTCGAGATCGTAATCCGCTAATGTGGAGTAAGCCGGGGGACTCTCAGGATCGAGTTCAGGTAGAGTTTCTCGTTCCACTTTGGGATATAAACACGAGTTGACAGCGTCTTCATAGCTAGGCAAGTCATGCTCCAAGTCGTCTGTGGCTGACGGTGCCACTTTGTGTGACAGGCAGTGCTGAGCGCTACAGTCGGCCTCGAGTGAAGTTCCACAGGTCCCCTGTGCCACTTGCCAACACCGCCTGGAGTGCGGCACCTCACGATATCCCATGGTCGCACTGCGGAGCCCACGAGAGCCGAGCGGTCTGATGTTCTCCGTCTCGATCATGGCCATGGTCGTGGCTCTAGCCTGGGCCGGATTGAAGACGTTGAGCGAGTAGTTGCGTACTACGAAGGTCTCGGCCGCCCGCTGACGCGCCTTCCTGCGTAGCCTCTCGACGATGCAGATCAAGATGAGCAGCATGAGGCCGACGATGGCCCCGGGCAGTAGGTACTTGAGCACGGAGAAGTCGGGGGAGTGGGTCTTGGTCACCGGGATCCAGCCCCCTCGGGTGTCGTTGGTCCACTTGTTCCTGGCTGTACGGGTGGAGATGGAAGGGGTCCGTTGTGGCCCTGCCTGCCCTGTCAGAAGTAAAGACATGCGGTTACCAGGCGGGCGTAATCCGCGGACCACAACACGACACGAAGAGCTGAACCAGACAGACGCACCATGAAGAAAAAGATGATGACTCAGTGGTATTAGCGAATTTATCTAAGATTTGTTCAAACTTTCATTTCTCGAATAATTTGTCATATCACGTTTCAGGAGATATAAAACTGAATGGCAAGGCCAACGTCTCAACTGAGAAAACGTATTCCGATTGGATGCAGGTATTATTTTACATACATTATAAATGTAACGGGTGAGGGGATTATGCAGTCAAATGTTCATGGTTGGTGAGAGATGTACATGACATTGTACAGTATTTGGTACCAATACAGTATGTAAGAGGTCCGGATTCACTGTAACCATTCTCCTCAAAACATGCGCAGTCTCTTGCTTTCATTATGGATCTACATGTACGTACATATATCGGCCTCAAAAAATGATGAATGGCTATAAATTGAACTATATGCATGTATACGAAAAGGTTGTCAAGCAACAATCATGCATGAGATCGCATTGGTGTATTATGATTCATGTATTTAAAGCTGAAGAACGCTACTGTAGCCCCAAGCTGCAATTCGAGACGAATTGCAGAATTCTACATTCTTGTATTTTTATTCTCAATCAACGATATCACGATATCAAAAAGTGAAACGAAACAAAAGAAGGCTCCCATTTATCCATGCATGTGAAGCGTCACAAAAATAAAATCTCGAACTTCGAAAAACACAACATCAGAACACACGATGACCTAAACAGAGAATCTACTGTCCGGGCGGATCTACTCGATTGTCAAGCCGCTAAATACACGTATCCTTCTGAATTTACGATTGGAACACATTTTGTCTTTTCAGCAGCACATTTATGATTATAATTTGGCTGAAGGTGTCATGAAAACTCATCAGTTCTAGGCGGTGAATGGATTTCAGGACAAACAGCATTCATATCCAGAGAAGTGTAAGATGGCGGTCTAGATACGGGTACGCCGAAGTCTGGTCTTTGTCCTGAAATCAAACTGACCGCAACATCCTCTTGCCCTTCTTCGAGGTTGAAGTAGTCACTTGAGTATGGAGGTGGACTGTCTCCTCGGACACCGCCTGTAGACAGCCGTAAGCGCCACAGTTCCTGGCTGTACTTGGCAGCCACGTATACGGGATGGTCCGGCAGCTCCGAGTAAGGCGGGGGCTGTACACATAATGGCCCGCTAGTCGGCGTTTGATTCCCGGGCGCCGCCGGCGACTGTGCCTGAGACGAGGCCTGTATGAAGTTGGGACAGGAGGGGCTGTGCGTCAACCCACAACCGCGGTGTGCACGTCCATGCTGCCTGTTGCGTACGCTCTCCCGCGTCATGTCGGCGCTGAGGTCGTAAGCGCCAGGGATTCCACGCCACACGCGACGATTTCTCGTGCACCGCGGCAGCGCCACGAGGAATACGATAATGATGATCGGAAGCGGTATCAGCCCCAGGAGGATGTCATTGTGACCGCCCCTTGCGTAGTTCACGTCTTTGACGTCTTTCGGTGGACGGTCTCCCTTGGTGCGGCCATTGTTGGCGTTGTTGAAGTCTCTCATCTGCTCCTTGAGTTTGTCGAGCACCTCACTGAAGTCTCCGAGCATGTCGGCGAGCGACTGGCTGCCGTCTGCGGCGCTAGTGTTACACGTCGTTCCTGAGTTCTTAATCCCGAGGTGTGTTGTGGTTTTCACTGTCGCCGTCAGCATGTATTTTGAGTCCATCTTGCGTCTGGATTCCGCGTCTGCGAAGAACAATGTATGTAAACATTAGGCATGCTTGCATACATGTGTTCCTTGCCAGGCATTTTTCACATATTCACATATTTGCGGATTTGTTGTGTTCGCGAAGTTGTGCGTGTTTGTGTATTAATGATCTTCACGTCTCGCGAGGTTCTGTAACGCTATACAGACAGCGACCAGCGCTACAGTTGCCACACAATACTTGGAAATGCATGTTGGACAAACAAAGCAGGAAAAGAAAACAATGAAAGCGAATATACAAGGTCTGAGATCACTGAATTCATAATATTGGGACTAGATTCCGTTGGTTGATATTGCCATAATATACATGTAAGAATAGCCTATCGCCTTGTCATGACGTAATTGCCTGAGAAGCTACATGTATCTTCGTCGCTTGTTATTCGAACTTCTCATTCAAGCAGAATTCCATTCGCGTTGAGCCCCAGACATTCCAATACAAGTGCAAGGCGACATCCACGGGTAATTACATAAAATGTAATGATATTTAATATTTTATTATAAATGTATATGATATTTTCAGTCATGAAATATGAGCAAACAAGATGACATTCACAGTAAATAGGTACATCGTTATGGTGTCAGGATGGCAGTTTAATTATGTAGTTCAAATATATGGACTATAATAAATACCGTATAATGGTGTAGATTAAATATATGGTTTATATTAAATACAGTCTAATTATGTGGCTTAAATATGCATGATGCATGATGTGGATTATGATAAAAGTGCAAGCATTCTTTCAAGCTTGTAGTTGCAGCATACATGTGTTGTTTTGCAATGATGAACATAATTATGTACAAAATACAATGAGGTGCGGAATTAATTTGCAACCAAGACCAATTGTCGCTTTAAAGGTCTTCATGGGCGATCATACAGCATCAATACCCCTCCCACACTCCAACAAAATATCTACTCTACCAACAACTTTGGTATGCTTGTACATGTAATGTACAATCACCGGTACTATAGTATAATTATATTACTTGTCTTTGGTTCAATCTGATGATATCACTGATCATGCCGTGTGTCTTCAGAAAAGGCGATCTCAATGATATATATTTATGTACATCCAAACAGTATTTATTTTGTATGGGAAATATTACAGTCTCAATATAATGCCTTGAAAACGTATTTAATTAACACTGCCATTACATATCCACGATAAATAATGCAGCTTATACTTGCACCATATGCAAATGCGTGCGTCCTGTAGCAAAATGCAATACAGATCTGACGTACCTTCCAACACGTTCAGGGTCATGTAACTGGCTGTCCGCTCGTCAGAATTCAACAGGCAACCGTAGCTTCCACTGTCCTCCTTCCTGGCGTCTGTAAAAAATGATTGGCCTGCATGTATATTTAACATACATATAGTGGCGTTGGGATATAAACAAGTATGAGGATCCAACAGCTTCGCATATATATCGTTGCTCAGGTTCACACACACACATATTTACCAAGGATTGTTAACAACTTATATTCTTGAGCCAGCAATTAAAAGTTATGATGTGAATAGCAACATACATGTAAGAAGAAGAAAAAGAAGAAGAAAAGAAAATTATCCCAAGGTCTAAGAAAGGTTACCGGAAAAATTCATAGTGTTGAACTACAACTGTTTTTTTTCACCAAAATTGCCGTTTTGACCTTTCAAAGTCAAATTGAAGGTCATCACTAAAATCCTATATGTGACTTCCCATTGGAATGTTTCAATATTTAAGTTCTATCTTGAAGTACTTTAGGAGCATACTCAGCATAGGTTCCATTATACAGAGAAAATGCATGAACATTCCGAAATATTTTTCAATGGCGAAAAAAAAGCTGGAGTGACTCAAAACGGATAGTGACTTAGTTTCGGACCAAGCTTTTGTTTCGCTGACCCGTCGGAAGAGCGAAATAGCCTCCACATGCAGACCGGCGGTTTAAGAACAATGAAATACACATCACAAGGGGTACATGTGAATGCTGATTCGACTCCAGAATTAGTGAACAGATTTCGCGAAAAGGACAAATCCCAGGAATCATCGCAGGTCACGAATTCAAGGTCACTAAACTGCAATACATGTATGATTTCTAATTTGAGTATGGCAACATTTAGGCTTTATCTTGAAGTGTTCTAGGGGTTTACTCCACACACCTCTCATGCTCATTATAAAGAAAAAAATGGATGAAACTTTCCAAGTCCAACGAATTTTTTAATGGTGAATTTAAAAAAAAACGAATAATGACTTGATTTGGAACGAATTGTGAAGCACAAAAATTGATAATAAAAATACCTCGTTCTCGAAACATGCCTGAGTAATTTTGTGTACAATATCATAAAATTCCGACTGTAAGCTTCAAAGATATAAATGTGGACGCTACGATGACGGACGACAGATGACGAACGCAACGCTATGCCAAATGGTTATCGGACCAAAGGTTCGGTAACCTAAAAAGAAGATAAAAAGCTATATATCAGTAGTTCAAGAATCAGCGTCAGTGTGTACCGCGGATGGTGAGGCGGAGCACGGACTTGGGCCCGGAGACTCTGTACGTGATCCTATAGCGGCGGTTGACGGCCTCTCCCTGGAGTCCACTGTCCCAGAGCGGGACCATTCCGACGCCTCGGTCCTCACCCTGCACGAGCCCAAGACTCCCGCGGGTCCGGCGCTCAGGCGTGGGACTCCGGCATGTCAGGGTGACGGTGTCGCCCTCAGCTATGGACACGGAGAGATTGTCCCAACGTGCGACGTCCAGCGACCAACAGCCTGGAAACAATGCACAGTAAGCCAGTCAGACTGAGAATATATAGGCACGGAACCACCTGTACCGTTTTGTTTTCTATCAGAATATATCCACAGAATTGAAAGCAGAGGCTACATGTATAAGTATGCAAGACTGACTACAATCAACACTGTGGTATTGATTTGTCATCCGCAGATGAATCTATATTCAGTCTTTTGAGTACCAGTTTTGGGATATTTGCATGGACTGTAAACCTACGATTAAATAGCTATGCAGAACTGGATACCAGACTATTGATTCGCCACTGCACCCACACCAGTCTTTTAGGTATGGAGAATTGCAGACATCTCTACCGTTTACTCTTTAATCCTCTCAGTGAAATGATAGAATACCATGTTGTTTACTGTATAGTAGGCCTACTAATGTTTTACTTTTGGCCTACACTCAACAAAACTGTGCAGTGTATTCGTATTCGTGATTTTTCATGTCGATAACAACATATTCATACTTATATTTACCCGTCAGCGATGTACACACGATCGTGGCTGCGGCGTACACGAGCATCACAAACTCATCCTGAAATAGACAGGACAATGAGGACATGCTATACTACAGGTTACCACGATATTATTAAACTCAACGACACACTTTCAACAAACTGATCTCTTTAGTGGGTCAATTCGTGGGGCAGACAGCAACTCTGATAGCTAATGTTATAATGCTATAATCTTCAAATACAACATATATCATAATTACACTAGATCTACTCGCATAATTAATCGGACATGAAACATCATTGGGTGTTGGCAAAATACAATGTTATAAGTTAATAATTATATGTACGCAGATACGACAGTGACACCGATACATTCTATACATGTAATTGTATGATGTGTATTATTATGCATTTCTCTACAGATACATGTTGTCTACTCCAGTCCACGCAAGGCATGGGCTGGTAAGCTTTCATGGTGAAAGTACAGTGCGGAAATGTCAGCCAGTGCATTTCTTCCTATTATCAAGGAGACGTAAGAGCAAACGGTTCCGTCTACTGAACTCTTATCGGAGTCAAACTCAATTACTGCATCTAGGTTCACATAGCGTACGATCCCACATCATTTCGAGAGGTTATGAGATGTACCAGTGGTATGTTTTAAAATGCCTCTCATGACCTAATTATTAAAGCGTCTCGGATATTTAACGATACCCAAAATATACAACTCTCGCGTAGATTCTACATACCTTTAAATGTTTCATGTCGTCAAGAACGAGTTGGGTCCTTAGTGTTGGCATGCGGATGATACACTGACGCCGCCCAGGGTTGATCTCCCTTCAACATTGGTCAGCTCGTGAGGCGGCGACTATCATCTCCGTGAACTGTTGTTACTCCACGACCGTGATGTCATACTGTTTAGTCTCGGTATCGGAGTCTGTTACGCAGTAAACACCCACGCCATCGCACGGTACTCCATGGGTGCGACTAACGAGGCATATCCTCGTTGTCGATGATTAAGGTGACATCATCTCCTGTGACACAGTCATCGCTTATGTTGTGTGTGCGACAGTGGGGTTGCTTTCTCGTTCGGTACAATGCGTTTAGCAGAATCCAATATGTCAGCTTCCAAGAACGGCTATAGCTAGGCGATCAATAGGGGCGCCTCGTTCGCCTCGCTTCGAGAGGAGGCCCTGGCTCCATGGCTCGGTCAGAGCGAGGCAGCAGCAGCTACAGTTGGCGCGACTGCTCAGTTCGCTGGCTTGCTTGGCGTATCCCTGCACGAGTGCTAGCAGTCCTGAGCGAGGGGTTGAGGGGGGCGGGTGGAGTCGGATGGCTCTAGAAACCCACAGACGCGGAGCCACGCCGTCGGCTCTTTGCGGCCGACGGCTTGCACTTGTGCAAGTGATCGACCCTAAGTGAGTTAGTAGATTGGGGGAGAGAGGGAAGGGAAGGGAATGGGTGAGGGGTGGCTGGGCGATATGGGTTGCACCATGGCCCGAGTCGCGCCTGTGGCCAGCCAGTTACAGGGATATCCGTCTTGTGCAATACAGTGTTTGGAGGTAAACAGCTCAGTTGTGGAAGATGACGATACAGACTGATGATGAGACACCGAGGATGGCAGTGATTTTTTATGTACTGCGGGAAGTAGGTGTGACTCATCGGATTTATTTTGTCGCCGCGCTGCTTGGGGCAGGGGGCATTGGCACATGTATTAAATCATGGCCGTCGAATTCTGGATTTTAGTTGACGGGAAGACGCGAGGAGCTTTAACAGTGTCAACCGCGAAACGCTCCATCGTCTTGCCGCAGTGGCTCGAGAACGTCAAAGAGCGCTTGGTCATCATGACTCTTTGATCAGAAAACCCTCGGGAGACTTACGTGTGTGGCCTGTACTAACGAGCGACACATAGAACTGTTCCAGTTTGTGGCACGCGCCCCGAGATGTGATAGATATAGAGGACGTTTAAAGGGCATCGCCGACGGTTATTGGAATATAACGTCGCCAAATCGAAACCGCGTGACAGAAATCCACAGAGCGGGCACAACAGAACCATAAACGTAAGACAGCAGGCGCGTGGGGTCAATTTATGACTAGACTTGGAATTCTGTCGCAATATTAGGACACAAAATTTACACTGTCTGGAAATATTGTGTATTTCGGAAGTTAAATTTTGGTTCTTCGACATTGGCCAATGAAACACGTCCAAGTTTGTGTCTGGTTTACGACTGCATCTTATAAGGTTTAGAACATATATCTAATGGATTAATCAGTACTCATATTTAATTCATATCTGATTATTATACTGTACATATACTTTCTCTGCAGATGACAGCTAGTTCACATTTTCTCTTCGTGGCCTGGGTTGTATACGGTACGTATTACCCACATCTAAAACAAACCACGACACTACAAATGTATCCGTATTATACGTTTTATTTCAATATCAGACACAGACTGACATTGTCCGGGTGATTTTCTAGGGCTGCCCAGTCCCAGTGAGTCCAGAGACAGGCGAGTATCTGTTGAGGCAGACCTGAGTTACTCTGGGGATGGCTCACTATGGCAAGCACTTCACACGGATTTCCAGCCCACACCTAGCACCTTAGGTAACACCACACTGTGACAAGAATCGTACAAACAAATTAAAAAAAATATTACATCAAATTTTTGGTATTGTTGATTTTGCAATTACCTTTTTAAAAACATATATACATAATAATAGATTTTTCGAAAATGTTTTATACCAATTATTTTTATTATTATTATTATTATTATTAGTAGTAGTAGTAGTAGTATTAATAGTATTATTAATATTATTATTCACTGTGTGTGCATTGAGATATATTTGTATGATTTGTATGCATTGTGCTCTGGTATCTGTTTGTTTGCATATTGATGTTCCCATGCGATATCAATTCCTTTCTTTTTGGTAGGAGTGTAGAATCTGGTATAAATAGCCTATATCAGAAATACATAAAGAGAGATGTATTTCTGCCTCAATGCATATTGACAATAATAACCAACACAGCGAGAAATTGGTGGAGACAATATATTTTGTGGAAAATGAAATAGATAGAACATGCATACAGTAGAAACAAACCATGAAAAAGAAACATTACATAAAATCCCTCTGGACTGAAAACAAAATAGCTGATTCGTGTTGGGTTTAACTTGTACTTAAAAATTGCCGCAGTTGCTGCAATAATCCCGAATTAGTAAAAAAAATTTGAAGTTACAAAATAGCGACTCTATTTTCGATGACTGGTTCGAACTTCATTGATGCATGGTTTTGTCAACAACTGTACCTCAGTAAATGAGACCCATGCAAGAGGAACACTGACCCCAAATTAGGATTTATAGATTTTCCATCAATTCAAATGGCGTATGGTTCTTGTCAGCAACTGAACTGTGTTTCGGTTAAACATAGATATATTGGCCGTGAAGGTACACATGAAGATGCAGGTATAATTTTCTAAGATTATAATTTTCATTTCATAACAAGATCACCTTTTGTAGCTAGAACAGTCTTTAGTTTGTCATCTCTGCCGAACAACATAGTGTACACATAGTGATTGAACCATTTGGAATATGCCCAAACCGTTTATCATTCTGGGGGAACTGAAAAAAAAATTTGCCCAAGAGCTAAAATAGGTTACCGGACAATTTTTGTTTTAAGCATTGCAGGTGACATCTGACCTTGACATTTACCAATCAAAGTCATCTGTGTGAACTTCAGTGTCACCATTAGATATGGTACATATATATGTTCATAATACAAACATATAAGATCCATTAACAAGCATTATGTCTGTAAAGGCCAATTTACACATGTCAGGTCAGACAATATCTTGATATTTTTCCTTCAAGGTCGTTTAAAGTCAAGTTCAAGGTCTCAAAAAGATGCCAATTTACACATTTTACACAACCTCAGAGGCCAATTTACACATTTGACGTCAAACGTTTAGCAATCAACGTCATCCGAGGTCAAGCTCAAGGTCATCATTGGTTGTTCCATATACGACTTCCTGAATGCTCATAAATCAAACTTAAGATCTATCTACAAGCATTTCATCTGTGGAGGAAATTTGGGCATTTTTTCGACCCCAAAATGGCTGTTTTGACCTTTCAAGGTCATCGAAGGTCAAATTCAAAGTCACCTCACAAATCGGCATATATGACTTCCCATTTGAGAGTGTCAATATCTAAGCTCTATCTTCAAGCGTTCTATGAGTACAGTAGTGGCAGCTCCCATTATGGAGGAAAAAAGTACCACAAAATTTTTCCAAAGGGCGAAAATATTTTTTTTGCCTCGAAATGGCCCAAAATGGATAGAAATGCGAATTTTTTACCGACCCGTCGAAAAATCAAAATGACCACCACGCGCAGACCGGCTATTCAAATACAACCAATCACACATCACAAAGGTACATAAGAGGGATCTTTTGAATAAAATCTCAAAACTGGCTGGACATTTTTCAACGAAAATGGCCGCCATTTCGAGGAGAATGCGAAAATCAAAAAACGAAAAAAAAGTTTTTCCAGGAATACCTTCAGGTATTTTTGTGCAAAATTTCAGAAAGATACGACCGTAAACTTTCAAGATAAAAATGTGTACGGACGGACGCAACGCCCTGCCAATAGGTTATCGGACCAAAGGTCCGGTAACCTAGGAAAATCGATTTATTCCCGTTAGTACATGGAAATATTGCAGCCGATGTTTCTCTCGGTATTGCACTGGTACACACACCCGGTATCCATATGTGGTTGCCATTGTGTAAAAATGCCAAAGGGGGTGGGTGTACTGCAGGAGAAGTCTCGTACATAACTGTTTAAATATTTGTCACTATTTATAGAGCGTTCAAACGTTTCAGTTCAGATTCTGACACTGTAATTATACACCTTGCCACATATAACAATAGCATCGTTAGTCACAATATAGTGCAGACATGTTATTCGCCAGAACTCCATTCAAATATCATATTCAATTAGATTCAGAATACGATAGGTTTGAAGCACTGAATTCGTAGGAACACTAAACATGCAAAGTTATATCCAGTGGTTGTATTCACTATTTTACAGCATAAATTTATGATGTGGTTTGGTCGTGTTTGAATGCTGCAGGGTAAAAATTTTCCATACAACACCTACACTGGACGTGAAGACTAGACGTGTAGAAAGAAAAAAGAATCGTAAATTGTAAAAAGTGTATATATTTTGAATGGACACTCCATTGTCACCACATACTGTTAGATTGCATAAAACATTTCGAATGGGATTGTATTGTATCAACACTCCCACAATACATCGATGTCGCTTCCGGTATCGAATTTTCACGTTCTTTCTCATAAGATAATCCTCATAAAATAGTTTCACCACTACACCATTTGTGTATTTCTTATGAAATGAGTATGAGTATTTCATGGGTAATATGTGACGGGTATACGTGTCAAATACACCAACACATCTTACTAAAATAGGTCTACCAGAGTACGTGTTACAGTACTCGCTTCCTTTAAGTTAGGGAATGATTACTCCATCATTTTCTTCGAATGTCATCTGTTCGTGAGGTCTGGTTATGATAGGTTGTTGAACAGATGTATATTCCATCAGGTGTACAGCTTAAGCACGTATTTCACACTGTCCGTATTTATTGCGAGAATGTTGTAATCTGGGTTCGTTATTGGTATCTCTTGATTGGGTACTTATCTACCCATGATTGGCGATGATTGGCTCTTGATTGGGTACTTTTGTACTTGTCATATATCTGTTTCAAGGGGTTTGTTTCGGATTTCTAAAATATTTTCATAGGTTGTTGGGCAGTTGTGTACTAATTCCATCAGGTGTACAGTAGAAACAACTACATTCAACACACTGTCTGCCCCTGATGACGCCAGTGTGTGTTTGGATAAAGTATTTGGTCGGGCTTTGTTTCTATCGCAAAATGTTGTATTTTACGTTTGTTATTGGCATCATTAAAATTTACTGTATTTGTGGTAATAGATTGATACCTACATCAAGATTTGTTTGTTTTTCTGGTGATAGGTTTACATCGGGCTATTCAAAATTCACTGTCCCTGACAATTGATGTCATGGGCATACATATATATATTGTCGGACATATTGTCAGGGCATCTGAAATCCAACGCCTTACAAAGGTTTGGCTCGCAAAAATGATCTAGTTCTAGTCCTAGTTCATGCGAAATTTGAAATATTTCTCCGGGATATCTGCTGTGGAGCTTTGGTATAGTGTTGCTCAATTCGTGGAGACGGTCATCACAAGCTTATCTGCAATAAACACCAGATCGTCCTCATGGTGCATTCTTCATAAAGCTTTAGAGATAGAGATGTCGAGTTATAGAAATTTGTTTCCCTTGTACATTGGCCATGATGTATTTCAAAAGTGTGTTGTAGATTATTTTTACTATTGTTTCAATAGTGTGTTGTACACACAGGTGTTTTGTTGCTGACAGTTGTTCGTTTCCTGTTGAATGAGAGTGCATCTGCAATGTACATGTACAGTTTTGTCCCATAGTGACAATAACGTATCAAGTTAGCAAGAGACATGGTCGATAGGTGTGGAGAGGCTTCCAAAACACATTTTTGTCATGATGCCTTCGGTAGCTGTTGGTCGCAGTTCACAGCCAAAGATGGAGTGATGAATGGTTTTGAGCTCCTTTTCCATTTGTGGTTACCAGCTGTTTGTGGTAATGTGGGGCCTTGAGGCATATATGCCATTGGCTAGACGTTCTTTTAGGAAGTATTCTCCGAAAGTGATTGCATGTTACGGTTCACTGCTATTCGGTTTTCACCATGTCATTTCTACTGTGCACTTTGTATGGAGATAACACGTAAAGTAAAGTTAACATTTATTAAGCGCTCCTTTATAGAACGTAGTTCTAAGCAAGGGCGCTGTACACTTTACCCCAGTCTAGAATAACTACACAGCTGCCACAATCCGGCGCTAACCTATAGTATCCTATTGAATGACCGGTACCCATTTAATCCTGGGTAGAGATAGACAATTAGTGGTGCACACCTTGCCTAAGGATGTTAGCGAAATAACCCAGTGGTCCAGTCTGAGTCTCGAACCCATGACCTTTGCGTTACGAGACCAGCGCCTTATCCACTGAGCTACCCACTCCACTTTCTCCACCCGACGTGGAAAACGGGTGTTGATATAACCAAAATTCCCTGTTGCACGACGGCAAAGTCGTTGTCCTCAGGGTCTTGTGAATTGACCTATCGCCAAAGCCCAAAAAAGTTGTCCGAGTTGCACATATTACGTCAGCAAACTTTGGCCAATAATAACGTTTTGCAAAATTCGTCGAGAATGACGTAAAAAGACTCGGACAAACTGGTTTGGCGATAGGTTAATTGGTATGTCTCAGCTTGGGACCTGGTACTTTCTGATGACATTCCAACCGTAGAGCAGCTCAGACTTCTTCCATTAAAATATCCACATACTAACCTTGACAGTCTGTTACCGTGCCTGCTCAAGCCCTCTTGTCACACTCCTCCTCAAGACTGTTGCAATTATCACGTCATCTGTTATCAGGGTTTTGTTATCAGGGTCCAGGTCAGCGTCTACTCCAACTGTCCATTTCTGCGTACTTCGCTTGAACAAGTGATGGATATTCTGAATGGAGTTGGAACTTCTGTAGACGAATGTTTGTTGTCAATACATAACGGAAATTGTCTAAATGCGTGTGACGTCATATCATAGTCGGGTGTGCTCTACAGCATCGTTACCAAAGGTCATTTCACGAGAATGAGGTATCCATCTCTGAATTTAACATTGAAGTTTAGCCTAGCTTTAAAGTTTCAATGGATGAGTCTTCAAACCTAATGGAAATCATGAAAACCTGTGAATATTGAAAACCTGTGAATAGATTTCTCTGAATTTTGATTGTTTATCAACGAACCGCTGTGCATATTTTTGATACAAACGATGGGAGTCACCCCACACTTCCCGAGAAAAGAGGGGAAAAACAGAAGATCAAACTCAATCAAAGATTGTAGGATCTAGCCTGTAGACAAACACAATAGACAATCATAGAATCTAGCCTGTATTGGTCTATGAAGTACATGTGGTGTGTGAGTTGTTCCCTCAACAAATGTTCACAAAGAAGCTAAGAAGTATAGATATAATTCTAGCATACATATATGTCTCAATTGCAGAGCAATCGCGATGTTTTGAAACTCATACGAGCTAATCTGAGGTCAGCTAGCACTGACACGATGATCAAATTTACTGTGAAAGTTCACATATCCGGATGAGACTTAGAATATACTCGATGTATATCATCATTCAGTATTTGAAGGAAAAGACTGGCAGGCACAAATTTTCTGCACATCTGGACAGTTCTTGTGCGCACCTCGAGCAATGGATTTTTCGCGTTCTCGCTTGCGTCAAGGATCCTTGGTGTTCGTCAATTTGATCATGATAGAGTTGGACACAGAATCATGCTCTAGTTTTATGTTTATTGAAATGCAATATCTGGACGGCTGATATTGATTCAAATTCCAAGCTCTCACTTTATAATAATTCCATAGTAGGATCATGATACAATGGCATATTGAGATTCATGTTCAATTTAAGTTGGATTATAAACTCGGCAATTTTTATTTTTGGCTTTATTTCCGATCAACCAAACAGTTAACAGTTTGTTTTCTTGGCTGGTGAACCATATTTCACCTCAATCCTCAAGGACATGCTCCATAACGATTTGTTTGTACTCACTTCGTTCTAGGTGTCAAATCTAAGGATGTATCCAGGCAAAGTGCATGGAATAGCGACATACTGATACATGACATCCTGGAGGGAAGCGGCGAGAGACCATCCGATGCCCAGGAGAGAGTTCCAATGTACTCTAGACATAGCCAGCGTAGAGTGGGCAATAACATGCCCAGCACACCTCATTCTCTCGTGGAACGCGACGAGACTAACCAGTATTCTGCTATTGCCGCAACCGTGACCATAACCGGAGTAGTGGTGATCGTGTTGTTTGCCAACATACCAAGATTTGCAAAGTGCATGTGCAAGTTGAACCAGTTCTGTACGGGATACCCATTGGAAAAAGACGAGGCTGAAGAAGCTCACGTTTAAGAAGCAATATATCATCTACTTGCTATCAGTATTGTCCTAACAATATTCCACAACACATTTGCCAAAATCGTGGGTATATTCTAGACTTCCAATGCAATCACTGGGGAATTTGTTGGGATACATACACATATTGTGTGTTGATTATGGGGTCGTACCTACCTGTGCTCAGCTGAGAAGGATGTAGTTGCAACTGCAGCTTTGATTGTATCTAAGATGTCATGGATCAGCACCCAAAACAGTCAAAGAGAACTTCTTCCGAAGACAATATGTGGATCTTGCATGTACAGTCGGGAACACCCACCTCCATAATATGACAAGTGGTGTCTAATTGAACACTCGCATGCCAAAATAAATTATGTTCATAGTTCGAGTGTGAATGCTTGTGTAGATAATTGTAACGTTGTTGGAAATCTCCAGCTGAATAATTTTGCATTAAAAAAGTACAACATTGTCTTCTGATTAGTCATAGTTTCGTCTTTGTCACCCACTGACTTTTTGTCGTGTTTTTCTTCGACGTTATTTGCTGTATCATAGACCAAACATCCATTTGAATAATTAATGCTATTGTATTTGCTTTTAACAATGAACAACTGCAACGATCTGCCAATTCACGTCTGCTTTAGGTGTTGCATCAGGACTCCGAGTCGGTGAAGTACCTGGAAAAGGTATTCCAATAGACGCTATGGAATACAAAGACACACATAGCTTGCCGATGTTTGCCCGTCAACGCCAACAAGGCAACATGAGGACTAACAAATACACGGAGGGCAGTTCTGCAGAGAACACTACAAGGTTGCATACTTCACTGAACAACCCTGCGCATTATGACGATCCACATAGTGCACCTTTTTACAAGCAACCTCTAGTGATAGCACTGTTCAGCCTGTTAGGATTTATATCAGTATTTGTGGTCGGTATGACTGTTCTGGTGAGGCGTGACCAGGCACAAAGGCGGCGCGCCCAGGCAGTCAGCAGGGCCAACGCCACAGAGCTCCGGCCACTCTTTCCGCAGCTCTACCCGCATCAGGATATGCAGTCCATCGGCTTCCAGCACTTCGTCGTGGCGCCGATCCTGACTGGGGTGTCTGAGGACGTCCCGTGTACGACTAACCACGTCTGACATCCGGCTCATCTGACTGTCAGTCAAACTTTCATCCCGAGTCCACAGAAGCTTGCCGACAGGAGTGTTTGTACTGTGTGTCTGTGTCTGGATTTCTCGATGCTCAACAGTTTCTTTGTTTCAATTCACGTGGATATATGAATAGTAGGATATTGTTGTGTGTCACCATTGTCCTTGGGGATAATTACTCAAAAGCTTTCTTGGCGGAGATTGCAGCTGATGCCAATGGAGTGGTTTACAGAAATTAGACTGTGTCTGTACCATACAATGATTAGACCCGTCTATCTATATATGCGAGGGTGACAGACACATGTGGACATTAGGCCAAAATTGAAAATACTTCTGTTTCCCCTCACCCTACCTACCTTTCAAAATCCTCCCTACCCAAAAACATTTATTGTGATTTTTACAACGAATGTTGTTGACTTAACATTTACAGACAGCGGGAAACCACTGCAATTCTCTGTCTCGTTGATGATGTGATAGTACTCACGAGTATGTTTTTATTGGTATTTTTATTTGTCACATTGAATATATAGGAGATGGATCGGATATACACATGTTGTGAGGCCAAGCTTTCATACCACTGCGCTCAGTCTTGACATACTTGGGGAAAAAATACACCTACCTACCTATCCACCCTTGGATGAGATAGGTAGGGTGAGGGGAAACAAAGATATATTCAAAGCAGGCCTTATGGTTAAAAGTTACATATATTTGTGACTTGTTCTTTGTGGTATTTACATGCCAGGCGCAAATTTAGCAAACTTATTCGGTATTGATAGAGCATATCTTGCTGAAAATGCTTTAAGAATGTGTCAGGATTATTTGTTTTTAAATCCATATAACAATATTGTATTATGACACGTTAATGACGACGTGACGTGACGCCGAAGAAATCAGTATAATAGGTATCAACTCCCCTTGAACATAGTGAGACGTTCACGCATCTTATGCTTAATGGTTGTAGTATTACAAACAATCATGTCATGATATGAAAACAACACGTGTTCAGAACGTTCATGTCTTCGTCGGTGAAGAACTCTTAGTTTTTGGTGCCCTCGCTATATATATTTCATAGGACTAGAGATATCTATTTCTATGGCTGTTGGTGTTCTATGGTGTCAGAGCATGTTGCTAGAGTGCATTTGTTGTTCACAGTATACACCGAGAGTAAATAATGCTTCCAAAATCGTTGAGCTGTCATTATTATTTTTTCAATATTTTAAATATTTTCTCATACAACCTGTATTTTTAATAAAATATTCTTGATAAGTTGTTGCATCTTATTGACAAAACTTCTAATACATATCTTTTACCAATATGCATGGAAATTTTGTTGTTAGAATATATTTGACTGACCGATCACGGTGTATTTCATTATTGGTTTGTAGGTCATCGTCATCGTGCTGAGCAAGTTTGGATAGACAAATATGACCGACTGAACGACACACGACTACATTTTAGGGGAAAACGATCCCAAACGGAACTAGGTGTCACATTGAAACCACCAGCAAGTGTGCATGGAACGAAAGATGCCGGAATGAAATCTACAAGTTCGCAATCTCAGCATCAGGAAGAAAATAGTTTGCTCAGAAAATCGAGCAAGTCAACCGTGACAATCTCAGTTGAAAATGGAGGTCACGAAAAGCATAGAATGAAAGATTCAAATCAATACGTTTTGACTATGTCTGGAACGACACCGTCAAGCAACGGCGAGGAAGCGATGCCGTCTAACGACCACGGTTTCAGAAGGCGTGTTTCTAGCCCTCTATGGAAAGATATCTTCAGCTATATTCTCTACTACGTTTCAATCATCCTAGCCGGAGGTTCTCCGCTCATATTGGCCTTCTTGATATACAAGTTTAAAAGTGGCGCATGGTGCAAAGGATGCAGGAAAAGGGAGACGGACGCAACGTCAGGCCCGTCATACCCTCAACTTTATCCTGGACAGCAGTTCTCCGAGACGTCACTACTATGTGCACCTGAGCAGTGCAACTCAGAACCTAACATTTCTAGCTCTGCGAACATACCGGTCGGCCCTTCAGGTGATAGCCAGAGTCTTCCGCCTGTGTTCAGAGGGGACAGTTTACTAGCTAACGACATTCAGAGTGGGGGCAACTTTTCATTGGTGGAAGTGTCATCACATTTGTCTCCGAACAGACATGATATGGAACACATTGTCGAGTTAGATGAGGACAGAAATGCCAGTCACAGACATGCAGAAACTTCTGTGTGATACACTTATAACCAGGTGCATTACTGGGATGATTATATTACGCTGTTGGAGAACCAACCAGTTGGTTCTGTGCGATATTGTAGACAACTGTGCGATATTGTAGACCAATATCAAAGTTTCTTGTGCAGTGGCCTACTTGTGAATTTACATAATTGATGATGTGAAATATATTTTTGAGACCACGTTATGCATTGAAAAAACAATATGACTTTGCATAACAATTCTTACAATGTTATATATTAGATTCCGATTTTATATTGTAGACCAATATCCAAGTTCCTTTTGCAATGCAAATACATATAAATGACTGTGTATTATACTTAGAGACAATGTTATTTGTTAAATATCAGATATGATAGCGATGCAGAATTATGTATGCTATGGGAATGATGATTACTATGGAAGGGATGTACATTGTGAGGTTGAACCAACACATTGTTGAAATAGTTGTCAACAAAGTCATCTATTCTTCGAGCAAACAATTTTACACATGCACTAATCTGACACATGCAACGTACCAAATCAGATTTTTGAATAATTTATATCGTTTTTCTTACAATGTCCGAATATTCCTCATCAATATGTACTTCAATATAATATGTTTAGCATATTATGAATTGTATATTCTTATGAATCACGTATACTAAAATTGTCGAATGCATTATACTGGCCAAGATGACATTGTAAATTTTGGCTATTGTTGACGAATATCTATACTCCCTGTACAGTTCAAGCACGTGGTGACACATGTGCATTTGCTATAAATCTGAGAAATATTTCCTTTTTCATGATTTGCTTGCATTCACATTTTTACTGGACATGGTAGTACTCTTTGCGAATACTTTCTAGATCTACTTGCAACAAAACGAGATATAATATATGTGACAATATAATATAATTTCCGTGCAAAACACGGTTATTCAGAGTAGCGGGTAATTCATGTCAAAGTCATAAGTTGCCTTGCATCATGGGCTTTTCATCCATATCGATGACAAGTTGAACTATGAGACTTTGGTGTTATCGCAGTCTCACAGGTTAAATTTTTGGTGCTTTCAATGTTCTGCAATAATCAAGTCTGAGGAATGATGGATTGTGTCCCAGATGACATTGTCAAAATAGGTAGATCTATATAAATTTATTTGAGATCGATATGAAATATATACTTTGTTTCTTGGTACGCTAGCTTTACGCATTTACTAAAGATGCTAGTGTTCATTGCTATTACCAGGGGCGCCGGAAGCAAATTTGAAGGGCGGGGGCAGGTTTCATCAGAAGGGCATTATACATGTAGTTAGCACAATAATCAATCGTCAACAAACCTAAAGGGGTATATGGTAACCCCATGCGCTTGTTCGCAGACGTGTGTTCTTGTTCATTTATGAAAATACTAGTATCCTACCTTATCATGCCATACT
Source organism: Terebella lapidaria (assembly GCA_949152475.1). Taxonomy (NCBI): domain Eukaryota; kingdom Metazoa; phylum Annelida; class Polychaeta; order Terebellida; family Terebellidae; genus Terebella; species Terebella lapidaria. Next base: position 53,578,926 of record OX424556.1, read on the forward strand.
AATCTACTAGACTACACTTTGTATTTGTATAAAATGTACCAATATTTTTTTTAAAACTAAAGTCGATGCGTTGACCTATCATTTACATTCGCTGAAGTTTAAATTCACCGAACGATCACCTGTACGTGTACGTGTATGTGACTATATGCTCACAACCTACTCTCTATCCACAAACGTTTTGTCTGCATTGGCTAATTGACATTTCACACACCTTCAACAATTGCCACTCAAGGTCATTTTAGGTCGAGTTCAAGATCACCAAAAAATGTCCCATGTATGACTTCAGTCTCTCAGCCTCTTACTGCATGCTCATAATACATACTCAATATGTATATACAAGCGTTTCGTCCCCTAATTTGGGCCATTTGAGCCTGCATTCTGGACATTTCGAGCAGTTTTAGGCATTCCATCTTTATGAACAAACCAAGCACTTCAAAACGCCATGCATACGTGAAATGAGTGAGAAAGATAATGGATAGATATATCCAGCAAAATGCCATGGTGTGGATTTTCGGAATTTTTTTTTTGCCTTATCGGATTCCATTTTGGGCCTTTCGAGCGATACGAAACATTTGATATTTATACATCTATGACTGGAAGGGTCCTACTTGTGCGAAATTAGAAAAACATATTATTGACCAAATATTGAGAAAACGACCATCAAAGTCCAACATTGGCCATTTTTGTCGAATGTGGAAACAATTGAAATGCATCCCTCTTAGGATTTGACGGTAAACTTTAAAGATAAAAATGTAGAAGACGACGCGCAAAAAGACAGATGCAATGCCATGTCAATAAGTTACGGGGCCCTATGTCCGGTAAACTGAAAACTAGATATCGGCGGGTTAACTGGGTATTAGTCAAATTGCTTCTATTTTGACTACAGGTACCGATCATCATAGTATTAATGTAAATATGTCATTTATCACAATATCAGATATATAATCTGACTCACGAAAGGGCACATTTCTGCCCCCGTGCTGCCCCCGTAACAAAAGGGCAACGGGGGCAGCTGCCCCCGTGGTTTCGGCGCCCCTGGATATTACTCCTACTTAAAAAGAACGAAAAACATATATGCATCATAATCTCGACAGAATAGTGAAAGCAATGACCACGGTGATTTCTCTGGATTTTCACTGATATCGATATCAAAATACAACCTTACTGTATGACAATATCGTTTGATCTAACACTTGTGCAAAGCAGTGCCCTTTGTTGACTGTCTGAAGTTCAGGATGACGTAGCAGTTAAAGTCCCAGAAACGCTTCATGGCATCCTTATTAATACGACATACAGAGTGAGCCAAATGAGTTATCAATAACAACATGGTGTAAGAACATAATACTTTCTTCATAAATATTTATCTTGATATAGCGTACACTATATGTGGTATACTTTGATGAGTTAGATTAATTTCACGATGAGATGTTAGATGAAGAATGTTAGATGGTGATGACAATGTGGAACTGTGGTATAGAATTCCCGAATACATATCAAACCTCTCTGTGCAAATTCAAGTAATAATGGAATGTGTATTTCGTAATACAGGATCATCGATATATGAAGACGTGAGTATTCACTTTGTTTCTTGATATGCTTGCATCTACGTGTTTTAAATATGGTAGTAGTTTTTGCTACTACTTTCTGGATGTACTTACAAAAAACGAGATAGTTTTTATGCAACTCAAATTCGACAGCAACGTAAAAGCAATGACCACAGTGACTCCTCTTGAATTTCACTGCAACACCATGTTACTCTCAGTCGTGCAAATTCATGTCAAAGTCATAAATTGCCTTGCATGGGCTTTTCCTCCATATCGATGTCAAGTTGAATCTGTGAGACTTTGGTATTATTCTTGAAGATTGTGGCATATAGTCTGTTTGGTGGTCCACTGGCAGCCTTCAGTAGCTTACAACTGATCGTATCACCCTCGAGCGTCTCACTGTAGTAAGCAATTAACATATCCCTAAATTCCCTAAAGTTGTTTGATTGTCTATCCAGTTTGCCCTCTCTCTGTGCTTCTTGTAGACACTGAAAACTAAGCAGGATGTAAACTTTGTAGTTCGTATGTCGCCTTTGATCGACGTGATCTTTTGTGATGACCATGTCGATGCTGTGAATCTCTCTCGTTTGCTCTGGGAATGCTGGCCTGACGGGTTTCACGTTCGCCTCGCCTCTGCAACGTATGGCCGCCTGCATCCTTCTCCTGTAGCTTTCTGGAAGAGGAGTGGCCCGCCTGGTCGCCATATTGAATGAGATCGTGAGAAAGTCCATTTGAACAAACGTTGCCGCTGTATCCTGGCAGTGGCAAGCGCTGTTGCTGATGTGTACCATGCGGTACCGGACTCTGACTTGCTGAAACAGCACGGGATGGTTCGGGGTCGTGTTCTCAGCCAGCTGTAGCCATCGGGGTTGCATACTGAACTGGACCCAAGCGACGACAGATGGATTGTGGAAGAAGTTCTGGGCAAACTGCAAGATCAGGTGACTGGCCGCCAGTTCTACTTGAAGTGCGAAACTCAGAGCTCCACCTGCACAATTATGCCAACGGACCTATGATATATTTATGTATACAACGAGAGCTTGTTTGGCATTCATTTTGTTGGCACATCCATGATGCTTGCGTATGTGGTTCAGGATATGTTCTCTCTTTCCAGATCATGTGGTTTCATTTCCCCCATATTTCAAATTTCTTGTTTTGTCTGGTATATTTGAACTTGACATTGAATAACAGGTTTTGTTTTATTTGTGTGGACATAATTACTGTTAACGGCATTGTAGATTCAAACCGATTACCCAAAACCTCCACCCAGGACGGATCCAGGACAACTTTACGTAGAACTACTTCGACTTCGGAACAGTCATCATTCACAGAAACCCCATAGCCAGGTGGGCTGAAATGTTACCAGTACAAAACATGATGCAGAAGTATTATGTCGATACACACAATACAGTGGGTATCGTGACAGTAACTCTCTATCGTTACCTCAACCATTTGGATGGTGTTTTTGTCTACTCACATGTATGTTTCGCCAAAGTCGTCGGGTAAACCTCCAATAACCTCGATCTTGAATCCGTCATTGTACCCGTGAGTCACCATAAGACACAGAGTATATGCTCACTGTATGACATTGTGGTCTGCTGTCAGCACTTGTGCAAAGCAGTGCTCCTTGCCCCGATAACACGCATATATCGAGCTCTTATATACATATGGTCGTTTCGTGTGTAAAGTTCAGGAAGGCGAGCAAAGTCCGAGGAATGCTCTATGACATCCTTATCAATACGGTGACTAGGTGTCTTCAGGTGTATTTAGAATAAGATAAGACTAGGTGTCTTTAGAATAAGATTTGGTGTTTAGTCATAGCATTTAGTTAAACAGGTTCTTCCACGTTCACACATGTTGATTTAAATGTGAACTTCTTTGTTCGAAATATTCGGGCTTTCACACCAAAAGTTATTTATCGAATATAATTATACTTTTTGATTCGCCGCCCCGTGAAACAGAAAGCTTGTTCACTTACAAATGTAACAGCGCCCCTAGCAACGGGGAACATTGTCAAACATGTTTACCGCTGGGATCGAAAACTTCCAAAAAATGCCGACTTCAACAAAAACTTATTATGTAAATTGGCGGATATATGTCTAACGTCACAAAAAAATCAGTGACAATAGGTTTAATAAAATAAATGGTGACTGGTTTGTTGGGAAATATGGTGAAATGTTCCCCCTCGACGGCAATGTTACCCGCGGTTTCGCCTCGGGTAACATTGTCTCCTCGGAGGAACATTTCGCCATGTTCCCCTCCAAACCAGTCACCATTCATATAATGTTGGTCGTGGCACAGCACCCAACCCCAAATATGACATCCAACGATGATGAAGTGAAAAGTAGTGGGAAGACAATGTAGATTCCAATATAATAACACCTGTTACAGCCCATTTGCAAATACTTCTTAGAGGTTCTCCGCTTGGGTGGTCCTTATTTTTCAACTTTTAAAATTTCACGCTCTCACCACACCAATATGTTTGAATGAATGAAAAAAAATGTTGAGCAGAATTTGATCAGTATTAATTAATATTAAAACGTTTGTCAAGACCTTTGAAGTTTTACACATTCTATGTTTCTGTGTACATTCGGGATATTACGCGAATATGCATGTTATGAGATACAGTGCACGATGCGTTATTTTGTTGATATGTTCAATATTGTGTACTTTTCATATTTGTTTTCAACAATAGACATTTTTAAACATTCAGTCAACCGATTATTGATGACCACATGTGGTGGTTTTACCTGCCCTAATTGATGAGTCATTCTTGCGAATTTTGTATTGTCCATGGCAAGTTTACAATGCTAATATGCTTCTGGTGTTCCGAAATTTCCCATGTTTCCCTGGAACCTGGAAACCTACATCTTTCTGCTTACGAACGTGATAGGGTTTGAAGTTTCTACGTGTGAACGTGGTAGCTTTGGACATTCTGCGTGTGAACGTGGAAGCCTAAAACCTTTCTACGTGCGAAGTGATAAGTTTTAAAGTTTCCACGTGCGAACGTGATACCGTTAAATGCTTCCTACATTTGAACGTGACAGGTTTTTAAAAGAAAAAAAACACATTTTTCCCCGCACATGTCACGTATGGGCTTCCATAGACAATAGTTGCTCATCACGAAATTATATGGGTGTAATATTACTATTCCTTTGAGTGCAACTTCTCTCATAGAAGAATGTCAAGTTTGTTTTGTGCATGTAAGTAAGTATCAATCTATTACCACCGATACAGCCAAATTTTGATGATTCCAATAACAAACGTAAAATACATTTTGCAATAGAAACGGATCGAATACTTTATCAAAAGACACACTGGCGTCATCAGGGGCAGACAGTGTTGTAAATGTAGTTGTTTCTACTGTAACCTGGTGGAATTAGTATAAAATTGCCCAACAACTTATGAAAATAATTTAGAAATCTTATGAAAATAATTTAGAAATCCGAAGATTATCATTATCTTATTCCATGAGATTATAATATTGATGCTGAGTAACAATACCAGTACCGCGGTTGCCCGGAGTGTGTAGCTCTATCATGAGAGCATGACGGGCCTTTGTTACTTTGATGTAATGTTGTTTATGACATGATATGATAACACCACATTGCCTAATAAAGTTAGTATTGGACATTATTTTGTTGATACAATGTGCAATTGAGCATTCTTCAACAGTACAATTTTTGCAAAATGGGCAATTCCTGGAATATTCAAACGCCATGAGGGACCTCTAGATATTATAGGAAGAATCCAAAACTTCACACACCCTGTTTTTATTGCTATCCTAACACATTTGAGGGGTGAGAGTCGAACCAAAAAAAAAATTGATCCCATATAAGGACCACCCTTTTCCTCGCCCATATTGGCGTCCTTGATATACAAGTTCACGAGTGGCGCATAGTGCGACAGATGCAGGACGGGGAATGCTGACATAACCTGAGCCACGTCATGCCCTCAATTCACCCCGGATAGCAGTTCTCTGAAAGGTCAATACTATGTGGACCTGAGCAGTGCAACTCAGAAATTGACAGTTCTGGTACTGCGTGCATTCCAGTCGGCCCTCCAGGTGATAGCCAGGGTCTTCCACCTGTGTTCACAGTGGACTACTTACCGGCTAAGGAGGTACAGAATGGGAACAACTTTTCATTGCTGGAAGTCTTGTCTCATTTGTCTCATTGGAACACATTGTCGATTCAGATGAGCACAGAAATGCCAGTCACAGACATGCAGAAACCTTGTGTGATACACTTATAGCCAGATATATTATCCGGACGGTGATATTATGTTGTTGATGGCATTCCAACTTTACGATATTGCAGACCGATATCGAAGTTTCTTGTACAGTGGTCTACTTGTAAATGTACATAATTGACGATGTGAAATATATTTTTGAGACCATATTATGTGTTACATATACAATATGAGTTTGCATGACAAATTTTACAATGTCGTATATCAGATCATTCCAAGTTTATGATATTGTAGACCAATATCCATGTTCCATTTGCAGTGCAAATACATATAAATGACTATATGCTGCAATATGACTATGTTAAATATCAGATACGATTGTGATGCGAAAATATGTGTGACCGAATAACGTTACTACCGGCGGCTATTACGCCGACGAGATCCTACAGTACGATGTAGGTCGTGCGTAAAACACAAGACAGGAAGTCCGACGTAGATTCAACAATAATTCAAGGTTTATTGTGATGATTCAAGTCCAGTGACGATCACGGCCGCTCACACATTCACTCGTGATCCGTAATATAGTCCGATATCAATAGTCCCAATATATAATCTTCTTATCACAATCTTCTTTAGTGTACCTCTCAATATTTCATATATCTTTTCATATCAATACTTCTAATCAACTCGAAGTACAACTGGCCTAGTCAGAGTACAACTCTCCTAATGTCCGGGAAAGCGCGGGGCTAAGTGCTAAATGTCTGTATTTTCCCGCGTCGTGAAGCAGGAGTTCATGTGATTTGTCAATTGTGATGTAACGTCTGGGTGGGCGTGGTTATATGTCTGGAAATGTGCTGATTGGAGGGAATGAGGGGTGTGTCACCGTGAGCAGAGTTGTTTACATGTAGGTGCGGTGCTTGGACGGTGCGTGCGGGTGACGTAAGGTAAGTATGAAATCATGTGATGAATCTGTGTCTTGTATGTCGAGTGGGAGAATGTGTCAGGGAGAGGTTTCGGGCCGATAACTGTCATAAATATTCTACATATGTATGTCATGGGATTGATGATAACTATGGAAGGGATGTACATTATGACGTTGAACCAGCACGTTGTTGAAATAGTTGTCAACAAAGTCATCTATTCGGCTAACCATTTTCCACATGCACTGACTTGACACATGCAACACACCAAATCAAATACTTGAATACTTTATACACAAATTGCCTTGCGTCATGGGCTTTTCGTCCATATCGATGACAAATTGAAGATGTGAGACTTTGGTATTATTCTTGAAGATTCTGGCATATAGTCTGTTTGCTGGTCTACCGGCATCCTTCAGTAGCTTTCAATTTAATAAATGATGAAGCTTAAAGAAATGAAGCTCACTTTATGATGAGCATTTTTTCATCAAGCCTAATACACAGTTCTTCAACGCTCTCGGACAGTCCAAAAATATGTCCATGCCCTCTCCGCATCTAACTCCACTAAAAGGTAATCTCTGGGGTATGTCAATATCAAATGTTTTGGTGACGCTAGACCAAGAACAATTAAACTGTTGAAACTCAATGTGTGATCTTGTCTGTAACCGACCACATGCATGATAGACACTATCTGTCGAAGGATGCAACTCTGTCTCGCTGGAAATGGTGCTCACATTGAAAATGTTGTGCCTTGAACTGAACTTGGACTGTTCATTGTGTTGATGTTTTTCATTGTTTCACAATAAATTTATTAGTATTTATTACTTTCTATCAATACACCTCGAACATTTTTTTACTCACTCTGTGTGCCGTATTCATCAGGATGCCATGGAGTGTTTCTGGGGCTTTAACTGCTATGTCATCCTGGACTTCAGACAAGAAGCGACCATATCAAGATAACAGGTCAATATGTGTGGTATCGGGGCAAAGTTCACTGCTTTGCATACAGGAATTTGATGCATGCAAAGCGTTCAATACTTTGGGTATCTGATACCAAACACGGTGTGATAACATGATACATTGTTCATAAAAGATGTATTTTTATATAGGCCTAGTATACATAACAAATTGTATATTTTGAAGAATCATCTATTTAACATTCACGTTGTTTTCAATATTGTGCAATAATCAAGTCTGACAAATGCTGGTTATTGTCCCAGATGAAATTGTCAAATTAGGTATATAAAATATATCTGAGATCGATATGAAATATTCACTTTGTTTCTTGATATGCTTGCCTTACGTATTTATTGAATATGTTAGCGTTCTTTGCTATAACTTCCTAATTACCAAAACTGATAAAATATATATGCCTCATAATCTCGACAGCAAAGTGAAAGCAATGACAATAGTGACTCCTCTTGCATTTCACTGCAAAACAATACTACTCTGAGTCGTGGCGAATTCATGTCATGTCATAATATGCCTTGTATCATGGGCTTTCCATCCATATCGATGTCAAATTGAAGCTGTGAGACTTTGGTGTTGCTCTTGAAGATTATCGCATATATTCTGGTTGTTGGTCCATCGGTAGCCTTCAGTAGCTTACAATTGATCGTATCACCCTCGAGCGTCTCACTGTAGAAAGCAATTAACAACTCTCTGAATTCCAGTACTTTGTAGTCGGTTAGTTGCTTCCCCAGTTTGCCCACTCTCTGTGCTTCTTGTAGACACCGAAAACTAAGAAGGATATACACTTTGAAGTTCGTATGTCGCCTTTGATCGACGTGGTATTTCACGTTCGTCTCGTCCTGCCATGTAAGGCTGCCTTCATCCTTCTATTGTAGCTTTCTGTGAGAGGTGTGGCCCGCCTGGTCGCCATATTGAATGAGATCGTGAGAAAGTCCATTTGAAAGAACATTGCCGCTGTTTTCGTATCCTTTGCCACCATCTGACAGTGGCAAGCGCTGTCGCTGACGTGTACCATGCGGTATCGAGCTCTGACTTGATGGGCCAGCACAGGATGGCTCGGGGTCGTGTTCTTACCCAGCTGCAGGCATCGGGGCTGCATACAGAACTTGGCCCACGCGACGGCAGATGAATTTTAGAAGGAGTTCTGAGCAAACTGTATGTTCAGGAGACTGGCCGCCAGTTCTACTGGAAGTGCCAAACTCAGAGCTCCACCTGCATATGTTAACCGACCAGACATGGGGTAATCGTATTCAGTAATCAATCCTTTATCACGATTACGTTTACATAATCGTAATTGATTACATAATCGTAATCAATTACATTTGAAAACTTCATAATGTAATCATAATCGAATACATGGCAAAAGTAATTATAATCATGATTACTTCACATGATTACATCGATTGAAATATAAGACAAAATTCTGAATTTGTGGAAGTTATGCATATCACTTTGAAGGAATTAAGGTATGTTATACCGGACATTTATAATATTGTATTGTTTTTCACTCATAAATTCCACACATGTCAATGTGATAAAAGACTTTACATCCAATCATCAATAACCTACACAGATTTTCTGTTCATTGTATATGAATGTAAGTATCAATCTATTACCACCAATACAGCCAAATTTGGATGATTGCAATAACAATCGTAAAACACATCATTTTGCAATAGAAACAAATCCCAACCAAATACTTTATCAAAAGTATTCACAAGGTATCGCCAAATGAAATTCATGACCGATTGACCACTGTGCTGCATAGATACTCGGTTTGCATTGACTGCAGGAGGTATCAATAAAAAAAATCACCTGTGCTACAATGTTGTATCTGGACATCAAACTGCCCCCAGGGTGATCGTTCACAAATCACCTGCTCCAAGCAGAGATAGGTATCAACATTTGGCAATCACAGGGTGCTCGCCTGTCTCTCTTCAATATTCCAGTAGCACCACCGGAATACCCCCCCCCCCCCCACCAGATCTCTTCCCCCAACTTCGATTGGCTTCCACTCTAACAAAACTTGTTTGGCAGATCATTCATTACACTGCCATTGTGTAAGAGCGAGGAATCATCCAACCAAGGGAAGCAGAGGCGTAGACACCATATAATTATATATTATATCGGTCTGGGGGGTTGGGGGCGCCGTAAGCCCCCCGAGAAAAAAAAGGAATCTACTATCTGTGAGATGCTCTCTGGTGTATATGGAGGAGAGTAAATGCTGATTTCTAGAAACTTTTACAGCTGGTATCGTTTTTGCTTTTTCGAAGAAAAATCACTTTGAAAATGAATAGTCAAAAACTACATGGCACATAATATTTTATTGACACATGATACTAATAATCACCCAGCATGCAATTAGTAAAAAATAATAGAATAGACAGATCGACACAATATATCCCTGCATGGATATGCAACCTAGTACTACACAGAGGCGGATACATAATTTCCGAAAGGAGGGAACAGTTGGATTGAGTACACTGACAAATGCAACAGGCGTGGGGTCCAAAAATCTCCAGGTGTTCTGTGGTGAAATATGAGGCTCTCAGAGCTCGAAATTGTGTTGCTATCAAGTAGACACTTTTTTTTATTAAAATCATACTCTCAAATCAACAATGTATTCGTATTCATTAAAGTGAAAAATATCTATTCAAACAATATTCACTGACAGATACCCAAAACATCAACAAGTGTGATGATCTTCTATTGCCAAAGACCGCCTAAGGCCCCAGAAGCCAAAGACCTCTCGATGCTCGGCATCGAATTTTGAGGCTCTCACTATTGGATATGTGAAGAAATGTGGAGCAATCCCACGAGGGTGCTAATAAGGATCTGGCAAAATACAGCTTGTGCAACGTAAAAGAGGGGCAAAATGAAAATATTGCTATAAATATATGTCTTACAAATAGATGATTTTGTCACATGCTCATGTAGGCTACATAGAAAATAAATAATACATAGTGTATATAATATATTCCGTAGGCCTATGCAAATGTACATATGTAAAAAGAATACATTTCAGGGGAAAGCAGGAACAAAAGTTCACAAAACACACGCACATACAAAATTCCACCTAATTAGACGCATCAGGGCTTTTTCCTGAAATCAAGGGGTGCGCACCTCTTGCTCCCCTCCCCTTCAAAATCCACATTGCTACACTTAGGCTATACCAAGAAGAAGTAAGTAATGCTCTTTAATATTGTCAAAATTGAATACTAGTGTATTTCTCATGAATTAATGAAATATATAAATAAAAAATCTCCGAATTATTGGTCCGGCCATGGCTGGAGTGGCCGGAGTGGTGTCTATGCCACTGAAGGGAAGTCTGTTGTGTTTGGTGTTATCTCAATGTCACGATATATGATGAAAACGGCATATGGGGCTATGGCCAGATCCAGTTTTGCTCTATTACAACTGCTTTTGTTTGAAAATACTTTTCCAACAAAAATATTGTAGCAATTCCTCAAAAAATATCTCTTACCTCTACTTAATTTCTTACTCCTCAAAAAAAAATTCTGACTTATGATAGATTTATGCATACAACGAGAGCCTTTCTGACATTTATTTTGTTGGAAAATTCATGATGCGTGCGTATGTGGCTCAGGATATGTTCGCTCTCTCAAGAACATGTCATTTCATTTCCATAACTTCCCTCAATTTAAAACTTCCCGTTATATTTGAGGTTGAATAACAGACTCTGTTTTATTTCAGATCCAGTTTTGCTCTATTACAACTGCTTTTGTTCGAAAATACTTTTCCAACAAAAAATATTGTAGCAATTCCTCAAAAAATATTTCTTACCTCTACTTAATTTCTCACTCCTCAAAAAAAAATCTGACTTATGATATATTTATGCATACAACGAGAGCCTGTCTGACATTTATTTTGTTGGGGAATTCATGATGCGTGCGTATGTGGCTAAGGATATGTTCGCTCTCTCCAAAACATGTCGTTTCATTTCCATAACTTCCCTCAATTTAAAAATTCCCGTTTTGCCTGTTATATTTTAGGTTGACATTGAATAACAGACTCTGTTTTATTTGTCTAAAAATAGTTACTGTTGATTGCATCATAGATTCAAATCAATTACCCAATACTTCCACCCATGACGGATCGAGAACAACTTTAGGTAGAACTACTTCGACTTCGGAACAGTCACCGTTCACAGAAACCCCATAGCCAGGTGGGCTGAAATGTTACCAGTACAAAACATGATGCAGAAGTATTGTATTATGCTCATACACAATACAGTGGGTATTGGGACTGTATTGCTCTGTATTGCTACCTCATCCATTTGGATGGTGTTTTTGTCTTCTCACATGTATGTTTTGCCAAAGTCGTTGGGTAAAGCTCCATAATATAACTTCCATCTTGGATCCGTCATTGTACCCGTGAGTCACAACAAGACACAAAATACACGCTCGCTGTATGACAATGTCGTTTGATCTCAATACATGTGCAAAGCACTCTTTGCCCTGATAGCACGCATATATTGACCTATTATCTAGATATGGCTGCTTGTGTGTGAAATGCGGCCATTTTGCGTCGTAGCACCACATGGTGTTCTGCCTGTCTGACGTCCTATAGTATTTAGCACTAAAGTCGTCCGTAAAATCTATCCACATCATGTGGTCTGCTGTCTGGCGCAGTTAACTCAACTTCATCATCTGTCACAAACCCAATTTCATCAATCTTATCTAACCCAGGAATGTGACTTTTCAAGCCAGCCTTTCTGTTGCATACAGGAATCTGATGCATGCAGCGTGGTAAATACGCTGATACTTCCATGGCCCAGTGAGCATTACACATTGGACATTCTGACTAATCATCCGCGTTAGGTTCACGGTGCTTCCAATTTTTTGCAATAAGAATCAAGTCTGACGAATGCTGGATTGTGTCCCAGATGACATTTGTCAAATTGTTGTATATAAATGTATCTGAGATCAACACGAAATATTCACTTTGTTTCTTGGTATGTTTACCATACGTATTTATTGAATATGTTTCTGCTACTTCTTCCTATTTACCAAAACTGATAAAATATATATGCGTTATATTCTAGACAATGAATGAAAGCAATGACCACGGTGACTTCTCTTGCATTTCACTGCAACACAATGTAACTCTCAGTCGTGTGAATTCATGTCAAAGTCATAAATTGCCTTGCATGGGCTTTTTTCCTCCATATCGATATCAAGTTGAAGCTGTGAGACTTTGGTGTTTTTCCCGAAGATTGTGGCATATAGCATGGTCCACTGGCAGCCTTCAGAAGCTTACAACTGATCGTATCACCCTCGAGCGTCTCACTGTAGAAAGCAATTAACATTTCTCTGAATTCCAGTACTTTGTTATTGTTTAGTTGTCTTCCCAGCTTGCCCGCTTTTTGTGCTTCTTGCAGACATCGGACACTAAGAAAGATATAAACTTTGTAGTTTGTATGTCGCATTTGATCAACTTGATCTTTTGTGATGACCATGTCGATGCTGTGAATCTCTCTCGTTTGTTCTGGTAATGCTGGCCTGATGGGTCTCGCGCTCTCCTCGCCTCTGCCACGTATGGCTGCCTGCATCCTTCTGCTATAGCTTTTTGGGAGAAGAGTGGCCCGTCTGGTCGCAATATCGAACGAAACTGTGAGAGAGTCCATTTGAAAGAAAGAACACTACAGCTGTGTCCATATCCTCTACAACCATCTGACAGTGGCAAGTCTTGTCGGCGACGTGTGCCATGCGGTATCGAGCTCTGACTTGCTGGGACAGCACAGGACAGCTTGGGGTCGTTTTGTTAGCCAGCTGCAGCCATTGAGGTTGCATCATGAACTGGACTCGAGCGACGACAAATGAATTGTGAAAGAATTTTTTGGCAAAACCTGCGTTCAATACACTGGCCGCCAGTTCTACTTGAAGTGCTGCACTCAGAGCTCCGCCTGCATATGTCAACAGATTCATGGCATATGATTATGAATGCACGGATGTGTCGGATATGTGGGACAAGATAAAACTTTCCCCATTTTTTGGCTATTTTGTATGGTATATTGGACATTCAGATTGGATAACAGACTTTATCATCGGATTGCTGAGAATGCGCGACCCTGATTGGTTAAATCCCCGACAATACCACCCTGTATTTGGGGAGCTGTGACGCAACCCCACGATATTTTCTGTATCGTGGGCTTCAGGCGGGTAATATGGAATGACGTTTTGGAGAGCTCCGTATAATTTAATGATAAAATCGTTACCATGGACTTCAGACCCCAATACGGCATGATATCTGCCTTCAGTCAGCATATCCCACTCGGCCTACGGCCTCGTGGTATATGGTGACTTCAGGCAGATATCACGCCGTATTGGGGTCTGAAGCCCATGATAACTTATAGTGTTTGTTTGGAAATATGGTAAATTTGATAGTGATTATCACTGTATTTTGGCATCGACTACCCAAAACCTCCACCCAGGACGAATCGAGAACAACTTTAGGTAGAACTACCTCGACTTCGGAACAGTCACCGTTCACAGAAACCCCGTAGCCAGGTGGGCTGAAATGTTACCAGTACACAAGTAACCTACAGTGGAGAGAATTATTTTTGTGGCCAGCGGAATAATGTTGGGATGGGAAAGTTTATGTGATTAATAACCTTAATTTATTGGATTATATCGCTCATTATTCTCCATATAATAAACAAAGAAGAACATATCTATCGATGTATATCCGAGCACAGACATTCAATGGTTTTAATGATGCCCAATGTTTTGGATCAAATTGATAGTTTATGCGTCTATTTTGGTGTAAAAAAAAATTGTCATCACATTTTATCACTTTTATATCTTAAACTATAATAGTTGGCAACCTTTCGTAATTGTTCTGTCAACATCAGAAATTTAGCTCAATATTTTTGTTGCGCTACTATATGCGTATGTATTACGGTAAATCAACAAATATCGCAAAGCTCTCACAGTATTTGCGTTTATTCACAAGATTAAAATGTAAAACCTCATGGAAACAATCAGAAATATTTTATTTTTGAAAGTGATGTGATCCTTTTGTTGAGATTACTGTATTTAACAAAGGATAGCAGCATGAGCAGGACCGGGCCCACTCATATCTACCCTCCGTGGGTCTCATTTTAGGCAAACCTAGAAGACCAGCGCGATGCGCTGGCCAAAAACATGATGCAGGAGTATTGTAGTATGCTTGTACACAATACAGTGGGTATTCTGACAGCAACTCAGTATTGCTCCCTCATCCAGTTGGATGGTGTGTTTGTCTGAAAGAACACTACTCACATGCAATGTTTCGCCAAAATCGTCGGGTAAACCTCCATATAACCTCCATCTTGAATCCGTCATTGTAACGGTCCCGTGAGTCACACCAAGACACAGATTATACGCTTACTGTATGACAGTGTCGTTTGATCTAACACTTGTGCAAAGCAGTGTCCTTTGTTCCTATAGCACGCATATTGACCTCCTGTCTAGAAATGGCCGTTTAGTATGTGAAGTTCAGGATGACGTAGCAGTTAAAGTCCGAGGAACGCTCTATGACATCCTTATGAATACGGTTTATAGTATTCAGTTAAACAGGTTCTTCCACGTTAACACATGTGGATTTTAATGTAAACACTGATTTGCATATCAAAAACTGTTATGATAAAGTAGCACGTATATAACGACGCCTTAATAAAAAAAAAACAGAACAGTTAGGCTTAGTTTCCGGAGTTTTGTTAGTGGGCAGTTATTATTAGTTGGTGGGGTAGTTAGTGGTGGGTTATGAATGTTTCGTGTGCACCTAATGCTGTATATCTGACGTGAGTAGTCGGTAGTGATTACCCGCCGACATGGCTAGCTGATAATGGTCAAAATCACCTGTATAAATGGGGAACTGAAATGTCTTTATTGAATAAAATTCACTCTTTTGATATCGAGTTAAACTGAACTATTCAAAGAATAACAATTCTCTGAATGGTATGAATGTAAGTATCAATCTATAACCACCAATACAGTTAGATTTTGATGATGCCAATAACAAACGTATCAATCTATTACCAGCAATACAGTCAGATTTTGATGATGGCATTAACAAACCATACTAATTTCTGCCGTGCTTGAAACATTTCCTTTGCATTAAAAAGGTTTATTCCATGCTGAGAAGTTTGTGCCAAGCTAAGGAGGTATATGCCATGCTATAAAGGTTTGTGCCATTCTAAAGAAGTTCATTACATGCCAAAAAAAATTCTGCCATGATAATATGGTTTACGCCATTTCAAAAAGGTTTACGCAGTGCTAAAAAATGTTTCTGCAATGCTAGTAGGTTTTCTACTGTGCTAAACAGATGGAACCACGCTGAAAATGGAATGGTTAACACACTCGGAGAGAATTCCAATCTGGAAATCAAACTTGACGGATTAGTACATAAACTGCTTGGTAGCATGAGAAAGTGCTGTTTCCTCTTCCAATTTGATCGTGCTACTTACGTATGTTTCTCCAAAAATGTCAGATAAGCCTCCATTTAACCTCCACCTTGAATCCGTCATTACAAGACACAATACACGCTCACTGTACGAAAGTATGGCTCATCTGAAGCACAGGACGACGTAACAGTTAAAGTCCGAGGAACGATCCATGACGTCCTTGTGAATAGGCTACCATACATGCAGGGTGTCCCAAGAAAAATCAATTGTGCAATACTGATACAGATAACAGTTCACATTAAATCTGAACCCCAGCATTTTGTACGTTGCTCGGTGTAACTCAGCAGGTGTTAAACTGTTCGGATTGTAGTGTACTTAACAGTACCTTGATGTTTCCAAACAAATAGAATTCACACAACCATGCTCAGATTTAGTGATTGCGATGGCCACACGTTTTTCGACGCTGTGGGCGCGTGTCTTTGTGCCAGGTTGAATGTAATTTTTGTCAACTTTTCAAACCTTGGAATTCCCAAGGTTGAGAAGTTGAATAAGCTTGTTTTTCGACAAAACTGCCCATATACCTGTTGTCGTAATATCACGCAAAATGACTTATTTTTTCACAGCAACCTTTATGCAGTCAGACTTCCTAACAATGGTAGTGCTCATTGTGTCATGGCAACTGATTATATAACAATAGCTGATTGTTCAATGTTGGGATTCCCCCAAATCCTGGTTTAAAAGTTGAGAAACTTCCCTTACATAAAACCAAACGCACATGATTCTTGAACCTGGAATTTCAAAGAAAAAAGTTTACAAAGTTGAAAAGTTCACATTCCACCTGACACAAGAACTGCGCCATGTATGTTAAGTGCTGATACAGAACAAGTGTATTCTGTTGTTACCATAGTTACCTTGTCACATGCATTTTGTTCTATCGTATCTGACTTAATGATGATAGGTTTCAAAACGTTTGGACATGCAATTCATGCAATCCATCCACGCATATGGTTTTGTTTGGGGCTACTTTATCTTGCACATGTACATGTACATATACCCATCGACAATCTTCTCTTGGATATTATGAAATACAGAAAAAACAGCAAATAAATTAAAAACTAACGTTTTATTTCTCATTATACATGACATAATTCGGTAACAAACAAAGAAAAATATAAAGATATCAACCATTATTATGTCATATTGCGACAACGGTGTTAAACTTACCTAACTCAACTACATTTTTATTCTCTGAATACTTCATAAATTTGTTTTATACACACTCAGGGATGTAATATATATAAATACCATATATATATATATATTCAAAACATAACTGAGAAGCCCACCTGTTTGAGGGCAATGTCTTAGATAATGTGTATTATTGTTATATGGTACTCGTATTTCATGGGATAACACTTCAATATGTATAAATTAGTTAAAAGAATTGTATATGTTATTTAATATGAGCGAAATCTCCTTTGCCTGTTAATGTTCACAAATAATTATTTTATGATATGTTAATTTTTTTCCCCTGTGAGTTGTGTTCAAAACACTCACTACATCGAAATATACATTGATACATGCATTTAAAGATACTAGTACCATTTGGCCATTTATTGCAAACGGCTCGCGAAAATATTACCTAAATATTACAAGTATCCATTGTTTGTGTTTCAGGGAGAGTTTTTCCACACGAATACATGGGTGAGCTTATTAGATAGCACCACGTAAGCAATCCTATTTTATCATGTAACATTTCCTATATATATATATTAACAGTAAATATTATTAAACCCAAATGACAGCATACACAAAAAACGTTGTGGAGAATGTAGTATAAAAAGTGCAAAAATACAAAACATTACACGCATCAAAATGATATATGCATTTACAAAATACAGTTAATGACTGCTAATTCCGATATATTCACCAGTCAAAGCAAATGTTACACGTGTATAACTGTTTATATATGCGAATACACAACAAAAACTATGTACAACTTTAAATCACAGAGGCGCTTTGATTTTGACCAAAATAAAGTGACCGAGCACTTTGTTTGTTTTGGTTCTGTACAGAAAATAAATAAATACTAGTAACAAACAAAACATCAATACAAAATACACAATGTCGTATCTACAGGAAAGAAATGTAATGTACAAATCCCCCTCACGTGAGCGCAGCTATTGATAGCGAAAACATATCATATTTCAAACACGATGAATTTTGCACCTACCTAATGGCTGAAAGTTGGTACAATATCCTTGTTTACTGTGAAATTGCATACTTTATGGGTTTGAAAAAATAGTTTAAATACACAGATGAATAAGGCTGTTATCGGCAAATTCCTATTCACATATACACGTTCACAAACCGTCAAAATAATGTAGAATTTAGTAGGCCTAAATAATAAGGAATTGATACATATATGCCTAGTCTTAAAACGAAACGGTGTGATGTTGCATAACCGTGGTTGAGTTTTGTAGGCCTATGTCACATGTTCATCTTCTTAATGCGTTTGCAATGTAATTCCGCTAGCAAGTTACACAATTATTTTAGGTGTAGGCCTATGACCGAGCCATATTATGAGTGTTGTGTGCATACAAGATCTGAATCATGCACGTACAAAAATATCACATATTACTTAACTACATTGTCAACATTTAATGAATAAACTTAACAAGCAATAGACTATCCGACAAATCACGAATCAGGCTTCAGCAACGTTACACGTGACGCGGTTGTGCGATTTGATTGGCTGTGGTGCGGTGGGCGGAGTTATGAGCGGACACCATAGTGAGACAGAGACGTCGATGACGTCACGGCTCGGCTAGATGTACGGCTTGGAGATCGAGATCTGGGGCCTGAAAAAAGGGTATCAATACATTGTACAATACCAATACATAACAAACCGTCATTTATATGGCGAATGTTCAGTATCAGGTTGATTATGCTTTTGATTTGACGTTCCTTTTTCAGATAGAAAGTAAACGATAGAGGAAAATCAGGATCTAGAGTGCTACCACTTCAATTTCTTAGTGTCATTACAACTAGTTTGCAACATCAACATCGACCAAGACGAGCAGAAACTGAGTCATGAGGAACCAATAAGAAACTTCTGTAAAAAATCAGGATTTATGGTGCTGTCACCACTTCACTTCAAAATTTCATAACTATCATTAACTGTCATTGCAGCTAATTTTGCAACATCAAAATCGATAAAAAAAAAACAAGAAAAGGGTTATCATTAACGGATAAGGAACTTTTGTAAAGATGTTTTTATATTAACAATAATAATTGGATTGACCAGCAGGGTAAACCCTATACAAAGATCCCCCCGTGGATAGTAGATAATTTGAAACATAGTGCAGAAGACATATAATGATAACGAAAAATAGGTAAATATGTTCTCTGTTATTTCAGAAATATGTTCTCTGTTAATTGAAGAGTTTATAACAAGAATTTTGTTTTCGGCAGTTGTTTGTATTTCAATTGATTACAGCCGACGAACACGACGGTATCACACCAAAATATTGGAAACAAAGTTGTCCAAAAATTCGAACCTATCAAGTGCGGAATCACATTAAATCGAATAAGTGAGAAAAAAAGGTTTTCATATCAAAAATACTGACGACGAAATTGAACAAATCTCAAACAGTACTGGGCACGTTCTCTATTTTATGTACAAATAATGCAGGTGTGAAATTGCAGTTCCTTACCAAAGCAAAACAAAGAATAAATTTGTTTTGTTGCAGCCAGAAAAGTCAGTGGTGCATTGTATCACGAGAACCTAACTCGTGGACCTAGAAAGGACAGACATGCAAAAGTCAAGGTCAAAGATAGATCAAGGTCAAGGTCATTGACATGTACCCAAAATGTTATTTTGTTATTTGACTATGAAATTATTTTATACAAATGAGAATTGAATTTTGATGAAAGTTTAGTGGTATTTAAGGTTGTAAAACATAGATCAGAATGCATAATTTGAGTCTATACTGGCGTTTGATAGTCTAAAATGCATTGATTGTCAAGAATTATTAGCAATGGGGCCTAAAAAGAAAATACAATGTTTCCTCAGAATCAGTTTTGAGAAAGTTACGTACGATTGAGAAGCATTATCTAAATGGCGTATGAAATGTACAACTAAAGCCAACCAGCACTATTGCTAAGTGAGTACATGTTGGTTTCTTTCACAGCGAACGCGTGTTCAAACTACATGAAGAATTGAAATTATGTCATGTCTTCAAACAAGCACATGCACTGTCAACACAACTCTGCCTTCGATGAGCAAAACATGTCTGGAATCAACTATGCACTGCTAGTGTTATCTCATGCATTCCATGTGGATTTATCTATGCAGGTTTTATTTTTAAATTATATCTGACACAGTGACTAATGATGTCCGGACATGTTCCACCGCATACTGCCACACTGACAAGCAACGGGACGATCTGCACTACAACGCCAGGCGTTGCCCTCGCCCCATCCTACTCTACGTACCAACGAGGGAGGAGTCCAGGCGGCGCGGACTCGGGGAGCGGCTGCGTGCTCGTACCGGGCTCTTGGCTCGGGTCGGGCTGTACGAACGGGTCGGGCTCATCGACCGTACCGGGCTCCGGCTTCGGCGGGTCACGACCTGTACACGGCACGCAGATACGGATGCAAGATACACTAGTATATATCATATGCCTAATTTGCAATAAACTGGTGAATGCTAGTATCTTGTAAAATGATTTAAGCTCAATAATCGAGAATGTCATTCAGATGTATACTCAAAGGTCCTAATGGCTAACCAAGAGATCCCCTTGTATATACCAATATGTATGCATGATTACAAGACCATGCAGCTGTCCAGTGTGTGTACTGACCAGTGAGGCGCCCCGGCGGGTGCAGGCCTCCCCCTTCATGAGGACCTTGAGACCCTGGGTCAGACATGGCCAGATGTGGTGGTTCACAAGAGGAGCCGTGTAGTCGGAGTCGTAACTACGCCGGTACCTGCAAAGTGTGGGCCGCTCTGTGTTACTCAGTGAACAATACACTTCAAGAAACCTCTTTATCTTCACCACATGTAGGTTTTTTTCAATACAAACAAGATCATATCCACATTCGTCTACATGTAATTTCTTACAACTCTGTAGTTGACACCAGTCTCTTGATAGCTAGCTAGTGTCTTACTTGGTCTCGTCGTGCAGCTCGGCGTCCGTTGCCACGGCGATGTCGAGGGGGTGAGCTAGAGCGCACATGTTCCAGGCCAGCTTGCAGGCCTCGCGGATGAAGGGCGCTATCACCGTGTAGGACACGTCAGCGGGCAGGAACAGCTTACTGCTACGGTTCAGAGCGCGGACCACGTCCTGTTGGCAAGTACAGTGGAGTTCTAGTTCAATTTCTCATAAAATGGAAGGCAATGGTATTCGATCAACCATAATTCACACACTGTCTGTCCCTTATTTATTAACGTCAGCGTGGCCTTGGATGTTGCACTATCTTTGTCTGCACTCCAAGGTATTTTACTGTCTTTTTTTATTTTTTCTTCATCATAATTTGATTGCTCTGTGATAATAGGTCGATTATGTGCATTTTATATTGACAGCATACCGAGACGAGCGTTGGTAGGTCGTAGAGGTCCGTGTTCCTGTTGATGTAGTCCTGCACGGCCTCTTCCAGGGTCTCCGGGCCCACATGAGTCACCGCCAGGTTAGAGCGCACCTTCATCTTGTAGTTAGCGAACGACAGCCGCGCAGCCGAGAACGCTTCCTGTCAGCAAGACCGATATTTCACGTTTCAATATTGACATGATTAAATCGATAGCATGAAAATAATTAATTTTAGCCACTGGATTGAACAATATGACTGTAGGCCTATCTATAGGCTAATATAACACAAGTGAAGTTCAGAAATTATGCGCAGTCTTTGTTATCGAAAACTCAGTATGCTCTACAGATTGCACTATGAATATTTCTCGAATATCCCTCATATAAAATAGTCGAATTCTCCACCAGATTTATAACTACCAATCATAACGTAATAATGCATGTCGCCAAGAATCAATCAAAACGTCTGTCACCTGTATGGCGGCGAAGACGATGCGCTGGTTATTCTCGTGGTCGTCAGAGTAACGCCTGAGCGTATCCATGGCGTCGAGACGGTCCTGGGAGAACATGTCGTTAAAGCGCGTGATCAGGTTCTGTTGGCGCACGCGCTGTGTGACGTCACCAGGGGCAAAGGGAGACGTTGCGCGAGACAGACTGCGCGGTGGCGGCGTGGTGATGATAGGGTCGATGTCCCTGTTTGCAGATTACAGAACATGGTAACGATTATTGACAATGAAACAACAATCAACTTGATGAATTAAATACTACATCCAATCAAAAATATGTACATATTGTCCAGTTTCAGTCCATTTTCAGAAAGAAAGGAAATACAAGGGAATCCATATGGACTCCAATGTTTAGATCAGTCATTTCCTCCAGAATTAATAGAGAACACATCCTGCTTCATACGTGGCATGGTGCAAGAATGATGAACACCACAATAAATATCACAGACATTATAATTGTTGCCTCACTTGTATCCGTTGAGAATGGCGTCTTTGCGGCCCGAGAGGATGGCCAGATCGTCCCTTAGCCGTCGGATCTGGTACTCATAACCGTCCACCAGGCTCGTGCGACCGCGCAGTGCGTCGATCTCGTCCTCCGCGATACGCAGTCTGGAGTCACAAGATCAACGGAGGTTATGATGAAAACTACATACTACATACATAATTGTTAACTAACATTGACGACCACTCAAACACTCAGCAAGAACCAATCAAGCAACCATTTTAATTGTTTGAATTCGTTTTGAAAATGGAAACCACTATTTTACCTTCGGTTTTCAATACCCAATTATTATAAAAGTCAAAGTTGGCCATATTAATTGTGATCTGATTAAACACTCGACAGTCGCCATACGGGGATCAGATGTACACGTACTTAGTCCTGAGGTCGCGCACTTCACTCTCAGAGAACATCTTGTCGCTGGTCGACTGGCGCTTGATGTCCTCCAGTTCATCACTCGTCTCCTTCAGTCTGCAAGTACAGAGTCAACCGCATGGAAAACAAAATCTAGGATAAAAAATCGGATCATTTTAGACCAGGTCATCGCACAAATGGCATTTTAGCAGCCTGTAACAAATCGTTGTCCATAGATGCAAAGATCCGCCAACGTGACCGCCATGAACTAGCGAGCACTCACTCTTTCTGCAGCTCGTCGGCTTCCTCCTTGGTATTGGTCAGGTCATCCTCAAGGGACCTCATAGACTTCTCGTACATGTCCTGGAGCTCGGTGATCTCTCGATCCTTGGCATTGACCTCGGCCAGCAGGCCCAGGGACGTGTCCGGCAGGAGGCCTGCCGAAGTGTAGACGCCGTGCCCGAGCCAGGGCAGGAAGCGGGACTTGAGCACTGACATCCCGCCGTACCTTCCACCTGTATGCAAGACAAACACGAGTGAAGGCATGTACAGGTACGACAGGTCATGTACATGTATGTAGCATGTCCGAGTACGGCCGAGGTTCTTTTGGGGCTTGCACTTAACGGTGCGTTAATCTTTAGTACATGTACATATGATATGTCTTCGGGTGAACAGTGTCGTGGATTTTTGGTCTATCGTGGTTGACTGTATGCTTTGAAACTAGTAAAAACTCGGTAATAATAATAAATCATGTAGAAACATATACATGTATGTTTAGCACTTTGAAATGTTGTCTGCAAAAACAGCGAGGTCAATGGCCGATCTCCTTACAATATGTGCGTGGGATGCAAATATTACTGGTACGCAAATATTTGTCATGCACGTTCCTGATGCAAGTAACGGCCCCAGATCAATAATAAGCCCATAGTGTATTTCTGGTCAAGCACTTTCATAGATCACATCACAAACTCACCGGTGGAGGCGGTCAGGTTGAGCAACCTCAGCAACTGAGCCTGAACCTTGGAGTTCAGCTCCAACACCTCGCAGCATCGCGCCACGTTCTGGTCACACGTGTTCACCTGAATGATAATAATAATAATAATAATAAAGATCGGGGTATGTTCGACTTTGGTCGCACTGGGGTAAGTGCGATTCACATCATCTTCTGAAACCATAGTTTAATAAGGAAATGCCTGTATTCCATTTTATTATCATTTTAGCTTCACGACGTCCCAAACCCCGACCACCAGCCCTACTAGGACACCCAGGCCCATAGAAATGAATCCCGCTATTTTAGTGGTGTTACTAAGTAAGCACGACATACCCCATTATGGGGTATGTCTGCGCCTGACTTACCGCATTTTTGGGGTATGTCCGACCAATTTATATCATCATTATAATAATAATAATAATAATAATAATAATAATAATAATAAGCCTATATTTCGGACTGTTGAATACAAAAACACGTGTACATAATTAAATGAACCTATTGAAGGACACAACACCAATTGAAATTTGCCGTTCTTTGAATTATGTTTCTTATATCAAGTACATACCAATAAACTACAAAGTTTTCATTTCATGACACCATTCCTGCCTGGATTTGTCGTGCGAATGACCTAGTACACACTAATCACAACACACTCTCGAAGCTGTTCGATATCGTTAGACCAACACGATGTGTGAATGTGATAAATTATACCCTCTTGTTCGATACGATTTATTATGGGATTGTTCCATATGAAAATGTGAGATGAGATATGTGTCTCGTTTCAGAGTGGATAGTGATTTGAACATAAAGTTATGTTTCTTGATAATTTTTAAGGGTTATAATTTAATTTTTAAAGATAATTTTATGGATGTGTACAGTTTCTAGTCGGTTGAATGTTGAGGTTCGGTCAGACATTTGAGCGTTGACGATGAATTTTCTTTCATCGGAGTAGCTCTATTCCTAACATATTCGAAACACACACACCATCTGTATTGTATTATCCGAGATTGCCAGACAAATCTCATTTCCCTCCTTTTTCGAATAAATCTGTCTGGTCATGAGAGAGAGAGAGATATCTCTGCGGGTGTCTCACTCTGCACTGAGTGACCTGGTCAACACTGGATCACTTCCAAAGCAGTGCATTCATCAAATGTCAAAGGTGATTTATCTAGACATATCGAGCATAAGGAATTCGGTCTGATAATTTATTCATTCATAAACTCTTGAGGTCACACATTCGATGGTCGTTAAATGTAGAGACACTTGTAAATCTTCCTTGATGGAATCCAAATTTACTTTGCAATTATTTCCGTCTTTGGGAGGCATTTTAGACGAAATCATGATGAAATGCTGCTAAGCAAATATTGGTATACATTGTACTTATTGTTCATAATACAAAACTGTTGGAAAAGTTAAAAAGTCACATGGAACTATCCAGTTTAACTGATGAATATTATTCGAATCCGATATATCGGCGTTATTTGGACCACCTAAGACCAGTAAAGTAGTTGTACACTAAAAAAACCTGAAGTAGGCTAATATATATTCCTACTCAGCATATGTAGGAAAACAAAGGAACTGAAATCTGGTACAAATTTGCTACTGATTGGCAATAATTTGTCACCAGTGACCCAAGAAGACGTGCTTTATCGAGACGTATCGACGAGTTAATAAGCCTTTTGACCTTCGCCAATTTATTCAGTAGGTTGAAGACACTTGACTAACCAAATACTTGGCGTGAATCAATCAAAAGAGACGATCGATACAGTTCGATCACTGTGCAAATACACTTTTTAGTAGTGTGTAAGGGTGTGTGTATTCGCTAGCTCGACAAGAACGGATTTTTTCTCAGAAAAAGCAATAGCTAGCAAATATCATATAAGACCAATACAAACTAGAATGCATGTGTTTTTTTTCCCAAAACATAATAAAAACACATCCATTTGCACACTACTGATAAGCACAAGAATGAGGACAAATTTACAGCACTCGATTTGATCTATCACTGGTTAAAGTATCGACATTTTTCTTGCTACATCACCAAATATTTATCATGAGCTTCCTTCAATCTTTCATCCAGTAAAATTGTGAATGATTGGTTAGTATGATTATTTCGTTCGAGTGAACAGTTTTTTTTTAACTGGTGCCTAAAATGTTATCAACATACACCAGTAACTAGCACATGGCTTACTTTATATGGAATCCAATAATTCATCATTCATCTATTGACTGTCTTATTGTACACATTTTCAACACACACATGCACATGAGCACATTATAGTGTGACGTCATAACCAGGGCATAAACCTACAACATAATATACAATTGCATTCACGGTGATCTGCAACGTTTAAGAATGCATGTAGATCTAGTTCAGATAATCCGCAACACAATAATACATCGCGCAACAACGCTCATTATTTGTTTACATATCAGATAATGTTATGGTATTATCTGTAGATTTATGAATGATACGGTGTAGCGGCTTAATAAGTTATCTACCTGTCGACAGAGCGGCAAAGATGAGAGACCATGGGAAGATCGATCAATTCATTAGTTAAGTGTACACTAGATGGATAAATTATCGCGTCTTCTATAAACATAGCTGCATGGTGAATATGCCACTTTAGTCATTTAAAAGAAACACCAACTTTACCAATATACACAGGTGATGACGCTGATGACGCCAGCGTGATTTTGGAGAGCAAAAGTTTCCTTTTGTCACCATAAAACTGGACCCACGCTGCCCTAGCGATACAAATTTGATATTGACACATTGACATTTATACATATATATATTGCTTTGCGAAAGTCGATAATTCAAATATAAATCATATGTCTAATTGAGTTTATACTATTACCGGTAGTTCAGAGTTTATTGCAATCAGCGAGCTAGGATTATGTCCTCGACAACTTTTTTCTGCTCTTTCTGCAAACGGCTACTTTTCCTGCTAAGACGTGTTGGGAGTCCTTCATTTTTGGTTTCATGGGAATAGAATCATTTCACCACCTTAATTAGCTTCATTACACGTGCAACGCTGTAAACACCGGTGCCAATCCGTTATAATATTTCATCCGTTTGGCGACAAACACGTCTCCTGGCAAACAACGAAAGTAGCTCTATATCTTAACCATTCAGCGTACAATATTATTTGGCCAAGGAAAAGAGATTAAATATTGTACTGTTTGATTATGACTTATGACATTATGAGTGATCTGCCATTGACTGCGTTATTGGCCGCAGAAGGAAAAATTCGATCCGTTGTTTTTTATCGCGTGCCCAGGTAAAATTTCACGCTTGATTACGATTCCTTGGCTTCGATTATCGGGTGGCACAATCACCTTTCTCAAGAGAGAACATATACGTTGCCGATCGATAGTCTACGCTTGGTAAGGAAAGAAAGGCAATGTCTTTGAATGGAGCGTCAAAGATCTTGCGGGTGTTTTGGCCGGCCAGTGTGTGGACGAATATCTTGATTCTATTTGCCAAATATTTAAGTGTATTTGCTAAGTTTGAGAGCGGGTTTCTACTAATGACATTCTTTTCTCTAGGTGTCCCGTCAATTTTTGTCTGCGTTCTGCTGACAAGTGCAAGTTTATCGAGTAGTTTACAGCGGGTATGACCGCGCAACGATCCCAAGCCTGCAGGGTCGTTCGTATGACCTTGGAGCTGGCAGGGAGGTGGAATTGTCTGTGTGTAAATTTGCATAAAATCGATCTCAATTCATTGAAATAATTTGTATACTCAATATAACTTTCAGGTTTCCAAATAAACGACTGAATGGAAGTATATTCTGATCTGCTAAAGGGCCACAAACACATTAACCTTCAACGTAACATTATACAATTTGCTAAACGAGCTTGCACACAGTGCCAATATAGACGTATGTTTATAAGCAGTTGTGCAGAAACACATGCATATACAATTTATAATTTTCTTATCGTGTATGGTAATAGACGTTGACAATACGACCCTTCATCCAGCACAATGTCTCTCGTTTATGCACGCAAACACGACTGACTTTCCAGCACGATCAATAAAAACATGATGTTTGCACGATACAATGCCGAAATATATTTACCTGCCTATCAAGCAACGAGCACAGTGATTGCATGAAAGTGGGAGAAAATCGGGCATATCAGATCAGTACTTACATGGTAATCTTCGAGCCATCTCTCCAGCTTGTCCTGAAGAACGGAGAACGATGCCAGGTTGACCATTCGCCTGAGAGATTCCGCCATGGTTGCTACTGACGCTGTACGCTGCACGAGGATGCTATGAGACTCTCCCTTGCCGTCTGTCAGTCACTCGGTCCGTCCGTCGGTCGCAGTGAGCGCCAATGCACCGTGCCCGCCGAAACACGTATAGTAAAGTTCAGTTGCCGCATGCGTGCGCAGACGGATGTCGTTTATTGTATTAATACATACGTTTGTATCGCTGTGCAAAGTCGTCGGGGGGATTTTTTACGCATATTATTCGTGTACACAGTGTATTCAGTTGGAGCTATCGCTCTCTTCTTCTTTGGCTGATCAGCACGCGCGCAAGCCAGAAAATTATCGATCTCTTTACATGCATGATTGAGACTCCGACTATGCTTGGCTCTGTAGATAATATATGCGGATAGATTGTTGGTGTTACAGTTGTACAACTCCTCTCTATGGACCCCACATATCACCCGGCTATCGACCACACTTCTGGAGCGAAGCCAGTGGTGTGCTCGAAGACGGTCTAGGCGCGAAAGTACGGTCTCTACTTGAAGTCAATCACCTAGATCAAATCCGGCGCGTTGAAGTTTCTTTTTGGACAGCTCCCCGCACTTTCATGATATAATTAATACGATCGAATAAGAGTCAAGCTCTCACAAACACGACCAATGCATTAGCATCTTTATGCAATCAAGCAGTTCACAGCCCGTGTATGACCCCACTCGACTGACGCGAGGGTGGTGAGATTAACATTTTGTTAACATGTACTTAAAACACTAATCTAAATCACAACGTCCGATATAATGAGAAAACATTGCATGAGGGTCATACCAAGACTATATATGCACTGCAAGAAAGTCACTTCAAGAAAATTTAGACTGAATAAACTTCATGATTGGGTATTTTATAGCTTCTATAAAAACAAAAGTAAATTAACTTTTCATATGTTCCATATTATGCGACATGTTGTGACAAAATTTTATCTTATTTGAATATAGTGTTCCAAACATTATAACAGACAATACAGGATTCGCATTTTCTATAGATAACAATTTACTGACGTACAAAAACATTCACAGTAATGAGATTAGGCATAATATGAGATGAATTTGAAGTTGAATGGATATTGCTGTTTGATCTGATGCTATGAGACTAACCCTTGTCGTCTGCAAACCTAATTGCAGTGGGGAAAATCATCCAGCAAAAAACCTACGGAAAATGCATACAAATGTCATGACATGGTGAGAAACTTGAGACGTCGAAAAGAAAACTATATGTGTTTCTAATATTGTATACAGTCAGCGCGAACACAAAAACGTGGAGTTCGTTGAACGCTATCAATCCGCATGTTCTTGAGAAATTGTATCATTCTCACGTCTTTCATGAAATATCCCGTACACGTGACTGTCTCCTGTGCGTGAATCGTAACGGGATATCCCCAGAGATAATACACAGAATTGTATTATCTCTGATATCACACAAACGAAGATGAAAACACGACGGGTTTCATGACGAACGCCACAAAAGTTTTCACAATTCGGACGAGAAAAATTCGCTATTCCATGTTGACACCGTGGTCGTATTATAATTCTTAAAATTTCATGTAATTATATGGGAAGATTTGTCGGACATAAATAAACCTATAACTGGCGGGAAGGTGTGTAAAATGCTTTCTTCTAGATATTATTTATCAATGATATGGAGGAGAAACTCATCTTGTTTGTTATGATGTTTTAAGATTCAGTTCAAGGTTTTAAACGGCATATGCAATCGTGTCTATTTCATCTACGTCCAACGTGATTGTTCGAAATAACTAAAATTGTGAGCAGTATTGCTCACGACTTTAATACCGCTTAAAAATATGAACATTTGTGATAAAATCCCTGGTAGCCTGGTAATACCCCACTTGCAAATCATGATGCCATGGAACAAAATTCTGGTGATCTATGGTGTTATTGGGATCAGTATATATCAAGTATTTAGCTTGAGGTTTGATGCACGAGATGGTCAATGGGGGAAAAAGTGTGATTTTAGTTATTTGGCGAACACAAATTTGTTGTGAATAATGCCAAGTGTTAGTAGATTTCGCAACCCCAGATATTTGAAACTTCATTTGTGATTGGCACTTATGGTAATTCAACAGCATTGATCAGGTCAGTAGAGTAGTACCATACATCAATGCCGCAAAAGCCCTTGTACATGATGTGCTAAAATGATTTCGAATTCGTATGTATGCCATTCCAGATATACAGAAACCAGCAAGAGTAACAAAATCATCAAATTTAACAATGTAAAATATTTTTTTTATCAAGGTTTGATACATAGCCTACACTTTTTACGTTTCGCGAGACCTTTGTTCACGGATCGTGGGATATTTTATTCACGATTTGCGGCGATATCATTAACGGTTCGCGTATATTCACATTTCGCGATTCACGGTTCGCGGATAATTCACGACTTGCGGCAGATTCACGTTTGGGTCGTTAACAGATGCTTATAAATTGTTCACCGCGGAGTCGCAATTTCAGAAGAGTAAAAACTTGCCATTACTCTAATGAACATTATTTCAAAAGTAATGGAAGATATTAGGAACCATAACTTGTCAAGACACAACATGAACTTGCAAGTCACTATCATAAATAAAAGCCCCCCCCCCCCGCCCCCCACACACACACACACACAAAGAAAGGTGTTCAAATTGGTGCGGAGATTTCGGGCTATTGGGTGCTTGACCAATAAGAACGCCGGTCATTCTGGTTGACCCAGAAATGTGAGGATCATTCAAGACACTGGTCATCTTTATCGATCATTCATTCAATCAATTATCATGTATTTTGACATTCTCAGCGCAGATGTGTGTTACTTTATTGTTTTTTTTAATACGCTTTACTGCATCTGCGATCATTGAAAGTCATTTTGAACACATAATGTACTGTTACCTTATGTTCCTATTTTGACCAACTTCCGGAAACCCCATTTTAGCCAGACCTTGTATGTGGCAACGAAACGGCCAATATGAGTTCTGCATAGTGGGGGCATATGATACTGATGTCTCCCTCTCGTTCTATCGGTGCCTGAAATGGTTAAGAAGATAGTGCATGTACTGGTCATGTTTGGTTGTCAATAAATGTCTGGATTTCCATTGTGACTTAATTGTTTTTTGAAAGGTACTTCTTGGCTCATACACTAGAATGTGCGGCAAGGCTCAGAAAAATAATTGGACCATTTGTATTTGACATGAACGGATGTCCCGAAAGTTTGGCAATCAATTTAACTAATTTTAACATTAGATGCATGATAACTGCATTGAAATGCTTCGAAATCCAACACGTACATGTATGCATCAGACAGCGAACCAAATGTAGAACAACCACTTGTTCTTGCGGAAATTCTCGGCGAATCTGTTGCATTATGATAAGTACCGGGTCTGCTTTGTTCGGGTTTATCGATGGGACATGATGATTTCGCCATCAGAAGGGTGAAATTCTGTTTGCGACATGAGAAGAGCCCATGATCTGTCTCAATGGATGGAAATATAATTGAATCAAAATCATTAATCGCAGACAAAATAAGTTATTTATTATAATTTATGAAAAATAAAACAGTGCGTTTTCTTCTAATTAACAGCACTCTCGGATTCTTGTATGGTGATTTGTAATGGAGGCCTACCATATCATACCATATTCACTTTACACATTTGTGTTCATTGCTACGAACATTCTACGATAATTTGCTTGTATTTTATCCGAGTTTACTGCTGTATACGGAATGTCGAATGTGTACAATACACGGTGTTTCGGATCAACGATAAAGAAAGGTGACGATTAATAGATTCCGTATTTTGTTCAAGCGCATACATTTTGCCAGTTATATAATTTTGATATGAATGTTGCATCGCATTAAAATGAACATCGCATTTTAGTTTCCATATACCATACTTGTGAAAATACTCGCATTCTTTTGCGGGTACGCTGCACTGTCTAAATGCTTTAGATAATAACCACCAAACGATTACACAAAATACACAGCTGGAAGACCGTCATCTAATGACTTATCTAATACAATGGCCACTTGTTGACAAGATATTGGGGTTATCAAAAACTGATTACCAGTCTTTGATTCGCTGTAAGAGATCATTGAGAAACATAAGAGGATTATCAGACGTGAGTAAACCTCGGATAAGATGATTTTCACACAGGCATAGCGCAGAGTGCTTCGAAAATCTTCTCAACTGCATAATTATCACATGTGCACACGCTCGTTTAATATAGATCTGCGTTTATGAAAAGCAGCTAGCTCTTAGCTGATTGTTCAGGGTTGCCCGGATAGTGTCGTCCATTTGAGGTGAGTATATAATATTTTCCCTAAACAATACAAGCTACAGAATAGTAGGAATGGAAAGTGTTAAGAATATGTCCGGAGGAAATGTTTTGCTGTTTTTTTTATATTTATGAATTAAATTAATATCTCGCCTATTATTCCTCAGTACTCGAGTCTTCTCTCCAGGGTTTTTTTTATGCGCATACGCCTATATCCTATTCTAAGTGCGATTCTAATATGATTCTATTACATCAGCGTTATATCAGCGCGTGTAAAAAATCACTGCCTGTGCAAACAGAGTGACAATATTTGCGACCCCCGCTGTACCACACAAACATCCCTGACATCTGACATTGTGAACTACAGTTCACAGCATAGTAAACGGGCGAAGCCCGCACAATAGCGCGCAACGTATGTCCACCGTGGAATCACTCCCTGCCCGTCACTGCGGGAGACCTCGCAAAACGGAACCAGCTGAAATTAGTGCGTTTTTAGTATATCCGGGCCCGGGGCCCGGACAATAAATAAAAGTTATGAATTCTATCAGTGGCATAATATATTTATAGAGAACCAGTGTATGTAAGAATATAGAATATCGAGAACAAATTACCATATTTTAGGTAATTATTATTTTTCTCTCTTCTATTCATCCAAGTTATAGCAAGATGGTTGAATACGAATCTACAGATTCATTGTATTACGAATAAATCCCCTTGCGACAAATTACATTATCCCTTAGGAGTACTACTAAATACGGGGCGACAATGATAATCCTAGATCTTGAATCGTGACCTCCACAAGCAGGTTCAGTTACACCTAATTTGGCACGGGTGGCTTAACAACAAAAGATGACGATATTGTGAGCAGTGATGGCGCCACCTTATATGGATTGGCTTAGAAGGTCGTTTTCTTTCCACAGAAATTCCGTACACATTTGTTACTCTACTCTCAAATATGGAGCATGGCCATACGTATTCCAACAGATGAATGTATGCAGCTAACTGATTTTCATGCACAAAATCAAGCACAAATTGAAATTTTCTGTTGATGAAATTTTGGAATAATTCATTATGAAAATGAATATGAAATTTTGCAAGAAAAAATCATGAAAACGAATAAAACCATGAAAAGATTTACTACAAATTGGATTATTGGGTTCACGAAGGAAATATGATCTTGATTAAGTGAAACAGCATGAATTCGAGCAGTTCATCCGAACATTGCGGATTTGTTTCGACGATTTGATCATATTATCGGGTCAGTTTATAATTATATTCTGAGATTACCCTAGCTGGTGTCAAGAGTTTTGTAATAGTTGCGTAAATGCAGGACTACTGTTTTGTGCCACCATAATAGGCCTGAACATAACCTAATGAACTTTGCCAGACCTCAAAATTCGCAATTCTTGGTTTAGACAGCATGTGATGATGTTTTATTGTCATTCACCTTAGACAGGCAGCCACTCAGTCGAGTTTCTGTATCACGAGCCGAGAGCTTTACTGCGGACGGTAAGTAAGCCTTCGATACACAATGTCACAAAAACTGCTCTTTTATTGGTACCATTAAAATACCATTAAAATATGTTTAGGCTTATCTGACGCTCATGTGTTATCTCATCGTACTATCGGGTTTATCTGTTAGACATGCTTTATTATGGTGTAGATGACTATTCTATTTATCTTTGGTGTCATTTCGAGGTATTTATACGTGTTTTCTACGCACCTTCACATACAGTTTGCTCAACAATATGTAAGGATTCTGTACCCATAGTCATTATACGTGTAGACGTGGCAGTCATGGCACACACACGTTCCCCCGCTATCCCGATTCGCGTCAACCGCTCCGTGAAGCTACGCTTCGAGAGCAACAAGTACAACCCGACCACGCTCTCGGTCCCCTCCAAGTCGGAGATGAGCCGCTTCGTCGCCGGCCAGAACAAGGCGGAAGAGCTCGTGTTGGACAAGAAACTTCAGTCGTGGTACCGTGAGAAGTCGTTCATCGTCGACAAG
This sequence comes from Terebella lapidaria, assembly GCA_949152475.1. Lineage (NCBI taxonomy): Eukaryota > Metazoa > Annelida > Polychaeta > Terebellida > Terebellidae > Terebella > Terebella lapidaria. Next base: position 53,613,436 of record OX424556.1, read on the forward strand.
ATGAATCGTTACCAGAACGCGACGTACGACACGTTTGTCAGGATTGAGGGAGAACGCAAGGACCTCACACAGGTGCCGGATGTTTTAGACTTGTACCAGGAAGAGACCGCTTCCAATGGGGCTCAGGGAGAAGTTGCTGGAAAAGGCGGGGATAATACAACTTTGGACGGAGCAGCAAAAGGCAGTGGCGAGCCAATGAAAGTATCTACAACAAAAGTTGATGTCACGCCGCTCACTAAAGTGGCCGTCGACGCTGAAGACGTCATGATTTCCAAAAAGGGTAACGTTGTTCCGCTCCCGAGCATTAATGCCCACAAAGAACTAAGGCCATTCACGGAAGGCTCTCGTTTACGCCGTCCGTCCAACGCCTCTGAGGCCAGTGCCTTTCGTCCGAGGACCACCGCGGTTGTTCCACAAACGGCACCGGTAGGTGATGATCCGTCTCCCACGCCTGCGCGCGCATCTGCGCATCCGGAGTCCGCGCATGTACTTGAGCGGTTGCGCAAGGCCAAGTTAACCAGGCTGAGGAAATCGCGGCCGTCGGCGGCTGACGTGGCCTCGTACAAGATGGACAACACCGGCAAGATCCTCTTCTCCGATATTCCTTATAGGAGGTAAAATAACCGAAATGATGACATCAATCTAGCAGTTGGAACATTCAAGATATATGTTGTGATATATACATAAAGTTTTATCTGTATAAGCCAATATGGATATTCATGTGTTTGATCAGGAGAAAGTTTCCTAGCCCTCGGGGACAAAACATGGAGATGTTCGAGAGCAGATTACACAGGGAGGAGTCGGCTCAGGACCGTAACAAGGAGAGGTTCCTGAACCTGTCGAGATCCATCACATTCCTAGGTTGGTCTGCAGCTCACCGTGGCCTGCTATGGATGAAAGTATTTCAATGATGCTTTTATGCACTAACAATACACATATTCACTAAATATGCAGCATGCACCTGTATGTAACTCGTAAATTCTCTTCCTACACAGACGACTCGAAGCAGTGGAGCCCGCTGGGACTAGTGCGGACGATCCGTGCCCAAGACGACAAAGCGTCCCGTGACTCCGAGCGCCCGAAGGCTGGTCTAGGCGTGCTCGACTACATGGTACGGGCCTTCTCCTCCAGACGCCAGGAGCGCCTACTTGAGGGGCTCGACCCTAACTCGGAAGAGGCGCTGCGCCTGTGTCAATACATCCGACTGAAAGAGCCAGAGGAACAACAACAACAACAACAACAACAACAGCTGCTTGGCAAATAATGATCCTCAAAATAGTATATCGATGGGGACTACCGCTCGGGTTTGACCTGGAGTAGGTTCTGATGGTAGGTTTGCCTGCAGTAGACCCGCGGGAAACCTCTAGGCATTGTGGACGCGGAGTGTGCAGTTGAACGTCGGAGAACAGTATCAAAGGTTGCATTCTGTTTGGTTATCATTTCACATGGATGGCTTCTTTGCACATGCTATTTGTATCCTTCAAATTGATACTCCTATACATGTGATCGTGCATTCAGTCAGGTGCACGAGGACTTCATGCAATACGAAAGAACGCATACAAATATATTCCACAAAATATATCGGTACTTGCTGAAAGCATGTGCTGAATGTGAGACATAAATATTTAATTTCGTACATCTATATAACGACGTTACAATGGCATAAAATACATTTCAAATTTAGTACTTGTACATGTATTGATCAGAAAAACACAACAGACACTGCTGACTTGCATGCGTTTAGAGACTCTATATAGTTTGTAATTTTTAATAAACCATGTTGTTAGAAGGTTCTTGGTTAAACAATAGTGACATATCATGTCACACATGGTATTATATAAATTACGCATCAACATAACACTAGCTATATGTGTAGGCATATATATCAGTGAAGTTCCTGCAGGTGGAACATCTGGATTTGCTTGACAAGACGGACACACGAATTCAGAAACTATCGTATCCCGCGATGTCATCTGTTGAAGTCTGGACTGAACTGCTTATCGAAAAGAGGTAATGGTCATTCTTAGATTATAGGCTATAGAACTGTGGTAGATATAGAGGTCACAAAGAAAAAGGTATTCTCAATTGTGATAGCAATGATGGCCAAAGTTCCTTCTGTTTATAATATCTTCTGTTCTTTTTTGTAAATTATTCATTATGTCGATATTGTAAAGTTTTCGATATTTTTGTATCAATACCTACCACTTGCGGATAAGGCCTACTAGTATCTGTTCAAATTATAATGATTATTGCTTGCTGTAGGCCTAATGGGTGAACAATAACCGAGTATTTGACAATTTATTCAAATAAATTTTCTGAATAATAAACTAAGAAAATTTATCATCTGCCAAGAAGTAAGGCTACTGCATTTGCGATTTGAACCTGTGTGCAGGCTTTCCCTATTGGCACATTTCGGTGTAAAAGATAATCAGGTCCCATGTAAAATAGGCCCATATGGGCAAACATTTTTATACGTGGATGGTAGGTCACCCCAGTAATAATTAAGATCGTTGGATTACTGGTAGACATATCCCATCCACAGAGTGTAGAATGACCTCTCATTTGCAACGTGTATTTCTGACAACTTATTTTCCTTTATTATCCCAATACCGTAGTTTTGTTCACTTCGACTGTTTCCTATAAATATGTCTGGGCGGACTTAAATTACTTTGCATTTACACTGTGCAGACTGCATTCTTGCATTACATGTAGAATAAAAATGCAGATTTCAAATGTCGCATGTGTTGTCGCTCAGGCTTTCCATGCCTGACGTTACCTAGAAACGTCAATGACGTGTTAGTTACGTTTCACGTAGCACGTGCGTCATTTTGAACGACAACTCGTAAGGAGAGCGTCAGAAGAAAAGCGTCCTTTTTATGGGAAAGGTGTGAACTGCGGATAAAGATTGGTGAGTAAATTGATAAAATTATGAATGACCGTTAGGGAAAGTAGAGAAAATTATTTCTGTAGACCCCCATGCCCACGCCACGGTAAATCTTATAACTATGATGACGTACGAATGTGGGTAAAAAAACAAATTGTGTTCGTAAACACCCATTCATGATTCATGCCATGACCGGCATGGGATGTGCCATGTGGAGCCGAAGCGAAGGGATGCCCGGATCGGCGGATAGGAGTGGGCCGAGGAGGGGCGGATCCTTAGATTTTTCGCAGATTGCGATGCTAAATGGTAGACCTCTATCATTCCATAACTTGGCATAGACATACTTCACCGGGACTGGCTGGGTGTCAAACGGCAATGTTCTAGGCCTACCGGATTCAGATAGATCTAGATCTAGATCTAAATTTCTATCGCGAAAAATTAAAAAATTTGGCAATCCAACCCAATGTTACATTTAGGTAGTCCTGTCATTTCTCGCACTCTGCATACACATACACTGTACCGCACTCAAAACAATGCCATATGCATATATTACACAATTTTGTGCATTTGCTCGGTTTTGTGGTGGTGCAATCTTTGGAAGTCAATATGTTTTGTGTAAAATACACCCCATTGTGTCTTCTGCCAGTTCTGGCATTGGGATATGGAATGTATTGGCATTCCTATGTACGGTGGCCCTATGCTGCCAAGTAGTTTATAATGAATGAACCAATCCGCCAAGTTTGAATCCCAGAAAGAGTTACCACCGAGTTTGTAAACCAATGCGCCCAGTTTGAATTCAAGCAGAGAGTGTACACTCTCTAATTCAAGAGAGTAGTTTTCAGCGAGTTTGTTAACCGTTACGGGTACGCCGAGTTTTTAGCATGGGTGGAAACGTTTTTAGCTGGTGGAAACCTTCTTAGCATGGCACGAACCTTTCTAGCACGGGATAAACATTTCTAGCATGGCAGAAACCTTCTTAGCACGGCATAAACCTTTTTAGCACGACACAAACCTTTCTAGCATGGCACAATCTTTCTAGCATGGAATAAATATTTCTAGCATGGCAGAAACGTTTTTATCATGGTGAAAACCTTCTTAGCATGGCGAAAACCTTCTTTAGCATGGTGAAAACCTTCTTAGCATGGTGAACACCTTCTTAACACGACATACACTTCCTAGCACGGCACAAACCTTTCTTGAATTCTAGCATGGAATGAACATTTCTAGCATGGCAGAAACGTTTTTATCATGGCGAAAACCTGTTTTAGCATGACAGAAACTTTTTAGCACGGCATGAACCGTGTCAGCATGGCACAAATCTTTCTAGCACGGCACAAACCTTTCTGGCATCGAATAAACATTTCTAGCATGGCAGAAACCTTTCTGGCATGGAATAAACATTTCTAGCACGGCACACACTTTTCTAGCATGGAATGAACATTTCTAGCATGGCGAAAACCTTCTTAGCATGGCATAAACTTTTGAGCGCGCCATGAACTTTCCAGCACAGCACAAACCTTTTTAGCATGGAATAAACATTTCTAGCACGGTGGAAACGGTTTTATTATGGTGGAAACCTTTTTAACATGACGAAAAACTTCCTAGCATGGCAGAATTTTTTTTAGCACGGCATCAACCTTTTCAGCATGGCACAAACCTTTCTAGCATGGAATTAATCTTTCCAGCATGGCGGGAACGTTTATAGCATGGCAAAAACTTTCTTAGCATGGCGAAAACCTTTTTAGCACGGCATAAACCTTTTTTGTAAATATAATAATTTGCGTTCATCACATTTAGAACAGTGATCCGCCTCAGTCGTTGGAGGCGGACCGTTTTAGGAATTTATGAGTAGCGTTCAGCATGGCATTACATTAACATTTATTTCCACCTGCCCCATCGGGCAAGTGAGCGTCAGTTTTCACTTGCCCTGACCAACTTTCACTTGCCCCGACTTTTTGGCTTGTTTGCACGCACTTTTACAGCATGCACGAAATGCCGCGATCACTCTCTTGTCTCATAGTCATTCTTAGTTTGAATTGAGCCTTTGATTTGCCGCTTCCTAATGTCGTTGTTGTTATCATCTCCTTGCCTTAAAAACCCGTATTTTGACAGCAAAATTTGCCGAAAGCCTGACATAATTTAGTTTTTTGCTAGAGCACATCCACTCACAGTCACCATAGTGATACCACAAGATCCGATCTGACACGGGCTGTGACTGGGTGACTGACTTGAGCTCAGCACTCACATTCTGAACAGCTACACGGCCCACTATGGGTGCTTTTTATCACTGCTATGAAACAGATTTGTCCAAAATATATTATATTGTAGATAGATATTTTTCACTTGCCCCATCGGGCAAGCACATTAAAATCCCACTTGCCTGTACCCAATTTTCACTTGCCTCGGGCAATCGGGCAAGTGTTAATGTAATGCCCTGCCGTTGTCGGGGCAGGGGTGGGAGGGTATATCGAGTGTTACGTAACGGAGAGGGGTCCCATGGCCTAGCGTTATGGAACGTTACAAGGTGATGGGTGTAAGTATCAATCTATTACCACCAATAGTCAGATTTTGATGATACCGAAAACAAACGTAAAATAGAACATTTTGGAATAAAAACAAAGCCCGACCAAATAGTTTATCCAAAGACACACTGGCGTCATCAGGGGCAGACAGTGTGTTAAATGTAGTTGTTTCTACTGTACACCTGATGGAATTAGTATACAACTGCCCAACAACCTATGAAAATAATTTAGAAATCTGAAGCAAACCCCATGGGTGTCAAATTTCCCTTTAAAGTCTAACTGAAGTCAGGATCTTATTTTTGAGAGATGATAGAGTGAATCTCACGAATTATTACAGTTCTTACAGTAAGTCAATATCTCGATTATTTATGAAGATATGACAGTTTAAGTAGAAACTTTGTGCTAATCGTTTTGTACCTAATTTAATGAGTATTAATGACGTCACAAGGGCAAAACAAGTTAATTAAGGTAGTGAAACATCTATTTTCAAACATGTACGATGATAATATGACCTTTATTTGGCATGTACTTTATTTGGCATGGGATATAATCAGTATTCAATTTCCAGAATTGGTTGCCAAGGTAACTACATGTATTATCGAGATATGAGTATGACCCATAGCAACAATGGTTCCTAGGGGCCCAACGCCCTGAATATCGAATTAGGTACATCAAAACCGGTGGAAATGTGGACAAGAGCCTTTTCTGAAATCCATTTATAATTTAATCGTCATTTCGCTTACCAGTCACTAGTTGCTATGGGCCGTATGTTCAAGTATGGTTGGCATGGTGACCAGACACATCTTATGGGTGTGGTATATTTTCGATCATTATTGTTATATTCGCATTATTTAGCAATACTATGTACGAATCATTCAGAAAAGAGCGTTAAAAGTAGCTAATTAAAGTAACTTACTCGTGTGATGTCACGAATATATTATAATAGCTAATGAGCTCCATAATTCAAGTACAAATATTTTAAAAACTTGACACAAAAGTGGTAATATCTCGAGAACGGTTAGAGATATTAAGGTTCTGTGAAAGCCAGCATATTACCTTTTGCATTTTTTTATCACACAAAACATCAAAACTAGAAATTCATTTTGACTTGAGTTAGACTTTAAAAAGCGTTACGTAATTTTTGAAGGGTCCATTTCCAGTGAGTAAATCACCGGGAATTTAGCGGTATACGGGGTATAGTCACGTTGACTGGGGAGTACGGTGACGCCGCCACCGTACTCATCGTACTCATCAGCATTTAGAAATGCCTCGTGAGTTCTATTTATTTTGTAATTCCGCAGTTCAATGAAATCTCCGGTATGTAACATATAAGAATGAGCTCAAATATGATCGCGGTTTGTGTTTCTCTCCTCGTAGGCCTAATTGGGAGATAATGACAATTCACTCATGTGTCTCCATGAGTACGGTGACTTCAGACACAGAGCACGGTGAATCATTTTACCATTTGTGCAGAGCACGGTGACTGCCAAATCGCAGGATGTTTGTGGGTTTGTGTCTGCGTGTTTTGCGCGTTGTGGTGATGTGGTCTCAAATTCATGCTTCCTGATACGATAATTACTATTCTTCACAAAATAGGTCTAGCGAATGAATTCGGGAATTTATTCCTATAAAATATTGAAGGAAAAAAAATATGCCCCTGGCCTCTGACTCGAATATTGACTGGGGTCATGTAGCGTTGATCCCACGGGAGAGACCATGATCCAAGCTGGAACAGGTATCCATGGGCGGGTATAGGATTTTGGAAGGGGGGGGAGCAAATTCTTGATCAACAGAGCGGCGAGCGAAGCTAGCCCAGCCCATGTCGGCCGGGGGCCTGGGGTCCGCTCTCCTCCGCTGGTTTATGCATCCCCAATGATTGTTCTATGAATCTCCGTGGACCAATTCACGGCCTTGGAGAGTTTTTGAATGCCTGATCTGGGGTGGATCGAGGGTTCTGAAGGATGGCCAAGATATGAAATGTTGCGAAGCGAGTTGGCGAAGGCCGAGGGTCTGAGGCTCGCTTAACATGCTTAATTAAGGGCCCCAGAAGCTAAAAGGATATGCATGCCCAGGGGTGTTTCTTTCTAGGTTTCCTTTGGTCCATTCCCCATTCCCCCAAGAGTTTTTGCATGGCTAATTCGGAGCAGATCTGGCATTTGAGGGAAGGCCCATTTGTGAAATGTTACTAAGCCAGGTGAAGCGAGCCCCAGTCGACCAGGGTCTGGGGCCCACTCAAGGTCATCCCCAATGATGTGTTCTAGAGCTCTCCTTGGTCCAATATCCATGGCCTTGGAGAGTTTAAGAATACCTGATCTTGGGTGAATTTAGGGTTCTGAAAGAAAGCCAAGATATGAAATGTCGTGAAGCGAGGTGGTGAAGATCGAGGGTCTGGGACCCGCTTGAGGGCCCCAGAAGCTGAAGGGATATGCAGTTGTGTGTTTTATAGGTTTCCTTCGGTCCATTTCCCATCCCCCTAAAGAGTGTTTGCATGGCTGATTCAGGCAAATCTACGATTTTGAGGGAAAGCCTAGTTCTGAAACGTAGTTAAGCAAGTTGAAGCAAGCCCCTGTCGGCCGGGGGTCTGGGGCCCGCTGAAGGACCCCAGATGCTGGCGGTATTCACGTGCCTGATCTCTCCTAGGTCTAACTATCAAGCATTACTTAACACTCATAAATGCATGAGCACTGTAGTTGAAACAAAATATGACATACAATATTACTTGGTTTTGGACCTCATCGAAGGATTGAGTGCATTTGGCCATTCTCTCTCAAATCATTCCCGGCCCCTCAGGGCCGGGTATATGTGATTGTCGTTGACCTCACCCTATGTATCTCCTGTCTTCCGATTTCTCCGGACGACTCTCTTAGATTCAGCATACACTGGTGTGGGTTTCGCAAATTTGCGATAAAACCCGGTACATCCCGTTAAACTGATCGAAGAACACTGCTTGCTTTAATGTATTAATAACAGTAATTGCATGACAATGGAGAGCGCTGTTTTGAATTAGTTTGCGGCTGGTATGCGCAAGTGCAATTACCGAATCTCCTACCAGTTATCTTGGAACTCGCATAAGTCTGACCTGGTTTAATTACTATAATTACCTATATTACTACGCCAACACGTAACCAGTAGAAATATGTTGTATTGCAGCGATGGACAGTGATACATTAGTTGTAATCATTTCAGACAATAGTTTGAAATTCTCTTTCCGAATTGATTTCATTGTATCAGGCCTATTAGGCTACTTCTCTGGATATCACTGGGGATTATTTGTTGGCAATGAGCTTAGTCTATAGCATAATGAATGTGAAGCATGAAAATTGCTTTACAAGCGCGACCGCATTAAATAGCCAAGACCACCGTGAGGAAGCCGAGCTTTTACAGTACACCAGTCGTTGAAATAATTAGCTAATAAAAGCATAATTTTCCTATTTTATATGAACCCTATTATATAATTTTATTATTCACAGGGGCCTAGGGTGCAGAAACTACACATCTATTAATTGTAATAGGCCTAAACGTATTCATCAAATCCTGCCACCTGTTTATGAATATTTAAAGGGAGTGGAAATTCGTTTTTGTGCATCATTCATGATAGGCTGTTATGCCCTATCGATAATTTTCTTGCATATCTACGGGAAGGGGTTAGACCCGACCAGATTGCGGAAAGTGTTAAGAAGATTATAAAGGCGCTTTGTGTATACCCATAGTGATGTTTGGAGGATATTGGTAATGCGGGATTTTAAACTAGAAGGTTCAGAGTTCTGGGCCGACTTATGGAACTGGAATTCAGTGGGATGTTTTTAACAGAGCCCGGCTAGCAATCTTGGTATCTGACAAAGATACAGTACATCTAAATAGACTTGGGGGAGATGAATTGGCTGAGGATGCACACAATTTCAACACAATTTCCCATATCATTTACTTTGATGTGACTGATTGTCTGACTTTCTATATGAACTGCATACATATCGGTATGACTTATTCATATGGAAATAAAATGTGTACCCAAGTTTTATGGGACATCTTCTTACAATGTGAACTCGACATTCAGTATTGTGAGTCCATAGAAAACATGTAAATATAAAAGGGCCGGGTTTTCTGCCATGTTTTTCTGAAAACATGGCGTTATACTTGTTTACTAGTGTGGCGATTTTGCCCAAAGATCACGGCAGGAGTCTTTGCAAAACACTAACCAGTTTTACGGCCTATTTTTAGATCGCTCCCGCTCGGAGCGTGCGTTGCCCAGCAACGCACTGTACTCAATCGCGCCCAGTAAACTATAACAATGGTTTGACCTAGTTTCTCCTCCCGCCTCTTGGCCCGATATATACGCGAGCATTGGCTTGGTCTGTGAGATTGTCCCAGAGCAAGCCAAGAGGCAGGACGAGAGGCTCGCCATGAGCTTTACGTCCCTGTGTCTTGGGTAAGGCCCACACGGGCCCTAGGGACGATTTCCATTGGGGGCCCAGGTGGGGGAGACCGTTGCTGACTCGAGGGCTCACGCCCTGTGGATCACCGGTTTCTTACCACCTGGGGTGGTGTGACACAGGCTCTGGCAGACCGTCGGGCTGGCTCAGAGTTCCATCTCTGTGACAGTGCCTTCGGCGAGGCCGGCCAGCAACATGCCCACGTGTACGGGTTCCGTGGTGCCGCTCCCATGGCATCTCGGGCTCTACATACGGCTACATCACCATAACTATGTAATATGCATGTTGTAGTTAAGGAGTTGATGAAATGCATGTGTTATGTCGAAGTGTATGACGGCCGGACTCGTTCCGGGCTGACTGTACCTGGTTGTAGTGTTCCGTAGAGTAGTGCCGGACGCCCTGTAGCGGGCGCCCGCCGAACTTTACACTAGTATAGAAGGTGAAGGGCATAACGTGCTTTCACTGAGAACGGGTGGGTTGGGTATAGAGTGAATACACTGCTCGCGACATGGGGCCTCAGAAGTTAAAGCTACTTCCCGGTGTAATTTATCTTGAAAACACTTCCTCGCCTCTCTTTTCCCATTTTCCTTCTTTTTCCTAATTATCTTTTTCCTTCTTTTGGGGGGGGGGGGGAGCCCTCTTGGCCCCCCTAAACCCGCCCCTGGTATCCATTCATCAACAGTATTGTACAATATATTAAATAGAAGCAGGGCTAGATGTATGTACACGTGGATGTATAAATCCTTTTCCCACCACATTTTGTGTTGCTGGCCACTTGCACCACGTGGCGGAGCTGTTGTGGCCATTATAACTATTTCATCGGCATGAATGGTCTTGGGTCATAAATGGAACTTATATTTGGAATATATTGTGCTATTTCATCAGCTTATCATCTGCTATTGAAAAAGATATCAGTGTTTTATGTTGTTGTTTATTAATACTTAATTTCCATAATCCGTGACTAAATTGCTGAACTTTCAAAACACGTGAAATAACATTGGTGAAAATATTGTATGGTAATACTGTAGCGATAATTGATGTTATATTCTAGCTGAACTCTGAGCAACTTTTAAGGACCACAGAAAGCCCGATGGCATTACCGATCACAGTCAAGTACTAGTTTGGATGGACAATATACTGTTTGAATGCGAGCTTTTAACAATAGTACACATTGATATGACCCAGTCACCGTGCTCACGCATCAGCGTCACCGTGTTCCCAAACTTTGGTCACTCCAAGTCACCGTGCTCACGCACTGATTTCATTATTTTCCGCATTGACATGAAAATCTCTTTAACCTTCGCGTCTTATTGTTAAAATTCTGCATTTAATTCATAAATACAACACGGTTTAATTTTGACAATAAACGGAAACGCCTACCCGGTACCACTGCAGTGCTTTTGCTTCACATGCAGATTTTGTTTCGCTTGAGGGAGTACGGTGACGCCATCACCGTGCCCAAATGAACACGGTGACGGTAGTCACTGTGCTCCTCAGTTACTGTGACTACCTCGAGGTATATAATGTACCGGTATGTAGACCTGGTTACTCCCATGTGTAATATTCTCAAAAGGCGGGGGGTTTTTTATTGAAAATTATACAGTTGTGTCTATAGACGTGGAATCAATACCCAGTATTAAGTATTCCGAGCAAACAAAACAGGGTCCATTATCCAATCTCATAGTCCGGGGACAGAAAGTCATATCAGGCAAACGATGTTCAATTTTGATAATATGTCAGTACAAAAGATATTGTGTGTGGCATCAAGTTGCTTCCTTTTCTTCAATTTCAGAAGTTAGTATTTCAGCGTTCGAAAGCTGGCGATGACGACGGTGCAGGGACCTAGTCAAGTAGAGATCCTGGACGCCCGGCGGTTCGACCCCCAGGCACAGAAGTCTAAGCGCCATGAGACTGGAACGAGGAACTTCCCCTTCAAGCTCTGGGCGGCCATCAACGCGGACCGAGGCGTGTTCTCCTGGTCGCTAGACGGCTCCAGGATCGCCGTCAACGACGAGCGCTTCGAGAACGAGGTAGCGACCTTGTACCCATACCTCGTCAGGATTCCGTCATTCCTGAACTTCAGGCGGCAGCTCAGGGAGTACAGCTTCGGTTGGTGCTCTAAAGGTGGTGGGAACTACGAGTTTTACCACCCGATGTTCCACAGGAATTCCACGAAGAAAGAACTAGAGAGAATCGTGACGCGAAGGAGAGAAAGAATGGCAATGGAAGCGAACGATGAAATGTTTGACATCATGCCCAAGCCAGACATCCCTCTACCAGCCGGAAGAAACGGTATCATGAAGCTGCCGAAGAGCTACAGAATGAACAGTCGACCACAACCCGTCTACCTCCAACAAGTCATCACAGACAAGAATGCATTGAACAAGAACGTTTATATCATAGCGAAGCCTGTAGCGGCAGATAACTCTATTGATGCCACGATGATACCAAACAGCACATACATGGCGGCGCCCAGAACAGCTCAAGTGTTTCCCCAGGCTGTCCCTGTGGCTCCAGGACCTCCACTACTCCAAGTTCACCCGCCGCCTCTGATGGTGCACCAGTCAGGCGACGACATGTTCCACCCGATTGATCAGCCTCATCCAGAGCCCGAATCGTCGGAGGAGAGGCATCAGGTCCTCCGGCCTCAGCCCACGAGAGTGGACGTCCAGGACGGCTACACTGAGGTCGGGGTGGGCTCTGGCGAACCGACTTTCGAACCTGAGGAGAGGAGCTGCAGTCATGACGTTGGAGAACCCTCGGAGGACGTGGGCGAGCACTTCAGCTACACTCAACAATCGTCTTCCCCGAAGCGTATGGACATGCACATGGGACCAGTGCACTACAGCGACTCCAACGACGCCAACGACGCCTGGATGACACAGAACAACTCGAATGACGGTTACTATCAGGGATTTGGCCACCCGCCGCGCATGTCCTACGACAATTCCATGTATTCAATGGCTAACTCTGGTTCTTTGTCTGGAGGGTCCGTCCAAGCCAGCTACTCCCAAAGTCAATGCTGGCAGCCCTATCCCCAGGGTTACATGACGAACAACATGCCGATGTTTCCGCCATATTACCCACCAGTGCCCGTGCCACCGATGCCAACCTCCGGAGACCTTCTCCAGGCGCCCGCCGTCCCGCCGGCGACCTCGAGTGGTCTATCGGTCCAGCAGCCGGCGGTACAGAGCAGCAGCTCCTACATCCCGGTAGTGTACGCCTGGTTGCCGACACAGGGAGGCCCCGCCGCCAATCCCGTACCTGAGACCAGTGAGAGCGGTCCCGAGCAACCTCCTATCTCGGCGCCAGTGCCTGACAGACTCTCACAGGACGTCAAGGACGACACAGCTGACGTCTCCGACACCACCGACATCCCTCAGGGCGCAGATGATAAAACCTGCACTGACATTGTGAACGAGTGTTGACTTATAAACCTGGGTAATCGAATATGTGTACTGTACGAATGGCGTGTCTACGTTTCTTTCTTTTTTTTTTTTTTTTTTTTTTTGTAGGGGGTGGGGGTGAGGATGGGAGCATGGTGTCTGTGCATACGTTTTGGTACATAGTAGCTTGTATTGACTCTTGTTGGCGTTAAGTTTTCAAGTTAGCATAATAACAAATTAACAATTCATTCAATTGAAGTCTTTCATGCATGTGTATACAAAAGTAATGCTTAAGTTACATAATTATACTACCTGCACTAGTACTTTACGGAAGGCGTGTCATGTACAGGATGATGAAAAACTTAAATAAACAATAATATGTTTGTATATATATAATCCAGTAGGCGTACTTTAGCAATCTGTTGAATAAGTAAGTATTTAATGCAGTCTCCAGCAATTAAGTACACTCTTTCAACTAATTAGTATTTATTGCACAAATAGGCAAATTTTATGTGGTGTAATCACACAAGTTGTGTATTTATTATTATTAATGCAAAAATAAAATATTTCGTTGTTTTATAAGCTTTCATTTTTGACATTTGTGCACAGACGTATGATGAATCAAACCGCAGTACACATTCAAAAACACATTAATTTAACAAAATGCATGCAATATAAATTTTATATATATATATATATATATATATATATATATATATATATATATATATATATATACATTTTGTACATAGGTTAACAAATCATTGTCATTAAAAACAACTTTCTCAAGCTGATGAGGCACAATATGTCGTATTATTTGAGATTTTAATCGAACAAACACATGTAGGCCTAAGACTACTAGTATATAGTTTACTGAATGACTGTCATTGTTGACAGTTCAGCATATCCACATCTAGATACTAGTAGTTATATCAGACAATGTAAACATAATTATTGTCTATTATATCACAGAACGGTGACTGGATGGTGGACAAATATTGATAAAATATTACTACGAAATCAAATCAAATCAATTTATTTCGACAGCATAAAAACAAACAAACACACAAATACATGATGTCGGGTCTCCACATAGCCAGTGGCTGTCTTACTGTGGAGCCCTAAATAAAGTAATTTTACAATATAACATAAAATGTGTGTTCTGACTTGCGGGTGGGCGAAATTACTGTACAATGAACATTCACGAAGGTACAAGTAACATCTACCCACTATAAACGCATCCAATGCATACCCATAAGCAGACAAACCCGCTCATTTTGGCACAAAAGAAATACGATGGGCAGGGTGTTTATATATGATATAGGACGGAAAGGTTGTGAAAGATGCTGTTTCATGGGTGACCCTGAATGGCACGACGGGACTATTTATGTGACGCTGGCTTGTGCCGTACACAGACTGACAAACTAGAGGACGGCCACAACGAGGACATGTTCCCTCGTCCATAGTCAGACGAGGTTCCAGCGATACTCTCCGGAAAGGGAGCAGACCTCCGGACTCACGGGCACGTGACAACATGGTTTTCGTGTTTCGGATCCGCACATAGTGGTCAAGTTCAGCTTTCGCGAATCTCAGCGCATGTTGCAGATGCTCCCTGTCCTCTTTCAGCTGTTCAATGGTGCACTTATGTTCTTTAACTCTTTGTTTTTCACCCAGTACTGCTGTTTGAGGTTGGACATTTCACGTTCTCCTAGTTTTTCCAGTTCCACAATTCGTCTCCCCAGTGTCTCTATGTCGTCTTCAGGATTCAGTCCGACCTTCTCTTTCATGTGGTTGATTTTCCGGTTGATGGTCTCGGTTTGTTTCTCTAATTGTTCCAATTGCTCGCTTTTCCTTTGGATCTCGTCCTCTAGGTCCGTGACCCTGACTTTGACGACTGTGTCGTCCGCTGTCTCTGGGGATGTCGGAGCGGAAGACTTAGTGGGATGGCTGTGTTCAAGCTCACTCACTCTGTTCATGTTCTTCAACATCTCATGGTTCTGCTCGTTCAGTAATCCCAGGTACTGTGAGTTTCTCATCATCAGTTTTTCTACCTGTTCCATGGATGTTCTGTTTCTCTCTTCCAGTTTTTCAAAGCGATCACCATGATACCTCTCAATCGCTTCCTTTTCATCCTTCAGTGATTCGTAGCTTTGTTTCATTTCTGTATAGTCTGATTTGATAGCTAAACACGGCTCTAAGTATCCAACTTAAGCGTCCAAGTCCTCTGTTGGAATATGCTCTCTCAGGAGACTCTTCAAATAGGAATAAATGGTCGACATTTCACAGGTACTAGTATGTCGTTCGTCGGTTGCTCATTTTACTATTATTTAACTGGTAGTATTTCTTATTTCTCTACTGCATGTAGAGGACCATAGTTACGACCTACTTTTCATGTGGTCTCGTGCGGATATCATGTTTGTAATTATGTAAACAGTTGGTATATGGACGGTGGTACTTGTTTGATTAAGAAAGTGTGACGAATCGGGTTCGTCCCGATCAGCCCCATGTCTTTGTATAGTGTTCGTTAGTGTTGTGCTTGAACATCACAAACCAGTCCGAATTCGATTTATCCAAATTTATTAGGATGATTAGTTCGATGGTACAATCACGACCACATTCGCTGCTTCCCGTACTATAGTCCTCTCTTCTTATGAACACTTGAAATATCCTTGTTGAAATATCCTTGTTACAATATATTTTCTTCTCTGTAAGATTTCTCGATATATGTCCGCTTACGTGGACTCTCTAATACCAACTACGATAAGAGCGCAGGGGGGTGTCTGCAGGCATGGGTCAATTAGGTTGGATTTTTAATTAATTAAATTACAATTAAATTATAAATCATACGATTAAATTACAATTAACATATTTCATCAAGTTAATTAATTAAATTACAATTAAATGACACATTTAATTAACTAAATTAACAATTACTTTCTGCATTACTGAATGTTCTGATTAACAGTTCTCTCGTTAAAAAATGTGGATTAACAACCTTAAAAAGTATGTAATGTATGCATGCAGTATGTGTCCCTGCTTTTTTAGTAAGATTATATTTCCAATAAAAGGGCAGTTTTGGATAGAAATACAAATATAAATATTTCCATGTGCTATATCTACCAGTCCCGTAAATCTTATTGTTTTTGTTTAGTATCTGCGCAGAACATTTTGAAAATGCAAAGATTTTGAAAAATATGTCTGTGTCATATCTTGATTGCATATTTTGTGTATTTTTGTTTTGTACCTCTGACCACAGTTCCAAAGTTTTTCAATAGTCAATCTATTGGACAATTTGGATAAAGGCATTAAAAAAAGTTCCCTCGTATATTTGCTGAAGGCTCGAAAATTTACATATGCACATACTGAACTTCAAATATATGTAGTAAACTTATAAGAGATGAAGCCAATGTACCGGCCACATCTATTATATATACCTTTTTCCATAGGGTTCAGATGTTTGTGTGATGCTTTATGATATAATCTCTAGCATCTCTACAGGATCTCTCATGTCAGTTCAATATACTGTCCAGATATATATTACACAACCACACCACTGACTGTTAGTACTGGCATTTGGCCTGACAACCTTGGCCAATTAACCATTGTCTATGATCATTGACTTTTCTACCTTCGAATCCGGGTTTGAGATTCTAAGGAGATTATATCACCCAGTTTCGAGGGGAAGGGGTCCATTCATTAAGGAAGCCCTCATTGTGTGTGTGAGGGGGGGGGGTAGATTTTGTCTGGCCACCACTAACAATGTGAACTATCAAATGTATAGTTGATGCTGAGAAACTGCTAGTTAATTGTGATTTAATTGCATTAAATGATCTCAATTAAACATATTCAGCAATTGAATTAAATTAAATTAACCCCAAAATGGAATTTAATTAATCAAATTAAATTAAATTAATTGAGTTAATTAAATTAATCAATTAACAATAAAAAATTGAATTAACCCATGCCTGGGTGTCTGCAAGTTTCCCGCTTCGCGGGGCGGAAGTTGTGTGTGATTCGTCAGAAGTGATGTCATGTCTGAGATCATGTGAAGTTGATGTCTGGGAGTATGCTGATTGGCACGATGTGCATGTTCTGATCACGTGTGCGTGAAGGATGCGGTGGATGTTGTGCAGTGTCCAGGTGACGTAAGCTGTGAATGTGGACTGTATTGATTTTGTGACATGTATGTGGAGTGAGAGAACATGTAAGGGAGGGTTCGGGTGGCTGTCATAAATTTCTACATAACACCCCTCCACTAAATTACGCCCTCGGAATTTACCCTACTCGAAACTTAACAGTCCAAAAATCTTAACATGATAAGCTAAAAGTCCAAGAGGAAAACATATTCACCTCACGAGACAATGAGAAAGCAATGAGTACCATAAAATTTCTAACTGTCAAAATAAAGTCATCCGTCAGTCAGTCAGCAGTCACTAGGATGATATGAACACATAGAACAAATACGTACATCACAACGACAGATAAGTAGTAAACACATGAAACAAACATATAAGAATCAACGACATATAAATCACGGAATATTTCCTCGACGTTCCAGAGTGGAACGGAGCTTACTAGAGTTTGTTCCTGAAAGAATTCAGGCAAAGTCCGACATGACATATATGGATCATGAATACGACATTTTATCAACACATATTATGAGGTTGAAGGTCTAATTCATGGTCACAAGAATATTTAGCAAATATAATTTCCTATAAGTTCACAATTGATTTCTAATCTTTAATCTCAGTATTAAGTGAGATATTAGCAATAATTTGTCTCATTTTAAAGCATCGTCCTATGAGAATTTAACATGGGAAAATCCTATTTGGGCCAATATGGCCCACTACGGGCCATTCAAGAGCAACGAAACTTATGTACATCACTGGGGTACATATTAGGACTCTAATGCATCAATTAGAAACAAAGTTACTATACAAATTCTGAGATAACGACCGTCAAAATCCAAAATTGACCAGCCATTTTGCCAAAATTGAAAGTCTAAAAACTAAAAAAAAAATACGTCCCTCTCGAAATACTTTTAGGCATTTTTGTGCAAAATTTCAGTAAGATTCAAACAAAAACTTCAAAAGTAAAAATGTAGGTGGATGACGACAGGTTACGACGGACGACGGACGCCACAGCAATAGGTTTTTGGTCCAAAAGTTTTGTAACTCAAAAACCAATGAGACACTAGGGAGTTTAAGCTACACGTTTTATGGGTACGGGTACGGGTGTCTCCACAGCGACTAGGAAATAACGTCAAACTAACTGTATGACGTTTTACTAGCTA
This sequence comes from Terebella lapidaria, assembly GCA_949152475.1. Classification (NCBI taxonomy): domain Eukaryota; kingdom Metazoa; phylum Annelida; class Polychaeta; order Terebellida; family Terebellidae; genus Terebella; species Terebella lapidaria. The sequence continues at coordinate 53,631,951 of OX424556.1, forward strand.
CCCGTTTCATACGGGTAGGCCTTCAGCCGGTTTCACGTCACATGTGTTGAACGCATGTGCCACATACATGTAATTGACCCGTCCCAGACCTCAACCAATTTATGAAGGTGACCGTGGCTTATGAAAACTCGGAAAACAACTGAGCAGACATATGCCATTGGATCTGAACCATGGAATTTGTTGCTAGACGTACTGTAAGGGTTGAATTTATTCCATCGTTGGTTATAGTTGTAATATGCTGCTCCCATATCATATATACATTACAATAAAATATAAACTTTTCAGTAGAATTCGATGTTTTCATGACAAAAAAAAAAAAACAGAGAGCAAAATGGTCTGCTGTGGAGGAGACTTGTGCTTTTTTACGAATTCTTGCAAGAGCCATGCACTATTTTTTTTTACCCACTGTTTTTATCTGCTGTTGATAATTATGGCGTCAGAAACTTACTAGTAACAGCGATGGATGGAGAAAAATAAATAATCGGGTTTTTAAAATATATATTTGAACCAAGTGAGTTATAAATGATAGCAACGATATTTTCAAGAAATATGCATCTTGGTGCCACGTGCGTGCTCTAGAGTACGTGGTGACTCCTATGGTTGGCCAAACGTGTCATAAATAGCTAACGTAACGGCGGGTCCCCAAAAATGACTAAAGGCTCGGCCTAGATCGCAGAGACTTGTGCCAAGATAAACCCATCTGGCACTCGAAACAATGCCATATGCATATAAGGACCTACATCTACTGTACCCGTTACAATGTAGGCTACCGGTATGAACGTGTAGCTTAAAGGAATTTATATGTTACCTGTACATGTCACGTCATTACGTTCTATGACGTTTTTCTACCCGTACCCGTACCCGTAAAACGTGTAGCTTAAACTCCCTATTGACCTGGTAAGGGAAGATCAAAATTGAAATCCACAGTGAGTAATATATTGGTGATATTTTTTTGCAGCTCAGATACATAGGTTCCACAACATTGCTAAAATAATCATCTGCAACTTCAGGTTGTTTGTACAGGTTACAAAGAGCCATTTTTTATTATTGATAACTATGGCAACATCACAACTCTGCCATTTTCATTCATGTTGACTTCGCATTCTCGTTGGAGAGACAAGAGTTTCGCCTTGATCAGACCGATAATAAAGGTCTCTCACCTCAGGCCCCTAATGGACACAAATCCATAGTGTCTGCCGAACTTTGTTCGGTGAATACAATTATACATAGCGATCGGACACAGAAATGAGCAGTACTACCAAGAAAACACAGGAAAAAAAGTCACAACGAGGAAAACAAAAAGAACACAAGTAACACGGAAACAACGATCGGTTTCGGGATCTTCTATTATCTCTCTTTCTTTTTGCAAATGCAATTGTTGTTTTTGGTTTTGCAATCTGTCTTTCCTTTTGAGTTCCCAAATTCGTCTTTCCAATGTCTCGATGTCATCTTCAGGAGTCAATCCGATTTGCTTTTTCATACGGTTGATAGCTTCTTTGGCGCCGCTGACCTCCATCTTTAAATTTTCTAATTTTTCTTCTTTTTTGTTAAGCTTTGTCTGTAGGTGCTCGGCGTGGGCTTTGAAACTGAAGACTGGATCGTTCGCTCTTTCCGAGTCTGCTTTGGTGGTGCACTGAACAGCTCTGCGCATGTACTTCAAAATCTCCTGATTCTGCTCGTCCAGTAATCGCAGTTGCTCTGAATTCTTTTCCGTCAGTTTTTCAACACGTCCCCTCAAGGCTCTGTTCTCCTCCTCGAGTTGAGCATAACACCAATCCTGTTCTTCCTTCTCACAACGATCCATAGTCATGTCCCAGTTCGCATGAGTTCGGTAAACCAGATTTTATCACTATACACGGCTCCAAGTATGCACCTAAAGCATGCAGTTCTTAAGTTGGAATGCGTTCTCTCAGGAGACGTTTCAAATATGAATGAACTTTGGACATTTTACAGATATATGCGGTTGCTGAGCAGCTATCTCTCTCTCTTTCTCTATCTCTTCTGTCCCTATTTATAATATTGAGTGTTTCGTTACATTACAGGAAATCACTTATCATTGTTCAGCATATCAAAGTTCAAGTGCTCCTACACGGTTATCATGTTCACGAGTGTTTAACCAGCCGCACAAATTTCTTATCACGAAAGAGACATTTTCATCTTTGGTTTAAAGTAGCTTTGTTAATCATCTAGTCGAAAGCGATATCTGCAGGGGTTTGGAGGGGGGGGGGACGGGGGTATGTGTCAACTGCTTTAGATGCTACATTCAATATGGGCTTTTTTAGTTTGTGATTTTTTAGCAATAGGCAACGGTAGATAATCATAACCGTGAGATTTGTTGCGATGTGATATTGGTATTGATCAGTGATAGTGTAGTATTTTTAGAGACTGTGACGACCCGGACCCTTCCCCCTGCACTTCATGTATGCACTATATACAATAAAACCACACCGCGGGCGTGGCTCGGATGATCACGTGACACCCAGCCAATCACAATACAAGCCGCACCTATCACACCACCACACGACCTTCACCCTGCACTCAGACAAAGACTTGGCCGGAAAACACATGAACTTATACACACAGTGACGTGCCCCCTTGTTCAGTGTGTTGTAGCCGTCCACGGAGGTGGATGCGAAGTTTCTGACAAGAAGATGATATCTTAGTTAACGGAGATAGCGGACTGACCTAACGGCGACGACCCAAGGATTGTGAAGGACATAGATCTGGGATTAACGAACTGATTAGCATTGTGTTTGGATTAGCCATGATCGTGCCAGTTCATCATTCGCGCCTTGCTGATATCTGTCGTGCCTGAAGGAAGATCTTATGCCAACTACACAGCGCTCTTGGTTGAATTACGATCGTGCTAAAGGTCAAAATAGGCCACATTTCGTCACAATAGCAATGTATATAGGTCATCAATGACATTCAAATATCAGTCAGTCAGTCATTATCTGTCAGAGTAAGTCCCTATCAATCAGTCCATGTCATGTCACTCACCACTGTTTTTTCTTCTTTCCCACGCAAATCTGCGCCTGACTCTCGGCTTCGTTGACGTTGCCATGGCTTGCGTGGGTTGGGACACAGTCAGCGCGTTCACGAATTTCGTTGGAACCGCAGTGTCCTTCAGTCTATGGGAACCAGGAACAAATCCAACAGACTTGCGAATAAAAGGATTCGTTAGAAAACAGGTGTCTTCGAAATGTTCCTGGCACAAATTGGATGTTAGCTTCACACGAGATGCCGGCCGGTTGAGTCGATCCAGCCGCCTGGCGCGATGTTTAGATTCTTTTGGGAACGAGTGAAAACTCACTCCAGATCCCGATCCATTAGAACATCCGTACACAAACAATACACCATCGTTCCAGTGTTAAATCAGCTGCCTCCTAAAACAGGCAATATGTTGTTTTTTTTTAAAACTATATTTCAAATGAAACATGCGAAAATAAATGAATGAGACGTACCAGCTCAAATGTTATAACTACAATCAGTGCTTTGGGAAATTTTTCTCATTTAAACAGGTGGTTCACGCGGAAAATGCATCCATCACACGCAGATGTAAACAAAGAATTAAATTGCAAAACAGACCGACAATTCCATGCACACCACTGTATATCACTGAATATTTTCTCATAACTACACTTTATATGCAGATACAAACCGGAAAATGTACTCGATATGGACTTTTCAGTGCAATTTGGGCATTTGTTTGACATTCGGGTTTGATGGATACACTTCGTTTGTTTATATACAAAACCATGAAAACTGGCATGAAGAAAATGGCATGACGTGTTAAAACGGATGAAAAGACAACTCGGACGGACTGTAATCGTCAAAATCAATGTGTACATATTTTGTTATCTGATGAGTTGCACTGAAAATTAGTTTTGAAAAAAATTATTGCATGCATTCAAAGGCAGTTGCTTCAACGATAACTACTAGTACTTCCGGAAGTGAAAAATACAGGCTTTTCACTTCCGGAAGTGAAAAATACAGGTGAAAAAGCAGCGAAATTCGCACGTATAAAACAGCTTGTGAAGAGCCTCAAATATGGCGGTAAAACTGCAAACGGGTTTGTTTGGCAAAGATTACGTCACAGCATTCGGAACTTATGGAAATTGCCGAACAGTATAAAACCAGAACGACAAGTGCGGTAGCTCACACTTGGCAATCATAATATATATATATATACATATTTTTTAAATTCAAAAGACAACATGCATCACATATTTATATATTTCGGTGAGCAAGCCATTGTCATTAAAAACAAATTTCTCAAGTTACTGAGGCACAATATGTTGAATTACCTCCGATCTTAAGCAATCAAATAAGGGTATACCAGTTATACCAAAGGACGAGTTACTGAAGGACTGTCATTGTTGACAGTTCAGCATATATCTACATCTAGATAATTGTATCAGACAATGGCTTCTACAGGTGAGCGACTAGTTACTGCGCCGTACCAATTACTGCGATTTTTTTGTTAACATCACAACGAGGCCGTTTGTTTACGTCACCAATGAAAGCGTTTGATAGCAAACGAGCTTGTTTACATAAGCAGAAGTTGATGGACGCACAACGTCCTGGCTTCCTCGCACTCAGCCAGCATGTCATCGAGGAAAGGTGGTAGTAAAACATGTTTTTCATCAAATAAGACATGGTAGAAACGGGGGTTTAGCATTTAAGCGTGAAATAATGGTGAATTTGTCCACAAAACCTGTTCGAAACCATGCGCAGTGTGAACAGTCAAGTCTTAAACACCGACCTCAATTTTGTTGTTGTCATAAATCGAGCATTGCAATGAATGTTGTGATAATAACCGTTTTCGTGTGTTTATTTTTACAGAGAAGGAAAAAGGGGGGAAAATATGCCCCAGATGCGTTGGAACGTGCTCTGGTGGAAGTGACAAGTGGGAGGATGACAAGCCCAAAGGCCATGACCATTTTCGTGTGTTTATTTTTATAGAGAAGGAAAAGAAGGGGAAAAAATATGCCCCAGATGCGTTGGAACGTGCTCTGGTGGAAGTGACAAGTGGGAGGATGACAAGCCCACAGGCCATGATGGAATTTAGCATTCCAGAAAGCACACTCCGTGCACACATTGCCAAAAAGTAATGTATCTATAGACACAACCAGTTGCTTTTAGTGTATGGATTACAAGGTCAAAACATTTTTACAGTCATGCTATTTTGAAATAACATTAATTCCAGCAAATTTTATGTTGAAATCGAAGTCGTTGTCTCAACATAATAACTTTCAAATATCATAGATTGATGTCAGAATTTTTCTTTAAATATAAAGTTTCTCATACGTATGTATTTACACATATGTTTTATTGTAATAAATCAAATTGTTGACAAAAATACTTTCGAAATGAATTTGTATCTTCACACAAAAAAATCTATGAATATTCTGTCATAGGGAGATGTATTCGAATAATAAGATTTGAGATGTGACATATTTTAGGAATATTTTTCAACAGGCATAACACTGTTTTATAGCGGTTTTCTACAGATCAACTTTACAAAATTGGCACAGCATACTCAATGTTTTCCACTGAAATATATATTAGGAGTAGATTAATATAAAGAGAACTGGTGCTATGATACCATATTATATTATTATATCCTATTACTTATTTGACATGAACAATACTTTCCCTGAAATTGACAACAGGTATCCCCTGCGAAATCCGGGCCCCCCTAGAGTGTTGAGTGATGGCGAGGAGGAGGCTCTGGTGGGGTACATAACCCACATGGGAGAGCATGGGTACCCCGCAAGGCGAAGTGATATGCGCCTCATCATCAGGGACATGGTGACGAGAGATGGAAGGAGCACATCCTTTAACCTAGACGTAGGTCCAAGTGACAAGTGGTTCAGGCAGTTTCTGGCCAGGCATCCTAGGTTGACTGAGAAGATCCCCCAAACTAGAGACCGTCACATATTTTGTCACTGAAATCAAATGGTTCAGGTGTTTCATGGGAATTTCAGACACTACGGTCACGGCTTTTAACTTTCGACCAGCGCAGATATTCAACTGCGATGAAACCGGTTTCACCGCCAAACAGAAGCTCCGAGAGAAGGCCATTGGTCAGAAAGGCAAAGGTCTCTTTCAGGAACAGGTGTGCATCATTGAAATTGGATATTCAACATTATTGAATCTAAGTAACAATGTACCATGTAAATATGTACACATACACATGAGCTGTATCCGCAATAGGTGCTGACTGTAGACCACGTGACTGCTCACATGTGCGTATCAGCAGCAGGGAAGGTGCTCCCGTCGATGATAATTTTCGAGAAGAGCCTGCCGCAAAGATCCTATGAAGAAGACTGCCCCGATGACTGGATGTATGCCACATCGCCTTCAGGTAGACCACGTAGTTAATGTTTGTGGAGACAACATGCAGATTTATTGAGAATAATCGCAACAATATAGAGATTGATATAGTTGATCACTAATGCAAACATGTATCTGATTTTATTAGGATATATGGACCGGGAACTGTTCAAGACCTGGTTTGAACAGGTCTTTCTACGGCACTGTGGCAGCCGACGACCGGTCTTCTTGCTGATGGACAACCACGATAGCCACGTGACAATTGGCTAATTGACAAGGCTGTCGCCAATCAGGTATGTGGACATCAATTCTATTTAATTATAAAATACAAAATACAATGCTATCCATAGAATGCCAAAGGTATGTGATGATGCCATAACGCTGCATGTAGTCCAGCATTTGTCAGAATTTCGTTTTGCATTTCATTTGCCAAGTGTGGGTTACTCATGGATGCGTTTATTTCTCACGTATGCAGCAATGTCATTCAATATCTTAAAGGTGGAAATACTGACGCTGCCACCCCACACGACGCACGTGTTGCAGCCGCTTGATGTTGGCATCTTCGGACCTCTGAAAAAGAAGTTCACGTCACTGGCCGTCACATTGTGCACTGTGATCAACTCCACAGTCAACCGGGCCAGGATGCCAAAGGTGTGGGCTGCTGCCATCAACGCTGTGTGCAGTCCAGCCTGTGTAAGCAATTCGTTTGCCAAGTGTGGGCTCGTCCCCTTCGATCCGGCAGCCATCGACCGTTCACAACTGAGGCCTAGCTTCATGAGCACACCCCAGAATACCAGTACGGACCACCAGGCACAGGCAGCCGACATTCCAAACGATGACAGAGAGGCGATGGTATAGAGGAGCGGTCATGACCGGTTTTTGTAGTTGAACTCCAACCCGAGGTATAACAAAACGAAACAATGTTTTTCTTGATGGAAAAATTCTCATCTGTACGAAAATCATGGTTGTAGTTACGCAAAAGTGTTCCTCATAGGAGGGCCGTTTCCATGGTAACCTCCTAGATATCTCCTGATCCCGTTTGAACACATATTCAACAATATCTCCAAAAGTATTTGACATACAGACATAAAGTTTGAATCGAAAAGTGCCTTTTAAGGCCTGCGTGTATATTAAACACCTTTTTAAATACACACCGCACTATTTTGTTAAAAATAATGACTTTAGGGTCGGATAAAAACTAAAAAAGGGACTTTTTCAGTTTAGAATCGTTTTTTTTGTTCTTACCAAAAATATGATTCGTCTTTTTACTGCGTATATTCAAGAAGTATAGGTCTATTATATACAGAAGTAATTTAACATTATTTAAGAGACATCATTCTGAATCTCTTGCAAGTAATAATATGTTTTGAAAATAAATTAAACAACTGAATTTTCAGATCAGCCTGCTTTGCGTTTATGTATGTATTTTCACCAGGTAAAATCAATCATTCTAACGTTAGATCTACATGTACATGCAGCATCTCACAGACAACCCAAATTGGTGGAAAATCCAGAATGCAAAATAACTGATATTGATTATTTCCGTCATGGTTATAATCGTTTCCATAACAACAACAAAAACAACAACAAAAACAAATATTCCAATAGGGGGGTTTCATATCACTTTGAATGAAGGTACATGTACGCATTACATGTATGGATTATATGTTTGCGTTGTCATTAACGAATTTGATCTAGACTAAATGGATGTACAGTTGGAACCACCACCAAATAAAATATCAAAATTGGTTGACAGTAATCATTGTCTCATATGTAGCAGGAAATTAGACCTGACAAAGCCTGAATGCACCGATTCCAAACCCACGGACCAAGGACTACGGACTATACTGGAAGCTTCGAATATTCGCAGAGACGATGTATATGAGAGGATTCAATCCCACAGAGACAACATTCGATCAGGAGCAGTATGCATAGCGTATCATAAAACATGCAGGGCTACATATACCAGCAAATTGAACTTGAAGTATGTGGTACCTCCTCATGCAACAGCAACGGAACAGAATGACAGACAAGTCACCGGACCATCTAGAACATTACGGCGTGACGTAATATTCAACATCAAACAAGATTGTTTCATATGCGGCAAGTCACAAAAGCGGAATGAAAAACTGACACAAATTACAAGTGGCTCAGGAGAAAACACCCGCGCTAAGGTGTTGGCAGCAGCAGAGGCCAGAGGAGATGACGCTGTGAAACTGCGCATGCATGCACATGAGGACCTGCAAGCGCATGGGTTTAGGTACCATCGACGATGTTACGCAGCATACATTTCTGAAAGAAACATCGCATCCGCTCAAAGCAAACATGAAAGAAAATCTTCTGATCAGGATCTGGCATTTGAAGAAGTTGTGAATTTTATCAGGATAAATGTGCTTTCAACAAGAAAACATGTGACTACACTGACTACATTGAAGATCAAATATGTAGAGGAACTATCCAAGCGGCATGTCTCTTCTCGTGCCTACTCGTGGAAACTGAAAGAAAAACTCAGATCAAAGTTCGGAGATGAACTAGCTTTCATCAGTCGACAGGGATTATCGGATTTTGTGTGTTCCAGCAAGGTAACGGTTCATGAAGCATTACAAAAGGCACATTGTTTACTTGAAACTGCGGAAAATAAGGACAAACTTCAAGAACAGCAAGACAACTCAACAGAGTTCACCAGCTTCCATGAGAGAAATATTCTGCACACCGCAGCAGGTATATTCCGTAGGGAGTTTGCAGACATCCGTGAAACAAAGGACAGTTATGTTCCGAGCACATCAATTGCAAAGCAGCAGTGCGCAAAGTTTGTTCCCGATATTCTCTACGATTTCGTGATGTGGGTTACTGATGAGAAAGCTTACCAAGACGTCTCCATGCAGTCGGATGGAGACTCCGAGAAGGACGACCTCAACGCAATAGCTATCTCGCACAACATCATCTCGAGTAGTCGCAAGATCCGCACACCTATCACATTGGGACTTGGACTCTACCTGCACCATGAGTTTGGCAGCAAACATCTGGTTGAAGAGGTACATGCCTTGGGTCATTGTGTGTCTTATGATGAGGTCAGGACATTCCTAACGTCGGCAGCCGTTGACCAACAGCAAGAAACATTCTTCATCCCCAGAGGTCTACGCAGAAGTCCTGACACACAAATTGATGGCGCTATAGACAATTTTGACCAAAACGAAGAAACTCTGGATGGAAAGTGCACAACACACGCCATGGCATCCGTTTTGTACAGCCATAGCACAGATGAACCAGGGGATCATGTTCCGTTGACTCGAGTGGGACAGAAAGTGGTGAGAGTCTCTTCCCAGGAAGACGAAATCGAAAGGTAAATATCCCGAGGTTATGTAATGACTACATTAAGTTATAAATTTGGTTTCAACACATGACTACATTAAGTTTCAAATTTGGTTTCAACACAGAATTCTATATTTTTCTACAATGTTTTTGGCATAAATATGAGTAAATGTGGTCATACCAATCCAACCATGTCTATTCGAACGTCAAGTTTGGTGCATTGAATGTAGATATCAATGCTCGAGTAACGTGATATTTCAGAAAGCATCAGACACCCAAATCCTAAAGCTATTTACCCGAAATTGTAAAGTATCATGCAGGGCTCAGGAAAAAATCCTAATTGCAAATACTAGTAACCAAGATGAAAATCCCAAATGTACTTGCCCGCCTCAAATTCTGGACGTCCGGAACTATGAACTTTCTCACTTCAGTAGCTGTTGTTTCTCCAGTTATTTCCAGAAACCACACTGCTCCCAGTGAATTTTTTTTTGGTATGTTGTAATTGTATCCCCCGAACAAAGTTCGGCGGATACTATGGATTTGGCTTCGTCGTCCGCGTCCGCAGAGATTTTCTTGTGAACGCGCTACAGGCCGCAATTCTCACCCGATAACCATTATTTTTTGCAGGCACATATATAATGTTAAGATCCCGACACCAATCGATTTTGGTTGCCGTGGCAACTGAATTGGTCGTTTGGGGACACATTTTGCATTGAAAACAGCCTGTTTGAGACACATGGCTTGTGAACGCGCTACAGGCCGCAATTCTCACCCGATCACCATTATTTTTTGCAGGCACATATATTATGGTAAGATCCCGACACCAATCGATTTTGGTTGCCGTGGCAACTGAATTTGTCGTTTGGGGACACGTTTTGCATTGAAAACAGCCTGTTTGAGACACATGGCTTGTGAACGCTCTACAGATGGCAATTTTTGACAAATCTCGATAATATTTGGAAGTATTGTTGGGAAGGGCTGTCACACGAAACCAATCGTTTTTTAGAATGATCATATAAATATTAATATATTAACAGCCTAACTTATTACAGAATTTTGAAATATCCATTTTGACATGTACGATCATTCCAATAGCCTGTACAATGGAAGGTAATGACACTGGTTTCTTGTTCAGAATGGAGAACTGAAGTTTTCAGTGAAAACAGGACCATATTACTGAATAAGTTAACATTAGTTTTACTAGTTAAGTCTATTATTGTCCACAATAAAAAATAGTTAAGACGAGAAACGTTTATTATTAAGCTCAACAAGGTAAAGGTTTTATCCAGTACAGATTTTATGGGTGTAACTGAATAAGTTAACATTATTTTTACTAGTTAAGTCTATTATTGACCACAATAAAAATAGTTAAGACAAGAAATATTTATTATTAACCTCAACAAGGTAAATGTTTTGTCCAGTACAAATTTCATTGGTGTAACCAAATAAGTTACAATTATTTTCACTAGTTAAGTCTATTATTGACCACAATAAAAATAGTTAAGTCTATTATTGACCACAATAAAAATAGTTAAGATGAGAAATATTTATTATTAAGCTCAACAAGGTGAAAGTATGTCCAGTACAGATTTCATGGGTGTACTGAATAAGTTAACATTATTTTTACTAGTTTAGTGTATTATTGACCACAATAAAAATAGTTAAGACAAGAAATATTTATTATTGGGCTCAACAAGGTAAAGATTCTGTCCAGTAGACATTTTATGTCTGTAACCAAATAAGTTAACATTTTTTTTGCTAGTTAAGTCTATTATTGACCTCAATAAAAATAGTTAAGATGAGAAACAATTATTATTGAGCTCAACAAGGTTAAGGTTTTGTCCGGTAGAAATTTCTGGGTGTAACCGAATAAGTTAACTTTATTTTTACATGTTGAGTCTATTATTGACCACAATGTAAATAGTTAAGACAAGAAATATTTATTATTGGGCTCAACAAGGTGAAGGCTTTGTCCAGTAGAGATTTTATGGCTGTGACCAAATAAGTTAACATTATTTTTTTGCTAGTTAAGTCTATTATTTATCACAATAGCTTTTTATGAAAACATTGATCAACTTTTACTTTGAATTTCAACTTGAGACCATGTTTGGCACAAATTATCAGTTAAAATATAACTTATGGTGAAAAATTCGATCTGGCTCCAATTTCGTCATCTTGAAATGCAGTTTTGGTCAACTTTTACTTTGAATTTCAACTTGAAAGCATGTTTGGCACATATTATAAGTCGAAATATAACTTATGGTGAAAAGTTCGATCTGGCTCCATTTTCGTCATCTTGAAATGCAGTGTTGGTCAATTTTTAGTTTGAATTTCAACTTGAAACCAAGTTTGGCACATATTATGAGTTGAAATATAACTTATGATGAAAAGTTCGATCTGGCTCCAATTTCTTCATCTTGAAATGCAGTTTTGGTAAACTTTTAGCTTTAATTTCAACTTGAAACCAAGCTTGGCACATATTATGAGTTAAAATATAACTTATGACGAAAAGTTCTATCTGGCTCCAATTTCGTCATCTTGAAATGCAGTTTTGATTAACTTTTACTTTGAATTTCAACTTGGAACCATGTTTGGCACATACATGTATTATGAGTCGAAATATAACTTATGGTGAGAAGTTCAATATGGCTCCAATTTCGTCATCTTGAAATGCATTTTTGGTCAAATTTTACTTTGAATTTCAACTTGGAACCAAGTTTGTAAAATATTCTGAGTTGAAATATAAATAGGTGAAAAGATTGATCTATCTGTATTTTCATTATTTTATCAAACATGTCGAATGGAAATTCATATAAAGAGATTTCAGTGGTGATTTTGAATTCGACCTTCAATAACCTCGGAAAATCAGTGCAGCAATTTTGGTGGGGAAAGGAAAACAGTTGTGACTTGAGATTTAACATTTCTCTGGTAATCTTTTTTAGCCCTTGCTCTAGTTTTTCACACTTGACAGTGATATATTTTTGGCAACAAAGATAATAGGGCTACGGGGGATACACCCAAGCGGTCGTAGGCGACCGGAAGCGTCTAGTTTTTACAAATAGCTAACTATTTATTTTAAGGTTATGGCGTAAGTTACTTTTGCTTTGCCAGGTATTATAAACCCACTCAACGACCAGAACCTGAAACTGTATCTGACGGAACATTCTTGCACGTCACATCAGGATGCACAGCTGCACAGAAACGTGATCTCTTATGGCTCCTGATTCGCAACAACAACTCAGACCACCAACAGTGTCCTAGTTGGAGCGGGTTCAATTCTCTCATCACTGATGACAAAATGCCTGTGGCAAAGATTAGGTACACTAATTAAAATTACCTTGAGAGTGTAGCGTTTATGATGGAATCGATACACCCAAATGAATACAATTTGGAGAGGCAACGCAGCTATACAAAATATTCATATTACTAGTGTGTTTATGTTACGTTATATGTTTGCCATGTATAGGTACATGCCATTCATACAAGCACCTCCATCGGATTTCTCTACAATCCTGACTGCACTACAGCGCTTGGTCCACACTGTTGAAACCCTTGGCCAATCCCACATTTTGATCACTGCGGACATGCAAATTTACGCCAAGGCCCAGGAACTCCTTTGGACAAAGCCCCCAACTTTGTACGGCAAGGTCACCATGAGGATAGGAGGAATGCATCTGTCTATGGCCCTGCTTGCGTGTTTTGGCAAAATATATGGAGATGCTGGTCTACTTGCACTCTTGACAGATTCTGGCATCTATGCACCAGCAACAGCGCGCCAAATGCTCCAAGGAAAACAATATGCCCGAAGCATACGTGGCTTAAAGCTGGTGATGGAAGGTCTCTTTCGTCTCTACCTCAAAGCAGTAGACAATTGGTTAATAACCAAAGAAAGAAAAATCATGTCCGGCCGGTTGATTGACAAGTTTCAGCTGCTGCAGACCGCAATGCATGCCAGAAATGTGTCATCCGCATCAGAAATCTCTGAAGACATTGAAGAGAATTGCCTTCACCCAGTGCAAACAGCCATTGAAGAGTTTCGTGTGGTAGGTAGACAGCAGTCTGAGACCTTTGCGTTTTGGGACAACTTCCTGGAAGGTGTAGGAATACTGCTACTCCTGTTGAGAGCAGAGTGAGAAGGAAAATTTGATCTTCACCTTCTTGCAACAGCCGCATCAGTTCCATGGTTCCATGCAGCTGGCAGGAGTACTTATGCCAAATTTGTACCAGTATACATCGCTGAAATGAAAAACCTGGCCACGAAACACCCAGAAAGTTATCAACACCTGTGTGACGGAGGGTTCGTTGTGAGGAGGACAGCCAACCACACTTTCAACTGTGTTGCCACAGACTAAGCGCTGGAACAAACAGTGAACAGAGACGGCAAGAGTAAGTGTGGCGTCATCGGATTAACACTGCGGAAAGGCGCGTTGTCTCGCTGGTTGAAGACCCGCCACATCACAGCCGAATATGTGGAAGCTTTCCGATCTCTGGTGGGAACAACTGAGCAAAAGAAAACGTTTCACCCAGAACTAAGCCAAGCTCACATCACCAGGGACGAACAGGATGTGAACAAGATCGTTGAATCAGCATCGCTTTATCAGAATCCCTTTGACATAGAGTCAGTTCCAGAACAGCTAGTGAATATCGCAAGTGGGCAGGTGGCACCTGAAGAGGTTAGAAAGAGTCTCAACTCATTTCTCTAAGATGGCAAGAAGAAGATGACAACATTTGTTGAGAAGCGTCTGGTGCATGCAACAAAACAGAAAAGCTTTTGGGATCCACAGCCAAAAACAGGTCTCAAAACATTTGCTGACACTAGGAAGAAGCTGACCCTTGAGAAGAAAGAGTTAGTATCTTTTGACTCTGAGGTTCTCTTCAGACGTCTACTCGTTGTGTCAAAAGAGAGAAATGTCAGCCTGGAGAAAGTGCTTGAGCATGAGCTAGCACCGGTGCCACCTGCACTGTTCCACGACGACGGCACAATGAGAAAAACGAGCAAAGCCGAACTGGCTATCAAACTCGAAAGCACATGTGAAGAGGTTCATCCACTGGATGCAGACTCAAGCACAGCTTTCATCATAGATGGAATGGCACTTCTCCAAACACTCCGAGAGTGTAACTTCACAACTTTCGATGACCTAGGCCAGCAAGTTTTGAGGTGCATTATCCGACTGTTCAGTGCTGATCTCGGAGTTATGGCTGTCCACATCATATTCGACAGATATGATAATCCCAACTCCATCAAGAAGTTTGAAAGGCAGCGTCGTGGTGATGACTCAAAACCACATTATGACATCACAGGAGGGCGCCTGGTTCCAAACTACAGATCGTTCATGTCAAGTTCTGGCAATAAGGCAGCACTGGCATTGTTCGTTTCCAACTAAATTGTTGCTGAATGTGCCACTCATCTCAGCGACGAGCAGAGAGTAGTTGTCGCTGGCGGGTTCACTGACGGTCGTATCGTGAAGGACATCAGCAAAGATGGTTGCACTGAAGTAACCCACCTATTCAGCACTCAGGAGGAAGCCGATGGCCGACTGATCCTGCATGCCATCGACCTGTCTACTAAAGTTGAACGAGTAATTGTCCGCAGTGATGACACAGACGTGCTTGTGCTACTGCTGTATTACACCAGTAAAGGCATGATAACTGGATATGTGTATATGCAGGCGGGGCACTTTACCAAGTTCACCAACAGAGAGCGGTACATTCCCATCCATACCATGGTGGAAGATGTTGGACCGGATGTCTGCCAGAATTTGCCAGCTGCACACGCACTAACTGGATGCGATAGCACAAGTAGTTTCTTCAAAATCGGAAAACGCAAGGCATATAACAAACTAGTGAGCCTTGTAAAGGAAGACCCGAAAGCCTTTGAAGATTTTGGCTCGGTAAACAATCTTCAGGAAGACATCAACTCTGCTCGGGCATATACTCTAGCATTGTACAGAAGCAAGCTGTCAGACTGTACAACTCTGAATAGGCTACGGTATGTACTTGCCTCTACAAGCGACACCCCAGCAGCTGGCCTGCCTCCGACAGAAGATGCATTTCAGCAGCACGTGATGAGGGCTCGCTACCAAGCAGCTGTTTGGTGTCAAAGTCATCTTCGATACCCAGTGCTGTGGGAGTTGAATGGCAATGGCTGGACGCTTACTGAACCTGGTGGACTCCAACCTACAATGTATCTCAGTGAGGCTGCGCCGATCGACGCAAGAGACACAACACATCTATACTGCAGTGACAAGAACTGCAGTATCACCAGGAAGTGTCAGTGTCTCCAAGCAGGACTGAAGTGTAAGGAATTCTGTTCTTGCTCAGCAGAATGCTCCAACATCACTGAAATCCTGACAGACACTGATGGCTCTGATGCAGAAAACTAGAAAGTGACACAGAAGCTTGAATAGAACTGGTTTAGCAGTTACATCTATACTTCCTAAAGATGCAAAACTTCTGTCATTCTAAGCCACTTTTCGATTTACCAATATGACTTGGTATACAATGTCAGCATCGTGTCTATCGCCTCATAAATGACTTTCAAAATCTTCATGTTGTTTGCCTCCTTTCATTTTCCCCATGCTTTTCCAGTTATTAGTATTAGTGAAGTACACACATAATAATACGACAGATCTCAGTGATCTGAACAAAATGGCCTTTACAGTTTGTCAATATCATTATCCGTTCAAAAGTTACAGACATTTGAAATTACAATCGCGAAAAAATATCTGTTGAAACATTGCATGGTGAGATTTAAATGTTGCCATGGCAAACAGACATTTTTCTTTCTTTATACCAATAATTGATATATCGGCTCATAAATGTTGCTGTTCATGTATCTAGTGTTTCATGAATGACTTTTGATTTTCATCTTTGTCATTGTCCATTCAGATATACGGATTTCCATTCAATATTCAGGCCCTAGCAACAGTGGTTGCTATGGGTCCTTTCCATAGCAACCATGTATATGGGAGGTATGAGTGTTTCTGATTACATGGACTGATATTATATAAACAGAAACGTATCTCACAAAATGGATAGTCAAATTGTTTATTGATAAGAACACTTGCAGTTTACATCTGATTTCTGGTGTAAATTCCCTTGTTATAAATTTGGATGAATATGTACTTATTTCTTTAACTTCCTTGAATACTTGCAATATACATGGAAATGTTGTAAGTATTTCTTGATTGCCTCAGTTTTCTCTATTTTTTTTTTAATATATCGGCATTTCCAAATTGACACATGTATTGACATTATTACAGGCTTAGACACGTCAGCATCATTCTTGGGAACATGATGTTGTGGTTGCCATAGCAACCAAATGTAAAACCAACCATTATTCTTTCATACTATTAGTGAGCCAATAGTCTTGGCATTTATCGGTGATGTATTCCATGATCGTACCATGTGTGATGTTCTTATATTTTATAATTTGCAAGACCATGCCAATTATGTGTCTTACTTTTAATCGTACATTACCACTCAGTGGTTACTATGGAAACGGCCCGATTACAGTATGAAAAACACAATTGCGGTAACTACAACCATGATTTTCAAAGAAATGAGGAAATTTCCATTAAGAAGACATAGGTTGTGGCTTGTTATACCTCCGGTTGGGGTTGGTCCACTTTTTAAGCCCCTTTTTCATAATTCCCACAGCTCTAGTATTGTGTGTGGACGTTCCGACAAGCCAAACCCCGTCATTGCTGTCAGGAACCTACCTATCGAACTTCGCCCACCCTTCCGAGCGGCGGAGATGATACACGAATTGGAGACCACCCAGTCAAAAAAACGTCGTACCACCATTGATAAAGGACGCCATCTCACAGGGGAGACCTGGGCAAAAATCATTAGGGAGAAAAATGAGGAAGACATTCAGAAGAACGAGGCAGCAGACAAGAGGCGGGAAGAAAGGGAGCTGAAGAAGAGGGAGAAAGAAAGGGCAACAATGAGACCAGTCCGTAACAAGGTCACTGAAGTCAGTGCAAGCGAGTCAGTCAATGCAGGAGGAAGGGGCGGAAGCGGGAGGAAAGTGAAGGAGCTCGCACCTCGCAGACCTCCCATGCCAGATGCAGGTGAAGGCATTGCTGGGCCTTCTGGGGCATGTGCTGCCGCACTGGATTACGACCAGACCGACGACAACAACAGTGTCCCCCCAGGTGAACAGGAATCTCTGTGGGATATGCGGCCATGATGACCCGCCTTCAGACCTGGAGGAAGAGTTTCTGGATGGTGACTTGCGGGTGGAGTCGGTTTCTTGGGTTGCGTGCGACAAGTGCCAGCAGTGGTTTCACAACTCATGTTTGTACATTCCAAGTAACGTCAATATTGGTGTGTATTTGTGCCCAAACTGCAATTGAGGTTTTCCTTGTATTGATGTATTCATATATTTCAACTGTTGTTAATGGTATTCTCAAGTTAGAGTAGTCACATTTTATACATTTTAATTCCATGTCCATGGTTGTTCTATATGTCTACTATTGTAGCTCATGTTACCAGTTTTCACAATGAGACACTGTTACATATGTTTATTCATTTTATCGAAGATCTTCTAGGTTAGACATTGTATATCACATTTACATTTTTATGCCACATATACATAATATTTACATATATATAACATTATACACAACAAGTGCTCTTTATATTATTTAGTTCATTGTAATTCGTTATTAGATCCATGACTTCACCTTTCATGGTGATCAATGACTGTGTTCTCATTCTGTGTGATTGTTTTAAATAAACATTTGGTTTTTTGTGACTGAATTCATGATTACAACCATTCATAGTTCGCAAGACGCCATGCCAGGTCATAATACAATAATTCTTTTCATGTAATAATAATTCTTCTATTTATAATTATCCACATTCATCATCGTGCATTGTTCATCTCTCTCTGACTACATGTAGTTGATTTTTCATTCATCTAGTTTTTCATGGAGTATCACACTGTGTTCAAACTGTTGATTTGTTGAGCATTAATAAACTGAAACGTGCGGAAAAAGTTGACCATGATTTAGGTGCAACTTAAACATGAATTATTTTCGATTTGCATACGTCGGAAATGTTTCAGACGCATCGGAAATGGTTTTAGAGGCATCGAAAATGTTTTAGACGCATCGACAATATTTTAGACGCATCGAGAATAGTTTTAGACGCATCGAAAATATTTTAGATGCATTGAAAATGTTTCAGACGTATCGAAAATAGTTTTAGATGCATCGAAAATATTTTAGACGCATCGAAAATGTTTTAGACGCATCGGAAATAGTTTCAGAAGCATCGAAAATATTTTAGTGGTGTTGAAATTGACTCTAATTTCAATTTCTTCTTTGAATCTTTGCTCGGGAGCAAAACTCAAAATTTTGGCAGATAGAAGCCACCGTATAATACACTGAAGACATCGTTTATATACTTGAAATCACCATTTTAAATGCACCCCCATGTTAAAAGAAAGGGAGGCGTCAGATGCTTATCCCCAGTCAGTCCTTCCGCTTTCCAGCCATATCACAGGTGCTGTGAGTTTTCTCATCATCAGTTTTTCGGCATGTTCCATTGATATGAGGTTCTGTTTCTCTCTTCCAGTTTTTTCAACTGAAGCGTCCAATTCCTCGGTTGGAATATGCTCTCTCGGGAAACTCTTCAAATACGAATAAATGGTCGACATTTCATAGGTACGTTGTTTGTCGGTTGCTCATTTTACTAGTATTTTACTGGTAGTTTATCTTTCCACGACAAACTACTGTATGTTATGGTGTCCGATGGCGGCCATCTCGCAACCTTCGGCTTCATGGTATGTAGGTGAAGATCTGAATACGCGGTATGAAGCGATAACACTTAATTCGAATAGTTTGCGCTCAGGGCTGTTTTGTTACAGCATAAACTAGCCTAGAGCAATTGGCTTTACCCAATTATCGCATTCCTATCCCCGATTGGTCATCGATCGAACTTTCGTTCATTGTAACAAGAGACGAGGAATATGGTTAGCATTAACGTCGACATCTCATTCGACTGACAATGATGAAGAACAGGCTCACTGCTGCAAGACTGCCTGCGTATCTTATACATTTATCAATATTTAAATCCAAATGTCATTTGATGATTTGCCGTAATTTGTTTCAGACTTATAGTATTCTGTCAAAATATAGCCAAGAAAAGTCTGCAATCCTGTTATTTTGTGCTCCGATTATTTTGGGCGAGAATTAGCGGATTTAGGTTCATTTAACCGCATAATGGACCAAATAGTAATTTTTGTTAAACCGAAAAAAGAGAAGATTTTGGTCTACCTATATTATTGTGTCGGAAATTGATTCCAACCCCATTGTGGCAGTGTAAAATACACTTATTCCATCACATACCGAATCAATTTCCGTTACATACTGATAGCCGAGTTAGGGGCCGGTCATTATTTATCAGTTGGGGGGGGGGGGGGGGGTAAAACTGGGGGGGGGGGGGGTCACACTTTCATTTTCAACATTATTGGGGGGGGGGGGGGGGGTCATACTTTTATTTTCGATGGGACTGGGGGGGTCGGAGTTTGAAATTGGGTTATTTTGAGAAAATCTGAATAGTAAAATAGTTAAATAATTAGGTGGAAACAATCCACTCAATATCAGTACATGGACTGATTGGAGTACGCGATGGAATTTCATAACATTTTCAGTAAAACCACAATCTCACTGAAACCGGATCACGCAGAAGACCATTCAGGAACACCAACATCGAGAGATGTTTAAACTGCTGACACTTGTGTATAAGTGTCTCCACAATGAAGGACCCAGCTATCTGAAGGATATGCTAATCATACAACAGCCTAATCGTGTCACAAGGTCATCAAATCATCTCAACTTAATCGTCCCAAGAACATGCCTCTACCTTCGCTTCCCGAAGCTTCTCGGTTGCTGGTCCAAAGCACTGGAATAGCCTGCCCAACACTATCAGACAATCGAACAGTACGGATACATTCCGAAAGTCACTTAAAACTTATCTGTTCTCACAACACTTCGGTGTCTAGTACAATTTTAATAATGTTTTTAAGGAAACATCTGTATCACATTTTTACCTATTCTACTGTCCTGTACAACTGTTCTCTATTAGTATGTATTGTGAAGTGCCCTAGAATGTCACAAATAGGTGCGCTATTTAAATTAATAAATTCAATTCAAATTCAATGCCGCAATCCGTGTGCATCAGGGCTCAAAATTTATAATTTTATCCAAGAGCCAAAGGCTCCTATTTCGCTCCAATTTTTAGGAGCCAATTGGCTTCTAGAAGCATATTTCATTATTACTTTACAGATTTTCATCAGCCAATTGGCTCGAGAGTTCTATTGCCAGGAAGCAAATCTGAAAGTTATGGGCCTATGGCTACCCACAAGTGGCAATTCTGAGCCCTGATGTGCATTGATCAACGCTCATCACTCAGATTGAAAAACTTTGGACCTAACGGAGCAGCACTACAGCTGATCACGGTGCCAGCAAGGACGAACCCAGATCAGCAGGGTCCTGTCACAAACAAACCACGGATCAATCAGTCCATACCACCCTGAGCAACATATCATCCCTTACGATGAACCCGAACTAGCATGTCAGAACCACAGACCGGTTTTCCACTCAAATTTTTGTCAATAAATGAAACCACTGAGGATATTCCCCGAAGACCTCAGGACTATTACAAACCACCATGTAAAAGGCATGGATCTTTCCACACAGAATGGCAAAATAGTCCTGGATCGCCCCGGATGACCCGGGTAGTGAATCTGACTCACATGATTTTGATGGTGACAGAACATTATGAGCCCATCATAGAGCCAACACAGACCTGATTCAAGACCTGATTCACCAATTCTTCCCTGCTCAACAATAATTTGTGGAAGAGCCCTGTATTTTTCACGAGTTCGCTATGGTGTCCAGTCAGACAGTGAGGGTGTTCATGCATTTTTTTCCATTCCATCAAAAATTTCGGAGTCAAGGAATCAACTGAATGATCTTTGACCTATATCTCGAGTGTTTCAAGTGGGCTCCGAAACAATGGCCTGTGTAGTGAAAAAGAAAATGCTAGTATTCAGAGGAAAGTGATCCTAGATTAGATGTCTGAGGCGGAGTTGGGGTTGGAGTGGTTTTGCCCTCAAACACCTGTCATAATTAAGTGTCCATATAGAATATGCATACAAGTAATAATTGTTGTAATGGCGTTCACACTTGAAGCGAAGGAATGATGAATACACGAAGAGCACAAATCATAATATTCACTGACCTCATAGTATCATAAATTTGCGACAAAAGTCACAATTGTTTCAATAGAAATGTAAATAAAGCGTAAAAAGCATTCAAGTATCATATGTTACTGGTGCGTTATAATTGTCATCAATTGTGAAGCATAGCCTCATATTCATACATGGGGATTGGGGGGGTCATACTTTTATTTTGGATCTTTGGTCACAGATTGATTTTCGATATCGGTGGGGGGGGGGGTTAAACTTTGAAAACTCATCTCTCGGAAAAAACATCCAACCCCCCCCCCCCCCACCCAGTAAATAATGACCGGCCCCTTACCATGGCACAAATTACCGTGAATTACAAAACAAAGGATTGTGATTGTATTCAGCGCGTCACATGCTATGTTTTCTGGATGGCACCGTGCATGCTCATAATAGCATGCTAGTAAGGCAGGGAATGGGGTCAGGTTTAAAAGTCTAGTTAGTCAGTCTGAACTACCGCCCTAAAATGTTAAATTGTTACATTTTCTTTTAATCATCAATTGGGGATGGGGAAGTAGGTAAAAAATTGAATATCGTTATTCGCTTCGTGTTTGCATCATTTCGCAAGTAATTACCAGATTATATGTGCGCATGCGCAGTATTACGCAGAAATTCCACGTGACAGTAGTACTTCTGACCAATCAAGGTATTTTTTATGAATGGGGCGGGGCGAGGAGTATGTGTGTATGGGGTGGGGGGTGTACTGATATCAAAGGTACTGATAGCCGGATCAAAACTAGATTATTTATATTATACATGATTTTATAGGGTGTCAAACATATTTGGCGGCCTGACATCAATGATTAGCGGCCCGCATGTCCATCTACGGCCAGTGACGGCCGCTTATCAAGCATGAAGGGACACTAGAATGTAATGTATAATACCCTATGAAATGAATCTCTCAAAAGCACAAAAAAATTATTGCTATTATAAATAGTTGCATTTCATTCAACAAAGACATTTCAGACATTTGTTCATTATCAGTCAGCCATGTCTTGCGGATAATCATTGCCGACTCGTCAGGTCAGATATACAGCATTCAGTGCACACAACGGCGGCCATTTTTGGATCTTGGGTTTTCGCCTATAAAAAATGTGTGAGAACGCGAAAACACGAAGCGAAAAGACGAGATTTAGTTTCGAGTTTTCGCTTTGTGTTTCCGGGTTTCCGCTTCGTAGTTCCGTCTTTTCGCTTCGTACTTTCGCCCTACTTTTTTAAGGCGAAAACACGAGATCCAAAAAATGGCCGCCGTCGTACACCATATCACAGGCTGTAAACGGCAGCGTGAATTTGAAATTTCGCACGTTCCATCGGCGGGCCAATTTCAAACGTTTGGTGGCGCTTTCGAATGTTTGTATTGTGTTTACTTCCAGTAGGAGAATGACAGCTCGGTGCTAGTAGCGTGAATTTGAGGATTCTACCTGTCTATCGCATAGTATTTGAAGTTGAGTATAATCATGAAGATATCGGGCCTGAAACCGAACCAAACCATGACTGTTCTGTGCAACGTGGGAAACTTTTTTTTCTCATTTCCATGATGTTAACAAATGAGTAATTGAGTACATATCGCTGATAGGTAGTGTAGCTGAACCTAACTGACAATAATATACATGTACCATTTACAGGCAGGAAATTCCAGCGGAACTGTCATTTCTAGGCTAGATGAAATATTGCAAACTTCACACGTTCGCGGCGGTTTCAAATATTAATTTCAGGCAAAATGAGCCCATACAAGTGCTACCGCTGCAAGGAAAGCTTCGAAGACGTTACAGTGGTGATCCAGCATTGCAGAAAAATCGCATGCTGACGGCCAATTGTTTGTTTGTAAGGTGTAATGGGTATTTTTTACTTTCACTCGTACGTCATAGGATTTTTACAAAAACTCCCTGATGGATGTCAATTTTTCAAGCAAAGATGACAAATATATCTATCTTTTCGTGTTAAATTTTGTGGGAAGGCCATACAGGCACTGAATAACCATAGCCATGCATAATCATGCACATTACTGAGCTCCACTCTACACTAGTTTGTCACCATTATCATAATGATTCTGTTTTCTTTGAAATGATAAATGTTGTGGAATGATATTTGTATTTTATATATTTAGATTTATATTGTGCCAAACATATCTCCATCATATGTTTAAATGCGCTTCGATATATACATGTATATAAAATAATAATTAAAATAGCAAAATGCATGCCATATGCTAAATTTTACTCGATAAATATTTACTGAACTACTGCGAGTGAGGGCAATATATACACCAAGTTTTACAACTGTTTAGGGATCATTGACTAGTGTTTTATTGCGAAGCTGATTCCCTGAAAACGCTTGAATTATAGCTCGTGCGAAATTGGCAATTTGGCGTTTCTGTTTTAGGTTGTTAAAACACTGTCCACAACTCAGTACAAGCCCGGATGTGCCAGAATAAATCGGAATAAGCCTTTCTTATTATGATTTATGATATTCTTGACGATTTCAGTGTTTTTTGGCAGTACTTTGTCGCTTAATTACAGGTCAACCATATGTGATACCAGTCGAATCAAGGAAACTTACCAGATTCGTGCTCACAGACGTGATCAGACACCGATGTGTACACTACCGCGGAACTTTTAACGTTCGAAAATGCCGTCAAACGTTTGAAATTGGCCAGCAACGTTCGCAATACTCGCCAATGGAACGTGCGTAATTTCAAATTCACGCCGCCGTTTACAGCCTGTGAGCATGGTAGGTGCCATACGAAAGACAATTCGTCCCCGACTATCACAGCTAAATCACACGCCGTGATTCATATCCTTCTCTTATAACAGCTTGGCATGTGAATTACTGGTAAAATCAGGCCCACTACTTTTTGAGGACCGATTCACATAATTCGGATAGTGTCCTGCTTCTTAGTTATGTTTTTGATTCATTTACGTCATTTTTGTATAGAACTACGGAAGAGGATTAAGGCCAAGCAACTAAATTTTTTCTCGATTTGTTGACTTACGTATCTCGATAAATCGATCTCGATAAATCGATATTATCTCGATAAATCGACTCATTATCTCGATGAATCGAGATACTGTCTCGATAAATCGACTTATTATCACGATAAATCGAGATATTTATCTCGATAAATCGATTTAATTATCTCGATGAATCGAGTTAGTTATCTCGATAAATCGACTTATGTCTTAAGCATTTAAAGTTCATGTAAACTGGAAATATGCTTAGAGTCACATTATTTATAGTGAACACTATATTGAGTAGGCTTATATGATCGACGATTATGACGTTAAATATCGAATAATACAGAACAAACTACCGAAATAAAAACTATACTGAAGTTATTATATCATATCTCTTCGAACGATGCAACATGTTCATGAATGAAATTGGTATAATTGTTTGGTTTTTTTTAAAATTATTTAGCTATCATACATGGAATGAATAAATCGATTTATCGAGATACGTAAGTCGATTTATCGAGTTACGTAAGTCGACAAATAGAAAAAAAAAAACTTTTAATTTGGTGGCCCTAATCCTCTTCCGTAATAAAACATATACCGATTAAGTATATTCGATTTAATATGGATATCTATATCACATATCATTAATACACAACATTCACCACACAAAACAGCAATATCAAACAAACAATGATCCGATAATTTCCTAATTTCAGTTTCTGAGACAGTTATTCTACGGTAGTTTGGACGGAATAGTTCATAATGTGAACACAAGTTCCCGTCATTTCCGATCAAATGTGATCGCGCGGTTACGAAGTAGCGACGCGAATCAACGAGAAGACGAGGCAAATCTCGTTGTATCGCATCGCAATCTCGCAACTTCGTGTCGCAACCTCGCAACTTCGCGTCACAACCTGGACACGAAATTACGAGGTTGCGAGATGGCCACCATCGGACACCATAGTATGTAGAGGTGTATAGTTACCACCTATAACTGCTTTTCATGCGGTCTCGTGCGGAGATCATGTGTGTAAGTATGTTGTTATATGCACGCCGGTACTGGTTTGATTATGAAAGCAACAATCGATATTGAAGTTTCATATTTGACTCAAAGTGGTTTATCACATCAAACTAAAAGTGATAATTGCTGGGCTGCCAGGGAGCATGTATTAATAGCTTTGGTTATTAACGAGGATAGAGGCTATTTTCAATGGTTGTATCTATAGAATATACTATATAAGGTTATGTTCCACATCCTGGACAAACATCATGGTGTTCAGGCCATTTTGTATTGCAATCGTTAATTCCAATGGTCATTAGGTTCTATTTATAAGACAAATGTATACTCGCAGCAAATTTCCACATATAATATATGCGATAGGCCATTGTGATCAATTATGTGGCCTTAATATAGCTCTAATCTAGCACTTATTCACACATAATAATAGACGATTATATGTACACGTATTTGTTTGCTTACTTGATATGAAGTGACAAACATGTTGACCGTCGGCATCCGACCTCGAGATCTTCGAGTGAATCGAGATTTTTTATACTAAATTAATAGTCATGTGGTGTGGTCCATTACCTAAAGTGCAACATATAAATATACACGAGACAATGGCAGATTATGATCGAGAAGATTTATTCGAATGTAACATTGGCATTAATCAATGATGGAAGCATAGTTTATAACGAAATTCACACGAAGGACTATATGCATACGACAGTTGGTTCGATTGTTTGGAGTGCGATACTGGTTTATCTCAGATAATTTTAGATATTTTTTTATCACCAAATGGCCACAATGTCTTTATCTAAACAGTAAACATAGGCCCAAGGGACCTGTAGCTTACCGGCTAGCCAATAGGTGATCGGACCGATGGTCCGGAAACTTCAAGGTCACAATAATATTCAGCATGTATCTAAGCATTTCTAAGCTGTGAAGTTGACAATAAGTGAGATGTGCGTCATTTTGTGCTCTGACCTTGAAAATGAGGTCAAAGGTCATATTCAGGGTCTTGAGAATATTCAGTGTATATCATTTCTAAAATGTCCACAATTGATTCCCAAGCTGTAAAGTGAATAATAAGCGAGATATTAGCCATTTTGTGCTCTGACCATTTTGCTTACCGGCTCTGATCTGAATCTGAATCTGAAAATGTACAGTGCAGAAGTCAATTCTGGCATTTAAGAACCGGGGGAGAGAGAGCAGCGATGTACTGCTTTGCAGTACTGCTGTGCGGAATGTGTCAGTGGATTTAGATTCGACTATACTATTGTCCAGCTTATTCCAATCTAGAACTGTTCGTGCGAAAAATGAATTAGTGAATTGTTTGGTTTTGCCTAGAATGGGTTTGAAACTTTGTGAGTTGTTTGTGACATTTTTCGATGCTGTCTATATCTTTTTGGTAGTATGGATCCCATACGATTGATGCACATTCCAATGTTGATCGCACTAGTGAAATGTATGCTAGCTGTTTAGTAGAAGTGGGACATGACTTTAAATTTCGATGAATGAATTCTAGTTTGGATGAGGCTTCACTGGTGATATTTGAGATATGGGGGCCCATTTAAGGTCGTCCGAGAGTGTAATACCAAGGTAGAGTACATGTTTACGTTTTGTAACAGATGGTCATTTAGAGTATATATATGGTCTGTTTTATTCTTGATGGACATGATATAACAATTTTTGGCATTGAAACGCATGCCCCAGTCACTTGCCCATTTTGGGGTTACCGGACCTATGGTCCGATAACCTACTGGCATGGCGTTGCGTTCGGCGTCCGTTGTCCGTCGTCGTCCGTCGTTGTCGTCGTCCACATTTTTATCTTTTTTGTTTACGGGCGAATTTTTCTGAAATTTTGCACAAAAATGCTAAAAAATAATTCAAGAAGGAGGTATTTTTTATTTTTTTTATTTTCACATTTTTTCAAAATGGCGGCCGTTTTCGAAGAAAAATGCCCGATTTTGGACTTTGGCGGCCATTTTTTCAAAATCTGTTCAGTATTTTTTTTTCTTTTTGATACATAACACTCCTCATATGTACTCCCATGATGTGTATCAGTTTAGTTGCGCTTGAATCGCTCAAAGTGGGCCATTTTTATGGTTGGCCAAACTGGTCAGAAGTAAACTTTGTTGCGCGCGATAAATAAGGAATTATGTCGCGCAGTAAATCAACCAATCATGTGAGGCGTTTTATATCGCGATCAAAATATATTTATGTCGCGCTATATGTCAACCATTCATAACCTGTCTTTCAATGTGCGATGCATTTCAAATGATATTTATTGCGGGCATGAAATCACAGGTTGTCATTGGTTGATTTATTCCGCGATCTAAATCAAATTGTACCGTGACATAAAACACCTTACGTGATTGGCTGGTTTACTGCGCGATACAATTGCTGATTTAATGCGCGCAATAAGTATCTTTAAATGTGTCGCGCATGAAAAGACGGGATATGAATGGTTGAATTACTGCGGGATATAAATATACTTTGACCGCGCCATAAAACACCGTCCATGATTGGTTAATTTACCGCGCGGTATAAATGCATATTATTTGCGCGCAACAAAATTTACTTATGACCGGTTTGGCCAACCATACATTTTGGCCCAAACTCGGCCCAAATGGGACTTTCCCATGTTAAATTCTCCTATGCTTTATAATGGGACACATTATGCCTAATATCTCACTTAATATTGAGATTAGAGACTATGAATCAATTGTGGACATATAGGAAATGATATATGCTGATTATTCTCGTGACCTTGAATTCGACCTCTGACCTCAGTTTCAAGGTCAGAGCACAAAATGGCTTCTATCTCGCTTATTATCTACTTTACAGCTTAGGAATCAATTGTGGACACATATGAAATGATATATGCTGAATATACTGATGACCTTGAATTTGACCTTTGACCTCATTTTCAAGGTTACAGGACAAAATGGCTAATATCTCGCTTGTTATCGACTTTACAGCTTAGGAATCAATTATGAAAATATAGGAAATGTTATATTCTGAATATTGTCATGACACTGTACTTGATTTTCGACCTCATTTTCAAGGTCAGATCACAAATGGCTAATATCTCACTTATTATCAACTTTACAGCATAGGAATCAATTTTTGTCAAACTACAAATGATATATGCTGAATATTCTCGTGACCTGATTTTCAAGGTGACAGGACAAAATGGCTAATATCTCTCTGTTTATTGAATTTACAGCTTAGCAATCAACTGTGGACATGATATATGCTTAATATCATATATGCTGATTATTACCTTGAATGTATCTAGTGACCTGGCTAACATCTAAAAATTTGAAACATATATTGTCCGGTAACCTATCTTTGGCCCTTGGCATAATTTTCAAGTTGTTTCAGGTCGTTTTGAAATTTTTGGTGATCATTTGCTGTTTTGATGGGCCTGTAAAGCAGAAAGTCGTCGGCGAAAAATCGAACCTCTGACAAAACACAATCTGGAAGGTCATTTATGTTGCACAGAAAAAGAGTAGGACCTAGCACTGTGCCATGTGGTACTTCTGATTCGACCGGTACCGAGTTCGATTGTTCACCTTCAACCACTACTTTCATATTTCGTTGAGTTAGGAACGAGGTGAGCCATTTGTGTACTGGGCCAGAAATACCATAATTGTGGAGTTTATGGAGGAGTTTCGTATGTGGGACGGTATCAAATGCTTTCGAAAAATCTAATATAGCGATGTCACATTGATTAATTATGTTCGTAAGAGTTTAGTAGGTCATGGAGGGTTACGATGAGCTGGGTTTCACATGAGTAACCGGAGCGAAAACCGTGGTTCCTGTTTGTGAGAATGTTGTATTTTTCAAAGTGTTGTAGTAGTTGTTTACATATTATATGTTCGAGTAGTTTACAGGGAACAGATGTTAATGACACTGGCCTGTACTTTTCCGCCGAGTGTCTGTGCCCTTTTCTGTATACTCGTGCTATGTTTGCATTTAGCCAATCGAGTGGTAGGTTTCCAGTGTCCAGAGAAGTTTGAAATATAATGGTTAACCCTGGGCCGAGTTATTCTGCAAATGTTTTAAGGACTATATTGGGAATACCATCAGGACCGCATGCTTTTGTGGGGTTTATATTATTAAGGAGTTTAGTGACACCATCGGTGGGAACATGAACAGGTTTTAATGGGGACGTTTTTACTCGTTTCATTTCAGCATAACTTGAGGATCATCAGAATATTCGGCATATATCATTTCCTATATGTCCACAATTGATTCCTAAACTGTAAAATCGATAATAAGCGAGATATCAGCCATTTCGTGCATTGACCTTGAAAATGAGGTCAAAGGTCATATTCAAGGTCACGGAAATATTCAGCATAATTATATCACTTCCTATAAGTCCACAATTGATTTCTAAGCTGTAAAGTCGATACTGAGTGGGTATTAGCCATTTCGTGCTTTGACCTTGGAAATGAGGTTATGGGCCGGTAAGCCCTTATGAGCCGGTAAGCTAATAAAACTATATAATGGTACCTTGCAATTTATTCTATTGAAAATGGCAGAAAATGGCCCATTTTAGAGGTATTTTGGGGGTCAAATTACCCATAATTCCACACTGTATACAATATCTCATCAAAATTTTTTTGTTTTCAAAGGCACAATATCACATTGTTGATTGTTTGAAAGTCTTGGAACAATCAAAGGAATTTTCTATTGAGCCCATCTGAGTGGCCCCCTCACTAGAGCTTGTCCTTAGTGTAATTTTGATCAGAGATGCTCAGTAGTTAGCATATTACCACAGAGAAAAATAAACACGGTGTAGTATAAGACAGGAACGGCTCGATTGGCTCACTCCGTGTGTGCAGCTGTTTTTCACTGCGACGCTATACGTGTGAAGCTGGTTTTCGTTGTAGAGGCGCAGTCTGAGCTGTAGAGGCGACAGGACAGGTCTGACAAACAAGCGGCCCGCAACACCGAGGACATCTTCTCTCCTCTGTATTCGGACGGGCTTCCAGTGAGGCTCTTTGGTCGAACAACAGAGTCTCAGACTGTGACAACGTGGATTCCGTTTCCCGCACCTGCCGGTAATGGTCAAGCTTGGCTTCCGCATTCGTCAGCTTATCTTGCAGACGTTGTTTTTCCTTCTCCAGCTTATTCCTATCCATTTCGAGTTTTTCTATTTTCTGCATTTCTTCAGAAATCCGTCTCTCTAGTGTCTCAATGTCAACTCCGGCCTCCAATCCGACGTGCTCTTTCATACGGTTGATAGCTCCTTCGGTGCTACTGATCTCCCTCTCCAACTTTGCCAGTTGCGCGGCCTTTTTTCGAAGCTCGTTTTGCAGGTGTTCGGCTTCGGCTCTGAATCTGACGGCGGCGTCGTCCGCTATTTCCGAATCTGCCGCGGTGGTGCACTGAACGGGCGGTCGTTGTTCAAGCTCCCTCAATCTGTCCATATACTTAAGGATCTGTTCATTCTGCTTACCCATCCACGTCAATAGCTCCGTGTTTCTTTCCAACGAGGCTCTGCGCTCCTCTTCCAGTTCTTCAATGTGAGAAGCACTGTCAATCTCGGTTGCTTCCTTTTCATCTTTCAGTATTCCGTATCTGTGCTCCAGTTCGGTGAAATCAGATTTTATCACTAAAAACGGCTCCAAATTTTTAACCAAAACGTCCAATTCCTCAGCGGCAACGCGCTCACTTAGGAGACGTTTTAAATAAGAAGAAATGTTCGACATTTTACAGGCACCGGTATTTAGTTTGTCAGTCCGTATTATCACCCACTACCGGTATTCCGTTCTACTACATATGTAACAAAACCATGCAACTGCCGCGCTGAAACGTTCGTTAGGAACGGTCACGTGATCTACAAAGTCCACTTGCGAAGACACCGTTCGCGGAAGAACCGTTCGCGGAAGCACGATTGCGGAAGCATCATCAGCGGAAGCATCGTTCGCGGAAGAACCGTTCGCGGAAGCACGATTGCGGAAGCATCGTCAGCGGAAGCATCAGTCGCGGAAGCACCGTTCGCGGAAGAGGAGCCTTCGCGGAAGAACCGTTCGCGGACGCAGTCTTCACCACGTGGAGAAGAGTGCGGAAGATACGTTCGCGGACGAAGATGCGCGCGCAGCCACCCTGGCTATATAAGGGAGAGCGGACGGCCGCTCTGAGAGCACTGCAACAGCGACATCGACCGTGGGGAGATCGTCACCGCCACAGCCAAGGGACTCGACGAACTCCGTGCGGACGACTCCTTCTTCAGGGCCTTAGAGTCAACCGGGATTTAGACCGACTACCTGGAGAAACCATTCGACTAAGCGGGACGGGAAACTTCAACGGGAAGGGACAGAGAGACGCCGCCGGCTAAGAACTCTTTTTAGTTGTGCCCTCGTGCACTATTTATTTTTGAAATGTGATCATACAGTGCTCCATGTCTGAACTTCATATTTGTACGTCACGTGGGTGACCAGCCATACAATTGTAAGTTGATTTGATGTATATAAATCTTCAATTTATTTACATCTGAGTTGCTTCTTGCCTAAGTGAAGCCGGTGAGCTACGGAGTGATGATACACCAGCGTTGGGGGACACCAATTTAGTGACGGCTCTCGAATCACAACGAGCGGGAGTTACATAAAGTCTATACGATCAGAGAAACCAGGTTTTTTGGGCCACACCGAAAACAAGTCATTACCAAACGTCACAACTTGGTGCACGTGACCAGGATCCCCGAGGGTCTACTGCCAGGGAACGAACCTCAGCATCACTCATGTCCGGCGAAAACGACGAAACTGCCCCAGGGAAGACAGGAGGTGAAGAGGAAGACTCTTCGCGGACGGCCTCACTTGCGGACGAGGAAGACAGCGGTTCGCGGAAGCCGACCTTTGCGGAAGAGGGAGACGACCGTTCGCGGAAGACGTTCGCGGAAGACGACCGTTCGCGGAAGACGTTCGCGGACGACAACCGTTCGCGGAAGACGACCTTGGCGGAAGAGGCCGACGACCGTTCGCGGAAGACAACGTTCGCGGAAGACGACCGTTCGCGGAAGAGCAGCTTCACAGCCAGGGGTAGACGGGACGTTTCGACGAGTGAGGAGCAACCAGGGAGGTCGAGACCTTCCATGGGCCAGTCGACTAGTCAACAGAGACCCCGGAGCCAGACACCCGACAACCGTTTTCTTTTCAGACACGACTCTGGGTGGCAGCACGATCGAGACAGGGAGAGGTCAACCTACCTTGAGAGCGTTAGGAGGGGCCCCGAGTTCCGACGAGTGCTGGGACCGGAGTACGTCAATCTGGACGGGGAGGACGGCGAAATCTGGGCGAGGAGGGATCGGCTACAGCTACCGGAGCAGAGTCCAAGTGTGGCACCTCCAGAGAATGCAGCATTGAGACGGCTTTGGGACCAGTCCCAGCAGCAGTCTGGTGCAACAGAGCAGCAGTCTGGTGCAACAGGGCAGCGGTCGGGTGTGACGAGTCGACAAACGGGAGTGACTGGAGGACGGGTTACTTGGGCTCCGACCCAAGAGAGCAGCTCGAGAGGGAGAGGACTTTTCGCGGAAGAGAACATTCGCGGACGAGAGGCATTCTTCGGCGACAGGGACGCTTGCAGCCGGGGATCCTTCGTGGATGAACGGGCTCGTGGGCGAGGGGGAGTCTTTGGTGACGAGGACGCTTGTGACCGGGGAGGGCCCTTCGCGGACGACCACGTTCGCGGACGAGGACGACTCACGGAAGAGAGTGTTCGCGGAAGAGAGGAGTCTTCACCCAGACGGCGGCTCGACGAAAGGAGTGATCCAGGCGACCAATCTTCCTTTCCAGTTTTTCAGAATAGACGGGGAAGACCATTCGCGGATGAGCCGGTTCGCGGAAGACTCGCGGAAGATGGCGTTCGCGGACGTGCATCTTTTGTGGAGGGACGTCTCCGAGACATCTTGGCGGACGGGCCCGTTCGCGGAGGACTCGCGGAAGACGGCGTTCGCGGAAGAGGCCTGTTCGCGGAAGAACTTCTTCGGGAGCTGTTGGCGGAAGAGTCCGTTCGCGGAAGGTTCGCGGAAGACAGTGTTCGCGGAAGGTTCGCGGAAGACAGCGTTCGCGGAAGAGAGAGGTCTTCACCCAGTCGACAACCGAGACAGCCAGCCTCCTGGAGAAATCCAGCTTCTATTTCAGTCACCCAGGGAGGCCGGAGACAGCACCCTTTCTCATCATCGGGCGATGAGGGGCCTTCATCTGATGGAGGGACCGACAGCAGCCATGGTTACCCAGGACGGGGGAGGAGACCACCGAGGCGGGGACCGCCGCTGCACCGACGAAGCCCTAGGCCGAGACGGAGGCAGGAGGACTCGTCGTCCGAGGACAGCACAGCCTGGAATCAGAACGGCAGAAGGAACCGGAAGATGCTGACCCCTGACAAGTTCGATGGGACTTCCATAGAGTGGCCGGTGTACCGGGCCCACTTTGACGTCATCGCAGAGGTCAACGGATGGAGCAAGCGGGAACAGGGCGTCTACTTAGCCGGGAGCTTGACAGGAGAGGCGCGACGAATGCTGACCAGCCTGAGTCCTGCAGACCGGAGGGACATCGACGTTCTGACCGACAAGCTGACCCTACGATTCGACCCTGACTGTCAGGAGGAGTCCTACAAGGCGACCTTGGGACAGAGAACCCGCAGGAAGGCAGAGACACCCCAGCAGTACGGCTATGAGTTGCAGCGACTGGCCGGCCGTGGTTATCCGGATCTGAACTCCGCAGCTCAGGAGGCTATCGCCTTAGACCACTTCTGGAAGGGCCATCCAGATGGGGACATGAAGGTGATGGCGCTCATGAGGAAGATGAAGACCATGGAGGAGGCCATAGCGTTCGTGACCCAGTACGAATGTGTCAAACCCAAGCCTGGGAAGCCGGTGATGTCCATAGAGTCGGAGGACTCCGAGCCAGCTCTAGGACGGGTCCTACAGCTGTTGAAGAACCAGCAGGGAGGCGAGATTACCACCAGTGGGCAGCAGAGCAACCAGCCGAACGTAGCGGGTCTACCCAGACTTCCCTACTTCAAGGGGCTCTTTGAGAGCCAAGACAGGAAGCTGGATCGACTAATCGAGCTGTGTGAGCAGGTGCTATCCATCAAGCCGAGGGCCGCCACTGCTGAGAACAAGGGACCAAGCGCTAGGCCGGGACCAGATGACTGTTGGTACTGTGGGAAGCCGGGTCATCGGAAGTACCAGTGTCCAGATCGGCCGCCACCTCGGACCAAGGAGGAGCGCTTGAGTCGACTAATCGAGGAGATTGGTGAGCGGAACAGTTTGACAGACGAGGTGTCGGAAAACCAGTAGGGCTCATACCAGCCCCCAACCGTATGGGCCATTGGCAGGTGTGTGCACGGCTTCACAGGCGAGAAGCTCGACGAAGACGTGAAGAACACATTGCCAGGGGGGAATTTTTAGTTTCACAGATTTTTAATAGGTTTTTCCGGTGTGCATCCGAAGTAACTGGATGGGCGCAGGAGGAGCTCGAGGATCGAATTCTCGACTATTTGGAGGGCAAGCCTGTCAACACAGACGGGAGTGCCAATGTACAGCAAACCGATGGAGCCGTGGAGCGTCTAATGCCCCGCGGAGACGTCAAGGAAATGCAGACCGATGGAGCCGTGGAGCGTCTAATGACCCGCGGAGACGTCGACGAAATGCAGACCGATGGAGCCGTGGAGCGTCTGGGGACCCACGGAGACATCAACGAGGTTTCTGCTAGCAGCAAGGAGAACCAACAGGTTACAACCTTGAGGCTGGAGGCTGCGAAACAGCAGGGACCCCCCTATGCAACTGAACCACAAGCGGCCGTGAAAGAGGAGACGGAGGGCCGGTGGAGCGGAATGACCAAGGGGCCAGCGCAGCAGCTATTGCTGGTGGACGACTCATTACTTATCCGGAGCGGCGGTTCCGAGGGGAGTGATTCCCTTAAGACTGACAGAGAGGACCAGGGTGGTGCATCACTGTGGGTGGACGACTCAGTACTTATCCAGGGCGGCGTCCCTGAGGAGAGTGGCAGCTCTCTTAAGATTGACAGAAATGGCCAGGTGGTGTCGCTGTCAGCCGGTGCCCGAGGCACATTGGCGTGGTATGCGGCGTGCCACGTTATGGGGAAGGCGACTCGTATGTTGGTGGACACGGGTGCCTCTTCCACCGTTCTGGACGAGTGTCTCTTCGACCAAATGGATGACGAACATAAAGCAATGATAAGGCAGACGAGAATAAGGTTACGGGCAGCAACCGGAGACTACTTACAGGTTCAAGGAGAGATGACAGTTCAACTTCTACTGGGCACACGACTCGTGTCGGCAGATGTACTGGTAGCCAAACTAGGGATCCCGGGAGTGTTGGGGCTTGATGTACTTCAACAGATTGGGGGACAGCTGGATCTGCGTAAGGGCGAGTGGCAGGTGGGCGACACTACCGTAGTGATGAGCTCGGGCCACGAGGACGCCGTCTACACACTGGTGACGGAGGAGACGGTCGTCTTGCCACCCTTTTCAGAGATGATGGTGGACCTCAAGCTGACAGGAAGTGAGGGAGGAGTTCCGAAGGCCGGCCTCGTGCAGTCCGCAAGAGAGCCGTTGGAGGACGACCCCCTCGTAGTGGGACGAGCCCTGGTACGACCCCGAGGACGCCTGGTACCGGTGGTACTTCTGAACGCCGGCGCTGGAGCTTGCACTGTGCTGATGGGGACCATCCTAGCCGAGCTTCACGGAATAGAGGCCGTGATCGACCTGGGATTTCGTCCCGATGGAGGGAAAACAACCCAGAATGAACCTAAAAGGGAACAGTGGTACCGGGAGGAGAGCGGGAGGGAGCATGAGCCCCTTACACCAAACTCCACCAAGTGGCGGAACCGGACGCCTGAGCAGCCCGAAACCAGAGTGCACGCCATGCACGCAGAATCGTCGACGAAGACACCAGAGTGCCCGGAGCATTTAGAACCGCTCCTGGAGGGAATGCATCCGAACTTGACGGAAAAGGAGGTGGAGGTCGTCAGCGATCTCCTTCGACGCCACCAGCAGGTCTTTATGGGACCAGATGGGAGGTTGGGCCGGACGTCCCTGGCGAAACACGTCATCGACACGGGAGATCACCCCCCGATCAAGCAGCCTCTGAGGAGAGCCCCGTACTACCAACAAGAGCTGATCGAGGACGAGGTCGACAAGATGTTGAAAGCTGACGTTGTGGAGCCAAGTGACAGTCCATGGTCGTCTCCCATCGTGCTAGTGAAAAAGAAGGATGGTGCACTGAGATTTTGCGTCGACTACCGCCGTCTAAATGATGTCACCCGGAAGGATGCGTACCCCCTGCCTCGAGTCGACGAGAGTTTTGATACCTTGTCAGGAGGACGATATTTTTCGACGCTAGACTTGGCTAGTGGTTACTGGCAGGTCGAGATGGACGACAGGGACAAGGAGAAGACGGCGTTCACTACCCGTAGTGGACTCTATCAATTTAAAGTGATGCCGTTTGGATTGGCGACGGCCCCGGCTACTTTTGAACGTCTAATGGAGCTGGCACTGAGGGGACTCCAATGGAAGCGTTGTCTAATTTATTTGGACGATGTCGTCTGTCTTGGAAAGACTTTCCAAGAAGCCGTGGACAACCTCGAGGACGTGTTCCGGAGACTGCAGGCTGCCGGGCTGAAGCTGAAACCCGCCAAGTGTGAGCTGTTTCGACAACAGGTCAACTTCCTGGGCCATGTCGTGTCCGACCGAGGCATCCAGTGCGACCCTGCCAAGGTCGAAGCTGTAACAAAAATGGTTCCTCCGACCACCTTGACAGAACTAAGGAGCTTCCTTGGGTTCGTGGGGTACTACCGCAGATTCATCCCTGACTTTGCCACCCGAGCGGGACCCCTCAACCACCTGTTAAAGAAGGAAGTCAACTACCATTGGAGCGAGGCTCATCAGCAGGCGTTCGAGGCGCTGCGTCAACCCCTGACCGAGCACCCCCTGCTGGTGTACCCTGACATGGACCAAGAATTTATTTTAGATACTGATGCTAGCGGCTACGGAGTGGGAGGCGTCTTATCCCAAGTGCAGGACGGACGAGAGCGGGTGATCGCCTATGCTTCCAGAACCCTGAGGGACACCCAGCGGAATTACTGCACCACCAAGCGGGAGCTCCTGGCCGTCGTCAGTATGATACACCATTTCAGACATTTCTTGTGGGGGAGAGCGTTCTTACTACGAACCGACCACGCCTCTCTCAAGTGGCTACTGAACTTTCGGGATGCGGAAGGAATGATCGCTAGATGGGCAGCTCGCATCGCCAGCTACGCCTTCAGGTGTGAGGTCCGACCGGGAGTACAACACGGGAATGCAGACGGGATGTCCGGATGCCGACAGTGCCGGAGACCGGATTGTCCCGCCCCTCGCCACACCACAAGACCCGAAGGAGAAGAGGAGGCCTGTCCGACTCAGGAGGAGTGTCCCCTACCCCTGGAGGACCTCTCTGACGAGGATCTGCTTCCACCGATCAGCGGAGAAGGATGGAGCCCCGGAGGACCTCAAGTTAACATCTTGCGGGAGGTCCCTGTGGAGCCCTGGACGGAGGACTACTATTGCGGAGATGGAGTCGGGATATTCCAGATCTGGGAGGTGCGCTGCCGGGAGGACCCGAGGACGACTACCCAGCCGGCCGAGGAATGCCTGCCTGACCGGAGCCCCCCACAGACGGAGGAAGGAGCCAGGAGCGTCTGCAGAACCCTGCATCAGCTCCGCCCCTCTGCCTGGGTTTGGTTTCTCCTGATGATGCTCCTCGCACTGCATGGTTTGGGACCGGAGGTTGTGGCCGGAGCAGCGATCGGCGCGACGGCCGACGTGTGGATGCGCTGCCGAGAGGAGCCCTTCCTGGACCCATGCCCCAACCCTGTGCTCCGAGATCCAGACAAACAAATGCTAGCTGTCACGCGGGCTATGGCTACGAGAGGACGCCGGAATCCGATGGAGGGAGCCCCGGAGGCCCAGGTCCTGAATGGTTATTCCCAGGAGGACCTAGTGACCCTTCAACGAGCCGACCCTGAAGTTGGAGGCATCCTCGGGTGGAAGAATATTTTCACTGAGAGACCTGCATGGCCCGAAGTCAGAACAAAAAGTCAGCAAATGAAGACTCTGTGGCAACAGTGGGACCAGCTGGAGCTACGTGATGGGCTTCTGTACCGGCGGTACCAAGCGGCTTGCCAGAACGCACCAATCCATCAACTGGTCGTTCCACAGGTCCTGAGACGCGCCGTCATGAAGGAGGTCCACACCGGCAAGCTGATGAGCCACCAGGGAATCACCAAAACAGTCCACCGACTAAAAGCGAGAATGTACTGGCCGGGTATGACGAAGGACGTGGAGCGTTGGTGCCGGGAGTGCCTGAAGTGTAGTGGGAGAAAGCCGCGACCGGGGCCCAAGTACCACCCCATGGGAAATCTACCGGTAGGCGATCGGCTAGAAAGGGTGGCCATGGACATTTTGGAGCCTGGAACGATCACCAATTCTGGGAACCGGTATATACTGGTCGTGGGTGATTATTTCACCAAGTGGACTGAGGCCTACGCTCTACCCAACCATGAGGCTCAGACGGTGGCGGACGTCTTTGTGACTGAGTTCGTGTGCCGCCTGGGAATGCCAGCCAAGATACACACCGACCAGGGACGAGAGTTCGAGAGTAAGCTTTTCCTTGAGATGATCAAGATCCTAGGAGGGGAGAAGACTCGGACGACCCCTTATCACGCCAAATCAGACGGGATGGTCGAGCGATTCAACCGGACCCTGCTGAACCTTCTGGCCGTGGTCGTGGACGAGAACCATGACGACTGGGACGACCATCTGCCCTACGTGATGGCGACTTATAGAACATCAGTACACGAAAGCACCGGGTGTACACCATTTCGAATGATGATGGGACGGGAGGCAACCACCCCATTGGACCTGAGGTACCGGACGAAACCGGACGATTTGGGAGGACCAGTCCCCGAGTGTGCGTCCGAATACGTCGAATGGGTGAAGGAAGCCACCATACAAGCTCACGAGACTGCCCGAGAGTGCCTGAAGACGGCTACGGTGCGACAAAAGCGCCATCATGACGTAAAATCAGCCGCTCGACATTTTCCGGTGGGCACCTGGGTGATGTATTGGTACCCTCCAAAGGCTAGACCAAAACTAGGACTAGGGTGGACGGGACCTTATCTCGTTGTGAAGTCTCATCTCGGATGGATGGTGTCCATACAAGATCGACCCGGTGGCAAGATTAAAGATGTCCACATTGACAATATAAAAAGGTGCTGGTTCACCCCTGAAACCGACGCCTGGATACCCAATCCGGACGATGTGACCCCAGTCCGGACCCCCAGTGATGACGAGGGACGAGTGGAAAACAGCGGGAATGCAGTCCAAACGATGTAAACGATGACGGGAGCGTTCGCGGAAGAACCGTTCGCGGAAGCAGCGTTCGCGGAAGCAGCGTTCGCGGAAGTACCGTTCGCGGAAGCACGTTCGCGGAAGCAGCGTTCGCGGAAGAACCGTTCGCGGAAGCAAGCGAAAAACGTTATTTCGTTCCACGACAATGCTTTTTCCCCCAGATCCCTGGTCCGCGCCTTTTCTATATAAGCAGGCCGGCCTACGGTTCCGTCATCACTTCAACCATGAACACACCAACTCTGCAGATCATTGAGATACCCGCATTTGCAGACGAAGATTTCGGGGACGTTCCAGATTTCGAC
Source organism: Terebella lapidaria (assembly GCA_949152475.1). NCBI lineage: Eukaryota > Metazoa > Annelida > Polychaeta > Terebellida > Terebellidae > Terebella > Terebella lapidaria. The sequence continues at coordinate 53,672,544 of OX424556.1, forward strand.
TTGGCTGACTTTCTGCCCCTTGAAGTCGACAAGATGAGCGACCCACCTACCAAGCCTGACCGAAAGCGGGAGCGCTCGAGGAGCCGGGAGCGTCGTGAGGAGCCCCGAGGAGGTCGACGGTCCCCTGCCCGGAAGTTGTCCACCGAGAGAGGGCGACGCTGGTGCAGCCCCTGCCGGATCCACGTGACGGCATCCAACTTTAGCCGACACGTGGCGACCAAACACACGCAGAAGGAGGGGCGGCACCTCTGCAAGATGTGCAGCCAGCGATTCGCCCGCCGAGCTGACAGAGACCGGCATGAGACGTCGCATGCCAGCGGCAACACCCTCAAGCCAGGACGGAGGAGGACGACGACCGACACGCCCGTGTCCGACCCCCGAGATGGTCCGACTACTGTGTCTGCCCCTGAGCTGAAGACTGTCAGCTTTGCGGCCAGCGGGACGACCAGCTCCACGCCGTCAAGCCCCCGGGAGGACGCCCCCAGGTCAGAGGACGCCCCAGACCCCGAGGACGACCCCCCGAATAGCGAAGAGGAACCGGAGTCTCAGCAGGAGCGGAGAGAGGCGGAATCCCCGGAGGCCCCCACCCCCGAGGACGACGGACCCCCCGTTCCCAGAGACTCGGCCCCTACCTACAAGCCCCTAGACCTGAGTTGGTACCTCAAGCCCGTTCCGGAGGAGGAGGACCAACTGCGACCGTATGTGGAGGGCCTGGGCAGAGCGGTCACTGCCGGAGAGAAGGCCCTGGAGGACCTGGCATCCACGATAGCCATGGGACGACGCCACCTCACCCAAGCGGAGGCTCGGCTCCAAGCCAAGGAGGAGCAGAGACAGCTCGAGGCCGAGGTGCTGCAGCTGCGAGGGGAGGCCTCTCAACGAGAGAAGAGCCACCGGAAGGAGCTGCGAGCCCACGTCCGAGAGACCAAGCTGCTCCGGGAACAGCTCCGAGCATATACAGACACTCGAGACAGGCTGGCGGAGACGTCCGAAAGCGAGGTGGATCGCCAGTGAAGTGGAGGGAGAGAGCCCTGTAAACATCAGACAGGCAGGAAAAGACGAAGAAGGAGGAAGAAGAGAAAAGAAGAGAGAGAAAGGATCAACGGGGACGTTGATCTCCAGAAAGGGTGGAGTTGTAACAAAACCATGCAACTGCCGCGCTGAAACGTTCGTTAGGAACGGTCACGTGATCTACAAAGTCCACTTGCGAAGACACCGTTCGCGGAAGAACCGTTCGCGGAAGCACGATTGCGGAAGCATCATCAGCGGAAGCATCGTTCGCGGAAGAACCGTTCGCGGAAGCACGATTGCGGAAGCATCGTCAGCGGAAGCATCAGTCGCGGAAGCACCGTTCGCGGAAGAGGAGCCTTCGCGGAAGAACCGTTCGCGGACGCAGTCTTCACCACGTGGAGAAGAGTGCGGAAGATACGTTCGCGGACGAAGATGCGCGCGCAGCCACCCTGGCTATATAAGGGAGAGCGGACGGCCGCTCTGAGAGCACTGCAACAGCGACATCGACCGTGGGGAGATCGTCACCGCCACAGCCAAGGGACTCGACGAACTCCGTGCGGACGACTCCTTCTTCAGGGCCTTAGAGTCAACCGGGATTTAGACCGACTACCTGGAGAAACCATTCGACTAAGCGGGACGGGAAACTTCAACGGGAAGGGACAGAGAGACGCCGCCGGCTAAGAACTCTTTTTAGTTGTGCCCTCGTGCACTATTTATTTTTGAAATGTGATCATACAGTGCTCCATGTCTGAACTTCATATTTGTACGTCACGTGGGTGACCAGCCATACAATTGTAAGTTGATTTGATGTATATAAATCTTCAATTTATTTACATCTGAGTTGCTTCTTGCCTAAGTGAAGCCGGTGAGCTACGGAGTGATGATACACCAGCGTTGGGGGACACCAATTTAGTGACGGCTCTCGAATCACAACGAGCGGGAGTTACATAAAGTCTATACGATCAGAGAAACCAGGTTTTTTGGGCCACACCGAAAACAAGTCATTACCAAACGTCACACATACAACAATTTAGGCCTACTACTGTAGACGTGATAATTATTTGTGGCCTTTTGTAGAGAGTTTCTATAAACACATCGTAATATATTAAGCTAGTTATGCTTTATAACAACAATAGATTTGTAAATGCTGATTTCATATTGGTCCGGAGAGGCTCGTATCAAGCACGAGTAGTCGAGATCAGACCACATAGTGCAAATTTCATTTATCGAGCAATGGCGGATCCAGGAATTTGAATGGGGGGGGGGGGTCCTACATTCTAGTAATACAAAGAAAAGCCAGAGCTTTGTGTACGTCTTGTGGTAGTTTTCTGGCCTCTTCTGGGTACAAATCCCACCTGAATACCCATAAGAAAAATAATTATCACAAATGTTGGGGATAAGTGAACATATCTTGAGTCCCAGAAACCAGTCTTTTTCCAGTCTTTTTCATTATTATTATTATTATTATTATTATTATTATTATTAGTCCGACCTCATGGCTCAGATCTGTATATATGATGTGGTCCATACCCTCATTGTGTTGCATGTGAATATGAGACAACGATGAGACAACGGCAGATTATGATCAAGAAGATTTATTCGAAAGTAAAACTGGTATCAATCAATAATGAAAGTGTGAATGCCAAGGTGCTATGTGGTGCAGTGAGTAAAGTGTGGGACCACAAGCCGGCGGTTCAAACCCCAGATATTCCATAATATTTGTACCTTATGTTTTTCTCGACAATATTGTTTGTTCTAGATTATTACATCCTGGTATTTATTCCTGGTCTATTTTTGTATTTGTTTACCTGTTTGAGGTAGGCATTTTCCTTTGTCTGTCCAAGGGCAAACACCAGACTGTTGAATGATAAACGTTTTGGATTGATATGTTGTATGTTGGACTATAACTTCACACAGAAGTAAGTGTATCTGAATACTGTTGCCTGCTTATCTAATTATGTGTTCAAATGTCAATTATTCACGAATTTGGGACATTTTCTATGTCTTATTGATCTTGCCTATTGTGTGATTGGAACTTTGAACTTTTGGTAATTCGAATTTGATACAATTCATACATTCAGGGTAAAAATAACGTTTGAGGAATATTTCAAACATCTCAATATATTAGGACTTCATTTTGTCCGCGGTTGTTCCGTAAAGGTGCCTGGTTGGTCCTTAGGAATTCCTCAGTGGTACTATATATTGATTCATGAGAATCGGGATGGATTTTTAGATACGGGAAGGCGATGAATCACCTTGAACCATATGGGAATATACGCGAAATTACACATCAATTCATACCTAGAGTGTTTATGGTGTGCTATCAGGGATGATCCAGGAAATATGTAGCCCATCCGTGATGATCCAGTGCAGTCCGGTGTGGTATTGGGTCGTCCAGACTGACAGTGTGTTGAGTCCGGGTACAGTCTGCAGTGCTGCCATGGGTCTTGGATCATCCATGTTCAAGTTGGCACTGTGATCTTCCGTAGATCTGCTCTGTTGTTTCTGGGATGGTGGTGTATTTATCTGAGCAGATTTTTCTGTCTGAAATACTCAAAAGATTTTCACCAGGAATATATTGCTTTGAGACTTCATTTGTTCGGGGGCTGTTCCTGAATAGCTTTGGATGGTATTAAGTTTGTGGACCATGTTGATCAGATTATGCCTCCAGCACAGAGAAGATATAGAAACTGTGCTTGAGTTGGATGGAAGGGCTAGATTGGCTCATTCTTCGTTTTGAAGACTATTATCCATACATGATGAAATTACTTGCGACGCAGGCTTGTAAGCTGTAAGAGCCACAACACAAGACTCACAAACAAGAGGGCTGCTACACCGAGGACACCTCTCCTCCACAGTCGGAACAGTTCAACTCAAGTTCAACTCGCATCCTATCCCTTTCCACTTTCAGCTGCTTTATACTGCGCTTATGTTCTTCTATTGTTTGTCTTTTCTGATGTAATTTCTGTCTCGGGTTTTGCATTTCGTCTTTGGTTTGCCTTCCAGGCTCCAGAATTCGTCTTTCTAGGGTCCAGATATCATCTCCGGGAGTTAATCCGACTTCCTGTTTCATGCGGTTGATTGCCTGTTTGGTTTAGCGGATCTCCCGCTTCAACTGTTCCAGTTGCTCGTCCTTTTTCTGAAGCTCGATCCGCAGGTGTTTGGCTTCGGCCCTGAGTCTGACATCTGGATCGTCCGCTGGATCCGAGTCTGTTTCAGTGGTGCACTGAACGGGTGACCGGTGTTCAAGCTCGTTCACTCTGTCAATGTACTTCACCCAGCAATCGCAGTTGCTCGGAATTTCTTTTCATCAGTTTTGCAATTCGTTCGATGGAGGCTCTGTTCTCCTCCTTGAGTTGAGAACAAAGCTTATCATTCTCTTGTTTCTCATTTCTTAGAGATTTATAACTTTGTTTCATGTCGGTGAAATCAGATTTCATCACGAAGCACGGCTCCAGGCTGCCGAGTAATGCGTCCAATTTCCTCATCTGGGACGCGCTCTCTCAAGATACTTTCTAGAAAGAAATAAACCAGTGAGATACAACACTCTTTGTGTTTTGTTTACAACATATCAATACCTGAATTAGTTATAAAAAGTATAACAACTTTCGTGGAAGTTTTCTTTTACATACTCAACTATTATAATGAGTATTCGTGATGTCACAAGAGTAAAACAAGTTGGTTGAGCTAATTACGGTATTGACCGATCGTGACGTCACATTCATTTATAGCCAATCACGAGCATCGATTTATATAACAAATCAGTTATTGACTCTCCCTGCCGGTCATTATGTTGTTTTCCAGACCCCCAGAAACGTCATGATGACCTCGGATTCAGCTCAGTCATTGTGATATTTCGAACGTATTCCATTCATTGAAAATTTTTACAGGCACAGTCTTGAATTTCCTCGTCCAGGATGGGTTGTACAAATCAGCATATTTTTCTCGCACGAGTGTATACAATAGCCCTACATAAATTTTCATTATTCGCTATGAACAATAAAACGATGGTCACACCAAAGCCGTGTGTCCACGGAGCTGTAAGTATTCGGGTTTCTTATTGTCGTGTAGGTACAGAAGATCCCAATGTGGAAGATCATTTGCCGCAAATTTCATGGTTACACTATGCTAAAGCCACCACGGAATATCACTACGATCCCAACCCGGCACACCACTATGACCCGTACTTCATTCAAGGTCAGTCTGAGAAAACGTCTGTGTAGGGATCTGGAAATACTTTAATGGCGCCCTACTAGTATTGATTTGTGCATAATCATAGGAGATTTCAAATTCAGATTCATTCGTTTATCATTGTGACAACAGCAAGTATATATACAATGTAAACAAAGACAATAAAACCAGACGCTCCCAGCCTTACAGGGCTTATTTGTCATTATGAACATGCAGAAGTACATAGTACATGCAGAATGGCAAAATGGCAGAGAATAAAATTATTAAGGTACAGCACTCAACCTTTCCTGTCTGAGTTTATATGCAATGGATATGAATGAAGCTAAATATTTATCACTAGACTTTACTATCACAATTAGTTTTTCAGTGTCAATAAATGAGTATAAACTTTCAACCAGTTTTTGTACATTGCCAAACAGGATGGTGCGTAAATTTTCATACAAAGGACATTTAATAAGGAAATGTAACTCGTCTTCTATTTCATTAGCATTACAAAGTTGGCATATTCTTTCATTAATTGGAACACCTGTATAACGACCGGTTTCTATTCTCAAGGGTAAAATACCTAATAGGAGTTGTGCTAGTGAAGATCTTAAAGTTTTACTCAAATGGTACTTAACATAATTCTCAGTGGACAAATTTTGTTCAAATAATACATATGTGCGCAGCTTGGGCTTGTTTCGAGTGGTATTAAACCATTCTTCCTCACATACATTGAACAGTTTATGTTGAATTAATCTCACATCTATACAAGAACCACTTTCGAACGACTCATATATCTTAAACTAATTTTGGTCAGAGATGCATATAGACGATTATTCTAGCACAGAGAAAATTCTAAAATTGTTCACAAGTGGTGTATATGACGGAAAAACTTTATTCCATTCCATATGGAGGCTCACTCTTAATATTGTATAGCGAGTTTGTACGGCGGAGTTACTTGTGTGACGCTGGTTTGCGCGCTGTAGATGCGGGAGCAGAGGGCTGACCATCAAGTGAGGCACCACATCGGGGACACTTTCTGTCCTCAGCATTCGGACGCGGGCCTACTGGGGGTCTCTGATCAGGCGGCTTAGCTTCATACCCGCGGGAACGTGACAACGTGGCATGCGTGTCACCGACTACCAAACAATGCTCATGTTCATTATTCACAAACATCAGCTTAAATTGGATTTTATCCTTTTCTTCTTCCAGCTGCTTTATTCTACGCTTGAGTTCTTCTATTGTCTGTTTTTCTTCTTGCAATTGCTGTCTCAGGTTTTGCATTTCGTTTTTTCCTTGCCTTTCAAGCTCCAGAATCCGTCTCTCCAGTGTCTGGATGTCATCTTCAGGAGTCAGACCGACTTCCTTTTTCATCCGGTTCACTGCTTGTTTGGTGCGGCTGAACTCTATCTGAAACCGTGCCAGTTGTTCGTCCTTTTTCTGGAGCTCGGTCCGCAGGTGTTCGGCTTGGGCTTTGAAACTGACGGCTGCGTCGTCCGCTCTTTCCGAGTCTGCTTCGGCGGTGCACTGAACGGGAGGCCGGTCTTCAAGCTCGTTCACTCTGCGTATATATTTCAAAATCTCCCGATTCTGTTCGCCCAGCAATTGCAGTTGCTCTGTGTTTCTTCCAATCAGGATTTCAACACGTTCCCTCAATTCTCTGTTGTCCTTCTCTAGTTTGGCACAATATTGCTCGTTCTCTTTCTTCTCACAGCGATCCATTGCTTTTTTCTAGTTCGGCAATTTAACAATTTTATCACCAGTTCGGCAATTTAAAACCAAACTTTATCACCAAACACGACTTCAGTATCCAACCATATGCAGTTTTTCAGCTGTAACGCGTTCTCTCGGGAAACGTTTCAAATATGAATAAACATTGGACATTTTACAGATATATACTGCAGATCTCTCTTCAGTTCGCTATTTATAATATTGAATGCATAGTGCTTCATTTCATTACAGGCAACATTTAAACCGATCGATGCTTGAGTGTACTGTTACCATGTTCAAACAGATGTTGCATAAACAGATGTTGCATAAACATCAATATATTTCTTATCATGAAATAGCAATCCATGTGAAAATGCTGATGTCATATTTTGTTAGAGTGGGTATTTGAAACCTCTCGTCGAACGTAATTTGCAGGACCCCTTTCTGTGTTAACTGCTTTGGTTGTTACCTTCAATATGAGCTTTTGTGATTAGCAATGTAGGTCATCAACGACATTCATATATATGGCCGATACACCTAATGATATTGGCCTAAAATTATTTTGTTTATTTATTCAATTTAAGTTGCCATCGAATAATAGGACATTTATATAGAATATAGGAAAGATTGTGTCATGTATGTATCTATAGAAAGGTTGCCTTGAACGTAAACTGTCTGCGAATGTCAACTTTTATTTACACGATTGCGGTTACTTAGTTATTTAAAAAGTGGCCAACAAAGACACAATTACACAATTATTGATGCGGAAATAAATTATTTCGTTTGCTGTTTCGAAGCTTTCTTCCTTGTTTCATATTTGGGCATAGGCATAAAAGGAGTATATATTCACACATTAATCAATGATGAATTTATTACACTGTATTACAAATTAAATAAAATATTAGTGAACCTTTTTCCCCCAAGCAAATGAGGCACGCTATGTTATGAAACGAAATATCCGATTATAATCAAACAGTTATATTATCAAATGACAACAGTTACTGAAGGACGTGTTATCATTGTACAACACGATCATGTCGATATCTATATCAGAAATAGCTAATCATAATGTGACTATACCCCCGTGTAGTTCACTTATTTCATACGAAGTGGCATGTTGACTGTGTCATGGATTTCTCGAGTTGTGATTAGAAGCAAGTTCATATTGTTAGCTACTTTTATTTTTGCATTTTCTGAGATTGTCTGACAATCCGTCTTCGTGATTTATTATCTTATATCATACATCATATTATGATGTATTTGCTATATATATATAGTGCCCGATACCCAACTTTTCAGAATGTAAATATGCATTAGACAACGGGAGATTACAAGAATATTTATTTCAATGTAAGATTGACATCAATCAGTGACAAAAGTATAACATATATTGAAATTCAAATGGACGGCAAACCAAATTTCCTGAATAAATATGTATCTCTAACAGTCGTGAAAGTTCAGGTTGCCATCACCTACCATCAAATATCTCTATACGAAATATAAACATAAACATAGAAGCTTCATCCTTCGGTTTCATCAAAAAAATAGAATTCTAATCTAACGACAAGTCACTTTTTTTTAAATACACTACAATTCGGCACCATGATGATTGGATTATTATGTCATATATACATATGCTATCTATCGATCTGATTGACAAATATATAGAATAAACACGAGCAGATGCTTAATATATTACATTTAAACGTCTGTATATATTATATTGATTCATTGATTTAGCTTGATAATGCTAAACTTTCCTCATTGAGACAGAAAAACGAAATGATACAAATTATTATACAAATTGTTCACGATCAAACCAATCTAATACTAGTAGTTATACCACACGACAATAATTAACGTTATTGTTCAGCCAATATTTACATCTCCATCAAACACTACGTAGCATATTATATTTTACCTGTTCATACAATATCCATGAATAAAATATAATTCTTAACTATAAACAAGAAAAACACAAATCACACCAAAGCCGTTTGTACCACGGAGCTGTGGTCGGAATGCTTATTGTCGTGTCACGGACTCCGGGGACATATCGACCCTAACTATGCCAATGCCACCACGGAATATCCCTACGATCTCCATCCGGAACACGGCTATGAGTGTACTTCATTCTAGGGTAGTTTGAGAAAATGTCGGTCGATCATTGAAATTCCTTAAGATGGTGAAACCCTGCCGATTGTTGGCAGTAAATTTCACGACTTTAGTACCGCATACAAAATATGAGCATTTGTCATAAAACTTCTGGTAGTCCGAAGTGACTTTTTGCAATTGGAGTGAATAGATGAGTCATTTTCTTGTTTTAGAAAAATACAATCTTCGACCTGAAACGTCTGGATCATTCCGGATCATAACGATAAAGTTGGTACATCCGTTCTCAATATCAACCACGTAATCTTTAGAATACATCGACTTTTTACATAGTGGAGCAGTCAGTGTCTACGAGCCGAGAATTACTTTTTGAATTTACCGCCTACATTTGTCACAAAATGCCCGACTGTCTTTGACACATTTACGAAATGCGCCATTTTCAAAATATCACGTGGATTTGGACAACACACAGACTTGAAATATCATCTATTAATGTGATGATTTTCAAAGAATAGCTGACTTACTTGGGATTGGTACATCGTAGACTCCATAACGAGCTATCCAAAGCCATGTGACAATGCATTTTCCCCCGTAAAATTGAGTCTGAACATCGGCTACTTTCAACGTCAGGTGCCACGAAATCGTGTTTACATATTTCCCAGGTCAAAGTTTGATGTATCCTTACGCGAGACTTATCTTTGGTCATGACAATTCTGGTAATCGGTAAAATCCATTGACCACACCAAATAGTCCACTTTCTGAATACTGAACGGGACTATGGCAGAAAATGTTCGCAGTACGACACATTACATGATTTTGTGATATCAATTGGTAGCGGTCATCCTCGGAATATTTCCTTTAGTTCGACAACAAACAGAGTTTGACGCCAGTTATGGATAAGTGTCAACCGGCGATTCAAGAAATCTTTACCACATGAAGGAATGCTCGGAGCGCTTTGGAAAATAGCTGTGTCGTTTCACTGGAGTTCAATCTACCTTTTGAAAGTGTTAATGAACTTCACTTCGTTATTTTCACAGCTTTATACTGCTTCGAAAAATTTTATTGCAAGTTGTTGACATTTGGGAGAACCGCCATCGTGACAGGATGTCACATCTTGGAATTAACATTAAACGCTTCTGAATATTTGGGCACATATGGCTAAAAAGATTCCATTGAGGTACTTGCAGCCTACAATATTATATTTTGGTATTTTTCTCTGAAATGGCTGTTATTTTTTCATTTCCTTTCATAGTGGGAGGTCTATGGAGTATACTGTATTTGCAGAAAGAGCCTAAACTTTGGCGCATCCAGATTAAAATTCATAAACTATGATGATATCGATTGACAATGACCATCAATCGTGGAAACATCAATTTTGGTATTGAAAAAACAGTTGTGGCTAACAAAATAAAGTTTTCCAGTAAACTTCCTTGAACCTTCAGATATTTGGATGGTGTAGTCTGAAGATATACCGTATCTTTGAAAATCACAGCAACTTCAGAATGATCCGACATGTGTGGTCCCAATTCTTTGACGTAGGCCTACGACTTAGGTAGAAGGAGTACAAAAAAAAACTCTCCAGATTATTATTTGAATACAACCGCTCACAAGTGTGCTCACAAGTCCTGGTGTTTTGAGGTAAAATGGATTGCTTTGTTTGAACGGCAAATGCTGACCTTTTGCTCCGGAATCATTGGTCTGTTTAACTGGAATACGGTATCATACTGTCTGGCTGTAAACGTTTCTTTTCTGATCGTCAAAGTGATGACGTTGGTCATGCGCAACTGAAACCACTGTTACGGTCATGGGGGTCCAGGCGTTGGTAAACAATAGTTCTGAGTCCTCGATATTTCCGAATTTTAGAAAACCCAGAAGCCTTTCCACTGGCGGGCATCACAAATGTCAGAAATATCCTCGAAGAACTTCGAAGTCTTCCCAGGTTGTGGGAACGACATAATAATGACCAATAACATCTTCAAAACATGGATTGAACTCCAGTGAAATGGCATAGCTATTTTACAAAGCGCTGCGAGCATTCCTTTATGTGGTAAAGATTTCTTGAATTAGCATGGATGACACATTTTTTATTTTTGGTGATAAATGTGAAAGTAAGGTGCCATATTGAAGCTTGGGATGTCTATAAACAAGAACTATAAACATTTTTGACCTACGTAGACCATACACTGAGTAGTGGCAGCTACAAGGCAGGTACCGTATGGGTATCAATATCCGAAAAAAAAACTCAAAAAGTGTGAAAAATTGAAACTCTAATGTTATGAGTCACAACTTTTTTATTTTTTGAGGTACATATCCATGTAAGATGTCAAATGAAACATAAGAATGTGTGTGAAAAACATATGTGAGTTACATTAGCCTATGACACCAGTAGGTGGAATGGTGGCCTCTGAAATACAGGTACCGAGGGGAATAAAACAGCGAAAATGAAACAATAATGTGCAAATAAAAACAATACAAGTGTTTTCAGTGAATACAATAATTTCATAGATTTATTGGAATGACTGACCAGTCTCTATGCCTGTAGATGGTCGGGTGGGTGAATAGAAGTCTAAGTGGAAGGTAATTAATTAATTAATTTGATAATTAATATGTGTCATATCACTGAACTGACCTCGGCACAACTTTCTGCTTCAATGCAATTGTACCAGGAAAGGTTGCACACAAGTGTGGCACTTGAACCTGCATCTACTGCAACTGATTAATAAACAATCATGTGCTATAATTGATTAATATGTAATAACACCAATCATCACTGGTGTGTTCAGGCCGCATAAAAGAAGTGCATTTGTAAGAACAACTTGAACCAGAGAGATGTCTATGATAGGTATCAAATCATTGTGGTTGCCTCGAGAAACAGTATATACATGTATATGGGCTGACTTCTCACCAATACAGCCGGTTCGATCACTAGAATATGTGAGGTGATATGTGGCCGCCAAAAAGTGGGTTTTCAACTTTTCACCAGGTTTCCTGGTTTCTCCCCACATGAATGGCCACCCATGTATAAGCATATGCTTGTTCATCAATTGTTGTTCTTTTCCGTGGTGGCATGCCATTCAATTTGCATACATGTAGATCTATATTAGCATACAGCAGGAGAGCTGATAATCACTGAAACTCAATCAATAGTTTAATAAATATATAAATCCTAGACCAATAATTATTTTAATACATGTATCACATAATTCCATCACCAAATCGAGTAATTATTCATTTCACATGGAAAAGCTAAATCCTAGTTTTGAAGGTGCTATGCATTATTAACTGTTGTCAAATCAAAAACTATATTTTGTTACCATACAGTAGCAATAATACACTGTGTCACAACATTATCTTTCTGGATATCATACTTTATGGTGGTTCTGATACATTATGTATATACTCGGTTTCCAATATTTTTATATTTCAATAGCAACATTATCAATAACACAAGCTTGACAAGTAACTGTCTATTATGGTGTCCATCTAGAAACATTTTGTCTGTAAATGTTGAGATGTGAAAAATATACTACATGTATATATCTATTTATAAGCATATTCTATTCAGTACACTCACGAGTGAGTGTCTGTAACTTAGGTGGGGGAGGGGGGTGCAGAATTCTTAAATGAAAACCAAATGAGCTAAATACATTCATGTGTCTGTGGTTTTCGCAAGAGAAATCAATCTTTTACATAAATATTTATACCAGATAATCCAGAGCAGTAGGGACAACAATCTCCTCAGGTTTCACTGCTCAAAGACGTGCATTAACAGATACGACCAGTGGGCGATAATAGGGGTTTTTGTCATAAACCGAAAACTTTCGCCACTAATGGCCGGTTTTGTACTCGACCCCACTCGCTTTAAATCACATGGTGTGCATCAGTACGGTTGCATTCGCGAGTTCTGCTACTTTTAATGGATAAAAGATACTCTGAAATTAATTTTAATCATCGTTTTATTGGCGAATGCCGCCGTAATGAGGTAATTTTACAACTTTCAAAATTTTACATTGAGTTTTTCACCCGTTCTCCCGGACGAAATGTCCCGGCAACATGATTATCGACTGCAGAGATACCTCATACCATGTTATCCGGCATTATTTTGATAAAGATCATCCCTGATTGGCTGAAATCCCCTGTTAAAGAGACCCACCCAACTCGGGTAAATCGGAAGTAGCCGAGTTTCAGTTTTACGGGGGGGTACAAAAAACGAGTTGCGCGGACTGCCTAGCGGCCGTCATCCATGCTACTTGAATCGCCGGTTGACACTTATCCATAACTGGCGTCAAACTCTGTTTGTTGTCGAACTATATTTCCTTCGGTTGTGAAGACCATATTTTGCGACTATGAGATTCGGTTGCTTCGTCTCCAAATGTTTTCCCGCGAGGCACCAACAGTCCCATGTGTTATGCGTGTATATCGGCATATGACGGAGGTAATCCCAGAAATGTGTACATAATCGAAGACATATTAGTTCATAGACAAAGAATTGTTGTAGATCGGGGAATGACAAACACTGAAAACCATGTTTCCAGACGATAACTGACATATCGCTCACCACGTGAGTTTGTATTTGCTCCGGTGAAAAAGCCGTTGAAATCCGTGCACAGGGTTTTGAGTTCAGTTTGAAGAGCAATACTCACTAGCTGCTCAAGTCCAGTCTCGGTCAGTGATCGCATGGAACCACACGGAAAATCGTCGAGCACATGTCCTGGGGCGGATTATTAACCCTCTTTCGACCCTTCTTGCACATTGGGAGTTCATTTTCCCAAATATGTAATATAATATATTTGTTCAGGTACGTACACGTAATTTAAGCATTCTGTATATTGGAGCCCCATCTCTATCAACACTGATCAAGTATCTATGAGTACCTATTCCATAAGTTCGTGGTTGAATACATTTCGATAACAAAATGAAACTGTATGTAGATGTATATCTATATGTATGTCAAGAAATTTAAATTAGGTGCCCTGATTGGCATAAGTATATGAGGTAATTATCAATAAGCAGCTATATGAGTTATTCATATCACCAACATATATATATTTCTCTAAATCAAGAAGTTTACTTGATTGTAATATTCCAATGATCAATTCAAGGCAATGTGATTGGTAACAGCAACAGAATAGAGTGCCATCTGACAAATCCATCATCTCATATTTTTCTGACTCCAGATGACTTCAGATGTTGCTGACAACTCCACACCACTTTCCTGACAGCTCAGCCAGAAGACAACACAACCAGAAGCTCCATAAATCCTGGTTCAAGTCTCAATCAGAAGACAGGCAATAGCAGCTCCACACCACTTGACTGATCCCCCAATGACAGGCACCCAGGAGCAATCATTATGTTGGCCAACAATATGGATGTCAAAGCATAACAACAACTTGTGTTTTAAAGTTTGCACCAATATATACATGTATATTAAAACAAAATATATATAAATTTAAATTAAGTGCATGTTGGATCTGTAATTCTGAAACACCTGTACAGAATTGCATACCACCATTTTGGGTATTGTAATGTCACTATAAGACAATTGGATATCTTATACAACAGCAATTTGGGGATTCAATGGCCAATTGATAATATTTTCATATTTTATATTTTAATGGATAAAGTGGCCAACACATTGTATGTATCAAAAATTTGTTATTGATACACATGTGTAGGTCAGAAATACATTATGAAGATTTGAATGGCAGTGTATCAAGTAGCCATGTGCAATATTGTTTGCCAATTATGATAAATTCATAATCTTTTTGATTGGTATTATATTTGATTTATTTTGTTCTTGTTTACCTTCCATGTACAAACTTTGTAAGATAAACATATGGATAAGTAGTATACTACCAAATACACTATTTATTCATGACATTTTTTGTCTGGTATGTTTGATATCATACCTGTGATCCATGTATGTCAAAAGATGAAGTGCTTCAATTCATAACTCATGAATTGTACTAATAAAATGCTACCACTGTGTGAATTTCACATCAATTATGTTGACACAACCCATGTGCAATAATGATACTTTAATGTCACATGTAATCATGATGACAATGAATCAAAAGCCTGGTGATATTTACATTTACATGTTATTGGGATCAGGATGTATCCTGTATCTAGCTTGGGGTTTGTGTTCTTTGTATGCATAGACACAAGCATTATGCACAATAGGGTCCGTGAATACATACATGTACTGTTAGTTATTTGATGAACACAGAGTGTTATGAATTATGACAAATGCAAGAAGATGTTACTTCTCCAGAAGTTTGAAACTTATAACTGTCACTTTGGAAATACGGGTTATTATTTGCATTGACCAGGTGAATAGAGTAGTGTCATGGCCCAATGCACACAGAAGCCCTAGCATGTAGCAGTCTACATGTAAAAGCCAGTGTGAAGTGTTCACAGTGGAGCATATGATATTGAAGTCTCCCTCTCACTGTGGCAGTGTCTTGAAGGGTTGAAAATTAGTGCCTGTGCTGGCCACTTGGGAAAAATTTTTAGTTGTCAATAAATGTCTGAACTTCAAAAATCATTTGTGATGCAATGGATTTGAATTTCAAAAAAATATTTCAGAAAAATAATGCTCAGAAAAATACTTGGAACATTCGTAATCGACTTTTTCCACGAGAACGGATGTCCCGAAATTTTGGTAGTCAATTTCACCAATTTTAACATGAGATGCATAATAACTGCGCGTAAAATGCTTTAAATTAGTTATTAACATGATAATATAACATTTATGTGAAATATGTGTTCATTTCTTCAAGAAAAACCATTTTCGAAAATATTCAGTGCGCATCACTAACTAAAATATGGCGAGGGTAACAACCCCTTAATTGCACCCTACCGGTATTGATTTGTATGCGATTCTGAAAGTGTTCTTGGACACAGTGGTGCCAAAGGATGGCAGTGGTTGATTCATGAGCACCAGTCGAAAATACTAGTGAAGATCCCAACCGTCGAAGGATTTTCACCGTGATCACCTTAGTTCTTACGGAAGCCCAGAACGGCCAGCTAGTATTTTTCTAGAGTTTGAATTTGTTTAGTTATTTTTTTCGAAATCCTGAGAAATATTTTCAAGATTTCGACTTTTTGAATTTTCGTTTTTTTGACTTTTCGAATTTTCGACTTTTCGTTTTTGTGACTTTTTGACTTTTCGAATTTTCGTTTTTTTTACTTTTCGTTTTTTTGACTTTTTGATTTTTCGACTTTTCGTTTTTTCGATATTTTGACTTTTCGAATTTTCGACTTTTTGAATTTTCGTTTTTTTGACTTTTTGAATTTTCGTTTTTTTGACTTTTCGTTTTTTCGACTTTTTGATATTTCGAATTTTCGTTTTTTTGACTTTTCGTTTTTTCGACTTTTCGACTTTTTGATTTTTCGTTTTTTCGAATCTAATGGATTATGGGTGATCTCTGCAGGGTTATGAGCATAATCTGATTGTGGCCATGATTAATTAATTGAATATTAGTAGAAAATATCGCAAATAACACAGACATTTCTTAGTCATAGCTAGGATACTCTATTGAAGGCTATCACATTTCCTTGGAAAAAGTGTGTGTTGGGGAATCAAGGGGCCATGTATACATGTCCATAGACTTGGTTATTGAATGTACATGTACTCACATAGACATGATTGCAATAGTCAAAAAGTCGAAAAAACGAAAAGTCGAAAAAACGAAAATTCGAAAAAACGAAAAGTCAAAAAAACGAAAATTCGAAAAATCAAAAAGTCGAAAAAACGAAAATTCAAAAAGTCGAAAAAACGAAAATTCAAGAAGTCGAAAATTCGAAAAGTCAAAATATCGAAAAAACGAAAAGTCGAAAAAACGAAAATTCGAAAAAACAAAAAGTAAAAAAAACGAAAAGTCAAAAAAACGAAAATTCGAAAAGTCAAAAAGTCAAAAAGTCGAAAAAACGAAAATTCGAAAAGTCATAAAAACGAAAATTCAAAAAGTCGAAATCTTGAAAATATTTCTCAGGATTTCGAAAAAAATAACTAGACAAATTCAAACTCTAGAAAAATACTAGCTGGCCGTTCTGGGCTTCCGTAAGTTCTAGACATCATTTCATCAGGGAGTGGGTGGTCTGTGTAGATCACACCCGGCTCTGGTGTAACTGTTGCTTCTTCCCATTTTGATTAGAGATGTCTTCATTGGCACAGAAGAAATTGACAAGATGTAGTATAGGACGGAAAATCTCCATTGGTTGAATCTTCAATGTGCGCAGCGGATTTCTCCACCTTGGTGTGCTGTTGGCTTTCACGATGTAGAGACTCCAGCGCACTTCAGACAAACAAGTGGGCCGTCACACCGAAAACATTTTAACACCTCCAGATTTAGATGGGGTTCCACAGAGACACTTGGGCCAGGCAAATTGGGTTCCACAGAGACACTTGCGCCGGGCAGATTGGGTTCTACAGAGACACTCGGGCTGGGCAGCGAAGCATCCGACTGTGACAACGTGAATTTTGTCTCCCGCACAAGCTTGTACATCTTGAGCTCGTCTTCCACATTCCTCAACTTATTTTGCAGCCGTCGTTCTTCCTTCTTCAGATTATACTTATCTATCTCGAGTTTTTCTATTTTCTGTCTTTCTTCAGAAATCCGTTTCTCTAGTGTCTCGATGTCATCTTTGGGACTCAGTCCGACGTCCTCCTTCATCCGTTCGATAGCTTCTTCGATGCGATTGATCTTCCTCTGCAACATTAATAGTTACTCGGCATTTACCTGAAGCTGGGACCGCAAGTGTTCGGCTTCGGCTTTGAATCTGACGACTGCATCGTCCGCTATTTCCGAATCTTCCGCGGTGGTGCACTGAACAGGTGGCCGGTCTTCAAGCTTCCTCACCCTGCCTATAAACCAACGGATCGTTTCATTCTGCCTACCCAACCACATCATTAGCGTCGTATTCATGTCCAACGAGGCTCTGTAAAACTCTCCCAGATCTTCATTTTCATATTTTTGCTCAAGTTCAGTGAAATCAGAATAAACGTTTGCCATTTTAGATGTCGTTCGTCAATTTGTAATACCGGTATCTCTTTTAATAGTTGTATTTCGTTCGAATACATGCAACAAAATAGGCATATTGCCTTAGATATACGAAAATTATCAACTTCTCTTCAAGCGTTCTCATGTGCCCACCCTGTGCTTCAGTATGTAAACAGTTGTTACGAGCACACTATTTCATTTTCTTTTACGAGAGAGCCACAGTCGAGTTGAAGATGCTGACTCCATAGTCGCTTTATAAACCAAAGTCAATATTTGTTGACTTCTCAGAAGCGTGTATGCAACCAAATTGCGTTGGTTGTTGAAGGAAATGTCGGTTATTTTGGATTTACACAACACATATTTTGGGAGAGGCAATCGTAAATGTCGATCACCATTTGGGTCTAATTATGACCTGCCGACAGCGAATCCACTCAAATAGTGAATTAGTTTGTTTCGACCAGGTATTTATTGTATTTGATTGAAATAAATACCTCTCTGTGGGGTATTTGTTCCTATGAAAGACTTGTCCACAGTTTTGATTGAAAATAAATGGGCACCAGGAAAGGCCACTTAGAATTATAAATCTATTTTTTTTATTGCCGTGCGAATGCATGTATCCATATACTAATTTTTCTGCCAATAAACTTAATCGTGGAGAGCTAATCGATGCACTCATATAGTAGTAATCGGTGGGCTAATTCTCGAACGACCCTAAAAACGGATTTTTCGCATGCCAATCTTCGATGTTGTAGTCAGGCGGCATTTGTTGTCATTAGATGAAAACTGTAACTTGGTGGCCAATTTTGAATTTTTGGTTTCTATTAATTGAAAATATATTACTCTTAATTTTTTTGCTTGTTGCCTAAATTTCAGATGGTATTTACAGTCTTAAAGATAACAAACCTCACATGTCCGCGTCATTTGCATCGAAAACTGAATTATTTCATATCTCTGATAATATTTGGTGTATATTTATACAATACGTGTTACTTTCCATGTTCTTTAACCTTATGAAGCTTTTTATTACCTCTGTGTCATCTGCAGACGCATTGTGACTAAGATGAAAACAACATCACTGAATTTTTGCCCCGATGTACGCAGTTCGAATATATCATCATTTCAAATCAGTCCTTCTTATCTGCTACAGGTCAACTTAGTGTCATTACTGTACTGTATCATTCTAGATTACTACTGTATAAATCCAACAATACATGGAGCAGATGTTGGAATAATATCTGTAACGTATAAACCCATTTACGTTCGCTCCCGGTAATGTTCCTGCTTTGAGAATATTGACTGTTTTGAACACTTTGGTAAGGGTGCCCTCTGTCGTGTTTTCGACCACCCAGCGACACTCAGGGATATGGTTAGTCATTGGCATGTCATTTCCATTCTTATTGACCTATCAAGAAACGGAATGTTCCATTGACAAATATATTGAAATAACCAAAATTCACCTATACATACAGTGGCTGATATTTGCCATATTTTTATTCTTTAGTTTTCATTTATTTACGATATTTTCCAGACGCATACATAATATTGAATACACGCAGTTAATATTAAATACGCATATTTAATATTAAATACACGTACATAATATTAAATATGCGTATATAATATTAAATATGTGTACTTAATAATAAATACGCGTACTTAATATTGAATATGCGTACTTAATATTAAACACGCGTACTTAATATTAAATACATCACCAGTATTCCGTTCCACTACTTACAAAAAATTAGGCCTACTACTGTAGATGTGATAATTATGACGTGGCCTATCATAGAGAGTTTCTATAAACACATCGATATATATTAAGCTATTTATGCTTTATCATGAAAACAACAATAGATTTGTGAATGCTGATTTCATATTGGTCCGGAGAGGCTCGTATCAAGCACGAGTAGTCGAGATCAGACCAAACTTCATAGTGCAAATTTCATTTATCGAGCAGTGGCGGATCCAGGAATTTGAATGGGGGGCAGGGGGGGGGGTGTCCTACATTCTAGTAATACAAAGAGAAACCAGAGCATCGTGTACGACTTGTGGTAGTTTTCTGGCCTCTTCTGGGCCATTTTATTCATGTCGCTTTCCAGCATTAAGTTGCAATGGGGTACCTGCTGATGCCATGTGCTTTCGGGGCTCTAAAACAGTCTATTATGCCCAAGAAGTACAGAAAACGTCCTGTCCATTGTCTGCATCATGCAAGAACAAACATGACAAAATTTAATTTACCATTATGACGTTTCTGTATGTATTTGGCACAGTAGACTGTTTCTATGATTTATATATACCCGAATTACATGGTGGCGATCCTGGTGGCAAACAGGAACCCCATTGAGTATGGTTTGTCCATGAGGAATTTGGGGTACTTTGTGGAACACAGCAAGCATGCATGACATGGAGGCTTGAATCTTCAGTTCCATCTGAATACTATGTGTACAATTACGCCTATCCCATTTAATTCAAGTGTCCCGATCAAATACAAATTATTCACCATCGCAAATGAGACATCATAACCCTGAATATCAATGATTTTATTATGATTTTACATGCATTATCCAGCGGTATTGACCCGGTCCACATGGAGGGGATACCAATTTTAATTACATCAAACACTCTTTGAATACATCTCATAGTGTATACAATTGGCATAAATAAAATATAATCAATCCCATGAACAATGAAACGCACCGACAGTCACACTGCAGTATCACATATAGCTTCCAGGACCGGTTTGGAGAGGAAAAAACAATATATCACACATTTTCGATAGAATTCATTCATTCAGGTTAAAAATAATGTTTGAGCAATATTTCAAACATCTCAATACTGATATATTCGGACTTCATTTCGTCCGCGGTTGTTCCGTGAAGGTGCCTGGTTGGCTCCTGGGAATTCCTCAGTGGTACCATATATTGATTCATGAGAATCGGGATGGATTTTTGGAGACCGGAAGTATTCATGGTGTGCAATCACGGACGGTTCAGGGAATATGAAGCTCATTCGAGATGATCAAGTGCAGTCTGGTGTGGTATTTTGTCGTCCAGACTGACAGTATGTTGAGTACTGTGCTGCCATGCTGGTCTTGGACTATTCACGTTCAAGTTGGAGAGCTGTGAGCTTCTGTAGATCTGCTGTTATTTCCGGGATGGTGGTGTTTTTATCTGAGCATCCGTCTAAAATACTCAATAGATTTTTACCCTCGCCCCGATAGGGGCAGAGGGTATTGCAATTGGGTCTGTCCGTTTGTATGTCTGTCTGTCTGTCTGTCTGTCTGTCTGTCCGCGCGCATATCTCAAAGGAGAATGGTTCGATCAACATGAAACTTATAGGGATGAAGCGGTATCTCAGTGGCTCGGTCCTCCTCAAATCTGGTCAAAATCGGACAAAAACTGTTGCCATGACAACGGAAAATGTAAAAATCAATAATTGACCATAACTCCGGTTCTATTCAAGATAAATTTTTCTAACTAATTTTGTATTTTTCTATGGCCAATTCCTGATCATCTGATATATGGCCCGTGGTCGTACGACCAAAACTCTCCATTATCGCCCGATGTCGAAAAATTGGGGGTCACGGTTTCAATTTTTTTTGGCCAGCGACGTTTCAGTGCAAATGTCTGCGCTCATAACTCAAAGGCAAACGGTTCGATAGATTTGAAATTTATAGGGCTGGAGTGCTATGGTAATGACTCATTCCCTTCAAAATTTCGCCAAAATCGGATGAAAACGGTTGCCATGGCAACGGAAAAAAGAAAATCACATAATTGGCTTCAACTCCGGTTCTACTCTATATTAATTTTTCCAACTATTTTTGTATTTTTCTTTGGCCATTTCCCGATCGTATGGTGTACGACCGATGGTCGTACGACGAAAACTCTCCATTATCGCCCGATGTCGAAAAATTGGGGGTCACGATTTCAGTTATTTTTGGCCAGCGACGTTTCAGTGCAAATGTCTGTGCTCATAACTCAAAGGCAAACGGTCCGATCCATTTGAAATTTATAGAACTAGAGTGCTATGATGGTGGCTCAGACCCTTCAAAATTTTGCCAAAATCGGATGAAAACGGTTGCCATGGCAACGGAAAAAAAGAAAATCACATAATTGGCTCTAACTCCGGTTCTATTTGATATTAATTTTTCCAACTATTTTTGTATTTTTCTTTGGCCAATTCCCGATCGTTTGGTGTACGACCGATGGTCGTACGTCGAAAACTCTCCATTATCGCCGGATGTCGAAAAATTGGGGGTCACGATTTCGGTTATTTTTGGCCAGCGACGTTTCAGTGCAAATGTCTGCGCTCATAACTCAAAGGCAAACGGTTCGATAGATTTGAAATTTATAGGGCTGGAGTGCTATGGTAATGGCTCAGTCCCTGTCAAATTTTGCCAAAATCGGGTGAAAACGGTTGCCATGGCAACTGAAAAAATAAAATCACATAATTGACTATAACTCCGGTTCTAATCAATATTAAATGTTCAACCTATTTTTGTATTTTTCTTTGGCCAATTCCCAATCGTATGGCGTACAACCGATGGTCTTAAGACCAAAACTCTCAATTATCGCCTAATTTTAGTGACTAAATCTGAAGGGCGAGGGTCTGCAATCTCTGATTGTCTCGTTCTGTCTAAAATACTCAACAGATTTTCACCAGGATTATCTTGCTTTGAGACTTCATTTGGTCAGGGGCTGTTCCTGATTGGCCTTGGATGGTTTTAAGTTTGTCGAATATGTTGATCAGATTATGCCTCCTTCAGCACAGAGAAGATATACAGAAACTGTGCTTGATGTGGGTGGTAGGGCTAGATTGGCTCATTTTCGTTCTGAAGACAATTATCCATGCATGATACATTTGTATAATTATTTGTGCGACGCTGGCTTGTGAGCTGTAGGAGCCGCAGCACAAGATTCACAAACAAGAGGGCTGCTAAAACTTTTCTCCTCCACAGTCGGAAGAGGGCCTACATGGGGTCTCTGGCCACACAGCAAAACTATAGAACCGCGGGCTCGTGACAACATGGACTTCGTGTCATGGACTCCCACATAGTGATCAAGGTCGGCATTCACAAACTCCAGTTCAACTCGCATCCTATCCTTTCCCTCTTTCAGCTGCTTTATACTGCGCTTATGTTCTTCTATTGTTTGTCTTTTCTGATGTAATTTCTGTCTCAGGTTCTGCATTTCGTCTTTGGTTTGCCTTCCAATCTACAGAATTCGTCTTTCCAGGGTCCCGATGTCATCTCCCGGAGTCAACCCGACTTCCGGTTTCATGCGGTCTATTGCACGTTTGGTACTGTTGATCTCCCTCTTCAACTATTCCAGTCGCTCGTCTGTTTCCTGAAGCTCGGTCCGCAGGTGTTTGGCTTCGGCCCTGTTTCTGACATCTTGATCGTCCACTCCAAAGAGCCTAAAATACCAAAAGCGGGCACTCAGCCGTATTTCTGAAGTGACCACTTCTTCGGTGGCGATTCAACATATAACTCACAAGATATTGCTTGCCAGAGCCGTCGTGAGCAGTGAGTGAGCAGGTCGCTCCTCTGGCGATGTGAATTTTTTGTTTCATTTGTCACCATGTGGTCGAATGGAAGTGCCGCCTCTTGGTATTTTAGGCTCTTTGGTCCGCTCAACCAGTGTCCGAGTTTGCTTCGATAGTGCACTGAAAGGTGGACGGTGTTGAAGCTCGTCTCACTGATGTACTTCAATATCTCCTGATTCTGTTCATCCAGCAGTCGCAATTGCTCGTAGTTTCTTTTCATCAGTTTTGCAACACACGTTCCACGGAGGCTCTGTTCTCCTTCTCATGCTTAGAAGCGTCTTGTTTTTTTGTTTTCTCATTTCTCAGGGATTGATAGCTTTGTTTGAGTTCCGTGAAATCAGATTTCATCACGAAGCACGTCTCCAGGCTTCTAAGCAACGTGTCCAGTTCCTCAACTGGAAGGCGTTCTCTCAAGATATTTCCTAAATAGGAAAAGACAGTCTACACCTATGTTCTATACCTCTCTCTTCCGTTCAGCATAACATTTAAAACATCGTTTCAATGCATATGCCACTTCGTAGTCGCTTCATAATTCCTAAACAATTAATTTAATGTCCAACTATTTTTTTTTCTTCGAATCTCAACGTGATAACTTTTCTTTTCATTCTCATTCTCTTCTGCATGATATTTGAAGCCCTTTGTAACATGTTTAAAGGTGCATCTGGAATCACTAGAAAGGTCCAAAATGTAGGCCCAAAAGGGCCAAAGTGGACGGAACTGCACAAATTAGCCTCTGTGGGACGGAACATGCAAATAGGGTTTAGTTTTGTATAGTGAGGAAGTCATACATGGCGGATCTTTTGGTGACCTGGAAATTGACCTGGGATTACCTTGAGTTGTATGTCTCAAGGTCACTACAAGCGTTTCTCTGCAAGCGAAACGCTTGTAGATATAGCTAGGGTTTGTCTTATAAGCATATAGGAAGTCATATGTGTTGTATCTTCTGGTGGCCTTAAAATTTTGACGTTAGGTGGCCTTGAATGATACATACAACTGAGATATGTAAATCAGCCTTTGCAGACAAAACGACTGCAGGTCGATCTTAAGTTTGTATTATGGGCATAAATGAAATCAAATATGGTGGTTCTGTTCGTGACCTTTTCTACCTCAGATGATTCTGGGTAATCTAATCATACATTATGTTTCACCCGAGTAAAATTTGAGAAATGTGCAAATAAGCATTTTGCAGACAAAATACTTGTAAATACAGCTTGTGTTTGTATTATGGGCTAATATGAAGTCATGAATGGCAAAAATTTCAGAGACTTTGAACATTTACCTTGATGGTGTTGAGTAATCGAATTCAAGATCTCTCTCTCTCTCTCTCTCTCTCTCTCACCGATTATGACCATGTATTCATGTATTCTACATTTTATAGAAACATTGAACTGATACTCATGGAATCAGTATTCTGGATCATTGTCACAATTTATAGTCTGAGAAAGGGCAGTCTGTGAAGAAATTGTTGGTGCACCCTTTGGTGATACAAAATGTCAATACCTCAGTTAGTTATGAAGATATTACAGTTCTAGTGATAGGCTTGTTCTATTTTTTGACCTACTGAACTATTATAATGAGTATTCTGTATTTATGACGTCATAATGGTAGAACAAATTGATTAAGCCAATGAAACTTCTTTGCTTCACCATATATGATGACAATCTGCTCATTATTTAGCCTGTGTCTTACATTGTTTGACATGAGGCTCAATCACCCAAATTGTTTGCCAAATTACCTATTCTTGAGATATGTTGCATGGTAACCGTTGTTGCTAGGGGCCCAAACGCAATTTATAAATACTGCATTAAGAGGTCACAAAGTAGTGAAATATGCATGAGAGCCTTTTCTGACATCTATTTAATAATTATAAACTTAATTTTGCATACCAGACCTGAATTGAAGTCCCTAGTAACCAGGTTGCCATTTTCCGTATGTAGAGAATGGTTGCTATGGTGATTGCATACACCTTATGACTACAATATAATTTTCTATCACCAGGCTTCATTTCATTTTGTGTAGCGATATTATTCACATTTAATTCAGCAAAAGTCTAGAAAAGTAGCTAATTAAAGCAATCTACTCATATGACGTCATGAATACTCATTTTAATGGGTAATGATCTCCAAAATTTCACACAAAATATTTGATACATCGAGATTGATTCAAGATATCCAGGTTTGTTGAACCGCTAAATGTGAAATCAACGCTAAATGTGAAACCTAACGGTAAATGTGAAATCACACTAACGCTCAATGTGAAACCTAACGGTAAATGTAAAAACCAAGGCATATACCTTGACGCTAAATGTAATGTGCTTTGAAAATATATATATGTTATAAAAGTTATCACTCACAGTCATCAGATAGGTACGATAGCAATTGAGCCTGCCTTTCTCCACGCCCTTTAGGCTGGTCAACTGTAGAGCCGCTTCACCCTAGTTCAAATCAGTTCTACAGGAAAGTTGGTGTTCCCATCACCTGATCTGTCTTTTTAGGTTACCGTATCTTTGTTATGACAAGCCACAGCATAGAAGTGATGGAAGGGTAAGAATATGTCATTGAGACATGTTTTTAGGTTACCTGACAAATCGGTTATATCTCGCTTATTATTGACTTTATAGGTTGATAATCAATTGTGGATATATAGGAAATGATATACACCGAATATTTTCATGACCTTGCATTTGAGCTTTGATATCATTTTCAAAGTCAGATAACAAAATGGCTAATATTTTGCTAATAATCGATTTTATAGCATGGGGATTAATTGTGGACATATAGAAAATGATGTATGCTGAATATTTTTGCGTGAATTTGACCTTTGACCTCATTCCAAGGTCAGAGCACAAAATGGTTAGTACCTCACTTATTATCGACTTTACAGCGTAGAAATAAGTTGTGCACATATAGAAAATGATATATACTGAATATTCTCATGACCTTGAGCTTGACCTCTGACCTCAATAATTGTGAACATATAGGAAATAATGTAAGCCGAATATGTTGATAACAATGAATTTGACCTTTGATCTCAGTTTCAAGGTCAAAGCAAAAATTGGGAAAAATCTCGCTTACTATCGACTTTACACATTAGGAATCGATTGTGCACATATAGGAAGTGATATATACTGAATATTCTCATGACCTTGAGCTGGACCTTGGACCTCATTTTCAAGGTCAAAGCACCAAGTGGGTAATACCTCATTTATTATCGACTTTACAGATTAGGAATCAATTGTGCACATATAGGAAATCATATATATACTAAATATCTTCATGACCTTGAGCTTGACATTGGGCCTCATTTTCAAGGTGAAAGTACAAAATTTGTAATATATCAATTATTATCAACTTTACAGATTAGGAATCAATTGTGCACATATAGGAAATGATATATGCTAAATATTCGCATGACATTGAACTTGACCTTCGACCTTTTTTTCAAAATGCCTGATATCTCGCTCAATATCAACTTAACAGCTTGGGAATAAATTGTAGACATACGAAATGTATGCCGAATATTTTGATGAACTTTAAATAGATCCTTGACATCCATTTTCAAGGTCATAGAACAAAATGGTTGATATCTTGTTTGTTAGCAACTTTATGGCATAGGAATCAAATGTTAACATATGAAATGGTATTTGGTGAATATTGTTATGACCTTGAATTTGACCTTTGACCTCATTTTTTCTTCATAATGGGAGCAGTATGGAGTACACTCCTAGAACACATCAAGATAGAGTTTGAATTTTTGGTAGTATCAAATTTGAAATCGAAAATTATAGTTTCAATGGTGACCGTAAATTTGACCTCCAATGACCTTGAAAGGTCAATATTTCAATTATGATGAAAAAAAAGTTCAAAACGAAACCTTTTTCCTGTAATCTTTGGGCTAATTTTATATTGGGCTGTTCAAGATAAACCGCAGTGTCCCGTCTGCGCATGCGCTAACGTGATATTGATCCCGGCCGCAACCCGTACATGTACAAACACAAGCACATGTATGATGAATTTGGTGTTTAATCGCTGAATTTTATTAGAAAGCCTCGGAATTTCTGCAAATCTTGAAAAACTTTCGAAGAACACACAATGACCGAGCAGTATCCCAAGTTTGGGGACAATAGGAATAGCGCTTCAGACGGAGAAGATTTTGAAAATTTTGAGTCAAGAAAACATGGGGCGACAGACACAGACACATACACCGACACCGTGACAATCCATCCCAATAGCTCCAGGGCCTTCAGTCGGTGAGCTAAAACACACTCAAGTGGGCTATCATGTTCGAAAGTGTCTAGATCTATACGTCGGCAGTTATTTACACGTCACAAGATGAATAAATGTCTAGTAGGCAAAATAACCTAGTTTTACCCTTGGCCGATTTTTCACATTTAGCGTTGTAATTTCTTTTCACATATAGCGTTAAGGGTGATTTCCTTAATTTTCACACTTAGAGTTAGGTTTCACATTTACCGTTAGTGTTTTTTTACATTAACCGTTAGTGTTTTTTTACATTTACCGTTAGGTTTCACATTTACCGTTAGTGTGTTTTCACATTTACCGTTAGGTTCCACATTTAGCGTTGATTTCACATTTAGCGGTTCAACACAGGTTCCATGAAAGCAAAGATTTATATATAGAAAATCTTCGCTAGAAGCCAGCACATTAGATTTCGCGCTTTCTATCACAGAAAACAAATCTTACACATTTATTTATTGCCCCAACAATGTATTTCTTGACATTGGGACATTGACATTTTAGTTGATAGTTGGGTATAGGCGTATTAATCAAACTACATGAAACATACATATTAGAAGGAATTGAATTAACACCATGCCAACATAACACTTTCAAATATATGTATTAGTAAAGCGAGTCAGGATGATGAAAAAATACAAGCAAATGATGCACAATATGATACAACTCGATTTAGTCGATCATAATCAAACAGGTATGATATCAAATGGCAACAGAGACTAGAGGAATTCATTCACATGTACCAGCATGTATCTATATCCATTCCAGACGATAGTTACTAACAGTTCCTCATTGTTCATGACAAACATAAAATTTAACCCGAGGGCCTAGAAAGATTACTGGAGAAAGGTACATTGTGAAGTCAGAAAACCGTTTTTTTTGTCAATAAAATTACTGCTTTGACCTACATATCATTGAAGGTCGAACTCAAGATAATCAAATGTCCTACCTTTCTTTCCTTCTTCGAACGGATTTCACTCAATTGGGAATTCCTCACCCAGGACGGGGCATACAACCCTGCATAATTATCTCGCACCAGTGTATACGGTATCCCTACATAAAATATAATCATTCTTCATGAACAATAAAACGTAGGTCACAACATAGCCGTGTGTATCACGGAGCTGTGTTCGGGTTTCTTATTGTCGTGTAGATACAGGATATCCCAATATGGAAAATCAATTGCTGCAAATTTCATTGTTACACTATACTAAAGCCCCTATGATCCCAACCCGCCACACGGTTCCGTACACAATCATAGGTGTGTCGTTGGACACAGCGATGACTAGTGATAGTCTTTTTCGAAGAATCAGGCGAAATACAGTACGGTCCCGACCAAGCCTATTGGTACATGTATATGAATATATTCTCACCAGATTATATACTAGTAAATATATATTCACCAGGTTTATTTTCTTGATTGTTTTTATTTGATCCTGGATGGTCTGTATAGGACCAGACTCTGGTGTTATTGTAGCCCAAACTAATTTCGGTCAGAGATGCCTATTTTGGCACATGGACGCTTCTTCTAGCACAGAGAATATTCACAAATTGTTCACAAGTGGTATATGATGGAAATACTCTATTCTATGGAAGCCAATAGGTGACATGTGCGGGGAAAAAATTTGGTGTTTTTGCTATTAAAAACCTTGCACGTTCGAACGTAGAAAGTTCAAAACTACCACATTCGCACGTGGAAGCATTTAGCGCTATCACGTTCGCACGTGGTAACTTTAAAACTTATCACGTTCGCACGTAGAACGGTTTCAGGCTTCCACGTTCACACGTAGAAAGTCCGAAGCTACCACGTTCACACGTGGAAACATTTATACCTTTCCACGTTCGCACGTAGAAATATTTAGGTTTCTACGTTCACACGTAGCTGAATTCTATCAGAAACCGTGCCAGTTGTTGCAGTTGCTCTGTGTTTCTTCCAATCAGGATTTCAACACGTTCCCTCAATTCTCTGTTGTCCTTCTCTAGTTTGGCACAATACTGTTCGTTCTCGTTCTTCTCACAGTGATCCATTGCGTTTTTCCAGTTCGGCTATTTAAAAATTTTATCACCAGTTCGGCAATTTAGAACCAAATTTTATCACCAAACACGACTTCGGTATCCAACTATGTGCAGTTTTTCAGCTGTAACGCGTTCTCTCGGGAAACGTTTCAAATATGAATAAACATTGGACATTTTACAGATGTATACTGCAGATCTCTCTTCAGTTCGCTATTTATAATAATGAAAACCTGGTACTTCATATCATTACAGACAACATTCAAACCAATCAATGTTTGAGTGTATTGCTACCATGTTCGGAAGTGTTTAGACAAGTGTTGCATAAACATCAATATATTTCTTATCATGAAATAACAATCGATGTGAAGATGCTGATGTCATATTTTGTTAGAGTGGGTATTTAAAACTTCTCGTCGAAAGTAATTTGCAGGACCCCCTTCTGTGTTAACTGCTTTGGTTGTTACCTTCAATATGAGCTTTTTCCAGATTGTGATTAGCAATGTAGGTCATCAATGACATTCATATATACTGCCCGTCAAAAGTGTGGAATCGCTTTATCATAATCATCCTTGATGAGGCAATAGTCAGTCTACTCTGACAAATTACATACCAAAATGAACATAATTTTGTTCCCCATTTTTCTGTCATGTTTCTTGTGAATATTGCATATGTGGTTGAAGATAATGAAATTTATTCAATGCGTGATTGAATACAAAATATGAAAAATTTTATAAAATTTAACGTTTCTGGGATGCAATGTTTTGTGGTCAATCGTCCCTCAATGTACGCAACTGGCCATAGCATTTAGTGTCGAATGATATCGTATTCCACAATACGATATCCAGAAATCGTATCGATCATGCAAGTGATGGAGTAACCTGCTACTGAATTGTTGAATTTGTTCATTGCTTCATCCTTTATGCCGTGTGCGACACATTTGTTAAATTTGGGATATTGTTCACAAACATTGCTATTTACAAATGGGTTTTAGACTTATGATTAATTATATTTATGTATTTATCATATCCATGAGAACAACTGTTCTGGAACACAGTAATGATACCTGTAAATGATTCTGTTAATGGTGAATGTGATACAATTGATCGCAAAAAATGCACCTACCGGGTAAAAAAACGTGAAATTCCGCCATATTTCTTATCCAACCTTACATTGGATAACGTTCATTATCTCCATTCATACATGCATCATTTACACGAAACATGGTAGAAACGTGCAAAACAAATTGATGCACATGATGGTATGCTATTTGTCATAATATCATGTAAACTGATTATTGCCTGGTCAATCATGTATATGATAAAGCGATTCCAGACTTTTGACGAGCAGTATATATGGCCGATAAACCTAATGGAATGTGCCTAAAAATTCTTTTGTTTAATTATCCAATTTAAGTAGCCATCGAATAATGGACTTTATATAGAATATAGGAGAGATTGTGTCATGCATGTATCTATAGAAAGGTTGCCTTAATTATTTAAAAAGTGGCCAACAAAGACACAATTACACAATTATTGATGCGAAAATAAATTATTTCGTTTGCTGTTTCTAAGCTTCCATTCTTGTTTCATATTTGGGCATAGGCATGAAAGGAGTATATATTCATGCAGTAATCAATAATGAATATATTACACTGTATTACAAATTGAATAAGATATTAGTGAACCTTTTTCCCCCAAGCAAATGATGCACGATATAATATGAAACGAAATATCCGATTATAATCAAACAAGTAGGCTATATTATCAAATGAAAACAGTTAGGACGTGTTATCATTGTTCAGCACATTCATATCGGTATCTATATCAGAAATAGCTAATCAAAATATGACTTTACCCCGTGTAGTTTACTTATTAAGTATTTCATATGAAGTGGCATGTTGACTGTGTCTTGGATTTCTCCAGTTGAGATTAGAAGGAAGTTGATTTAAAATCTTCCTAAAGCAAAAATGGCGTATTAAGTTATTTTTAGTGGATTTGAGGTAATCAGTTTAAAAGGTTTCTTGCCTTCCAAGTAAGAGCTCCCAAATTCAGAGACCTGTGGCATAAATTACCAAGTATTATACCACTGTATTTCAATTACTATCAATGTTATCCTTAATCTAAAGAGAATGACTAAAATTAACTAAAATTCGCATGACTTACGCCAAAATATGCTCTCGTTGCCAACTTACTGGACAAAATCACGAGGTCCTAAAGCACAAATGGCGTAACTCAAGAGCTCAATGCAATTTTGGCGTAAGACACCACAAACACTAGAACAGTTTTAGCATAGCTCAAGATCAAAAGAGCGTAAGTCAAGCCTTGAGGTACGCCAATATGTTATAGGCTTGTAGCTGTTGTATGGTGCTGAATACAACCAGGAGTGATCTACGAGCAGGTAGTGGACATGTCAAGCATTACTTTGGTATGTCTCATTGAGTTACGCCAAAAAATGAGTTACGCCATTTTTGCTTCAGGGGGACGATATATATAGTGCCCGATACCCAACTTTGCTGAATGTAAAATATGGATCAGACAACGGGAGAATACGATCAAGAAAATTTATTTCAATGAAAGATATAACATATAATGAAATTCACATGGGCGACAAACCAGTGTAAACTCTTGCACTAACATGTATCTCAGTCGTGAAAATTCAGGTTGCAACCAACTACCACCAAGTACGAAACATAAACAAAGAGGCTTTGCCTTTCAGTTTCACGTAAAATTATATTTATAATCAAGCCATTTTCATTTAATACAATCGGCGGCACCGCTGGTGATTGGATTATTTTCACATTTGAATTGTACATATATATGCGTATCTATCGAGCTGTATGACAAATATATAGAAAAAAACACGAGCCAGAGCTTAATATATTACATGTAAGGATATATAATATTGTATTAAGCCTGATAATTCCAAGCCTTCATCATTGAAACAACGAGACGAATGATACACAATATTATACAGTTTGTTCACAGTCAAACAAATCTAATAGTTATACCATACGACAACACTTAAAATTTTTATTCTGCAAATATTCACATGTAAATCAAACACTAGCTACCATATTATATTTTTACCTGTTTATACAATAACCATGAATGAAATATAATTATTATCTATGAGCGATAAAACGCCAGTCACACCAAAGCCCTCTGTACCGCTGAGCTGTGGTCGGGTTGCTTATTGCCGTGTAGGAACGGTACGGGGATATACCGATGTTGAAGATTATTTGCCGCAACTTTTACGGTTATACTATGTCAATGAAGGATTTTCATCAGGATCACCTTAGCTCGAGACATCACTTCGTTGGGGAGTGTTTCTAGGTGATCCTGGATGGTATGTTAATGACCCGACTCTGGAGTGACTGTAGCTTAACCCAATTTTCGTCAGAGATGCTTATATTGGCACAAAAGACATTAAAAGGGTGTGGTATAGGACGGAAAGGCTTCATTCATTGAATCTTCAGTGTGTGACTGTTTTGAATGGCAGTGTTACTTGGGTGCTGTTGGTTTACACGATGCGTTGGAGTTAGCGCAAAAGAAACAACGAATTTGGCGCTTACATCGATAACATTTTCTCACCTCCAGACCCAGATTGGGTCCCACTGAGAAACTCGGGCCAGGCAGCAGAGCCTCAGACTGTGACACTGTGGATTTCGTCTCTTTCATCCGCCGGTAGTGGTCAAGTTCAGCGTCCGCATCCCTCAACATAAGTCGCAGAACATTTATCTTTTTTATCAGGGTTTTCTTCTTTTCCAGAAGTTCATGTATTTTCTGCCTCTCTTCATGTAATTGCTGTCTCAGGTTTTGTATGCCCTCTTGGTTTTGTCTCTCGAGGTCCAGAATTCGTGTCTCCAGTTTCCCAATGTCATCTTTGGAACTCAGTCCGACTTCGTGTTTGATCCGGTTGATTGTCTGGTTGGTGTTGCCGATCTCCTTCTCTAACTGCGCGAGTTGCTTGTCCTTCTTCTGGAGCTCGGTCCACAGGTGTTTGGCTTCAGCCCTGAATCTGACGGCTGCGTCGTCCGGCATTTCCGGATCTGCCACGGTGGTGCACTGAACGGGTGGCCTTTCTTCAAGCTCCCTAAATTTGTCCATATACTTTATAATCTGTTCGTTCTGCTTGCCCATCCATGTCAGTTGCTCTGTATTTTTTTCCAGCGAGGCCTTGAGCTTCTTTTCCAGTTCTTCAATGAGAGCAGCGTTTTTCTTGTCAGTCGCTTCCTTAGCGTTTTTCAGTGTTTCATATTTTCGTTTGAGTTCAGTAAAATCAGATTTCACCACTAAACACGGCTCCAAGTATACAGCCAAAGCATCCAGTTCATCATCTGGAACGCGCCCTCTCAGAAGACGTTTCAAATAGGAATAAACGTTTGCCATTTTATATGTTGTTCGTCAATTTGCAATGCTGGTATCTCTTACTACTGGTATTTCGTTTCAATATATGCAACAAAACAGGCATATCACCTCAGATGCGAAAACCTTTAACCTCTCTCCAAGCGTCCTCGTGTGCTCACCTTGTCCTTCAGTGTGTAAACAGTTGTTATGAGCACACTATTTCATTTTCTTTTACGAGAGAGCTACAATCGAGTTGATATGCTGACTTCATAGTGGGTTGCTTTATGAGCCAAAGTCAATATTTGGTGACTTCTCAGAAGCATGTGTTTACTTGTATGCAACCAAACTGCTTTGGTTGATAAAGGAAATGTCGGCTATTTTCGATTGAGACTATTCAGCGTAATACTACGTAGACACACACACACGTGCGCCATATTGAGAGCGGCAATCGTAAATACCACTGGTATTAATTATGACCTGCCGACAGCGAATCCACTCAAATGATGCATCATTTTGTTTCGAGCAGGTATTTGTTTGTAATGAATACCTCTCTGTGGGGTATTTGTTTCTGAAAAAAACCTGAAAAACCTCCACAGTTCTGATTGAAAATTAATGGGTGAAGGAAAACACACTTGGAATTATAAATATATTTTTTGCTGTGCAAATAAATGTACCGGTATACCAATTCTTTCGCCCATAAACTTAATCGTGGAGAGCTAATTGTTGCACTTATACAGTTAATCGATGGCCAATTATCGAAAAAAAACCTGACAGTCACACGTACATCATTGAATATACTCGTGCACTCCCTAGGCAAAAAGACCAATAAACAATTGTATATTTCCGAAGTAAATCGTGCACACAAAAAAACAGTATACAAACATTTGAGATGGCTGCCAAACTCAAAGTCGTGAAATCGCTCAATAAAATTGAATTATTTTCACGATTCCACTCCAACTCGTTGTTTAACTACTACATAATACCTGGAGATGGTGTGTTGTATGAAAAGGTGCATGAGATGATATCGCATTATATACATGGAACCAGCAAATAACAACTGCAAGTGTCCAAACTGTGTATGCCAGAACCTGGGGCCATCTTTCAAAAGTTTTTCCTGGCTCTAAATTTATTGAAGATTAAAAATGTACCAGACGGAGTAAATGAATTCATTCAGATCGACGTTACAACATAGACATACATCGTATGTGTATGTTGTTTGATCCCGTTTTATCTGCACTAGAACAGTGAGAACGTGTATGTCGCTCAGTTGTTCACGTCATTTACTGATGGTATATCCTTCAACTAAAATTTGATCCTGCTACTGTATACAAAGGTGCAGAATTATGACCTACTCTTCAAGTGTGTATTATAAATCAATTAGTACATGTACACCAAACATTTTTATTGTGAGACCAACAATTAAGACTGAAGTGCTGATAATTGGTTCGGAGTGGTGTCATATATCAGATACCGGTAAATCAAGTCAAAAGTGATCTTTGCTGGACGGCCAGGGGTATGCATATCGAGTCACAGAATTAGTCATAGACTGTTCAAGGTTAGCTCAGCATCTTGAACACACGTCATTATATGCACGCTCTTTGCACACTCACTCCGATGTCCGTTCAATGATAGGTATCTACGTATACTTATAGTAAGTCGTTCGTTTATTTGATACGAAGTGACATGTTGACTGTCTGTGTCATGGACATCTCGAGTTGAGACTGGGAGGAAATTCATTCTGTACGCTGTTTTTCCATTTTGTGACATTGTCCGATAATCCATCTGCATGATTCTAGATCTATTGGGAGGAAATTCATTCTGTATGCTGTTTTTCCATTTTGTGACATTGTCCGATAATCCATCTGCGTGATTCTAGATCTTACATAAATTACGATATATGGTGCCGTCGATACCAAATGTGCTGAATGTAAATGTGCATTAGACAATGGGATATTACGATCAAGACTATTTATTTCGATGTAAGATCATCTGCCCATCATCTGACTTAATGGATGCCTGCTATCAGTTCATTATTGCAAATAATGACCTCCATTGAGGTTCATTTTAAAGAATTATGACCTATGTAGGACAATACAAACATCTATTGAATCCAAATACTGACATTCTAATTATACGATCCAAACCACTTTTTTGGAATACACCGGCTGTTGTCACTGTCGGCGGTTAGATTGTTTTTGCTGACATGTGCATGGGCGTATCGATCGATATATATATGATAAATAATATGGAAAGATACAACATTCATGGGTCAGTATAATTCATGTCTGAACATATCATATTATATTGATTTAGCTTGATAATGCCAAGCTTTCCATATTGGGACAGAAAAGCGAATGATACACAATATTACACAATTTGTTCAAAATCAAACAAAGCTAATTATACCATACGACATGCATTTAATGTTATTGTTCTGCAAATATTTACCTTTACATCAAGCACCAGCTAGCATATTATATTTTACCTGTTTTTTACGACATCAATGACTAAAATATAATTTTTATCTATAATTTGCATATTATATTTTTACCTGTTAATACAATGTCTATGAATAAAATTTAATCATTATCTATGAAAAATAAAACACAAATCACACCAAAGCCGACTATACCACGGAATTGTGGTCGGGTTGGTTATTAATTGCCTTGTAGGTTCCGGGAGATCCTAATGTCGAGGACCGATTATTATTATTACCTTGTTTACAAGGTATCTCACAACAGAAAGTTTCAATCCTTATTGAATATAGAAGAACGCGCAGGATATGATACTTGGGCGGCACAGTGTATACTCGAGCCATTCTGATGTATATGAACGCTCACTTTTCGTTGTGTATCATACGCTGCTCCCTAATATTACTCACCCACTGAATGAATGCCATTTAATCCGACTGTAAATTTTTTAATTCTCATTGAATATAAAAGAAAGCGCAGGATATGATACTTGGGCCCGAGTTTGTACGGCTGTGTTACTTGTGTGACGCTGGTTTGCGCGCTGTAGGTGGGGGAGAGGAGGGCTGGCCATCAAGTGAGGCAGCACATCGGGGACACTTTCTGTCCTCAGCATTCGGACGAGGGCCTACTGAGGATTTCTGATCAGGCCGCTGTACTTCAGACCCGCTGGAATGTGACAACATGGTCTTCGTGTTACGGACTGCCAAACAGTGCGCATGCCCATCATTCACAAACTTCAAGTCAAATTCGAGCTTTACTTTTTCCTCTTCCAGCTCCTTTATTCTAACTTTGAGTACTTCTATTTTCTGTCTTTCTTGTTGCAATTGCTGTTTCAGGTTCTCCATTTCTTCCGGACTTTCGAGTCCCGAAATTCGTTTCTCCAGTGTCCCGATGTCATCTTCAGGAGTCAGTCCGACTTCCCGTTTCATCCGGTTGATTGCTTTTTTGGTATGGCTGAACTCTATCTGAAAACGCGCCAGTTGTTCGTCCTTTCTCTGGAGCTCGGACCGCAGGTGTTCGGCTTGGGCTTTGAAACTGACGGCTGCGTCGTCCGCTCTTCCCGAGTCTGCTTCGGTGGTGCACTGAACGGGTGTCCGGTCCTCAAGCTCATTCACTCTGCGCATATACTTTGATATCTCCCGATTGTTGAACCCACAAATGTGAAAACGCCCACAAATGTGAAAACCCACAAATGTGAAAACAAATTTTGTAAATCACCCACAAATGTAAAAAAAATCAACCACAAATGTGAAAACGTTTTTTGTCAACTACCCACAAATGTGAAAATCTTCACCCACAAATGTGAAAAAAACTTCACCCACAAATGTGAAAAAAAAAATCAACCACAAATGTGAAAACGATTTTTGTCAATTGCCCACAAATGTGAAAATCTGACACAACATTAGCTTCAACATGAGGAATGTTTTTAGGTTACCGACCTTTGTTCTGAAAACCTATTGCACAATTAATACTTTCCCCTATTATCATCATTTTTCCATAAAAACCTTCATATCTCAGTAAATATTGATCGTAGAGCAAAAAGGACGTTATTTTCGGACCCGTAGGACAAATTGGCCATATACTGGTGTGGTTTAGTATAAGATTACACCTGTGATGTAAAATTACACCATACCGGAAGTAGAACTATTTTTCAAGGAAATGGGCTCAGGATGCCCAAGGATCAGTTATTAGGCCGTTTTGGTGTGTTTGAAGGACAAAAATTGATACTTTCCCCTATTATCACCCACTTTTCCATAAAAACCTTCATATCTCAGTAAAGATTGATCGTAGAGCAAAAAGGACATTATTTTCGAACCCGAAGGGCTAATTGGCAATATACTAGGTGTGGTTTGGTATCAAATTACACCAAATCGGAAGTATAATAATTTTTCGAAGAAAAGGGCTGAGGATGCCCAAGGATCAGTTATTAGGCCGTTTTGGTGTGTTTGAAGGCCAAAAATTTACACTTTCCCCTATTATCACCCACTTTTCCATAAAAACCTTCATATCTCACTAAAGATTGATCGTAGAGCAAAAAGGACATTATTTTCGAACCCGAAGGGCTAATTGGCAATATACTAGGTGTGGTTTGGTATCAAATTACACCTGTGGTGTCAAATTACACCAAATCGGAATTATAATTATTTTTCGAAGAAAAGGGCTGAGGATGCCCAAGGATCAGTTATTAGGCCGTTTTGGTGTGTTTGAAGGCCAAAAATTTACACTTTCCCCTATTATCACCCACTTTTCCATAAAAACCTTCTTATCTCAGTAAAGATTGATCATAGAGCAAAAACGACATTATTTTCGAACCCATAGGTCTAATTGGCAATATACTAGGTGTGGTTTGGTATGAGATTACACCTGTGGTGTCAAATTACACCAAATCGGAAGTATAATTATTTTTCAAAGAAAAGGGCTGAGGATGCCCAAGGATCAGTTATTTAGGCCGTTTGGTGTGTTTGAAGGCCAAAAATGTACACTTTCCCCTATTATCACCCACTTTTCCATAAAAACCTTCATATCTCAGTAAAGATTGATCGTAGAGCAAAAAGGACATTATTTTCGAACGCGAAGGGCTAATTGGCAATATACTAGGTGTGGTTTGGTTCAACGGAGATAACGACGATCTGGAGGAATATCTCCTCCAGCTCTGGCGAACCGCCACCTATGAGGGATGGTCACCTGTGGGAGCAGGTCAAGTCCTTCATGGTAGCCTTGAGGGTAAGGCCCTCGGCGTGGCTTCGAGCCTCCTGGCAGGCCCAGTGTCATTCGAGCAGGTGGCAAGCCATCTCCGATTGTTGCTCAAGCCTTCCGAGGACACTCGGATGTATGAGAAGCAGTTCCGCATACGCTTCCGGCAACCGAGTGAAACTGCCACCGAGTTTGCAGTCCAACTGCGAGTCCTCGGCCGGCAAGCTTTTCCGGACATGGATCCGGCAAAGTTTGAGCAGACACTGATTGATCAGTTTATCGAGGGACAGCCTACACACATAGCGTACGCTTTGGCTGGCCACGAGAAACGATCGATGCCAGAGGCAGTAAATGCCGCTCTTGCGATTGAGGCAGCGGTCCGCACCAGACCAATGCTTCCGGTTCAACCTGGAACCGTCCCCGCATCTGCGGCGCCAACGCCTCCGGCCATGGTGGCTGCTAATTTGGCTCCCTGGCAATATCCGGTCACCCCGGACGTTCCTAGGGAACCAGCCCTACCCTGGGCAAATGTACCGAGCCCCACTCCTGCGGCTCCGGTACAAGCAGCTCCGGCTGCTTCCTCGTATCCACCTTCGGGTGAGTATGACGAGGAGGAAAAGGAGTACGACCTCTGTGCGGCGCAAATGATCGCCTACTGCGCCGGGATCGATGCTCCCGGACCTGCCGATTGTTGTGCGTTCAAGACCAGACCGAACGCCAACCGTCCCTGTTTCTTCTGTGGGGAACCGGGACATTTCTGGTTGCAGTGTCAGGAGTTACTGGAGCGACTGCGGGCGCGCGGATATAAGGGCAACATGCCCCAACCGCTGCACAACCGAATGCCTCCTTCCGGACCGCAGGGTGGACGTTTCAAACCCAGACCACCCAGACCACCCTTCAACCAGCGGCAGGGAAACTAGACTCGGACCCGGTGACGACCAACACCGCGTCCGGTTCTAGATCCGACGTGGCAACCCAGTCTGCACCATCGGTGGATGTGCAGGACGGTCCTCCTGTTGATATGACTCCCACGGGAGTAGTCCTTGAGGATCAGTCTGGCTCCTCCGCCGCTGCGGCAGACAACGAGGACTCCGTGACGAAGACCAGTGCAGAAGAGCGTTCTAAGAACTCTCTGCATGCTGCGCTGGTCCGGAATCCGTGCTGGTACCTTCCTAGTTGATTCCGGATCGGAAGTTACCCTCGTAGCCACGGGGACGTATCAGCAGGAACCCACTCTCAACGCTCTCAAGGTGTGGAGTACCGGACAGTACCAGCTTTTCGGAGCTGGGAACAACGGCATCCCTATCCACGGGCTGATCAATCTACCTATTACACTTGGGGACAAGGTGTATACGGTAGAGGCGCTCGTCGCGGATATCGGTGCCGCCGGTATCATAGGTATGAATTTCCTCCGGATCCACGAGGTCGTCGCTGATTTCAGCAAAGGCGAGATCCGCGTGGGTGAGGATACTCATTACCTGTACTGGGTGGGTTCTACTCGCTCGGTACAACTGAAGACGGCTTGTACAACTACAATACCGCCTTATACGGAAATGATCGTGGCCGCGCGTTCCGCGCCGGCCTTCACTGGAAACGGACGGTCGTCCCTGTATAGTACAACCGGTTAGCAGCTTTGCCTGCGAGACTGGCCTGGCACTAGGTGGGACCTTGGTCAAGTCTTCTTCCTCAGGTGCCGTTCCCATTCTCGAGGTGAACCCAACTGAACGATCAGTTGTACTACGTCGTGGGGTTGTAGCAGGTATCTGTTCCCTCACGACGTCTTCCCGGATCATCCCGGACGACCCGGCCACCCGCTCCGCCAATGAGCAGGTGGCCGTCAGTGATGATCCCTTCTCCCTTCCGGACCATCTGGAGCCTCTGGTTCCGACGGATCAGTTGACGGAGGAGCAGCAGCTTCGGCTGCTTCGGCAGTTCGGGGATGTGTTTGCACGTCCGGGCGGTGCGGTTGGCAAAACAGACGTGGGGAAACACCACATCGACCTCCTAGATGAGCGTCCCATTAAACAGCGGCTCCGGCAAGCAGCAATTATACACCAAGAGGTTATAAACCAGGAGGTGCAAAAGATGCTCGACCTGGACATCATCGAACCAAGCGACAGCCCCTGGGCTAGTCAGGTGGTTATGGTTAAAAAGAAGGACAGCTTATGGAGGTTCTGTGTTGACTATCGTAAGCTCAACGATGTCACACGGAAAGATTCCTACCCCCTCCCGCACATCGAGGACACGTTCGATGCCCTGGCCGGATCGCACTACTTTTGTGCTCTGGATCTGGCCTCCGGATACTGGCA
Source organism: Terebella lapidaria (assembly GCA_949152475.1). Taxonomy (NCBI): domain Eukaryota; kingdom Metazoa; phylum Annelida; class Polychaeta; order Terebellida; family Terebellidae; genus Terebella; species Terebella lapidaria. The sequence goes on from OX424556.1 coordinate 53,714,191, forward strand.
AGTCCAGATGGAGGAGGAGGATAAGGCGAAAACAGCGTTTGTAACAAAGAACGGGCTCTACCTATTTAAGGTAATGCCGTTCCCGCTCTGCAACGCTCCGGCGACTTCCGAGCGCCTCATGGAGATGATCCTAAAAGGGTTCCTCTGGAAGCGATGTATGGTGTACATTGACGATGTCGTCGTGTACGGCCGCTCCTTTGAGGAAACCCTCGATAATCTCCGTAGGGTGTTCATCCGCATCCGGAGCGCAGGCCTTAAGCTGAAGCCTTCCAAGTGCAAGCTTTTCGCTCCCGAAATCTTGTACTTGGGTTTCATGGTGACCGGCACAGGTATCCGACCGGACCCCGCGAAATTAAAAGCCGTACGGGATTGGACCCCGCCCGTGTAGCGTCGCAGACGTGAGGTCCTTCTTGTGCTTCGCAAGCTACCACCGGAGGTTCGTCCGAGGCTTCGTGGAGATCGCGCGTCCCCTCACAGTCCTAACGGAAAAGGGTGCGGATTTTGTCTGGGGTGAGGAACAGGAATCCGCTTTCGTCAGATTGCGTGAACACCTGACCTCCGCACCTGTGTTGCGCCATCCGGACCCGACCAGCGAGTTCATTCTGGATACCGATGCGAGTAGTTTCGCATTAGGAGGTATCCTCTCGCAGGTCGTGGACGGACAAGAACGTGTGATAGCTTATGCGAGTGTGGCCATGAGCCGCTCTCAAATGAACTATTGCACCACCCACCGCGAGCTCCTTGCGGTGGTCACAATGACCAAGCGCTTCCGGCATTACTTGTTGGGGCGGCATTTCCGGTTGCGGACCGACCATGGTTCGCTCCGATGGCTCCTCAATTACAGTGATGCCGATGGCTTGGTGGCACGGTGGCTCGTGAAATTGCAAGAATGACATGAGTATCGAGCATCGTGCTGGTAAATTACATGGTAACACCGACGGTTTGTCCCATTGCCATAAGTGTAAGAATCCAGACTGCCCTGGTATGGCAACATATCAGCGCGGCGAGGGTTCTTCCACTGACTCGGAATTGGACGTTCCGGGGGAACCACCGGTCGCCGGACCCACAAATACTGCGGCGGCCCGGGCTAAACAGTTCGGAGAATAAGCCAGTAGCGCGAAAAAGCCCGCGTGAGTTCCCTCCGGCTTCCGGACGATACTCCTATGGGGTATCCACGTCCTCTGATGAGTCGGAAGACGCCCGGACATTGCCTCCTGTGGTGATGGCCGCTGGCGTGCAGTCAGATGCAAAGGATGAGGATCTATCTAGGCGGCTACTCTCCTGCGCAGCTGATTGCCAAACAGAGGGCGGATAGTGCCCTCGCGCTGGTTATCAAGGCCCTTGAGGCTGGAATAAAACCCTCAAAGGATGAGCGTAGGACCTACAAGGAGGAGACACAATCTCTCGTCTCCCAGTGGGAACGCCTAGCTCTCTGCAAGGGCCAGCTCTGCCGGCGCTACGAGCCTCCACACCAGCAGTCACCCATTTGGCAGCTGGTGCTTCCCGCGGAACTCCGCACGGAGGTGCTCCATCAGTTGCACGACCTCTGGGTCACCGGTCATCTTGGGATCCAGAAAACCATACACCGCCTACAGTTGCGCTTTTATTGGCCCGGCTGTAGTGTGGACGTGCAACGATGGTGCGCCGCGTGCCCGCGTTGTCAGGCTCGTAAAGGAGTTCCGACTCCTGGCCGCCACCCCTTAACCTTAATTAAGGCTAAGATAAGATAAGATAAAACTTTATTTAACGTCGGTTATTGACAATATAAAACATTAGCTGATAAACAGCTATTTACCGACATGAAACAATGATAGATGATATATACAATGAAAGATAAATATATACAAATGGACATATACAAGTGATAAGGTACATTCACATTACATACACATAAATCAATATACATTACGTACGTGCACACTTCATATTATAATCATGCACACGATATCACTTGCACAATTATCAAATTATCTTGCTCGTACAAATCACATAAATATAGAAACAAATGCGCCTACGAATGTATGCATACACAATACATGGTCACCAATGATTCACATTTGACTCAACGTACATAGTATACAGGTGGAACAATTACATTGTGCTGGTTGCCATTTGCTTAGTCTATTCTTGAATGTTTTGAGATTAATTGAAGATTTCAAATCATTGTCTATGCTGTTCCAGATTTTACTCCCTTGATACAATAAAGTATTATACCCATATTTCATACTGTTAAATTTGCACTGAGTTAGTTTCAATATACCTCGACAATCATAGTTACCATTTTGAAGATTATACATTTCATTCAGATATGATGGCCCTAAATTGTTTACACATTTAAATACTTCAATCAGAATAGCACGTAACCGTTGGACATATAATGAAGAACAATTGGCTCGTTTCATTAATATCTGATAATTTGATGAGTGATCATTGAAAACATATTTTAGTGCCTGCTTCTGAAGTTTCTCCATCTTGAGAACATTCCCTTTAGTACAAAAATGCCATATAATAGAACAATATTGAAAGTTTGACAAAATAAATGAGTGGAATAACAATAATTTACTTTTCTCATCAAGGTTCTTGGACAGACGCCGCAGTACATTCAATTTCCGTCCGACTTTCCTACAAATATCTTTAATATGAGAGTCAAAGTTTAATTTAGCGTCAATTTGAATTCATAATAATTTAACTTGTGGTTGTGAATATACAATATTGTCACCCAATGTAACATATTCATTTTCATAATGATTATTACCAAATATTATATACTGAAACTTGTCAAGATTGACCTTCATATTGTTTGATTTAAACCATTTCAACATTGCGGACATTACATTTTGCAACTTTTCTTTTACATTACATATATCTTCACCAGAACAACAAATGGTGTTATCATCAGCATAGTTATAAATATCACATTGCATGGCAACATCTAAAATCAAATCATTTGAGTGGACATTGTAGCAGAATGGTCCCAGGATGGAACCTTGTGGTGTTCCCACTGTAAGTGGAAGCCACTCACTCCTACTTGAAAACAGTTTCACCCTGTGGAATCTATTTTGAAAATAGCTATGCATCAATGAACATGAATCAATATCAACCCCATATGCACCTAATTTGGCTATCAACAAGTCATGCGGCAGATAATCAAAGGCTTTAGACAAGTCCGTCAATATTGCGCCAGCAACCATACCATTATCCAAATTGTTTTTAACATTTTCAATAAATCGAAATAAAACATTTTGACAGCTGTGGTTTTTACGAAACCCTGAAATATACGGTGAGAATTGCATATCAAAAAAAGACGACAGCTGGTCAAATAACACTCCTTCAAATATTTTTTGAAATACCTGGCAATATACTGACTGGTCGGTAATTTTCTTTCAATAAGGGATCCCCTTTCTTGAAAATTGGTACAATCTCAGCACATTTCAAGCTGGATGGAAAAACAGACATATGTATTGACTTATTCACTAAGTATGTTAAAGGATAACATAATGCACTTGCACCCAGTTTTAATAATTTGGGTGGGATTTGGTCACACCCAGCGGCTTTTGCTGGATAAAGCTTATTCAAGCGTTTCTTGATGTCTAGCACAGAAACTTCGTCAAACTTGAAATGAACATTGTTATTACAATGTCTTTTGATTTGCATAACGCTATCGCTTTGATCATAACGCTCCCATATGGACAGGACAGATTCTTCTGTGCCAAATTCTGGCTCTGGAGTAGGTAACGAGTCTATGCCTCGATCACCATCTGTAATATTATTAAAGTAATCATTTAACAAGTCACACACTTTATCAGTACTATTAATTATACTATTACTTTCACATAGTATTATGCCGTCATGTACACCCCTGCATTTATCAGATATTAGGGGTTTTATCATATTCCAAAATGACTTGCTGTCAACATTTTTGGCACATTTATCTCGCATATACTGCGCCATGCACTTCTTGCGTGCCTTTCGACCGGATCGCTTTGGATATACTGGACACTCGCCGGGTAACCTCGCGCCAACACCGGTATATCCTAGTGATCTCGGACTATTTCACTAAGTATACGGACGCCTTCCCACTACGCCGCCAGACTGCAGACGAGGTGGCCCGTATACTGGTGAATAGGTGGGTGGTCTACCATGGTGTTCCAAAGCAGATCCACTCGGATCAGGGTACTCAATTTGAGAGCCATCTGTTCCGAGGCCTAGCCGAAATGCTAGGGAGCACCAAGGTTCGGACTTCACCCTATAGGCCACAGTCTGATGGACAGGTCGAACGATTTAATCGATCTATCCTGAACATGCTGTCGGCCTTCGTGAACGATCGTGCAAATGATTGGGATGACCACCTCCCGTACGTCTTAATGGCGTATAGGTCGTCCGTCCACGCCTCCACTGGGGTGATGCCGCACGCCATGTTGTACGGCCGGGAAATTAATTCTGCCCGTGGACATTATGTATCCCATGGCGACAGAAACCGGTCCGGTGCCCCAGTGTGGACCCGAGTACGTGGAGTGGGTTCGCCGCGCCATGGCGAATGCCCATGACTTTGCGCGAGCATGCCAGGATAAGTCCGCCATCCGGCAGAAGCGTGGCTATGACGCTCATGCTAAGAGCAGGCCTGCTTTTGAGGTTGGGGACAATGTGCGTTATTACTATCCACCGGCTAAACAGGGCAACAAGTTTACGAGGCCGTGGATAGGACCCTTCACTATCTTGCAGAGGGTTACCGATGTGGACTATCAGATCCGCAGGGATTCGGACCCCAACAGAATTTTAGTAGTCCATATCGATAGCCTGAAGCGATATGAAGGGCCAATCGTCATGGATCCGCGCATACAGGAGGTGGATCCAGATGATGTCCCATTACTGGACCCATCCGGACGCTACCCGCGGACACCGGACGATTGGTTACGTCATATCGTTGGTCTTCCGGAACCATCTGAACCGTCAGATGTCGATCCGGACGATCTTCCATCGGCGCACGCCTTTCCGCACTTACCTCCGGAGCCTCCGGGTGGTGCGGACGGACGACCTCGTCGGACGAGGCGTGCGCCGCAACGTTACAGGTGGGAATAACCTCCGCCCGTGCGGATGTGGTATAGGATTCGGTCCATCACTCCAAGGACCGATTACCGGCCGTTCCGCGAACGTCCGGATGACTTTATGCCGCGGGAGCCACTATGTGGTAACCAACTGGTGTGAGCCATCTGGACCTTTGTGTCGTGACGCCACCTTTCCGCATCCGCCCTCGCTACCTTTCTAGTACTCCTGATGTTCGGATGGATCATCCGCATCTTCCGGACTGCTGCCCGGTGTATTTAACCCAACGCCTACACGGCCGGACGGTTTTTGTGGTTGGTCCGGACGTCCGTAAGTCCCGGGACAGTCTCTGTGACAGGCCAGACAGAGATTGGGATTTACGTCCGGGTAGGGGGAAGCGTCGTTCCCATGATAACAGGGAATTGGCTGTGGACGCGGGATAGGTCTCCGGACGTGATGGTCGATGTCCGCGGTTCGTCTGCGAGACGCGTCCGTCCGTCCGGACGTCCTTTTAGGCGACGTACTCCGGTACCTTGCCGCCCGTGGGCCATACAATAGCTTAAGGGCATTGTGTTATAGGTTTCTAAGCAGCATGAAACCGAATATCGTTATTTATTGATTTATTTCAATATTTAATGATCCGGCTGGTAAGTCCACAGTGTGGACCAGTAGGGTGACACTTATCTTGTCCGTATGACATACGTTATACACGTGATCCGGAGGGATGACTGGAACCCTGACCCTCATTCTAAGAAGGGGTCGAATTCTACATTGCGTAGCATATATATCTGGTGGTTTCTAAGCCTGAATGAATCAATCATTATTTATAAGGTCAATATGCCAGCTATGGTGGCGTTATGGACCTGGACTTCGTCCGCGAGCAGTTCCGGACGTTACACAGGCTATTGATTTCATTCATGGTATTAGATTTTCTAGATTGAGCGCCGGCATATGATGTGGTATATCCACCTTAACCAGTGAGGTTAATGTCCGTGTCGCTTATCGTTTATTCTATTAAATCTCATTCCTGTGGTCGGAGAATTAGGCTCGGGGTTGAGTGTTTAGTTGTCCGGATATCTCATAGACACGGTGATTGCTAGTGGGCGAGTAGCTAACACTCATAGGGTGCACTGCTGTCGTGGGATAGCCGAGGGGGGTAGGCACTCTCTCTGTAAGCGGAGCCCAGCTATGGGAATGCTTATATTTATTTATCATCACATTTTATTATTTATGGCTTATTGGAACCACCCGCATGCTACCAATGTCCCGTGGAAACTCTGTTCTGTTTCGAACGATACACGCTAGTCAAATGTTTTGAGAATATCTCTCCCTGTGCACAATGAAAGTGATAAAACCCGGTGGGTCTTTCCTTTCGAAAGAGGGGGGTGGAGGATTGTTAACTCGTGGACAGCGACGGATTGATGTGCTTACTGAAAAAAGTTGGGAATGCGGAAACAAATTTTGGTTTTCGTTTTCGGTTAGATTATCGCCGCTTGTAAGCGGTTGAGTATATTTGTTCTAACCACAAGTACACGGTTGCTGTCAACTTGTTTACAATCTTCCCCTGCGGCGGCGATTATCTCATTTCATTGTCCGCATATTGCGGGAATGCAAAGCAAATGAACTGGGCTAATTGCCGGTAATTAATTAATGCAGGTTCCTCCCCCGGATGACCAATGTATTTGGTCACTCGTATACAAGGTGTGAAAGGAGTCACGGAGAGAGAGAGATTGTATTGATCGGGTTTATCAAAATTACATAATAACGTTTTCGTGTGTAGCAAGATGTATTGTTGTACGACAATAGAACAGACGTTTCAATGGGGATGGGGGGTCGGGCGTGTTTTGCTGGCCTGTGTAGAATTGATGCTGCCTGTAATCGCTGTATATATGTAAGCGGCCAGCGCTCGCTGGTCATTCACTCGCTCGGCACTGGATGAGGCAAGATCTGCGGATCTCGTCTCCCAGTGTTTTCGACACAGAGCGAGAGAATATATCAGAATCAAGTGACGGGGAAGGTCGGGGTGGTGTTCCCTCGGGTGGTGACCGCAAGGTCCCATCCGATGACGGCTCCCTGGAGTGCAGGAGACTGCGTTCGGGATCCGTTCAGCGCACGGAAGTTGATCGTTCGGGATCCGTTCAGCGCACGGAAGTTGATCGTCCGGCACGTCCGGCAACTTCCAGTAGCACTGAAGATCCAGGGTCTGAGGATCTCCGGTGACGACGGAGAGTTACCCAGTGGGCAGGGCCTCGCCTTGACTGATGAACCAGCTGTTCATCAGTCTCAGTCCTCCGTCCCTCCTCCGCCGGCTCAGGTGGAAGAGGCGATGGAGACGGGCGATGTGGGGGCCACTGTTGTGCTCGTGGAGCTATACCCTACTGCAGAGATGCAACAGTCTCTGCAGGAGTGGAGTCTCTTCCGGATGTGCGTCCGGATGGCCGAGGCCGTCCGGCGGGTCCGTCCGGAGAGACCCCGTCCACGTCCGCGACTGTGGCTTCGGGTCCGGCCACGCAGGGCGATCCGGATTCGTGGCATGACCGGGTTGAGGCTGATAAAGCCTTAACCAGTGATAAAGCCTTAACCCCGTCCACGTCCGCGACTGTGGCTTCGGGTCCGGCCACGCAGGGCGATCCGGATTCGTGGCATGACCGGGTTGAGGCTGATAAAGCCTCCCAGGCCATAGCTCCGGATTCGGATACTGTGGCGCAACCTGGCGGCAGCGATCGAGACAATAGCACTTTTCGAGTAAAAGTCTCTCGCAACGCCCGCCCGACTGTCACGTGGATCGCGTTGGACATCTTGGAGGCTGAGGAAAAAGCAGCCTTGGGTGCCAAGCGCGTTGCCGGCTCCGGAGCAGACAGCTCCGGAAGCGATTCCCACCCCATCGGGAAGAAGCGGAGGAAGCACCGACGCCGTAGCGCGGCCTCCGGACGTGGCCAAAATGCAAGGTTGCAGGCCGAAAATGCGGATCTGCGGCAACGTCTTGACGAAGCCGAGTCTGCCAACGCTAGCCTACGTAATGCCTTGTCGGAGTTCGCTAGGGACCCCACAATTTTCCGCTCGGATGCAGCTGAGGAACTCATCCTGTTTCTGATTCTCCTACGCTTCTGGGGAGAACGGACAACGGGTGACCAGCACATCCAGGACCGGATCACTATGTTCGCCGCGCTACAACCTAGCGGCGCATCTAGTCTTCCGGCTTCCATCAACCAGGCCCCGAACCCGGTGGTGCAGACTCCACAGTCGCAGGCCTCAGTGCCTACACCAATGCCGCCTCCGGGCCTGCCGACCCCACTCCGGGACCCACCGGTGCTCCCGTCCCAGCCATCAACACCAGGCAAGGACGGTGAGCAGTCGATGGAAGACTCTAATTTAGCCTGCCGCTGGCTGAATAAGTCAGTGGCTTTGCCGGAGGCTCGCTAATAGGCGGCTCCGCCCTGCTGCGGGTCCTTTCCGGATCCGTGGCGCTGGCTGGCGAGGGCAGTCGGCTTCTAAATAAGAGGCTTTATCACTGTTTTCGATCACCGGTGTGTCGTTTTACGAAATTCCTAAATACCTTAATTTAAAGATCTACTCTAAAGGTTTACTCAAAACTATGAGCGCATTATAACGTAGAGACCGTTAAGCCCCGGGGTAGTTCCCCATCTTCCAAAACAGACCCTTCTGGTCTGGTTCTATTGCGTCACAACTGCGGATACTGCTTTCATTACTTTCCTTCGGTTCCTATGCGATACTTTGATCGTGTTTCGGGAGGTTTCGGGCCAAGGTGGAGCATGCTGGGGACCAGCATTGTAAGAAGGGGGTAATGTGGCGATTATTTGGTAACTGTAGTTTGGGACAGGTGTTCTGGCTATGCCACAGTAATATTGATCAGTCTGAGTAGAGGCCGGTGGACGTTATAACAATTGTGTATGCGCTGTGCACTTGCAGCCTGGGTAATATAGTCAACAGCTTGCCCAGATTCTTGGCAGTCTGTTCCCTGACGCCTTGGGGGTAACTGCAGAGCGGCGCATAGCTCATGTCCCGTCTGTAATAAGTGGGCTGCGGCCCCGGGACCAAATATATATGGAGGCCCCGGTCATGGATCATGACCGGGGATCTTGTGCGTACAGGCTCTGGTAGACTGTCGGACTGTCCGGAGTTCCATCTCCGTGTCAGGACCGTCAGCAAGGCCGGACGAACAACAAGCCCATGCTGTTGGCTCCGGGCACCCAATTTATGGTATACTCGGGCCTCCGGCAACGGCGACATAACTATTAACTATTACTATTCATTATTACTATAACTATTCATTATATGATGTGTGATATGTGATGTGATGTTTGTCTACTAACCATGCTATGACGGTACTAACCTGGTTGCTACTTAACGAAGTCACATTCGTTACAAAAATTTAAAGATAAAATTGTTTACGGACGACGGATGGACGGACGACGGACGCAACGTGATGCCAATAGGTTATCGGACCAAAGGTCCGGTAGCCTAAAAAGACTTTCAGAAAAGTGCTTCCCTGTATTCTTAGGCATTTTAGCGCAAATTTCGAAACGATTCGACCGTAAATTCGAGATAAAAATAAAAATGTAAGACGTATGATGGACGACGACGGATGAAGGACACAATGCCATGCAATGGGTTATCAGAACAAGGTTCGGTAAAAAGACATAACAATAAAAGACATTCCTCATGTGGAACCTAATGCTGTGTTTGACTTTCACATTTGTGGGCAAATGACAAAAACCGTTTTCACATTTGTGGTTAAATTATTTTTTCACATTTGTGGGTGGATTTTTTTTCACATTTGTGGGTAATGATATTTTCACATTTGTGGGTGATTTACAAAATTTGTTTTCACATTTGTGGGTTTTCACATTTGTGGGCGTTTTAACATTTGTGGGTTCAACACCCGATTCTGTTCGCCCATCAATTCATGGAGCTCTGTGTTTCTTCCAATCAGGATTTCAACACGTTCCCTCAATTCTCTGTTGTCCTTCTCGAGTTTGGCAGAGTACTGTTCATTCTTTTCCTTCTCGCAGCGATCCATAGCGTTTTTCCAGTTTGGCAATTTAAAACTTAATTTTATCACCAAACACGACTTCAGTTTCCAACTATATGCAGTTCTTCAGCTGTAACGCGTTCTCTCGAGAGACGTTTCAAATATTAATAAACTTTGGACGTTTCACAGATATATACTGCAGACCTCTCTTCAGTTCCCTATTTATAATATTGAATACTTTGTTACATTTTCAAGCTTATCAATGCTCAAACGATTATGCTTTTCAAACGGTTATGTCTGAGTCACATCTGCACAGGTCGCAGGCCGATGTCGGGACATTGGTGGTATTTACCGATGTTCCGGCCGCCGGTGATATTTTGACAGGCATATGTACCAGTTCGAGTGGTCCTGAAAACACCAGGCATTGTCCACCGGTGACCGCTATATTCACCTACGATCGTGCGTCTTCACCGTGTCCATTCAAATTTCAAGAATTACAACTGATTGACCATCCAACGATGCCCTATACCGCATGACACCCTACTGATACCTGCTCGGTGACGGCCTGGTACGTATACAAATCGGCTGATTATTAGTAGTTTAATATTTAAACATGTTTAAATTGTACTACATGTTCGCTGAGTTTCCGATGCCCCGTCGGTATTATTCTTGTTTTCACAACTGTAGTTTTACTACTATATTGGTACATGTTTTACTTACGGCGGCCCAATGCTGCCATTATTCATGCCTGAGTTAAGAGTAGTTTTGAAATCAGTTTCATAGTTAGTAAACAGTTATTTTCAGTTATGAAACTAGTTTCTAGCAAGGCACAAACCCTTTACACCTGGCACAAACGTTTTTAGCAGGGTGCAAACCTTTCTAGCATGGCGCAAACCTTTCTAGCACGGCAAAAACCTTTATAACAGGGCATAAACCTTTATAACACGCACAAAACTTTTTAACTTGGCGCAAACCTTTTTAGCACGGCACAAACCTTTATCGCAGGGCGCAAACCTTTTTAACATGGTGCAAACCTTTATAGCAGGGCACAAACCTTTTTAACACGGCACAAACCTTTATAACAGGGCATAAACCTTTATAGCAAGGCACAAACCTTTTTAACTTGGCGCAAACCTTTTTAGCACGGCACAAACCTTTTTGGCATGGCACAAACCTTTATAACACGGCACAAACCTTTATAGCAGGGCGCAAACCTTTTTAACACGGCACAAACCTTTATAACAGGGCATAAACCTTTATAACACGGCACAAACCTTTATAACAGGGCATAAACCTTTATAGCACGGCACAAACCTTTTTAACTTGGCGCAAACCTTTTAAGCACGCACAAACCTTTTTAGCATGGCACAAACCTTTATTACACGGCACAAACCTTTATAGCAGGGCGCAAACCTTTTTAACGCAGCACAAACCTTTATAACAGGGCATAAACCTTTATAACACGGCACAAACCTTTTTAACTTGGCGCAAACCTTTTTAGCACAGCACAAACCTTTTTAGCATGGCACAAACCTTTATAACATGTTGCGCCCTGCTATAAAAGTTTGTGCCATGCTAAAAAGGTTTATGCCGTGCTAAAAAGGTTTGCGCCAAGTTAAAAAGGTTTGTGCCGTGTTATAAAGGTTTATGCCCTGCTATAAAGGTTTGTGCCGTGTTAAAAAGGTTTGTGCCCTGTTATAAAGGTTTGTGCCATGTTAAAAGGGTTTGCGCCCTGCTATAAAGGTTTGTGCCGTGCTAAAAAGGTTTGCGCCAAGTTAAAAAGATTTGTGCCGTGTTATAAAGGTTTATGCCCTGTTATAAAGGTTTGTGCCGTGCTAGAAAGGTTTGCGCCATGCTAGAAAGGTTTGCACCCTGCTAAAAACGTTTGTGCCGGGTGCAAAGGGTTTGTGCCTTGCTAGAAACTAGTTTCATAACTGAAAATAACTGTTTACTAACTATGAAACTGATTTCAAAACTACTCTTAGCTCAGGCATGAATAATGGCAGCATTGGGCCGCCGTATTTACTCGTAACCCGTGTAATCTGTATATCTCGTGTCCCACATTATACTCGGTGTGTACATCATATATCCCTTGTTTGTACTCTACTGCTAGTTTGTATTGGCGGAGCGCTCGGCCCATGATCTACAGGTCGTGGGTTCGAGTCCGCTCAGCGCCACTTGTGCCTGAAAACCTCTCACGCCAGTGCAGCCCGACTGGCGGTAAAAACAAAAGCCGAGTGGTCTCAGGGAATGCCTATTGTATCTTTCACCTGAAAGACCCATCAGGTAGTTGTAAATGTAAATGAAGGGCACCTTCCGGACATTCATCGGCGCTCGGCACCAGGATACCCAGCCTGGTGAATTAACCACATTGTTCAGCCGAAAAATTTGGTCGATCCCCTCGGCACCTATTGGGCATCTGAATCGGTCGCCGGCAGGCGTGCTAGCGATTCATTGCCGATGTATTTTTTTTTCACCGGTCGCCGCAAGAAAATTACTCTGAGTGACCGGCCGAAATGGCCAAATTTCAGCCTTTCGGGGTATCGTATCCTCATTGGTGTAGACATCGGTGCAAATGTGACTGAAGCATTACCATGTTCACAAGTGTTTAAGGGGCCGGTCATTATCTATCAGGTGGGGGGGGGGGTAAAAACTGGGGGGGTCACACTTTCATTTTCAACATTATTGGGGGGGTCATACTTTTATTTTCGATGGGACTGGGGGGGGGGGAGTTTGAAATTGAGTTATTTTGGGAAAATCTGAATAGTAAAATAGTTAAATAATTAGGTGGAAACAATCCACTAATTTTCACATTTTCAGTAAACCCATACTCTCACTGAAACCGGATCCTGCAGAGAACCATCCAGGAACACCAACATCAAGAGATGCCGCAATCCGTGTGCATCAGGGCTCAAAATTTATAATTTTATCCAGGAGCCAAAGGCTCCTATTTTACTCCTATTCAACAATTTTCAGAAGCCAATTTGCTCATAGAAGCATATTTCAAGATCACTTTACAAATTTTCATCAGCCAATTGGGATGTGAGCTCTATTGCCTGGGAGCAAATGTGGAATGTTAGGGGCCTATGGTTACCCACAAGTGGCAAATCTGAGCCCTGATGTGCATTGATCAACGCTCATCACTCAGATTGAAACATTGTCACCAAGAATCAACTTTGGACCTAACGGAACAGCACTACAGCTGAACACGGTGCCAGCAAGGACGAACCCAGGTCAGCAGGGTCCTGTCACAAACAAACCACGGATCAACCAGTCCACACCACCCTGAGCAACATATCATCCCTTCCGATGAACCCGAACTGGCATGTCAGAACCACAGACCGAATTTCCACTCAAAATTTTGTCAACACATGACCCCACTGCGGATATTCGACAAAGACCTCAGGACTATCACAAACCACCATGTAAAAGACATGGACCTTACCACACAGAAAGGCAAACTAGTCCTGGATCGCTCCGGATGACCCGGGTTGTGAATCTGATTCACATGATTTGGATGGTGGCAGAACATTATGAGCCCATCATAGAGCCAATACAGACCTGATTCAAGACTAGAAAAAAAAACAGTTCTGAATGGCCTGATTCACCAATTCTTCCCTGCTCATCAAAGATATGTGGAAGAGCCGTGTATTATTTGCGAGTTCGCTATGGTGTCCAGTTAGCATGTGAGGGTTTTCATACATTTTTTCCATCCCATCAAAAATTTCGGAGTCAAGGAATCAACTGAATGATCTTTGACCTAGCACTCGAGTGTTTCAAGTGGGCTCCGAAACGATGGGATGTGTAGTGAAAAAGAAAATGCTACTCTTCGGAGGAAAATGATCCTGGATAGAGATGTCTGGGGGGGGGTCTGGTTTTGCCCTCAAACACATGTCATAATTAAGTGCCCATATATAGTATGCATACAAGTAATAATTGTTGTAATGGCATTCACATTTGAAGCGAAGGAATGGTGTATACACGAAGAGCACAAATCATAATATTCATTGACCTTATAGTATCACAAATTTGCGACAAAAGTCACAAGTGTTTCAATAGAAATGAGGATTGGGGGGTCATACTTTTATTTTGGATCTTGGTGGGGGGGTCATAGATTGGTTTTCGATATCGGTGGGGGGGGGTCAAACTTTGAAAACTAATTTTTCGGAAAAAAACATCCACCCCCCCCCCCCACCCAGTAAATAATGACCGGCCCCTAAACGCACAGCGTATACTTATATCTTATCATGAAAGAGATAATTGATGCTGATTTCATCTTTGGCTTGGAGTGGTTTATAAATAAATCATCATCATTGTCAACAATATACGTCATCAATGACATTGACATCAATGACATGGCAAAGAATGTTTTACATATTAGTGCAATCTGATTTAAGCTGTCATACCGACTTCACGTACACGGTTGTGATTACTTGCGTTATATAGAAAAGAAACAAAAACAATTACACAAATTATGTATTTATTGATGCTTTCATACTTGTTTCACATTTGAGCATAGACATATCAATGGATAGAAAGGAATGGATATTTACGCAGTAATCAAAAATGAATATTGACACAGTACATGTACACTGTATTACACATTACTGTGAACAATATATTAGTGAACATTTCCCCCCGAGCAAATGAGGCACGATATGATACGAAACGAAATATCCGATTATAATCAAACAAGTATATTATGAAATGACAACAATTGTTCAGCACAGCTCAAAAACTATATCGGATAAAAGCTACTTATATTTTCACAATTTTCAATACATAATAATATTCATAAAATCAACAACATAATTATCCTCTACAATATATAGGCCTAAATCACAAAAAGACCGGACAGCAACAGGGCCGTGGTGGTTATAGGTGTATGCTATACAGGGCAATACAGAACGGTGACTGCATTGCGAGTACTGACTTTGAATAATACAGAACAGCATCGCTGATGTATAACGATTGGGAACGATATGAGTCGACCTTGTGGTTTTGACAACGATCAATAAATATGGCATCTTTAGGGAATTTCCTGGTATGCTTACTATAGGAGTAGACGTCAGAAATCCAGAGTATCAAATGTGGTCGCCATATTAAACAAATGCGTTAGTCAAAAATATTTGCTGTGAGATCGTCAGTCAGTTAAATTTGGATGAAGTTTATGCTAGAATATCAGTTCGTGCGCTGAGCAGCAAGTGGAAAAGTGTACACTGCTGAGCGGCACCGGAAGTTAAAGTAACTTTGTATTTGATTAAGGCCGCTGATGCGGAGACCAAAAACAGAGACCACTAGTATGGGAACATTCCATAATTCGTCCAGTGCCTCAAAACCGTATCCCAACCCTTTCCAGATCACCCCAAGGATAATTAATATGTTGAGGTTCCACGACATTACCGTCTTCCATTCAGTCCAAAAACAGCTAAAGACCTATTTCAGACCACCACGATTTGGGTGAAGTAAAGACACGTGAAAGATTTAGGTTTGTATCCATACAATTCCACGTTCGCGCATGGAAGCATTCAAAGGCACCACGTTTGTATACGTGTGGGAACAGTACGCGAACGTGATAGCTTTGAAAGGTTCTACGTGCGAATGTGGTAGCCTGAAAACTTTCCAAAAACGTTGTGGTAGCTTTGTATACTCTACATGTGAAAGTGAAAACCTAAAACCTTCCTAGTAAGAACGTGATAGCGATATTTTGTAGCAGGGATTTGTAGGTATGTCGTTCGTTAGTTCGTAATATCACTACATATATCTGGTATCTGTTCCACCACACACAACAATCAAGGGCTATCGCTCTGTGAAAACCACGGGTTTTGTTCATTGTTCGAACGGTCTTTTGACGTTACCATGTTCATACAATGTAATCATGTGTTGTAATCAAATGTATAGTATTATCAGGAAAGCAACAATCGATTCGAAAATGCTGATTTCATATTGGTGTGACTTTTACAAACCAAGAGGGCCTGGGTGTACATGTGTTATTAACTGCTTTGGTTAGTAACGGTTACGTGGGCTATTCTCGATTGTGATAGCTCAATATTCTAGAGACATTAAGTAGTGTACATGTTGTATAGGCCTACGTCAGAGATGTTTGTTTTATATAATTATGATCTGCCAATCTTGTCCACTTTAGCCTACTAACTCACCATGCTTTCTATGAAATGAAATAATCCTTTGTCGATGATATATGTGTGAAATAATACACTGTTACTGAGGCGATATACACGATATCATGCCGAGCCTCAGCGAGGCATGATGATCGTGTATATCGCCGAGGGGTGACAGTGTATTATTTGTCATACATACGGAGTAAAACCTATTGATTTTATTACCTAAACCGACCAGAACCTCCAGAGTGTTCCCCAGTATCCACACCATTTTTATGTTCTTAATCCTGGCTATGATAAGGGAATGAATTTTGGGTGTTGGCACAACTGTTGGTGATGCCATACACGGCTATGAACGTTAAATTTGTCGTGCGCTTTCTACATGCAATTAAATGATAGATTGAACACATCTAGACTGATCATCGATTGGACATTCCAGTCATTTATCTGTATCATTGAAAATTATACTTATATCCCCCAACCTCCTGTTTGGTCGTTGCTTTTACACCAATCGGCAAATGGACACGGGTTCAGTATGAACACCACAAACATATTGCAACATGGTATCTATATCATTCTGCCTCGACCCACAATGTGTGCCGTCAACCGAATTAACTTTCGGCAATGATGACAATGACTCAAGCAAACAAACACGTGCACAAACCTTTATAACAGGGCATAAACCTTTATAACACGGCACAAACCTTTTTAACTTGGCGCAAACCTTTTTAGCACAGCACAAACCTTTTTAGCATGGCACAAACCTTTATAACATGTTGCGCCCTGCTATAAAAGTTTGTGCCATGCTAAAAAGGTTTATGCCATGCTAAAAAGGTTTGCGCCAAGTTAAAAAGGTTTGTGCCGTGTTATAAAGGTTTATGCCCTGCTATAAAGGTTTGTGCCGTGTTAAAAAGGTTTGTGCCCTGTTATAAAGGTTTGTGCCATGTTAAAAGGGTTTGCGCCCTGCTATAAAGGTTTGTGCCGTGCTAAAAAGGTTTGCGCCAAGTTAAAAAGATTTGTGCCGTGTTATAAAGGTTTATGCCCTGTTATAAAGGTTTGTGCCGTGCTAGAAAGGTTTGCGCCATGCTAGAAAGGTTTGCACCCTGCTAAAAACGTTTGTGCCGGGTGCAAAGGGTTTGTGCCTTGCTAGAAACTAGTTTCATAACTGAAAATAACTGTTTACTAACTATGAAACTGATTTCAAAACTACTCTTAGCTCAGGCATGAATAATGGCAGCATTGGGCCGCCGTATTTACTCGTAACCCGTGTAATCTGTATATCTCGTGTCCCACATTATACTCGGTGTGTACATCATATATCCCTTGTTTGTACTCTACTGCTAGTTTGTATTGGCGGAGCGCTCGGCCCATGATCTACAGGTCGTGGGTTCGAGTCCGCTCAGCGCCACTTGTGCCTGAAAACCTCTCACGCCAGTGCAGCCCGACTGGCGGTAAAAACAAAAGCCGAGTGGTCTCAGGGAATGCCTATTGTATCTTTCACCTGAAAGACCCATCAGGTAGTTGTAAATGTAAATGAAGGGCACCTTCCGGACATTCATCGGCGCTCGGCACCAGGATACCCAGCCTGGTGAATTAACCACATTGTTCAGCCGAAAAATTTGGTCGATCCCCTCGGCACCTATTGGGCATCTGAATCGGTCGCCGGCAGGCGTGCTAGCGATTCATTGCCGATGTATTTTTTTTTCACCGGTCGCCGCAAGAAAATTACTCTGAGTGACCGGCCGAAATGGCCAAATTTCAGCCTTTCGGGGTATCGTATCCTCATTGGTGTAGACATCGGTGCAAATGTGACTGAAGCATTACCATGTTCACAAGTGTTTAAGGGGCCGGTCATTATCTATCAGGTGGGGGGGGGGTAAAAACTGGGGGGGTCACACTTTCATTTTCAACATTATTGGGGGGGTCATACTTTTATTTTCGATGGGACTGGGGGGGGGGGGGGGAGTTTGAAATTGAGTTATTTTGGGAAAATCTGAATAGTAAAATAGTTAAATAATTAGGTGGAAACAATCCACTAATTTTCACATTTTCAGTAAACCCATACTCTCACTGAAACCGGATCCTGCAGAGAACCATCCAGGAACACCAACATCAAGAGATGCCGCAATCCGTGTGCATCAGGGCTCAAAATTTATAATTTTATCCAGGAGCCAAAGGCTCCTATTTTACTCCTATTCAACAATTTTCAGAAGCCAATTTGCTCATAGAAGCATATTTCAAGATCACTTTACAAATTTTCATCAGCCAATTGGGTCGTGAGCTCTATTGCCTGGGAGCAAATGTGGAATGTTAGGGGCCTATGGTTACCCACAAGTGGCAAATCTGAGCCCTGATGTGCATTGATCAACGCTCATCACTCAGATTGAAACATTGTCACCAAGAATCAACTTTGGACCTAACGGAACAGCACTACAGCTGAACACGGTGCCAGCAAGGACGAACCCAGGTCAGCAGGGTCCTGTCACAAACAAACCACGGATCAACCAGTCCACACCACCCTGAGCAACATATCATCCCTTCCGATGAACCCGAACTGGCATGTCAGAACCACAGACCGAATTTCCACTCAAAATTTTGTCAACACATGACCCCACTGCGGATATTCGACAAAGACCTCAGGACTATCACAAACCACCATGTAAAAGACATGGACCTTACCACACAGAAAGGCAAACTAGTCCTGGATCGCTCCGGATGACCCGGGTTGTGAATCTGATTCACATGATTTGGATGGTGGCAGAACATTATGAGCCCATCATAGAGCCAATACAGACCTGATTCAAGACTAGAAAAAAAAACAGTTCTGAATGGCCTGATTCACCAATTCTTCCCTGCTCATCAAAGATATGTGGAAGAGCCGTGTATTATTTGCGAGTTCGCTATGGTGTCCAGTTAGCATGTGAGGGTTTTCATACATTTTTTCCATCCCATCAAAAATTTCGGAGTCAAGGAATCAACTGAATGATCTTTGACCTAGCACTCGAGTGTTTCAAGTGGGCTCCGAAACGATGGGATGTGTAGTGAAAAAGAAAATGCTACTCTTCGGAGGAAAATGATCCTGGATAGAGATGTCTGGGGGGGGGGGTCTGGTTTTGCCCTCAAACACATGTCATAATTAAGTGCCCATATATAGTATGCATACAAGTAATAATTGTTGTAATGGCATTCACATTTGAAGCGAAGGAATGGTGTATACACGAAGAGCACAAATCATAATATTCATTGACCTTATAGTATCACAAATTTGCGACAAAAGTCACAAGTGTTTCAATAGAAATGAGGATTGGGGGGTCATACTTTTATTTTGGATCTTGGTGGGGGGGTCATAGATTGGTTTTCGATATCGGTGGGGGGGGTCAAACTTTGAAAACTAATTTTTCGGAAAAAAACATCCACCCCCCCCCCCCCCCCACCCAGTAAATAATGACCGGCCCCTAAACGCACAGCGTATACTTATATCTTATCATGAAAGAGATAATTGATGCTGATTTCATCTTTGGCTTGGAGTGGTTTATAAATAAATCATCATCATTGTCAACAATATACGTCATCAATGACATTGACATCAATGACATGGCAAAGAATGTTTTACATATTAGTGCAATCTGATTTAAGCTGTCATACCGACTTCACGTACACGGTTGTGATTACTTGCGTTATATAGAAAAGAAACAAAAACAATTACACAAATTATGTATTTATTGATGCTTTCATACTTGTTTCACATTTGAGCATAGACATATCAATGGATAGAAAGGAATGGATATTTACGCAGTAATCAAAAATGAATATTGACACAGTACATGTACACTGTATTACACATTACTGTGAACAATATATTAGTGAACATTTCCCCCCGAGCAAATGAGGCACGATATGATACGAAACGAAATATCCGATTATAATCAAACAAGTATATTATGAAATGACAACAATTGTTCAGCACAGCTCAAAAACTATATCGGATAAAAGCTACTTATATTTTCACAATTTTCAATACATAATAATATTCATAAAATCAACAACATAATTATCCTCTACAATATATAGGCCTAAATCACAAAAAGACCGGACAGCAACAGAGCCGTGGTGGTTATAGGTGTATGCTATACAGGGCAATACAGAACGGTGACTGCATTGCGAGTACTGACTTTGAATAATACAGAACAGCATCGCTGATGTATAACGATTGGGAACGATATGAGTCGACCTTGTGGTTTTGACAACGATCAATAAATATGGCATCTTTAGGGAATTTCCTGGTATGCTTACTATAGGAGTAGACGTCAGAAATCCAGAGTATCAAATGTGGTCGCCATATTAAACAAATGCGTTAGTCAAAAATATTTGCTGTGAGATCGTCAGTCAGTTAAATTTGGATGAAGTTTATGCTAGAATATCAGTTCGTGCGCTGAGCAGCAAGTGGAAAAGTGTACACTGCTGAGCGGCACCGGAAGTTAAAGTAACTTTGTATTTGATTAAGGCCGCTGATGCGGAGACCAAAAACAGAGACCACTAGTATGGGAACATTCCATAATTCGTCCAGTGCCTCAAAACCGTATCCCAACCCTTTCCAGATCACCCCAAGGATAATTAATATGTTGAGGTTCCACGACATTACCGTCTTCCATTCAGTCCAAAAACAGCTAAAGACCTATTTCAGACCACCACGATTTGGGTGAAGTAAAGACACGTGAAAGATTTAGGTTTGTATCCATACAATTCCACGTTCGCGCATGGAAGCATTCAAAGGCACCACGTTTGTATACGTGTGGGAACAGTACGCGAACGTGATAGCTTTGAAAGGTTCTACGTGCGAATGTGGTAGCCTGAAAACTTTCCAAAAACGTTGTGGTAGCTTTGTATACTCTACATGTGAAAGTGAAAACCTAAAACCTTCCTAGTAAGAACGTGATAGCGATATTTTGTAGCAGGGATTTGTAGGTATGTCGTTCGTTAGTTCGTAATATCACTACATATATCTGGTATCTGTTCCACCACACACAACAATCAAGGGCTATCGCTCTGTGAAAACCACGGGTTTTGTTCATTGTTCGAACGGTCTTTTGACGTTACCATGTTCATACAATGTAATCATGTGTTGTAATCAAATGTATAGTATTATCAGGAAAGCAACAATCGATTCGAAAATGCTGATTTCATATTGGTGTGACTTTTACAAACCAAGAGGGCCTGGGTGTACATGTGTTATTAACTGCTTTGGTTAGTAACGGTTACGTGGGCTATTCTCGATTGTGATAGCTCAATATTCTAGAGACATTAAGTAGTGTACATGTTGTATAGGCCTACGTCAGAGATGTTTGTTTTATATAATTATGATCTGCCAATCTTGTCCACTTTAGCCTACTAACTCACCATGCTTTCTATGAAATGAAATAATCCTTTGTCGATGATATATGTGTGAAATAATACACTGTTACTGAGGCGATATACACGATATCATGCCGAGCCTCAGCGAGGCATGATGATCGTGTATATCGCCGAGGGGTGACAGTGTATTATTTGTCATACATACGGAGTAAAACCTATTGATTTTATTACCTAAACCGACCAGAACCTCCAGAGTGTTCCCCAGTATCCACACCATTTTTATGTTCTTAATCCTGGCTATGATAAGGGAATGAATTTTGGGTGTTGGCACAACTGTTGGTGATGCCATACACGGCTGTGAACGTTAAATTTGTCGTGCGCTTTCTACATGCAATTAAATGATAGATTGAACACATCTAGACTGATCATCGATTGGACATTCCAGTCATTTATCTGTATCATTGAAAATTATACTTATATCCCCCAACCTCCTGTTTGGTCGTTGCTTTTACACCAATCGGCAAATGGACACGGGTTCAGTATGAACACCACAAACATATTGCAACATGGTATCTATATCATTCTGCCTCGACCCACAATGTGTGCCGTCAACCGAATTAACTTTCGGCAATGATGACAATGACTCAAGCAAACAAACACGTGTTGTTTTTGGCACACACAGTTTGTACACTTGGGGTTTTTATTGGCCACGCATGAAGGCGCAATATCGCCTCATGGGCTCTTTCATATAACACACTCTCTCTAGGTATCTGTTAATAATCCGTCATAATTTGCTTACTAGTAGATCTACTTGAAATGAAGTGGCATGTAGGACTGTGTCCATTACGGATGTTCACGAATTGAGATTAGAAATAGTATCATTTTGTTATCTCGCTCATAATCCGACCTCACAGCTCGAGATCTTATGCATCATATTCAATATGGTAAATACAACGGGGCAATCGATACCTAACATGCTGATGTAATGTACATGTAGACAACGGTAGACTACGGCTATGATACAGAAGATTTTATTCCGTTGTAAGATTTACATAATCAATCATAGTTAACAATGAGACTCAAATGGATGACAGTCCAAGATCCTTATATGACATGCTTATTTCACTCATGTAGGATTTACTTGTAGCCTAACATGAGAGGACCTGTCACATGACATTTACGCTCCAGTTTTATACAATTCCTAACCTATCCGGTTAAGCCCCTGAAATTTCTTGAAGTCACCGTAGACACCACTGGTGAATTATGACCATGACCTATACTAGTAAATACGACGAACGCACGAACAACAATCATGACAGACCAGGGCCCGAATTTATGAAACTACTTAAGTTTTACACTTAAGTTTACACTTAAGTGACGATTTTTCTCTTGGCCAAGTATTCCACTTAAACGCAATTTATCAAAGTACTTAAGTATATTCTCAGCTGAGGAAAAAACTTAAGTATTTGTGTCATGTGGTTTTATACCAGCCAATGAGAAAGCACGACACTTCTTGTTTTGTTTACTTTTCTTGCACGTGCCATGCACAACAAACCGGTACAAAATGTCGACAGAAGCAGACGTAGTAGTAGAAAGTGTTGGGGAAAAAGGGAAGCGGAGGCCCAACTGGACCTCTGCCGAGGTCCAGCTTCTGACCGAGAGTGTGACCAAGAGGATCTCCGTCATTCGGGGGAAACTTGGGCCCACTCTGACGAAAATCAACAAACAAAAATGTTGGCAGGACATTGCCGACGACGTGAATGCCGTCGAGGGGAACGCCCAAAGTCGTTTAGAGGTCGAAAAAAAATGGCAGAACCTACAGAGTTGTGCCCTTAAGAAGGTTTCAACCTTCAAAAAACAAGTGAAAATAACAGGTGAATCTAGATCAACACCCTATGTTTTTGTTTTGAAATAAGCGCGTGCGGTGTTTTCGCGTCACGCGATGTTTTTGTGCCCATGCTAACAAAACGTATACAGTTGTCATAACAACAGTGTATACATGTACCGTACTTTCACATATTAAGGTGCGTAATGCGCCTCCGCAGTGTATACTCATACAAGACAGTATGTCTATTTTCAATTCCCATTCATTTCACCGCCAGATTTGATGTTTTCCCATCAGCCCATATCCATTGTTTTTAACTTTAAATTGCCTATAGACTAGGAGCATGGTAACATTCAGCACATTATTAGCCTAGACCGATAAAACCGAAACATTGATTGAGTACAGTGAGTGATCATGGATAGCGGTAATTAATTGCTTTTGCTATTTGTAATTAATAGTTTCTCCAACGTACAATGGCGGTTCAGGCTATACCGGGGTTTTCCGAAAATAGGCCCTGCCGCCTATGTATAATCATTATGTTAACCTATTACAGAAAACATCGGGATAAGTCGATACACAAATCACTGCAAAGCATTTAGAGCAATTTCAGGATGACTTATTACTTATAGCTATGACATCTACACACTCGAGGCTTCTCCATGATGCACTAAGGCGTGATTGCATTCATAACAGCGCCTCTAATTATTTATTCTAGGGGCACGTAAAGTTAATCCACTGCAAAATAACGGCATTGAACGTGAAGTCTTGACTTATAGGGGCCTACGGTAAATGGTGAATATGTCACTTTTACATACAGTTGCCGTGTGAATAGGCCCATGGGCTTATTATCGGAAAATTTCCGATAATAAGCCCATGGGCTATTTTCGGGTGGGCCAGTATATGTTGGTGTTTTCCAGAAAATATCAGACTAAAACCATAATTCTCAAGAAAATAACAGTATAAGTGAAGTTTTCAATAAAATAAAGGGTATATAACATGATTTTTCCCGCGTAGGGCCTACTCTGCTTTCAAAAAAGGGGGGGGGGGTGCCTTTCTATTAAGTAACGCGCTTCTATTAGGTATTTCACGGTATATAGAGATATTCTACGTTTCTGGCGTGTTTGCGGGTTGACTAAGATGTACAAGCTACTGCGCACAATATTTATGGTGTTGCTACCCTGCCATCGTGGCACCACGTCATAACGCGACCGTACATAGTTTCCCACCATTTTCACGTGTTTTTCCAAAGTTATGAGAAAACCAGTACGAAAGCAGGTTAAATTTTTTCATTATTTCAAAAGAATGTACTATTTTCTGTTTAGGAGTGAAATTTCAGGACGTTTCACCGCCCAGTTTTTTAGTTATGATCTTTGAAACTTCCAGAAATGCAAAATTGTCATTTGCGCCCATTACAAATTATCGCTAGACCCCCAGGTCAATCTCTGTGATTATTCTTGAGAACACTCTTGAAAGTGGTATGTTTTATTCCATTTTTGGAAAAGGCATATGTTTGGCAGTATGACTTCAAATTATGGAGACGTTTCACCGTCAATTTTCAATTGTAGCGAATTCCATCCGTAGGCTCATTGGAGTGCTTACTACCTTACGTGTTCAATAGTTGGCCTCATTAATACTCCCTTCTCACACCATTCCTGAAATATACATCTTTACGCAGCAGACGTGCAGCCATTTTGTGGCATGCCCAAACTAAAAACGGCGGGAATATTGTACTTAAGTAACCTACCTAGGTGACTTAAGTTTTATGCTTAAACTTAGAGTACATTTCGACTTGAGTGTGTTGATAAATCTCATTTCACTTAAGTTTGTCACTTAAGTACAATACTTAAGTTTAATACTTAAGTATTGTACTTAAGTAGTTTCATAAATTCGGCCCCAGATCTATGACTGATTCGATCGGATAATCGACCAAGTAGTTTATCATGAAAGTCTGCATACAAGTCAGAAAGGAAGATCACTCATTCAAAGTTGTCACATCAATTTCAATGTAAAACATTCTAAAGCATTTTGACTTTATTCTGGACTAGTACAAGTCTCCATTCCAGCAAATCTTGATCATAACCTGCAATACAGACTACCCCCCTTGCATGGAATTCCCATGGATAAAGAGAGTTATGGAGTATATGCAATGCCTTAGCGTCCGAGAAAGAACTGGCTGTAGATTCAACTCATGATCCTGTGGTTCAACGGGTGAATATGAAGACACACCAGTAAACGATGTTGAAGACAACGAAAGTGCCAGAGAAAAGTCGTCTTGATATATTGTCGACTTTACGCGCAAGATTGCGGCTGTTTGGGTCATAATTTTCCGGTTTGCTATAGTTATATTCGTCTATCACACACTTTATCTGAACGGTAACTGAATCGATTGAATCTTCAATTTCATGGTTGCATTATTACACCATCATAGTGTGCATATTCGATACAAAGATCTGTATGCAACATATAATGTCATTAGTAGGCCCTCATCCCTGTGGAAGTTGGTCTATTGCAGTCATAACGAAACCTTCTTTGTTAGCGAAAATTGTTTTGTTTACTTACTTTCCAAAACGTATAACAGCATTCGTCTGTTATTCGAAATACTAGTAATGTTTTACTAGTAATGAGATGGATATCGTTTGTAGCCTGCGTCCACAAACTGATTATTGTGTGTGTTGCTGTTATAAAGTAACTAACCGACTGGGATTTGACCTTGGTTTATTTAAAAATATGATTATTTGAATTATAATATACAAACATAATGAAGTTGAGGTAGTTACAATAAAATTAGTTACAATGAGAAATAAGACATAATTATTGGAAATGGGTTATGACTAAACAATTACCATGATATGTGGGTAAATAACACAAAGATGAACGACAAAAATCAGAACCTAAGGCTGACACGCGCCACAAAGCATTCACAGGAACTGGGGATGGTGACAGACAAAACCGACCCAGCCGGATCCAAGAAAGTAAAGCATCCGTCCAGAGGACATCACATTTACCAGGAAAAAGAAAAACCTAGGACGAAATTACACCCTTAAACCATAATTGTGTGATAAAAGCAAGTAAGACAGTTGCTGATTTTATTCCTCTCAGCTTGGGAGTAAAACATAAGACCCGAATGAAACCCCGATATAAATGAACAACGAAGGAGGGAGTTGGGAATGAACAAAACTTGACCATTAAATGATGTAAAGAAAAGAGTAGATGAGAATAGATAGACCGTACGGTCTTGACAAAGAATGATGTAATTAAAGTAACAGAGGTGAGGTGATGGGTAGAAAATGATCAGAATATTCTAGAATTAACATCCCTGTAATGGTGAGACTGACTGTTTCTAGTTTGACCCGGATTGATTACGAAGGATGAGAATGACAAGAGTAAAAATCCAATGGCGATTGATGAAAACTGGATTAACACCGGAAATAATACTGGTACCGATGAAGAATGTGATGGATAATATACTGGGTCAGTGAAGTTTGTTGGACGAGGATCTGTCAAACGAGAAAGGGGTGAAACCGAGAAACGAAGCAGAAATGTAATGGTGATACCCTTAGCACCAGAATGTTTGGACTGAATCTGTGAATTGTATGAAATATAATGACAACGGGGAAAGTACCAAAAACATAATAGTTGTATTTTGGAGGAGGAACATTTGGAAATTGGAAGTGGATGTCCCATTGGCCACGACTTTGTTGATTAATCATAGAAACGAAGAAAATGGGATGGGATGTAACAAATGAATTACTAGTAGTAAAGGGAAAGATGGATTGGACGACCCTTAAACATAGCGAAGATGGACATCCATGCTCCTCGTTCTTTGGGAGCTCACTAATCATATGTATGCGGTGAAAATGTATATATATTCTGGAGATAGAGTTATAATTTAAACACACTTACATAAGGGTAGAATATAATTAATTGATGAACAAATGCCAGACGACACTCAGTAATAGGATGAGTTTGGAAATTAGTAAAGTAGAGATAAAAGAGGAATGAAAGTTTTTATAATGTAATTTAAAGGTATTGAGGAACAACTTTAGATTTGTGTATGAGAGTGGAAGATAAATGTAAAGCTACGTAAAGATGTTGGAAAACTTGAAAAAGGACGTTGAGTACAACAGGTGGAGTGCTTGTGAAGAATTCTTGGTTTCCTAACCATTTCTCATAAATATTGTTTAGGATAGGGAAGGGTAAGAGGAAAGGACTGATAATAATTCTGTAATAGAAAAACTCAGAACAGGGGCAGCTTGAGCTCCTGACTCACAGCTAGGGACTGAGATCTAGAATTAAGAGAAGGAACTGGGGAGCCTGACTCACAGATTGAGATTGATGATTAGACTAGGGTACTCGGACTTGAAGGCTGGGGCTCCTGACCCACAGCTAGACACTAAGATCTAGAATTAGAGATGGAACTGGGGCTCCTGACCCACAGATTGAGTTCGATGATTAGCATTGAGTACCCGGACTTGCAGGCTGGGGCTCCTGACCCACAGCTAGACACTGAGATCTAGAATTAGAGATGGAACTGGGGCTCCTGACCCACAGATTGAGATCGATGATTAGAATTGAGTACCCGGACTTGCAGACTGGGGCTCCTTACCCACAGCTACACAATAAGATCTAGAATTAGAGATGGAACTGGGGCTCCTGACCCACAGATTGAGATCGATGATTAGAATTGAGTACCCGGACTTGGAGGCTGGGGCTCCTGACCCACAGCTAGACACTGAGATCTAGAATTAGAGATGGAACTGGGGCTCATGACCCACAGATTGAGATCGATGATTATATTTGCAGCACCCTGACTGGGAGGCTGGGACTCCTGACCCACAGCTGTGTAACCGGAGGGTAATAACAGCCTGAGGTCCTCGGCTGTTGACAGGAGAGGCACCTGACCTACACCCGTATTGGAGTATTGATGTTTGGGGTGGTTTTAGGTGCACTGGGATCCGGAGCGTAAACATCCTGGATTTACATGTGAAGACATGCTCAGCAGTTATTAGATTGTCGGCTCCAGAGTCGAGGGGTACTGTTACTTGGGCACATGGCTCAACAGCCTTGGTTTTCTTGTGGAGGCATATTCTGCAATATTAGAAAGCGAGAACGAGTACCTGTGGAACAACATTTCATGTGATGAATACTTGAACAAGATTGAACTCCGAAATGAAAGAGGTATCGTGATGTAGATTTACTGGAAATGAATAACAAGAACCATAAAAACCAACGCATTCATAATACGCTAGCATCTTTTGAAGAGAGACAGAAGGAAGTGAAAATTTAGTGAAATTTGATAAAATGAATTGTGAAATACAGTACTTAAAATATACACGTATACTTAAATATAATTTATGAAATATATGAAAATATCTAATGGAGGAACTATATGAAATAATATAAATCTAAACATTACCGCAGACAGACCTAAATTCCACCATGTGCAGTAAGCCCTACACATTATCACAGTCTTTCAGGCCTAAACATTATCACAGGCAGTCTGCCCTAAAATTACCATGGGCAGTCAGTTCTAAACGTTACTACGGGCAGTCAGCCATAAACGTTAGCACGGGCAGTTAGCCCTAAATATTACCAAGGGCAATAAGCCCTAAACAATACCAAGGTCATGGCCACTTTCATGCAGGAAGTGACAGCGTTTAATAAATAATGTAGATATATAATATAGGAAAAACATGAATGATAACACTGGTAACAAGGGCACACAGCCCGAAACTGACAGCGAAAGCTCTGGAGACTGTTAAACTGGACTCCCAGGATAAATCCCGCAAGGAGAGCAGACACTGACATTAAAAAATTATATATGGTAAATATATTTATATATAATTTTTTTTTGGGTAAATATGGTATATATGTATATATGCCTATGGTATACAAACAAGGTCTGATAGTACATATAGACTAGATGAATAAATACTGGAACTAGGGGACATCGTCCACAACTGAAATATTTTAAAATTTATATATATATATATATATAACTAGGGCACACATCCCACAACTGACAGCGAAAGCTCTGGAGCCTGTTAACCTTTTCGCTACTGAGCCACCCCTCAGCCTCCATACTGAGCCGATTCATGTATGAATTGATAGGATTACTATATGTTTGATTATTTTTATTTAAAGATGTCTCAGAATAATTATGTGTGGAAATAAAGTCATATTATAGTGTGCTATTTCTATATTGTATACTTTTCAACCCCGTTTAATCGGCCTAGGGACCAAATTAAACTAGGGACCAAAAATCTAGGGACCAAACAGATGGCTATTTCCATTTTCTCCATCATACAGCCATATTCGAATTTGTAATGAAATATAATCCAATACGTTTTACTTGAGTACTTGTAGTCTTCTATATTTGTGACGAAGTGAATATCGTGGGTTTTGATAGTGTTTACAGCATGTCAATATCTTGATTAGTTATGGAAATATTAAAGCTTGAGTGAAAATTGTCTGTAGTCCGATCCATTGTAATCAGTACTTGTGACGTCACAAGGTGTAATGACAGGTTAATTATTCAATTAACTGAACAGTCAATTATGCTTCTATATTTCAATCGGTGGCAATATGTATGTGCTAGTTTAGCGTGTAGGTACATTCTCGGGCATATATAACATTAAATACAATCAGTGGACAATTACTTTTACATCTATTGGTTGCCAAAGTTATGGTTACGCAGCGTAACCATCAGTACAGCAGGAGGGGTGTGGTATGGTTACGCTGCGTAACCATGAGTAGTGAAAAGGTTAATTGGACTCCCAGGATAAATCCCGCAACGAGAGCAGACACTGACATTAACACATTATTTATATGGTGAATATTGGTAAATATATACATACTTTTTTTAGATATGGTATATATGTATATATAATTGATATAGTATAAAAAATGGTATGATAGTACATATAGAATAAAGGAATAAATACTGGGGAAATTTAAATATATATAAAATACATGAATAATAAAACTGGTAACTAGGGCACACAGCCCACCACTGACAGCGAAAGCTCTGGAGCCTGTTAATTGGACTCCCAGGATAAATCCCACAACGAGAGCAGACACTGACATTAACACATTATATATATGGTTAATATTGGTAAATATATACATATTTTTTTGTAGTTATAGTATATATGTATATATGGTATAAAAATGGTAGGATAGTAAATATAGAATAAAGGAATAAATACTGGAAAAATGTAAATATATATAAAATACATGAATAATAAAACTGGTAACTAGGGCACACAGCCCACAACTGACAGCGAAAGCTCTGGAGCCTGTTAATTGACTCCCTGGATAAATCCCGCAACGAAAGCAGACACTGGCACGAGAACATTATATACATATTTTGTGTAAAATATAATCTATGATATAATGAAATTATAGATGTATATAATAACACTGGAACTAGGGCAAACAGCCTTGAACCGTCAGCGGAAGTGGACTTCCATTATAAAACAATATAAATTATAAATAATATACATTTACATTGTAATTGGATGAATACTGGTATGAATGACAGAGGATTCACAGCCCGATTACACATTATTATAGAGTATTTATATTTATTATTTTATCTTTCTCATGGGTTGGATTATTTAATTTTTTTTTTATTATTATTTTTTTATACTACATGTAGTATAATAATTTTATGTTTGTTATGAAGATAGAATGAATTGAGGAAAGAACTGTCGATGTACATGGATATGCTGGCCTACACTCCCAAAGGAAACAAATACCGTATAAAACACTTTACGTAGCCGACAAGTGTCACCAGTTGGATGATGTACTAAGCGATAGATCTACACCACACTAGATCTAGTCCGTGCACAATGTTGTTACCGGTGTAAAAAAAAAAATAAAAAAAAAAAAAAAACGGATGTCTTAATTGAAATTTGTGTGATGTTGTCTACCTGATGTTATGTACATGATTTTACGCAATTTCTGGATGCAATATGAATAGGGAAAATACTGGGAGAAGGGGTGGAGCGAGAGTAGCGGTCAAAAATCCCTCAACGTTTGTCGTTCGTGACGAACTTTCAAAGTTATTGTGCGGCGTTAGCCGTACTATATCTGTTAGTGTAATTTTGACCCCATGGTACTACTGGTGAGGAGCTTGTCCATGCGTGGACTTATTGCTACCGAATTAAGTCAGCGATGACATTATCCATATTTTATGTCATAATTTCAGATTACAACAAAGTTAAGTAGCAAATATTGAACAAAGAAAACACATACCTTGATCATTTGTGGAAAGTGCAACTAAAACACATTTTGGCAAGAATAATGGACGAATCGACAAACAAATGCGAGTAACAATCAATTATCGCATGGACAAGCTCGGCACCAGTATTGGAGGTACTATGGTAGTGTAAGACCATCTACGAGAATTGTTCTCTGTGAGAGGGAAGTAGAGAGTTATTACAATACGAGTTCGAGTTACAATACGATTCGAGTTCATTGTTTCATATTGTTATCAAAGCGGACATCTTTGTTGTTATCAAACTAATCAATAGGCTTTAAGTTGATTTCCAAATATTGAGCAAGGGAAACACACACCATAGTCCTTTGTGGAAAGTTCAACCAAAACACATTTGGGCAAGAATAATGGGCAACTCAACAAAAGAGCAGGTGAGAATCAATTTACGCATGGACATCAAAATATTCGACAGGTTGTCATAACGTTCAGGTTCACAATTATAATTTTCATATCACATAGAAACACGACCCACAATATTTTGTTTGGTTGTTTAACCAAGAAATGGGTTTCGTGTCTACTTATCCTTGATTTTTTTTCGTGTTCACTCAGCCTCGAGTACTGGTTCTACTCTCCTTTGTCCCTGTGGCCGCACACGTAACCTCAAGTTCTGCTGTTGTGATGCTTGTACAAACAACGTTTAATATGACCACCTTGAGCATAACATGTCGCAGAATTACCGAGCCGGGTTGACACGACAGGGGCTTATCAGATTTGCATTTGAGACGAACACACTAACCATTGGAGACAGATGTGTCGATCCGATTAATAATTGTAAAATTACGGCTACAGTAGATATAAAATGTGTTTAATATATATGAAAAATATTCAGAACATGTAGGCCTATCGATTCTGGAGAAGCGACCGAGCCAAAAATTTTGGTCTTTCACCGGCTTCGGGAAAAAGAAATAAATCTGATAGATGCTAGGAGGGATTCAAAAAATATAAAACCCTATAATAACAGTGATGACTAATGATGAGCATGATAAAGTTTTACTTCTATAAGTCAAGCGATGGGACAGAATATCTTGGATTAAAAATTGAAAAATTGAAAGGAAAACAAACCTCGAGGAGCTTCTAGTCGAAAAGAGTGATTGTCATTGGTTGAATAATCAGGTAACGTTGTCAAGGGATACCAATTCTACATAAAATGCGGACTGTAGAAATTAGAAGAACGGATAAAAAGGCGGGAATGATAACCTTGGGGATAGACTACCGGCACGCTAACACACACAAACCCGTTTGTAGCCTGCGTCCACAAACTGATTAATTCGATACAAAGATCTGTATGCAACATAATATCATTAGTAGGCCCTCATCCCTGTGGAAGTTGGTCTATTGCACTTATAACGAAACCTTCTTTGTTAGCGAAAATTGTTTTGTTTACTTCCTTTCCAAAACGTATAACAGCATTCGTCTGTTATTCGAAATACTAGTAATGTTTTACTAGTAATGAGATGGATATCTTTCTACTTTCAGATCCACACTAGTCACATATTTTTTCTGAATATAAAATAGTTGGTTCTCCGGTCAACTATGTAGTTGTTTATGTAGTAATTTTAGCGACTGTTACTCCCGTCCCTCCCGCGCACTACACATTTCCACAACAAACATTCATTCTACATGACTTACATACAGGACAAGTACACACTATACGATCACAGCCATAAACTCCATGTAGTCATGGTTACACACACAGGTCAAACCACGCACCTGCGGCCCCACTTGTTCAGTACACTCGGCCCCGTATACTCGGCCTTGACCTTCACATGCACTGACTTCTAAACATAGAACTTGACACACATACTCCACACATCACGTGCACAGATACAGGCATTACAAGTATTGACACGAGCCGGGGAAACCCACTTTCCCGGTGAGATCAGCACATATCAGCACATACATAGCCAATGACACAACTCCGCTCACACTTGGCGGGAAAATACATCTACTCTGTCCCACGGCCCTGCAAATCTGCGCAGTGGAGAAGAGACTTTCACGGTGAACAGACGTGTTGGATATAGCAGAGAAAATAGCCGTGATTTAGTAGAAGTGAATATATTTGTGAACTGTAAACTGTGAGACATATACGAAGGACTATAATATAGGATATATATAGAAATATAGACTGGGAATATCACCGGACATAGGTGTGATTCGGCCCTTGAATTGTGTGTGATTGGACATCGGCCTTTTCCATTGGAATAAACAGTTGAAATATAACTGCCGGCTTGTTATTAGCACAACGACCCCGGAATAAGTCGGCTTGATATCGGCCGTGAACGATATTCTTCACGTTGGCGCCGTTCGACCAGGATCTGAGCTAGTCTCGGATTATCGACCCCGATTCGACTGGCAGAAATGGCGATGGCTCCGCCGCTCGACCCTACGGATGACGAGGTAACGTTCAATCCGAACCCGACCTTCCGACCTTCCGGCCCCCGCTCAGTTGCCATGAGCGACACAGTCCCGTTGTCACAGGAGCGACAACCGACCGGCCTGTTCGACTCTTTCGGTGACCAATCGTCCCTGACTTCGTCCTCACCACCTGAAGACCGCATCGGAGCGTACCTCGACGAAGACCCGCTCGCGCCCTTACACACAGTGAGTGACATTATAAGTGCACACGCTAGGGCGTACTCGGCCACGCCGGCCAGAACGACCCAGAAATTACGAAGTAACTTTACCGGCAGTGACTATACACGCTCACGTCAAAGAGCGAGTGTATGTGATCGTATCGTACATTCTACAATGAACATTCGGCCTGTAACCATGGATACATCAATGGTTACACACCCGCCAAGCGACCCTCGGATACGGCAGTGGGTCTGTGACAATGATAATGTTACGGAACTGGTACCGCCGAGTGCTTATTCGGCAACCCGACCCCGGGCGCCATCAATGACGCCAATGCAGTACGACCCAGTACCAGCGGTGTACTCTCGTCTACCGACCAAGCCGACCGTGGTAGAGTACATTCGACCCAGCCAGGAGAGAGCGACTACAGGGAGCATTCCAGTGACGACTACTGTCCAGATCGCGACATCTCCAAGTCCGCAACGACCCAGCGACGGGACAACAGAATATCGCGCCTCCACACGACCAGCGCGACCTCGGCAACCACCATCTACGTCAAGTCGCCGACCCTGCGACCCCGACACGCCGACTTCCGACACACGCGCTCCCGCGCCGACCACGCACCGACCGTCGCCGACTACCGGAGAACAACCGCGCTTCGATCCGTCACAAGATCAAGTTGTGTCTGCTTCGGCAGAAAGTGTTGTGCCAATGATCGGACATCCGATCTCGCAATCAGTCGGAAACACCAACGGATATGGTGTACCGCCAGTCGGATACCCTGGCGCGACAAGCGGTGTTCCAAATGGAGTAGCTGTCGGATACTATTCACCGTACGTCGGCTACGTGAACCCATCGCCCGGATATGGTGGCGTTCCCAGCGTGATAGCTGACACCGGCTATCATGGTGCACAACCCGGATTAGTGTACCATGGTGTAGGCCCAGATGGATTGGCATACCGATATCCACCACCGGCTGTATTCCCACCCTCAGTCGGGATACCATGGGTGACGCCTCCATACAGTCAACCGGCCCCCGCTGCACAAGCACCACACGACCCCAGTCACACGACGGCACCACCTGCCGCATCGCTCGCCGTCTCCGCGACGACAGCACCGACCGCCCCCGCTAACGCGACCCCGATCGGCCCAGATACAACGGCTCCGGCGACTTCGGCTGTTCCGACTCCGACGGCCACTGCAGCGACTACATCAGTTGCGGTGAGTGTTGATACGCCCACGCCACAGAGACTCACGTCTGAGCCCCAAACGTTGGCTACGGCTAAAATGGCTCAATGGTGTGCGACCTTCAAGGAGGGCAATCTCACTCAATACATTCGGAGTTTCGAACAATTTACCGCGGCTTTCACTTACTCCGACCTCAACAAGACGACGACCTTCCGGAGCACGCTGCGCGGCCGCGCTGAAGCGTTAGCCCTAAATATCCCAGTCGCGACTCCCTGGGAGGAATTCCGTCGCCAACTGCTAGAGGGCTGGGAGCCCGAGCCCCGTCGACAGTCCAAACGGGATGATTTTCCGTTCCTCAAGCGGGAACGAAAAGAGGACGCGGAACACTACATGGAGCGACTCCAAGCCCTGGCGGAGCAAGTGTTCGATGACGTTACGCCAGCGTCGCGGCAACGGACTGTAATTGCACAATTCGTTAACGGCCAACCCGAGCCCATTGCCGATAAACTGTGCGCCCTCACTTTTAACAGTTACAGTGAGGCACTAACGGCCGTTCTCAAAGTAGAGAGTCGTCAGCAGAGGACAGCCAGAGATCGACACCGAGGCACGCGACGTGCCGACATTTCCGCAAGCGGATACGCGGAAGACGACCCTGTTAATGAAGAACTGTCTTGTGCCATGGGACAAGTCACTCAGGGGGAAACACTAACCCCAGAGCAAGTTGCGGCCTACCACGACCCTGCGGACAGCGACACTACCGGCCTACGGGCTTGCGACGAACATTCAGTGCCGGCCTGCTCACGCGAGTGGGTGGCTGAAGCTTTCCAGTGCGTCCTTAGTGACGAGAATGGACTATGTGAGGAAGCGGCTATCTTTTCTGTCCTGCGAACAACGGCCCCGATGAAAGGTGATCGACCCCCGCAACCCGGACGACCCATGGTTTGCTTCTTTTGCAAGAAGCCCGGTCATCGCTGGATGCGGTGCTTCCGGCTTAAGGATGTGCTAGTGCGCAACGGCATGAAACCGCTAGCATTTCGGCCTAATGGTCCCGGTACTGACAGACGGACAGCTCAAGTGTTGTCAGTACCTAACCAAACCGGTAACCAAACTAAACCGGCCCCACCAACACCTCCGACCCCGTCGTCAAACCAGTAGGGGAAGGTGCTGAGGAGCAAGGGCCTTCCAGACAACAGGACAACGTTCCCCGCTCCACACCCGCGGTTGTCACGACTACTGTACCGGTAACGATACCAATAACGACCCCGCAGCCGGCCCAGCCCACACCTCAGCCTCTTGAAGGGGTGTGTACTAAATGTCAAGCTCCGACCCCGAAACCGGCCTCTTTTCATGAAGGGGTGTCCGCACCGCGACCGCAACGGCCACCACGTGGAAACCGTCGTCCTGAAGGGGTGTCACCCCCGACCGCCAACGGCACCGGAACGGACAGCATGTCCGAGATTGAATGGATCTCCGACGACGGAGGATTCTACGCCTTTCCGAGTGGACCGGAATCCAAACTGCCGCCTCTTCACACACTCTTCAGGCCACCGCCAGACGACCCCGAAATTCCGGCTGTCATCAACAACTCCAGCGCCACCAATCACACATGCTGGAAGTTGCCGGTACACGTCGGAAACAAGACGATAAAGGCTGTACTCGACTCCGGAGCGCAGATCTCCCTGCTCCGACGCGATCAGCTACGTCACGTCCCCGCCGACCAGCGACATTTGCGATCTACTTCGGCTATTATTCGTGACGTCACTGGACAGTCAAGCCCGATCGATGGACTGATCGACCTTTCAATACAGGTCGGAACCAACCATATGGTCGTAACCTTTTGTGTGGCTGACATACATGACGACATGATTCTCGGCATGAACTTTTTCCGGCAAGCTCACGCTGTGGTGAACTACGGTGAAGGGACGATACAGGTACACAAGGAGATCCTGTTCGCACATAAAGACATTGAGGCCAATGTTGTCAGAATGGCCGTGCGACGAGCTGTCACCGTCCCCGCACGCAGCGAAGCAATAGTGGAGCTGGTCCCGACTTCCCGGGTCCGAGTCCGACAACACCCGAGGATAGTTCAGCCACTAACAACCTTTCCCGAGGAGACCGACCTCATCATGGGAAGAACACTTACGACCCTGAATCGGCAGTGCGTAAAGGTGTCGGTAGTCAATCCAGCAGATACCGGCATTACGCTCACCCGTTCCGACCCTGTCGCCATAGCAAGCCCTGTCGAAAGTGTCGTCGGAGCTCTGCCACGACCTGGAGAGGAGCCCGACCCGGCCACGGTAGACGCCAGCCACTACCGCGACCTACCGCCACATCTACAAGAAATGGTGGATCGTGCCGGACTAGCGCCGGAACAGCATCGGCGTTGCGCCAACCTGGTTCACCAATACCAGGACACATTCATGCACCCAGACGGCCAACTGGGACGGACCCAAGTCGTCCAGCATAGGATCGACACCGGCAACTCGGCCCCGATTCGACAACGACAGCGACGCGTTCCTCAGGCGCAGCAAAGCATCATCGACGAGGAGGTCGACAAGATGCTCCGCTTGGGGTGTATTGAGCCGTCAGATTCGCCCTGGAGCGCACAGGTAGTGCTCGTGCGGAAGAAGAACGGACAAGTACGCTTCTGTGTCGACTATCGGCTCCTGAATGACGTCACCCGCAAGGACTCGTATCCCTTGCCCAACATTCAGGACACTCATGACGCCCTGGCAGGCGCCAACTACTTCTCGGCCCTAGACCTGGCCTCCGGCTACTGGCAGGTTGAAGTCGACCCCAGCGACAGACCGAAGACTGCCTTCGCCACAAGGAAGGGACTCTATCAGTTTAAGGTCATGCCATTCGGCCTTAGCAACGCCCCGGCAACCTTCGAACAGCTTATGGAGACCATACTCCGTGGTTACTTGTGGACCCGGTGTATGTGCTATCTCGACGACGTGATAGCTTACGGCAGAACATTCGACCAGGCACTCGCGAACCTGGAAGCGGTCCTGGATCGAATCAGATCGGCAGGCCTGAAACTTCAGCCCAAGAAGTGTGAGTTATTCCAACGGGAAATCTTGTACTTAGGGTTCATAGTGAGCGGCCAAGGAATCCGAGTCGACCCCAACAAAGTTAAAGCCATCAGAGAATGGCCGACCCCGTGCGAGATCACCGACGTCAGGGCTTTCCTTGATTTCGCCAACTACCACAGACGATTCATCAAGGACTACGCTGAAATCGCTGAACCTCTCGTAGCGCTTACCCGAGGTGAATGCCACTTCACTTGGGGACCGGCCCAGCGACGAGCTTTCCAGCGACTCCGCGACGCCCTCATCAAGGCGCCCAAGCTCGCTCATCCGACCCAGAATCCGGACGACTACTTCATCCTCGACACGGATGCAAGCGGCTTTGCTGTGGGAGGCGCCCTCTCACAAAGGGTTAACGGGAAGGAGATCCCCATCGGGTTCGCCAGTAAAACCCTTTCCCGGACCCAGCGGAATTATTGCACCACCTATCGGGAACTACTGGCAGTAGTTGAGATGGTGCAACACTATCGGCACTACCTCTGGGGTAGGAAATTCCTCCTCCGGACCGACCATAGCTCACTGAGGTGGCTGAAAAATTACAGCGACGCCGACGGCATGCTCGCTAGGTGGCTCGCCAAGCTACAGCAGTATGACTTTCGGATAGAGCATCGACCCGGTAAACTACACGGTAACGCCGACGGCCTGTCACGGTGCCACAGTTGTAAACACCAAGACTGTCCCGGACGACTCGTCACACCTCCGACCGACCCAGAAACAAGTTCCGGAGAACTTCCAGTTCGTCGGATAACTGTTGTTCCGACCCAGACAAGGGCAGACCTCCTGGACAGTGATTCGATAACATCACCGGTCTTGCCCCAGCTAGTTTCGGCACGCCAAGTTGTTCGAGTCCGTGCTTTGGACGCCACACTTGATGGACAAAAGTGGCTTTCGGACTATTCGACCCAGGACATTGTCGCGGCACAGCAAGCCGACCCCAGCGTCGGAAAAGTGCGGCAATGGATGTTAGCCGGCACCAAGCCCGACTCTAGAGAAGTCGCCCGCCAAGGAGAGGAGGTAAAGACACTTGTTTCCCGCTGGAACCTCCTGGCGCTACAAGACGGAGTGCTGGTTCGACATATAAAACCCGACCCCGTCGGACGGCCTGTGGTGCAAACCGTGCTCCCCGTAGCACTCAGGACACAAGTTCTGCACCAACTACACGACCTAAAGATTGTCGGACATCTCGGCATACAGCGTACCATCGAGAGAGTCAGGCGCCGATTCTACTGGCCCGGCTTGGCGTTGGACGTCGCCCGCTGGTGTGCCCGCTGCCCGCAATGTGTGACCCGCAAGGGTAAACCGGCCCCAAAAAGATCGCCCCTGACACAGCTACCGACAGGAGCGCCGTTCGACAGAATAGCGATGGACATCCTCGACACCCACAAGATCACGGGAAGAGGCCATCGGTATGTACTAGTCGTGTCGGACTACTTTACGAAGTACACTGACGCTTTTCCGCTACGGCGACATACGGCCAAAAATGTTGCCGACACCCTGGTGAATCGGTGGATAGTCTACCACGGTGTCCCCAAGGCGATCCATAGCGATCAAGGTACTGAGTTTGAGTCGTCCCTGTTTCGGCATGTTGTGCGTCTACTGGGCGCTAAGAAGATTCGTACGACCCCATACCGACCCCAGAGCGACGGCCAAGTTGAGCGATTCAACAGGACATTGCTCAACATGCTGAGTGCGTTCGTCAGCGATCGTGCAAACGATTGGGACTTGCACCTGCCATATGTGTTAATGGCCTATCGAACCTCAGTACACTCGTCCACGGGATGCACCCCGCATCTGATGGTGTATGGACATGAGTGTAACTTGCCAGTCGACCTCATGTTTCCGACCTACGACCCTGAGCCTCTACCTCCGTGTGGTCCGGAGTATGTGGAGTATTTGCGGCAAGCCATCAGGACGGCCCACGGTTTCGCCCAAGACCATCTCGAAAAAGCGGCAATTCGGCAAAAGATGGGTTATGACGCCCACGCAAAACCACGACCCCAGTTTCAACCAGGCGAACTGGTCCGGTATTATTACCTGCCACTCACGCAGAATAATAAGTTCGCTCGGCCCTGGACTGGTCCCTGGAGGATCATCGACCGTGTAACCGAGGTGGATTACCGAATCGCCCTGGTTTCCAACCCTCGGAACACTCGTGTGGTTCATCTGGATGTGCTCAAGCCATACGAAGGTGACAACCAAGCGGCCCACATCTACTCCGACCCTGTACGACCCACGTCGTCGTCAAGCAAGTCCGACCCAGAACAGTCACCCGACCCCATGGGACTTCTCAAGGAGTTCTATTACCCTTGGGAGGTAACAGTCCAAGATCGGCATACCGATTCAGACCAAACAGCTGAGTCTGATTCGCCCACGACCCAGAATCGCCAACCGCGATCTCCGACCTCATCCGGCTCAAGTCGACATCGGCAACGGAAAAGATCACGTAGATCAAGTTCCGACACTCCAAAACCGGCACGCAAGACACGCAGGCAAAAGCCTGTGATATCATCCGACCCCGAGACAAGCGAGGCTACACCCCCGCCTGCACGACCAAGTCGACCCAAACGCAACGCACGCAGACCGGCCCGATATAGATAACCCCGGCCTGGTTATCTGATTGATACCATTGATGATGAATTATGCATGTCTAATGGACTATGATATCATGTCATTCACAATAATAATATATTATATTACAATAACAATATATGCATTTAACATGTACAAGATGTCAGTGAGGCAAATTCGATATATATACACTTGATATGATTTCATAATTATGATGCTGGTGAATAATTGGTTTCATCCCCGTATAGCATGTACCATTGTTCCGCGTGTGTTACGCACTAACTAAAATATCATGCAAATTTTCTATCCATGTGTCAGCCGAAGAGGATAATAACCAGTCACACCGTGAGTAAGGCCACTTAGTTGTCGAAGAGGTGATAGTGTGATTCGTTCCGGAGTATGCGTCGACAGAGCCTCTACTCACTCCATGTAATATTCGGAGGAACGGCCCAGTGGTACGGGAACCAGTCACGGAAAAGCTATCATGCCAAGATGCGGCCTGTCACCAAATTCATCACCCAAATATTCAAAGCGCCACGGTGTGACCGACCCAGTTCATTGCAATTTCAACCCCTACAATATTAGCGGCCCCGTCGTCTTGTGAACTGGCTGAAAATGAACGGAACGATGTCCGCCCCTGTGAGTGATTGATATTAATATCTCAGCCTTTAATCACTGTGTGTCGTCTGCTAAACCGCAATTCGACCCCGTTAGTCTACTGTGCGCTAAACTTGGAAAGAAAAGGAACGATAAACTGTGCAGGTCACAAGGGTCGCACGAGCGCAGGTAGACCCTGTAGCTGTTCACAGCACCTCCATGAACTCCCCTTAATAATTTCAATAGTGAGTCGTCGGGCAAAAAGAGCCCAGTAATTTCAACAGTCGATAAGTACATTTAGGATATGTTTTGGAACGTGTAATCCAGGGGACGGCAGATGAACATTCGGAAAACTGGACAGTGTGTGGACCCCCCTGCTGTCGTAACGGACCGGCCTGGTAGGTCGGAGAAGGATTGTACCCGCGTTTCCCTGACGACGGCCCCGCCTCGCGGCACACACCCGGAACAACAACACGCTGCATGAGGATCGGATTCGAACAAGTATAAGGCCATACTTCAGAAAACATGGCAGAATTCGACCCTGAACAAACCCGAACTATTTCTACAATCGACCCAGTGAACTTGTCGGCCTCACATCACAGCGGCCCCGCCTTCTCCCGCCAGCAAATGTGGTCGGGAGTAGTAACGAACTTCGGCCTTGAACTGCCGGCCCTGTTGTGTCGGCCCCACAGGATAGTGACTTGGAAATCCTGGTCACGCTGATCTGCTCGACCCTGAACTGTCGGCCCAGCATCGTGTCGGCCCTATAGTGACACGGGAGAAGTAATCCTGGTCACTGTAATCACCTGGGTCGTGTAATTTGTCCATTCTACTAGAGAATGTCGAGGAGTTTTGTTTAATCATATCATATCATCTCATACTCGTTGTTGTGCATGTATTTGTAAATGTATCATCGTAGTGACTGCTGACGGACTGACTGCTGACGTTTATTTTGACGGTTAGGAATTTTTATTGTATGAAGTGTTTTCTCATTGTCGCG
The DNA here is from genome assembly GCA_949152475.1 of Terebella lapidaria. Taxonomy (NCBI): domain Eukaryota; kingdom Metazoa; phylum Annelida; class Polychaeta; order Terebellida; family Terebellidae; genus Terebella; species Terebella lapidaria. Next base: position 53,756,820 of record OX424556.1, read on the forward strand.
CGGCGAGTGTGTGTGTGAGTGTTGGGGTTTGACCTTTTAGGACTTCTTAGCTTTTTATTGTTTAGTTTTGGCGACGGTAGGGTCCGGGAAGGGTAATCCCGAGGGCGTACGATTAATGAAGGGGTGTTATGTAGTAATTTTAGCGACTGTTACTCCCGTCCCTCCCGCGCACTACACATTTCCACAACAAACATTCATTCTACATGACTTACATACAGGACAAGTACACACTATACGATCACAGCCATAAACTCCATGTAGTCATGGTTACACACACAGGTCAAACCACGCACCTGCGGCCCCACTTGTTCAGTACACTCGGCCCCGTATACTCGGCCTTGACCTTCACATGCACTGACTTCTAAACATAGAACTTGACACACATACTCCACACATCACGTGCACAGATACAGGCATTACAAGTATTGACACGAGCCGGGGAAACCCACTTTCCCGGTGAGATCAGCACATATCAGCACATACATAGCCAATGACACAACTCCGCTCACACTTGGCGGGAAAATACATCTACTCCGTCCCACGGCCCTGCAAATCTGCGCAGTGGAGAAGAGACTTTCACGGTGAACAGACGTGTTGGATATAGCAGAGAAAATAGCCGTGATTTAGTAGAAGTGAATATATTTGTGAACTGTAAACTGTGAGACATATACGAAGGACTATAATATAGGATATATATAGAAATATAGACTGGGAATATCACCGGACATAGGTGTGATTCGGCCCTCGAATTGTGTGTGATTGGACATCGGCCTTTTCCATTGGAATAAACAGTTGAAATATAACTGCCGGCTTGTTATTAGCACAACGACCCCGGAATAAGTCGGCTTGATATCGGCCGTGAACGATATTCTTCACATTTATCTGTCGTGGTCACGTAGCCGATCAAAAACGAGACACAAATGGATCGAACAAAGTAAAACACAATGGGGAGTAGGAACAGTAAATTCCATGGAACAGAACAGTCGTAAAACACACTAAAGCATTGTACTTGGCACTGTATATGACAGTGTCGTTGGGGTAGATCCGGATCAGGCGGTTGGGTACAGTGATGCAGTGGGAGTGGGCCTGTTTCTCGTTGGGAAAGAACTCGTTGGGAGAGAATGCCGCAGAGCCTCAGTGGTTCTCAGGGTCTGATGGGGTGATGCAGAACGTCGGCTAGGGGATCACCGGTCGGGCATTCTAGATTTCATAAATTTACGGCCTCGACACGACTACTAAGTATGAAGAAAACAAAACATTAACACTGGAGAATGATATGACTAGAAGTTGTACATACTAGTAGTTGAGCTACAGGTAGGTCCGGGATCGTATGAGAGAGCTGTTGGCTTTTGGATGACTAGGGTTCAACATTTGTGTGCTATGTGTAGCACACACAACTTGGAAACACCTGACTGTATCAAAAGATTTAACACATTCTCGCGGATTATATTATGGAAGTTCAAAAGTAACATGCCCGGAGAGATGAGGTGTCTTCTGAAAACAGAAAGCACATAGGAGCATTCGACGCTATCACTTTCGCATGTAAAAGATTGACCGGATCATTTTACAGTTTCATGTTTGCACATGGAAACTGTATGCGAACGTGATAGCTTTCAAAATTCCCACATGCGAAAGTGGTAGCCTGAAATCTTTCCAATAAGACTGTGGTAGCTTTGATTCTCTCTACGAGTGAAAGTGGAAACCTATATGCTTTTTAGTACGGACGTGATGATGTTGAATGGTAGGGTTGTTTTTTCATCAAATACACAATTTTTACCCAAACATGTCACCTATGGGCATTGTAACTACATTATAATTGTGACGAAAACACAATTTTAGATACAATATTTTGGTCATATCAACCGTTTGGAAGTGAATTTGATTGAACCCACTTGATTGTATATTGATACCCACAATTTGGGCATAAAGGGATAGAGGAGATGGTATCACACGAGGCATATGGTAATGGACGGAAATGCTACATTTGCTCACTCCTTGTTGTGCGAACCATGCTGCTACCTGGGTCACCATGTTTCGCAGGCGGCGTTGTTAATGTGACGCTGGCTTATGTGCTATGGAAGCTGTTTCACACGACTGACAAACACAAAGGCGGCCACAGCGAGAACATTTTATCTGATTCGTAGCTGAGGAGCAATTGATGAGGTTCTCCGGAACAGAGCACCAGATCCGCGGGCACGTGACAACAAGGATTTCGTGTCTCGGATCCGCCGATAATGTTGGAGCTCAGAATCTGCATATCTCCACGCAAGTTGCAGATCATCCTTTTCCTTTTTCAGCTTCTCTATGGTGCACTTATGTTCCTCTACTTTCCTTTTTTCAACCTGTTTTAGGTTGTGCAGTTCGCGTTTTTCTTGTCTTTCAAGTTCAGAAATCCGTCTCATCAGTTTCTTGACGTCATCTTCAGGATTGAGCCCGACATCCTGTTTCATCTGGTTGATTGCCCGGTTGCTGCTCCTGATCTCCCTCTCTAAGTGCTCTAATTGCACGGCCTTTCTCTGAAGTTCGAGCTGTAGGTGTTCGGCTTCGGCTCTGAATTTCACGGCTGCATCGTCTGCTGTTTCCGACTCTTCTGCGGCGGTGCATTGAACGGGTGGCCTGTGCTCAAGCTGGTTCACGTCGTTCATGTACTTCAATATTTCGTCATTCTGCTCACCCAGCCATCTCGATTGCTCCGCGGTTCTTTCCAGCAATTTTTCAATACGTTACATCGAGGTTCTGTTCCTCACTTCCTCACTCCTCACAGATCAGCACGATACCTCTTATTTTCTTCATTTTCATTTTTCAGCGATTCATATCTTTGTTTTAGTTGGTTGAAATCAGTCTTTCAGCTGGAACGCGCTGTCTCAGGAGACCTTCCAGATAGGAATAAATATGCGACATTTGTAGGTATGTTGTTCTTCAGTTCATAATATCAATAACCGGTAGTATTCTAATTCAACGTACAAAGCAATCTACTGTCGTGGATGTGATAATTACTAGTATTGTTTATTGTTCAGACGGTGTTTCTTGGTTACCATGGCCCCAAGTGTGAACAGTTGTTATAAACACAGATATATTATTATCAGGATAGCAACAATCGATCCGAAAATGCTGATTTCATTCTGGTTTGGAGTGGCTCATATAAAACAAGAATAGTCAAGAGCAAAACTTGACTACCAGGGGGTCTGGGTGTATCTATTTAATAACTGTTTTAATCGGTAACGGTTAGTTTTCGAAAGCATGATTTGCCAATCCTGTACACTTCAGCCTCTCCATATGTCTTTATACAATAACTCACTTTTTCTACAATAGAACATAGCTTTCCTTCAACCCTGTATATCTATGAAGAATCTGTTGTACTTCTTGGTAGTTTGCTATCTAGTAGATCTACTTGAAATTAAGTGATATGTTGACTTAGTCCATCACGGATGTTCACGAGTAGAGATTAGACATATTATTGTGACGTAGTAATATCATCACATTTTCTTATCTCGCTCATGACCCGACCTTTTATTTCGAGATACGGGCCAATCGATACCCAACCTGCTTATGTAATGTACATGGAAAAACTAGACTATGATCGAGAAGATTTATTCCATTGTAACATTGACATATACTCTGATATTTTAAACTTGTGTACACCGGTGTTTGACGATATTTTTGCGATGCTGAATGATATCGTTCTATAAATTGGCATTCTTCTCCTGGGATTCAAATGGCAATTTTCTACCGAATTTCAGACCTCTATTGCAAAATTAGCCCAATGGGCTAGTACGGTTACCGGAGAAATATACAGAGTTAAGCCGAGAAAGTTGAAAGTCAAATTCAAGGTGACCACTGAAATCGCCATATCTCTAACCTTGAAAATGGGATCAAAGGTTAAATTCTAGATCACCAAACTATTCAGCATACATCATTTCCTATATGTTCACTATGAACCCCTAAGCTGTAAATTTGATAATAAGCGAGATATATAAGCCATTTTGTAATCTGACTTTGAAAATAAAATGACTGACCTAGAAATTTAGGTCAAAGGTCAAATTCAATATCATTAAAATATTCAGAATATATCATTTCCTATACGTTCACAATTGATTCCTAAGCTGTAAAGTCGATAATAAGCAAGATATTAGCCATTTTGTCCTGTTGACCTTGAAAATGAGGTCAAAGGTCAAATTCAAGGTCATGAGAATTTTCAGCATATATCATTTCCTATATGTTCACAATTAATTCCCAAGCTGTAAAGTCGCTAATAAGCAAGATATTGGCCATTTTGTCCTGTGACCTTGAAAATAGGTCAAAGGTCAAATTCAAGGTCACGAGCATTTTCAGCATATATCATTTCCTATATGTTCACAATTGATTCCTAAGCTGTAAAGTCGCTAATAAGCAAGATATTGGCCATTTTGTCCTGTGACCTTAGATAGATAGATAGATTATACTGACGTAACCCTGTAAGGGAACTTGCCTTACCACCATCCGACCAACTTTGGTCCGCGATATATTGGTGGCGCGTCGCCGCAGTGCAGCGCCTGGCACATTTTTGGTTCCCGTGTATGTATGTAGTGTATGGACGGGATTTTCTGGTGTACTGCATTGATGGGTATTTGTAGCGCGGCCCATGACAGATCCGGGTACGCCTAGTGAACTAGGTTTCTGCCCCTTCACCACCGCCGATACACCGAGTGCAGCAGTCTACAATGTATCACCTGGTCACCATATTAGTGTCCGCTCCAGGCCGACGGACTGAGAAGTGAGGGGTAACCCTTGATCCGCTGAGTGAATTTTGATCGCCGAGAGCGGGGCTCGAACCCGCCAACGACGAACATTGAATTCCCTTCAGCAGCGGGATATCAGCAATTTTGTCCTGTGACCTTGGAAATGAGGTCAAAGGTCAAATTCAAGGTCATGAGAATATTCTGCGTATATCATTTCCTATATGTTCACAATTGATTCCTAAGCTGTAAAGTCGATAATAAGCGAGATCTTAGCCATTTTGTCATGTGACCTTCAAAATGAGGTCAAAGGTCAAATTCAAGGTCATGAGAATTTTCAGCATATATCATTTCCTATATGTTCACAATTGATTTCTAAGCTGTTAAGTCGCTGAGAAGCAAGATATTGGCCATTTTGTCCTGTGACCTTGAAAATGAGGTCAAAGGTCAAATTCAAGGTCACGAGAATTTTCAGCATATATCATTTCCTATATGTTCACAATTGATTCCTAAGCTGTAAAGTCGATAATAAGCAAGATATTGGCCAATTTGTCCTGTGACCTTGAAAATGAGGCCAAAGGTCAAATTCAAGGTCATGAGAATATTCAGCGTATATCATTTCCTATATGTTCACAATTGATTCCTAAGCTGTAAAGTCGATAATAAGCGAGATATTAGCAATTTTGTCCTGTGACCTTGGAAATGAGGTCAGGGTCAAATTCAAGGTCATGAAAATATTCAGCATATATCATTTCCTATATGTTCACAATTGATTCCTAAACTGTAAAGTCGATAATAAGCGAGATATTAGCTATTTTGTCATGTGACCTTGAAAATGAGGTCAAAGGTCAAATTCAAGGTCATGAGAATATTCAGCATATATCATTTCCTATATGTTCACAATTGATTCCTAAGCTGTAAAGTCGATAATAAGCGAGATATTAGCCATTTTGTCCTGTGACCTTGAAAATGAGGTCAAAGGTCAAATTCAAGGTCACGAGAATATTCAGCATATATCATTTCCTATATGTCCACAATTCATTCCTAGTCTCTAATTTCAATATTAAGTGAGTTATTAGGCTTAATGTGTCCCATTATAAAGCATAGGAAAATTTAACATGGAAAAGTCACATTTGGGCCGAGTTTGGGCCCAAAATGGCCCACTTCAAGCGATTCAAGGGAAACGAAATTTATACATGTCACAGGGGTACTTATGAGGAGTGTTTTTCATCAATGAAAAAAAAAGTTACTGAACAGATTTTGAGAAAACGACCGTCAAAGTCCAAAATTGGCCATTTTTCGACGAAAACGGCCGCTCTAACTTTGAAACCAAGGTCAGAGGTCAAATTCAAGGTCACGAGAATATTCAGCATATATCATTTCCTATATGTGCACAATTGATTCCTAGTCCCTAATCTCAATATTAAGTGAGATATTAGGCTTTAATGTGTCCCATTATAAAGCATAGGCGAATTTAACGTGGGAAAGTCCCATTTGGGCCGAGTTTGGGCCCAAAATGGCCCACTTCGAGCGATTCAAGGGCAACGAAATTTATACATGTCACAGGGGTACATATAAGGAGTGTTATGCATCAATAAAAAAAAAGTTACTGAACAGATTTTGAGAAAACGACCGCCAAAGTCCAAAATTGGCCATTTTTCGACGAAAACGGCCGCCATTTTGAAAAAAATGCGAAAATAAAAAAACATAAAAATAAAATTCCTGGAAATATTTTTAGGTATTTTTGTGCAAAATTTCAGAAATATTCGCCTGTAAACTTTAATGATAAAAATGTGGACGGACGGACGACGGACGACGGTCGCAACGCCACGGCAATAGGTTATCGGACCAAAGGTCCGGTAACCTGAAAATTGAATAAGTTGGCTATCTACCCCAATGTTAAATTTCAGCCTGAAACAGGATCTCGAGAATCTGAGCACATTCCAGGGTTTGGTCTGGTTTACATCCATCAGGACTCGAAAAATGATTGTACGTTTGGACCGAAACGGACTTTGGGATTGTATTCCACACAAACATGTTGATATCGGAAGGTTGCACGGCTTCAAAAGCAACAAAATGCACAAAATCGGGTGATGACCCAGAAATTCAATGATGGTGCTACATTTGACATTGAGGTATTCAACATTGAGGTTTTCAATTTTCGCAATATAAGTCTGAAATTCGGTAGAAAATTGCCGTTTGACTCCCAAATGAAATATTCCAAACAATAAAATTTTACATCGCAAAAATATCAGCGAAAAACAGTGTAAACGAGTTAGAAAAAATCAGAATATAGTTAACAGTGAAACTCACACGGACGACAATCTAAGATTCTTGCGTGGACATGCTTATTTTATTCATGAAAGTTTTCATATTTAAGGTTGTTCGATACACCGAACGCGTCATCAATGTGGCCCGTCTATGGTTGACCAAACGTGTCATAAACAGCGAATGTAACGGCGGGGTGAAATAGGGATCGGCGGGGTATGAATGTTGCCGTGCAATGGGAGTACTGGAAAATCCGGCGGTCTGTAATCAGTACGGCGGAGTCTCGAAGCATCACAGCATATGTCTAGTATCTTTCAGTTGGCCAGCCTCGGTTAAGAAGATAATACTACTAGAACATCCATTTGTTACATAGTTTTAATATGTATATGAGTAAACGTTTGCACAACAAAACTAGTAGACCTAACAATTTCCAAATCTTCTGATTAACATAATCAAACAGATCGTAAAATTATTCAAAACACTGTTAAATAAATTGACAACACTTCTGTGGATCATGGCATAATTTTCAATACAACTCAAGCTTAGCGATAATAATATTTTGAAAGACTATTCATGGTATTGCAGATCTCGTAGGGCTAATAAGCATGAATGTACTAGTATGGCATAACACATGGAATTTGTTGCTACTTGACTTGAGTGGACCAAGGACAAAAGATACAACGAATGCAAGAGCAAATTTGAGGGGTGGGGGGGGGGAGTTGCTGGCACAAGTGGCGCTCATTACTTTGTATATGATATCGTGTAAGACCAATAAAACAAGTGTGAGGGTTTCTTCCGTTTCTTACCACATCCTCCCATCCGCCGAATCCTGCATTTTGTGCCCCTGTGGAGTGTTTTCTTCACAATTCCAATCTCTTAGAACTTCAAAGTTCACCACAAAATATCCAGAGGTCGTCACACACTCTTTTATAATAGTTTGTCCTATGCGCCCCTAAGTTTGTCCAAACACGCATATGCATTTCCAGTTCCACTAAGCATCATTCCATTGACATACATCAATTCCTCTATAGCCTGTCCATTATATAGCCTGAATATACCAAATGTTCACTCTTTAAGAGGAATACATCATAAGAAGAGCTCAGCTTCATTGGGCCGCAACATTTACAGCCCACCAGACTCGATTTCGCGGGGCTCCGTTTTCGTTACAGTTGTCATTTTTGACACGTTTCGTCTACCATACCCGTTCCGCTATGTGAGCCGAATGGGGCTAACTTTTTTGTTTCCGCAGCTTATCTGCCCAGAAATTTACACTATGTTAGGCGATTTTCTGCCAAAATTCATCGAGATGCATGAAATAGACCTATAGACGAAATAATCTCCAAAATTCACCGCGCACAGATCAGCGCTACCCTCTCAGTCAAATCCGTTATCAGCCATTTATATATAGGCCTAATAAGCTATATCCTCACGTTGTCCTTATGTATAGGCCTACAAGTTATCGCAAAATCCTGTGCCAAATGTGGCGGTCATCTTGCTCAAGCTAATTGGGTGAAATTTATTCCTAAAGTTCTACTGACTTGTCAAATTTGATGGGGATATTTCAACTATTAGGCCTACTGAGTTGGCGACCGGAGAGAATCTCATCTGAGCCAATTGACCAGTCAACATCTAGTGGTTCATTCTAGCAGCCATACCGCTCATGCTAATGATCACATCTACCATGCCAGCCTTTTATACATTTCTGAGTCAAGTCAGAACATACAATATATGAAATATATGATTTTTTTTTCAATTCATACTCACAAAAACTTGAATAATTTGACATAGTATGCACTCCAAATTCATGAAATTATTGATTTTTTGTTTCCATAAAATGACACTTTTCATGTTTTAACGCTTATATCGCGAAAAGTAACCTGGATAGGTATATTTTTTACATTATTTTTACAAACCCAAAATATCATTGAAGAAATATGTGTAAAAAAATTAGAAAAAAATACTGTATTACTGACCGAGCAGTGATACTCAACGTTGTATGGATTATCAGAAGTTACTCTTTTTCTGTAAAATTTCAGTGCTGAAATATATACACATGTTCTTACTCTTGCCACGAAACATATCAAACTCAGTGCTAGCGAATTTTGTTTCATCAGTTTAATGAACCGTTGCATATACAACAGTTCTGTACTGAAAAATCCTATAAATATATAGTTTTAGGCAAAAATATGCAGTTAGATTGCATGTCATGATGTAATGGATTGTGGCTATTGCTGAGGTACTTTCAAGACTGATAGGAGGTCAACAAAATGCATCATAGCAAAAAATATCATACGGTGACCTACTATTTTTTTCTGCTTTTTGTAACCATCACATATCTAGCTATCAAGAAATATAACTTTTTACTCAATAAAAACACCTTTCCGGGTGTTTCGAACAACCTTAAGTTGTTATATTAGGCCAAAAAAAAAAAATTCTATGTTTCTGGTTACAATGGTCTTCCAAAAGTGATGCGGTGATGCGAATTTTTTTTTTTCTTTTTTTTTTCCTAAATCGGCGCGAATCGTGCTCGCCGAAGCCACGAAAGTTACATTTGCCTCAGTAAAACACGTATATGTTAAATATATTATGTGCATATAACATCCTACTGTTTGTTATATTCTGAACAAAACATTTGTATTCCTTGATAAACATTTTATTAACTGAGCCTCATGTGGCCCGGATGCTTTGTAGCATTACGCATGTTTTTTTTTTACATATGGTTGTCCAAGTTGCTTCCGTGTTTTATTAATTCCTTTCGTCCATATTCATACCAATTTGCATCTGCATTTCATTCATCCCATGGGTGTGATAACAGGTTAAAGTATTACCGGCCGCGCACATATAAAGCAGTTTGTTACCCGTTCGTACCCGCGATTTGCCACTCATTGATTTCAGATCGTCACACTGACCAAATCCACATTGTTATTAATATCAGCGTTTGTCATATTTGAGCTGACACACAATACAACACGAACACGCACGGCTACATTTATGTATTGATGAACTTTTAGTAGGCCTATATTCTTCAACACAAACATAACTCACAAATTTGCATCACTTAATAACTGGTACTGAATGTAAAACCTGTAGAATATGACACTGTATGTGTTCTTTCATCATCCAATAACCAAACGTCGAGGGCGGCGGTAAAAAAAAATATAAAAACGAAGTGACGCGCGGTATTTTAAGTGATGCGCGCGATTTTTTTTTTTTAAAAACGAAATGATGCGCGGGGTTTGGAGTGACGCGCGCGATAACCAGAAACATAGAATTATTTTTTTTTGGCCTTAGTCACCAGATCACCAGATCTGGCGAATAAACCCACCTAATATCCCAGCATCACCAGCCTATGGCGTCTACGTGTCCCAGTTAATTCGTTATGCTAGAGCATGTTCATCATACCAGGGATTCATTGTTAGAGCACAGGTTCTGACTACCAAATTGCTCAAACAAGGATACCTAATGCCTAGGCTGAGGTCGACATTCAAGAAGTTTTATGGTCGTCACATTCAAGAAGTTTTATGGTTGAAGGTTACGCCAAGCCTGTCACACATATGATGGAAGATATCATCCCATCCTTATAGTTTTGTGCATATATTTCCGTCTCGATATGCCAGTGTGGATATCACAGCGGGTGTCGCATGCGGGGCAGGAGATGCTCACTCTTCCGGAGCACCTGATCTCACACTCAGCTGGCTGGGTGTCTGTGATTTTCACATGGCTTTGACTTTGATACCTTACACGGTGGCTAGGCGTTACGCGTTATTCAGGGAGTGCCGCGTAAAATCATGAGTATTACGCGTTATTTGTGAGGAAATGGCAGCCTCTGGTTGACCCCTAGTAGGGAAAACATACAATTGCGCTAATTATACCGTTTTGAAATGTCGGATTTGGGTTTGCACGGAACATTACTTATATTCATGATTGTTGTTGAGAGTTTAAATCAAAGAAATAAGCCAGTGTAGCGAGAACTTCGGCTCCACAATATCTGTAAATTTTGCTTCGACAGCCGCTCTCCTCGGTTTTGGGTTTGAAAATGTTATGTATCGGCATTAATGTAGATAGAATGACAGGTCTATGATATTGAAAATATGGGCTTCACATGTGACTGTCTTCAAAATGTTTCACAATGGTCGCAAGCGGCGCGAATCTAGGTTGAATGTATCATTTGTTTATTTGCTATACTTTACGCGATTTGCCTGAGGGCATTTCGCGTATGTGCATGAGTAAATATTTTGTTGAGGTTGGAATATTTCTTGTATTAATGCAATCTTTTTCTTCAGTTTTACTGCTCAATCGATGGAATAAATTCATGTTCAAAAGATAATGTTTTCACTTGGTGAGTTTCTTTGTAAAAGACACGAAAACTCATAATATGGCCAAATTCAGATTTACGATGATTGGTAGGAACATATGGAGGATAGTGATAAGTGAGAAGTATCGTCAGTACTTGGAACATGTGCAGCCTCAAATCATACTTTAAAAATCTTTATGTATGCGTTACCAGCTCTACCATCGCCGACAATGGTGACATGCTTCCTCATGCTGTAACGCGTGTGCAGATTTTCTCCCTCAGGCTGATACGCGTAAACAATAAAAAGCTTCTCAGTTAATAAAATACTCGATTAAAACAACTGGATGCATGGTGTAACAATAAAGAAAGATTTCTCAGAGCATTCTATGATTTACCAACACGCACTTTGTTGGTTTCAATTGATAGCCGATGATATTTCCCAAACGAGTCGCAAGGGTGCGGGTGTTGTCACGAACTGTGTGTCCATTTTCGTAAAATATAACGATGTATGCAAGTAATAATAGTAGCATACGTAATGTTTGTTCATTGGGATGTTCCGTGGAAACAAAATTTTAGGAAGAAAATGAACTTTTCCATTAATTTTACTCATTTGAAGTGGGGACCTGTGTCGTTTCCTGTGCCATTTCCTCACGAATAACGCGTAATACTCACGATTTTACGCGGCACTCCCTGAATAACGCGTAACGCCTAGCCACCGTGCCTTAGTATCTCTCGGATTTGACTACTCACACTGATCTTGTAAAATTCGTCCATGGATTCGGTCTTGGAATATGAATTTGTCTGTTTGTCGGTATACATTTCTACTTTTAGTCACATTTTACCAAACACGTGATGGAGTGTCACCTGACATACATAATCACGGTTCAGTCTGATACAATTCCTAACATATTTGGTTAAGCAACTCAAATTAAATTTGTTGAAGACACTAGGTACCACTGGTGACCGTGACCGTGAGTTATAGACACAACAAACGCACGAACAACAACCATGACAGACCAAATCTATCACCGATTCGATCAAATAATCAACCATTTAGCACCAGACATGCATAGAGTTGCCAGCTCAATTTCAATGTGGAACATTCTAATATATTTTGACTTCATTCTGGGCTATTACAAGTCTCCCATCCAGCAACTCTTGATCATAACTGCAATATAGACTACTTCCCTTTGCTTGGAATTCCCGTGGATAAAATGAATTATGGAGTATATGGAATGCCTCAGCGCCCGAGAAAGAACTGGCTGTAGATTCAACTCGTGATCCAGTGGCTCAACCAGTGAATATGAAGACACACTAGTAAACGATATTGAAGACAACAAAAGTGCCTGGGAAGAGACGTCTCGATATTTTGTCGACTATCCGCGCAAGATTGCGACTGGTTGAGTCGTAGTTTTCTGGTTTTCCATAGTTATATTCGTCCATCATCCGCTTCATCTGAAAAGTAATCAAAGTTGTTAAATCTTCAATTCCATGGTTGCATTGTACACCAACGTGTGCATATTCGATAGAAAGGTCTGTGTGCATCATACAGTGCTATCAGCAGACTCACATCCCTTTGGAAGGTGGTCTAGTGCACTTATAATGAATCCTTCTTCCCTGTTGGGCAAAATGGTTCACTTATTTTCCAATAAAACAACACTCTTCTGTTATTTTCAATTAGGTACTACCCCTTCTTTTCATACTCACGATGTCCCCAATTTTGTCTTTGTTTCTTGGATCTGCCCTGACTCTCATGCTCAGGCGCCTGATTTCCTTCCTGGCGAGCGTATTGACAATAGCAAACTACAGGATGGCAGCAAATACGCATAATACACACGTCGACATCCAAATGTCAATGGCCTTGATGTACGACACGTGTGGAAGGGACATTCAGGCACCGATTGTCTGCGTTGTCATGGTGAGCACGGTTAGAACGCCCAGGGATATCCGCGCAGGCACGGCGTCTGTGTTTATCCAGAAGGAGACCCAGGACAGTATAGGGTCTGTAAGTCTCGTGCCGTCACGGTGTGATTCTGGGGACCAACAAACATACACCTTTTGTTAAATATGAGTAGAACTCCAGTTAGAACTCAAATTACTCAGGCAACACAAAAGGTGTATGTTTGTTGGTCCCCAGAATCACACCGTGACGGCACGAGACTTACAGACCCTATAACGATGAGAAGACTAGGCACGTAGTTCTGTATCATGTAGTAACCATACTTGCGGTGCAGATTGAACGTGGCACTGAGACACGTGAAGTTACCTGGGAAAGTCAACAGAAAAGGGCCGATTATCAGAATTGGCATGGACTAAATCTACCGTTTTGGGGGAGATTTCCCCAACCTCCAAATGAGCTCGGGTAAACTTCAAGCTCACCAAGCTCATCCGTTGTCTTGTGGTATCACCCAAAGAGCTTCACCTGTGATGTATGATTTCTCACAGATTCCTCGTCGTGTGATCCGTCAGTTCAAACTGTGGCAGTTCCAGGTTATCGTTAACTTGTATCGGGTTCGGAACACGCCAGTGGAATTTGATCTCCGACACCGTGTAACCATCTGAAATCCCAACACAGACAATGTGAATTTTGTCATGATGTCCAAAAGATGTCCGAAAATGATGTTGTGGGGAATCGGGGTCATTTTCGAGATCAAACAGTAACGGTCATGCTAGGTTTGTCGATATTGATGTAATTGCGTGTCACAGCTCGAGGCTTTACTCACAGCTTTCCAAGAAGAGGTGACACGACTGTTTGTCGATAGGGAAATGCTCCAGAGACATGTGACAGGTCAATTTTAACGTGCACCTGAAATGGATACAGTAGCCTACTTGTGTACCGCTATATGAAATTATAATATTCCTTATAGCCTTATATAGGCCTGTACAGTATATATATAATGGTAACATTCGAGATATACTCGTGCATGCCGATTTGCAAGATGTATTTGTTCTTTCAGATGCAAACTACATATATCCCTGTATTCCCCCTGAACAAAATATTTGGTGGGGATCTTCGGTGACCTTGACTATGTAGTTGTTTATCTGCTGTGATGAAGTAGCCAGTCAACAACGAGGCACAAGTGCATCAAACACAGTGCAAAGCAAAATGGCAGTAATTCCCACGGAACAGAACAATCGTGAATTTACACACGCCACAGAAGTAAAGCAAACAAACATACTAACACTACATCGTACCTGGCACTGTATAGGACAGTGCCGTTGGGATAGATCCGGATCAGTCGGTTGGGTACCGTGATGCAGTTGGAGTGGGCCTGTTTCTCGTTGGGAAAGAACTGGTCGGGAACCCAGATCATGTCTAGGAGGCGGGTGTCCATCGTCAGGGTCTTGACGTCAGACGGGAGTAAATGTTCATCGAGTTGTCCTGAAAGACATCGGCGATGTCGTCATTTGCTATATATTCGCTATCATATCAAAAATCAAGTATATGTATCAGCTATTGCACAGTGATTAAATGATTGGATACTCTGTAAGTGGATGTACATACATGAGTCATGTATGGAGCACTTGATCGTAGAGTAATACTAGCACATGTCGGGAATTATTTCAGTACACACTGCGCTTCTGAATAAATTACGATATAATTGAGACATCTCATTTCTTTTTTATCAGATTATCAGATCCCCTGTTATATAGATTGCATGCGATGTACTTACTAACCATTTGATCAACACTGACTGAGTCGAAACTGTTGATGAAAACATTACACACAACATCGGTAGGTTTACCTGTTGTCATCAAAAACAAAATACTCAAAGTCACACAAAAAATAATCGTAGTTTTATATGTGATTGAACCAACATTTCGCGAAGACGCAATATCTATTAATAATAATGATGATGTATTTATATAGTTCATCTACATTTCGGTTCAGTCATGACAATCACACGCCTGGTGTAACTATGTATTTATTGTATAAACTACAAAATAATATAATACAATGTCTGTAGGCCATTAAAAATAGATACCCCATGCTCCCTTGTGCCCTTTTCTGAAATTAGTTAATGAATGTATCCATTTGCCTCATTTTGCAATGGATTTGGAGTCGGGTTTCTAGATTCTCTCAACTTTCATAGATGATGAGGCATAACGTGTCGATTTCAATACAGAATGACATTCACATGCGACAAGTTCCTCAGGGTTTTCAAGTTGCTGCCTAGGACACTTGACACGCGTGACTTATGATCTGCCCAGAGACATAGTCAACGTGCCAGGGGAACCCCCTAGTGGATTGTCATCTGTATTAGCTCTAACATCCATCAACTCTTGTTTGCTTAGTGTTACTGGGGAAAGTGTCAGCACGTGGAATCCATATATACGTGAGACCTATCGTGAAAATTGATTGAGTAACTACAATCATGAGTGACAAACTTGTGGAAAGCTTAGGGCCAGAAATTTTTTGAAGGTATAATGTTGTCAAGCGAAGCAACGAAGTAGTTACTCCAACGAAAATTGACCCCTCCCTTCATAAACACAAGCACGTAAGCTTGCCATTATATGCTGTCTGCTTTAGGCAACTAATTATGGCTTATATGGATCTTGATTTTACCGCCAATCTCTGTTGACTTGTTGCCTGTCGAGAAGGCACTGCCTAATGGAAATCAGAAACAAGTCTGGAGCTCCAGGCCAGAAGAATTTGTGTTTATAGCAAGAATCAGGCGATGTAACATAAACAGGATTGTCATATATGTTCCAGTTTTAAGTAGTCGTCATATTTACGTTCATACATAATATATTCCCAATATATAAATGCTCAGGCAATACAGCCAAATGGACATGACACCGTATATGATATATATAGTGCAATATGATCAGTATATAAGTCTTTAAGTCTCATAAAGTGCAGTCATGATTCATACACTTGATGACAAAAATAGAAACGAAATACAGACCATGCCAATCAAGTGCCAGGGACGAATATTTTGTTTCAGGTTGTCATTTGTTTTTGAAATAAATATAGAACACCTGTTAAAAACAGGTGTTGGAAGATTTATTCACATTTTTGGAAGATCGATTCACATATATTACAATTTTTTTCGAGAATGAATGTATATTTAACCTACCACCAACACACGTACGAAAAATGCTGATGGAGTCATGGGCTTCACGTTCAGATGATACTCTTGAAAGTGACACTGAGGTTAGTAGTCAATCAAGTACGTGCCAGTCAAGCACTTCACTGGTGATAAATCTTGTCAGATCGCTGCTACCTTGTTGACTTGTTTTCCGTCAGTCCGACATCTATTTTTGATACATGGACGACACACCATTTACGTAAATCAAGATAAGTGTTTTAGGTGTAATAGCTTTTCCACGAACCAAGCCAACAGATGACTAGAAAGGCGTTATCATATTTGTTCTGAACTTGATTGTTGATTCCACTGAACTCAACAAAAGGTCATCAAACAAGTGCAAGAATTTGATGTTGACTGTTGGTCAGAATGTATATGTATCAACATATTACCCCTTATGACCAGATTATGATGATGCCAATAAAAACCCAACGTCAAACACTTTCAGAATAGAAACAAAGCCTGACCAAACATTTATATCTGAAGCCACACTGGCGTCATCAGGGGCAGACAGTGTGTAATTATAGTTGTTTCTACTGTACACTAGATGGAACAACTGCCCAACAACAATTAGGAATCCGAAACATACCCCATGAAATAAGTGTATGCGCCGTTTATAAGGTACATATGTTCTTATGTCTGTATCATCTCATAACCGTTTGAAGACCCTCTGCATCTCACAGGTGCAAACTTCAAAGAGAGATAACGTCAGAAATTAATAAGTCAGACTACTAATAGCATTCATGAGCACATGGTGTGGTTCATGGGAAGGAAATTACGAACAGACTCCTCTCGATGAGGCATCCCATAGATCTCGGACCATAGTTTGGGGGTGAGCTCTTGTCTTGATTACCACAATGTTGTGGATTAATTGCCATCAGGACGAGTAATTATATTTACAGACACCCCAAACATGTGAGCAAATATGGTGAATGATTGATATTCATCTCTGTGTCCTCCATGCAGTACATGTGCAAGTTCAATATGTGGTGTGTCAGGAAGCATGAATGTGTCTTATATTTCCACTGATACGTGTGCTTGTATGGATTCAAACAGATAGAAACTCTTTTTTTTTTGCTTGAGAAAATTTATATTTGTATAGTTATAATATATATAAATTATATAATCATTAAATAAATAAAATAATATTAGCACTAATCAGATGTATGTATAAACCTATTACCACCATCCAGATGTATCGATTATTACCACCAACCAGATGTAGATTACCATAAATACCACAAGACTTCGATGATGTCAATAAAAACCTGTAACAACAATTTGGAAAAGAAACAAAGCCCTATCAAATATGTTGATCCAAAAACACACTGTAGTCATCAGTGGCACACAATGTGTAGAATGCAGTCAAATGTAATTACCGACGAATTGCCCAAAATCTGAGTGAATAGTTTAGAAATCCGAATTGAACCCCACAAAATTATGGAGCGTTTTTAGGGTCAATATTCATTGACATGCATTGTAAATTTTCTTGTTGTGAATGATTATTCCAATCGCAAAATTCTTCATTCCATATTACTATTTCTAAACTTTCTGTGTCGAATTTACATATTCTTACTGCATACTTCTAATTTCCATCTCCTTGCTGCTGATTTCCAAGTTCTCACTGGTTCTTTCTCAATGCTTAGTTCATTATGCCAAATTCTAACACCTCTGTTCGTGCAAACTATCAAAAAACCAATCGCATCTGGCACAATACATATGGAACTTAGCTCATTTCATTTAGAATAAAGCACATCGCACGAAGAACAAGGCAAAACGAATGAAGCATTTCATGTGCCGAAATTACTACTGCACTATTATGACAACAGACGGCGCTGCGCGTCGAGTGGCCACATTGTGAATGAGAAACTGAAGACTCCCGGATGAACGAAGGACCTTGTTTAGATGGACCGCTGGTCCGGTGCTGTATTTTAGCTTACCGGCCCGTGGCCCGATAAGCTACTAGTATTAGTGTGGTTTTTCGTCTATCGTCCGTCCGGGAAAACTTCCGGGGTTTAGGGGCTTGAAAAAGCTGAAAATAGCCCCTAAACCCATTTTTTATGAGCAGACGTGTATGTAGGGGATTAATTTGGGGATAAGGGGCTCACACTGGAGAGGAAATTTAACATGGTGAAAGCCCTTTAACCTAAAAATTTAGTACGTTCGTCCGTCGTCCGTCCGGCAAATAACTTTTTTTTGTCTTGATGAATTTTTTCTGGGCTAATACCCTGAGATAATTTATTTCGTCTTTTTTATTGAATCGTTTTTGCCGACTTGGCGGCCATTTTGTATGAAAAGTGGCTAATTTTGGACTTTGATGGCCTTTTTCTCGAAAACTGTCTGATCAGTTTGAGATTTTTGTTTCAAGACATCTCCCTCATGTACATCAATGGCAAGTTTCATTGCCCTTGAATCACCGGTCTGCATGTGGCAGCCATTTTGATTTTTTGACATGTCGGCGAAAAAAATTGTTTTTGTCCCAAATCGAGCTACTATTCGTTCTAAGCTATTTCCAGCAAAAAAAATTTGCGACTTTTTTGGGAAAATTTTGGGGAAAATTTCATCCAATTTTTCTTTCATAATGGGAGCTTTGCGGGGGGTAAACTTCTAGAACTTTTCAAGATAGAGCCTAAGTATTGGCACATCCAAATGGGAAATCATATATTGCGGTTTGAATGATGACCTTGAAATTGACCTTGAATGAATTGGAATGTCAAAACGACCTTATTTTGTCAAAAGAAACGATGATTTTTGTCTTTGGCTGCCATTTTCTCAAAAACTATTGACAATTTTCCTCAAAATGCATAAGATTCTCCCTGTGTACCTTTGTGATGTGTATAAGTTTTGTTGTACAAATTGACGGTCTGTGAATATATATCATTAACGGAAGAAACCTTTCAAGATGTAACTTGATTTCGTATTATATTCCACACAGGAAATGTGTCTTTGGCAACATTTACGAACATGTTTTGACAATAGAGGTGGAGATCAGTGTAACAATTTATATTTGGGAAAATCAATACCTTGTGTAATTCTCATTATCTGCCGGTAAGCTGCAGCACCCTTGGTGCTACGTTGTCTCTTTATGTGGCAAACAGGTAATAAAATATATATGTTAAATCCAATACAACTACCGTAGCGTAGTGTATCTAGTGTACTCTCACGAGTTGGAGTGGTGCCAAATTAACGGCATGAAGAAATTATGATCGGAGAGATCACCATATTTAGCCTTGAAAAAGATAGCCACCATTTTCCTGAGAATTTTTTTTCACATCTCGATTATCACTGTCCGTTCTCAAGTTATATGACCATTTTTGTGTGTTAATTTCAGGCCTATGTCATGATAATATCTGCACCTAATTAGCAACAGTGTATTATATTATAATGAGTATTCATGACGTCACATCGAAAATTGATTTTAATGAGCATAGAAATCTGAATAATAGGCTCATATTGATCATCTCTCACTATTCTTTTATTTACAGGGCAGGGTGCGGGAATTCAGTGGGGGCCTGTGCTCAGCTGCATGAGTGTGGTACCTGTTGGTCGCGCCAAAAATTCACGTGTCTAATGAAGGGAGGTCCTAGCTTCTCATGCATCACGTGGCTACGCGCGGCCAGCTCCTCCTGTCGTCATAATGTTGCAGTAGTAATTTTGTCCACAACAATTACTACTGTATCATTATGACGACAGGCGGCGCTAACCGCAGAGTGCTTCATTCGTTGTGCGTTGTTCATCGTGCGATATGCTATATTCTAAATGCAATGTGCTAAGTTCCATATGTATTGTGCCAGATGCGATTTGTTTTTGATAGTTTGCATGGACAAAGGTGTTAGAATTTGACATGATGGATTAAGCGTTGAGAAAGTACCAGTAAGAACTTGGAAGTAAGCAGCAAGGATATTGAATTTAGAACTATGCAGTAAGAATATATGTAAATTCGACACAGAAAGTTTAGAAATAGTAATGTGGAATGAATAATTTTGCGGTTGAATCAATCTTTCACAACAAGAAAATCTACAATGCATATCAATGAATATTGACCCTAAAAACACTCTATGACATGTTTATGAGTACTGTAGCGGCACTCAGGTAAGTGAATGTAGACTTTCAGGCAAATGATGAGCCAACTCTGATTTAATGGACCACCTTCGTTTATTGCCGGTACATGGCTGCCACTATGGTCACATAAAACTGAAAAATACAAAAATACAACCTTGTTTACAAATCAGCTTGGACTATACATGTAAGCGAATTATGCCTTTATCCATATACGATAGTCGATACCATCATCAGTAACCTTCAGATACATGTAATATAGCATTTAGACAAGCATATACTTCAGAGCCATTGCAAAATTATCTACGCCTAACTATGTGACTCGCTACAGGTCGATCAGAATATCGAGCATAAATCGCAAGATATACAATGACAATCTAACCCTACTAGATATTTAGCATCCACAAACAATCATGTATATTATGGACATACCTCCATGGCCGGGTAATCCAACATAAAATGCAAAAACATCCAAAATTATCAGATTTGCGATGAAACAAATTGACATTTTTCAAGCGTCACATGAAACAGCCTTCAACTACCGGAGAGTTCCAAAACATGATACACGCGTCATTCACAAGGTGGCAGCACCTCACGGTGTCTGTCTACAAACAGCGGGAAACATAATACACTGATAATGCTCACAGAGCCTGGCACAGTTACATGGCTCCCCTAAATTGGTTACAATTTACCCCCCAAAAAAAAACAAACAACATTCATATCAAATAATTACCAAACTTGAACTTATAGCAACTATCTTTGAACATATATGATCAACAGATTACATCACACAAACTAAGAATACTCAATGTGCTGACAACTGAGATTTCGCCAAGTAACACTCTACCGAGCATCAGAGTCACCGGTCGGCTCCTCGACTGGGCAGCCCCGGTCAACCAAAAGTACCAGCTTTTGGATTGGTCTTTCATAGACTGAGTTCTTTGACCATAGTTTAACCTTGCGAACTAGTCCATCCTCATCCTTGAATGTCTCAGTAACTCGGGCTAGAGGCCATGTGCTACGTGGTGAGTTATCATCCACAATCATGACAATGTCATCAGGTTCCAAGTCTCTGTGGGTCTTGACCCACTTCCGTCTCTCTTGCAGTGTAGGGAGGAATTCCCGCCTCCATCGAACCCAGAACTCATTCGCCAGGTATTGAACTGCACGCCACCTACGATGTAAGTATACATCCTCTGTGACAAAATTTCCTGGAGGGGGCATAACTGCCTTGGACTTCGAGGTAAGTACCATGCTGGGCGACAAAGGTAAGAACGAGTCCGGTGAGCGACTGTCGACACAAGTGAGGGGGCGACTGTTAACAATCGCTTCAGCTTCCACCAGGAGGGTAGTCAAGGACTCCTCATTTAGTCGATCTCCATGCTGTATCAACAGTGCTGACAGGGCATTCCGGGCACATCTTATCATTCTTTCCCAGACGCCACCCATGTGCGATGCACTGGGGACGTTCATCTGCCAAGTGACCCAGTCACAGCTGTCCTTCAAGAGCTCACTGTGAATCTTGCTGTTGTCTATTTCTGTCTGAATCTCGTTTCTTGCTCCCATGAAGTTAGTGCCTTGATCCGATCTTAGCATTCGGACAGGTCCCCTGCGGCACACGAATCTGCGGTAAGCGTTCAGAAACGAATCTGTAGACATTGTAGCAGCAACTTCTATATGTATTGCCCTCGAACTGAGGCAAGTGAACAAAACCCCATATCGCTTTAGCTGCTTGCGACCTTCCTTAACAGTGAATGGGCCAAAACAGTCGACCGCACTGTACGTAAACGGTGGGGCAGCGTCCAATCTGTCTTTGGGTAAGTCTGCCATCTTCTGGATCTGTGGACCACGTCTCAACTTGCGACAGATGACACATTTCCATACATGAGACGTAACGGCAGCACCTGCTCCAATGATCCAGTACCCGCTGGAACGAATACTGTTCAGGGTGATGCCACGTCCACCATGACCACATCTGACGTGATAATGGTCAATGATCAGGCTGGTTACATGACTGTGTCTGGGCAAAATCACTGGACGAGTGACTTCTGCTGCAAGGTTTGCCCTTCGGATGCGACCACCAACTCTAAGTAGACCATCTTCTATGTATGGGTCTAACCGATACAGATTGCTTCGCCTTTTCACACTCTTGTTCCGCTGCTTAGCAGTTTCTCTGTTGTGGATATCCTGCTTGGATATCTTCCTCAAGAAGGTGCGTTCCTCTGGAAAGGCTTGTTTCTGGACCATCAGCAAGATTCTTTTCTCGGCTTCTTGTAGCTCTGCCACACTGATAGGCTGATAGGCTTCCAGTCTCTCCTTCAACTCTCGTTTGCTGACTGGTTTCGATGGCTTTTTTACTGTGCGATTCTTCAATTTCTGCAGGAGCCGAATGCACAGAACTATGGCACGCCTGGCCACATCCCAGTTGGAGAAGCGATCAAGTCTCTGCAGTACCGTACAGCGTGCACCCTTGTCCGTGACTGTTGAAAGCACTTGAGCCTTACGGACTTCCGGGTCATCTGCAGCAGGCTGTTCAACAGCAGGTGGTCCGGGCAACTGCTCACCAGAGTACAGGAATTTAGGACCCTTCCACCATAGTTCATTATCCCTCAGTTCCATGGGGTCTAAACCACGAGAGGCTAGATCTGCAGGGTTCTGTCCAGACTCAATGTACCTCCAATTTGATGGTGAGCTGTGTTCTCGGATTTCTTGGACACGATTGGCGACATATATATGAAATCTCCGAGCCTCATTGTTGATGTAGCCGAGGGTGACTTTGCTGTCTGTCCAGTATGTATGTGACACATCTTTGTACTTCAGCTCCCGATCTAGGAACCTGCTCATCCGAATGGACATCACTGCAGCTGCTAACTCCAGCCTGGGAACCGTCACTGTTTTGGAGGGCGTCACTCGAGATTTACCCATGACGAGCGATGTGCACATATGTCCTTTGTCATCTTGAAGCCGCAGGTAACTACATTGGCCTAGTCCGGCAAGACTGGCGTCCGAGAAGTGATGTAGCTCTGCCTTATGGACATCACCAAAGCCAGCCTGCTTGTAGCACCTTGGAATCTTCAAATCTGCCAATTGGCAGATGTCTTGGCACCATTTCTCCCACTGACGGCAAAGATCCTCGTCCACTGGATCATCCCAACCAGCTCCATCCCGACACAATTGCTGCAGGATCCGCTTCCCCAGCAGGATGTATGGAGCCACTAGTCCAAGAGGATCGAAAATGGTACTGACCGTTGACAAGATTCCCCGTCTTGTAACTGGAGCCTCAAACTGAACATGGAACTGGAATGTGTCAGACTGAACACACCAATGCACCCCTAGTGTGCGTTCCATCGGCAAGTCCTCCGAACTGAGATCAATGCTCTGAACATCTTTCGCAAGCTTGGAAGCCGGAACGGTCTGAAGTACATCTTTGTCGTTGCAGATAAACTTGTGTAGATTGAACCCTCCCTTGCTACACAACTGCCAAGTAGATTCTATAAGGCTGGACGCTTCCTGTGGTGTGGCTACTGACCTAAGCCCGTCATCAACATAGAAGTCAGTACGAACGAAATCTGCAGCCTGCTTCCCAAACTGATCTTCGTAGAGGTCAGCAGTGTGCTTCAAAGTGAAATTAGCAATACCAGGACTGGAGGTTGCGCCAAACAGGTGCACCGTCATGCGAAAGTCCTTTGGCGGCTGATCAAACTGATTCTGGTCCCACCACAAGAAGCGAAGGAAGTTCCGATGTTGTTCATGAACAACAACCTGGTGGAACATTCCTTCAATATCACAACACAGGGCTATGGGTTCCTTTCGGAATCTGCACAAAATCCCAGTCAGGTTGTTGATCTGATCTGGACCCTGTAACAAGTGGTGGTTGAGGACCTCCCCACAGTATTCAGCACTACAATCGAATACTATCCTCAACTTTTCCTTCTTCCTATGGTACACACCGTGGTGTGGAATGTACCAAACTGTGCCTGGTTCAGGTTCGTCATCTGAAGGAACCTTCTCTGCATAGCCCTTTTCTAGTAAGTTATCCATAAAGGTGACATAGTCATCTCTGAACTTTTCGTTGCTCTGCAGTTTACGCCGGAGGCCCTTCAATCTCTGCAGTGCCATGAATCTGTTATCAGGCAGTGCTACTTTGCCCTTGAAGGGTAGAGGGAGCTCAAAGTGTCCATCTTCTCTGTGCCTAACGCCTTCTCGAGCCAGCTCAAGAAACTTGTGGTCTTGTATGGACAATCCTTTTCGAGACTCTTCCTTGCAGAAATCTCCGTCAAACATCCTAGTGATATGTGCTGGGCTAATTTCGTGTGCAAGTGTCCTGAAGGCAAAGTGGCGAAGTTTACCTTCATCCCCAGGTGGACATACAGCGCCGATCACTCCCCAGCCTAAGGCACTTCTAACGGCATACGGTTCGTCCTCCTTACCACTGACAACCTCTCTGGGCTTGGTGGCACGTCCACAGTTTATGCCGATCAACAGACCCACTGGCATGTCGTCATCATATGGCATCAGCTTGGTGGCTACCTTGTGAAGATGGGGCCACTTCCTTATAATTTCTGGGCGTGCTATCTGTGAGGCACTGATGGGAATGTTAGCTCGAGAGTAGCAGTTTGGGAGTTCAATCTCAGTGTTTTCATTTACTCCTCGCACGGTCAGACCTGATACCTTCTGGCAAGATACAACTTCTTCGCCTAACATAGTCGACAGTTTGAGCTCCACTGGCATGGATGCAGCATTCAGTTTACTGAGAACATGCTCTGCAATAAAACATGCATCAGATTGCTCGTCAATGACAGCATACATACATGTTGACACATCATTGCTGCTCACACATACTGGCACAATCATGGTGTTGTAACAATCAGACATGCTCTTAAACTGTTCTTCAGTACCATGAGACGCATGACAACTGACGTGCTTGGTGTCACCACCAGAACTGTTCGACTGTGATTTGGGTGTAGTAGAAGCACCATCTGATGCATGTGTCCCTTTGGCACCATCATAGGATTCATCATGGAGGGCTGTGACATGTGCCTTCTGGCACTTATCACATTTCACAAAAGTTCTACAATCTTGGTGCATATGTCCCCATTTTAAGCACTTCCAACACAAAGCCTTTGCTTTGATGGTTTCCTTTTTCTCTGCCAATGTCAACTTCAAGAAGTCAGGACAGGAACTACAGAGCGGACATCGCTGTTTAGCCTTGACTGGTTTACTGGAGGAAGATGGACTGCTGTTAGAAGATGACTGCTTTCCAGGCTGAATACTCTCACTGGCTTTTGATTGCTTAGTGTCTGCATTGGTGGCAAAACTTCTCGCCTGTCGTTTTGATCCTGACTGTTTAGCGGAGTCTCTAACTTCTTCCTTTCTGGCTTGTACTGGTCCGCAAGCTATTCTGGACTCCTTCATGAGGAAGCTGCAGAACACAGTGAAGGGCGGATAACGTGGAGTACCATCAATGTCGCCATGCATCCAGGAGTCTACCTCACGACTCCATCGATCCACAATGTACTGGGGAAGTTTTGACAACATCTTTTGATTCTCCTCTGCATCATCCAGCACCCTCAGGTATTCCACTGAGTCCATGGCTGTCCGGCAGTTATGCAGGAAATCCGAAAATCGTCTAAGTTCTGGTCCATCCTTGGGCTTGATAGTGGGCCATTTACGGATCTTCGTCTTGTATGCATCATAGACAATGTACTTATTCCCGTAACGCCTCTCCAGAATGGCTTTGGCTTCTCTATACTCTCTATCCAGATCTGGCTTCTTGATCGAAAGGATCCCCTGAATTGCTTCCCTGGCTACTCCCTTCGTGTACATGCCTAAATAGTGTAACCTGCCGGCACTGGAACGTACCCTGGATTCTATCAAAGTTTCAAAAGCATTCGACCACTCTGGGTATTTTAGTGGATCAGACCCATCAAAAGTTTCAGGTACCATGGGTGGGAGGTGATTTTGACCCTCAGACAACAGATCAGCTAACCTTGACAAATCACTTTCACCAGTTGACCTGTTCACATTTTGCACATACATGTCATTTGAAGGAACAAAGGGTGGAGCATTCACAAAATTTACAAATGAATTTGGTGTGGAAACATAATTAGGCTGAGCATGCAACATTGCAACACCTTTAGTATCATCAATACATAAATCATGGGTAACAGAATTTCTGAGAACAGCTGTTCCATCTGATGATCCCACAGTCTCAGCGAAGCGGACACCCGCAGGTCTGGCAGGCATAGCGAAGTGGCCACCATCAGGTCTGGCAGGCGTAGCGAAGTGGCCACCGTCAGGTCTGGCAGGCGTAGCGAAGTGGTCACCATCAGGTCTGGCAGGCGTAGCGAAGTGGTCACCATCAGGTCTGGCAGGCGTAGCGAAGTGGTCACCATCAGGTCTGGCAGGCGTAGCGAAGTGGCCACCATCAGGTCTGGCAGGCGTAGTGAAGTAGCCACCGTCAGGTCTGGCAGGTGGGATGAAGTGGCCACCGTCAGGTCTAGTGGGCTGACTGGAGTGGCTACCGTCTTGAGGTCTCGCAGGTTGGGCGAAGTGGCCACCATCTTCAGGTCTCGCAGGTTGAGCGAAGTGGCCACCGTCTTGAGGTCTCGCAGGTTGAGCGAAGTGGCCACCGTCTTGAGGTCTCGCAGGTTGAGCGAAGTGGCCACCGTCTTGAGGTCTCACAGGTTGAGCGTAGTGGCCACCGTCTTGAAGTCTCACAAGTTGAGCGAAGTGGCCACCGTCAGGAGGTCTGAAGTGGCCACCGTCAGGAGAGCTCATAGACTGAGCAGTGTGGCCACTGTCTGGAGATCTGGCAGAGTTTGTCTGAGCAAAGTGACCACCATAACCTGGCGAGTTCATTGGTTGAGTGTGACGACCACTATCAGATAACAAGGCTTGGCTTGAGTGGCCACCATTGAACGCACTGTCTTGAATGTGATTAGCAGTTTTGCCACCATCAGATACAGAGGCTGGTGCACGGTGGCTGCCATCAGGAGATTTAGACTCCAACATCATTGACGCCAATTCAGACTTGGTTCGCTCGTATTCTTCTTCAATACGTGAGATCTCGTCCTCGATTTGACCAAGTTGGTCGGCAATGACACTCATCCCTTGACTGGAAGTTTCACGAAGCTTGTTTTTGTTCGTATTAAACATGGCTAATTCATAGTCCATCAGTTTCACTGGAAGTTTGATGTTCCTTCTCGTCTGCATCCTTCATCAGCGGTAAAGCAGTATCCGAGCTGGGAGTTTTATTGTAGCGGCACTCAGGTAAGTGAATGTAGACTTTCAGGCAAATGATGAGCCAACTCTGATTTAATGGACCACCTTCGTTTATTGCCGGTACATGGCTGCCACTATGGTCACATAAAACTGAAAAATACAAAAATACAACCTTGTTTACAAATCAGCTTGGACTATACATGTAAGCGAATTATGCCTTTATCCATATACGATAGTCGATACCATCATCAGTAACCTTCAGATACATGTAATATAGCATTTAGACAAGCATATACTTCAGAGCCATTGCAAAATTATCTACGCCTAACTATGTGACTCGCTACAGGTCGATCAGAATATCGAGCATAAATCGCAAGATATACAATGACAATCTAACCCTACTAGATATTTAGCATCCACAAACAATCATGTATATTATGGACATACCTCCATGGCCGGGTAATCCAACATAAAATGCAAAAACATCCAAAATTATCAGATTTGCGATGAAACAAATTGACATTTTTCAAGCGTCACATGAAACAGCCTTCAACTACCGGAGAGTTCCAAAACATGATACACGCGTCATTCACAAGGTGGCAGCACCTCACGGTGTCTGTCTACAAACAGCGGGAAACATAATACACTGATAATGCTCACAGAGCCTGGCACAGTTACAAGTACCACACCAGAAGCCAGAAGGCTACTTCGTGGAAATGGTTCCTGAAGTTCCACACGGTGCAATTGACATTTGGCCTCTTGTGAAAGCAATTCTGATCATATTTGTCTGAGATGTACGCTTTACAGAAATGGTCTTCAAACCTAATGGGCGATAAGTCAATTGCTCCTTTCAATCTATAAGTAGCGTTATTGATCTCCATTCAATGACAATGTTTGGACGATTATATGGTGAATTTCATGGCATCAAGTCATTTTGCATTCCGTTGCTAGGCTTGTGAGGCTATTGGTATGTGCCACAATCATTTCTGTAAAAAGGTCGAATACTGACTAGTTAAGGGTCCCACGAATATTATCTGGTCTCCTGGGTGAACAAGTGGGTGAGTGAATAAGCAGTTCTCTGATGGTGTTTGGTGTGGTGAATATGATGTATTTTGCTATGGCTTACTACTTGGACGATGGCACTACACATTCCTGATAATTCTCTACTCTAGATATTGGTCAGAAGGACAGTCAGCTTGGTCATACCGTTGTTCAATTATTACTTTTATCGAACGATTTATGTGAAAACGATGTCATTATATGTAGCATTGTATTTGTAGCATATGTACTTTTTAATCATGTATTAATGAACCGTTATGTGAGTAGGCCTATTCTATATGATGTTACGATGTGGGTATGAACTAGTATATATCCAGTCTTTGGTTTCCAGTGATGAGCATTCATATCACGACAACTCTGTCTAGTTTGTCCCTGAACGACTTGAACTCTTCAAGTTTGAGATATGTATATACGATCCCCAATCGATAATGACCAAAACCAAAATGAACTTTTGGTTTGCCCACATGTAATACTCGCGATTCGTTGCCTCAAACTAAATGGTGTACTTTCCCATAAAGTACATGTACAGCCTGTTTATTTTTCAAGACATCTTATCATGATTATGTGTTCATGGGCAATTTGCTGAATTCTTGAAACGCACTTGTTCCAAGCCACATTATTTCATATAAGGCACTAATTGAGTGTTCAGTTCTCAAAATCTCTTGTATTCTAAAATCGTAACCAAACCCTACTGTCGGAAGCTGGGCCCCTGTATCGCAGGATACTATTTCTTCTAATTTCAGTGATGATTAATAATATGTCAGACAGAAAAAATGCGGTATTCATTAAGTGGGCGAGTAGTATTAGTAGAGTGAAGTGCGCTACATGGGCCAGAAGGTGTTGGTGATAACCAAATCCATCGTAAAATGGCCTGACCACATAAAACCGCTAGTTTTGATCTTCTCTGATGCTAACAATCAGAGCATGCGATGCGAGAGAAGAGACTGTTTGTTCTTGTTGTATTCCCCGTAAGTTAGCAAATGGGTCATCACCTTCTGACAAGTCGGGCCTACACTTCCCACAATCATACGGCTCATGAGCAGAATCAACGACATGGCTCTGAGAGGTAGTAATGGAATCAACTTGATTGTCTTGTGAGCTTTGGATAGTCTCGTTAATTTGGGTGAGAGGATATTTCCTCTTGTGAAGACGTGAACACTGCACGTCAACAGTGATACTCGTCTTGAATATACTGTTCAAAAATAATCAGCTGATTAATGATCAAATGTATCCATTTGAAGAATATGCATGTACATTATGAATCATATGACGAATTGCCCTGCTATATTGGTTTATATCAATAATTATTTTTTTACAGACCAGTGTTCTACAAATATTATATTAACGTGTTTTACAAGATGACGAATACACCATCGGTAGGGTTACATGTAAAAAAAGTGTAGTTTTAAAAAGATAAGGTGGAAATCTCTGAACATATATGAACATGGTCCATCATGTTCGGATTCGTCATGATTGACCAGCGTCGTTGAAGAGTTTCCCGACCGGAAGATGAAAGTGAAAACAGATAGGGAAACCCTAAAAAGACAAATCTAAATCACAGTCGAAAAATAAATATTTGTAAATATGATTTATTAATCCACCTCATCTACATTTTGGTTGAAATTTGAAACTTGCAGTTATATATTTATTGTATCAACTAGTTTCCATTAGAATATCTGCGGGTTATTCATTGTTGATAACCCATATTACCTTCTCCCATTTTCTGAAATTAATGCATTAAGGTATCCATTTTGACTGATTTTCTAATAGACTTCGAGTTGTCTTTTTAGATTCACAACTTTCATGGAAGACTAAGCATAACAAGTTAATTTTCAATACGGAACGACATTCACATGCGGCAAAGTTTTCTAGTTGCTCACCTGGAAACTTGACACCTACTAGCATTACTCACTTATGATCTAACATGAATAGAATAAAAGTGCCACGGCAACTCGTTTGTGAAGTGTCATTTGTATTAACTATTACATCCATCACCTCCAGTGTTACGAGAGAAAGCACCAGTGCTTGGAACCTACACATATATATTGGTGAAATGGACTCAGTAGCTGCAATCACAAGTGACAAACTAAAGAAACGGTTAGTACCATGCTGAAATTTATCGGAGGCATACTGTTGTGATTTGAACAATCAAAGTCAGTAGTAGTTAGTAGTAGCTGCTCCAAGAATATACAGTTATGTACTCTCCCCAGTCAAACACATCCATCTATCATGGCTTACTCTAAACGTAATGTTTGCCTTTGTTTTAGGATCAGGCGTTCTACCAGAAACAGGGTGTTCATATACTTTCATAGTTTTATTGGTCGCCATGTTTATCTTCATAAATAATATATATCAAATATATAAATGTTCAGGCGATATAGCCAAATGAATATATTGCCGTCGATGATATACATAGAGTAATAACATTCACAAAGTGCGCTGTCAAACAAAATGATGCCAACAGGAACCTGGGTGACAGTGTATCCATGTCAAACCATCAAACATTGTTACACAATAACTGTGAGTGTGTTTAGTCAATCGGGTGGGTATCTTAACGCTGAAATGAAGTAGATGGGGGGGGGGGCACACATCCACTTTTCATTCAAATAAAACGTCTCGATATACAGGCACAATATGTGTATGAATATATAATGAAGAGGCATTTTGTTGATATTCTGGGAATAACTATTTGTGGGATATGTTGTAATAATTCCCAGGCTCATCCGAGATGCAATAAAACAACACCAATGAACAATTCTTCATGAATATTTCATATATTAAATTGGAAAAATCAAAACAGTAATACAATGTTTCACTCTCGTGTTGTATCACCAGCATTTTTATTTCTGTTAATGTATTTATACGTATTCAACAGAATAATGACATTTGGAATCCTTCTAAAGAATAACATAGACGTGGAATCAATACCCAGTATTAAGTATTCCGAGCAAACAAAACAGGGTCCGTTATCCAATCTCATAGTCCGGGGACAGAAAGTCATATCAGTCATACGAAGTGAGAGGAAACAAAAATGACAGGGAAACTCTTATTGAGACTCTTATTGAGACTCTGAGTTTGGCTCACACCACGCATTGGCCGTGTAAATGACAGGATCAACCACAAAGAGCCTTGCTTGATGTGTGATTTTGGCAAATGACCCGGATTTTTTTATTATATTTGCACTACTCTCAGATGGTGTATCTGTCCAACTGTACTGTAAACATTGCCACAAGTTCTGGGATTGGATTATGCCCGCTAGAATGACTTGTCCACGATTGATCAGTGGTGGAACAACGCAGGAAAAAATTGGAGGAATTGATAATTGGTTAACTTGATAAAAAGAATGAAGAGTAAAAGGTTGATCGATTTACCGGTCATTATTGAAGAAGCTTTGCTCTTGGAATGATTGTCAAAGTAGTTGGTAAGTATCTTTCTATTGCCATGCATGGTGTTATGATGAAGGTAACGTTTTCCCGGAACAGACTACACTGTACTCATTTCTCACTTTGCCAAGAAATATTATTATCACAATTAATACCGTGAATGCAGAGTTTCAGGGAAAGTTCACCCTAAAACACATTACGAGACAATTATTATTCTCGTGGCCGATGTATTTCATCTATTGAAAATGAATGCATATTTAGATATCTACGTGTGTATCACTCACATCACATAAAGACGGATAAGCTCACAAAATTCATGTCCAGATGACACTCGTGAAAGTGGCATTGTAAATTTGCGCCAATAAAGTAAATGCCAGTCAAGCACTACACTGGTAATAAATTTTGTCAGATCGCTACCAATTTGTTGACTTTCACTTTCGGCGTATTTTTCATCAGTCAGCCATATATTTTCGATACATCAACGATACACCATTCACGTGAATCAAGATAAGTGTTTAGGTGGAATGGGTGACTCTGGAGCATTATTATATTTGTTCTGACCTTGAAGGTTGATTCCGGACTACACCATAGACCAT
Organism: Terebella lapidaria; assembly: GCA_949152475.1. NCBI lineage: Eukaryota > Metazoa > Annelida > Polychaeta > Terebellida > Terebellidae > Terebella > Terebella lapidaria. Next base: position 53,789,508 of record OX424556.1, read on the forward strand.
TCAACCAGTGCAAGCATCTGACCCAGGATCGTACCACAATAGGTGGCAAATGTTGCTAAATGTTATCGACACTGATAAATGTTATCAACCACTGATAAATGTTATCAACAGTGAGAATTGTCACAACGTGTAGGGTCACATGGTGAGAAATACCAGTAATATTTGATAATGGAGTGATCCTCACAATTCTCATACCCTGTTATGTCGTTTGAATACATCAATTGGTAGACATAAAGTAACACACTAATTGTAGGGCACCATTCAATTTAGTAGGTTATCATTCCAACTTGCTCGAAAGTTCATAATGGTATGAGACTATATCATATCATACTTTTTAAGACCCGTTGCCACTGAAAAGCAAAAGAAAGAACATCTGTTAATATTAAGTCAGGATTCATCATCATCTTGGTAGCATTACGGGCAGCAATATGCACCGGATTACTCATAATCCCATGGGCATTTTGCGTGGTTTATGGAGAGAAAAATATGTAACGGCTCCTCTCATAATCTTGAACTGCATGGAGCTTGGGAGCTTGGGATGAGCATCCAAGAACAATGCAAGAAAATAACAGAAATCATTGATGTAAATGATACTGTTTCAACAGCCCATGTGTGTGAGTGATTATATGAATCTCTGAGAGTCTTTAATGGCAACAAATTCATCTCTAAGGCATATAAAGCAGTGTCACTTACACAGCATGTGTCCAAAAGGATAGAGGTTCATTTATGTGTCCACCGAGCAGTGTATGTGTAATTTCAACATGTCAAACATGTATGGAAAAGCAAAAAATTGTTCATGCCTGCATACCTATATGTGTTTTCAACCTGCATGACACTCTATTTGCGTATCGTGAAATTGTATTAGAATCTATGGTTCTTCGATGAATTCAGTGAGTTCAATCTCAGACTGCAATCACTTTCGGAGGTACGTAGATGTTAACGTGGTTATTAATGTTATATTTAGTTCGAGTCGCAAATGATCTTTCAACCACGACATGAGTTGTTTGTCTGACGAACTACCATTGTTTGGTCATATGTCAATCCCGCCCACTTCAGCCTCTCTATAGCTCATTCAGTCACACAGAAAGTAAATCAGAATTTTAGTTAAATACTTCAGGGCTGATATATGAAGAATCGATAATACTTTACTTACTATACTGGAAATGAATTGGTGTTTACTGTCCAATTATGAATAATTCACAAGATGAGATTAGACATATCATTGTGTAGTATATCAATGTATCTTTGTTATACGTTGCCACGTAACCCGGCCCCATAATTCAAAATCTTACATTTTAAAATCTGTTATAAGATGCGGGCGATACCGTGCTGAGTGTAATGTATGTGTAGACAATGACTACATGCAGATTGACAGTGTGTTCTCAAGATTTATTCATTGACATTGACTTTATTCAATTGTAGTTGACACTGAGGCTGCCATGGAAAAATACTTAAGATAAGTACGTTCACATTCACCAGGTTTCTATACTAGTATTCAAGTTGTCATCTTGATAATATTTGGCCTGATACATAAAGGACTTGTCACGAGAAATAGGCATCCACGAATCAGTCTTTTACAATTCATAACCTATCTGATTAAGCCACTTACATTTCTTGAAGACACTGTAGGCACCACTGGTGAACTATGACCGTGAGTTATAGGTACGACGAACACACAAACAACAACCATGACAGACCAGATCTATCACTGATTGAATCGAATAATCAACCAAGTATCATGAAAGCCTAGACATAACAAGTCAGAAAGGAAGATCACACATTTAGCACCAGACATGCATAGGAGTTGGCACATCAATTTCAATGTAGGCCTAGAACATTCTAATACAATTTCGACTTCATTCTTGAGTAGTAGATCTACTAGTCTCCGTTCCCGCAGCTCTTGATCATAACCTGCAATGTAGACTACTTCCCTTGCTTGGAATTCCCATGGATGAAGAGAATTATGGAGTATAATGGAATGCCTTAGCGTCCGAGAAAGAACTGGCTGTAGATTCAACTCGTGATCCAGTGGCTCAACCAGTGAATATGAAGACACACCAGTAAACGATATTGAAGACAATGAAAGTGCCTGGGAAGAGACGTCTCGATATTTTGTCGACTTTCCGGGCGAGATTGCGACTGTTCGGGTCGTAGTTTTCTGGTTTTCCATAGTTATATTCGTCCATCATCCGCTTTATCTGAAAAGTAACCAAATATGTTGAATCTTCAATTCCATGGTTGCATTATTACACTACTGCGTGTGCATATTTTATTAAAGGTCTGTGAGCATCATACAATATTATCAGTAGGCTCACGTCCCTTTGGAAGGTGGTTTAGATCACTTATAATGAATCCTTCCCGAAATGATTTACTTACTTTCCAGTGAAACAGCACTCTTCTGTTATTGTAAATAAGGTACTAGGCTACTCCTTTTTATACTCACGATGTCGGCATTGTTGTCTTTGTTTCTTGGATCTGCCCTGACTTTCATGCTCAGGCGCCTGATTTCCTTCCTGGCGAGCGTATTGACTATAGCGAACTCCAAGATGGCAGCAAACACGAAGAATACACATGTCGACATCCAAATGTCAATGGCCTTGATGTACGACACGTGTGGAAGGGACATCCAAGCACCGACCGTCTGCGTTGTCATGGTGAGCACGGTTAGAACGCCCAGGGATATCCGCGCTGGCACGGCGTCTATGTTTATCCAGAAGGAGACCCAGGACAGTATAACGATGAGAAGACTAGGCACGTAGTTCTGTATCATGTAGTAACCATACTTGCGGTGCAGATTGAACGTGGCACTGAGACACGTGAAGTTACCTGGTAAAGTCAAGGAAAGAGGTTGGGGTAAGAATATAGTAGGTGACATGTCGTCTATGTGTGCCATTTGTATGAGCCTATCGTTTCGGGGGATTTCCTGAACCAGGCAACCCATATCCAGCCATGATAGCTCAATTGGTTAAGGCGTCAGGGTTGAGTGCGGGAGGTACCGGGTTCAATCCTTGGCGCCGGCGCTGAAAGACTTGCATTGGGGGATCTGTTTCACCCATCAGTAAAATGGGAACCTGGCTATAGACAGAGATGGCAATGTGTATGAATACTGTATGTGCACCAGAGATGGTTGCCTAAGTTACAGCTGTATGCCTCCCGGGAGGTTGAAAATGTGTCGGAATGAACAGGTCTGCCAGGGGTAATAATTGTAAAGCGCTTTGAGCATGTTGTACATGGAAAAGCGCTATATAAAAGCTTGCAATTATTAATTATTATTATAAATGAACATGGGCACCCTAGTACACCTTTTGTGCCAGCTTTATAAATCAATCTTGTCGTTCATAGAACACATTTTTAGCTCGCCATGGACATCCATGTGAATGCGTGCACTGTTCTATGCGTAAACGTATAAGGAAATGACATGTGATATTTTGCCATAGAATATAATCACGTGGCTGCTTTTGTAGTTTTGTGGCCCTACCGAAAGAGCCTCACCTGTGATGTATGATTTCTCACAGATTCCTGTCGTGTGATCCGTCAGCTCAAACTGTGGCAGTTCCAGGTTATCGTTCACTTGTATCGGGTTCGGAACACGCCAGTGGAACTTGATCTCCGACACCGTGTAACCATCTGAAATCCCAACACAGACAATGTGCATATTTTTCAATATGTCTAAAAAGATGTCCGAGAACGATGTTGTGGGGAATCGGGGTCATTCGAGATCAAACAGTAACAGTCACACTAGGTTTGTCGATATTGATGTAATGGTTATCGTACTAGGTATCTTGCAAAATTATGTGCGCTCGAGGCTTTACTCACAGCTTTCCAAGAAGAGGTGACACGACTGTTTGTCGATAGGGAAATGCTCCAGAGACATGTGACAGGTCAATTTTAACGTGTACCTGAAAGGGATACAGTAGCCTACATATGTACTGGTATATGAAATTATTCCTTATAGCATTGTACATCGAAAGTATAATGTTAACATTCGAGATATACTCGTGCATGCTTATTCGCAAGATGTCTTGGTTCTTTTAGATGCAAACTATATGTATCCATGTATATCCCCTAAACAAAATATTTGGTGCGGCCCTTCCGTCATGTGACCTTGACTATGTAGTTGTTTATCTGCTGTGACGAAGTAGCCAATCAACAACGAGACACAAAATGCATCAAACCCAGTAAACGCAGTGCAAAGTACAATTTCAGTAACTCCCCTGGACCAGAACGATCGTGAGATACACGCGCCATCGAAATAAATAAACATACTAGTACTACAGCGTACCTGGCACTGTATAGGACGGTACCGTTGGGGTAGATCCGGATCAGTCGGTTGGGTACCGTGATGCAGTGGGAGTGGGCCTGTTTCTCGTTGGGAAAGAACTGGTCGGGAACCCAGATCATGTCTAGGAGGCGGGTGTCCATCGTCAGAGTCTTGACGTCCGGGTACTTCTTGTCATACGAGAGCCGCGGGTCAGACCACGTGAGGCGGGAGTAAATGTTCATCGAGTAGTCCTGGAAAATATTGACGATGTTATCATTAACTATCCGGTCAGATCTTGAGTACATATATCAACTATTGCATACGGATGGAATGAATGGGTAGTGTCTTGGATGAATGTATGTGCTTTTAATACCTGAACACATGTCGGAAACGATTCCTACATTGCACTTATGATTAAATGCAATATATAGACAACTAATTTTGCTTGTAAATCATCAGATTCCTTGCTATGTAGATTGCATGTCGATGTACTCTCTTACCATTTGATCAACATTAACGGAGTCGAAACTGTTGATGAAGACGTCACATACAACATCGGTAGGTTTACCTGTTGTAAAGAATAGCACAATACTCAAATCATTCAAATAAACATTCATAAACTTAATAATTGTAGTTGCCTGATACGAGCCATCCATCTTAAATTAACCGTATCCCAAAATTCGCCAACTCAATATTATCAGAGCTCAGAAACTCGTCATATGGACAACAGCTGCTGGTACAAAGATTGAATATCAGAGTCTCGACTGATGATAGAACTGGTTGGTTTCATTTGCAGTACAAGGTCTGAAAACCCTGTTGGCGAATTTGGAAATGCGGCGAATTTAGGATGAAGATTTCGCGAAGATACAATATTTATTAATAATATGATGTGTTTATCTACTTCACCTAGGTTTCGGTTCAGTCATGACAATCACACACCATGTACACATGAGCGCCGGGGGGTAAAAAATTTTTGACAAACAAGCACCTCCCTTGAATGAGCGCCTCTCCAAAGAGTGTTGGCATTGCGCAACAAATACCGTTTATAGCAGTGATTAACGTCGTGTGAAAATAAAGGACACCTCAATTGCACTTAAATTTAGGTTTTCTTTCTACTGGTAATTTACTTGGGAACAGTATTATGAACACTGGTAACAATTTACAGCAGTAGGACTACTCAATGTCAAGCGCAGGTGAAATTTCAAATTTACAATCGGTAATTTGCCGTAGGCTTCCCCTGTTGGATATGTTCGATTTCTATGCCATGCAAACTTTGTGTGACTGGAATAACATGGATACCATCGTTCGATGCGAATTATCCTGGGGTACTTCTGAGATATGAACCGAGTGTGCCCAGTGTTGGTGACATTTTTCTGGCACTCGACAGCACAGTGTTGTATTTCTTACTCCAAAATTACTTCCGCACCAAGCTTCATATGCCCGATGGTCGTCTGTAGCAATCACATCTCCTAACTGGCATTTAACTGAATAGTTTTATATTGAAAAAATATGCTAATTGCTATTAACACCGATTACCATGATTGAAGGCCTGGACATTGACCGGCAATATATAGATAATAGAATCAACTTGAAAAAGTGTGTTGTCAAATAAGCGCATCCCTTGAATAAGCGCCTGTCTTGAAAGAGTGTCGGGGGGTAAAACTTTATTGACAAATGAGCGCCCCGGCGCTCAATTGAGCCATTACGGTATGAACTTATTTTATGAAAATAATATAATACAAGCTGCAGACCATTCAAAATCGATACTCTCTGCTCCCTTGGGCCCTTTTCGAAATTAATTCATGAATGTATCCATTTGCCTCATTGTGAAATGGACTTGGAGTCGGGTTTCTAGATTCTCAACTTTCATAGAAGATGAGGCATAACGTGTCAATTTTCAAATGCAGAATGACATTAACATGCAAGGGAACTTGAGACCTGTGACATATGACCTGCCACGAGTCAGTCGACATGCCAGGGGAACCCCCTAGTGGAGTGTCATCTGTATGAGCTCTTACATCCATCAACTTTTGTTTGTTTAGTGTGTTACCGGGGAAAGTGTCATTGCGTCGAATCTGGCCATACGATCTATCATGAAAACAGACTGAGTAACTACGATCACGTGCGACAAACTTGTGAAACGCTTAATAATTGTAAATTGTCGTAGGCAGGATGCTGTCAATTGAACAAGTGAAGTCACGAAGTAGTCACTCCAACGAAAATTGACCTCTACCTTTATGGACAAAATGCTTGCCCAATATATGCTGTTTGCTTTAGGCAACTATTTATGGTTTATGTGGATCTTGATTTTTATCGCCAATCTCTGTTGAATTGTTGCTTGACGAAAGGGCACTGCCTAATGGAAACAGAAACAAGTCTGGAGCTCCAGGGCAGTAGAATTTGTGTATATCAAGAATCAGGCAATCTACCATAAACAGGATTGTCATATATGTTCCAATTTTGAGTGGTCGTCATGTTTACGTTCATACATAATATATTTCCAATATATAAATGCTCAGGCAATATAGCCAAATGGACATGTAGCCGAAGATGATATATATAGTGCAATATGATCAGTATATAAGTCTTTAAGTCTCATAAAGTGTAGTCACAATTCATACACTTGATGACAAGATTATAAACGAAATACAGACCATGCCAATCAAGTGCCAGGGACGAATATTTTGTAATTTGTTTCTGAAATAAACCTGTTGAAAACAGATGTTGAAATATTTATTCACATTTTTGGAAGATTGATTCACATATATTAATTTTTTTTCCGAGAATGAATGTATATTTTAGATACCAACCACCACACCTAAGAAAAATGCGGATGGAGTCATGGGCTTCACGTTCAGATGGTACTCTTGAAACTGACACTGAAGTTAGTAGTCAATCAAGTAAGTGCCAGTCAAGCACTACACTGGTGATAAATTTTGTCTGATCGCTGCTACCTTGTTGACTTTCACTTTCGTCCTGTTTTTCATCAGTCAGCCATATATTTTTGATACATGGACGATACACCATTTACGTAAATCAAGATAAGTGTTTTAGGTGTAATGGCTTTTCCACGAACGAAGCCAACAGATAACTAGAAAGCGTTATCATATTTCATTCTGAGTTTGATTGTTGATTCCACTGAACTGAACAACAGGCCATCAAACAAGTGCAAGAATTTGATGCTGACTGTTGGCAAGAATGTATGTATCAACCTGTTACAGCTTATGGACAGATTTTGATGATGCCAATAAAAACCTAACATCAAACACTTTCAGAGACAGTGTGTAATTATAGTTGTTCCTACTGTACACCAGATGGAATAAGTGCACAACTGCCCGACAACCTATCAGAACAATTTATCCAAAACAAACCCCATGAAATAAATATATGACAAGTACATAAGTACCCAATCACAAGCCAAAAGGCTCCCTCAGATTGTTTTCTGATCCCACTACTTATAAACGTTATCAATGAAGAGAGGTTTCTCATGAGTGTTGCGTCAAATGATGAGAAACAATAGTTCTGTTCAATTACAAAGTATTGTGTAAATGATCCGGAATTGTCCTGCAATGACTATACTGTCTAGCACCGTTTATAAGATACATATGCTCTGTTGTCTGTATCATTTCATAACCGTTTGAAGACTTTCTGCATCCGACAGGTGCAAACTGCAAACAGAGAAATAACGGTGATTCATAAGTCAGACTCCTAATAGCATTACTTGCGGCAAAACGGAAATGGCGCCCGCTCCTTTTCCCATATTATGGGTACTTGGTGTGGTTCAGGTGGAGGAAATTACGAACAGACAGACTTTTGAAATGAGCTTTTGCCTTGATTAACACATACTATGTGAAATCAATTGCCACAAGAACGAGTTATTATATTACGTGCATCCGAAACATGTGAGCAGATATGATGAATGATGATGCCTGCAATCCTGCTCCAGCAATCCATGTACACATGAGCAAATAAAAGAAACTCTATTCACAGAGTATTCTAAGACATCAGTTTCAATTCTCTCCGTCTCCAAAACAAATTATGCGTTACAACAGCCACACAACATGTGTCCAAGTATAGAAGATATTCATCTCTGTATCCTCAATACATGTGCAAGTTCAACATGTGGTGTGTTGGAAAGCATGAATGTGTCTTATATTTCCACTGATACGTGTGCTTGTATGGATTCAAACAGATAGAAACTCCTTTTTTTTGCTTGAGAAAACCTATATTTGCATAGTTATAATAAACATGAATTATATAATTATTAAATAAATAAAATAATATTATCACCAATCAGATGTATGTATAAAATATTACCACCATCCAGATGTATCAATCATTATCACCAACCAAATGTGTGTATCAACCTATTACCACCAATCCACAAGACTTTGATGACGTCGATAAAAACCTATAATACAACAATTTGGAAAAGAAACAAAGCCCTATCAAATATGTTGATCCGAGAACACACTGGTGTCATCAGTGGCACACGATGTGTAGAATGCAGTTAAATGTTATTACCGACGAATAGCCTAAAATCTGAGTAAATAATTTAGAAATCCAAACTGAGCCCACAAAATAGGTGTAGACTCTATGACATGTTTATGAGTACCATACCAGAAGCCAGAAGGCTACTTCGTGGAAATGGTTCATGGAGTTCCAAATAGTGCAATTGACATTTGACCTTTTGTGGAAGCAATTTTGATCATATTTGTCTGAGATGTACGCTTTACAGAAATGGTCTTCAATCCTGATGGGCGATAAGTCAATTGCGCTATTCAACCTACAAGTAGCGTTACTATTCACTGACAATGCTTGGACGATCATATGGTGAAGCTCAACCCATCATGTCGTTTTGCATCCCATTGCTAGGCTTGTGAGGGAAATGGTATTTAAGCGCCAGTAAAATGTCGAATACTGACTACTTAGGAGTCCCACGAATATTATCTGATTTCCTGGTTGAATAAGTGCCGGTGGTATTCCGGGGGACTTTTAGTGTGGTGAATGGCACACATTAAGCTATTGTTCACTACTTGGACAACGACACTGCACATTCTCGAAAATCCACATTCAGGACAATTGGTCGTGAACACAGATTGGACACAGCCTACAGCCATTGTTCAGTTATTGTTTTTATCGAACAGTTTATGTGAAAACCATACCATTATTTGTAACACGACGAAAGTATATGTAACAATGTCTTTATAACATATGTCATCACTTTTTAATGAGTTATTAATAAACCGTTGTGTGAGTTTTCTATATGATGCTATGATGTGGGTATGAACTAGTATATATCCAGTATCTGGTTTCCAGCAATAAACATTCATATCACGTCAACACTGAGTAGTTTGTCCCAAAGCGATTTGAACTCTTCAAGGTTGAGATATGTATATACGATCCCCAATCGATAATGACAAGTGGGCAGAACTTTTGGTTTGCCCACATGTAATATTCGCGATTCGTTGCCTCAAAGGAAATGGTACAATTTCCTAGAAAGTACAGACTGTTTATTCTTCAAGACATGTTATCACGAACATGGGACAATTACTGAATTTTTAAACGTCTTTGTTTCAAGCCATACTATTTAAAATAAGGCGTTATTAAGTGTTCAATTCTCAAAATCCCCTGTATACTAAAGTCGTAACCAAATCCTACCCTGGAAAGCTGTTAGTGATAACAAAATCCATAGCAACACGGCCTGAATACACACTGCTAGTCTTGACCTAGGTTGCTGATCAAAATTGGAGCATGCGATCAGAGACAAGAAAAAAAACTGTTCTTGGGGGTATTCCATGTAAGTTAGCAAATGGGCCATCGCCTTCCGACAAGTCATGTCACACTTCTCCCATCATATGGCTGCCCTCAGGCCGAAAGAACGACATCGTTTTGTGGGACAGTAAGGCCGTGTTGTGTTAAGACTTTTTTTAGCATCCGCCAAAATTCGAAAAGGTAGCATGGAATATTAGCACAAACAAATTTTAACACAAGCCAATATACAACATACAACTCATGAATTATTGTGTAAATCTCAAGTGGAAACCTGTTCTACCAACACCAGAACAAAGAAAAAAACCTCAAAAAGTGCACAACATATTAGAAAGGACATTTCGTTTTATTGCTCATTTAATTATTCGACATTGAAGGCAAGAACCACTACCTAAAAATATCGTTAAATGACCCAGATTTCCTGTGTGTGTTATTGCCAAATTTCGTGGACAAGCTACACGCACACGGACGCTAAACAAACTCTTAACACAACACGGCCTAATGGAGTGAACTCGAAGGTCTTGCGAGCATTGGATATTCTCTACGTTGAATTTAGGTGACAGGAGATTTCCTCTCGTGAAGACATGAGCACTACAAGTCAACAATAATACCCGTCTTGATTGAACTAATTGATTCAAAAGCTGATTATTGATCCGTTTATATCCATTTGAAGAATGTGAACATCGTTGATCAGCTGACAATAGGTCATGTCATATCGGGTTATATCAATAATTGTTCTGCAGCAGTATTCCACGATATTACATAAACATTATTTACAAGATGTCACATACAACATCGGTAGGGTTACATAAACAAAAAAGCCAATCTTTAGTTCAAAGTCAAAAAATAAATATTTGTAAATATGATTTAGTTATCCATCTCATCTACATTTTGGTTCAAGTTTGAAATTTGTTGTAGCTCTATTAGAACTAGTTTTCATTACAACAAACTTTTTCAATGTTGATAACCCATGTTCCCTCATCACATTATCTGAAATTAATGCATTAACTCATCCATTTTGACTGATGTTTTTAATGGATTTGAAGTTGGCTTTTTGGATTCTCAACTTTCATAGAAGACTAAGCATAACAAGTCAATTTTCAATACGGAACGACATCCACACACGACAAAGTTTTCTAGTTGCTCCCCTAGAAACTTGACTCCTACTATAGTCGGCGTCATTGGTCTGTGAGCGGTGGTTTTTCGGCGATTACTCCGTCGATAATTCATATATTCCGATGAAATTTTGGCAAGAGTGTTATTTTATACTCGCCTAATAGGGTATGAATTTTTAGAGAGATTGGTGTGTAAACAAAAAAGTTAGTCTATTTGGCCTATATATAACGAAATAGGAAAACGTCAAAACGTTATCTATAGAAATGCTACGGCGATCGGGGCGGTCCACGGCCGATTTCACCAGATTTCTACTATGGACGAGATGGGCCAACTTTTTTGCTTCGCATCCAATCTTCTCGAAAATGCATTCCTAATTAGGCGGTTCAGAGATAACATTCCTGTCAAAATTCCATCGGATTATCTTAAATATTGACGGAGTAATCGCCGAAAAAACACCGCTCACAGACCAATGACGCCGACTATAGCATTACTCATTTATGATCTATCGTGGATAGAGTAAAAGTGCCAGGGCACTTGCATCCATCACCTTGCATCCATCACCTTCAGCGTTACGAGGCGTCAGTCCTGCACTGCATGGAACCCACACGAATGTGAGGGCTGTTGGTGAAGTAGATTGAGTAACTTAATATCCAGTGACAAACTTATGGAACGGTTAATGCCATGCTGAAACTTATCGGAGGCATAATGTTGTGATTTGAACAATGTAAGTCATTGGTAGTTAGAAATAGCTACTTCATGAATATGGACTCTCCTCCAACAAACGCATCCATTTAGCATGGCTTGCTCAGTATGTGATGTTTGCCCTGGGCAATTAATTATGATTACCGGTATGTGGATCTTGATTATACCGCCAATCTCTCATGACTTGTTACTGATTGAAAAGGCACTGCCTAATGGAAACCAGACGCAAATGTAGGGACTCAGGGCATGAAAGTTTGTTTCTGTATCAAGGATCAGGCGGTCTACCAGAAACAGGGTGTTCATATACTTTCATAGTTTTATTGGTCGCCATGTTATCTTCATAAATAATATATTTCCAATATATAAATAACTGCTCAGGCAATATAGCCAAATGAATATATTGCCGTTGATGATACACATGCACAAAGGGCGCTACCAAACAAGAAAGATGCCAACAGGAGCCTGGGATATATTACATCCATGTCAAAACATTAAACATCGTTAATACAATATGTTTATTCAATCGGGTGGGTATCTTGACGCTGAAACGATGTAGAAGAGGGGGAGACACATCATCCACTTTTCATGCAAATGTTAAAAGTTAATAGTCCATGCAATACGTCTCGATATGCAGGCACAATATGTGTATGAATATGATCAAAACGCAGTTTATTGATATTCTGGAAATAACTCTTTGTGGGATATTTAGTAATAATTGCCAGGAACCTTCGATATGCAACAAAACAACACCAATGAACAATTCTTCATGAATATTTCATATAATAAATTGGAGAAAATTGAAACAATATTACAACGTTATCACCATCATTTTTCTTTCTGTAATACATTTATACATATTCAACAAAATAATGTGACATTTGGAATCCTTCTGAAGAATAACATTTTACTTCTGATTGAGACTATGGCTTACATCACGCATTGGCCGTGTTAATAACAGGATCAACCACGAAGAGCCTTGCTTGATGTGTGATTTTGGCAAATGACCCGGATCTTTTATTATATTTGCTATACTCTCAAATGGTGTATCTGCCCCACTGTACTGTAAACATTGCCACAAGTTCTGGGATTCATTTACGCCTGCTAGAATGACCTGTCCACGATTGATCAGTGGTAGAACAACGCAGGAAAAACGATGGCCGAAATTGGATGAACTAGTACTGTGAAACGACTAATGGACGGCAAAAATTAATTATCGAAGCATTCCATAGCTCCAAAATGGATGCATATCTACCACTCAATTCATAAAAGCATGCATAATATGCCATAAGTTTCATGTTCAGACTATTCCCGTGAAATTGTTAGCGGCCGATCAAGTGAGTGCCAGTCAAACACTATACTGGTGATCAATGTGGCCAGATTGCTGCTACTTTCTTGACTTTCACTTTCGTGGTGTTTTTCATCAGTCAGCCATATATTTTTGATACATCAACGATACACCATTTACGTAAATCAAGATAAGTGTCTAGGTGGAATGGATGACTCCGGAGCTTTATTACATTTGTTCTGAGCTTGACTGTTGATTCCGGACTACACCATGGACCATTCAACAAGTGCAAGCATTTGACGCTGATAGCTGACAGTTAGAAGAGTCACAACGTTTTGGGTCACATGATGGGAAACACTAGTAATGTTCAACAAAGAAGTGATCCTCAAAGTGTTGACAAAGTTTTCATACACTTTTATGCTGTTTGAAGACGTCATTTGGTAGACATAAAGTAATGACCCAATTTTTTGTTCCAACTTGCTCGAATGTTCATAATGGCACGAGTCTATATCACAGTCGTCAACGTGCTCACAGTATTCCTGTAGCGGAAGTACAGGAAGCCTGCAAAAAGCAACAACATAATCTGAGAAAATTGATGGTGTGTGGGTATTTTTGGTTGAAAAACATCCCAAGCGAGGTTTACTGGATAGGAGCTTAGACATAATGATATTCTTTTGCATGGTAGTTTCATTTGCTGTTGACACCTTCGTTATTATTAACTATAAACACATGAAGTGAGATTATTTCCTCAATTATCGTTCGATTGCCTCTTTGTCTACATGTAATCACCATATAATGGAACTTTTGCCCTCTGCTAATGTGCATGGGGGTTGATTTGTTCACAGTTGATCAAATTCAACAGGTAATGGGAGGTGACACTCGTCTGTTTGTGTTTGTCAAACAATTGTTAATCGTAGCACGCAGGAGATATGTGCTGCAGGATTCACGAAAAATATGTAACGACTTCTTTCATACATCTTGAAGTGCATGGATTGAGCTTGGGATGAGCCATCGTTTTTGTTCCAATTTTAACGTACGGTTTTGTGAATATCCCATTAGAAATTATGATGAAAACTTGTACATACAGTCTTTGGTTCCTACTGATAAGCAGTCATATCACGTTGACACTGTCTAGTTTGTCCCTAAATGACTTGAACTCCTCAAGGTTGAGATCTGTAGATACGACTCAATCGATCATGGCAAAGGTGTTGATTTCTTTGTACTGCCTACATGAAAAAAAACATGAGATTTGTTGCCTCGAAGGAGCTGGTGTGGTTTCTGATTCAGTTATTGAAACCGCTGTGCACTACACACACAACCACTTCTATGCACCGAATCCATAGCGCTCGCAACACCATTACTAGTCTTGACCTCTAACCGATTAAAGCACGCGACAAGAGACAACGAAGCGTCTGTCCCTGAGGTAAGCATGGGTAGTATACATCTGTGAGCATGGACAGTGTAATAGCAAATGAACCATCACCATTCAACACGTCGAGCCTAAACCTAACCTTCTTCCATCACCCGGCTCTCGAGCCGACAGAACAACAATGGTTTGAGCTGCTGTAATTTATTGAACTCGATGCACTTCGTATATTCTCAATTTTGATTTTAGGTGAGAGATTTCCCTCTTGTGACTATTTTCTCTTATAAAAACGTGAAAATTGCAATATAACAGTGATACCGGTATTTGTCTCAATTATCCATAATTACTCCATATCAATATACACCAGGAATTCGCCTTTTACCCGGCCCTATCTGTAACTTGCCGAAATGAAGCAATGGATTCCCGAAGGTACTGCTAGATTTAGCTCCTTCCCCAATCCCCATTTAACATTAGCCCCTGACCATTATCCCAGGAAATAAGTGATACCTAAATGATCAGTACTTTGAAATTGCTCAGATGGCTTAGCTAATTTCCAGTGCATTAGTCACATTTGCCAGTTTGCTTTGTATCAACACGGTGCAGTTTCAGTACGGTGCCAGCATAGTGCATTTGTTGTTACAACTAATTTTGATCCGATGTCATCTTTCCCGAATGTTACATCAGGAAAGTGTACGACATATTCGTATAATTGGCGTGATTACATTGAGCCGATATATCATATATGAGCTGTAAGCAGTTGATAGAGGCAAGAAGAGAGGCCTGAGCTAATAAAAAAAAATGCACGATTAATATCAGAACAATAGCACAAGGCACAACCTCATCTATGCTATATGGGGATGTTTCGTATGGGTTTTCTACTACACCACAATTCACACAAAATGTCTATCTGACTGCTCTTATTATGCACTGCGGAAAATTGTCTCACAAATATAATTATATTTTTGTAAGTGCGTATGCATTAATATATGGTTCGGCACATGTTTGGCACTCGTATCAAACGAGCTGTATAGTACACCCAACGCCTGAGAATGTGTCAGGTCGGTATAAAAACTGGTGTTTAAATCGAGCGTTGAATTCTATCTGTAAAAATTAACATAATACACCGGTCTGAGATTATCATGAGTCTACATATGGGTTCACAATTCTCTTTCGAAGACCCTTTACAATCCAAGGTGGAAACTTCAACTCCCTGTATAAAATAGTTCATGATTCATGGAAAAGTGTAAAGACAGAAAATATGTATTATATCCTGCCAATGTGGTACTCCATAAATGTATCTTTGAATGTAGTCTTGACTGAGCTCTTGTCTCTATTAATGACGATGCTATGTGGATTCAGTTGCCACTAGAAGGGGTTATTATGTTTGTATGAATCTGAAGATAATGCGAGAAAATATCATAAATGACTAATGCGTGCGATCCTGATTCGGTACGACTATTCCCAGTAAGCAAGTAGGTGTCAGAGAGTATTCAAAGGATTCAGTTTTATTCTCTCTCCTCTCTATTTTTAAGAGCATTTGTTTACATTAGGGTTTGATGGATACACTTCGTATATACGAAACTGACATAAAATGTATGTTATAACGGATGGACAGACAGCACAACCATTGTGCACATGTTTTGTTTGAGATGCGTTGCACTAAAATTTCATATTTTCGGAGGTAGTTACTTTCAAAATTGTGATTGAAGTGTGATTGCGCCCCCATGTACCCCTTAACATTGGTTAAGGTTACTTGCCCTTGGTTACTAAAACCAGGCAAATACCAGGAACGTTGAAATTGCTCAGATACCTTAGCTAATTTCCAGTGCATTTTGCACATGTGTGAGTTTGCCTTGTATCAACACCTATATTGTGGTTACAAGGTAGCAACAGCATGGTAAATTTTCCGATAGAAGTAATTGTTTTACAACGTCAGGTTACACCCAACTGATACCTCAGGAAAGCGTGTTGATATAACTGGCCATGCGTTGCACTAAAATTTCATATTTTCGGAGGTAGTTACTTTCAAAATTGTGATTGAAGTGTGATTGCGCCCCCATGTCCACCCCTTAACATTGGTTAAGGTTACTTGCCCTTGGTTACTAAAACCAGGCAAATACCAGGAACGTTGAAATTGCTCAGATACCTTAGCTAATTTCCAGTGCATTTTGCACATGTGTGAGTTTGCCTTGTATCAACACCTATATTGTGGTTACAAGGTAGCAACAGCATGGTAAATTTTCCGATAGAAGTAATTGTTTTACAACGTCAGGTTACACCCAACTGATACCTCAGGAAAGCGTGTTGATATAACTGGCGGGATTATATTGTTCCGATATATCATACATGTGTATATATAAGCAGTTAATATAAACAATAATAGAGGCATGAGTCAATAATTCGGGATGGTTAATATCAGCAGGATAACATGAGGTATAATTTTTTCTAAGTGTTATTAAATAATTTGTTCTTCATATATGATATAATTTAGAGGTGTTTACAAGTATATTCAGAGAAAGCAACGCCGATGTGGGTTGGACGCTAGATGTGTAGCAGACGATTTTCAATTAGTCACAATTCACATAAAATGTCCACCCGATAGCACTGCGATAAATTTATTCACGATACTATTCTGTATCACTTCATAGTTCTGCACAAACATATATGTTATAACTACATCAAATGAGTTGGTTTATCGATAACTACACCCAGTGCCTGAGAATTATGTCAGACTGGTATAAACCCAGTTTTTAGTTTTTGAATTCCATCTATGACAATTATGAATGGAATACACCTGTCCAAAACTATGTCATGAGTCTACTTATCCGTTCACATTCCTCTTTTGAATACCCTTTACAACCGAGGGTGGAAACTGCAAACTCCTGTATAAAATAATTCACGGAGAAGTGTAACGGCAGAAAAGATGTGCTAGTTTCCTGCCAATGGGGTATTCCATATATCTTAGAATGCAGTTTTGACTGAGCTCTTGTCTTGATTAACGACGATGCTATGTGGATTCAATTGCCACTAGAACGGGTTATTATGTTTACATGAATCCGAAAACAATGTGAGTAGATGTCAGGAATGACTGATGCGTGCGCTCCTGCTTCGGTACCAGTATGGCTCTTCCTTGTCAGCAAAGAGATGTCAGAGAGTATTCAAAGGCTTCCGTTTCATTCTCTCCCCTCTAAATAAAATATGCTTAACAATTGCTGCACAACATGTGTTCGAGAGGAGAGTATCAACTCATTACCATTACATTATAAGTTACAAATTACTACCAGATTTTTATGATGGCAATAGCAATTCTATAGTAGCAGGTACCAAAAGAGCCATACCAGATAGAATAGATAGGCTCTTATGTGACAAATGTGCCTTCCGACTTACAAACTTGTAGTAGTCTGCATTCACTAACAATATTCGGACCATGATATGATAAACTTATAAGCATCAGATCGTTTTGCATTCCGCTGCTGAGCTTATGATGCAAATGGTATTCAGGCGCCACAACCCATTCGGTGAAAGGGTGGCTCACTGCATGTATTATTTTTGGTAGAATCCCACGCATACTATCTGACCCTCTGTGTGAATAAGAGATGATGTGAGATGGCGTATATGTAGCTCATCACTGGGACAATGACACCTAGCATAATTGAATAATATAACAAGTTTAACAGGTTGAATGAACATTTCCTGTTGAAAGGATGGCATCATGGATCAATCTTTCAGCTTTAATGAATGGACCGTCCTGTGAATATTCTATATTGAAGATATGATGTAAATAAAAACAGTTTGTCCCTAAACGACTATTCACTCGCAGTTGATGTATTATATGCAATCTTTTATCTTGATCTCTGCTCATACTTTGGTTTGCCAACAAAGAATATCACAGATTCGTTGCCTCAAAGGAATTGCTATATTTCCCTCTAATAATGAAATTATAAACGGTATGTGTTTTGAGAAAACATTACTTCAAACTTTCGTTATAATTGTTCAGATATCATCCTTCTGTGAACTACAAAGGCAACCACTTCTATACGTCAAATCCATAGTGTTATAACATGTTGTTGGCCTTGATCAATGTCGCTGCTAACAATTAGATTATGCGACGAGAGACAACAAATCGTATGTCCCCGGGGGTATTCCCTTAAGTGTATTAGCAAATGGGCCATCACCTTCTGACAAGGCGCGCCTACACGTCTTCCCTCACCGGGCTGCTAACCCGAGGGAATGTCTTGGATTTGAATGGCAGTAACGGAATGAACTTGATGGACTTGTGCACTTTGTGCATTCTCAACTTTGATTTCAGATAAGAGGAAATTTCCTCTTGCAAATAATTCCTCTTGTGAAGCGTAAATACTGCACAACAACAGTGATATTCGTATCAATTACCAATAATTACTCCATATCAATATACCCAAGGAATTCACCTTTTATTCGGCCTTACCTATGAATAACAAACTTGACAATTATGATTATAAGGCAATGGATTCCCAAGGTTATAGCTAGATTTACATGCTCCTTCCCCTATCACCAGTCAAAATTAGCCTCTGACCATCAGCCCAGGCAAATAGTGATACCTATATGATCAGTACTTTGAAATTGCTCTGACGCCTCAGCTAATTTCCAGTGCATTGGCCACATTTGCCGCCAGAACTGATTTTGTTCGGACGTCAGCTGAATGTTACATCAGGGAAGTGCCAAATGTGTTTATATAATTGGCGTGGTTAGAGTGGTCCGATATATCATACATAATGTATGCATGTATAAGCAGTTGATATAGGCAAAAATATAGGCCTGAACAAAAAAACACAGTTACAATGACAATGATATCTGGATGGATCGTAGTTATCCTTAGTTAACCACAATTCATGTGAAATGTTTACGTGATTGCACCAATTATGCAGGACATTATATCCCAGTAATCTATCAGGATATAGGCAATCGTGCATGCGTTTTTATTGTATCCTCCAAACAGAGTTCGGCAGATACTATGGATTTGTCACTGTCATGCCGCCGCCGTATATATATTCTTGTGAACGCTCCACAGGTTGCAAATCTGAACTGATTCTAATAATTTTTTTATACAGACATATCTTATGGTAAGATTCCGACACCAATGCTATTGCAACCAAATTGGTCGATTGGCGACACATTTTGTGCTCAAATTAGCCTCTTTAGCACACATGGCTTGTCCAGTATATCCAATGCACCTGCATTTGTTACAGATTCGTTGAATAACAAATCAGGTGCTGTACTGAAGATATGATTAGGCCAGTAAAAACGGACAAGAGATAAGCAAGTCCAAATCGATCAGATTATATGCAACACAAGCAACACCAATTGAGTACTTCATGGGTACTTCAAATATTAAAAAGTGGAATCCTTCTGAAGAACAATATATTACCTCTGTTTGGGAGTTATGCTTACACCACGCAGTGTTCGTGTGAATAGACGTAGAATCAATACCCAGTATTAAGTATTCCGAGTAAACAAAACAAGGTCCGTTATCCAATCTCATAGTCCAGGGACAGAAAGGCATATCAGGCATACGAAGTGAGGGAAAACAAAAATGGCAGGGAAACTCATGAGCCCCCAAAAATGGCCATTAGGGGGTGAAATCAGGTGTTCTGGAAAGAGTGAGCATTTCCTGCCCCACTGGTGGCACCCGTCATGAATTCCACAAAATTAACTTGAAAATAGATCGAGTTACAAGGCAGTCATATATTTGGTGTATTTATCAACCAGATCATGATAACATCCATAGAATTTCTTAAAGGCAGCTTTAAGTCTTGGTAAAACATATCCTCGTCGCAGCAGTCTAGAGACTAGATGGGTACTTCGATAAACAAAGTCCTCATATTTGCAACTAGCTCTGGAATAGCGTATAAGTTGAGAAACAAACACACCATATCCTGGTGACACAGGAATGTTGCTGCTTAGAAAAGGGAAATTGACTATGGAAAAATTGAAACGACGGCTGAAATTGGACGAAGTATTAATTGATTAACTTGATAACAAGAATGGAGAATAAAAGGTTGGTCGATATACCAGTCATTATTAAAGAAGCTTTGCTGTTTGGAGTGATCGAACAGTTGCTAAGCATCTTTCTATAACCATGCATGGTATTATGATGGAGGTAACATTTTCCCGGAACAGACTACACTCATGTCGCCTTTTCTCTACTTTGCAAGGCAATAATATTACCGTAATTATTATTACCGTGATTGCATAATTTCAGGAAAAGTTCACCCGAAAACACAGTAGGAAGCAATTATTATTCTCACGTGCCGTGGAAAATGAACGGCAAAATCAATTATCGATGCATTCCATAGCTCCAGAATGGATGCATATCTATCACTCACTTTGCAAAAGCATGCATAATATGCCATAAGTGTCATGTTCAGACGACGCCCGTGAAATTGACACTGGAGTTAGCGGCCGATCAAGTGATGAGTGCCAGTCAGACACTACACTGGTGATCAATGTGGCCAGATTGCTGCTACTTTGTTAACTTTCATTTTCGTGGTGTTTTTCATCAGTCAGCCATATATTTTTGATACATCAACGATACACCATTCACGTAAATGAAGATAAGTGTTTAGGTGGAATGGATGATCCCAGAGCATTATTACATTTGTTCTGAGCTTGACTGTTGATTCCGGACTACACTATAGACCATTCAACAAGTGCAAGCACTTGACGCTGATAGTTGACAGTGAGAAGTGTCACAACGTTGTGGGTCACATGATGGGAAACGCTAGTAATGTTCAACAAAGAAGTGATCCTCAAAGTGTTGCCAAAGGTTTCATAACCTTTTATGCTGTTTGAAGACATCATTTGGTAGCCCTAAAGTTTTTACCCAGTGGTTTCGTGTTCCCAAATGTTCATAATCGCACGAGTGTATATCATTTCATAGTTTTTAAGACCCCTTGCCAATGAAAAGCAAATGGATGAACATCTGTGAACATTGAGTCAGGATTTATCAACATCTTGGTAGCATTACGTGCAGCACTATGGACCTGGTGCATACAACCGATTTGTGTGGTTTATGGAGAGACAAATATGTAATGATTCCTCTCATACATCTTGAACAGCATGGAATGAGCTTGGGATGAGCTTTTTTTTTATTAATGGCCGTGTTATGTGGACTCAACTGCCACTATTGCCACTAAAACCGACTTATTATATTTACATGCATCCAAGAACAAAGCAAGAAAATAATAGAAATGATTGATGCGAACGGTACTGTTTCGGCAGCCCACGTATGTGAGCGATTTCATGAATCTCTGAGAGTATAAAAAAAGCAGCAAGTACATGTACATGTATAACTTCAACATGTGATACATGTATGGAACAACATGCATTTGTTTGTATCTGTACATCTGGTCTTTTTTAAACGTGAGTGAAGATTCAGTCATTGCATCTCAGATGACGACACCACGGAGGTGCGTCCTTTTGGATGTGTTCAATTCACAGTAGATCTTATACCACGGCATGAGTTGATTTATTTGTCCGAAGAACTACCATTGTCTGAGGTGTACGCTTTTATTGGTATTCAACCAGCGATACGGCAGCTCTGCCTTTTAACTTACTAGTATTAGTCTCGAATTTATCTACGAACAATGTTTGGACTATCATATAGCAAATTTCATAGCTTTATGTGGTTATGGATCAAATGGTCTTCAAGCGCCACAATCTGTTTGGTGAAAAGGTTACTCACTGGATATTTTGTAGAATCTCACGCATTATAAATCTGGTCTCCTGGGTGTATAAGAGGGATAGTGGGAATAGTATACTGGAGCAATCCCTAACAGGTGGGAAATCACATCGTAAATACTTGTTCCAATTTCACCGAACGGTTTTGTAAATATCCCATAAACTATGATGTTAATCATCAAAATTTGTACATCCAGTCTCTGGTTCCTACTGATAAGCAGTCAAATCACGTTGACACTGTCTAGTTTGTCCCTAACTGATTTGAACTCAAGGTTGAGATATGCATATATGACTCAATCGATCATGGCAAATGTGTTGATTTCTGTACTACCTACTTGAAAAAAAACATGAGATTTGTTGCCTCAAAGGAGCTGGTATGATGGATGCTCTCAACCTCTTTGCGAGTCGAGAAACACTATTGACGGATGTTCATGGGACAATTGCTCAATATTTAATGCATGTTCTTGCAAGGCAGCTAATAATTGGTAAGTGCTTCAGTTATCTAAACCGCTGTGAACTACGCACACACTCACTTCTATGCACCGAATCCATAGCGCTCGCAACACCATTACTAGTCTTGACCTCTAACCGATTGGCGCACGCGACAAAAGACATCGAAGCGTCTGTTCCTGAACATGGGTAGTATACACCTGTAAGCATGGACAGTGTAATAGCAAATGGACCATCACCTTTCGACAAGTCGAGCCTACACCTAAACGCTTCCATCACGCTGCTCTTCAGTGGAAATATCAATATTGGTGCGAGCTGCTGTAATATAATGAACTCAATGGACTCAACTCTATATTCTCAACTTTGATTTTAGGTGAGAGGATATTTCCTTTTGCTAATATTTCCTCTTGTAAAAACGTGACTATTGTGACACAACAGTCATACCGGTATTTGTCTTAGTTATCCATAATTACTGCATATCAATATACATAAGGAATTCGCCTTTAATCCGGCCCTATCTCTGAATTATTAACCAACTTGCCAAATATGAAGCAATGGATTCCCGAAGGTATTGCTAGATTTTGCTCCTTACCCAAGCCCCTGTGAATATTAGCAATTGACCATTAGCCCAGGTTATCAGTGATACCTAAATGATCACTACTTTGAAATTGCTCAGATGGCTTGGCTAATTTCCAGTGCATTAGTCACATTTGCCAGTTTGCTTTGGATAAACAGGGTGCAGTTTCAGTACCGTGCCAGCATAGTGCATTTGCAATTTGAACTAAATTTGTTTCGACGTCAGGTTACCCAATGTTACATGAGGAACCTGTGAAACATGCCAGTATAATTTGAGGGATTAGATTGGTC
This sequence comes from Terebella lapidaria, assembly GCA_949152475.1. Lineage (NCBI taxonomy): Eukaryota > Metazoa > Annelida > Polychaeta > Terebellida > Terebellidae > Terebella > Terebella lapidaria. The sequence continues at coordinate 53,813,046 of OX424556.1, forward strand.
CGATATATCATACATGAGCATAAATGTAAGCAGTTAATGGAGGCAAGAATAGAGGCCTGAAGCTTTTGAAAATTGCACGATAAATGTCAGACCATAACGCAAGGCACAACCTCATCAATGCTATATGCGTATGTTTCGTAATGGGTTTCTACTAAACCGGAATTCACACAAAATGTCTACCTGACTGCTCTGATTATACACTGCGGAATATTGTCTCACAATAATCTATCAAGAATATATAATTGTATGTTTTGTAACTGCGTGTGTATAAATATATGGTTCGGTACATATTGTATCCCTTGACACGTGTATCAAACGAGTTGGTATACTACACCCAGTGCCTGAGAATTTTGTCAGGCCGGTATAAAATCGGTTTTTAAATCGAGTGTTGAATTTCATCTATAGAAGTTAACAGAATACACCGGTCTGAGATTGTCATGAGTCTACATTTCGCTTCACATTTCTCTTATGAAGACCCCCTGGACTAAGTTGGGAACTGCAAACCTCCAAGAACAATAGTTAAGAATTCATGGAAATCTCAATTGTTTCCAATGCAGAAATGTCATCTAAATACGTCCATGCTACTCAGCTCACTGGACATTTTATCATGTTTATGGACAGCAAAAACCTACCGATTTCCTGTCAATAAGGCTTTCCATATATCTTGACTGTGTCTTGAATGAACTCGTGTCTTGATTAACGACGATGCTGTGTGGATCAAATTGCAACTAGAATGTGTTATTGTGTTTACATAAATCCATGGACAATGCTAGTAGATGTCATGACTGATGCGTGTGCTCCTGCTTCGGTGCGACTATTTCCTGTCAGCAAAGAGGTGTCAGAGAGAATTCAAAGGCTTCGGTTCCGTTCTTTCCCTGTTAAGATAAAATATGCTTTACAATAGCCCACAACATGTGTTCTAGATGAAAGTATCAACTCATTACCACCAATACCACCAGATTTTGATGATACCAATAACAATTCTATAGAGGCAGGTACATAAAAAAGCACTACCAGATAGGATAGAATACTTATGTGACAAAAGTAACTCAGACTTACAAACTCGTACTAGTCTGCATTCACTGACAATATTAATACGATGATATGATAAATTTATAAACATCGGATCATTTTGCATTCCGCTGCTGGGCTTGTGAAGCAAATGGTATTTAGGCGCCGCAATCCATTTGGTAAAAGGGTTGCTCACTGCCCACTCTCACGCATACTACATATCTGGTTGAGGTGATGGGAGATTGTACACAAGAAGCTTACCGCTGGGACATTGACACACAGCATAATTGAATGAATGCCCCCCCCCCCCCCCCCTCATAGATTGGGCGTATAGACAAGTCTAGCAGGTTTCGTGAACACTTCCTGTGAAATTTATGCCATTATATGGATCATTGTTTCATTTTTAATTAATTGACCGTTCCTTGATTATTCTATATGAAACGACTTTTAACTCCTCGAAGTTGATATATACAATCCTTCATCTTGATCTCTGCTCATCCTTTCGTTTGCCCACATGGAATATCCGAGATTCTCTGCCTCAAAGAAATTGCTATGATTTCCGTCTTTCAAATTGTTCATAATAACTGTTCAGTTATCAATCTTCTGTGAACCACAGAGGCAACCACGTCTATGCATCAAATCCATAGTACTACAACACGTTGGCCTTGCTATCAAGGCCGCTGCTAACAATTAGAACATGCGACGAGAGACAACAACCGTGTGTCCCCGGGGTATTCCCTTAAGCGTATTAGCAAATGGGCCACCGCCTTCTGACAAGTCGTGCCGACACGTCTTCCATCACCGGGGCGGCCAAGCCCAGAGAACGTCTTGGATTTGAGTGGCAGTAACGGAATAAACTCGATGGATTTGTGCGCTTTGTCCATTCTCAACTTTGATTTTAGGTGAGAGGGAATGTCCTCTTGCAAAGAATTCCTCTTGTGAAACGTAAATACTGCAAGTGATATTCGTCTCAATAATCTATATTTACTCAATATTAATATACCCGGGGAATTCGCCTTTTACCGGGCCCTTCCCATGAATCATAAACCAAAATACCAGTTAAAAGGCAATGGATTCCCGAAGGTATTGCTAGATTTACCTCCTCCAATCCCCAGTCAACATTAGCCCCTGACCATTAGCCCAGGCAATTAGTGATACCTAAATGATCAGTACTTTGAAATTGCTCAGACGCCTTAGCTAATTTCCAGTGCATTGGCCACATTTGCAAGTTAGGCTTGTATCAACAATGATGTGGTTACAGCATGGCAGTAGCACGGTACATTTGCGGCTATAACTAATTTTGTTCCGACATCAGGCTACCCCCAACTGTTACATCAGGAAAGTGCCAAACGTGTTAATATAATTGGCGGGATTAGATTGGAGCGATATATCATACATGTGCATACATGTATGTAAGCAAATGATATAGGCAAGTATAAAGCCCCGAGCAGGAAATTTTGCACAATTAATATAATCAGTACAATAACACCGGGCAGAACCTTACCATAGCATTATTGAATATATATACATGTACAACATTTCTATACTCTGGACGGTTCGCAGTTGATTTTCAATTAGCCACAATTCAAGAGAAATGTTTCCTGATTGCACCAATTATGCACTGCGGGACATTATTTCACAATAATCTATCAGGAAATATATATGCAATATATATATATATATAAGAAAATATATATGCAATTGTAAGCGCGTGTTTATTAGTATATGGTCCGGTGCATATTTGACACTCATTTCAAACGATTAGGTTTATCGATTACTACGAGTACACCCAACGCCTGAGAATTGTGTCAGATCGGTATAAGACCTGTTTTTAAATCGGGTTTCAAATTGCAGACATAAAAATTAATAGAATACACCGGTTTCGAAATACACATCATAAGTGGGGAAAATAACCAAAGTATCTCAAGTGTTGATGTAGTGTTGCTGTTAATATTCTGAAGTGGCTGGAGAGTTGCGACAGCTGTCAGCCAAATGGCTTAACAACAGCAGAAGGAAAGGTTCGGCTTTCTTCTATTCATTGATATCGTTATTATGATTATTATGATTGTTGTTGTTGTTGTTGTTGTTGTTGTTGTTGTTGTTACACTCACCATTGTCGTAGTTGGGGCGGACAAGGTAGTCGTAGTCCTCAAGCAGACCGGCGAGCACACTGGTTTTCCTGGAAAACAAACCATACATTCACTGGGCAATACACATGTAACGCCACAGTCACTTGTTATATATAAAACGTCCTGGTGTCCGTCATGAAAGAAATTTCCTTTGGAAAAAATACAGCAATTAGGCACTTTTGTAACAAGGGATTGTGTCTACACCTAGGGTGTACAGGACAAGAACAAATGTCAACCCGCACCCCTGTCATGTGGGGCCTATGGATAATACACGTGTATACCGTCAATATCAATCAAGCCATTCCCGCGAATAGGTATAATATCAATAATTCACTCGGTAATATATTATACAATGCATTGCCCATTAGGTCCGTGTGCATGAGTTTGTACGACAATAAACACCCAAAAATCGCTAGTAATTGGTAATTGGTCATATTCCGTATTTAACATGCACCGATTATATCACACACAAGAACCAGTACAATTAGTGAATGATTGATGGGTTGTATAGCGATTGAGGATATTGCTAGGCAAACAGGCATTGTTGGGGTTGTACGACATAAAGGTCCTGGAAACTTAATTTGATAGGAATTTATAAATACCGATTTTTAATATATCATCGTCTTGCCCTAGCAGCACACCTTCGACGACAATTTGAATCCTGGCTCGAATGCATTCTACCGATTTATGAAAAAAACACAGTCCATTGTTCGTTCTTAGAAGCCTTTGATGACTATTCTCAGCTGGTGGTCTACATTCAAGCCATCCTCGCTAATATAGCGTACGACTGAATAATGCATTACACATTTTGGTATATGGAATTTGCATGTTGGGGTTAATTGATAGTCAGGGGAAGTTACAGTACCAGGAAAACAGACCACTCACAGATGCCTACACTCGAAGGGAATTTCACAGAAAATCAATGACCTGCTGCTCTGAATATGTATCGCACGCCGTGCCATGTTTGATTCAGCAATACATACGTGTTGTTAGGTAATCCTTTGATGCGCGATGCTCCCGAGCAGTGCGTGTTGCAGGCATATTGTGTTGCACAAGACGCGATGACATTGTTGTCAGCGACGATCAAAAACAGAAGAGAAGCAATTAATATAGTTTCCCACGACCTCCCAGATTCCCCGCCACTGGGGAAATATCGTAAATGCATCCACACTGTAGACATCACACTTCTACCGAAGCTCAACTATAAAAGATCCATATCATTGCTATTGCAAAAAAAGAGTGGTCAATTCCATTGTTCATGCTACAAATGCACGATTTCACTGTTTACATTCTGCACCAAGTGCTCGCCTGGCATCCTACTGGCCTGTTCTCCTACTGCCCTGTTCCTCCGTGCAAACTTTGCCTGCTAATTCCATGACAAGGTAGTTTTAGTTTTTTGCGAGTGCCAGTGCCCAGCAGATGTTGCCTCGTGCACAATGCTGGTTTTTCCCGCCTCTTATGCTGCCAGCCATTCCTCGCGGCCGTCTGCTATTGCCAGACATCGATCGTTCTCTATCGTGACATTGTCCGGGTGGGCGGTCTTCGCAGCACGACTGCCCACCGAAAATGCGACATCATCATATGACATGAGGCATTCGCCTGCAAACGGTAATGAATTATTCCAACTGTTCAAACACCAAGAATGCGGGTGTGTTCTGATGCGCTTACCTTGTATTGTGTTTCCAAAATGCGTTACAGTTACACAAAACATGGGCCGACATGACTAATGGTAAAGATGTTTTAAGGTGGAGATAAGTTTTTGACATGCATCATTTCATACCAATACATAACAAGATGTTTTTCACAGAGCTGCATTGGCTGAATTTCCAAGGACCCACATTACATTACAATGGATCGGATCGTGTGATATCTTGTTTCTGGTTATACCTGGCTTACGTCATACGCGGTACTGTCACAATATTTCCAGGAACTGTTAATACTTCAAATGGCCTAATGTGATCGCGCAACTTGTGATAGATCTATTGGCCAGCATATGTATTCGGTGAAATTAGGTATTGTGTATATCCTCTAAACACGCAATGGTGACTGCCGTGAAACTTGAATGTGCCTCAAAATTCATTGCACTAAACTAACAAGAGGCCTCTCGGCCTTGAGTGCTCCACTGTCAAAGTTCAAATAGTAGTAATGTTGAAATTCCAAAGTATCAAAAAATCCCAGAATTTTCTCGAAGGAGAGATCGTTTTTTTGCTGGAAATGCCTCAAAACGAATAGTGACTCCATTTGGGAACGACCCTTTGAAAAAATCAAAATGATTGTCACATGGAGACCGGTGGTTCTAGGGCAACGAAACTCACACGTCACAGACGTATATAAGCAGAATCTTTTGAAATAAAAGTTTCGAAACTGATGGGACAGTTTTTTTTTATAAAACCCTAAAGTCAAAAAATGGGCCGTTTTTTCGTCTCAAAACTAGAAAATACCTCCGTCTTGAAATATCTTTAGGCATTTTTGTGCAGAATTTCTTTAGGCATTTTTTGTGCAGAAGAATCAACCATAAACTTGGAAATAACAAAAGTTGTCGACGATGGACGAAAAAGAAATTTACGTCCTACGTATAATAAGTCCCACAGACAAATATTCCTAGGAAATTTTGTCTCAGTAATATATGTCCGACGGACTTAATCCTCTGGGAAAACATGTCCTGGGACCTAATTCCCAAGGGACACATTCCAGGGACATATTTCCCCGGCACTCATGTCCAGGCAGACTATTTCCCCTAGGAATATATGTCCGAGGGGACCTAAAATACATGGGACATATATATTCCATTTACACCAGTTTAGAACGATTAGTAGTTCGCGTAATGCAAGTCCGGGGGACCACTATTCCTAGGACTGGTAGTCTCATGGACTTATACACCTAGGAATCCTGGGAATGGAAGCTGGTAGGAATGATAGTTCGGGCCGGATTACCATTCTTTTTACACCGGACAACACGGTTTCGCTAAAGCTCCGCTGCCATTCGGCATAGCGGAGCTAAAAACTAGCTATGACATTATAATCATTTTCCATGTTTCTAATAGTTACTATGTGATTTTTAAGTTTGTTTTGGTGACTCACTGGTGGCCGTTCCAATGTTCTCCTAAAGAATGGTTAACATAATATGATTTATAATGTAGTTCGACGAGTAGATAGGTTATCATGATATGACTCTGGTCTCCTACTTCAAAAAGTTGGCAGTCTACCCACAATGTTATTTGGCCCTATCATGGTTTTTCTGGATCCAGACACGATTTTGTGCATTCTCTTGATTTTTGAATGGTGCAATCCATATTCGTCAATAGCTCCATTTCTGATGGACAAAGAGAAGAACAAATCCTCAAATTTGCTCAAATTCACGAGAGCACATTTGAAACTGCAATTTGCAATTGGTCAATTGACACTAACTGCTTATTTTTTTTTTGGGGGGGGGGGGGAGAATATCAAAAACACAGGTCGAAATATGCCGTTCTTCTGCACAATTCTGTTCATAATTATGTTGATATCTTATCGTCGCTGAGCTATGGGCAAAACCGTATATGTAAACAATGAAGGTCTGTTTCTATCGCCGGTGGTAATGAAATTAATACTGCATTACTCCAGGAAATGACATATCCCGAGCCCCAATGAACTCCCCGTGTCGAGCAGCATCAAATTGTATAATCTGCTATTCATTGAATTTATTAAATGCGTTACACCTGGTGACCTATCTTTTTACAATATGCGTCGGTTTTACTCTCGGGATGAGACGGGGAAATTCTGATAAATAGAACCAGTGTGAGGTCACACTTCGGGAAATCTTCGGGATTTAGATTGTAATATTCATAGCCTGGGTGAAACCTGCCGTGAAATATTTAATAACCGAAACCCAGAAAACAACCAACTTCTAATACAACAGAGGTCATATTGGCACAGACAAATCTGTAAGTGATCATTGGAAGTAAAAGAAGAAAAATGTACAAGTGAATTCTGTTTCAACTAAGGGATGAGAGTATTGTTTCTTTTTTCGATGCCAAGGAGCCTCTACATATCGTCTATTGGGGACACTGATTCCACTGTCATTTCCTGTCCTACACGTGGCATGTTTCATTATCGTCATGAAATCGAATAACATCCTATCAACTTGTCAGCACTTTCAATGTAATGATGACCCCAAAACAAATCTGATGACCCCAAACAATTTCAATACCATTACCCTGTAACATCAAAGCACTAAAATAGTCCCCAATATCGAAATTATGTTCAGCTCTTCTGGTGACAATTTTAAAATTACAGATATCTTAATTGTACTGTCCGTTGGATCTATTCAACTTTTTGTCCATACATTTCTAATTTGTGTCTGGACATTGTCTGGCATTTGAAATCCTTGGATTTGGTAAGTCACTTCAATTATGCAATGAATGAATGGGCGAATTTTATAATTTGACCATGTGAGGTCAAGTATAGTATAGTTCGACGTTGAAAAATTGAAGGATTTAGTATAATCAAATTCAGAATTTGTATTGAAAGACATTATCTCACCTGAAATATTATTCTTGCACAAGCCTATGGGTGCCCATAACAATGAAATTCAGGTCGCTCATTGGTTTCATTTCTCATCAGTTCACTATTGACTATATAGGCGGGTGTGCCGTGCTTTGCTGACCATTAGACAATGATGAATGTTGTCTTAATAATGTAATGCTTAGAAAGAGATTATACGGCAAAATGAATGTCTTCTGCAGATGATAAGCAAATGCTGGCACTAACCTCCAGCAGGATAGGAAGTAGCAGCCGCGTGGCGTCATATGTATACCAAAGATAAAATTGCCATTATCGATCTGAGGTACTTTTCAAAGAAGTGAAGCCTAAAAAATCAAAGAAACATACACTCGACTTGGAAAAGTTGCTTGGAAATCCGATACACAAGAATGCTCAAATTGCATAGAACCAATTATAGTAAAATATCATGAAACATTGTGTTGATATGTTTTAGTTAGATAAAACAAGGAATTATACGTTTTCTTCATGGTCTATCTCAGCATGATCATGGGAAATAAAATCATCATGTTTTGGCAATAAACATGATTGTATGTTGAATACCCATCCATAATAGTCAGAACCAGGCATCTACTGGTGGCATTCCTTTTTTTCTAGCTATCGGCCATGTCACACAGCAACACTGCAACAAGTGGCACACTAATTCCATTCGGTCTTGACCTTGACTTTCAAGCATCCATTATACAACCACTTGCACGGAATGAACCGTCCAATAAAGACGGGCCTACGAATATTATGGATGATTTATGTGTGCTTGCTAATACAGGGACATAAATATGGTGAATCCTCTTTGCGGGCACCTGCTCAACATTCGGTGTGGTATGAATGAAGGATGTTAAGGAGATTATTCCCAGACAATGCATAAACTGTTGTATACTGAGTTCATGAAGATGTGTCTTAAAGGATATCTGAATAGTATTTGTCAAAAAAAAAGTCTATGCATACAAGCGTAGTGGGTATTCGATATTGAGCGGCTGGTGTATATTCGATACTATGTAAATCTAGAATAATTTAGAGATAATAAATGATTCCCCCCCACACACACACACACAAAGAAAGTGGTATTCATTTGCTGATGCTCATTCCACCATATGTAATTCCACCCCGAGAGTATCAACAGGACAGTTGATATGGTTACATTTTGATACGGTGATAACACAACTGGAAGATTCACAAAACCTTCAAAGTAGATGGAATCGTATTCGTTGTTATCCATATTCGTTTATATTCAATTCAATACAGAAGCTGTTGAAAATTGTTACCTGTGAATGTCTCGTGTACGCAGAGGGACCACCTGCCACAAAGAAAATAATAATTGATTTACTTTGAAGGGGTTAGGTTATAATATGTGTGATTCATGGAAAATCACTCCTGATAATTCTCACTGAACTTTCCACTTGAACATAACAAGCAGCACGATAGTGCATCGTGGTGCTTGTTATCCTTAAATGAAGAGTTGTATTGTTTCGGTAATATTGGTTAGGTAATGTACATTGGTTAGGTAATGTCATTTGACGAAATGCATTGTGACCATTCGGTCATCACTTTTTTCCTCTAAATGAAATAATACACACCTGAAAAGACATTATAATAACATACTTTCAATGTCAATATCAGGCCTCAAATGCGAATTTATGCAATGATGAGCGTTGTCAAAATGTCAGTTCAAATTGATCATATAGGTGTGTCTAGACGTAAAAAAAACTATTGTGCTCCGAGAAAAGCATCATAGAAGCCAGACAGACGTTCTTCTCGAGTTGGGGAATATTTTTTGGCAAATCAATGGCATTACGTGGAACAGAATACTAGTGTACATTCGGTTGCAAATGGTAATAAATTATTCCAACTATTCAGACATCGAAAATGCGGGTGTGTTTTGATGTGCTAACCTTGTATTGTGTTTTCAAAATGCGTTACAGTTACAGAAAACATGGGCTGATATGACTAAGGCAGAGGTAAGTTTTAGACATGCATCATTTCATATCAATATTATATCAAGATATTTTTCACAGAGCTACATTGTCTGAATTTCCAAGGACCCACATTACATTACAATAGATTGGATCCTATGATATATTATGTTTGTGGTGGTACCTGCCATTACATCACATGCTGACTACATGGTTCTGTCACAACACTTCCGGGAACTGTTATATCTACAGCACTTCAAGTAGACTAATGTATTGGCGCAACTTATGAGTTGTGATGCATATATGTATATCTATTGGCCAGCCTAGTATTAGATGAAATCAGGTTTTTTTATCATCCAAATACATAATGATGATTCTGCCTTGAAATGCACTAAACTAAACTAAAAACTAAGTTTGTGATTTCCAGTGTGTTTTCGTGGCTCATTGGTGACCATTCCAAATGTTCTTCAAGAGAAATTTTAATATAATATGATTTATAATGTAGTTCGACGAGTAGATAGGTTATCATGGTATAACTCTGGTATTCTACTTCAAAAAGTCAACCCACAATGCTATTTGGCCCTATCATGGTATTTCTGGATCCAGACATGATTTTTGTGCATTTCTTGATTTTTGACTGGTGCAATCCGTTGACTTGTGGATAAAATGAGTCAATAGTTCCATTTCTTGTGGATCTCAAAATTGCTCAGATTCCCGAAATCACATTTGAAACTGAAAATTGCACTGGGTAGTTTTCTGACTGCAATTTTTGGGGGAGAATGTGGAAAATCAGGTCAAAAAATGCCGTTCGACTTCCTGGTGAATTGTGCCATGACATACGAATACTCGTCACTGAACTACGGGCAAAACTTTTGTAAACAAGTTTCAAAATTTAATGAAGGTCTGTTCTTGTTCACCATCGCCAGTGATACTGAAATTAATACAGTATTGTATTGCATTATATATATTATCCCAGAAACCCATTTCTGATTACTCCTATATACTACTCCCGGAAATGACATATCCTGAGCCCCAGTGAACTCCATACTGCCCCCTGAGCAACACTAAATTGTATAATTTGCTATTAATGGAATTCGCTAAATGCGTTTTACGAGGTCACTTGGATTTACTCTCGGGATGAGACGGGGAAATTCTGACAAACAGAGCCGATGTACGATCGCACTTCGGAAAATGGATCTAGATTGTGATGTTCATATCCTGGGTGAACCTGGCATAATTTTTTTTATAATATAGACTGAAACTCACAGAAACAGACGGACTTCTAAACCGAAAGGAGTCCTATTGACACAGACAAATTTGTAAGTGATAATTAGAAATGAAAGGAGCACATTTACCGATAAATTTTGTTTCCATCAAAACATAACTGTTGTCTCTTAGATAGCAACGATCCTCCACATGTCGTTGTTTCGACTCTCAATTCCTGTCCCAACGGTGGCACGTTTTCATACTGTTAAGAAATCGAATGAGTTCTCATCGATCCATCGGCCCATTCTGTATCATAAATTATCAGTTCCGCACTAATCAATGATTGTGGATCGCGTCAAGGACCCCAAAACTAAATCAATACAATTAACCTGTAATCCTGAAGCAGTAAATAGTCACCAATATCGAGATCCTCTTCTGTTCTTCTGGTGACAATTTTGGAATTACAGGCATCTTAATAGGACTGCTCGTTGAATGTATTCGTCTTTCCCATTTCATAAATCCTGAGAATAAATTGACCCTGTGTGGTCATAATTTCGAGTGTAGTTGGTCGCTGAAAATATTGAATTGTTCAATAGAACGTAAGTTCCAATCCAATACCACCATCACAATTAGATTTTGATGATGGCAATAACGAATGTAAAATACAACATTTTAGAATAGAAACAAAGCTACGGTGGCTGATTCATGTCATAATGCGTTTCTCCCGAACAGTTTTCGTCACGAATTTAACTGTGACGACTGAAATTATTCAAATCACCACCAAAATTATTAAATCCGCGACCATGCAGAACGTTTTCGTTGCGGCGAAAATATTCTCGCAGCGAATTAAATACTTTTAGCTGCGGCAAAAACATTATCGTCGCGACCAAAATCATTTTCGCTGCAGCGATATCGTTTTCGTCAAGATTTAAATACTTATAGCCATGATCAAAACATTCTTGCTGCAGCGAAAATGATTATCGCCGCGGCGAGAATGGCCATACTTGTTAGAACGTTTTTCTTTCATCTCCTCAAAGAGAACAAATTATTTATTATTGCAATTATCGCCGCGACGAATATTCACAGTTAACTGCAATTATCGCCGCGGCGGTAACTATTCTAGCTGCAGCAGAAATGTATTGGTTGCGGCAACAACACTTTTCGCTGCTGCGAGAATGTTTTGTTCCCGACCGTGGCGAGAATGTTTTTGCTACTGCGAAAACGTTTTGGTCGCTACAAATAAATTCGCCACGCAAACTATTCAGGAAAAATGAGTTCTCATCGATCTATCGGCCCATTCTGTATCATAAATTATCAGTTCCGCACTATTCAATGATTGTGGATCGCGTCAAGGACCCCAAAACTAAATCAATACAATTAACCTGTAATCCTGAAGCAGTAAATAGTCACCAATATCGAGATTCTCTTCTGTTCTTCTGGTGACAATTTTGGAATTACAGGCATCTTAATAGGACTGCTCGTTGAATGTATTCGTCTTTCCCATTTTATAAATCCTGAGAATAATTTGACCCTGTGTGGTCATAATTTCGAGTGTTGTTGGTCGCTGAAAATATTGAATTGTTCAATAGAATGTAAGTTCCAATCCATTACCACCATCACAATTGAGCTACAGGATAAATCCTGAGAATAATTTGACCCTGTGTGGTCATAATTTCGAGTGTAGTTGGTCGCTGAAAATATTGAATTGTTCAATAGAATGTAAGTTCCAATCTATTACCACCATCACAATTAGATTTTAATGATGGCAATAACAAATGTAAAATACAACATTTTAGAATAGAAACAAAGCTACGGTGGCTGATTCATGTCATAATGCGTTTCTCCCAAACAGTTGAAAATTATTCAAATCGCGACCAAAATTATTAAGTTTTCGTTGCGGCGAAAATATTCTGGCAGCGAATTAAATACTTTTAGCTGCGGCTAAAACATTATCGTCGCGACCAAAATCATTTTCGCTGCAGCGATATTGTTTTCGTCAAGATTTAAATACTTATAGCCAAGATCAAAACATTCTTGCTGCCGCGAAAATGATTATCGCCGCGGCGAGAATGGCCATACTTGTTGGAACGTTTTTCTTTCGTCTCCTCAAAGAGAACAAATTATTTATTATTGCAATTATCGCCGCGACGAATATTCACAGTTAACTGCAATTATCGCCGCGGCGGTAACTATTCTAGCTGCAGCAGAAATGTATTGGTTGCGGCAACAACACTTTTTGCTGCGGCGAGAATGTTTTGTTCGCGGCGAGAATGTTTTGGTCGTGGCGAGAATGTTTTTGCTACTGTGAAAACGTTTTGGTCGCTACAATTGAATTCGCCACACAAACTATACAGGAAAAAACGCATTATGGCATGAATCAGCCAGCATACAAAGCCGACCAAATCGTTTATGGTCACTGACGTTTATGGTTACACACTGACGTCATCAAGGGCAGATAGTGTGTGGAATATAGTTTTTCCACTTGACACCTGATGTAAATCACAATGTCTCGCACCCCCCCCCCCCCCCACCCAAAAATAAAATTGTCAATGAAATAAAACGTTCGGACAAAATTTCTTTTTTTCAAAATTCACTGAAACAGTTTTCCGTGGTTCAGGTTTGTCACCTAAATCTTCTTACCCTACACCACCGAATCATCCAATTTCTGTCTAAAATTGCATGAAATCAAGTGAAATATGTGATTCACCCAAGAGCTTCAAACAAGAAAAACTCCATTTATATGAATTAATTTATCATTGACCAAATATGCTGAAAACAGAGTCAAGACATTGGAAAATTCTTACATTAAAATTAAAGATGAACTATTTGCTTAATATCGCCATCCATTTTATTTGTCATTGGCCAAATATGCTGAAATTGTCAGAGTTCAGAATTATACAAATGTACAAAATTCAGATGAAATAGTACAATCAGCATTGTCGTAGATTCTATGCTCTTTACCAATGAATCAGTTGATTCCTCTCACAATGATCTTTTAATCATGATATCACGATAGAAATATATTGAAAGTTTCATCCAAAATATTCAACTGAAATCCCCATTCCTTCAACATTGGCTGAATGATCTGAAAACTTCAAAGTCCAGAGCCACCGAAAATTAACAGTTCATTGAAAGTGAAAAAAGAAAAGAATTTCACCCTACATCATTCATTATCATGTTTACTTCGTCAACAACGTCTATTCAGTTCCAATTTTACAGAAGAAATACACAAACAAATCTCAAATAAAACTTTAATTGAATCCCCATTCATTCATCATTGACCAAACGTCGTGACAACCGTTCTGTCTAAAATTGCATGAAATCAAGTGAAATATGTGATTCACCCAAGAGCTTCAAACAAGAAACAAGAGCTTTTCATAAGACTATGTGGTGTCCACAACGATGGATTCCAAAGTCCATCAAAACACATCAAAATTGGAAATGATACATTAAAAAAACCTACATGAATCATTGTCATGTTTATCTCATGAAAAATGTCTGGCACAAAAGAAACCCAGGAAAACCCTCCACCAAAAACTTCAACCATAAACTTTAATCAAAACGACACCGACTAAGGACATTTGGATCCTTTAGTCTCGCCCAACCCTCCGGTGGCGAGACAACAACTGCCCAACAACCTTTGAAATATAAATCAGAAATCCGAAATAAACCCTCATGGAATGGATGTATGTACCTATTCATAGTACCTATTCACAAGCCGAAAGGCTACTGAGTTGAATCATATTCAGAATAGGTATATCACATGGATTTTTATTTGTTCAGAATATGTGGTGTCCACAACAATCAAATTCAGGGCGCTCATTGATTTTATTTCTCATCAGTTTACTATTGACTATATAAATAGGTGTACGGTATTATACTGATCATTTGACCATGATGGTCTAATGCCGTAATTACCATTATGTTTAAAATAGATTATAGCACAATGGGTGTCTCGTGTAGGTGATAAGCAATTGTTGGCCCTAATCTTAAGCAGGATTAATGTAAGTAACAATCTATTACCACCAATAGTCAGATTTTGATGATACCAAAAACAAACGTAAAATAGAACATTTTGGAATAAAAACAAAGCATTAGCAGCATTGTCGTAGTGACATGCACGTAGGTACGTTAAGGATACAGCTGCCACCGGCTATCCGGCGTAGTGATCAACACACACAATTGACTTGAAGCTCTTGCAATTTCGGTTCACAACAAGGCACAATTTGCATATATCTTAAATAGAAGGAATGATAATAATACGTGTTTCAGTTTTTTCATCCATAATAATCGAACTCCAGGCATCCCCTGTAGGTATTCCAATTTATCTAGTTATTGGCGGTGTCATGAAGCAAATAAGCAACAAGTGGACAATAAGTGAATCTGCTTGACCTTGACTTCGCAAGAACCTGTTTTGTGACCACTTGTATGGAATGGCTCATCTACAATTGTCCAGGTTATGAATATTATGGATGATCTATGTGTTTGCTGATGCAAGAGCACGAATTAACACTTCCTCCTTCAAGCACCTGTCCAACTTTCAGTGTGGTATGAATAAAGGATGTTGAGGGGATTGATTGTTCCCAGACAAAGCATAAACTGATGTATAGATGTGTCTTCTAGGATATCTGTAATAGTATTTACAATCAAAAATAAATAATGCACACAAGACATATTTGTTATTATGTATGGAGCTGCGCTGAGGTCAATTCGAATATGGAAATCTAGAATAGTATGTATAGGATAAATGAATGTGCAAATGTTACACATTGAAGTAACATGGTGAAAATGATAGTGGGCCATAAAAGTTATGGTCATAGTTTCTCCGCTCACACAACACTACATAGTCAGTGGCACCCATTTGCTGATGTATCTTCTATGATGTATTGAACACTCGGATGATCAACATGACAGCTGACTGCAGTGGTGCAATTTCGATATGGTCATAAACCAGATGAAACATTTACCAGTAGTCAAGCTCACATTCGCTCATGTTATATTCGATATTTCAATCCAATACAGAAGCTGTTGAAAACTGTGACCTGTGAATGCATCGGTACAAGCAGAAGGAGCACCTGTCATTTAGACAAATATACTTTCAAAGTATCACACCAAAAATCAATACTATACATTACTATACGATACAATACCAGTTGTATTTTGCCACTTCACGGGTCAAATGATAACACGTATGATTCATGGAAACATCACCCATGATATTTTTCGCTGAATTTTCCAATTAAATATGACAATTAAAATATGAATTAAATATGAGAATGATGAAAAAGAAATGATCGTGCTGCTTATTGCGTTATTGCGTCAGTTCAACGTGATAGTAGGGTAGGGTCTTCGCGTAATAATATTGCTGTCCTAGACACGACGTCATAGAAGCCAGACACACATTCTAGTCAAGTAATGGGGTTAAGTATAGGAATAATGTAAATGACATTATGTGGCATACAATGCTAATATACCCGAGGGACTGTTGCTATGATATTCCAGGACATAATTTCAGCACCTGAAACACATTTGAAACAAATCGCTCGGTACCTGTCGTACCTTGGTTGTGGATACAACAAATTTTATGTACATGGTTGTGGATACAACAAATTTTATGTACATGGTTGTGGATACAACAAATTCTATGTACAATGGGTGTTATTGTTTCATATGAATACCAGTATCAAGAAGGCTCATTGATAAAATTATTATATAATAATGATAAAAGATTCTAGGTGTCAGGAGTCTTAATTACAATCGCACCATATGCTTTAAACGCTTTCAGTACCAACAAATCTCCATGCTATTTAGTGATGGTCTATGGCGGTGATTCCGCAGTAATTTTATTAACCATCCCCTGTAACACTAAATTGTCACAAACGTCAGGTTTCCCTTTTGCTCTTGGTGACATTTTAAGGACACCACTGACATGTTAATGGTTCATTTTATTGAATTTGTTCGACTTTTGCAACCATATATTTCTATTCTATTCTATTGTCTGAGTATTTTCTGTGAATCTGTATTGATTCAGGAAGTCTGTTGAATTATATTGCAATCCATGGGCGATCGGAGAATAATTTGACCCTGTGAGGTTATTGTCGAGTGCAGCTGGTCCATGAAGTTTATTGTGTTTAGTTGAATCGGCCATTACCGGATCCTTCAGATTTGGTCTCAAACCAAATTATCAAATGTTGATTGGAAAAAAAAACTCAATTATTCTATAGGACCGAAATTCTGTAGGAATACTGTAGCTATTCGCGATTCTGTAGGACCGAAGAGTTATAGTTCAAGGTTGTGTGTTTGAAAAACCGAGGAGTTGACCATATAATTAATTTCAAAGCACTCATGTCAAACACTCACTCAGGTTTTAGTTTAAGGTACCAAGAAATTCAACACTGTTTTTAAGCTCCATCAGATGGCATGATCATGCAAATTTCGTGTATGGGGCAATACATTGTATGTACAACCATAACGGGCAGTCAAATGTCGAACTCCCGGCATTCCCTGACGGTATTCAATATATCTAGTTATTGGCTACACCATGTAGCAACAATGCAACAACTGGTATGATAATTGCATTTGGTCTTGACCTTGACTCTCAAGCATCTGTTTTTACGACCTCTTCCACCCATAAATACCCGGCTTATGAATATCAGGAATGATTTATTATTTTAGCTTGCCCCCGCATGACAAATCCTCTAACAAGCACCTACTCAACTTACGGCGTGGTATGAATGAAGGATGTTCAGAAGAGTTACAATTCCCGGACAATGGATGTACTGTTGTATGCTCACGACTTTTCCCACATTTTCCGCAGAACCTAAGAGGTTGATAATCGCAATGTATCATGGTTATTTGGCAGTAAGCTAAAGTGAATATGCAGGTTAATCAGGGAAGGGTAAATGAATGAAATACGCAATGAAATAAAGAGTGAGCCATGAATATTATAGTGAGAATATCGCTGGTCATACAATAATATCCATATAGCAGAAGTAATTCATTTGCTAATGCACAACCATGCTGTTTGTTATTGACACCCATAGTGTATAAACAAGAATCTTGTTACAGGACATGTGTTAAACATAGGCCCAAGGGACCTGTAGCTTACCGGCTAGCCAATAAGTGATCGGACCGATCGTCCGGTGACTACAAGGTCACAAGCATGTTCAGCACAATCATTTCCTATATGTCCAAATTTGATTCTTAAGCTATAAAGTTGACAACAAGTGAGGTATGCGCCATTTTGTGCTCTGACCTTGAAATGAGATCTAAGATCATAGCAAGATATTAGCCATTTTGTGCTCTGACCTTGAAAATGAGGTTAAATGTCAAATTCAAGGTCATCAGAATATTCGGCATAAAGCAATTTATATATGTCCACAATTGATTCCTAAGCTGTAAAGTCGATAATAAGCGAGATATTGGCCATTCTGTGCTTTGACCTTAAAAATGAGGTCAAAGGTCATATTCGAGGTCACAAGAATATTCAGCATATATCATTTCTTATATGTCCACAATTGATTCCCAAACTGTAAAGTAAATAATAAGCGAGATATTAGCCATTTTGTGCTCTGACCTTGAAAATGAGATGAAAGGTCAAATTCAAGTTCATCAGAATATTCGGCATATATCATTTCCTATATGTCCACAATTGATTCCAAGTCTCTAATCTCAATATTAAGTGAGATATCAGGAAAATTGTGACCCATTATAAAGCATAGGAGAATTTAACATGAGAAAGTCCCATTTGGGCCGTAGAAAACATCAAACGTAGACCGGCGATTCAAGAGCATCGAAACCTATACACATTATAGTGATATATGAGTGGAACATTTTGAAACTAAAATCTCAAAGCTGATCAGACAGTTTTTGAGAAAATAATTTTTGAAGTTGAAAACATGCAAAAACAGCCATTTTCGGCATAAAAATGGCCGCCAAAACTGCATGAACGATTCAATAAAAAATTGAAAAGTACGTCTGGGGGTATTGACCCAACACACATTAACACAAATTTATGGCCAAATTCATCAGCCCGAAAAAAACATAAAAAATGTTAACAGATGATGCGGTGGACGACGACGACGACGACGACGGACGACGGACGAAAAACCATGACAATAGCTTATCGGCCCATATGGGTCGGCAAGCTAAAAACGGAGATATGAGTATCAACCTATTACTTCCAATAGGGCCTGATTTTGATGATATCAATAAGATATCTGAAATAAAACATTTTTGGAATAAAACCAAAGACCTACCAATTATTTACAGCCGAAGCCACACTGGCGTCATATATGAAATTTCGATTTAGGTTCAATATACTTGAATATAATAAAAAATCTGTTGCTGCTGTCTTTCGTCAATAAAAACGTCATGAATTAGCTATGATTAATTCGTAAAGGGAGCGGGTACACCTGACTTTTTGGACAACATTCAAATGAATAGCATGCCATTCTTGAAACAGTAGACAAAACCTGTCACTTTGAAGGGCTTTGGTTTTTCATAAAGAAACAAATCCGACAACCATCTCTTCCACTCCTTGTGACATTTGGCGATATTAGAGACATTTCAGTGGTTAATTTTAGTAAATCTATTCGACCTCAGCCATAGATTCATGTTCCATGTCTGAGTCTTGTCTGCGAAAACTTCCATGGAGTTGAAATTCAATTGAACTACATTACAATCCATGGGCGATCAGATGATAATCTGATCCTGTGAAGTCTCTTTGTCGAGTGCAACCGATTAAAAAAAAGGTTCAACCATTTATTGAGTCGATTCGATAAATACAGGCATTCAGAATTGGTATCACAGCAAATTATCACACCTGGAATGCTACATGTTCCATAAGACGGTGAGTTGAACCTGCCGTTGGCATTTAGGGCACTCAGTAAAGAGAGGATGAGTACCAAGGTGTAGACCCTTTCTTGTCGTTATTCCAATTCATCTAATTATCGTCCATGTCATACAGCAATAACTGCAACAAGCATTGCCATAGTTGCATCTAGTGTTGACCTTGGCGTCCATGCACTTGTTTTACCACTTTTCGAAATGACTCACCCATAAATGCCCAGATTATGAATATTACGAATGATTTATGTGTGTTTGCTACTACATGAAAACAAATATGGCGAATCATCCTTGCAAGCACCTGCTCCACGTTCGATGTTTTATGAATGAAGAATGTTGAGGAAATTGATTGTTCTCGGACAATACATATAGTGTTGCATGCTGAGTATGAGACGTAGTTTAGTATTTGTCGAAACACGATTTATAACACAGAGCATACTGGTTATTTCATATCGAGCTGCTGAAGACTATTCGATAATATGCAAACCTAGAATAACTTGGAAATGATGAATGAATGTCCGAATATTCATTCTTCATCATGATAGCAAGCAAATCAGGCAAATTTATACGGTGATCGTTTTCTCTGCTCACACTATATCACTCAAATAGCGAGTGGCGTTAATTTGTTAAAGGCCTAGTAGCATGCCGATGAAAGTGCTTCTCATTCAGTCTATTAGGAATCGTTTTCAATAAATTCGAACGAATTTTACAAATACAATCAATGAGTTTCGAGATATTGAATCAAATAGGCACTCCTTCCGTAAATTACCGAAGATTTTGATCCTGATTTTAGAGTGGGTCACGTGGTTGGTGACGTCAGTTGAGGCAGACCTGAAAGTACAAGTAGCCAGCAAGGTCAACTGCATCATAGATCCTCCGGGATCTATGACTGCATGTCGCATAATATTCATTTCCCCGGTGTATGCTTGACAATTGAAGTGAACGGGTGAGATGACGGAAAAACGGCATTTCTTGTATTGAAATTTAGAATCAGTACTACTTATTCACCCAGAACGGAGGTTTGTTGAACTGCAAGAGGTCCAGTATTTGCTGGTTTTAGCGTGTTTTCTGTTGAATCTCATGCATTTTGGAGAGATTTTCCATCTGTGAGCTGGCCAACAAATTACGTATTTAACGTTTTTGGCGAGCCATCAAGGCAAGTTCTGCCTCAACTGACGTCACGATTACGGAAACTG
This sequence comes from Terebella lapidaria, assembly GCA_949152475.1. NCBI lineage: Eukaryota > Metazoa > Annelida > Polychaeta > Terebellida > Terebellidae > Terebella > Terebella lapidaria. The sequence continues at coordinate 53,833,883 of OX424556.1, forward strand.
CCGAATCTAGTTTTTTCATCGGTATGAGAAGGCGATTGCAATACTGGCTCAATATACTCGATTAAATGTCGCTGTTATTGGTTACCAATTGACGCGAACAACTTTTTTTATCATTTAAATTCCACGATGTCTTTTTGTAATACTGGCTCCATATACTCGATTAAATGTCGCTGTTATTGGTTACCAATTGACGCGAACAACTTTTTTTATCATTTAAATTCCACAATGTCTTCATTGTGAACAGGAATAAACCATATAATAGTACCTTGCTACTATGACTTTAATGAACATGTACTATTGACACCACGAGTGTATCAACAGGTTAACAGCTGATTGAAATGATTATATTTATGTTATTAACATAGAGGAATCGTTTACACATGACACATTGGTCAAGAAAATTCGATACAGAAAAAATGCTGCAAGTCAGAAACGTTCACTGTTCGTGTTTTTTATGGAGAAGAATTAAAACCAAAAAAATGTAACAGCACGTCTACAAACGACGAACGAATGATGAACGCTAGGCATCCCTTTTTGGTATTCCATTCAATCTAGTTATTGGTAATGTATTACAAAAATGTATCAATTTGTCATAGTTGGTACAATAATTGCATTTGGTTTTGACCTTGACTGTCAAGCACCTGTTTATGACCACTTGTACGGGAAACTCATCCATATATGCCTGGCTCATGAATATGACGAATGATTTGTGTGTGAGCAAATGTGACAAATCCTCTTAACAAGCACCTGCTCATCATTCGGGGTGGTATGAATGGAGGATTCTGAAAAGTTTCACAGTTCTCGGACAATGGATATACTGTTTTATAATGAGTATTTGAAGGCGTGCTTGAAAAGCTAGGTAAACCATCCGCATTTGTCGGGAATGAAGAGGATTATCATCACCAAAAAAGCTGTTGCTGAAAGCTGTTGCTGGTACGTTTCGTTCATGCAGAGGGAACGCCCGCCATTTGGACAAAATTAAATTTAATTACATACCATTTTCGAAAAAAATAAACAAACCAGCAATATATTAAGGGCTTTAATAAAAACATGAAATTATTCACATGGATACAAGCGTGATAACCATCCCTGAACTTTGAAGTAGGAGCACTACAAGCACTATGGTGTGTTTTGTATTGGCTCGGTTATGTCATTTCGGACAAATTTCAATAATTCAGTCATCAATTGAGCCTAACAGCAAAGTGATACAAAATGGACTTTACAACGTCAAATTAGACAATTACTGTAGTTCAATAGCCTACTTCCATGCATTTATATCATGGCTTTTAAGGCCCCAACTTAGACCATGATAGAGGAAATTCAGACGAAAAGATTGTGATGTTCGTCGCTAAATTTGCACCAGATTAAAAATGTTAGTTGTATCTATGACTTCCTGTGAAAATGTTGTTTTCTGAGACACGATGTCGTAGAAGTCAGACAGACATTTTACTCAATCACTCGCGTTAAGTATATGAATAGTGTATGTCAAAACAATGTAATGAAGCTACGTGATATCGAATACCAATGTTCACAAGAAATTGATGCAAGCGCTTCCCAGATATAAAACTAAGCAAATAAAACACATTCAAACAAATCGTAAGTACCTGTTGTTGTGGACAGTCCACATTATCTAGACAATTGACGGTTTTGTTCATATGGGAGATTCGTATTTTGTTCGTATCGGGCTTTGCCTCATAGTCAGGGGGAAATTTCACACAGGGTGGAAACGTAGTACAGACTTTTTCTGTCGATTGATTTGGCTTCATAATGGTCTAAGACAACCTTTTTCAGAGGGTGTGTAAAATTTTCTCCTGGGCTAACTTTTTTTATGGCCTTTTTCAAAATGGCCGACATCGGAAATTTGGTATTTTAGGAAAAAATCAAAATTATCCTCCTGGCATGATGCTTTCCGTCTAATAAGGTGAAATTTAGTTATATGGAGATATATTCTTCATAACAATACTAATAATACCGATTCAAACGCCCCGAAAATGGAAAAAAATCCAAGATGGCTACCAAATTCTCGCCATTTTTACACAAATGCTCATAACTTCCTGCCAAATTGAGATAGGACGCCAGTTGTGGTGTCTCACCCTGTGTTTTGGGGTAAGAGGATTTCAAATATATAACCAGTTTTGTGATTGGATGGTTTTTAGCTGCTCAGAATCCAAGATGGTTGCCAAATTTTAGCTCGATTTCGCAAATAAGCACCAATAACGTCATATATATCAAGATAACACGCCAACTCTGGTGGCCAGTCCTGGGCTTTGGGGTATGAGTGTGCTACTCGAAGAAATACTCTTGTGTGTAGATGGTGACTGGCCAATTTAAAGGTGTTCAAAGGCGAAAATACCTATTAATTAATGTGATACATGTAAACGAATCCGTCTAATAGCACTCACTCGCACAAAATCAACAGAATCAACCATTATCAGACAGAGAAAAAATATTTCTGAGCCAACTCTTCGGGAAGATGTGTTGGTGATATAGCACGGGCATTGATGCCAACTTGGTCATTGTCAAATCTAACACACTTATTGTGGTTGGTGTAGAGGTTTGGAACCTTCGATGATCTTCAAGACCGTTCCCATGACGCCACTCACCAGACCATCCTCTACATTGAGATTGCTTATCTAATCACCATGGAGCCCTCATAGAGTGTAATTTCAGCAGAAAGTTTGCATTCAATGGGTTCAGGTGTTGTATTCTTCTTCAAGCCAGATCTATTCTCGATAACATCCACAGCTACAATCGTCGATTTCTTTCATCTTTACATTGTGTGCAGCAGCAACTGTTTGGAAACGAAACACATGCAGTTCATCTGCTGGGGGGGGGGTGTCTGTGATCCTTAAGCGTCTCTTAATTTTTCGAACTCTATGATTCAACATCTCCGCAAGCGATTTGTCACTTTTTTGTCCCATTATATCGGTCAAAGTGATAACCTCGAAGTCGTCCCAAAGCTGGATCTTAGTATTTGTCCTCGTACATGCGGCAGTGGATAAAATCACTGACTGACAGAATCATGAAGAACTCGATGCACCACTAGCGAGTATGAATGAAGACTTTCCCCTGCATATACTCTGATTTTTCTAACTCGTTTACACTGTTTTTCTCTAATAACTTTACTATGCTACATGTTATCTTTCTATAACTCCGCATACTTCACTCAGGAGTCAAACGGCAATTTTCTACCAAATTTCAGACTTCTATCGGAAAAATTGAAGAATTTGGCAATCTACCCCAATGTTAAATTTTAGGTGAAAACGGGATCTTGAGAATATGAGCATTTTCGAGGATTTAGTCTTGTTTATATCGACTAGGATTCGAAGTATTCTTGTAATTTGGGACGGGAAGACACATTGGGGTGTATTCTACACAAGCATGTTGATTTTGAAAGATTGCACCACTACAAAACCGAGCAAATGCACGAAATTGTGTGCGGACCCAGAAAATACATGACATGGCTAAATTTAACATTGAGGTAGATTGCCAACTTTTCCAATGTTCACGGTAGAAGTCTGAAATTTGGTGCATAATTGCCGTTTGACTCCCAAGTGAAGTATGCCAAATTATAGAATGATACCATTTAGCATCGCAAAAATATCAGAGAAAAACAGTGTAAACGAGTTAGAAAAATCAGAGTATAGTGTTCATGCACTGTATGAGACTTTTAGCCTGGTTCTGTGGGATTCTCAAGATGATGTGCTCTACTGACAACTGAGCCCATCTTGGTGTTGGAGCTCCGAGGCAGGTCACTCACTCTGGCAGGTCTTCCAGACTGGTGTCCTCGAGGTCAGCGTCATCCAGGTTGGCTTTTGTTTCCACTTTCTGGGGCAGTGTGTGCCAAGGCATCTTCTGCAAGATGATTTTCTTGGATCTCCTCATGGCCACTTCAACCTCTCTGATATTATTTCCAAATAGCGCTTGCTTTTCTCTGATTATGTTGCTGATGTTTGTCCTTTTGCCATAGTAGGAAATACTCCCACTCATTCAAATCCATTTCAAAATGTGGAAGATAAAGAACCATGGGATTCTGATGTTTCTCACTGTCACTACAGATGTGCAACCGTTACTGGACGATCTCCGTCTTGAGATCCATCCATTATTCCGAGCCAATTTCACTGAAGCATATGGAACATTGGACTGGTTGTCGTTGTTATGGGTAGAATTTTCCTCGGATGGTTAATAATCTCTACCTGGTTTACTACCAACCTTGCAGAGGGATACAATTTCAACCAGACAGGTCTTTGAAAATATCTACAGGAGGGCGTACGTGGTACCTGTCTAGTACAGATGTAGCCCGCACGTCTTCACTGCCTGGATCTCAGTGGCCCAGCAGTAAGAATGGAAGTGTCATCTGGTACTTGTCGGATCTGCAAGTATCCAAACAACATCCCGACTACAGTTTTTGAGAGGTGTGCCTGTGGCCTTGTAAATAGCCTCCGTGACACTCATCTCCCTGTTGGTTAGGTATGTTTTGCGGAGTCTTTGTAGCTTATCGTTACTATTTTCGTGGAAGCTATAATGTTCCAGCTTGTTATTCAGCAGCGTTATTTCACTCATCTGGGGGCAGTGTCTGCTGAGACGGCACATAAAGGTTTGACAAAATGGTGGACGGGATAACCTGAACCTGTAGGTCCTGTTACCTTTCTTGCATGACCTTGTATAATTCTTGCAATGAGGCTGAACAATATTTATAATGTCCTGTAACTTGCTGTATCTCGTCTGATCTACGTCTTGTGTTAATATATTCGTAAATAGCGTCAACAACTTTTTCAGCAAACTCCATGTCCAGCTTGGGAGGATTTTCCACCCAGAAAAGGCAGTGAATGTAAGTATCAATGTGGGGCCAATCTTTTTGTAGAAACTCAATTCAAACAAAGTAGTCATAGACTTTGCCAATTTGATTTGATGGTGAAGTGATCACCAATTTCATGGAGCTTTTTTACTCTCTTATCAAACATTCTGGTAGCTGTATATTGTTTTTATATGCCTAATATAATTTACTTGGTATTGATATGCCTAATATAATATACTTGGGATTGATTGCTCGGGAAAAAAAATATGCCTGGTAGTGGTACTGTTTGTTTCGTAGTGCGTTTGCATGTATTTCATTAATTAGTCGTTATCTTGACTTTTGGACAGTTGAGCAGCTTTAAACTGGCCAATCACCATCTACACACAAAAGTATTTCTCCAGGTAGCACCCTCATACCCCAAATCCCAGGACTGGCCACCAGAATTGGCTTCTTATTTTGAATATGTGACGGTTATTGGTGTTTATTTGCGAATTCGAGCTATAATTTGGCAGCCATCTTGGATTCTGAGCAGCCAAAAATCATCTAATCACAAAACTGGTTATTTATACACCAAAATTGGCTTCCTATCTCAATTTGGCAGGAAGTAATGAGTATTTGTATAAAAACGGCAAGAATTTGGCAGCCATCTTGGATTTTTGTTCATGCTTGGGGGTCTGAATTGGTATTATTAGTATTGTTATGAAGAATATATTTCCGTATAACTAAATTGTACCATATTAGACCGAAAACATCATGTCAGGAGGATAATTTTGATTTTTTACCAAATTGTCGGTGGCAGCCATTTTGAAAAAGGCCATAAAAAAGTTAGCCCAGGAGAAAATTTTGCACACCCTCTGAGAAAGGTTGTCTTAGACCATTATGAAGCCAAATCAATCGACAGAAAAAGTCTGTACTACGTTTCCACCCTGTGTGCTATTATGCTCAATATTCCTCCTGACTATCAGTTCTTGGTAATATTTAAAAGGGTATAAAACGTCCTAATGGCTCTAATCGATTCTATTTGATTCAAGTCGATGTCAATGTATTGAATACGAGCCATTCAATTTCTATGGATTCGAAAAATGGATTAATTTAAACTGCAATCCATGGGGTGGTTGAAGAAAAAATTGCTATTGTTAGGTCACTGTCAAGTTCATTAGATCGATGAAGTTTATAAAGTTGAATCGGCCAGTGCCGGCTAATTCAGATTTGATTTCATGCCAAATTATCGACGCTAAAAGTAACGATGAAGGTTCGCTTGAAATTGAAAACCGCAGTTCTGGAGGACAGAAATGTGCAGTTCAAAGTTGTGTTCCAAGAAATTCATTTGGTAAACATATGAGAATCAAATTGAGGCTCTCAGTAATCATCCTGATTGGCAGTTCAAACATATAGGGTGGATGTGTTCGTATCTCTCTGCTGATTTAATAAACTGTGTTGCTCAGCACTAACATGAAACACAAGTAGAGTTTTATTCACTTCATGTATATACAGACATATAATATTTTAAACAAAGGTATCAGCGTTGTAGAGTCGTGCATTTAAAATCAGAGGGTTACTGTTACAAGCGACATATGGTACCGTTGAAGGTCAAGAAATTATTTGAAGAAATATATTATCGAAGAAGTTTCTTGGAATTTCGTTGACTAAGTTATTCCTAATATTGAAAAATTTATAACAAACATTCATTTCTATAGGTAATAGTTCAGTGTACATTGAATTCATCGCTTAAATTCATGATCTTTTTCACCCGGATCCCAAAATTAAATTTTTCTGTTTTTTTGGCAAGAGATATGGGTATACAATGTATGCTCATCAAAAATTACATACATTCCAAGCATTCCTTGTAAATATTGCACGTGTAATTGGCCATGTCTTACACCAGATGACTTTCAATAACATGCTTTAAGACCACTTATACGGAATGACTGATCCATGAATATCCAGTTTAAGAATATTGCGGATGAATGCGAAGCAGTGTTTGCTAAACCAGGGAGAGGAAACCTCCTTGTTTGACAGTGTGGTAAGAATGAAGGATAATGAGAAGATTTTCAGTTCCTGGACAATGCACTCAATTGTATGCTGAGAACATGAAGATATTTGAACTAATTTTGTCGAAACACCATAATGGCTATTTTATAAGCCATAATGGATATTTTATAATAGGCTGCTGAAGTGAATTCGATAATATGGAATATGGAATATTCCGAAAAGGATACAGGAATATAAAAATATTTATCATTGAAAATAAGCCAAGAAAGCCACAGTGACCATATTCATAGATACCCAACATAGCAAAAGCAAACGTGTTTGCTAAAGTACCTGATATATGATGTATGAACAACCGATACCAACAGGACATTTACTGACTGACTATATTTCACATCTTAATAACATTGCTGAAATATTCAGAAATTGGTCAGGGTGGATGAATGGCTTCATATCCATCTATAAACCCCGATAATGCAAAACATAAGCAGTTGTTGTTATATCTCGTCAATAAGAACATACTTTGAATGTTCCATTTATAAAAAGGGGACACCTGCCATTTGAACGCACGAAAATAATAGCATTTCATTTTCAAAGCAGAAGACAAAATCAGACACTATAATGGTTGTCATTTCATAAAGCCAATGCATTATTTATGGAAACGTTTAGTTTGATAATTCTGGCTCAAATTTACAATGAAGCCTCGACCATGTTGGATAGCCCCTGTTCCTCGGGGGTTTTCTATTTCCTCACCTCGATACATGCAACAATCGCGTTGTTCGTTGCTCAAATGCTCACTATCAAGCTCGAACTTTGTCAGAATATCGGTTCAGGTTGATGATGATCATATGCTGTCAACGCTTTCAGTTCATAGATGAATTTTCAGTGCTGCTCAGTTATGGTGGTCTGTGGCAGTGACCCATACAGTCATTTCAATTTAAAGCCTGAGACAATTATCGGGTTTCCCGTCTGCTCTTGGTGACATTTAAATATATTACAGACATCTTAATGGTTCATTCCAGTGAATCTATTAGACTTTTACAACCATATATTTCTATTTTATGTCCGTGTATTGTCTGTGAAGCTAATGTTCATTGATTCAGAGAGTCAGTTGAATTATATTGCAAACCATGTACGATCGGGAGAATAATTTGACCCTCCTAGGGCACTGTCGAGAGTAGTAGATCGATAAGGTGATCATGTAGCTTTATGTAGGCCACGGCTATGTGCTTGAAAAACCGACATATTGACCCCAAAAAGCAATTTCATGACACTTATTTATCTCACTTCTTACCAGTGCACTACTCTGTGAACGTTGGAAGCATTCGTTATCGTCACCAAAATTTGTATAGACGTTATTTATGTGTGAAATAATACACTGTTACTGAGGCCATATACACGATATCATGCCGAGCGTCAGCGAGGCGTGATGATCGTGTATATCGCCGAGGGGTGATAGTGTATAATTTGTCATGTATGTCATACATACATATATAATTTGAGTAAAACCTATTGTTTTTATTACCAAAAACGACCAGAACCTCCCCAAATAATGTGGAATGGTCCTCATATCGCCCCTAGAGCGGTATATGAAAAAAGGACTTGCCCGTCGCGCTTCACTTCAGCAAGGCCTGTACATGTGAGACATACGTCTGCTCCACACGTAAGAGCAATACATAACCTAGACTAGGTGACGTCAGTGTTACCTGGTATCGACACCATTTTTATGTTCTATATCATAGCTATGATAAAGGAATGAACTTCATTTGATGGCACAACGCCTGGTAATGCCATATAAGGCTATAAACGTTAAATTTGTCGGGCGCCTTCTACGTGCAAATGATAGATTGAATATATCTAGACTGATTATTGATTTGGTCATTCCAGTCATACATCCGTATCATTGAATGTTATACTTATATCCCCAACCTTCCTGTTTGGTCGTTGCTTTGACACCTATCGTCTAATGGATATGGGTTCAGTATGAACACCACAAACATATTGCAACACGGTATCTATATAATTCTGCCTCGACACGCAGTGTGTGCCGTCAACCGAATTAACCTTCGGCAATGATGTCAATGACTCAAGCAAACAAATACGTGTTGTTTTTTGGCATACACAGTTTGTACACTTGTAGTTGTTATTGACTGGTTCCACGCATGAAGGCGCAATATCGCCTCATGGGATTTTTCATATAACACACTCTCTCTAGGTATGTACGCGACTGACAATCAACTTCTTTTGCCCAGTGTATTTTCAATGCGGGTGGTTTTATAACATGCTATTTTGATCATCAAATTACCACCAAGTGTTGAGGTAAACCCTGAAACAGGCATGATAAGTAATATCTAGGCCTAACGGCCCAAGTACCGTACCCTGCTCCTTAATACTACTCGTCCACTGAAAACATACCATTTAATCCGTCTCGCACCTTTTTAATCCCTATTGAATATAGAGGAAGGCGCAGGATATGATACTTGACCATAGTCATGAAACTATAAGTTACATTTGATTGGCGGTGTATAACGTTCAGGATCTGTATGATTATTGATTAGGTCTTCAATCTGGTCATTTCAGTGATTGTTAAAACGTACATCATTTGAATGATAAACCTACTAAACCATGAGCATTGTATTGTCAGTTTCTCCGCTAACACACAATCTGTCATATATCAAATACAACCCAAAAGTTGCTAATATATCTTGTTTACAACCGAGATGACCAACATCAAACTTGACAGATGATAACAATAAGACAGTACGTCAGCTGATTTGATATGTATGACACAGCTGAAACGTGGTAATACATTTCACACTAAGTCAGGGTGGATTAGCTCAGTTGGTCAGTATTCTTCACAGTATAAATCCACTTCATGTCAAAGTATTGGGTGTGAAGCTATTTAATGTTCATGGATTCGAAAAATCGACTAATTTAAACTGCAATCTATGGGCGATTAAAGAAAACTTCGACATGGCGAGGTCATTATCAAGTGCATAAGGTCGACGAAGTTTGAATTGGCCAGTTGAATAGGCCAGTGCAGGTAAGCATTCATGCCAAATTATCAACTCTAGAATCAACGATAAAGGCCCATTTGGAATTGAAAGCCGCAGTTCTGGAGGACAGAAATGTGCAGTTCAAGATAGTCTTCCAAAACCGATTCTCCGACTTTTCTGCCAATGTCGGGGTTATGCTATGGTCACATGTCATACCCGGAGGATTCCCAACGTATCTACGGCAAAAAATCGAAAACTCCGGGAACTGACAGAAATCTCCGTGGACATTCCGCCCTGACTCCCGCCTGTGTCGGGAGTTATCGGGAGCTGCCGGGGAACTCCGGGAATTTTTTTTGTGCTCCGGAAAAAGTTGGACATGTTCAAACATGTCTGCCCAAATGCCGGAGAGTTCCCGGAGTGGGTCATTTTCCACTTTTTTGTCACTTTCCGGGGATATGCCGCTGTTACTCTGGAAATCTCCGTAAATGCTCCGGTAGGTCCGTAGATGCACCTGCTTTCTCTCTAGGTATTCCGACCATCTCCGAGAAATGCCGGGAATACTCCTGGATGAAATTTAACAACTGGAGCAAGCCGGAGTATACACGGAGAATCCCAGGAGGAAGACGAAGCTTCACGACTTACTCCGGGGTTACTTCGCCTTTCTCCGTGTTTCTCCGGGGATACTCCGATTTATACCCCGGCACATTTAAGGAGTAAGGGCGGAATTCCGGCCTCGCGATGGCTTCTACCGGGGTCTGTCGGCTTCCTCCGGTTTTATGTCGGAAATATGCCGTGGTTCTCCGCAAAATCCATCTGTCTCCGGCTTCACTCAGCAACAACTCCGTATCTACTCCTGATTCTTTCTGCAAGACATCCGGGGCCTGCCGGAGATTCTCGGAGTACACTCCACATGCAAGGTGACACATGCCATTGAGACGAACAAAATTTAATAGCATTTCATTTTCAAAGCATAAGATAAAACCAGATATTATGTTGGTTGTCATTTTGGTTCATACATTATTTATGGAAACATCTAATCTTGAAAATCTCGCTCAACTTTACAATGAAACATCACAAGCATTAGATGTTTTGCTTTTGTTATGTCATTTGGGATGAAGCTATTCGAGTCTTGCCTGTCTAGTCACCATCGAGTACATATCTACGTAATGTGTTTTGAACATCAAAATGGAAACTTAATGTTGTCAAGACATTACCAAACTTTCTCTCCATTTATACCAGGAGTTCTAATGTCCTCGCCTCGATACATGCAAAAATCGTGTTCTTCGTTACTCAAACATACGGAAGTCCATAGGTGACATGCGCGTAAATTTTTTTTATATATTTCCCAGCAAAAAGCTAGCACGTTCGAACCTGGAAGCATTCAACACTATCACGTTCGCACGTGGAAACGGTTAAGTCTATTGCGTTCACACGTGAAAAGTCCGAGGTAACCACGTTGACTCGTGGACGCATTTAACGCTTCCACGTTCGCACGTGGAAACTTCAGGAGCTACCACGTTCGCACGTGCAAAGATTTGGATGTGGTAGCATCAAATGCTTTCATGTGTGAACGTGGTAGCTTTGAATCTTTCTACATGTGAACGTGGAAACCTACATCTTTCTACGTTCGAACGTGGTAGGTTTTGAAGTAATTCTACGTGCGAACATGAAAGCATTTAATGTTTCCACGTGTGAGCGTGGTAGCTTTGAAACTTTCAACGTGTGAACGTGGAAACCTACATCTTCCTACGTTCGAACGTGGTAGGTTTTAAAGTTTCTACGTGCGAACATGAAAGCATTCAATGTTTCCACGTGTGAGCGTGGTGGCTTTGAAACTTTCTACGTGTGAACGTGGAAACCTACATCTTTCTACGTTCGAACGTGATAGGTTTTAAAGTTTCTACGTGCGAACAAAGAGTTTTTTATTGTGGTAAACTCTTTGGTGCGAACATGAAAGCATTTAATGTTTCCACGTGTGAGCGTGGTAGCTTTGAAAGTTTCTACGTGTGAACGTGGAAACCTACATCTTTCTACGTTCGAACGTGGTAGGTTTTAAAGTTTCTACGTGCGAACATGAAAGCATTCAATGTTTCCACGTGTGAATGTGGTAGCTTTGAAACTTTCTACGTGTGAACGTGGAAACCTACATCTTTCTACATCTTTCCTCGTGTGAACGTGGTAGCTTTGGACTTTCTACGTGTGAACGTGCAAGCCTAAAACCTTTCTACGTGCGAACGTGATACCACGTGCGAACGTGTTAGCGCTAAATGCTTCCACGTGCGAACGTGGTAATTTTGAACTTTCTACGTTTGAACGTGCAAGGTTTTCAATAGGAAAAACATTAATTTTTTTCCCGCACATGTCACCTATGGGCTTCCATACAAACGCGAAGTAGCAAGCTCGAACTTCAGAATATCAGTTCAGGTTGACAATGTTAATTGTGTCTTCACGTAAAAATGTTGTTTTCTGAGACGATGTCATAGAAGTCGGACATACATTTAACTCGATTACTGGGCTAAGTATGGGAACAGTGTTTGTCATTACTAGTACGTGGAATAGAACACCAATGGACACGAGGAATTGTTGCAAACAGGACATAAAACTTAACACATAATTTCATGAAGATATTGTACTGCATTTGTCAAAACAAAAGCCATAATGGTTATTTCGTATTAAGCTGAAGTATATCCGACAATAGCCGAATATGGAATAATATGGAAAGCAGGATTTACCGTACAAATATTCATCATAAAAATGATAGTAAGCCAAGAAACGCAGTGACCATATTTATAGATCTCCAGCATAGCAAAAAACATTCATCTGCTGAAGTATATGAAGAGTATTCGACAATAGCCGAATATGGGATAATCCAGAAAAGAGAAATAAACTTACAAATATTCATCATTGAAAATGATAGTAAGGCAACACAATCATAGTGGTCATATTTATGGATCTCCAAAATAGTAAAAGATATTGGTCTGCTGAAGTACCTAATATAATGTATGAACAACCGATGTCAACAGGACATATTTCAGCTGATCATATTTGGCATTTTATTAACATTACTGAAATATTCAGAAATTGGTAAGGCTGGATGAATGGACTTATTACCATTCATAAACTCCGATAATGCAATACATAAGCAGTCATTGCTATATATCTCGTCAATGAGAAAACAACTGTGAGTGTTTCATCCATAAGAAAAGGGATACAAGCCATTTAGACAAGAACAATTATTGGCATTTCATTTTCAAAGCTGACGACAAAACCAGACATTATATTGCTATCATTTTGGAGGAGTGTATGCATCATTTATGGAATCTATTCTGATAATTCTCGCTCAACTTTACAATGAAACATAACAAGCATTAGATGTATTGCTTTCGTTATGTCATCTGTGATAAAGCTATTCGAGTCTTGCTATCTAGTCACCAATTTGGCCTTAAGTACATATTTACGTAATGTGCTTTGCACATCAAAATGGAAACTTAATGCGGTCTATGCATTATCCTACTTCTCTCTATTTATACCAGGATTTTTAATGTCTTCACCTTTATGCATGCAATAATCGTGCTCTTCGTTGCTCAGACGCGAACTGGCAAGCTCGAACATTGTCAGAATATCAGTTCAGGTTGACAATACAATGTTAATTGTGTCTTCACGTATTTTTTGTTTGTTTCACGAGACAATGTCATAGAAGTCAGACAGACATTCCACTCAACTACTGGGCTACGTTTTGGAACAGTGTCCGTCAAAAATAACATTACTAGTGTAGAATATTTATGACAGTTATCGGCCCGAAACCATCCCTGGTATGGTATGGTATGGTGGGTGTGACGAGCCCGGCATAAAGCCTTGGCTATCTGCCCTGTCCCGTGTCGACGGGGCTCACCCTTTGGGGAGCGGCACTGAAACAATAAACACTCCTAGTAACCTTTAGGCTAACCTTACCCTTACACTTTATCCCAATCGACATACACGGCACAGATTCATCACATGACTTCATACTCACGAGAACTGACACACACCGTCCAAGACATGTAAATAACTCCACGAATGACGTCATGCAAAACACACCACCAATCACAAGATTTCCAGACACCTAACCACGCCCACACAGACATTACATCACATTCAACGAATCACATGAACTCCTGTTCCACGACACGGGAAAACCAGACACCCATGGAAAAATCCCCGCGCTTTTCGGAGTCGGGATCTCTGAAATATTGAAGAAATTATAAAGAAGTTATAAAAGAAAATATCTGTGATATACTGTGATATACTGTTGTACGTGTCGGACTATTATTCGGACTATATCAGGAATTGCGTATGTGGCCGTGATCGAGTCATCGGAACATTCATCCAAATAAAAATAGATTAATTGAATTCGGACTGGTTTGCGATATTTCAAGCACAACGCTAACGAACACTATACGTCAGTAAAAGGGCTGATCGGACCCTGAAGAATCCCGATTTTGTAACACTAGTACGTGGAATAAAATACCAATGTACCCAATATACTTCAATTCATATCGAATTTCCTGGAGGATAGATGATATATTTTCAATTGGAACAGACACAGTTAATTTCAGAAAAAAATATTATCACGATTATCATAATATAATAATGATAATAGTATATGTGTATCTAGGTTGTTATCGCAATCGCATTATGCTGTCAACGCATTCAGTTGAAAAATGATATACAAGGGCTAATGTAAAACACTGTAAATCATTGAAGGTGGCACCTTGTAGTTATTTAACACACATTCCCTATAAAACTGAGGCACTAAACAATGGGATTTCATTCTGTTCTTATTGGCATTTTGACGATATTGGAGGCATCTTAATGGTTCATTCCAATGAATCTATTCGACGTTTGCAACCATATATTTCTACTTTATGTCTTAGTATTGTCTGTGAAGCTATTCAGATTCCAATGATCTAGAAAGTGAACTGAATTATATTGCAATCGATGGGCTGTCGGTTGATAATTTGACCATAATGTGATGTGAGGTCATTGTCGAGAGTAGGTGGTCGAGGATTTTGTCCCAGGCAGTGCCCGCTAATTCAAAATTTGCCTCGTACCATATTATAAAATCTTGAATTGAAAACAGTCAATGGAAAGTGGTGTTTATGTTGGTATTTCAATGTATCAAATATCGTCTATGTCTCACGGCAACAAAGCAACAATGGTACACTACTTGCATGCGGTCTTGAACTTGACCTTCAAACATTAGTTTTACGACCACTCGTAAGGATTGGCTCATCTGAAAATGCCTGGCTTGTGATAAGACCGATGATTTGTGTGTGCTTGCTAATACATGGACACAAGTCTGACAAATCCTCTTGCAAGCACCTGCTCAAAATGCGGCGAGATATATACCGGTATTAACTAGAATCACAGTTATTGAACAATACATTATATGGGTGAACGTGCTTGAAGGATAGGAACAACATACGCATTCATTAGAAAATTAATGTATGTATATTTACGACGAACAATGTTCATCTCATGTTGAGCTGTTAAATTTAATCTGAAAATTTGCAAATCTAAAATAATCAGGAAACTTTCGGGGATTGTTAAAACGTGCGTCATTGAAATGATAGGCTTTCAAGCCTTAACATTATGTTTTCAGTTTCTCTGCTAGAACCATAAAAAAGTAAAATTCAGTAGGTACAAGCTAGGTACCACGAGAGTATCAACATCAAACTTGATAGGTGATAAAACGAGAGGACGTCAGCTGATATAAGGGCTCAGTTTTGATATGTTTATGACATAGCTGAAACGTGATAATACATCTCAGACCAAGTCCGGGCAGATGAGCTCAGTTGATCAATATTCCTCACATACGTCAGAGGTAGTTTCTGCTTTGAAGTGAAAATGAGTAAATTTGCATTTATTTGTGATGCAATAGATTGATGGTGTTCATAGACAATCATGATTTAACTGAATAATGTACCCATTTCTGTTTTGTAGAGTGTTAAACAAAAGTTATTTCAACAACAATCTGATATTTATGTTATGTCATAGTTATGACATGAAGATATGCCATAAAGTCACTATGCCATAAAGTTACGCCATAAAATCATCATGCCATAAAGTCATTATCATCCAATTAAGTTTTTCTTTTCCATGATCAGAGAAAAATCAGAGAACGTCCTCTGTTTGGAAAGAGACGCTGGTCATAGAAATTAAAAGTATTGTTCACACAATATTGTCACAAATGATATTTGTAAAATTATGTTTTAATGCAATCTTATGGTATTTTATATATTAATGTATAATAAAACATTACGATCGGATGCATTGCTTTTAATGATCGATAATAAATTGAAATAATGTACTGCACTGATAATTTATTGAAGCTCTTTGTGTTTTAATGATCGTGTTTTGGTTATTTAATCATGATTGTTGTGTTGAATGCTTACTGTATTGCTTAATGGGTTGCGCAACATCAAACCGCACACCTACCAGTGTAGGTGCATGTAAACGTGTAGACGGTATTGCCATCTGTATTAAGTAAATGGCTGCAGATAGAGCTTAAATCTGTATTATGTTCACACAAAAAAAACTCAAATATGGTGGATCTTTTGGCGACCATGAACTTGACATAAGATGACCGTCAGTGATAATTCTCGAGGTAGCATTTGACCCGAAATATGTAAACAGGCAGCTGCGGACAAAATGCTTGTAGATACAGTAGGTACAAGCTAGGTACCACGAGAGTATCAACATCAAACTTGATAGGTGATAAAACGAGAGGACGTCAGCTGATATAAGGGCTCAGTTTTGATATGTTTATGACATAGCTGAAACGTGATAATACATCTCAGACCAAGTCCGGGCAGATGAGCTCAGTTGATCAATATTCCTCACATACGTCAGAGGTAGTTTCTGCTTTGAAGTGAAAATGAGTAAATTTGCATTTATTTGTGATGCAATAGATTGATGGTGTTCATAGACAATCATGATTTAACTGAATAATGTGCCCATTTCTGTTTTGTAGAGTGTTAAACAAAAGTTATTTCAACAACAATCTGATATTTATGTTATGTCATAGTTATGACATGAAAATATGCCATAAAGTCACTATGCCATAAAGTTACGCCATAAAATCATCATGCCATAAAGTCATTATCATCCAATTAAGTTTTTCTTTTCCATGATCAGAGAAAAATCAGAGAACGTCCTCTGTTTGGAAAGAGACGCTGGTCATAGAAATTGAAAGTATTGTTCACACAATATTGTCACAAATGATATTTGTAAAATTATGTTTTAATGCAATCTTATGGTATTTTATATATTAATGTATAATAAAACATTACGATCGGATGCATTGCTTTTAATGATCGATAATAAATTGAAATAATGTACTGCACTGATAATTTATTGAAGCTCTTTGTGTTTTAATGATCGTGTTTTGGTTATTTAATCATGATTGTTGTGTTGAATGCTTACTGTATTGCTTAATGGATTGCGCAACATCAAACCGCACACCTACCAGTGTAGGTGCATGTAAACGTGTAGACGGTATTGCCATCTGTATTAAGTAAATGGCTGTAGATAGAGCTTAAATCTGTATTATGTTCACACAAAAAAAACTCAAATATGGTGGATCTTTTGGCGACCATGAACTTGACATAAGATGACCGTCAGTGATAATTCTCGAGGTAGCATTTGACCCGAAATATGTAAACAGGCAGCTGCGGACAAAATGCTTGTAGATACAGCTCAGGTTTCAACTAGACGTCCAGGCCTAAAGATGCATTGGAGGCATTTCGGTGTTTTAAGACTACTAAGTAATTAATAATATTTGTAACATGTTTGCCACGGGCTCTACGACACACCGTTTCCAAGATATGACGAAAATGAAAAATGTCGACTCAGCAAAAAAAATTCAGGTCAAGGTCAAAGTTCATATAACATCACATATACATGTTTGTCGGAAGCGACGAGTCCAAAAATAACGTCGGTTTCGCTCTATGACGCACCGTTTCCGAGATATTGACAAAAACGAAAAATGCCGATTCGGCAAAAAAAATTCAGGTCAAGGTCAAAGTTCATCGATAATACCCTTTAGACATGTTTGTGTCAGGAGACGAGTACGGAAATAATGTCCTATTAACTCTACGACGCACCTTTTCTGAGATATTGCCGAAAACGAAAAATGTTGACTCGGCAAGAAAATTTCAGGTCAAGGTCAAAGTTCATCCATAATACCCCTCAGACATGTTTGTCTAGGGCGACAAGTCTGAAAATAATATCCGTTTCGCTCTACGATGCACCATTTCCGAGATATCGATGAAAGAGAAAAATTCTGACTCAGTGAAAAAATTTCGACTGTTGCACGGAATAAGGGCGTAAGTGTAGGTACGCCCTTATTTCGGGAAATAATTTCAATCAATATTTTGATGAACTTTTGTAGACATTACAAACGTTTAATTGATTGCATTTACAGATGATTGGTTACCATGAATTAATAATCTGATAAAAAAATTTAATCTTCAACCTGCATGTTGATAATACTGACAACAAATTTTAGCGTAATAAGGGCGTATCTCAAAATGTGAACAGTGGTATTCAGTATTTTTTTTGGAAAAATCAATTCCTTTTCATTTTTGAAAGTAAGCTAACCTTCACTATATTTAATGCAATAAC
Organism: Terebella lapidaria; assembly: GCA_949152475.1. Lineage (NCBI taxonomy): Eukaryota > Metazoa > Annelida > Polychaeta > Terebellida > Terebellidae > Terebella > Terebella lapidaria. The sequence continues at coordinate 53,852,330 of OX424556.1, forward strand.
TTGGGGGTAATGTAATATTTGTATGAAAAAAGAAAAATATCTTTCAAACTAATTTGCACATCATAAGGGCGTATGTACACTTACGCCCTTTTTCCGTGCAACAGTCGATTTCAGATCGAGGTCAAAGTTCATCCATAGTACCCTTCAGACATGTTTGTCTAGGGCAAGGAGTCCGAAAATAACGTCCGTTTCGCTGCACTACACACCGTTTTCGAGATATCACCGAAAACGAAAAATGCCGACTCGGCAAAACAAATTCAGGTCAAGGTCAAAGTTCATCCATAGTACCCTTTAGACATGTTTGTCTAGGGCGACGAGTCCGAAAATAGCGTCTGTTTGGCTCTACGACGCACCGTTTCCGAGATATGCAGGAAACCTCAAGGATGACTTGGTGAAAACTCTCCTGACCTGTAGGTCAAAGGTCGTTTGACTGATTGATCCCAAAATATATAGGATTCTTCCCTGTTGGTATATAAACCTTCATGCAAAGTTTCTGTAGCCATTGCCTGTATACTTTTTGAGTTATCGTGCGGAAACGAAGTCCAAAAAACGATATGAATTTAATCATCACTGACCCCGGATCCGGCCGAAAAAACAGGGTTTTTCCACATAATATGTCTGACAAATGCTGAAAATTTGGCGAAGATAAATCGAGGCAAACTAAAGTTATAGGTTGGAAAACAAAATGATGGGAATTCTGCTGAAACCATAAGGCATTTCTTCTTAAATGCCTTAATTAACTAATTTAACTTATATGTACATGTATATCAATGTAAATTAACTAATTCAACTAATATGTACAGGTATATCAATGTAAATTAACTAATTTGACTTGAATGCACAGGTATATCAATGTAAATTAACTATTATGCATAGGTATATCAATAAATATTAAATAATTTAAATTATATGTACATGTAGATCAATGTAATTGCATTCCTCAAATTTCAAACACTTGGCCAGCGCTGTTGAGATCATAGGCGTTGATGCCAACAAAAGTTCATATCATTAGGCCTATACTAAAGTCAAGTTCATCTGTCAGTGAAACACGCGTTTGGCCGTAGTATTTTAGATAAAGTTCTAACATTCGGTGAAGAATTACGGCATGATACCGAATTAGACACACAAAATTTCAAGTTGATTCGATTATCCAAAACAAAACTTCGACCAAAAAGCGTGTTTCACCGACCTATGAACTTGACTGTAGTAATTGTGTATACTAGTATTACGATTTTTGACAACGCGTTATGACGAAACCATCATGCCGTCCCCATTATCATAACGGTATTTCCATCATCATGCAAGACAATACCAAGTCTAAGAAGTACCGTATTGGCCCTAATAGTAGCACGACGAGCCAAAACAAGACTCCTGCAGCAGCGCGCGCAAAAAGGGGGTGAAACTTGGTCATATTTAAGAAAAACACCTTTAGCCTTCAATCTCATTCATTATGATTCAAATAACATAAATATGTGGATAGGAACACACCAAAGATTTTATAAGAAAGATATGGAGTGAAAAATAAGGTTATGAAAATCGAACTTGGGGGTAAACTGGGGGCACTCTACTATTAGGGTACGTGCCACTAATAGGACCAATACGGTATTCAACCCCACCCATCAGAAGTATAGCCATGTAGATGGAAATGATTTAGACACTGCACATGTGTGATAGATATATTACTCCATAGGAAATAGATTCTGTTGATTTTTAGAAACAGTTTGTTTTACATGAAATCATCTGCAATACCATGCAGATCTGTAACCTCAAGATGGCCTCGCTCCAATGCAAGATTCTCAGGACTTTCTCCAATGAAATGGCATTTTGATGTCATTTGATCTTGTCAGTGGGTGCATTAGTGTAGAGACAAAATAATAATCAAATATATAAAAGTTATCTTTATCAATTTTATTGAGAGAAAAAGTGGATAAAAAGTCTTAAGAAAAAAGGCAATATACAAAAGCACAAGGCGATATAGGCATTTCCCAGGTATGAAGTCAGGAAATACCCTCCAGTAAAATATATCAAATATATACACATTTTGATCAACAAGACTGACTCAATATTACAATATTTATACATACGATACAACAATATTAAATAGTCACCCAATCTGATAATAATTTGTTTCAAAATACTGTGAAAAAATGAAACAACTAACAAAATGTATACCATAAAGTGTCGACCAATGAAATTTCAGACATTGTATATTTTTTGTGCGACTATTCCAGACTTTGTTATCGTGCAGGATTTATTTATTGCATTTTCCCCTAAAATGTTGAACATAACAAAATAAAATCACAACTCGTGAACAATGTCAATGCCAACAGCTTCAAAAATACAATACCAGAAAATCAATATACGAAAGCATGGGCGTGTTCTGTTCAACGAAATAAATTTTCGTATTTGGAATTTGTTTGTCAAGCAAAAATTAAACTGGTCGATGAGGTACGACAGCCAAAAATGCTGTTAGATGTCGCAGAAATACACACACTTATCTTTCTTGTGTAACTCTCAGATTTATTTTCACCTAGTTACTTTTTTTTTCACTGGAAGAAGATACTGCATGATATAAATTTTTACAACTTGCTCCTTGTGGTCATATTCAAGATTGAATTTTTTTAGAAAAATACACAAACAGTCAACTGTCATCGATAGGAACATAGCAAAGAGACAGTATAAAAGGAATGAAAAGTGATTCATCACAGTAATATGAGTGGTAACAACAAGTACATTTAGAATTCCAACGTCATAGCATTAGAAATTTCTTGTATCAAAGAAACAAGTAACACTGTAACAGCAAAATTGCATGAATTCGCACACAGATTTGCACCCGATGAGTCAACTTCCAACAATCTTACGTTACGTTTTGTGCATAAGAACGTGGTCCTGCTTGATACAAGCTTGAGAATTCAACTGCACTTTAGCATGCATACAACAAGTTGTAGAGCGAACTAAAACAGTACAATTGTTCGCTAAATGTATAACCACAACAAAATATTTTGCCAACTTTTCTTCTTCTCAGCAGTTTTTGTCTTTTTTTTTGGTGCCAACATAACACTCATCGAATTTTAGCCTAAAAATAAAAGTAAGAAATTGCCAATTGTTCAAGGCAATTGGTCTTTTTTTTATTTCAGTAATTTGACATTTTGTTCCCTCAAACTGTCAATGACAATGCATTACTCAAACATTTTTGTTTTGTGTATGCTTGGTATTGTTTTGCAGGTTTGGACATAATATTATGTTGCACCAAGGGTCACTCCCCCCAACACAAGCTCAAAAATCCCCCTGACAGCAATATAAAGTGATATGTAACTTCACGACTGGCTGGAGACAATTTCCGCCGTTGGTCACTGTTCTGGTACTTTGGGTAACAAGTTCTCGCTCAGGGATACTTTCCTGTATGGGGAAAAATAATATCACATAATAAGAAATTTTGAACTTGTTCGAAACCAGTACATATGAAACCAATATAGAGGTAAAACTATGGCAATTTTACAATCTCACAGTAACAGTCATCCATCCTTGTTAAGATGATCATACCGGGTACACATTATACTCTTCGATTCTGTTTACTGCTATGTACTGCATCAAAATTTCCATTGTAGTCTAATTGAAATCACAGCATGGACAACAATGTACCCAGCAGCAAAAAACACACAGTAAAAGTAACCATGGTAATGGTATACAGATCATGTAAGCATGTTGACCGTGTACATACCTGGTGGCGAGGACGTCGTAGGACTCCGGGGCGGAGTAAGATCGTCCAAACTGCTGGAACTCCTCCCGTGACTTGGCCTCGCGTATCGAACTGAACGGGTTCTTGAAGGACTTCTGCTTTAGGATGCTCTTAACCATGATCTGTGTCAAACCAAATGCAACTCATTCTATTATATTCATTAGATAAATGCATTTAGGCAATTTAGTTTATGTTTACATATATACAAAGTCTTTCATTGATCTATGAATGAATGAATACAAGCTACAATGCATAAAACTTTATATTCCTTTTTAATGAATTTATTACTTTATTTATATATTTTATTTCATTTTCATCTGTCATAAAGTTCACAGCATTATCGCATAAGAATCAAGACACTTTTATACACTTTATATACGCTTCATAAACACTTGTAAATCCATCCCGCCCTATGTCAAGACTGCCCCTGCACCAAACCCACCACAGTTTCGATCTTGGGCACGATTCGGACGGAATCGTTGACTTCCTCCTCAGTGATAGTGATGAGCATCTGACAGTTCTCGGTCTCCGTCGGCAACGGATGTGTGCCGTCTTTTGTCACCCAAGCGTGGGTCTGTCACAAGAGAAAATGAATAAATTCATTCCTATAAATAAAGTTTCTCAAGATTCATATGTTAATAATAAATTGTGGATAAAGATGTCACCTAGTTGTCAAAATTAGATGTTTTTGTCAAGTTCTTTTTCTGATTCTTTTTTGAGAATATGGTACTAGTAATCTAAATTCGTTTTTGTTGAGTTGAACTTTTTTTTCTTGTAGAGTGGAGAACATTCATCATAAAGCGGCACAATATTCTTTTCTGCAGAGAAAGGCATTTGAAGTATTCTGTAAATTTCTGTCATGGGACCATTACCTTTATATCAGGAAGAGTTATCCGTTTCGCTGGGTCTTTTTCCAACATTCTCAAAATTAGGTCTTGTAAACTTCTGGACACTTTGGGGCTGTGATATGGATAAAACAGAAAAACATGTGAATTCTTGACACTTGCAAACAACGGGAACCAAATATCAGAAATCTTCAAACTAATACATTCACTTTTATTTTATGTGCGTAATACTCACACACTGCTTTCTGTAAAGTTACTCTAAATTTAATATTTTGCAATGGAGCAGTGATTGGAAAGAACTTCAAAAGGATAATCACCTCTCAGGAAACTTGACTGGTTCCGTCAGAATTTTTTTGTGAAGCACCAGAATGTACTCATCCGCAAACGGACACTGTAAAACAGTATTGAGCATGATTAGGTATGTACATGTAGCATGGGCAATTCAACATTACAAGACTGATTCTATAATAACTATTTGCATCAGATAGACATGACAGATCCATGCACAAAAGTAAAAGTGGTAGTAAAATTTGTAAAAACTTAAAAGTGTATTTGAGGTCCCAATGCAAGGACATGAGTAATAGTCGTATGGGTGAGAAAACTTTCTAAAGTAACTTTATTGAAGCAAATGTACCTGGCCGTAAACGAAGCAGTACAGTGTGATGCCCATCGCCCAGATATCAAGCGCCTGCAGGGAAAGATATGAAAACATAATATGAAGGCCATGTTTAATTTGATATAGGCATGTGATGTATAACAAGGCTCAAATGCATCCGAATACATGTAACGGTATCTAACAGGAAAACAGGAGAATGCTAATAATGAAAGTGCTGACATCGTCAAATAGCACCGACAGTTGTGATTTAATACTCAGTGTGTGACAATACAACCGATATTATCATGCCTATAATGTTTTTAGTACATTTTAAAACTGATGAAATGGATGCGGAACGTTCACAAATCCTGCCATTTACAAACACAGCCGCCAACACAGCTACACAAATATACATATACCCTCGTACTTATTGCAAGGGACGGGAAATAAACTGCCGAGAATTTACTGTAATCACACGAACCTTTCCGCCGAATTCAATCTTCTCCTCGCGCAGGGACTCAGGAGCCATGAACGCCGGCGTTCCCGCAGTGTTGGACAGCAAGACGTCGTCTCCTTGGAATTCATTACTCACGCCGAAATCCGCAATCTGCTCGCGACGCGACGGAAAAGAAGAAATTATTCACATTTGATCTATCACATCCCTTCCAATTAGTGCAAAGTTTGCTCTAACCGGAAGCTTCAGGTGTCTTCATTTTTTTTGACGGGCAGATGCAGAGGTTTATTTATCATTAGATGTGTCTCTCTAGTTGTGGAATCATATAAATCAGTTTGGGGTTTTATATAAATAACAGAGGTCTCCTATCATAAATTTTATCAGTGATTTGAAATACACAAACTTGTGGAACATTAATTCAAATGTGATGATTACCGGTATGAAATATATATCATATCCGTTCAGTGATCACATTTAGAAGTTTACAATGCAAAGCATAGCTTTTATGAAAAAATAATTTGGAACATTCCACATACAACTCTACTGGCAAATTTCACAGATATTTTTGAACATGACTGTAAACATGGTAAATGCAGGATCACAATTAAATATTACTTATATTCTAGTAGAATACCATGATTTAATACCTAGAATACATTAGGGATGAAATGATACGCCTATGCCACGATACGATACGTATCGCGATACGGTACTCACGATACGATACATATCACGATACATATTTAAACGTAAAATGGTAAAATCATTGGAAGTTTGTGACTGATCGGAAGTGGTAATAAAAAGAGAAGAACTGTAACCTGCTTCTGTTTGTTGATGTAAGGCCTATATTATCTATCTCTGTCCTGAATCATGGCTGAATGTATCTGGTGTGATGAGTATATTGTTGATGGACAATCTGATACGTTCTAGTACTGAATATATATTTGGAATTTGTTCCATTAAAATTATTTATAAAATGAATAACGTTTGTGTTTTAGTTTTATAATTTTATTCAAACAGTACTAAATGTGGCAAATACACTAACAGTCACCAAACATATACATTCAGTGTGATCTGGAGATAGTTGCAAATGCCAAAAAAGCATACAACTTTGGACGTTGTGACAAGGATCTGAGCGTCTTCGAGGCTATTTTATACTGAATCGTGCGTATATCTTTATTGGCTGGAAATGCCAGACAAAATTACCGATCGTTGTCAAATCAACGTAGCCCTGAAGGACGAAGACGGCCCTGGGCCCTGGCCATCGTCGTCCTTCAGGGCTAAATCAACGATGAATTTTGACATAATTTAGTAAGGCGATGTATCGCGATATTAGTATTGTGCATCGCCCAGTGTATCGTGGTTTAAAATACATCGATGCATCGATGAATCGTTTCATGACTAGAATACATTTATACTGTATCACCCCATACATACTTTGATGTGACCCTCGTTATCGAGAAGCAGGTTGGACGGTTTGATGTCTCGGTGAATTATCTTCTGGAAGTGAACTGGAAGCAAAGACAGCAAAAAATTAACTCAAACAGAACTATTATTATGATTATGTTCCATGTATATTGATAAAAAGTACATTCAGCTATCGTAATACAATAACTCATACATTGATAGAGGAATTTATGTACATGAAGAAAATGTTATGCATGAATATATATAGATAAATCTATGTACATGTATGAATTCATTTAAATATACTTTACAACATATTTTACGACCCAAAATCTTTTTGATTACCAGCAATTGGATGCTTTCCTCATAAAATACATGGACCCGGAGGTAATTAGATCTTGGGAAATGTCGAATGCAAGGCAGGTGTGCTTTGAAGCAAGCTAATTTAGTTATTTCTTTAGGCAACAACATGCAAAAACATTTTTACCTCAGACAGAATTATCATGTTTTTAATTTTTTTTTTTTTTTCACTAGTTTGGAACATACTTTTTTTGATACATTTTCAAGCTAACTCAGTTTCAGTAATGTCCTTTATCATGTTTATTTCATCACAATGGTCCAAGCTCCAAGATTTACATGACGATTTGTGATTGGAGAGTGGAACATACACGGCATTAATATGGCAACACTCACGGTATTCAATGCCGAGTATGATGTCTCGGAAGTAGGCCCGGGCCTGACTCTCCGATAGCGCTGAATCAGTTCCCACCTCCATCACTGGTCTGAAGTCGAAAGGGAAGTATATCATGAGCACATCAGTTTAAATGCATAGGTATACTAGACTGATGTATCATATAGAAAGCTCATAAAACCATTATATCATAAACATATGGAAGGTAACTGTACTATACCGTATTGGTTCTAATAGTGGCACACGCCCTAATAGTACCACGCCCCACTCTTTCCTCCAAGAATGTTTGATATTTGTAATCTTGTATTTCAATTCATATCTTTCTAATAAGATCTTTGAGTGTTCTAATCCACATATTTATGTCATTGGAATCATAATGAAGGGGATTGAAGGCTATAGGTATATTATTCAGTCATTTTCTTACATTTGACCTCAAATTTCACCTACTGCAGGAGGTCTTGCTTTGGCTCTTTGTGCTACTATTAGGACCAATACGGTAAGTGTACAAATGTAATAGTACCACAGATAACAGGTACACTATACTACATGTATTTATCAATGTATAGGAAATGATTGTCTATGATCAACTCACCCTCTGTCTAGAAGCTCAAACACTGTAAATGGAAACATAAAATGTTTATTATAGAGTTTCATCATCATACTTGAATAGAAATGTATCAAGATGAAGGGAAAATGTTTTCATAAATATTTATTGAAGTAGATCTACATGTATATGTAGCTGTTACTCAGCATATTTTATCAAAAAAAGCCCAGAAATATCAATGTGATACACGTAGGTAAATTCAACCTTAAAATGTGTTTACAAATATCTTTATACACATATACCCTTTATCATCTTTATATACACCAGAGTCTGGAGCAATGTACATTGTCAGGCATACATGTTCATATTGTTTTATTAAATATGAAATCGAATGACTTCACTGGTACATTATGGAAATTGGAAAATTTCCCGGACAATAACCAACTTTGGCAGCATTATTTCATGTAGCCTACTTTCCTGCCGATGTGTACCTGTTTTATTCCCAGATGAAATCCCGCACTAATCCCCACCTTTCCCTGAATGTCACCAACTTCCGAAGTTTACGGTCTGCACCCGGCCCAGAAACCTGGCGTGCTATTGTCCGAGGCTGTATAAGGATCAGACTCAATCACTTCTTACTGTGTAGAGTCTCAGACTTGACCCATTTCACCTGGAGGCTGGGGGGGGGGGGGATTCAGAATTGGCCAGCGGAGAGAGGCCAGATTATAATCTCAAATGTGTGCTTTTACCACGCTGATATTTCCGAATACCATTGAGTTTTAATGCATTTTACAATTTCATCGAGTAACCCATACCAATCTCCGAGGAATTCTGCATTATTTTCTGTCGTTTACGATTCGCCGTCAAATTTGCGCTGCAGACGTCCCACATCCCTGTGGCATGTTTGGGGATGGATTACCTCGTTAATCATGTTATTACACATTCCCACTCTCATCACGACACAACATTTTCGTGGGTGGTAATGCATAGCTTACATTAAAAATTAGCCCAAAGGCTAAGATAGGTTACCGGACAATTTTGGTTTGGCCATGGCAGCATTGGCAGGTAACAGACCTTGAGATTTACCAATCAAGGTTCGCAGTGTAAACATATGACCTTGGGATTTACCAATCAAGGTCATCCGTATGAACTTCAATGTAACCATTACATGTATGTGTGCGGCATTTGATATTCTATATGTTGGGTGGAATCGTTTAGGCCGCTCAGGTCAATTTACACATTCCAAGTCAGACATTTGGCACTCAAGGTCATCTGACGTCAAGTTCAAGGTCATCATTAGTTGTGCCATATATGTCTTCCTATATGTTCATAATGCAAACATGAGCTCTATCTGCAAGCATTTCATCTACAAAGGCAAATCTGGGCATTTTTTGACCCCAAAATGGCTGTTTTGACCTTTCAAGGTCATCCAAGGTCAAATTCAAGGTCACCACACAAGTCGCCATATATGACTTCCCATTTGAAAGTGCCAATTTCTAAGCTCTATCTTCAAGCGTTCTATGAGTGCAGTCCTGACAGCTCCCATTATGAAGGAAAAAAGTGCCGAAAATTTTCTAAGTCCAAAATTTTTTTCAAAGGGTGAAAATTTTTTTTTGCCTAGAAATGGCCCAAAATGGATAGTAATGTTATTTGGGGCGAAAAAATTTTTTTTCGCCGACTCGTCAAAAATTCAAAATGGCCGCCACACTGAGATCGGCGATTCAAGGGCAACAAAACTTATACACGTCACAGAGGTATATAAGAGGAATCTTTTTAAGCAAAAATCTCAAAACTGATCAGAGAGTTTTTGAGAAAATACAGACCAGGTGCAAATTTGAGCGTTTTTCGACCCAAAAATGGCTGTTTTGACCTTTCAAGGTCATCCAAGGTCAAATTCAAGGTCACCACACAAGTCGCCATATATGACTTCCCATTTGAAAGTGCCAATTTCTAAGCTCTATCTTCAAGCGTTCTATGAGTACAGTCCTGACAGCTCCCATTATGAAGGAAAAAAGTGCCGAAAATTTTCCAAGTCCAAAACTTTTTTCAAAGGGTGAAAAATTTTTTTTGCCTAGAAATGGCCCAAAATGGATAGTAAAAATTCGGTTATGACCCTGAATGTGTCACTGGCGACGTTTTTATTGCATTACACCATAAGGCGTTCTCAGGGGCATGGAAGCGGCAGGGATAAATAGGGATAACTGTGATGTCAGTGGGTACTATCGCCATGTAATAATCAGATAGTATTACACTCTACTGTAGAGAGGGAAGAGTCATCTAAAACAGCCAAGTCAATAATGATGCTAACCATTCAGTTTTACTGACAGTATGAACATACTCAATGACATTGAGCAATGATTTTTGCACTTGCGCAATATGGCTAAAGATTTTGTATCCCCATGTATTAAAATGATTGTATACCCTCTCCTGTGTTTATCAATTATCATGTCTATGATTGCTAATAATGTTTGCAAAGTTACAAGACAGATATCAAATCTTCCAGACAAGATCAGCACTGTTTTGTTGTTGTTGATGAATTGCTTCCTTGACAAACTGCTGGGAATATACATCCGTATGAAACAAATGTAACATGATTACAGAAAAGAACATAGTAATGTTGGCCAATTGTGCCTATTGCTATAGCATATTGTAACTTGTAGGAATGTCACATCTTGAAAATGAGTGGAGAGGGGAGGGGGGGGAGTGGGGGGAAGAGAGTGTGTTACCAAAAGATGATGCCCAAGGCGCAAGAACACAACCCAAAGAGAAGACACGTTTTGACCGGTGACCTCGAGTTTCTCTGGAGTTTTTCCCTTGATAGCTGCTGACACAATAGCTGCTGATTGCTGTTGACAAGATCAGCCGAAGGAAAATTCTTCGTTTGTGTGATATCAAGATCGACCAGACATTTGATAGCATTTGAACAGCCTGATGAGCAGATATGGACTGGTATTACCGTATATGAACCATCCATACCGTTCTTGTAATACAAGATAGGTTTCTTGAAAAAGTGGGAATTGACATGATTACACTGAAGCTTTTGAGAGTTTTAAGGGAGATAATAATAGTATATGACTTTCATATGTCAAGATTTTTATCGATATGTTCTTATTTTTAGAAAAGTGACCATGGTCTTTCCGACCTTTGAATGCCAAGGAGCAAAATATTTCTCATGTTGAATTATTCATAATGACCTTTATTTCCTAGCCGTCTTGAAATCACAGTGCCAGATTAATCGTCCCCAAGCGATAAAACTGGAATGGCGGCAATGATCAGCGTCCATTTATAATCCAAGGCGGTGGACACCACGGCCAAATATTCTGTTGACGATTTTCCTTCCGCCGAAAACTTGTTACTTCTTCGCATAAATCATGGTGGGATATTCCCTGAAATTGGCAATGACGGATGAAGGTGAAATGGACGGCGAGTATGGGGGGGGGGGGGGGGGTCCAGCCACTCTGTAGGTATGAGTTCAGGTCTGCAATGGCTTCTAAAGGACCACACGGCCACAATACAAAATCCATTGACCGCTGGCAAACCTAGTCGGAGCGAGGGAATGCTATTTGCTGAATTGCACACTTGACGCGGGTTGGAATGGAATATGCCATGTTGAGACCCGCGACATTGCCGTGTTTTGAGTGCGGCCACTGTCCGGGAAGTGTTTGCGGCTCGGACACTTTCGGGGATGACGACAATCACTGGCTCTTTCCAAGAACCAAAGTTTCCCCCAAAACACTAATCCTCCAGTGTCCCCTGACTCCAATTAACAGTTAGCACTGTTCCAAACTTATCCGATGATATTCCTCAGTTTTTCAAATCTTGAATTGTTTATGAATACCAGCACATTTATCTTAATTCGAACTGGTTGTACATACGAGACATCAAAATTAAAATTTTAAAATCTCAAACTATATGAACTACCGGTATGTTATCTTAGCATAGCAATAGTATTTTCAAAATATACATGGTGAATGTTGTCATAGTAGTAACACAACATAATCAAGATGATTAAAAATTACTGGAACTTTCAATTCTTGTTATCTTGCACATTACACCCCAAAAGATCCGTGCCTTGGGGTTGCATGTCACTACATCGTGTTATCACGTTTGTCACAAGCTACAAAAGAACGGATATGAGGAGAAAGCTGTATCAATGAGGCGCTGACAGTTGCCATGGTGACATTATCTTGTCTGACCATGCTGACAGACACAAACTGATCAACAGATCAACACACAAACATTGTGTGGTACAGTGTACTTGGGTTGGTTCGTTAATTAGATTCTGTCCGTGCATTGACAGAATACATACATGTATACATATACTCAGAGAGAGAGAGAGAAAGGGCTGCCAGTATTTCATGCGTTCAACATACATATATTTAAATCTGAAACTGTTAAATCAGTCAACATGCTCCTGAAAGTGAATTAACAATGATCATATCAAAAATCATATACCACAATATTTACTGCATACATGGAAGGATATAACCCTGGTAGGAGAAAAGAGAAATCTAGATGGTCAGCACAATTAACTGTCACAATCACAATAACCACTTGACCCTGTCCGCAAAGCCAGATGTATCTCTATTTTCCGAGGTGAGCCAATGCCCTAATTCTAGTGCCCTCCCTCCCTGCAACTCCCACAATTTCCGCAACTTTTCCTCCTGACCTTTTTCCCCCAGCGGGACATATCCTTCGCTATAATTCTTTCAGCACAATGAGCAAACACATCAACCCTTGCTTGACCAAGGTCGACCGCATGCTGGGATATTTCTCCGTCGGAAGAAACGAAGACGGAAAACCGGCGGTATCGTGGGTATTCCGCGATGGAAACATCAGTAAAAGTCACCGGGGGACGGCAGTGTGTGGCCAGCAAACATCGGCAAGTGTGGCATACAGGACGGAAACAGCGCAGGCCAGCGAAATTAATATGACTTAGTCAGATTAGTGGCTTGTGTCGATAATATCAGGGAGTTTTGCATCGCGAGTCAGCGAACATTTCCTTATTATCATTGAAAACAATTCTGATGGCATTTGCTGGCTGAATATCCTAGCATATGGAGTTGTACATCTATATTTATATAAGACAACTAAATTATGTTTTTTTTCACTCAGATTGATCATGTGTATTGTCATTTATCATGTTTATCAGTGACCTCACAAGTCATCTAAGTCGGTATCTTACAGTTGTCAGTTTTAATTAAAGTCATCTTGGTTACTATGGTAACTATCTATCTGCAGCTGTCACTTCTGTTTAGCATACCACGACAAGTTTTGTGTTTGCATCAGTGACAGGATAATAATTCTGAGATCCCTTATACGGAACTAACATGTCAAATAAATGTTTTGCAAAGACTCCTCGTTAAAAATATTACAAACTGCACTGAACGTTTTTTGCATGGAAATAATATCCAACAACAGGAAGTCAAAGTAATGGCAATTACATTGTGGTTAATATACATGTAATTGTTTTTGTCATATGATACAGATGAAAATTACATCTATCAAACTTGACATGAACTTGATGAGTCAGGGCATCAAAATAATTGGTATTGTGATGTGTAATGAAATAATTGGCAAATGTGATATAAAAATGTTCAGGATGACAATGTATTACGTTTTTTTTCTAATTAATTACAACATCCAGACCAATTATTACCATATTACTAGTAACAATATAATTTTCAGCATATGACATATATCATTCAAAATACTCAACAGTTTTTCTACCATGAAATACCTATATGCTAATTTCTCAAAGTGATAATAAAGTAATTGAACATACTGTATGTTGAATGGCTGACAAACTGAATTTAGTAATATGCATGTGCATTGCTCCACACCCATGTATATTCACTCCCCCCCCCCCCCCTCCCCTCATCAACCTCAACCTACTGCATATACAAATACCCCCCCCCCCCCCGTACCCATGTAGAGGTTATCCTCGTCTGGGTCGTCCAGCACCTCAAACAGCTTGATGACGTTGGGGTGGTCCAGTTTCTTGAGGATGGCTATCTCACGGTACACCTTGTCCAGAGGGTGGTTGGCGCGCACGTCTTTCGCCATCCGCGGCGGGGGCTTGCCTGTCAGCAATAAGCGCAGTACACATGTAGTTGCATGACAAACTAAGTGGTTACAGAAATGGATAAGCTTCAGTGCAAATGTAGTAAATTATTATCATACAAATTGACATTATTTGGCACATAATCATAATCATGATATTTGATAATATACAGATATACAGATATGTAAGCCGATATGCAAAATTGTGAATAATGCTGTATCATTCTAACATTGTATCATTACATTAACCAGCTGAATGAGATAAACACGATAAAGATGCTAGTCACAATTAGTGACGTTACATCACAGACAAATATCCATTCATTCCATCAACATTGTGCAGTTTGTGAGCCTATTATCAATTTACGATACAAATTCTACCATTTCACGAGCATTCCACACAAGGAAACTCACGGAAAAAACCTGCTTTCTTCATCAGTCGCTTTTTCGAGAGGATCTTCATCGCCTGTCGAGATGCAAACAGCAGAATTACACACCAGCACGAGTGGTAATTAGAGAAAATGCGACTGTGCTTTTACTCAAATGATGATAAAACACCATAAAAGCTTGGACGATGGTTACAGCTTCATCTAACAACAGTTTTCATGTTTATCTCCTAATCTGCATTAGTCCATACAGTACACATTATTATCAACATGATCAAAATCCAACAAGTAACAATATTGTATCACAGTGATTACCGCGTCAACTCATGGACTGTTATCAAGCTTTTAAAACGGCTTGTAAATATTATATTTTAATGACTTACATAGTTGGAGTCGTCCTCCTCACTGTGAGCCATCTTCACAATTCCATACGACCCCTGACGGCAAACAAAAGAGAGAAAATGTCAAACAGGACAAGAAATGTGATACTGTATAATATGTATAATCATGTATGTTGTATGTGTAGTATGTGTACAAAATTATGATTCGAGCAACATTATGTAATTATATAAAGATTCATTGTTCAATACATGAATTGTATCACTTGAGTTGTATCATTCAAGGTGAGAAACCTGAAAAAAAAATGTTGCGACTCCCAAGTCTCTCCACGAAATTTTGAGATAGAAAATTATGTGGTAACAACATTAATCTTACCAATACATGACAACCAGCCATCAGGTGCGTTAGATATCGAGCATTCTAGATTGATATTGTGTCACACATTGGGCATTTCTTCAGAATAATTTAGAGTGAGGTGCACTAAAATTTGACCACCAGATGCTACTCAATGTCACACAATCAAGTTATGTGTGTTTCTACTAGTAGAGACAAGGCACAAGAGAACATTGTAACAGACAGCATAGACCCAGGAAAGGGAAGCATCCTCAGGACAAATCAGTCCCCCCCCCCCCTCCACATCATCCAAGAGGGAATGGATCCTGCTGATTAGGAGGACATCAGCACCCACTGCAAGCACACTTGACCCTGTGGAGACCAATCCCTAGTGGAATGCCAATGACCAGGCTAGCCTTCGTAAGGCTCATATGGACTGGAATACATAAGGATCCCACAGCAGTCCCCAGGGACAATTAGCATCAGAGGGGAGATAGATTTGTAAGCAGATCTATGTAGACATGGATACATGTAGGGTTGCAAATTTTCTAAGGTTGCTGGTTTTTGAGTCACAACTGAAGGAGAAATCATGCTGATTTAGGAGAGCTGTTATGTCTAGGTCCTGATAAGACTGGAAAGGAGCAGATTCCTAATTAATCTACTATGTTTAATGATCTTTGGTAGTTGAATATGTTGAAACATGTTGGAATATCTCACATGGTGTTAAATGGTTGGCAAAGCATCTTTGAACAGATCAAAATCAAATGCTATCGGAATATATGATGTATACGTGTGTCATGATCAAGATTGTGACAAGTTTGGCTGATGAGTCAACTCAAAGGCTGGAAGTTTTAGAATGTCGATGAATTCCCTTATTCCCGTCACGTTCTGTCAGGGATGTGTTTTCCATCCCGCCAGCAGTAAAGATGTTTTAGATATGGGCCAACTTGTCACCCAGACGTTAACCAGATCTGTGCCTTGCAAGGTAATTTCTCCTGATTGAGATGAATTCCGCCAGGCTCGACGATCACGTGGAATAAAAATTTCAAGAGGCCGCTGATATCACCTCAAAGTTGGGGAGAGAAATAGCCATGCATCAGTGCATGGAGAATATATCACTGATGAAAAGTATGGTGATGCATGTAAATGGGACTTGATCAGCTGACTCGTTACGAGGAAATGACTGCTGTCTCCATGGTAGAGGATGTAAATCATAAACCAAGGATCGAAAAATTCACTGGAATTATGGTGTGGAAGAACTTCCATCATGCAACTTTACTAGTAACAGTACATCATTGTCACAAAAAGGTTTTCAAATATGAAGTTTAAGAGAGCAATGCATACCTTGCCAATTTCATCCTTGAGTTTGTACTGGTTGAGCTGTGTCCAGCCTCCTTCACTTTCCGTGATGGAGAGTCTTCTTGTCTCTTTGGTCGGCTGGCGCCGTAACCGTGGCGATGACGAGGGTGAGGCATATGGCGAGTACGGAAGCGATGGACAGATCGGACGATCACCCTCCGCACTAGTCATGAGTTTATCCTCCGATTTACTGTAAAGAATCTTTGGTGCATGCTTAGTCCTTGGTGATGTGGAGGGTGACGTCGGTTCACGGGAAGAATTGGGATTCAAGTTCGACGATGATAAAGGTTCAAGCGAGAGTTCCGGCCGCAGCGGTGATCCACAGCTCGAGTCGGAAACATCGTCAGGACTGTTGCTATGGTTACAGTTATCGCAAGGCAGCATGGTGGGGTCCAGGTGGAGGTCCTGTCCATCAGGTGGCGGCGAAAGCACCTGAAAATGTCCGGAACTGTCCACTAACACGACACTTGGACGTCGCTTACCGTCGCCGGCGCCGTCCGGCGAGGCGCAAGGTTCCGACGACGATAAGCTGTCACGAGATCGCATCCTGGCACTTTGCTTTGGAGGTCGCTCCTCGCTTGAAGGCCCAGGCGGGTTCGAGTTGACCTCCTGTATGACTTTGTTATGGCCGTGTGAGGAACCGTGCTGGTGGACGTCTATGACATCCGAACAGATAGGCGAGTCTCTACTACTGTGCTGATCGGTGTGCATGCCTGCTGACCCGTTCGCATGCTCATGGTAGTTATGGGCGCTCGGTATTGATGCATTCTGGGTGGGGGAATGTCCAGTGGGACGAGGATGGCAGGTCAGGTGGCTGTTTCCCGGAAGCGATGATGTCACTGTGCCGTTCGGTTGCACACCTAACGTGTTATTGTGTAGGTTGGTGTCATCATCATCTTGACTGGAACCTCCATCCACAGTGCCGTGCCTGCAAACGAGAAGGGGGTAGACATAAGATACTGTAGCTCATCAACAAGTGATATATCAGAATGACGTATACGAGCAGGGTAGGAACGAAATTGTGGGTGGGTGCGAGAGGTGTTGCCATGGCGGCACATCGCTGCAGAGAGCAGGAAGGACAGCTGCAATACCAAAGAAACTGTTTAACACATTTAGTGCCTGCTGCCCCTGGCCATTCTGACAACAATGCGGAATGCAGAAGACACTGCAAATGATAATGATGAATGTGTGCAATTAGCTGACGAACATCCCCCTTCTTCCGACAGGGTGATTACTACAGTTGTGGCAAACCCTGGATTAGCTCATGAACAGCACAACTGATACAATATTCCCTGGCTACTGTATCACGTCTGATTTCCCTGGCAGCCCAATGACCAATGACCATGTACCCTGGCCTGTGCATGTAATTGCTTTGACAAGCTGCACTTAGACTTTCGCTTGAACTACTGACCCTCTCCACAATAAGCGCGATAACATGAATAAGGCTTCTTCATATTACATAGAACCACTCATGCTGTTTACTCAACTACTAGCAGAAAACTGTCTTATGGGTTTCTGCTACTAGTATATATAAGTACACTGTTTAGGGTGATGATATCCATACATCATGAACTGAGAAAATGGTACATACAGCTACCATCATGGAGAAACCTTTCAGGTACATGTACTGGGAACCATTTCCCTGGTATTGAATGGAAAAATCTGCCTTCATACTTGTATGAAATATAATTATTCTATACAATATTTTGAATACGTGTATATTTCATCATACAATTGAAACATACAGCATACTGGAAAGACGTCATCGTTTTTGTCTGGATTCTCCACAAATTTGGACTTGTCCTATTTTTTTCTTCATCGTTTTTTTTTTAAACACAAAAACTTTTCCTACGAGGTAACAACATTCAATCTCCTGTTAATACACAATAACACAGTCATTAAATCAAGAGTCACGACCGAAAGGTTACAACAATCTTGACGCTCTGTATGTAATACCTAGAAGGAAACACTGCACCGCGATTGGTTAAATGTCAACTGGCACAGGGTGAACCCTACTTCATTGTCCCTTGACAAACAGATGGCATTTACGTTGTTACACCTGCCTGACAACGTAATTTCCCGAGCGATTGTGCAAAGTGAATTTTTTCCCCTCGAGCGGAGAGTTCTGCTCGCAGATGTCGTCACCTGCATGTGTAATTTGTGTTTTGGATCGAGAGTAGGTGGTCACCTGCGGAAAATGTCACACACACGCACACACACAACTCCACGAACGCGGGCTGCTAATAAATTGTGCCATACATGTAACTAAGTTAAATACATTACATGAACTGACAGCTACGTATTAATAAGGGACATACAGCAGAAAACATGATAATGATAGATGTAAAGTGTGGGAGGTGTAAGGCGAGATCACAGGGGGGGACATCCACAGGTTGCCATGGTGATCAGAGAGTGCATAGCGACGATTTACTAAATCATGACAAGATAAATCACGGACACTGCATGCTACGCACTTTTCCTAATAAAGTGTGTTCAAACATATTTATCAAAATACAGAGTACATAGTACATGTACCGGAAATACATAGATACAGACACATGATTTATCACGGTTCATATTAGTGGAGCAGGAAATGAGAACAAACTGGTGATCGCACCCGAATAACAGCGTCTCGCACCATGCCTTATGTGAAATGCTATTATTTATAAATGATTACCACAGTTACTGAGCACTGCTAATCAGTGTAATTAACATGCTCTGCTGCATAATTAGCGTGACTGGGGCTAGTCTTTTCACATTGTTTATTTACGCTAAATGAGTATGATGATAATTATGAGCAAGCTGAACAGAACACCATAAACATGATTGTTCCTGGGTGTTTCATACATAAAATCATTAAAACAAATTGTTTCCAAGTGAAATAGATAAATAAGTGTACGTTATACATCAATCATTGACATTCTTCATTTTGTTACTTGACGAAATGTAAATTTCGTCAAGTATGTTGGTCAGTCGCGTTTGTCTGTCTGTTTGTTTGTTTGTTTGTGACCGCTCCACAGGTCACATTTTTTATCGTTGAATCATGAAAATAGGTCAGAAGATGTGCAATCCAATATGGATGGATGAGTTCATTTTTGGGAGGTCAAGGTCAAATATTGAGGTCAAGGTCACGCAAAACAATAAAAACACATAAATGGCCATAACTCCGGTTCTAATTGTCCTAGAGACTTCAAACCAAGTTCATATTGTACATAAACTCGAGTTCTATCTTTTGTGACCTTGACCTTGGCATTTGACCTTGACCTTGAGAAGTTCGCCTAAGGTGAATGTCAAGGTCAAATACGATGGTCAGCGCACCATATCGAGTAGTATATCGTTGGAAAGGTCTTGACCCCATGATTGCAGTGATACCTTATTTTCGGCGCTGCGACGTAAACTGACGTCACAATGACGTCATAAACGTCAAATTTCCGAAATTTCAAAAGGCTATAACATCGTCAATACTGTATGGAATCTCTTCAAACTTGATATGCATATTGACAGCAATGACCTTTACGAATTTAGGTACAAAGGTCAAAGGTCAAGGTCAAGGTCATCGAAATCCTAGAAAAACACGTTTCCGGTAATAACATCCGTTTGATTTGTCGTAGGTTCATGAATTTTGAACCATATCCTTCAGAAGAGGTATTGTAATCGAGTGTATATGTCAATTTCATGATTGACCTTGAACTTTGTCAGGAAAATAAGGTCATATGAGGAAAACTTCAAGGTCAAATTTTCAAACTAACTGAAACATATCAAGTAGTATATCAAATGAAAGGTCTTGATTCCCTGGTACATACTTTCTCATCAGTTTTGAGATGTGACGTTTATTGACGTCACAGTGACGTCATAAACGTTAATTTTTCGAAATTTCAAACGGTCATAGTGTCCACAAATCTTGTTTGATTCTAATCAAATTATACGGGTATAATATATGTCTTCATGCACAGGCAATGCACAATTTTCGTGACTCAGGGTCAAAAATCAAGGTCAAGGTCACGCAAAATGTTAAAAACACATAAGTGGCCATAACGCCGGTTCTATTTGTTATAGAGACTTCAAACCAAGTTCATATTGTAGATAAACTCGAGTCCTATCTTCTGTGACCTTGACCTTGGCATTTGACCTTGACCTTGAGAAGTTCGCCATGAGGTGAATGTCAAGGTCAAGTACGAAAATCAGCGCACCATATTGAGTAGTATATTGTTGGAAAGGTTTTGAGCCCCTGATTGCAGTGATACCCTATTTTCGGCGCTGCGACGTACACTGACGTCACAATGACGTCATAAACGTCAAATTATCGAAATTTCAAAAGGCCATAACAGCGTCAATAATGTATGGAATACCTTGAAACTTGACATGCATATTAATAGCATTGACCTTTACGAATTGAAATACAAAGGTCAAAGGTCAAGGTCAAGGTCATCGAAATCCCAGAAAAACACCTTTTCGGCTATAACATCTGTTTGAATCGTTGTAGTCTCATAAGATTTGAACCATATCATTCAGAAGAGGTATAGCAATCAGACTTATATGTCAATTCCATGATTAACCTTGAACTTGATCGGAAAAATGAGGTCACATGAGCAAAACTTCAAGGTCAAATTTTCAAACTAACTAAAAGCTATCAAGTAATATATCAAATGGAAGGCCTTGAACCCATGATAAATAGTTTCCCATCAGTTTTCAAATGTGACGTTTATTGACGTCACAGTGACCTCATGTACGTAAATTTTTCGAAATTTCGAAGAGCCACAGTGTCCGGAATTCTTGTTCGATTCTGATGGAATTGTTCAAATATAATTTATATCTTCATGCACGGGCAATGCACAATTTTCGTGACCCAAGGTCAAGGGTCAAGGTCAAGGTCGAAGAAAAGGTCAAAATCACAAAAATTGCCATAACTTCGGAACTATTCGTCATAGGATGTTCAAACTGGGACCATATTGTAGCATATCAAAAGGTCTTTGTCGGCTGACCTTGAATGTGCACTTTGACCTTGACCTTGAAAAGTTTGCCCAACGTAAAAATTTCATGAAAAAAGTATCTTTCTTCAAATGTCGAGGAGTTGTTCAGTAAATCTTTTCAATGTGTAAATTATGAGTAAATGTTTTAAATGTAAACAAATGTTTAGTCATTTCGTCAAGTGTTGGCCTATGGCCGATTTTTTGTTTGTTTGTTTGTTTGGGTTTTTTTCACTTTTTTTTAAAGCAAAGTTGCATACAATTGACAATCACATTATTCCAAATACAAACTCTTCACAATAATACATGTAGGTTGCAGATACTTCACAATTATATATGCGCAATAAAAAGTGACAAGATAGCACAATTCCTTACCGTCTCGTGCCCCGACTGTCTGCCATGCATGTATCCTTGTATTGTCTATACATCCTGTACGTTTGTATTCCAACAATCGCTTTGCCAAAATATCCAAGTGATACAATTCGTCTGCCTTCTGATTTGATATCAATAAATGCTTCAATTCCATTTGTGCGCATTTTTTATCAAGGTTCCATTTTTTGATCAATCAACGATCACGGACCGAGTGGGTTATTTGTGAATTGACCTATCGCCGAACCCATTTGTCCGAGTCTTTTTACGCCATTTACGACGCATTCTGCAAAACGTTTTTATTGGCCAAAGAGAAGTTTGCCGACGTAATCTGTGAAACTCGGACAGCTTTTGGGGGCTTTGGCGATAGGTCAATTCTTCCGCGGTTAGTCAAGTTCTAAAACAATGTAAAACTTTGTGAGACATGGATGGCAGGCTCAATGATTGTGGACAAAAAGTGTGGTATTATAATATATCTGCCTCTAGTTATTTTCATGCACAATAAAATCAATGAGTAAAAAAATTCTGAAAAAATACTCTGCTCTCAGTGCAGAAAAGTTAGAAGCAAAATCGATATGAAACCGTGAAGATCGTTGCATGTAAAATCATTCTTCTGTTCTTGAAATGAAAACCAAAATAGTTCACTTACAGATCAATATCTCTCCTGGATGAGCTCACAGGCAGACAAGGCCATGTACACGTAGTCCAGGAAACTTGACACAACGCTGCAGACTTCTCATGAATGACTATTCGTATGAAAACCACATTTGCCATAAATCAACCAGGAATTTCACACATGCTGAACATGCTGAAGAAAATACATGTGCATTTCGATAAATCAAATCACCCAGACTGGTGATACCTCAAAATTTTATGATTCCAAGAACATCCAAAAATCGAAGACCTCATCCAAACTGAAAGGTTCATTGTAGAAGAGCAAAATGTAAATATTTTGCCTTTCTTCACTTAAATTGGGCCGTTGTTAGATCCCCCAGGGCAAGAGAAGACAACCGAAAGCCTCAGCAAGACAGAACCACAACTGACCTGGAATAATTGACCAAGAAAACGCCAATCAATAATCTTCTGAAAAATCAATACCAACTCCAGAAATCAACGAGAAGATCGGACCAATGTCAGTCGACAAATCAATTGCCATAATCATGACAATCAAATCAGTATGATAGTTTAAGTTTTTTGCGGAGGAGCAGCCCTCCTATCATTCAATGTCCATATATAGGTGGTATGCAAATAACTGCACGGGGTTGAACTTCCAGTTGCAAAGTATATAACAGAGGTTTGGAACCGTATCAGCAAGGTTTCACATCGGTATAATTTATACAGGATTACAATAGGGACTGCAGAATATATGTTGATACACACAGCTCTGATTACATTTGTACAGTTGAATTTGTTCGGTAGATCTAGGACTAGGGAAGGACTAGGGAACACACATGTCGTTGAACATCTGTTGATTAACTGTCGAGAAGAGGTCAAGTGTGACAATCCTGTTTCCTGATTTGACGTGTGAAAGAAAATTGTTTCCGAATCGATGGCTAAACCACCGACCGAGATCCATCATCTTTCACAGAGTTGCACTCAATACACTCTAAGTAATCATTACCCAGTTTACCCGCAATTAATCCCAGGCACCACGGCAAGAAACTAATGGTTTTTCTCTCCGGTCTTGTTTTTTCCGCTTGAGTCAGCATCATCAAGCATCCAACCAATCAGCTAATCGGCCAATCACTGCACAACATGTGACTCTTTCCAAGAAAATACGTACGAGAACTTTGACCGCAATCCCGTCTGGAGTATACGTTGTGCCGCATCAAAAATTTTTCATCCTTATGACTTTGCATCACAGAATACAAGAGGACTACCTACAAATTATCCATGTAATTGTTTGCAGACAGTCCCAAGTTCATACCTGCATGGAACCTTGTCAGTAAGGAACTAGAATAGATTCTTCTCAGGAAATCATCTCTGATGGCCCCGATACACAAAAATGTACAAACTTTGTTTTTGTTGTTCCTATATGGCATCAGGAAGGAATACAGTCAATTCTCAAGACTCCATGGAAGTCCAACCTTTGTTATCATCACCTCAGATCATAAGATATCATGAGGAAGGTTTGATGACCAACATAAGTGGAAGTCTTGATGAAAAGTCCTGAAGAATTCAAACAACATGAACAAGTAAGGGTGACTTTGGACAAAATCACAGCGATCAGACGCCAGGTAGAACCAAAACACAATGACGACGGGAACGATGCAATCCAATCACCGCCCGGAGCTTGGAGCCAATAACGCAGTGCCTGCAGCAAGGTACATGAATAAGTAAACGAGCCTCCACTGGTCCAATAAACTAGTAGCCAATTGACTTGACAACCATGCATGCAAGTTTGGCACAATCACGCAGTGGATGTTGTCTGTCATCACGTCTTGCCTCTCAATTCACATTCATGTATCCTTTCTTCTCTACATGACTTGTCTCTGGCACTGGCAGCTAACCGGACTCTTCCACCTTGCTCCCTTCACGGTGGCACTTAGGCCATCAAGAACAATTGCTTTTAGCCGCACAATCCAATGTGTCCCCGATGTATATAAGAAACCTCTCAGCTTGACCGCTGGATGTCTGCATGCCCACCGCCGCACCAACCCACATTTGGCAAAACATGTCACGCACGTTTGACCCCCCGAGAGCGGCGAGTGGCCATAAGAAAAGCAACACTTGAAGGAATCCTCATGCGCAAAGTCTTACGCCTTCAATATCATTTATGTATATTATGCATACTGTCCAAATTGATCTCTCAAGAGGCCTGGGTGTGGGGCAGGGGGCGGTATATGTGCATTTATGACAGTGGCAGCGTACTCTTTAGCGGAAATCCAATATCCAAGTGCATACAGCAAGACCGTAGAGGCTGGGGTTTCTCACCACTTCACTTCGACTGACGGACCGACCCGACCAACAAACCCAGCTAGTGACTCTCACACTCCAAATCCGCATTACTGGGACAAACAAGCAGTCACGGGAACTGCGCCCTGACACCAGTCATACACGGACAGAGAGAGAACGCCCCGGGAAATGATCCAGCTAAAAATGGGGGCAAAAAAAATACTAGTCAGCTCTTAGCTGTTCTATCCATGCAAGTACAACGTCAAGCACTTTATTCCCTGTACTGATAAACCGACGACGATATGCAGAATCGAAATATTGCAAAAATTCAGTTATCCATTTTGAAGACTCGATCCACATCTAAGAGGTCATACTTTTTTGCTCTTATTGTTCTCAATTGTTTTCCGTTTCTATTCAGACCATTTTTTCTCGTACTTTCATTGAGTAAATGATGCATGCTTAAATGGTGTTGACCATGGCAACTTGGCAACTCCTCGTCAACAATCCCGACAATTACTCCATGTAACACCATTGATTTCTGACAGAGGCGGTGTCAGGTAAAAACACAAGCCGCTTTGATACAGCAGGTGCATTTATAACATAATGCATCTTACACCACAATCATAGTACTGTATTATACGATCATGCCTACATGCATATCACACCCTGTAGCAGGCATATACAAGAAGTACAATGTAGGTGTACCATAAATATCCTATTAGCCACTGAACCATACATAATGACGTAAATGGAGCATAGAAAAGAGGCCGTTTAATGGTTCAAGTTCTTTCAACACCATAGCTGTCAACGATCGACTTGACGGCCATTAAGGCGAATGATTCTGCCAATTGGGGCATTCCCAAAACGAATTGCTATCCTTATAAAGTCCAAAATGTGGATCACCGATAAATCCTGGATATGCTCCATACTTCACCAACACATCATGATGCTCAGTGCTGTGTGACCAATAGGGATATCAGTAACAGTCCTATGTCCGTATGTGTCATCCAGCCATCCCGTATGTAGCCAATGGGACACAGGCCATCACATACATAGTGTGCCGAGCGACTGACTGCGACACGGAGCAAGTGACAATGTGGTCGGGCGATTTGGTCCATATCTGCTCCCCTAAAACGCTGCTAATCGACATTTGATTGTTGTTGGCTGTTTGGGTTGGGACGGTTGGTTGGTTAGTTGTAAGGGAGGAGGGGGGTCTGTCGTTCTATCTCTATGGGGAGAGTGGTGTTGAGTTGCAAAGGTTGCGGTAACAACGCAGAGGATAACAGGGTATTGATTCTGGAACAAATTCCAAGGGAGCAGCTCGCAGCCAACATTAGTCAATGCTTTGTATTGTACGGCATGACGTTTGTTCGACTGTTCTTCATGTCGCTGATAAATTATGAAGGCCGCTGGAAAATATGGTTGTCGCCACTTCAAGCCTCTGTATCCGTCCGAGGCATTATGAAGCACGGAAAGTTACACAGGACATACAAGTAGCATATAGGTTTATGGCCAGTGCATTGCCTTCATCAATACTGGTCAGTCAAACTGATAATCTTGAACATGACTATGTTGTATTATGATAATTAAAAATAATTTCACGTCTAAATAATCCTTTTTATACTATAAACATTAAATTCAAAGCCATTATAGTCAAACCAATGTTTTAGTAACAAGCCTGTTGCTGCAGTCATTTGAAAGTCAATGTTCATGATGCTAAATGGTGGCAAAAAATCAATTATAAGCTTAACAAATTGATTCGCTTCTTGCTAATTACATACATAATGCATGGCATGACAACATAATTATCTGCTTATTGTTATACGCCTTACATATCACACTTTCAAAGTGCACGAAATAACACTCCTGTATGTATGTAGTACATTCAAAACATACTCGGGCGCACATATTACATTATATTATTCACTCGGTGGTATTCCCACTGTAAGGACACTCCTGATTGGACTATTTGTACCACGTGACTATCCTACATACTCAATGTTGGACGGCGAAAGTCTATATTGGACGGCAAAAATGTATATTGGACGGGCGGGTGCTTTTCAGCAAATCAGAGCGTGTGTTACATGTGGGTTTTCCCCACTCTGGGTTTCTCCTACATTCATTGGTAAATAATATAGCAAGTGTTGGTTGTTGAGAGTCGTCCAATATACAGTTTACGGGATTCAGAAATGTTATATTGACCTCGGCTGCGCCTCGGCCAATATAACATTTCTTCATCCCGTAAACTGTATATTGGACTCCTCAACATCCAATATTTGTATAGTATTATCAGATTATTTACCTACCGTATCTGACCCATTGGGAGCTCCATAGATTACAATGTACATGTACAGTGTTTCATGCATTTATTTATATAAGTGCTTGGCAATTGCGGAAGTGTGCCACTCAACACATTCAATATCCTGTACAAAACACACTATAATCCACTTGGCCAGTGTGAGCAAGAAGCTAGAGTCCAGGTTAGGCAATGCCTCATAACATGTCATATCTGTCCTGAGTAGGTCACTTTCAGTGAATCATTAACATTATGTCCACGGCAAATAGCCTGCAAATTGTTGATGCGGCCAATTTTTCCATATACATGTACCCAGAGTACATAGCTCAAGCTGGGCGAATAATGTCAATATTTTGCGGGGCTTTCGCCGACAATGACCCACTAGATGTAACATAAGCTGAGTCACGATTTATGAACACGCTTATGGAAAGCCCAAAAATAGCCGTGGAAGCCTTCAAAAGAAGCTATACCCTGTATAAATCCACCCTACTAGCCACTGACATCACCGACGGCAACCACTCGTGGTCACTGGATTGGCTCGTCGTCGATGAAAAATACGATATGATATACTCGACAATCTCAACGTTTTGTCGAATTTCGTGTACTAAGACACTTATCAGTGACATTGGCCGTAGCGACAGGCTTATACTTTTTACTGCGGTGAATATCGCGAACAGGGCTGACGACAGCTATTTAGTGGACAATAGAATTGATCAGCAGTTGCGCATGCAACCAACCAGTACAATACCAGTTGAAAAGTTTTTGCTGGGTTTTTTAATGTTTCGCACTGAGAAATGCTGAGAGCCTAAGACCTAAACCCTTGCACGTTCAGGAGTAGTACTGCACAAGCGCTGTATATTAGCTGCAATCAATACTGCACTGTCTTAGTTGATCAAATGATTTATGCGAAATGCTGCTCATAAAATTTAATGTTCAGGTATACCGATGTATTTTTATTTACTTTATTTACATTACTGGAATCCTAGTTATGTGCATATTGTATGTGAACCAAATTCCAGGAGATTTCTCTCAGAGGAATTCGTACCACTATACCATATTGGTCCTAATAGTGGCACGTGCCCTAATAGTAGAGCACCCCCATCTTTTCACCAAAAATATTCGATTTTTGTAACCTTGCAACTGACTTAATATCTTTCTAATAAGATCTTGGAATGTTCCAATCCACTTGTTTATGTTATCTGAATCATAATAAAGGGGATTGAAGGCTATAGGTTTATTATTCAGTGATTTTCTTAATTTTGACCCTGAGTTTGAAGTCATTTTTGCGCGCGCTGCTGCAGAAGGTCTTGCTTTGGCTCGCCGTGCTACTATTAGGACCAATACGGTATCAAGATTTCCAGGGATATGCAAGGAGATTGCATCATCATCATCAATTTTCATTTTGAAATCCAAATTTTATGTTTTACGAATAAATTTTATTTATCGTGTCATTCACATTTCGTAATGTTTTGCTGAATTTCTCCACCTAAATATAGCACAAAGAAGGCGGCAAACACATTGAAACATGTGGCAAAAAATTCGGACAAACAAAATGATCTTCGCTTCCTACGCTTCTCCATAAATCTTGCAACAACCCAATCAGAGAAATACCGATAAGTGTATTCTATCTTAGACTGTGTTTCCTCTTTGGTTCGATGATTTATATTTCCATAATTGCGCGGGATGAAAAGTTACACAACATCATACCCATAATATTTACGGCATGCTTTGGATCTATACATGAACCATGATACGGGTAATATATTCAGGATAATATCTGCAAACTTCGCAAACAATTCCTCATGCTCAAAGTACAATGTACCCTCATAAAATCATGAAATTTTTTTTTTAATGAGGGTACATGTAATGTACTAGCCACTTCACTGGTTGGTTAAACCTGGTACATTGTAGGCAACAATTAATTCTTCCGGGTCTTTAACTTGTGAATTAGGGCATATCTGGTGAAATGTGGGTTCATTAAGTACTTGACAGTATAAATGTTTATTTTCATGGCATTGAACAACTACTCGCATACAGATTTCAACACTCAAATGAAATCAATGGTAATTTCTTCTAATTCAAACATACATTTTCTATACATGTATTTAACCCACTCACAGTATAGCGAGCTTAGCTAAAATTCTGTCAACATATTTAAACCAAAGACTTTTCAAACACACTGGAAAATGTC
This sequence comes from Terebella lapidaria, assembly GCA_949152475.1. NCBI lineage: Eukaryota > Metazoa > Annelida > Polychaeta > Terebellida > Terebellidae > Terebella > Terebella lapidaria. The sequence continues at coordinate 53,881,803 of OX424556.1, forward strand.
AGAGCATTTATGTCCAGCAATACAACAGCCGAATGAAAAAGAATTCATTGAGAAAGTTCACTTACTTTACCAAGTCAACTCCACTGACGAAGATATCAGGAACGTTCATGATCAATATATCCACGCACATGTATTTTATTCCATATATATCACTTTCACGGTCTCGGCAATTATATCGTTACATCTGATCTACGACTTTACGTGGACACCAAACTTTTATGCTCCGTGTTCCCTTCCGCTGTTGAGTACGTCATGAATGTGTTTTTTATTCTATGACACCAGAGTGTTTTAAGAGAAACCGGAGAAAATTAATCTATATGCTTCTCATTTCTCCACTGAGGGGGCCATATTTCATCATGGCATTTTCCAGCGCTGAGTGAGAGATATGTATTAATATTGTGTGGGATATTGTGCAAAAAATCACCTGTGTAGACTTTTCACAGTATATATTGACGTCTTTCCCACGGAGTTATTTTCACTGCCGTTGCGTTAGTATTTGTTGCCGTAACCTTCTAAAGTGTGGGTGGTACATTGTAAGTTTGCTTTATTTATATAAGGTACATACATTCGAACATATGGGTGCAAACATTGTATGTTTTGCAAGTTCTGAGGTGCACCTACTAGTACAGTATTTGAAAAGATCAAGGGCTGGCTGCATGGGTATACGTAGTTTTTTTTTTTCGAGGTAGTCGGCCGCCGATGTAAAGAAGCGAACCCACACACAGATGTCAAATTCGGCAAGGATTTCTACATCTTCAAGATTGAAGCCTTGATGAAGCGATGCGTGGGTGAGTTAGAAATGCCTGGATCTTGCAAAATCACTCACAAGAACGGCAGTCATTGGAAATGTGAAATATTAGTGCCTGGATCATCGTCAAAATCAGAGACAGGTGAACAGTTTTTAATCGAGCTTTCAACACTTATCCGACAGCAGTGTTTTCTTGCACATGAATTGTTCACGAAGAAATCTTCATCAATCCAAATGCCAATGTAATTGCAGCCACATGTAAATCCTTCTTCAAAGCATTTGCCAAATAAAATTCCTCACAAATTAATAAGGCTCATCAAATCAGTGAACACTTCTGCATCATCAAAGAAAATATTTGTATGCACTTATGTATACAAGACATACTAGTATGATATATCATTACGGTAACAAAAGAATTGTAGACAATTTCAACCAATGAAAATCAAGAGCAGTGTGTCTGTTCGATGTTATAAATATGAATTCTCTTTGTTTGACATACACATATTATATCAGATGCTTTAGCTAAATGCAAGATAATCATTACAATGTTACACAGAAAAATATAGAAACATGATTGCATTCAATTAGTGGGCAACAAATTGAATCATGGTAATGTTACCATAGTAACATTTAATCCTTTGCAAACACGCATTGCCCAGCTGGCTTAGGGCCAAAATTTTGTCTGTCACACGAGAATTTTGGTGATATTAATAACTTGTGTCATAGTTGGATCCCTAGTAAATCTCAAACTGAGTTCTATTGAGTGCCACATACATATATCATGTATGTTATATGTGACACAATGAGCTGTTACAAATGCTCTAACAACAAGAGATCACAAAGAACTGTGGCTTATATCATGTATATTGTGTCATTCACTGTTAGCCAGGTAAAAATTGTGATAATGACCAATAATTAGCCTAATTATTTGTCGATCAATTGATACAAAAACCCAGCCGGGTGCCAACCCTGTCCTCACTCGCCCCCACTTTGACACCACGTACACAGGGTCTCGGTGCGAAAAAATTAAGGCTCGGAATCTTAAAGGATAAAGTCGATCAAGTTGTAAAATACCACATCTAAGACTAAGTGAGGGTTCATCCATGGGTAGATTTTACATCCGATGAAGTCAACAGGGTGACAAGATGTTATTCACCATTATTGGCATCAAAGGAGGATACTGGTTGGCAATATATCAATAGGTATCACACAATTATTACAATTACGGTCACAGGGAGCAAACGACTTGAGATGTATACTGTACATGTATGTACACGATATATACATGTAATTACACAATAATTATGATAATTACTGGTTAATTATCACTAATTATATACATGATGTAGATGAAGATGTGTCACGTCACGTGTAAAGTTGGGCAGAGACCATGGAAAACTAGACGTTCTTTCTCTAATGATGACAAGGTTGTTAAAACCTACAAACTGATCCTTTGTCTTTGGTGATAGCATTATGCAGTTCATGGTTACAGGTACATAACTATAGCATTCACAACATGCTTATATACAGTAGAACTCCACCCTGCGGTCACTCCAGAAATGTGGTCAACCCATGCATTGTGGTCAGGTGCATCGGTCCCGAACGCCAGCATGGGCATTTACATGTTGAGGGTACTCCTGTAATATGGTCACTCCCCTTATCCACAATGCGGTCAGTTTATCTGGTCCCAATTGCCCATAAAATCACAAAATACGGCCACCAAGCAACCCCCCCCCCCCCCCTCCCCTCCCCGAATCACTGAAGCAGTCAGCCGGCAAGCCAGCTCACCATCACTGATACGGTCAGTTGAACATTAGCCTCTATAGCCTGCCCGTTGTGGTCCGTCCATATGTCTGCATGTCATCACTCACCGATGCGGTCAGCTGAACATTTACATTACACATGAGCAGCAGGCCGACCGCCTGTCTGGGTGTCATCACGTCACTTCTTCACACCTCCCTTCTCTTGACTAACAAAAACACTGACAAGCACACACAAGTAGATTTGTCAATCAAGATATTCCCACACATATCAGTTTCATCATTGGAACAAAGGCATGAATAACCCCAATATTAATATAATATTATGTTTAGTGTACAGTATATGTATTTTGAATTTTGAAACATGTATTTGCGTTTGCATTTGCTTTTTATTACATATATGATATAACTTTTTAAAACAAAATGCTATTCAGATGTAAACATTATGTTTTTTACACGTACACATGTACAAAGTTTATAATATATGTTGGTTTTCGCTTGGCTTGACATCAGCCAAACAACATAGCTGGTGAAAAGGTCGTCTATCAGATTCCTATAATGTGGCCACTCCTATAATGTGGCCAATATCATTGGTCCGAAGGGTGACCACATTACTGGAGTTCTACTGTAATCACAGTAAAGTACATGTACCCATTCCCAGACAGAATATGAATGAAAATATATACATTCATATATATACAGTAGGTAGGCAAAAATTGTTTACGTATCCTAACTTTTACATGCAGCAATAATTTGCACATTTGACTACATACATGTATGAAGTATTCATGTAGAGGTATGATATGTGATCTGTCTGGTTCATCTGTATAAATTGTTGTCTGGTATGTGAAGTACATGTACACAACAAATTTTCAAAGACTGCAGTTGAAACCTTCGAGTACCCATGGTATCTGAATGTTTCGGAAGCAGCCACTATCAATTCTTTCGCCTGACGTACCCACACCCCACTGATGCCCAGGTTACCATGGATACAAGACAACAAGTGCATGATTGCTGCACTGTCCCTGAACCTGTGGCCGATGTTTCCGTGTTGTGTCAGAGGCTGTATCCTGACTGAGCAATCACCAAGCACCTGCTGACAAGGCAGCTCAACTTATCGGGATATAAAGAGATGCAGTTCAGAAACATCACAACAGCTTTCTAAAAATTAGGCCAAGGGCCGAAGATAGGTTACCGGACAATATTTAATATTTTAGATGTTAGCCAGGTCACTGGTTGAATTCAAGGTCAAGAGAATATTCAGCATATATAACATTAAGCATATATCATGTCCACAGTTGATTGCTAAGCTGTAAATTCAACTAGACATAAAAGCCTATAGGCTTTGTGGCATCCCCCAATTTTTCTGTTCTTTTCTAATGGTGAAACTTGACTGTTATTATAATACATATACCAGGATTATTGAACACAGGTGGGAGTGAGAGTTCAAATTATAGCAGTTGCTCACTAGACAAATGTCCATCAGATATTTGTTTTAATCTCAATAGGTATTAAATGTACAGACATGACAGACATTCATAATACAAGCAAAAAGGAAATTATTCTGGGTTCTGGCTAAGTAAAACAATGATAATTTGGTCACTGCATGTGAAATACAGCTAGAAAACAAAACAATGCATGTAGTTTCATCCAGATAAACACAGTGCTGTTTTAACTGAATACAATGAACAATTGACCGGCAACCAAGGCCCAGGCAGACCTTCAAAGCTGTTATCTTCAGTTTGGGTCATCATTATATAACCACCTATTGTTTTCTTTAGAAAGGGAAGGAGGGCATTGTTCCAACTTGTTGGTGTTAGTATAGTAAACTGGGGTGAGGGGACAGGAGAGGGGGGGGGGGGGGGAAGAGGGGCAGTGCATACAAGTCACTGATACATTGCTACATTCATATGCAGATTAGACTGGCTGACAGTGGAGGTGGGGGAGGGAGAGGGGGGGGGGGGGTATTGCCTTATCACAGGCATTACTGAGCAGGGCTCTCATATACTGCACTGGCTGAGAGGGCAGAGCCTAGCCTCATGCTGGACACATGGGACATGCAGGCTGCAGTCAGTGAATACAGTAGCATGGCTCAGTCACAGTATTACATCTGCATGGGGGCAGGCGAGGGAAAAATTCTAAGTCCAAAAAAAAATACACCCAAAAAATTTTTTCCCCCTGGAAATTGCCTGAATCAAATTATGACATTGACAGGAATCGCCCGATTTTTTTTTCCAAAATGGCCGCTGGCGGCCATCTTGGATTTCGGGTCTCGACGAAAAACAATAGGGGTTAGGAGCAAAGTATTTCGGATGAGCTGTGAAAATTTCGGAAAGATAGATTAAGGCGTTCAAGAGTTATGATCCGGAAACCGAACGGCGGAAGAAAAAAAAAAAAAAAAAAAAAAAGAAAAAAAAAAAAAAAACAGACAAAAACATAAGGCCTCCCGATTTTCAATCGGGATGCCTAATAATCAGAGAGATATTAGCAATTTTGTTCTGTGGCCTTGAAAATGAAGGGGCAAAAGGTCAAATTCAAGGTCATCAAAATATTCAGTGTGTACTGTAAACCCCTTTAATTTCGCGGCCGTTTTATTTCGCGTTTTCATGATTTGGACATATTCGCGGTCGTTTAATTTCGCGTTTTCTGTAACATGCACATTACTGGTAACGCATTACAGAGGTATTTACCAATAACATACTCACTATGCAACCCAACAATTGGTAAAAATACTGACATGGACACAATTGTATCTTTATTATACCTATTATACCTTTTTTCCTGGCTTAGTAAACATGAATTAAATACAAACAGTCACAGTACAAAATTAACTACGTACATGTAAACTTGGAATTGGCTACTGGTTTTATTATGTTAAAAGTACAACATTATTTGTTCTTCTGTTCTATACCACACACATTGCAAAGTCAATTTCCGAATCAACAGCAGATTCAACCACATTAACCATGCTCAATATTAAATATATTCGCGAATCAAAATGCGGTTGACCAAAAAAATTCGCGTCCAGAAATTTTCGCGTTTCTGGTGAAAACGCGAAAATCGCGAATATTAATGGCCGCGAAAAATTAAGGGGTTTACAGTATCATTTTCTATATCATGTCCACAATTGGTTCCCAAGCCATACAGTCAATAGAGGAGCAAGATATGAGCCAGTTTGTCCTTGGACCTTGAAAATGAGGTCAGAGGTCGAATTCAAGGTCACGAGAATATTCAGCATAATATCATTTCCTATATGTCCACAATTGATTCCTAAGCTGTAAAATCGATAATAAGTGAGATATTAGCCATTTTGTCCTGTGACCTTGAAAATGAGGTCAAAGGTCAAATTCAAGGTCATGACAATTATCTGCATATATCATTTATCCTATATGTTCATAACTGATTCCTAAGCTGTAAAGTCGATAACAAGCGATATATAAGCCATTTTGTGCTCTGACCTTGAAACTGAGGTCAGAGGTCAAATTCAAGGTCACGAGAATATTCAGCATATATCATTTCCTATATGTTCAAAATTGATTCCTAGTCTCTAATCTCAATATTAAGTGAGATATTAGGCATAATGTGTCCCATTATAATGCATAGGAGAATTCAACATAGGAAAGTCCCATTTGGGCCGAGTTTGGGCCAAAATGGCCCACTTCGAGCGATTCAAGCGCAACGAAATTTATAGACATCATAGGAGTACATATGAGGACTCTTATGTATCAAAAAGAAAAAAAGTTACTGAACAGATTTTGAGAAAATGGCCGCCAAAGTCCAAAATCAGGCATTTTTCGTCGAAAACGGCCGCCATTTTGAAAAAAATGCGAACACCAAAAAACTAAAAAATACCTCCTTCTTGAATTATTTTTAAGTATTTTTGTGCAAAATTTCAGAAAAAGTCGCCCGTAAACAAAAAAGATAAAATTAGCCCAAAGGCTAAGACAGGTTACCGGACAATTTTGGTTTGGCCATGGCAGCATTGGCAGGTAACAGACCTTGAGATTTACCAATCAAGGTTCGCAGTGTGAACAAATGACCTTGAGATTTACAAATCAAGGTCATCCGTGTCAACTTCGATGTCACCATTACATGTTCATAATACAAAGATATATCTGGGTGGAATCGTTTAGGCCGCTCATGTCAATTTACACATTACGAGTCAGACATTTGGCACTCAAGGTCATCTGATGTCAAGATCTAGGTCATCATTAGTTGTGCCATATATGTCTTGCTATATGTTCATAATGCAAACATGAGTTCTATCTGCAAGCATTTCATCTATAGAGGCAAATCTGGGCATTTTTGACCCCAAAATGGCTGTTCTGACCTTTCAAGGTCATCGAAGGTCAAATTCAAGGTCACCACACAAATCGCCATATATGACTTCCCATTTGAAAGTACCAATTTCTAAGCTGTATCTTCAAGTGTTCTATGAGAACAGTCCTGACAGCTCCCATTATGAAGGAAAAAAGTGCCGAAAATTTTCTAAGTCCAAAATTTTTTTCAAAGGGTGAAAAACATGGCAGCATTGGCAGGTAACAGACCTTGAGATTTACCAATCAAGGTTCGCAGTGTAAACATATCACCTTGGGATTTACCAATCAAGGTCATCCGTATGAACTTCGATGTTACCATTACATGTATGTGTGCGGCATTTGATATTCTATATTTTGGGTGGAATCGTTTAGGCCGCTCAGGTCAATTTACACATTCCAAGTCAGACATTTGGCACTCAAGGTCATCTGACGTCAAGTTCAAGGTCATCATTAGTTGTGCCATATATGTCTTCCTATATGTTCATAATGCAAACATGAGCTCTATCTGCAAGCATTTCATCTACAGAGGCAAATCTGGGCATTTTTTGACCCCAAAATGGCTGTTTTGACCTTTCAAGGTCATCGAAGGTCAAATTCAAGGTCACCACACAAGTCGCCATATATGATCAGACAGTTTTTGAGAAAATGGCCGTCAAAGTCCAAAATTGAGCGTTTTTCGACAAAAACGGCCGCCATTTTGAAAAAAATGCGAAAATCAAAAAACAAAAAAATACCTCCTTCTCAAAATATTTTTAGGCATTTTTGTGCAAAATTTCAGAAAGATTCGATCGTTAACTTTAAAGATAAAAATGTTAACGCCGGACGGACGGACGGACGGACGGACGGACGGACGGACGGACGGACGGACGACGGACGCATCGCCATGCCAATAGGTTATCGGACCAAAGGTCCGGTAACCTAAAAATGGCTGAAACCAGCATTCCATATCCTTGACCAATTGTTCAAGCAAGCAATGGAAAAAGCCGGAAGCTTTAACCACAAGAGTTTTGTGGCTTGTCTAAAACTTCCCAATAGATGTTCCTTCTGATTCATGTGCTGTGTGGAGCTGGTGTAGATTAATTAGGTTCATCACCACAGAAGACGAGCACTGAGTGCTAATCAGTTACCATGGTAACCGCTTCATTGATTTCAAACCTTTCCAGGTTTTCTTCTCTCACACTTCACTTTAGAATGTACCATTAATCATACCTTCACTGTATGTAACAGAAAGATGAAGTATTGAATACATAATGATATCTTCTCCAGGTGTCACTTTATAAAGATGAACAATATCTGTCCATGGTGGATATATGATATATCATAAATACACCTTGTACACCACAGCAGCAGTCAAGCAGTGCATCCAACAGCATCCGCCTCACAATTCCAACAAACCACAGCGGATCACCAATGATACAAAAACCCAACAAGGTCCAAAAGGAGATTCATTGATTGCACATCACAAATCCTTCCCTGGTAGTCCCCAGTCTTTGATCTTTAATGGTCAGCCATTACCTCAATTATATTTGACTGTAAACATGGTCAATAGTAGCAGAAGTATCGCAAGGTGACCAGAACACGTGGACCTTCTAGCTGTCCGCGTTGGTGGAGCCAGAGGTAAGATGTCCGTCCAGACCTCGGCCGGTGGCAATCCAGCGTTAATTGTCTGCGGAACTGACAGAAAGCAAAACACCCGTGATTTTCTCCCTTTGCCACACACTTGCGACCAACAGCAACAATGCCTACATGTACATGTATTTTTATCGTTGCTGTCATTCAATCCTCGCTAACGGACTGTACATCATTGTTGCCAGAAGCATAATCCTTAACATTTCTTTTAAATCTGGGTTCAATACTAAAGACATAGAGATTGAGGAGACTCTTTGTTCTGATGACAAGTACTTGATAGGTTAGCAGTTTTTACGGTGGTTTTGTTCGTTGCTTCATCTCACACCGTCCAAGACTCCTCGTAATTTGCGCAAATCCAATTCTTTGTGTCAAGTCAAACTGAGATCGTTTTCCTCCTAGGTACATACGGTACAGCATTCGGCATGGACTTGCATCCACTGCGGACGGATGTCGAATGAATACCTTCTCTGTAGATACCTTGTTTACGGACTGGAGAAATAATCACAAGCCGCGATGTCGGCAGTGAAAGTCTGTCCTCTGGTATTCCTTAGGGACTTGTCACCAAAAAGTCATCAATTTCTGCTCCTCGCAAATCATGTTACCATATTTGTTAAGCGCTGAATTCATCTTCCAACATGGCAGTGAATTGGATTCTACTGTCTGCGGTAGATGCTGAAATGAACTCCTTCCAATACAGGACTATCGTCATTCAATCATTCAGACCGAACTGGTCAACAAAGTTAATATCCCTGCGAATTGCTGCACTGTATATTGTGATTCTCCTGTCCTGTATGTCTGCAAGTTACGAAATATTCCCCTAGCTGACTATAGCCATGGTAGAACATCATGTATTCCCATTAATCTAGGTATGGTATAACCGGTATGTGGCCTGTAGTCCTTCGTGCTGACCAGTGACAGCTGGCATGGTATATTTTCATTTGTCATCATTACCTCCCTCTATTATCTGATTATGCACACGTAACAAAGCTAATGTGACAGAAAGCCATTTGGAGCAGATATACATCCAGACACGGAGCAGTCAAACATTCAGAATCGCCAGACTACTCCACCCATCGTCGGATGCTTTGACCAGCCGATAACCACGTTGACGCAATTAAGTACATCATTTGTCTCCACCGAATGGTCCAGATCTAGCCCTAGAAGTAAAGGGGCCAGGGTAAGGAGTCACTTACCACCACCAGCAGTCGAGGACTTTTCCCAGGGATATACCAGGACGTTTCCCTGGCACAGATACATCCCTGTCCTTCGTTTGTCTGTCTATCCATCAGAACTAGTGTGCGTCCATCGCCAGTACGCCACAGTGGACAGTCAGGAAGTGAACCATGGGAAAATATACGACTGTCACAGGGGAATTATACAATCAACGACCGACGGGAAAATTTGTCCCTGACACCGGAGAAGTACCGGCCGTTCTCAAAGCTGTGGAGTTCGGTGATGTTCCCTTTGTGTCCGTCGCACAATGACACACAGATCTATCTATCAGCAAGGTTTTTTTCGACCGACGGTCCGCGCCCTGTTCGTCTGTCTGTCCGTAATCCTCTGCCTGATTGAGTCTCGACTTAATCAGCGGAAGATATAGTTATTTTTGCCGGGGACGGGTCTCCAAGGCTCTTCTGCGGCCTCCACTGGGACATCTTTCATTTCCGAGAGAAGAACTGGAGACCTCTTGATGAGATTGGAGCAGATTCCAATGTTTATCGTGACTTGGGTAGTGGTTAAAATTCATCGATTATCTCATACTTACAACTGTTCATTGGATGATATCTGAACACTTTATGTATATTTATTCTTTACATGACATTGGAGGACCCAGTGATGTGCTATTAATATGACAATAAACCAGGCAGAATCGAGGGAGAAAACAAAACACTTCTGTAACCTGTGCTGATGTCAGAGAGGCGTATTCATGACAGTATCTGCTAATTATTCAAAAGATTGACCGTTTAGCAGACCACACAAAGGACAAGTTTTTCATCCCACGGTGCATGTTCCATGTTTTATGCATCAGTCAATGGCAGGAGAAAAATAAAAGCTGGCTTTATTTAGGGATGTAGGTACATGTAATGGTCACTGAGGAGCTGTTTGCCCCAGGCACTGGACAAGGAACCTCCCCTTATATCTATGAGAGACGTGCTCAGCATTCAAATAACTAGCCCCAGTCATTGGCAAAAGCAAGACATTGGGTCTCCAATAATCCGTTTACGCAGTTTACCGAGGGCCATCTCCACAATAAGGTCCCTAATGTAGAAGTGATCCCCTGAATGAAAGGGGTGCAACACTCAGAGGTCTTCCATGGTAAGCCTCAATGGATAAGTGCTGTGCCATATCAGGTATACGAACACATATAGGATTGCCATTTAACTCCATTATAACGTTTTATGAGAGAAATCACTTTCAAAATGTTTCAATTTTCATAAAATTTCAGTATGTTGAAGCAATATATATAACTTACAAAATATTAAAAAATCAGCACATGTTGTTGGAATAGATCAAACGCTACAAGCATTTGACTGTTAGCTGCTGACACCTGGCGAATTCCTCAGAAAGCAAACTCCCAGAAAGGGCCGGTTTGTTTATATGTATTCATGCGCACAGTAACAGCTCCAATCAACATGAAAATTCACATGTACATAGAGGAATACCCATAATACCACTATACAAACCAAAACAGAGACATTTTAAAGTGATACATGTGCATTTGGAGGAGAAACTGGAAGTTTTTAAATAATATAGTACTTTGATGCCTCATTTTGACCATATAAGGAAATCAATACAGGTCCATAACCTAAATAATGGCAATTTTTTTCACATTTTACAATTATAACACCCCACATACAGAGGTGATAATCCCCAATTATTGAGCTCTTATGTGAAAAGGGAAGACTTGTAGAGAAGAAATAAAACAGTGATTTTTGCACTTAAGAAAGGAAATATTTTGAACAAAAAAGTGAGATTTTCTTTGGAAATTTTGATTTGACGCCCGATCAAACATGCTCAAGGACAATTTGGGGTTTGTTTCAGATAAATGTATTATTCACCCATATATTACCATCAGTTTGATTCCCCTTGGACTAAATATGTCAAAATTTTAAAAGAGTTGGTAGTCCTACCCCGCTGCTTAGCACCAAACACTTTCTACCATACTGCTGTCTACACCAATAGTATTCAAATGTCGCAAAATGCTACCACCACACTCTCAATATAGTATATTTCTAAATTAAGCAAAAATTCCAAGGTTTTAATCTTGACAAAACACAAAAACGTAGACAATTTGTTGAAAATATGGTTTCTGTAAGCCAGAGATCACCGACATTAGGTCACATAGGTGCCTTGTACAGGGGACTAATTTATGTGCTGTATGAAATTTATTTATAAAACACATTTATATGATGGACTGCAATCGATCAAACGGCAAGAGACACATATGGGGTCAAAAATGTGGTTCTACGGCAATATCGAAAAAAAAAATATGGTAAAAAAATCGGAAAAATGCGTACTTGACCAGATATGGTGCCAAAATTGCAAATAATATACCAAATGCATTCTGCAATGCCTAACCTAGCTTATTTATGATCGACTATATAGGTTGTGGTGATGAATTTCAGAGACACCTAGTATTATCCACCGTTCAATTTTTGGTGGCCATTTCGACACCTTTTTCGGTTAGGCTGTGTCTGAGTCCAGTAGTCCTCAGTGAAAGTGTATAATATTTTACAGTGATTTGAAATATTGGTTACTATATGAAAATAAAGAAAATAAAAAGGCACTAACTCCATGTCTTTAGCATTCAAGGGGGGGGGGGGGGGGGGATAAACACCGCCGCTATTAGCATGTAGATATAATCCTACATATGTAATAAAAATCCACGTGAACGAAAACTATGGTTGCAATGGTGAAAAATTCATGAATACCGCACACTATCCACACACAAATTAAAGAAATGCCACAAAACCTGCTAAAAATCTATAATACACAAAATTCCATGTCCTCGGTTTAGGTATACGAACACATATAGGATTGCCATTTAACTCCATTATAACGTTTTATGAGAGAAATCACTTTCAAAATGTTTCAATTTTCATAAAATTTCAGTATGTTGAAGCAATATATATAACTTACAAAATATTAAAAAATCAGCACATGTTGTTGGAATAGATCACACGCTACAAGCATTTGACTGTTAGCTGCTGACACCTGGCGAATTCCTCAGAAAGCAAACTCTCAGAAAGGGCCGGTTTGTTTATATGTATTCATGCGCACAGTAACAGCTCCAATCAACATGAAAATTCACATGTACATAGAGGAATACCCATAATACCACTATACAAACCAAAACAGAGACATTTTAAAGTGATACATGTGCATTTGGAGGAGAAACTGGGAGTTTTTAAATAATATAGTACTTTGATGCCTCATTTTGACCATATAAGGAAATCAATACAGGTCCATAACCATCACCCCTCCCGAAGCAGGCATGGGCACAATTAGCTTGCTGAATATGTACCTTAGTGAAATAGGGGGAACACTGGGGATATAAGAAGAGAGGATGGTGTATGCAGAAGTTGCTGAGGAAAAATGCATGGGAGTACATCCAATAAAATTCCCATTTCACAATATTTCCCAAATTTATTTTGATTTATTTACTGGACATGCAGTAATAAATTGCACATGTTAGAATTGGATAATAATGTTGATGATTCTAAAGCTGCATAATAAGATACCGGTGCACCATACTTCTCCGTGGCCATGGATATTTTCAAAGTGGCCACTATACCATTTTTGTATACCGTAACTTTTGCCTCAGCACCCAAACCCCACCGATGCCCAGGTTACCATGGATACAAGACAACAAGTACATGATTGCTGTACTGTCCCTGAACCTGTGGCCCATGTTTCCGTGTTGTGTCAGAGGCTGTATCCTGACTGAGCAATCACCAAGCACCTGCTGACAAGGCAGCTCAACTTATTGGACATGAAGGGATGCTGTGTTCAGAAATATCACAACTGGTTTCTAAAAATACATGTAGCTTGCATTCCACTTGAAATTTGGGACATGGATAGGTGGAGTTCTTGATATCCAAAGCCTTCAGATTTTATTTTTTGTGATTTCTAAATATACGAATAGTTGTATGTTTTCTTCACCTACATAATCATGATAATGCTTTAAGTCAATTTACCATCATGATGATCATTTTATATTCATGATATTATACTTCAAGTGCTACAATATTGCAGGAGAATTAATGACACAATCAAGCTTACAACATGTATAATGCAGGCATCAAATACCAACAGGAATACCTTCTACACCTACATGATCCTTACTGGGCTATCTTTAGATCTAGCTCTTGACTCTAACTATAATCTTCTGTACCTTCTCAAACACACAGAGTCCATGTCTTGACCACGTCCGTGATGACTGTCGACATGTCAGGGCCCAACAAAGGTGACGAGATGACATGTGGGAAAACTCGTGCCAGCTACAAGGAACGGCAGAGTTGTTGCCTAATTGATGGAAGAAACGGCAAACGTCAGCAGCCTCGCGTTAATCGCTGAATGTCGTGCCACATCAAAACTCGATCACACCTCGACACCTCTTTGATGATAAGTTTAGTCACTTGCAGACACCCAAGTGTTGCATCTAGAGATGTACTGTATTACCGTTTTCAATTGGTCATGTTATGCATGGCAATTTGTCTGTACAAACAGGGAAAATATTGCATGCAATTATTGCGTGAGGGGCTATTTTTATGCAAGACTTGAGGAGGTGTATGCGTGAGCAGCGTGACTATGATCAAAGTAATCCTGAAGTAACACTTACAGAAATTAAAACTGATGTGCAGGTTATGCAGTTTTAATACCATTATAAATTTTATATAAAGCTTCAAGTTATATACATGTACACTGTACACATCATTTTTTAACATGTTTGAAGCTGTTTGACCCACGTTTCAACTTTTATTGACAAAAATGTACCAACATTTGCTACATTTAATATGTATAAAATTTCAATTCTTGACCTGTCGGTTGCACTTGACCCTAGAGGGAATACAATACCAGAACCCATATACTGTCTTGACTCCAGAGTAAACTTCTGGAGATTGGCACTGAATCGTCGCTCCCGTGCGGAAAACAATCAAAAGTTTATTACATTTTTCATGAGCCTATATGAAGCTGCCAGGTCCAACAATTGGCTTCAGGAGAGCTCTTCTGCGACTCATATCTAGCTATGTTTTTCACCCTGGAAGTAACCTAGCCATGATATTGGGGACATTAATAAAACTCTTATATTTATTACATGTATGACTGCCGTGAAAAAGACAGCAGTGTGAAAGTCTCCTGAAACATGATAAACTGTCGAGATTCCTAAGAGATCGGGATTCCTTAGTAACTTGGCACCTCAGCCATGAAATTCACTCCAGCTGAAGAACCTGGGCCAGAAACACCTTGTATATCATGTGTATATTAAACCACACCAAAAAGTCTAACTTGGCATTTGATGTTTCATGGTCAGATATTCAAAATACTGTAAACCTGTGAATAGTAATTATATTCGCAATCAAATTTGTGTCCGTTACATTCAGCACTTTTAATCACAGTATGTATGTGGTGTGAGTTTTCCAAGTCCAAGACCAGATGGATAATCATCAGTGACACAGGGTATAGAAAGTTCTTCAAGCCTTTGTCCTGGTTATTTATGTACACAGTGAACCAATTTGGAGAAGACGGACGTTGTACAGAAAGGGCATTAATTTCCTCATGGAATGAAGGTGATGAGTTTCTCAGATGGACAAATACATTGTACAACATCCGGTGTACAGTGTTCCGCCAATCATGCTCAAGTTTCAACTGCGCAAATGGAAAATGTCACTTGGCTATTTCGCATGTACAATGTAAACTGACACAGACTGCGGTGAATGCCAACAGATGCCACAAATTGTCTGTTGTTTTTGGTTGCGGGAAAAAAGTTTCATGTGCAAGAACAATTCGCAGCAAACTTTACGTGCAGTGCATCAAGTGCATGAAATCAAGATTCACCAGAACAATTTGCAATGTTTATATCAAGAAAAGATTTTGTTCGAAAAACAGAGTCTCCAATTTGTCTTCATTTGATAACCTGCATGACAACAACAACGCAGACAAGATCAGAATTTTTCCATCTGAACACAGGGAAGAATGTGTGTCTCTTTCAGACATTCAATGTGTCATGACCTTACATATCAGATAACCTACAGAGGTACAAACATATTCATATGAGTATCATAACATGGAACTAAAGACTCAGAAGACAGAACTCACA
Source organism: Terebella lapidaria (assembly GCA_949152475.1). Lineage (NCBI taxonomy): Eukaryota > Metazoa > Annelida > Polychaeta > Terebellida > Terebellidae > Terebella > Terebella lapidaria. The sequence continues at coordinate 53,897,580 of OX424556.1, forward strand.
GCAAGCCCTGTGTGTCGCCGCTTGTTGTGTGGCTCTGTCTGACGAACTGAGCCTGTCTCCTCCCTCGGGTATGTGGCTCCCCCTGGTGGTGACTGCTGGCAGCACCGCGTGACTTCCAGGTGACGAGCCAGCGACGCAAGACGGAGCAGAGACAGCCACAAACTCCGTCCTCGAGGCCCAACTCCGAGTCCGCTCTCATCACAACCCGCTGGGTTTCGTACCACTGCTACCTTGACTGTGACATGCGAGTCATTGTTGTGGCTTGAACAATGTTAAAAGGTGTGCCTTCTTATCTGGTTGTTTCAGCGAGTTTCCAGGCACAAGTTTCCATGTACAGCCCACATGAATCCAACAGCCTCTCAACTGTCCAAAGCTTACATGTAAGTGCCAAACCAGTCTGTGTATCCCTCCTGAAGTTGATCTAGAAATGACATCAATCCATGTTATAACAAGGCACTGTTTGGTCATATTTCATCTGATTTACAGACGCACAGATTAACGACACACAGACATCCTCTTCCTGTAAACTTCCCAGCATTTTCATCCTCCTGCCTTGAGGTGTTTGCCGGCAACGGCAATAAATTGATCGGACTCTGGGGGCCGTCTGATCACAAACTGGCAGACAAGTGGATCAAGACCCAACCAACACAGCTATCCATCTAGATTTAGTGCTGGGAAAAAATGACTGAGAGAAACCAGCATTCCATATCCTTGACCATATTCAAGCAAGCAATGGAAAAAGCCCGAAGCTTTAACCACAAGAGTTTCGTGGTTCACAATGGATGTTTCTTCTGATTCATGTGCTGTGTGGAGCTTAGGTGTAGATTAATTAGGTTCATCACCGCAGAAGACAGGCATCGAGTGCTGATCAGTTACCATGGTAACCGCTTCATTGATTTCAAACCTTTCCAGGTTTTCTTCTCTCACACTTCACTTTAGAATGTACCATTAATCATACCTTCACTGTACGTAACAGAAAGATGAAGTATTGAATACATAATGATATCTTCTCCAGGTGTCACTTTTTAAAGATCAACAATATCTGTCCATGGTTGATACATGTTCTATCAACTCTATACCTTGCACACCACAGCAGCAGTCAAGCAGTGCATCCATCAGCATCCATCTCACAATTCCAACAAACCACAGCGGGTCACCAATGATACAAAAACCCAACAAGGTCCACAAGGAGATCCATTGATTGCACATCACAAATCCTTCCCTGGTAGTCCCCAGTCTTTGATCTTTAATGGTCAGCCATTACCTCAATTATGTCTGACTGTCAACATGGTCAATAGTAGCAGAAGTATCCCAAGGTGACCAGAACACGTGGACATTCTAGCTGTCCGCGTTGGTTGAGCCAGAGGTAAGATGTCCGTCCAGACCTCGGCCGGTGGCAATCCAGCGTTAATTGTCTGCGGAACTGACAGACAGCAAAACACCCGTGATTTTCTCCCTTTGCCACACACTTGCGACCAACAACAACAATGCCTACATGTACATGTATTTTTATCGTTGCTGTCATTCAATCCTCGCTAACGGACTGTACATCATTGTTGCCAGAAGCATGATCCTTAACATTTCTTTTAAATCTGGGTTCAGTACCAAAGACATAGAGATTGAGGAGACTCTTTGTTCTGATGACAAGTACTTGATAGGTTAGCAGTTTTGATGATGGTTTTGATTGTGCTTCATCTCATCTAGGGAACACCGTCCAAGACTCCTCGTAATTTGCGCAAATCCAATTCTTTGTGTCAAGTCAAACTGAGATCATTTTCCTCCTAGGTACATACATGTACGGTACAGCATTCGGCATGGACTTGCATCCACTGCGGACGGATGTCGAATGAATACCTTCTCTGTAGATACCTTGTTTACGGACTGGAGAAATAATCACAAGCCGCGATGTCGGCGGTGAATGTCTGTCCTCTGGTATTCCTTAGGGACTTGTTACCAAAAAGTCATCAATTTCTGCTCCTCGCAAATCATGTTACCGTGTTTGGGAAGTGCTGAATTCATCTTTCAGTTTGGCAGTGAATTGGGTTCCACTGTCTGCAGGAGATGCTGAAATGTGTTCTGGAAATCCCCATTGCTCGACATCGAAAGTCCTAGGTCTCCTGGAAATAGCGGAACAATGAACTCCTTCCAATACAGGACTATCGTCATTCAATCATACAGACCGAACTGGTCAACAAAGTTAATGTCCCTGCAAATTGCTGCACTGTCCATTGTGATTCTCCTGTCCTGTATGTCTGCAAAATACGAAATATTCCCCTAGCTGACTATAGCCATGGTAGAACATCATGTATTCCCATTAATCTAGGTACGGTATAACAGGTATGTGGCCTGTAGTCCTTCGTGCTGACCAGTGGCAGTTGGCATGGTATATTTTCATTCATCATCATTACCTCCCTCAGGGCTCCCGGTAGGATTTTTTCGAAGGAGTACCGTACCCCATGGGTCAAATTACAAGGGGTAAATTTTGAAATGAAGGGGTAATTTTCAAAAAAGGATGTACAGTGATTTTTGTTTTTCAGTCAAAGTGACAGCTTTCATTAAATCTCGCATATCCTCCAGGTTTTTCTCAAAATTTCAGCACAATCCTAATAGTCAACGATAGCCCTTGCCCAGAGTAGCTTTCTGAAGGTCTTCTATTGCAGAAAACGCACTTGTTTTACTCTTGAATAGTTCGTCGATTCATTGTTGAGTCGTGTTGAAGAAACGAAAGTGGGGAAATCCTCAAATTTATATTCGCAAGGGGGCGCACACATAGGCTTTCGATGTTGCTGCCATTCGCATGGGGGCGCTGTAGTTTATTGTGCTCGAATTTTGATGAAGTGTCCCACAACTTATTCGCCAGCGAGTGCATTGCGCATGCGTCACTTTGGCGGAAATTGACATTTTTTGATTATTTTCTAGAACTTCGTTTTTTGAGCTAATAAATCGGTGTCATTGTTTTTAAATTAGTTTCCACAAATCTTTCAAGTGCGTAATCATACGCACTGGCCGTGATAGCACTGCGTAAATCTCAAAAAGTCATGCGTAATTACGCATTATTTTACGCTATCGGGAGCCCTGAGACTCAATCGTTTTTCTTGCAACCCGTCAACCAAGCTCGAACCTGAAGAAAAATGAAGCAAACATGTAGATTACATGTAGCTATAGCCTATAGAAACAGTGAAAATTATTTGTATAACATAATAATGAGTACCAAAACAGAATTGTCATTCCAGATATATATTCACCTCTCTCCGCTTCACACTCACTTTTTCCGTACAAATTTTTCTAATGGATTTTATCGCAGACCAATGCATGTTCACCAGAGATTCACAGTAAACATGTACCAGATTAACAGTTACTCCCGTGGCATATATGCGCACTGTTAACGGGCTAGCATTTTACGATGCTCGCATCCACACGAGGTGCACATTATATGAAATGCTGCGCATCTTTAACTGGCTAGCATTTTACGATGCTCGCATCAACACAAGGTGCGCATTGTGTAAAATGCTAGCATTTTGAAATACCCAAAACGGACTTGGGTGCGCCTTACAGACGGTGGATGCGCGCCTAAATAATGATCGCATTTTTCTGGGACAGTCAGGCGAGCATCCGCATTGTATGTGCTAGCATTTCAATATGCTGAAAACGGACACTGGTGCGCCAATCATTTAACAAGGCTAGCATACTAGTGACCTTCTGTGTGATTCGTACTGTACCTTCTCAAACACACAGTCCATTTCTTGACCATGTCCGTGATGACTGTCGACATGTCAGGGCCCAACAAAGGTGACGAGATGACATGTGGGAAAACTCGTGCCAGCTACAAGGAACGGCAGAGTTGTTGCCTAATTGATGGAAGAAACGGCAAACGTCAGCAGCCTCGCATTAATCGCTGAATGTCGTGCCATATCAAAACTCGTTCACACCTCGACACCTCTTTGATGATATATTTAGTCACTTGCAGACACCCAAGTGTTGCATCTAGAGATGTACTGTATGAGGCTACTATGAGCAGTTGCGTCGTCATGTTTTGCATCACAATTTGTCCGTACAAACAGAAAATATTGCATGCTTCATTGTGTGAGCGGCTATATTTATGCGAGACTGGTGGAGGTGTTTGCGTGACAATGATCAAAGTAATCTTGAAGTAGCAATTATTGAAATTGGAATTAATGTGCAAGGCATGCAGTTTTAATCACAAGATAGTAATTTTATCGAGGTTTGTTTTGTATTTTCAACATTCTTGAGGCAATTTGACCTGCACTTCAATTTTTACTTGCATGTATAGAGCAGGGCTCCCGGTAGGAATTTTTGGAAGGAGTACCGTACCCAATGGGTCAAATTACAAGGGGTAAATTTTGAAATGAAGGGGTAATTTTCGAAAAAGGATGTACAGTGATTTTTTTTTTTTTTTCAGTCAAAGTGACAGATTCCATTATGTTCACAAATCTCGCATATCCTCCAAGTTTTTCTCAAAATTTCAGCACAATCCTAAAAGTCAACGATAGCCCTTGCCCAGAGTAGCTTTCTGAAGGTCTCCTATTTCAGAAAACGCACTCGTTTTGCTCTCGAATAGTTCGTCGATTCATTGTCGAGTCATGTTGACGAAACGAAAGTGGGGAAATCCTTAAATTTATATTCGCAAGGGGGGGCACACATAGGCTTTCGATGTTGCAGCCATTCGCACGGGGGTGCTGCAGTTTATTGTGCTCGAATTTTGATGACGTGTCCCACAACTTATTCGCCAGCGAGTGCATTGCGCATGCGTCTCTTTGGCGGAAATTGACATTGTTTGATTATTTTCTAGAACTTCGTTTTGTGAGCTAATAAATCGATGTCATTGTTTTTAAATTAGTTTCCACAAATTTTTCGAGTACGTAATCATACGCATTGGCTGTGATAGCTCTGCGTAAATTTAAAAAAGCCATGCGTAATTACGCATTATTTTACGCTATCGTGAGCCCTGCTCCCTCTATTATCTGACTATTCACATACTTAACAAAGCTAATGTGACAGAAAGCCATTTGGAGCAGATATACATCCAAACACGGCGCAGTCAAAAATTCGGAATCACCAGACAACTCCACCCATCGTCAGATGCTTTGACCGACCGCTAACCACGTCAATGCAATAAGTACATAATTTGTCTCCAGTGAATGGTCCAGATCTAGCCGTGTGGGGCTTGGGGGGGGGGGGATCACTGTCCATCCTCAGGTGTCTTCCCAGAGATAGTCAGGACGATTCCCTGGTACATACAGTGTATACGTCTGTCTATCCTTCATAACTAGTGTGTGTCCATCACCAGTACGCCACAGTGGACAGTCAGGAAGTGAATCATGGGAAAATATACGACTGTCACATGGAATTATACAACCAACGACCGACGGGAAAATTTGTCCCTGACACCGGAGAAGCACCGGCTGATCTCAAAGCTGCGGAGACCAGTGATGTTCCCTTTGTGTCCGTCGCACAATGACATACAGATCTATGTACATGTATCAGCAAGGTTTTTCTCGCCCGTCCGCCCGCGCCCTGTTCGTCTGTCTGTCCGCAATCCTCTACCTGATTGAGTCTCGACTTAATCAGCAGAAGGTAAAGTTATTTTTACCAGGGATGGGTCTCCAAGGCTCTTCTGCGGCCTCCACTGGGACATCTTTCATTTCCGAGGGAAGAACTGGAGACCTCTTGATGAGATTGGTGCAGATTCCAATGTTTATCGTGACTTGGGTAGTGGTTAAAATTCATCGATTATCCCATACTTATGACTGCTCATTGGATGATATCTGAACACTTTATGTATATTTATTCTTTACATGACATTGGAGGACCCAGTGATGTGCTATTAATATGACAATAAACCTGGCAGGATCGAGGGAGAAAACAAAACATTTCTGTAACTTGTGCTGATGTCAGAGAGGCGTATTCATGACAGTATCTGCTAATTATTCAAAAGATTGGCCGTTTAGCAGACCACTCAAAGAACGAGTTTTTCATCTCATGGTGCATGTCCCATGTTTTATAGATCAGTCAATGGTATGAGAAATATAAAAGCTGGCTTTTATTCAGGGATGTAGGTGATAGTCACGAGGAGGGTTTTGCCCCAGGCACTGGACAATGGGACCTCCCCTCAGATCTATGCGAGACGTGCTCAGCATTCAAATAACTAGCCCCAGTCATTGGCAAAAGCAAAACATTGGGTCTCCAATAATCCGTTTATGGAGTTTGCAGAGGGCCATCTCCACAATAAGGTCCCTAATGTAGGAGTGATCCCAATGAAAGGGGTGCAACACTCGGACGTCTTCCACGGTAAATCTCAAAGGATGAGCACTGCGCCCTATCGCTCCTCCCAAAGGGGAATGGAGACATCAGCTTGCTAAATATGTACATCTGCCAAATAGGGTAAATGGGAGAGTCAGGGGAGGGGGGCAGATGCAGGGACTGGTCCAGCACAGCAAGGCCACTCGGGAGTGAGTTACTGAAGAAGAGTATCTCACTCTCCAGTACAGATTTCCCATTTCCATGTCTTTACCATGTCCGTTATGGCTTTGAACATGTTATGGCCCAAGAAAGGTGACGAGATGACCTATAGGGAAACTCGTGCCAGTTACAAGGAACGGAGAGAAGCTGTTGCCTAATTGATGGAAGAAACGGCAAAACGTCAGCAGCCTTGCGTTAATCGCTGAATGTCGTGCCACATCAAAACTCAATCACACCTCGACACCTCTTTGATGATGAATTTAGCCACTTGCAGACACCCAAGTGTTGCATCTAGAGATGTACTGTACATCTATGAGCGGTTGCATGGTCATGTTTTCACACAGCCATTTGTCCGTACAAACAGGGAAAATATTGCATGCTTCATTGTGTGAGCGGCTATATTTATGCGAGACTGGTGGAGGTGTTTGCGTGACTATGATCAAAGTAATCTTGAAGTAGCACTTTTCAAAATTGAAATTATTTGCAAGCCATGCAGTTTTAATCCCAAGCTAGTAATTTTACCGAGCTTTGTTTTTTTTGTATTTTCAAAATGAGTGAGGCAGTTTGACCAACCTTCAAATTTTATTCGCGCATACATTTACCAGTACCAGTTAATAATGTACAATCAGAATTTTTATTTCAGCCCTGTCCTTCCCATGCAGTAGCTCATGTCCCTAGACGGGATACAGATACCAGAACACACACATCGTCCTGACTCTGGAGCAAACTTCTGGAGATTGGCACCGAATCATCGCTCCCGGGCGGAAAACAATCAAAGTTTATTACATTTTTCATGAGCCTATATGAAGCTGCCAGGTCCAACAATTGGCTTCAAGAGAGCTCTTCTGCTGCTCATATCTAGCTAAGTATTTCACCCTGGAAGAAACCTAGCCATGATATTGGGAACACTATTATAACTCATATACAACTTATGAATGCCGCGGAAAAAGCAATGGGGCCAAAACCTAATAAACTGTCGAGATTCCTAAGAGATCGGGATTCCTTTACATAACTTGGCACCTTAGCCATAAAATTCACTCCAGCTAAAGAACCAGAAACACCTTGTATATTAAACTACATGTACAAAAATAGTCTAACTTGGCATTTGACATTTCATCGTAATTGTCATACCAGATAAAAATAAAATACTCGTATCAGATTTTCAAAGCACTGTAAACCTACGAATATTCCTAGTAATTATATTCAAAATCAAATTCATGTCCGTTAAATTCAGCTCTTTTAATGTACATTATGTGGTTCCAAGTCCAAGACCAGGTGGATTTCAATATTTAGATTTTATGGAACAATAATTTTGAGATATTATTCTTGGGAAAACTTAAAACATAATTTTACATCAGAGGTGATAACATGGTATAGAAAGTTCTTCAAGCCTTTGTTCTGGATGTTGTTGTACAGAAGAGGCACTAATTTCCTCATGGAACGAAAGTGATGAGAAACATCCAGTGTACAGCATTCCGCCAATCATGCTCATGTTTCAACTGCGCGAATGGAAAATGTCACTTGTCTATTTCGTAGCATGCACAATGTAAACTTACAGAGACTGTGATAAATGCCAACAGATGCCACAAATTTCCCAAATTTTAATTGTAAATTTGCCGTTTATTGTTATTACTCACCTCTAAACTACTACATGCTCCTTTTCGATCCTTTGGATCGTTCTGGATAGAAATTCGCGTACTGAAAGCAAGGCACGATCGTCTGCCTGCATGACTCGAGCGCTCCTTTTGCCGCCAAAACCGCCGCGCATATGCGCGCGCAGCTGCGCAGAAGCTTCACTTTTCTGTCCAAAAAACGACAAAAGGAAGCCCCTAGCACACAACTGGCGGGGATGGATGGGAGGGCCTTTACTGTAGTAGTTTAGAGGTGAGTAATAACAATAAACGGCAAATTTACAATTAAAATTTGGGAAGTTTATTTTATACATCACCAATCTAAACTACTACATGCTCCTTAGAATCAAAGGATAGGCGGTGGAGCAGTAGTGCTAGAGAGTCATGAAAACAGACGATAGTCTTGATTTCAAGCGAATCGCTAAAATGCTACATTTTCGATATATCTTTAGTAATAATATAATAAAGATACTCACCTAGCGGTGCGATCGCTTGCCTCCGAAATGCACGAATTTCTTCTTCACCCATCGGTGGAAAACGGAACTCTACTTGAGACCGTAACATAAAGAAACTCAAACACAAAAACACAAAGTGTTGCTTATATACACGTGCACGTTAAAACCAAGACTTTTCTGTCCAGCTGGTTCAAACAACAGCTTGCGCTACGACCAGCGGACCCAGTCTAAATCTGGACGACTGGTCCTGAAGTTCGGCAGCATTGGACAGATAGAACCCGATGAATGTCGTAGAATTAGTCCACATTCCAGCCCTCACGATATATTCCAACGGAATATTCGACCTGGCCGCCAAAGACATCGAGATGTGTCGGATTTGGTGGGACGATATTTTGTAAGTGACTCGATCGTCAGCACCTGATTCCGCATAGACAGTCCTCACTACAACCTTCACCCATCGGGATAGTGTAGCTGTGGAGATATCCGTAGCCCTGTTAGGCTGATAGGAAATAAATAATCGCTTGCGATCTTTCCTGATCGATCTGGTACGATCGATGTAGATTTTCAGCGCTCTTACTGGACACAATAGAGCGTCCGGCTCATTCCGTCCTACGTAACCGCCCAGTGACGGAATTACGATAGGGGAGAACGCTTTCCCGCCCTCAACTGCAGCACGTGTTTTAGGCATAAAATCACGTACTGGGTATAAGGAAACGGACCCATCCGCGCCAAATGCGACTCGCGATACGTCGATCGCCGCGACATCTGAGCGTCTTCGACCACTTGCTAGCATAACTAGCAGGAAAGTCTTAAGAGTTAACCTCTGCAAGGAAACTTCCTTGAGAGGCTCCCACGGTGCTTTAGTAAGACAATATAGCACAAAAGCCATGTCCCAATCCGGTAGAGTAGGAACTCCACGTGGCCTTTGCGTCCTAAAGGACGCCAAGAGATCAGCAAAGATACGATTATTAGTTAAATCGATCCCCCTAGCACGGAATACAGGGCCCAGCATGGACCTGTATCCCTCGATCGTAGTAGGCTTCAAATTAAGCCTATCAAAGAGATAGCAGAGAAAGTCTAGCACTGCATTCAGAGGGGCAGAGAGCGGATCAATGCGCCTTCCGTTACACCAACGTACGAATACTCTCCATTTAGCCTCATACGTTTTAGAGGAGGATCTCCTATTCTTTCTCGCGAGATGTACGGACACCTGCTGAGAAAATCCTGCCTCCTGGAAGGATCGCTCGATAGCCTCCAGACGTGTAATTTGAGCACGTGGACGGAATCGTGAAATATATCCCGCCCCGGTTGCTTCAGCAACCTGTCCTCGATCGGTAGAACCCGTGGTACATCGATCAGGAGGGACAGTAGCAGGGGGAACCACGCCTGCATCGGCCAGCATGGCGCCACCAACAGAATCTCGCACTGAGACCTGGCTACTTTGTGCAGCACTTCTGTTAGGAACCGAGTTGGCGGGTACGCATACCCGAACATCCCGTCCCACGACTGAGACATCGCGTCCACAGCCAGTGCCTCGCTCTCTGGCAGAGGTGAGAAGTAGACCGGGAGCTTGTGATTCCGAGAGGTTGCGAACAGGTCTATGTTCGGTGTCCCGAACGCCTGACAAACGCGCCGAAACACCCCCGGATGTAGACTCCACTCCGTGCCTATGATCTTGTCCGGTCTCGACAGAGCGTCCGCTAGGACATTCCTGTGACCCGGCAGGTGCCTCGCCCTGATAAACAGACGGTACTTGAAGGCAAACCTGATCAGACACTCGGCCTCCAAACAAAGCTGACTCGACCGAGTTCCACCTTGTTTGTTTATGTGCGCCACTACTGTGCTGTTGTCTGTGAAGACCAACCACTTCGTCCCTGGGGGACTCTGAGGCCCCCAGATCTCGAACGCACGTCTCACCGCTCGCAGCTCTAGGACATTGATGTGCAACGCCCTCTCGCTCGTGTTCCACACAGCAGAGAGTTCGTGCTCGTCCATATGAGCTCCCCAAGCCAATTCTGACGCATCGGTGAAGAAGGTCCGATCGGGCAGATACTCCGCGAGTGGCATCCCTCGGAAAAGATTCCGATGGTCCCGCCACCAATGCATTGCTTCCCGAGCACGATCGTCCACCGATACGACTTGGTCTAGTCGATCGGTGAGGATCCGCCATTGCAACGCTAGACACCATTGAATGGGTCTGAGGAAGCACCTGCCGAACGGCACCTGTTTCTCCATCGACGCCAACAGACCGATGATAGACAGAAACTGTCGAGCTGTGATCGACGACTGCGTCAGCGCGACCTCCATCGCCGCAATCGCCTTGAGAACTCTCTTCCGCGGAGGAAGAGCTACTCCTCGCTCTAGATCGTAATCTACCCCGACATACTCGAACCTCTGTGTCGGGGACAGATGAGACTTCGCCCAATTGGGGATCCAGCCGAGGCTGGTCGCCAACCTGAGGACGAACCCGGATTGCTCTATAGCCTGAAACGGGGAGTCGGCTATGATTAACCAATCGTCGATATAATGGTGGAATTGAATTCCAACCGATCGAAACCTGGCTGCCATCGTCCTTACGATACGGGTGAACACGTAAGGGGCGGTGGCTACTCCAAAGGGAAGTACCCTGAACTGATACACCGAACCTTCGAAGGCGAACTTGAGGTATCGCCGATCGGCTGGGTGTATTGGCACATGTAAGTACGCGTCCTTGACGTCGATACTGACTGCCCACTTCCCCTTGGACAGAGCTTTCTGGACGGAAAGCGCCGACTCCATCTTGAACCTGGGTATGATCAGGAATTTGTTGAGGTTTGACAGATCGAAAACGGGACGCCACCCGCCTGTCTTTTTCGGCACCAGGAAGATGAGAGAATAGAATCCTCTCTCGTCCTTGACCACCTCGATCGCACGTTTCTCTAGCAACTGCTGCACCTCGTGCTGCAGAAGCTGAAACTTTTCCCGATCGCCGGGCACAGGGAAGAACCACGCTTTGGGTCTGATCGGTGGTTTTCCAGCCTCCCATCTGAAGGTGAGACCGAACTTCACCCATGCCACGACTGAATTGTCTGACGACGCCAGATCGCTCCAGTTCTGGACGAACTGAGCCAGGCGTCCCCCGACTGGACCAGGTTGTGGAAGATCGAATTCCGATAGAACTGAACCTTCCACAGAGCCTACGCTTTCCCGCAACGAGTCACTTCTTACCAGAAGCTTTCCCTTTGCCCTTGAAGCGTCCACCCCCTTTGCCTCCGCGCTTGCCATCCCCCTGGGGAGGGGGAGGCTGCGCCCCACGAAAGGGCGGCTGCGTAGAAGCGGGTGCATGTGGTGCCTGAGGTTGGGCAGGCTTCTGACCCTTGGTCTTCTTGCCTGTCCCAGACCCCGCCGACTTCCCAAGCAAAGCCTTGGCCATAGCCTCATCCCGGAGATGTTCCCGCATGACGGAAATATCCGATCGAGAGAGGTTGGCGTAGGTATAGCCTGAGAACAGCGGCCTCCCACGTAGCTCAGCGACGTCCGTAGCGGACACGTCAAGCAGACGGAGATCGGCATCACGCATGGTGAGATCCAATTGTGCGCCCAGGTGCGCACTGTCACGCTCAGCAGCATGGACCACTCCGGCCAAGACGCCGAGTGCTGCATGTATGTTGGCGCGACTCCCCTCCTCCAGATCCGCCTCGTCCACAAACTCCTGAACCAAGGTGGTCAGGTGATCTGTCAACGAGAGCTGCCCCATCAATTGATGAGACAGCGTCTGCCAGTGAGAAAGGCGAGCCTTTTTCACATAAGCTGACCAGACCGTACCCTGCTTCCGGGAAAGCAGGTGAAGGTTAGGGTCTTCGACCGGGACGGAAGTCTGATGTCCACCCTCGGACTCTACAGTCCGATAGGTGTCGATCGACTCAGGTCGAACACGGCTAGTCGGGAATGTCGACTCCGTACGAGCCACATCCTTCTTAGCCGTAACTCCCTTGTTGATCTTGTCGAAGGACTTGACCAACGCGGGAGCCACAGGGAGCCGGATCGGCCGACGAACTGGCGCCAACGCGAACCTACCGGTTCCCCGTGAGGGCCCTGGAGCATCGATCGGCAAGTCCATTCGCCTTGCGACCGACTCCAAAGCCCACCGGAAGTTAGAACCCCCGGCCTGATCGGAAGTCTCATCCTCCGAGGAGGACGACTCCTGATCAGCTTCCACTCGACCCCCCCGATCGTTGGACCTCACAGGTCCGATCGAAGACCTCGATGACCCCAAGGGTACATCAGAGACGAGCGAGGGAATGCCTGCTCAGCGATCGCGCCCGTCCGGCGACTTACATCCGCGTACACAGGACTTGAGTGGCCCTGAGGAACGACCCCAGCACCACCCGCCCGATCGTGCCCTGATCGAGGACCAGGAGCACGACCGCCAAGTGAAGACTCCCGATCGCACGAACGATCGAGAGCCTCACCCCCAAACAAAGGGAACTCTCCCCCCTCGAACCTCGAGACCGAGGACCCGAAAGAGCCATCCAAGCTGCCCCGCCGATCGAAGCCCGAAGCCTGATCGTCGCCCACCGAGAGGTCGGACGAAGCCTGAGCCACATCGAAAATCGATGTGGTCTCAGCACCACGGCGCTTAGAGGAAGCACGCTTCCTCTTCTTGGAAGGCCCCGGGGAAGAGACTACGGACCCCTCCACCTCGATCGGCCCCGACTGAGGGACGACGAAGGTGGAGTGCGGTTCCTTGGCTGCTTTCGCCTTGGCAAGAACTGAAACCTTCTTCTTAGAAGATTTCGACTTCTTGCCAGCAGGGGGAGCAAGCTCTCCCTGCGACGAAGGGGCAGCCGAAGAACCGGCCGGGACTCCCTGTCCAAGCAGGGAAGAGAGACCCGGCAGGAGGGGACCCTGAAGGGACGATAACGACTGTGCAAAGAAAGATTGCACAGCCGCGTTGACCATGTCCTGTGTTAGCCCCAGGGGCTGGCTAACACCGGACGTAATCTGTGCCGTCACAGGCGGAGTCTCCACCTCCATGGGCGACTGGCGGACTTGCGGAGCCGAAGCTTCCGCAAGCCTCAAAGCATCCCGACGAGCCAACGAGGCTTCGGAATACTTTGCAGTCGCCTGCACGAAGGAAGAGGGACGCCAGAAACGACACAGATCACACCTCAAATCCTCCATAGATACCGGGCCATGGTCTAAGCAGTCGAAACACACACTGTGTTTCTCCCCTCCTCGGAGGGTATTGACCAGACACTTCGGGCATGGACGTTCGTCCATGGCACCGGTACCAAGGGAGGATTGTGAAGTCATGATCACACAAGGGAACTAACCACACACAGTAACAGGGCGGGCAATAAATGCAAACCTGAGACCGCGCTGAAAAAAGAACCCTAAGAGGACTACGAATATATAAACTACAGTATACGTATACACAATATATACAGTAGAAAATTAACGTAGAACTATTGATAGATGTAAACAACAAGTACACTATCAAGTACGACGGATGGACGATAATAGGGTGAACTGGCTATACAAATCGCTGACGATCTAGCAAGTAACAAACTATCGACCGATACTTATCCAAATAGACACAAAACGATGTCTATGAACGTGGCAGGTGAAATTCCGTAAGAATATATCGCAAAAGTCTAGTTTGCAGACTAAATTCTACGAATTCACCGGGAACCAAAATCCAAAGCTGCCAAGCAAAAATGGCGGTGGACAGAAAAGTGAAGCTTCTGCGCAGCTGCGCGCGCATATGCGCGGCGGTTTTGGCGGCAAAAGGAGCGCTCGAGTCATGCAGGCAGACGATCGTGCCTTGCTTTCAGTACGCGAATTTCTATCCAGAACGATCCAAAGGATCGAAAAGGAGCATGTAGTAGTTTAGATTGGTGATGTATAAAATAAACTGTCTGTTGCTGAAGTTTAAATAGTATATATGAAAACAGGAAAGAATGTGTCTCTTAGACATTCATTATGTCATGACCCTAGCATATCAAATGACCCACAGAGGTTCAGACATATTCATATCACAAATCATAACATGAAACCAGACTCACAGCAAGCCCTGTGTGTCGCCGCTGGTGGCATGGCTCTGTCTGACGAGCCGAGCCTGTCTCCACCCTTGAGTGTGTGGCTCCCCCTGGTGGTGATCACCGGCGGCACCGCGTGACTTCCAGGTGACGAGCCAGCGACGCAAGACGGAGCAGAGACAGCCACAAACTCCGTCCTCGAGGTTCAACTCTGAGTTCGCTCTCATCGCGGCACGCTGGGTTCAGTACTACTGCTACCTTGACTGTGACATGCGAGTCATTGTTGTGGCTGCTAAGGTAACACTAGAATTATTCCGTCATAAACAATGTTAAAAGCCGGTGTGCATCCTTATCTGGTTGTATCAGCGAGTTTCCAGGCACAAGTTCCCATACACAGCCTACATGCATCCAACAGCCTCTTAACTGTCCAAACCTTACGTGTAAGTGTGTCAAACCAGTCTGTGTATCCCTCCTGAAGGTGATCTAGAAACGGCATCAATCTATGTTATAATAGGAAGCTGTTTTGGCATTTTTCATCCTTCTGCCTTGAGGTGTTTGCCGGGCAACGGCAATAAATTGATCGGACTCTGGGGGCCGTCTGATCACAAACTGGCAGACAAGTGGATCAAGACCCAACCAACACAGCTATCCATCTAGATTTAGTGCTGGGAAAAAATGATTGAAAGAAACCAGCATTCCATATCCTTGACCATATTCAAGCAAGCAATGGAAAAAGCCCGAAGCTTTAACCACAAGAGTTTTGTCCCTTGTTTAAAACTTCACAATGGATTTTCCTTTTCATTCACGCTGTGTGGGGCTGGTGTAGATTAATTAGGTTCATCACCGCAGAAGACGAGCATCAAGTGCTAATCAGTTACCATGGTAATGCTTCATAGATTTCAGAGATTTTCAGGTTTCCTAAATTCCTTCTCACAAACCTCGCTTGCCTGTGCATGTGCCATAATCATGTCTATACTGTATGTAACAGATTTATGTAACACCACAGCAGAAGTCGAGCAGTGCATCCAACAGCATCCATCTCACATTTCAGACACACCACAACTGATACCAAGACACTATGAGGTCCACAAGGTGATCCATTGATTGACCGTCACAAATCATTCCCTGGTAGTCCCCAGTCTCTGATCGTTAATGGTCAGCCATTACCTCAATTATGTGTGACCCTCAACATAGTCAATAGTATCAGCACTACCACAAGTTGATCAAAACACGTGGACCTTCTAGCTGTACGCGTTGGTGGAGCCGAGGTGAGATGTCAGTCCAGACCTCGGCCGGCGGCAATCCAATGCTAATTGTCTGTGGAACTGACAGAAAGCAAAACACCAGTGATTTCCTTCATTTGCGACACACACACCAGTAATGCCTATTTTTATCGCTGTCATTCAATAGTCGCAAACGTAGTGTACATTTATTTATTGTTACCAACGACTCTATTAATTCTCAGTTCAACACCAAAGGCAGGGAGACTCTCCGCTCTGACGACAGGTACTTGATAGGTTAACAGTTTTTATGGTGGTTTTATTCGTTGCTGGCTCTGAGAACCGCAGCGCTCACATTTCATCTCATCTAGGGAACGTCCAAGACTCCTTGTATGAATTTGCAAAATTATAATAGTTTTTCTGTCAAAAACAAAACCGGAATCATTTTCCTCCTGGGCACGTATTGTACAGCATTCTGCATGGACTTGTACCATCCGTGGACAGATGTCGAATGAATGAAAACCACCCTTGTAGAAACCTTTTTTATTGACTGGGGATAATAATCAAGCACCGATGTCGGCAGTGAAAGTCTGTCCTCTGGTATTCCTCAGGGACTTGTCACCAAAAAGTCATCAATTTCTGCTCATCGCAAATCATGTTACCGTATTTGGGAAGTGCTGAATTCATCTTCCAGCATGGCAGTGAATTGGATTCCACTGATGTAGATGCTGAAATGTCTTCTGGAAATCCCCATTGCTCGTTGCTCAAATTCCTAGTTGCCCTGGAAAGAGTGGAACAATGAACTCCCTCCAATACAGGATTTCGGTCATCCAATTTTTCAGACCGAACTGGTCAACAAAGTTAATGTCCCTGCCTTGCTGCTCTGTCCATTGTGATGCTCCTGTCCTGTATGTCTGCAATCAGCAAAGTATCATCCTTGCTGACCACTGCCAGATATATTCTATCAGGTAAGTCCCATTATTCCAGGTATATGGTATGACAGGTATATGGCTTGTAGTCCATTGCGCTGGGCGACAGTTGGCATGGTATATTTTCATTTGTCATCATTACCTCCCTCTATTATCTGATTATGCACACGTAACAAAGCTAATGTGACAGAAAGCCATTTGGAGCAGCACATTCGGAATCGCCAGACAACTCCACCCATCGTCAGATGCTTCGACCAGCCGATAACCACGTTGACGCAATTAAGTACATCATTTGTCTCCACCGAATGGTCCAGATCTAACCATGTGGGGCCAGGGTGAGGTAACCACTGCCCATCACCAGCAGTCGACGACTTTTCCCAGGGATATACCAGGTTCCCTGGTACATATACGATTGTTGATTACGTCCTTCGTTTGTGTGTCTATCCATCAGAACTAGTGTGCGTCCATCGCCAGTACGCCACAGTGGACAGTCAGGAAGTGAACCATGGGAAAATATACGACTGTCACAGGGGAATTATACAACCAACGACCGACGGGAAAATTTGTCCCTGACACCGGAGAAGCACCGGCCGTTCTCAAAGCTGCGGAGACCAGTGATGTTCACTTGGTGTCTGTCGCACAGTGACACACACAGATCTATCTATCAGCAAGGTTTCTCGGCGGTTCGTCTGTGCCTTGTTCGTCTGTCTGTCCGCAATTCTCTGCCTGATTGAGTCTCGACTTGATCAGCAGATGATATAGTTATTTTCACCGGGGATGGGTCTCCAAGGCTCCCCTATGGCCTCCACTGGGACATCTTTCATTTCCGAGGGGAAAACCGGACCTCACGGTGAAGTTACAGCACATTTCAGTGTATATCATGACTTGGGCAGTACCTAAAATTCATTTACATATCGATTATCCCATACTGACAACTGTTTATTGGATGATATCTGAACACATATATATCATTTCTTTACATGACATTGAAAGACCCATGATGTGCTATTAATACGACCATAAACCTGGCAGAGACGAGAGAGAAAACAAAACATTTCTGTAACCTGTACTGATACAAGCCAGGCATATATATCCATGACACTGTCTGCTAATTATTCAAAAGATTGGCCGTTCAGTGGACCACACAAAGGACCAGTTTTTCATCCCACGGTGCATGTTCCATGTTTGATGCATCAGTCGATGGCAGGAGAAATATAAAAGCTGGCTTTTATTCAGGGATGTAGATAATGGTCACTGTGGAAGGGTTTGCCCCAGGCAATGAATGAGGGAACCTCCCCTCAGATCTATGCGAGACGTGCTCAGCATTCAAATAACTAGCCCCAGTCATTGGCAAAAGCAAGACATTGGGTCTCCAATAATCCGTTTACGGAGGGCCATCTCCACAATGAGGTCCCTAATGTAGGAGTGATCCCAATAAAAGGGGTGCAACACTCGAGGTCTTCCACGGTAAACCTCAAAGGATAAGCGCTGCGCCCTATCGCCCCTCCAAAAGAGAGGCACGGACACATTAGCTTGCTAAATATGTACATCGGCCAAATAGGGGGAATGGGAGTAACGTCGGACTGGGCCAGCACACCAACCCAGGCCATTGGGGAACATGGGGAATGAGTTTTCGTACTGAAGATAAGTGCAGGGGCCAGACAGACTCCCATCTTCCAATCAACGATACCGCCCACTTCTCCCCCAACAACATCACAAACATAACCGCAGGGGCAAAGCCAACCACTCAGATTGATTTTTATTCCCCTGCTAACACCGGTCCATGTCCATTGATGCTGTCACTGCTGATCTAATAGGCTGCTGACTTCAATCTAGAACTTCCATCTCAGATTTCAGCGCAACAAATTTTTGACATTAGAGCGTTGGGGGCGAAGCCCCCAACCCTCTACATGTCTATGTGCTGACTTTTTCATGGAGGTTTCATGCCAACCTATCGACGCACGTTTTGACATGTAAACGTTTAGATACCTACTTCAAATGAGGATTTTCTTTGTCCTTGACATAAAATCTCTCGAATTGATGGGAAACTTCGACTATTCCACAGATATATGAGGCATGAATCGATGTGCTAGGTTTGAGAAAATAACGTAAATGTTCAAATTATCTAGAAACGTCCCAAAATGGCGGAGCCGATGGAAATTGACGTTCCCAGAATGCAAAGCAAATTTTACCACAATGACGCGTATTTTGAAACACAATTTCTGTTCAGCAATTCGTGTATGCATACATGCATGTGTTTAATGTGGGCATCTGCGTGTGGACTTTTTTGGCGTTATGAAGTAAACACAGCGATTCGTCTGCGATGCCACGGCTACATTTACCGTAATTTGACGTATTTTATAACATGACAATTAAGCTGGTGTTCTGTGCTGGATTGCGAAGTCTTTTTATTCTTAACTAATATTTTAATTTGCCCAGTAAAGGCATGTGTTAGGCTATATCTGATGTTATCAGATGCAGATATTCCTCATAGTTTCCAATGTTTTGAGGATATTTTAATGAGGTTCCATATCATTTTAGCAGGCATATCTGTTCCATTGATCGATTTTAAAATAAATGTTTACTTATTAGTAATATGAATGAAGTATGCCATGTTTTTCATCCTAGTATACGGAAATGAATTGGAATTAGGGGATGAATTTATGGCTTGTTTCTTTTTTTGGGGGGGTGGGGGGTAGGCCTAACGTTGTGTAAGATACATTCAGCTGTCCTGGTGCTGATGGTGTGCTCGAGCTCTAATGTCGTCTTCCGCAGTTTGCTGCATTTTCTTGTTGATACTTTGGAAATCAACTCATGTAACTGGATCATATAGCTTTCTCCAGTATATGGAAATCAAGTTGACTGAAACATTATAGTTTATGATGAAAAATCACCAGATAACTACTTTGAAGACATGAAAATTTTCAAGCAGGGTGTCTTTTTGAAGGGAAACCTTTTTTCCTGTGAGATACACTACTAGTATCTTGTCACTGGGTAATGCTGAAACAAGTTGTTGCATATAGTTACATGTATGTTGAGGCAGATGGCAGTACTCTGTTCAACTAATTTTCGATGAACACAGTCTACGCGTTTTTCTTACCAGTAGTATATTGCATCTTACAAGACGACACTATGGAAACATGCATGACAGTCTTCAATGAACCTTGTAAGTGATGACTTTTGTTAATGTATGCAAGCATTATGATTTCCAATGAATGATGCATTATGGTGATATGTTTGTCATAACCTGATGCATTATGATTAAATGGGTTGCAACTTACTTCATAATGCACACAAAAATGTTGTTCACATAGAACAACCATGTAAGTTTGTTCAAATACATGTGACAGAGATTGCAGTTTATACATACGATGCAGGTGGATCAATGAAATTGAATGAAAATGGAAATTGCATACTAGTATTGGTAAACACACACATTATCGTCAAATTGTGCAAAAATTAGCCCAATGGGCTAGAAAGGTTACCGGAGAAATATACAGAGTTAAGCCGAGAAAGTTGAAGGTCAAATTCAAGGTGACCACTGAAATCGCCATATCTCTAACCGTGAAAATGGGATCAAAGGTTAAATTCTAGATCACTAAACTATTCAGCATACATCATTTCCTATATGTTCACTATGGACCCCTAAGCTGTAAATTTGATAATAAGCGAGATATAAGCCATTTTGTAATCTGACTTTGAAAATAAAATGACTGACCTTGAAATTTAGGTCAAAGGTCAAATTCAATATCATTAAAATATTCAGAATATATCATTTCCTATATGTTCACAATTGATTCCTAAGCTGTCAAGTCGATAATAAGCAAGATATTAGCCATTTTGTCCTGTTGACCTTGAAAATGAGGTCAAAAGTCAAATTCAAGGTCACTAGAATATTCAGCATATATCATTTCCTATATGTTCACAATTGATTCCTAAGCTGTAAAGTCGATAATAAGCAAGATATTAGCCATTTTGTCCTGTTGACCTTGAAAATGAGGTCAAAAGTCAAATTCAAGGACACTAGAATATTCAGCATATATCATTTCCAATATGTTCACAATTGATTCCTAAGCTGTAAAGTCGCTAACAAGCAAGATATTCGCCATTTTGTCCTGTGACCTTGAAAATGAGGTCAAAGGTCAAATTCAAGGTCACGAGAATATTCAGCATATATCATTTCCTATATGTTCACAATTGATTCCTAAGCTGTAAAGTCGATAATAAGCGAGATATTAGCAATTTTGTCCTGTGACCTTGGAAATGAGGTCAAAGGTCAAATTAAAGGTCATGAGAATATTCAGCATATATCATTTCCTATATGTTCACAATTGATTCCTAAGCTGTAAAGTCGATAATAAGCAAGATATTAGCCATTTTGTCATGTGACCTTGAAAATGAGGTCAAAGGTCAAATTCAGGGTCATGAGAATTTTCAGCATATATCATTTCCTATATGTTCACAATTGATTCCTAAGCTGTAAAGTCGATAATAAGCGAGATATCAGCAATTTTGTCCTGTGACCTTGGAAATGAGGTCCAAGGTCAAATTCAAGGTCACGAAAATATTCAGCATATATCATTTCCTATATGTTCACAACTGATTCCTAAACTGTAAAGTCGTAATAAGCGAGATATTAGCCATTTTGTCATGTGACCTTGAAAATGATGTCAAAGGTCAAAGTCAAGGTCACGAGAATATTCAGCATATATCATTTCCTATATGTTCACAATTGATTCCTAAGCTGTAAAGTCGATAATAAGCGAGATATTAGTCATTTTGTCCAGTGACCTTGAAAATGAGGTCAAAGGTCAAATTCAAGGTCACGAGAATATTCAGCATATATCATTTCCTATATGTCCACAATTGATTCCTAGTCTCTAATCTCAATATTAAGTGAGATATTAGGCTTTAATGTGTCCCATTATAAAGCATAGGAGAATTCAACATGGGAAAGTCCAATTTGGGCCGAGTTTGGGCCCAAAATGGCCCACTTCGAGCGATTCAAGCGCAACGAAATTCATAGACATCATAGGAGTACATATGAGGAGTGTTATGTATCAAAAAGAAAAAAAGTTACTGAACAGATTTTGAGAAAATGGCCGCCAAAGTCCAAAATCAGGCATTTTTCATCGAAAACGGCCGCCATTTTGAAAAAAATGTGAAAATCAAAAAACTAAAAAATACCTCCTTCTTGAATTATTTTTAAGTATTTTTGTGCAAAATTTCAGAAAAATTCGCCCGTAAACGAAAAAGATAAAAATGTGGACGTCGACGACGACGACGACGGACGACGACGGACGCCGGACGACGGACGCAACGCCATGCCAATAGGTTATCGGACCATAGGTCCGGTAACCTAAAAAACGATGAGAAAGAAAATACATGATCACACTCATATTTATACATGTACAGTGATTTTCGGATCTATACATTTGTACATCAATTCACATGACGATACAAGATGGACTTGGCATATACAAACAAGACAAAGTAACTTACCTTTGAAGCTGTCCTATTTTGGGCGCTCTGCCGGTCCTGCGCACACTGCTGGGGCCGGGGTTCATCGCTTCCTTCAAATGGGCCGGCTTCATCCTCATGAAACACACACTGCTAGTTCCTGTAATATCAAGATAGGTTTACCAACATTTTATCCATGTGTTCCATCCATGTCAATGTTAGAATGATCTGTCACAGAAAACAGGTATCATTAGAACCAGTTCATTTCTACATCAAAATGTCAATGATCCCAGTTATGATCTAGCAAGTACTTTTTTTCTTAATCATCTGCAAATTCCATCCACTTTGCAACACCAGTATCACTACCAATATACTCTGTTGGCGACTTTATGTCAATTTTACTGAATCTTGCAAATATTGCCAATGTCAACTCCAATTTGTGAAAACCCTGACACACACTTTGCCCATGGATGCAGTACTAGTATCCAATGGTTCTTTGACTTGGTAGTTGCCATGACACCAATTGATTCTGACATTTTGCGGAGAGGACTCTCTCTCTCTCTAGGTTACATTGCCCACTGCCCACACACACACACACACACACACACACACGGGGCTCAAGGTAGACCCCTGGATGTCGCACATTGACACTCTCGCTGTGATTTCTCCCATCATAACTCCAGGATAGGATTCTTTTTACATGGTACATATAAGATGTCACGGGGGGAAAAGATTGTGGCCGCATGGTGTGGGAAACGGCTTGGAGGGTTTGTGTTGGGGGGGGGGGGGGAGGTCAGAGGGGGGGGGGGGTCAGGGGGTAGTAGTAGGGGGAAATTAAGACACTTGATCTACTCTGTGTGACATTTACAAATCTGGAGAGTTCCGATGTCACCAAGTACTTATCCGCCCACACGCAGCACCCCATAATCATGATAACAAACTAGGACACTGCACTGCAACGCACTGCCTTCATCATGGTTTAGGTTATATTGTATATAAATGGAGGTGTTCAATTTCCTAAACTAGATCTATGCATGTCATTAAAATTTGGCTGTTTCAACTACATGTACACATTTTCCCGGTTTATACTGAACACATTATCACAAGTACCGGGGGATCTGGGTATGATACGATTATTGCATGAACATAAAATCAATGGCAAGAATACAGACAATGTAATGTCAATCAAACATTTCAAACAAAACACAAATTTTAATGATTCTGTTTAATCTGTTATGATGGTTTCATGCATACAGTTCTCACAAATTACTAGTATTTGTTTCATTGTACAATCTAACTCATAGGAGTCACTAAGTTCATATCATCCCCATAGTCATAATGTGCATGGCTGATCTGCTGATGTAATATTTATCTATGTGGCGCACCTCTGATCCATGAATTAAATCAGCAAGCAAACACGTACCTTTATAGCTTCAGTGTCGATTGATTCTATAGATAAATCCACGTATTTCAGCAGCACCAACAACTCATTGACCAAAAATCTATTGCTCCAACAATATCACATCACGTCATGCATTCCAATATTTCTACAATAACCAGAATATATCTATGTACTGTTCAATGCACAAATCTCACATGTAATATAATCCGAAAATTGCAAATATTTTATCCTTTATACTACATGTACTTCTATTCGGGAGAATCCATCCCTAAATATGCAAGCATCAACATGCATATTTATGCTGTAATTTTACTTAAGACTGCCTCAGCTGCAATAAGTTTTAAGAACATTGATTCCAGATTTCCCTAGCAAACAAAACAAACTCTAATCAGTGAACATGATTAATATAACCTCGGGTTTCCACTCATTGCTGGCAATAAAACACACAAAATTTGCCTGGTCTTTTGCATCGAACACGTCTGGTGGAATTGCAGACTTTCCGAGGAGTTTTCCAGCGAAACACTTCACAAACCTTCCTTGCGTGAGCTTTTGCGGAAACAAAATGCCAAAATTGCATCAAACAAGTTAGTTAAACGCTGAAGAGCAGCAATAAAACAGCGAAATACTTCAGGGGTACTATCATGATTATGGTATTTTATTCCCAAGACTTCCTGCGA
The DNA here is from genome assembly GCA_949152475.1 of Terebella lapidaria. Lineage (NCBI taxonomy): Eukaryota > Metazoa > Annelida > Polychaeta > Terebellida > Terebellidae > Terebella > Terebella lapidaria. The sequence continues at coordinate 53,921,854 of OX424556.1, forward strand.
GTTTTCAGTATACATGTTGGAAGTCGCATTTTCAACAAATATCGGGCATTTCTGGACTGTTTATGATTCGGCACGCCAAAGAATTTGCTGAATGCAAGGCTGGTGCACATTTTAATCATCCATTTATCAGTACTTAGTGTTTATAATGAACTATGAATTACCGGGGTAACTGTTTCTTCTAATCACATTGCACCTGTTTCAACAAATTATATTATACATACATGTATGATACAAAATATGCAATATTGAACACAAGTCATGAAATATTCAAAATCGGTCCGATATCGATATGAGCGTAACATTTGAATTGGACATGTTGTGACACTGACCAGATGACCGTTCTGACCGGACCACGAAACATTCACAAACCTTGAAACCAGGTCACAATTTACACACCCACGCGAAAAGATTTTTATCATGGGAAACACCACAACCGATTTGAGAAACCCTTCTGGCAATGGGTACAAGGTGGCTGAACATTTTGTACTTACTTGTATCAACAGTTAACTCCGGTTTTTTTAATCTATGACAAATTAAGTGTCGTACGTACATATGGATCTAAGTTGCCTTTCTGCAGAAACACTGCTAAGTACAGCCAATGAATACTATACACACAAGTGAGCAATGATGACGATGGATGCCATAGGTGATTTTCCACGTGTGATGACGACTATGCGCGTGAAAAAACGACACCATTCCCAGACATCGGCAGATGCGACTGGCAAAATCCAATATTTACAGGGCGAACTGAGATTTTTTGCGTTGTTGTTATTTTCCAACTGTGGTTGAACAATGCTATGAATAACACATTAAACGGACACGCCCATTGCCGGCTGGCGACATCCACCCCATATCGCATTACGCTTGGAGCAATTATCCTGTTTGTCAGACACTGCCTCGAGTCGCAATAACATAGGTATTCCATATATCCATGTGCGTATGATGAAAGTGAAAGGCCATTGAGAAAAATGTTTTATATAATGAAAGGTATGGTAATGGCTTGGCATCATATCATCCGATATACAATGTATCATCCAATTCTATGGCACATACAGGTAAAAGTGCTCCATGAATGTCATTGAAATCTAATTCAGCCAATGCGCTTTTAACATGTCAAGCATATCCATGTACACAAACACCGAACCGGTAATCACATATCAATAAGGAATCATGAATAGATTTATTCCAGCAATGCAGATGCGTGGGCAATGATATTACTCCAAGTGGCGGTGCATCCTAATACGTACATGCAGGTACAAACCCTGCGGAAGGAGGGAATGGCCGACTTCTGTCAGTCCTGATTTGCCCTTCACTTGGGTCGCTGCGTTTCCCTCAGACGAGAATAGAAAGCCCCAACTCCCACCACCAGCGCGACCGAGGCTGGATCGCATATTGCTTTTATTTGCAAAGCACTTAATTATGTGTGGAGGGCCATAACAATGTCACAGGCATTAAGTTGATTAAGTACTTGCAGGGGATTTGTGCCGGGGGAAAAGGAGGGGAGCGGTGGGGAAAATCCTGGGAACGCTTTCATGTCTTTGACTTTGGCAGCATGGACATCAACTGTAGGGGCATATAATGAGGTTCCTGTTTGCCACCAGGATCGCCACCATGTAATTCGGGTATAGATAAACCATAGAAACAGTCTACTGTGCAATATAATACAAAAACGTAATAATGTTGCATTAAATTTTGGTCATGTTTGTTTTTGCATAATGCAGACAATGGACATGACGTTTTTTGTACTTTTTAGGCATAATAGACTGTTTTGACAGAGCCCCAAAAGCACATGGCATCAGCAGGTACCCCATTGTATATATATGGAAGAAGGGGCTCCCTTCCTCCAAGGGGGGGGGGGGGGGGATGAGGAAAAGATTGTGACATAGAGTACATGTACATACAAGTGAATGTATAGGAGCTTCATGTTGGCATCCAGTTCTTGTCAGTCAGATGGAGACCGCCTCACGACATTGGACAAGACATACGGGACAGGTATTCATGGGCTGTTATTAACATCTGAAATACCAGGTGCATGTGGTTCTGGTAAAACGATATCATTTAAATCCTATTGCAGCAGACAGCAAGAACACACCGAACAAAACTGCTTTGAAGTTCACCTGAAGATGCCGATTCAATGTCTTGAAATGTCAATGCCAAACAACCAGACGGAACTGGAAAACTTTGCATGAAATATAATACCCATACATGCCCACTCCGGTCATGTTGTTGCTTCCAGAAAAGGATTTTTTTTCTGATGTCCCATGTAGACTATTAAACGTATGTAATCATCATGATCATGGTAATTAAGTTTTAAACACTTCTATTCTGAATGTGATTTCATTCTGAATTCATCCTGAATTCTGATTTTATTCTGAATTCTGATTTCATTCCAAACAGTAGGAGGATTATATTGTATTCATGTCCATAAATGTACATTCAAGATCTACCATCATTTCAGACATTATTGAGTTAACAAACTGTCACTGTTCACAGACAATTTCCACATACACACATGAACAGTGAGTGGTCGCTGATCCTGGTCCCTGTGAGATTCTACAGGGACCAGGGTCAAAAATCTATTTAGCATGTGAAATGAACCTGTCAACTCCCTGTTGAACAACTCAGAACAAGACCAACAGTGTCAGAAAGTAAAGTCTTATATGATAGGGACTACGTGTACATAATTATAGACATACCACGGACTACTCTGAACTGTGTTAAAAAATCTATGAAAATATCATTATTGATAACAACAGTGGAAAGTCATATCATTCCAATAGCCATTATCAGACAGTCGCACATTATTTCAAAATGCAAGTATTTACAGTACCTGAGCCCATCGCTGTTGTCTTCCGCGCTGCGATCCTGCGATGTTTCATGTGTGACAATCTGGTCAACAATTCCTTCTCACATCGTTATATTGATGAAAGTCGAGGCTGTTGACACTGCTCCGTCACCACATCACATCTCCCTCCATTCACATTGTACAGTGAACCTGACCACACCTTCACTGCCATAGGGGTGGATCCAAGGTCGGACGATCATTGTCTTCGCGATGTCAGATCAGGGCAGGAGGAGGAGGGTTGGGTGTCCGCAAACTGTGTGTGTAGTCATTGTCTCACTGCACTCATCATATCGTCAATGCATGGTAGACTCTATTGGAGACGGCTCCCATGATGTCCATGGTTTACAAACTGTAGAAAATCGCTAGACAGTAGATGATCTTTGCCTGGAGCACAAACCTGTGGAAACAAATCAATTGGAAATATATACATTACCATGATGACTAGACGGTCCGGTTGCAGACAACCACATGGGTGTATCCCCCAAAGGCCAAATCGATCTTGTCATTCACATTTTTTTCCCAGAAGTATTCCAATTGAAATTGACAGATGAGAAGTTAATTCAGCCCTGCCATTCCAACTTGAAAAATTCTATTTGCTATCTTATCAATTTCTGATATTCTTCGAGCCTAGAGTATCTATGTGTAAACACCGATAATATAAGCAGGGTGATTCCATGATTTCCACAAGACTACTGCATTGAAGGCACATGCACGATCCCAAATTTGGATTACGGTACCTGAATGTTCAGCTTGGGCACTAATACATCAAAATCTTCCACAACAGTTACTGTTCCATCCAAGCCTCTGATCTATAATAGCATGTACTAGTACACATGGCACACTGAGGAGATATACGAGATACATGTTCGTAAAAGCAAATCCTGCTTTTATAAGCTCATGGCTGGGTCAATGGTCATATGTGCTTCCATTTTGCAAACAATAATGACATCTGAATTAACTCGGCAATTATGAAATTATGGTTCGAGTTTCAAGCTAGGTTATTCAGCGATAAAATCATTGATCATTGTACCATGTTGTCGTTGGGGGATTGTTGTAGGTGTTCTTGGTTTGTGGATGACTCGAACAAATGATGATTATCTAGATTATTAAAAAATATGACATTTGATACTCATACAAATATACGTTATGTCTGCATTATAAATTGTTATGAGGACAAGCAATACTCTTGTTTGATTGTTACATAGAATGTGCGGCAAAAATGAAAAACTCCAATGGACAACAGTTCTTGGATGACAGATAGCAAGTTACGATGAGAGCGTTATGATTTTTAATAAGACTTGAATTTCGTCTTAGGCGCTCCATAGGTTTTCCCAAGTTTACACGACTTCCGGGCTGTGGTCGATCACAGATCAACGCCATGAACACTGAAACGAATGGTTCTCGAAAATATATGTAAAATACTAGTGGCTTTCCACACACATGAACACGTTCATGATATACTGACGTTCATAATATACATATTTTATATTCGTATTATTCATAACACGCTTGTTAATTTTCTTCTCACAGAGGACCACGATTACGATCGCTGTAAAACAGTGTGCATTCCGATTGCATTCGGTACAACCACTGTCCGGAAGTCTAAATTAACTGCGGAACAGTGGGACTAGTGTGCCGTTCTGTGATACAATAGTACGGCCTGACAGCCGCACAATGATGATATTTTGTCTAATATCTAATCCTATTTTTTGACACTGTTGTTCATGTTGTTCTGTATTGTTCATGTTGTTCCGACACTTCTATTTATAGAACAAAAGGTCAGATCACGTTTTTGACGCAGAATCTCTGCCGAGCCAATTGTCAGATCAGCCCAGGTCAGCTCGGCAGAGATCCTATAGGCCAAAAACGTCATCTGACGTTTTTGCTTGGTTCCCGCCTACAGCTTGGAACTAGTCCATGCAAAAAAACGGTCGCCGAACGGCCTGAAAACCCGGGATTTTCGTGTTGGGCCAATATCTCATGAAATTCAGTGTGTATGTGCCAATAAATGTGTCAGAGCCATGGGGGACCCTCTTAGCCATTCTATGGATACACTTCAAAGTAGTCTACATTGGATACAGTTTATATATTTTCCAGTTTAATATCGATATGTGAGAGATTTCTGGCAACCTTTACCTGGGACAGCAAAAAGCTCTCAAGCATGATTTTTTTTTTTAGAATTCTTGTTTTTTCTTTGAAACATTTTATCCTCGATGGTAAATATGCCTCTGACAGTTGATTTGGTCAGCTATCTCGGGTAAATAATATTACCTGCAATAATTTATACCCATTTACTGATGATGGTTATATCACCGATTTATGAAGTTGCCAGAAATCGCCCAGATTTGATCATGTAAACTCAAAATATACAGAATATATACACATGTGGATCATCCAAATGAATCCATTGAATGGATATGAAGGTACTTCATGGCTCTGGCACATTTATCAACACACATACACTGTATAAAGTGTATTTCATGAGATATTGGCCCAACACGAAAATCCCGGGTTTTCAGGCCCTTCGGTGACCGTTTTTTTTGCATGGACTAGTACCAAGCTGTAGGCGGGAACCAAGCAACTGACGTTTTGTTCAATAAATAGAAGCGTCGGGAGAAAAATCTTGGAAATCCCCTAAAAGACGAATCCCATGTGGCCCTTTAATCTATAGTTTGATAGTTTTCAACGGCGGCCTGATCACTTTGGCAGCCTTATCACCTGTACCCATACCCCGCCCAGGGGCGGCCCAGCCCAAGCGACGCGGAGCTTGGGCTGGGGGCGGCCATAACCCGTGCCGTGGACGTGGTGAGCGTTGACAGTCTAACACACAGTGACTGCTATCTACTCATAGTAGATCCTTAATATTATACAGTTGTTCTTTTTACCGGTAGGCGGTATAATTTTCGCTGTCATGTGAGATTACTACTTCTGGTGAGAACACAATTTCATTTCCAGTGGTATGGTATGGTATGGTAGGTGTGACGAGCCCGGCATAAAGCCTTGGCTATCTGCCCTGTCCCGTGTCGACGGGGCTCACCCTTTGGGGAGCGGCACTGAAACAATAAACACTCCTAGTAACCTTTAGGCTAACCTTACCCTTACCTTGCTAATTATTTAGATCCCCCCCTACTCGATACATGTTTGCCACAGGCTGACCCTGTGGCACCTCCCGCTGCCCGTTCCAACCCACATAAAGCAACCCACCCGCCTACACGCCTCCCAGAACCCTGAAGTGCCCTGACCATGGGTTTTTACCCCGTACAGCCCCAACATTGCAATAACAAGAAGATTCCACCCTCCCCCCCCCCCCCCCCCCCCCATTTGTAAACTTCCTCTCGTACCAGCATTCGTCATACATGCTACCCCCCCCCCCCCCACAAACCCCCTAACCCCTCCCAAATAAACCTGACGGTGGTTACTAATGCCTCAAGCATATTCTACCTCATCTAGCCTCCCTTCTAATGTGCGTACAGTCCCTGTATTACTAGGACTGCTCCCCTTCTGCCCCTCCCCCCCCACACCATTCCCCTTATGCAGAGTCTAGAACTTCCCAACTTGTCTTAATAGGACCATAACCTCACCCTAGCTATGATAACTCCTGCCCTTCTGACCCTATCGGAACCGTACTGCGCCCTTATAACCCACTTTCCCCATAAACTCCCCTCCCTACCAGAACCTGCATCTAATTAGGCAATAACTGGTTACTGCTCTTCCACCCTCCCACACCCCCCCCCCCCCCCCCTCCAATTGCTTAACTATGAATTTGCTTCTGAGTCCTATATGCTCCGATTGCTGTATTATATGTGCTATGTCACCGTCAGGGTTTCCCCCAGATTCATGATTCGCTTGCGCGGACATTGTTCTCTTAACACAGGTATTTGCCCTCCTACTCCTATTTAACTGTATCTTGTGGGGTTTAGCACTCATTTTATTTTATTTTTTTTACTTTTTATTCGAAGCCTCAGCTGTAATGGAATGGAACCAATGTTGTATGCACTAAACGGATATATCACACGGATATATCATAGCTATTCACCATTGAAGTCGTAGGGCAACAGAACACGCCTGGTTTACACACATGCCGTGCCTCCATCACCACCAGCAGTTTTTTGTCCTCGCCACCAGACCTAATTCCCTTCCATGCATTCATGCATTTCACTCATACTGTCTCAAACATCCACCCCTCCTGTTTGCCATTCTTTTACAAACCTAATGAGGTTTTTACGCTCCCGCCCGGACATTTCATTTTTTACCCACACTGCTCGTACATCTCCTCGTCCAGCCACTGTTGCACCCCACACTGCTGTCTCGCTTCGATTAACTGGTCACATCCTTCCAGTAAGTGCTGAATACTTATCTGAAATTCTGCCTTACATCTGGGGCATATGCGATCCCCGTTAGCCCCTATTGTATCCCACCCTAAATCATCCAGCCTCAACCTGCAATATATTTTACTATCCCCAGAGAAGTCTATGTAATCCATACGCCCCCACAACTGCCTTTTTGGGTACCAAGTCAGGCGTCCATTCCTCCGTAGTCCGTACCTCCTCCGCCCATTTATCTTCTTCCCATGCCCTCACAGCCTGGGTTACCTTGCTTTTCCACTTCGCCCCCCCTTCCCCATTGTACTGCAAACCCATCTCTTCCATGATATCTTCAATCTGCGACAACCATGGCATGGGTTCGCATCTCCCCCTGCAATAAGAGAGGTTAACAGCAACTTTGACCACCGAGTATCAGCCATGCCCTTCAGCTTACCCCAGAACACTAACTTACGTATCCACACAAGCCCGGACACGGACATCCACCCCAGCTCCCCCCTAAGGCCTGGCTTCGCCGCTCTTCTACTTGCGCCTGTTATCCACCTAGCAAGGCGAAATTGGATCCATTCCATTTCCTGGAGCCAACTCTTATTGTAAACAATGACTTCGGATCCATATAAGATACCTGGTACCACGACTTTAGTCCATTGAGTGTCAGTAATTTCGACCACATCTAGGAATTCCCGTGCCCTTGCTTTAGTAAGTAACACCCGCCAATTTCTAGTTTCTTTAATAAAATCCTTTTGGTACCCGAATACTCGGTTGTGATTTTCTCGGCGGGTTTTCGCAACCTTGACCTTGTTCCCAAAATTTAGTTTTTGCCTTTTGCGGACTGTCAATCGCTGCATGAGTCCAACAAACCACGATTAGCCTAGTTGAACACGGCGGATTTGACACGCAAACTTTTGAAGCAAGTTGATCAAATTATCCAGGAGTAAGAAATACAAAAGAAAATGGTGTTAAAATTTTAAGAGGAAATATATGACCCATTGTCAAATCAACCCTTGTCAAAATAACACCTTGGGTAGACCTAATTGTTCTGTGGATTGGAACTGCTTATAGCCACGCTTGCGACGGTTCATTCGGGTCATGACCGAATGAACCGTCGCAAGCGTGGCTCGGAACTGCTAGGCCTACCCTTTGACTGACGTCACGAATACTGATTATAATATCAGTAGTAATACTAGAATCATAATATATGTGTAACGTTTGACGCTAACTACCTAAAGCGCAGGCAGCCCCCACCGTTGCGGCACGGTCACGGCGGGCGTCGTGATTACTAGAACTACAACCAGGTAACAGTCTGTCCAGACGAATCCGGCCGTCATACATCACATCATAACATTTCATCATCATCATCATCATTATCATCACTAATACACAACATGCATTATACATAAGTTATGATGATGTAGCCGTATGCAGAGCCTGCAGATGCCATGGGAGCGGCACCACAGAACTCGCGTACGTGGGCATGTTGCTGGGCGGGCTCGCCGACGGCACTGCCGCAGGAATTGAACCCCGGATAGCTCGACGGTCTGCCAGAGCCTGTGTCGCACTATCCCAGAGCAAGAGACTATCGTTCCACAGGGCGTGCACCCCCGGATCGAAGTACTAGTAGCCCCCCCCCCCCCCCCCCTCCTGGGCCCCTAGTTGGAAATTGCCCCGGGGGTCCTAGCGCACCTGCTTAGCCGGGAAAAGGGGATGTACTGTAGGCGACACATGTGCTTTGAACACGAAGCGGCCAAAACAAGAATGGTGTGTGAAAAAGCTCCCATCGCAATCTTTGGGCAAAATCGCCACATATATAGCATAGTACAAATATGACCAAAACTGCCTGTAGTAACATAACATTTCGAAAACTGATAAAGATACTACACATTTGTGAACATACAAAGAGTGTGTGTAGTGTGTTTCCTTCAATATCAGATACACAAATTGCGAATCTCTCTTGACTTAGGCTGTTTTAACGTTTCTCTCATAACCACGAGGGGAAAAATCTCGAAAAGTTAGGCAACGATGAAGGCACATTATTTACTGACGAAAAAACTCCCCATATTCGATCCCTAGTGAGTGTACGGTCTTCAGATGTGTTTGCTGAATCACTGGTAGATAATCCATGAATTCCCATAAAATCTAGAAAACTATTCTATGCCATTTCGCATGCAAATTTCTATGCAAATCTTCTACGATTTTCGCCCATAACTTCGTGGGATCAACTTGGAATTCCAGATATTTCTACTGGGAATAAAACCACTTTCATCAAATTTCAGACTTCATTATCTGAAACTGGAAACTTAGCAACCTATCCGATGCTAAATTTCAGTTCCCGTGGAGTTTGAACACAATGTAAATTATTTGTCTGGTTAAACGTGGAAAAGAGGATGTCTCTGAAACTCTCTAAAAACTACCACAATGATCCCTTCCTAATGTGTTCAAATATCATGAAATACCAAATTTTCTGTTTATACACATGATGATCACATTTTTGTCTAGGAATTCACAGAATAACATTCTATTGAACTTTTTGGGTTGTTGAGGGGATAGAATTTGGTGGGCGGAGGTATGATTTCATGTCCAGATGGAGCATTTAAAAGTTATATTTGACCCAACGAAGCAGAACAAAGTAAGCATAATACCTCAATTGCATTTCTCAGAAGGGACCATTAACATATTGTATTCAGAATTGCAATGAACTGCCCAAAGGTCACAATCTCAGAACATATCCAATTCGTGAAGATTGTTTCCATGCATTTACTTTATTTGCATCTTGCCCATTGCCCTCGAAATTTATTTATTTAAAAATAGAAAGTAACGTTTACCTGAATATGCTGTGATTTTGGAATCGCTTCATGCCCCACGAACGGCTTACAAAACAGATATTTGTAGCACAATATAACATGGATTTGAGTAGCTGGTGTACAAATGTGAAACAAATATTCAGCTTGAAAAATATGGAGGATATTTATAAATATAAAAAGCTATGTAACCTTAATTGCTTCTGAAAAGTTTATATTCATTGTAAACAGTGGTTTTGAACATTTTGCAAAATACCTAGTAGATGCATGGAAAATAAGACTAGATGTTATGTACCAATCCAAATAATTTTGACGTCCAGTTCACACATTTTAATGTACTAGTATACTGACTTATAAGTCAGAATGGCTGGGTGAATTGTTTTTACTTACTATGAATGTTTAAATGTATATCGCATGTCTGTATAATAAATAAATAAATAAATTAATTAATTGATAAATATGAAGATTATCCGATTTATATAGATCATCCACACTCGTGGTCATGGTGATCTGATGAATTGCAGTTTCATATGGAGGATTTTCATTGGAACATACATGTAAGTACGATTTGTCAGTGCGCAAATAAGGCATACTCATTAATGGGGATCATAAGTTTTCATATGACGCCTAGGAAGAAATCTATTTATAATTTCATGCAGAAAATGTCAATAGCAGTTCGAATCATACTGCTATCCAATCACACATAGTATAAAATATAAAAATTTTACAAATTTGATGCTTTTCTAAAAACAATATGCACAAGTTCATTCAGTTATATTTTTCTCTTCCGTTGAAAACATTATTGCTCCCTTCGGGACATCCCTGATCGAAAACGAGGATTTTGGAAATTCCCAAAATTGCGAAAAGATGGCACCCACATGGGATGAAGTGTCTTTGGTTTTGAAGGAAAATCGTCATGAACTTGTCCTTACTGGAGCAGAAATATCGGAGAGAATAGATGAACGAGGTCTAGATGAATCCTTATTCAAGTTAGAGTCGTTAAATTTCCTTGAAATTAGCAAAACAACTCTGACACAACTTTCACCCAAGTTGTGCAATCTGTCACATTTGACCAATCTTGTTTTGCATGGGAACCAGCTGGATACGCTTCCAGACACGATCGGCAAGCTCAGCAAGCTGAAATACCTGGATCTATCCCGCAATAAGATCACTGCTCTCCCCACGGAGTTGACAGAACTGCACGACTTGCAGACCCTCAATGTCAGTGGAAATTCCCTTTCGAGTTTCCCGGACATTTCAAAGCTAGTTCAACTTCACATTCTAGATATTTCTCATAATCAACTGGAGGGGCTCCCCGATGGCATCACGAACCCTGATCTGGCGCTGCTTGCGTCCATTCAAGCCAACGGAAATGTCATCGAAGAAATATCTGGAGATCTTTCAGAACTGCCGTCCCTTAAAACGCTTGACGTGACTGACAATAAATTGACGGTAATACCCCTCGAACTGAGCGAATGCCAGAAGCTGAAGGAGTTTCGCTATGGCGGCAACAAACTCAAGGACCGAAGATTGGCCAAGATGATGGACCAGTGTTCAACGAAGGCTGTCCTAGATTACCTTCATACTAATCTCGAAAAAGAAAGAAAAGCCAGTGGAGGAAAATCGAAAGCCGACAAAAAGAGGAAGAAGAAAGGCCCGAAGGCGAAGGATGAAGTTGACGAACTTTCAAAGAACATGATGAAAGTTCTGCATTTCGAAGAGTCGAAGGGCTTCACCATTGCCGTTGCAGAGAATGTGACAGCTGTGCGACCTTTCATCGTTTGCTGCATTGTCAAACACTTGAATTTGAACAGAACTAAAAATATGTTCAAAAGATTTCTAAGTTATCAGGTACTTTAAATATCCAAGTATAAAACAATGTGAGAAAAATCGAAATATAATCATGATAGTGTAACTGGAAAACTGATAGTAGAAGTGTCTGACCAATAGTACTTCACCTGTGTTTCCTGTGTAAATTTTCCTTCCTATTGTTCAATGTTTTTCAGACAAAACTTCACGAAAACATTTGCAAGAAGAGGCAGTATGCTACAATAGCAACCCATGACCTGAAATCAATTCAAGTTCCTCTGTCTTACGAAGCCAGGCCTCCTGCTGAAATGAAGGTATACTAGTAATAAATACTTGTCATGCTTGTGAAGCAGACACAAAGATTGAAAATACAAAGTATACTGTCTTAGTCTGTATTTTGTGCTCTCTGTTTTGTCTTATGATGAATGAAGCTGGAACAGATGATCAAATATCATAATATTATGTAAGAAAACCGACAGTCCAATTTTTGCCGTATCCATTTGTTATGCTAAGCGATACTTACCTCTGACTATGGGGTCATGTAATTAGCGAGCCCTCATTCGCCAACCACACATGAAATATGGGTGAGGACTAAAACGAAGTTAGCTGGTCCGTTTGGACCCTGCGCTAGTAATGGTAGTTACCTGAGCAGTTCACCCTCCGTGTGGTAGCATGATCGTGCCGGTCCACTGACTCCCAGTTCACTTTTGTTTTTGGCGAGCTCCTGTCAACAACAACTTTGCGTCGCTCGCGATTGCCTTTGAAGTTTCAAGTTTGAAGTTGAATCTTTGCTTCTACGATGGAGTCGTCGTCTGTGAGAAGATGTGCCAAGTGTGGTCACTTTCTGGTTCCTGTAGACGTCGACCCTCATGATCGTTGTCCTTCCTGCAGGCCGTTCGTTTGCTCTTCTTCCCAGCGGTGCGGATCGTTTCGTGACTGGGTTTTTGATCAGCGTCGGGACTATGATTTCGACCGTTACTACCAGGAGGAGTTGGACCGTTACTACCGTCATGGCCATTCTTCACGGGAAGATAGAGACGGTTACTATCGTCGGGACCGTACCGACCGCAAGGAGTACGCCCCCAGGGATTCTGGCGGTAGCCGTGGTGCCAGGGAGTCTCGCTCGGATGTCGATCGCCAGCGGGAGTACAAGCGCCATTCCTCTGACCACGTCCCTAGGTCCGACCGTGAGCAGCACTCGGTAGTCTCTGCTCCCGTCACTACTTCGGAGCCTCCGTCCTCTCTGCCTCCCCCCCCCCCCCCCCCCCCAGCGGATCCTGCCACGGAGGAGCCTCCTGGGTTTCCAGCCCAGCCAAGTCGGTGGACGCCTCGTCCTCGGCTTCTACTTCCAAGCCGTCTTCCTCCAAGTCGGACGACGACACTTTCTCCCAAGTGCGTCTCTCGGTCCAGCAGGCCTTTTCCGACCAGATCAAGTTGCCGGCCGCTAAGGAGACTTCCTTCACGTCAGTTGGGGACCGAGTTCTTCACGGTCATCAACAGCCGGAGCCAGACGTCCGTTTTCCCTGGTCCGAGGGTGTTTCGGCCGTGTGCGCTTTGGTGGAGGACAAGATCGCCCCTGCGAATGGACACCCCCTCCGAGCCGGCAAGTTCGCCTCGTGCTTCCAGGCGCAGTTGAAGCATTACCAGACATCAGACTGCGGTAGCTCTCTGGAGGCAGCGGCGGTGAATGACGACCTGTCAGTCATCGCCCCTGGGCTCAAGTCCTTGAGTGTTACCGCGACCCTCTCTGACACAGATTTTAAGACTTGGGAGTCTTACCCGCGCCGAGTCCAGCTGGTGGCCAACTCTCTCGACTGGCTTTCGGGGCTTCTCAGCTATCAGGTGGATCGTCTCGCCCCCGGTTCGGCCCCGACGGACGGAGCTTCTGGATCTCCTGGTGGATCTTCCCCGGTCTCTGCCCTCGATCCCCAGCCTTCTTCGTCAGGGTCGTCACGTCCACAAGCACCTCGACGTCCTGCATCTTCACGCGTGGAGATTATCTGGCGTTCCTTCAGAAAGGCTGGCTTTTCGAAGAACGCTGCCAAGCGGATGTCCAGAACAGTTCGGTCATCCTCAGAGCGCCTGTATCAAGCCAAGTGGAAGGTCTTCTCCTCTTGGTGTAATCGACGGCAAGTTGATCCACGCCATCCCCCTCTCCCTACGGTAGCGGACTTTTTTGTCTGGTTAAGGGACAACCGCAAGCGTGCTCTTACTACTGTCAAGGGATACCGTGCTGCCTTGTCGAATGTGTTGGCTTCTCACGGTTTGGATATTTCGGCATCACGGGAGATCTCTGCCCTGTTCAGATCCTTCACCCAGGATCGACCGACGGTCTCCCGTGCACCAAAGTGGGACTTATCTTTGGTCCTATCAAGCCTGAACGAACCACCATACGAGCCTCTCGAGGAAGCGGAGCTGCGTTTTCTCACACACAAGACGGTTTTCCTGTTGGCCCTTGCTTCCGCGAAGCGGGTCAATGAGCTTCAGGGACTGTCTGCGGAGGTGTTACACCCGGAGGATTGGTCCTCCGCTACTCTCTGTTATCACATTGAGTTTCTTGCCAAGACCGAAACTCCTTCTGCCCTGGTGGCCGGGATGCGAACGTTCTCTGTCCCTGCCTTATCTCAATTGGCGACTGACTGTGGGGATCTGTCTCTGTGTCCAGTGCGTGCTCTGCGAGTTTACCTGAAGAGGACTAGGCCTTCACGACCAAGCGACTCACGTCTCTTCCTCCCGTTTTCGGCGTCGCGAGGGCAAGTCTCTAAGAACACGATTTCACTCTGGATCAAGGCTGTTGTTACTCGTGCCTATCGTCAAGATCGTTGTGACCTCCATCAGCTCTGCGGTCGGACGGCTCACGAAGTACGCGCCATCTCTACGTCATGGTCTTTCGCCCACAACATGTCACTTACTGATCTCATGAAAGCCGCTACCTGGAAGTCGCACTCTACATTCTCTTCCTTCTACCTGCGGGATGTATCTCTCCTCGGAGATGATCTCTATCATCTGGGTCCCGTCGTCGCGGCTCAAGTCATCGTGCAACCCACTGCGTCTTCTGCCAAGAGTTCGGGGGGGGGGGGGGGGGTCGGGGGAGCGCCGTCTCAACACCTAGCTACGGCTAATCGCCTCACAAGGGACTCGACGTCAGGTATGTGATCTCAGTTTTATCTGGATTACAATACTTTTCGCTTGTACTTTTAACCTCCAAGCTACTCTGTGGTTAATTAGTATTATAATTACTATAGGAAAGGAGCAGGTTCCTTATCCTTTATACAGTAATTATAGTCATTGGTATTATGCATGGTTCTCACCCTTCTGTCTTTTCAGAGGATGATCTTGTGCAGGCGTACTTACTCTCTGAAGGGCCCACCACCGGCAGGCCATTCCCCATAGTCAGAGGTAAGTATCGCTTAGCATAACAAATCAAAAGTTTTAAATTAACTTTTATTTTTATACTATGCATACTTACCTCTGACGCTGGATGGTCCCTCCCACCTCCCCACTGATTATTAAGACATTTCGGCAGAGACTTGGTTTCCGGTAGATAACTGGAAAAATATTTACGCAATAGTTGCAGAACTCTGCATGGAGGTTCATATGCCACCAGGGAAGAACCCTATTGATTTTGTGATCGATCCGTCAAACGACCTTTGACCTAGAGGTCGAAATAATTTTTTGCTGATTCATCCTTGAGGCTTCCTGCATATCTCAGAAACCGTGCATCGTAGAGCGAAACGGACGTTATTTTCGGATTCGTCGCTCTAGACAAACATCTCTAGGGTGTATTATTTTTTTTTATCCGGCTCCGAGGTCCGTGAGGTCCGTGAGGATGAAATCGAGGCTGATCTTGAAACTTGGTTTCCGGACGATAACTCGAAAAATATTCAGGCAATAGTTGCAGAATTTTGCATGGAGGTTTATATATCAACAGGGAAGAACCATATTGATTTTGGGATCGATACGTCAAACGACCTTTGACCTAGAGGTCGAAATAATTTTTTGCTGAGTCATCCTTGAGGCATCCTGCATATCTCGGAAACGGTGCGTCGTAGAGCGAAACGGTCGTTATTTTCGGACTCGTCGCCCTAGACAAATATGTCTAAGGGGTATTATGGATGAACTTTGACCTTGACCCCAAATTTTTTTGCCGAGTCGGCATTTTTCGTTTTCGTCGATATCTCGGGAACGGTGTGTCGTAGAGCGAAACGGACATTATTTTCGGACTCGTTGCCCTAGACAAACATGTCTAAGGGGTATTATTGATGAACTTTGACCTTGACCCGAATTTTTTTTGCCGAATCGGCATTTTTCGTTTTCGTCGATATATCGGAAACGGTGCTTCGTAGAGCGAAACGGACGTTATTTTCGGACTCGTCGCCCTAGACAAACATGTCTAAGGGGTATTATGGATGAACTTTGACCTTGACCCGAAATTTTTTTGCCGAGTCGGCATTTTTCGTTTTCGTCGATATCTCGGGAACGGTGTGTCGTAGAGCGAAACGGACGTTATTTTCGGACTCGTCGCCCTAGACAAACATGTCTAAGGGGTATTATGGATGAACTTTGACCTTGACCCGAAATTTTTTTGCCGAGTCGGCATTTTTCGTTTTCGTCGATATCTCGGGAACGGTGTGTCGTAGAGCGAAACGGACATTATTTTCGGACTCGTTGCCCTAGACAAACATGTCTAAGGGGTATTATTGATGAACTTTGACCTTGACCCGAATTTTTTTTGCCGAATCGGCATTTTTCGTTTTCGTCGATATCTCGGAAACGGTGCTTCGTAGAGCGAAACGGACGTTATTTTCGGACTCGTCGCCCTAGACAAACATGTCTAAGGGGTATTATGGATGAACTTTGACCTTGACCCGAAATTTTTTTGCCGAGTCGGCATTTTTCGTTTTCGTCGATATCTCGGGAACGGTGTGTCGTAGAGCGAAACGGACGTTATTTTCTGACTCGTCGCCCTAGACAAACATGTCTAAGGGGTATTATGGATGAACTTTGACCTTGACCCGAAATTTTTTTGCCGAGTCGGCATTTTTCGTTTTCGTCGATATCTCGGGAACGGTGTGTCGTAGAGCGAAACGGACGTTATTTTCGGACTCGTCGGCCTAGACAAACATGTCTAAGGGGTATTATGGATGAACTTTGACCTTGACCCGAAATTTTTTTGCCGAGTCGGCATTTTTCGTTTTCGTCGATATCTCGGGAACGGTGTGGACTTGTCGCTCTAGATGTATTATGGATGAACTTTGACCTTGACTAAAAAATTTTTTGCCGAGTTGGCATTTTTCGTTTTCGTCGATATCTCGGAAACACTGAGTCGTAGAGCGAAACAGACTTTTTTTTCGGACTCGTCGCCCTAGACAAACATGTCTAAGGGGTATTATTTTAACGGTAAATTTTTTTGCGGAGTCGACATTTTTCATTTTCGTCGATATCTAGTCTTCTTCTCTTTTCAGAAGATAACCTTCAGTGATCATGTATTATGGATGAACTTTGACCTTGACTAAAAAATTTTTTGCCGAGTTGGCATTTTTCGTTTTCGTCGATATCTCGGAAACACTGAGTCGTAGAGCGAAACAGACTTTTTTTTCGGACTCGTCGCCCTAGACAAACATGTCTAAGGGGTATTATTTTAACGGTAAATTTTTTGCGGAGTCGACATTTTTCATTTTCGTCGATATCTAGTCTTCTTCTCTTTTCAGAAGATAACCTTCAGTGATCAAGCTTCTACTCAACAAAAGTGAACTGGGAGGCAGTGGACCGGCACGATCATGCTACCACACGGAGGGTGAACTGCTCAGGTAACTACCATTACTAGCGCAGGGTCCAAACGGACCAGCTAACTTCGTTTTAGTCTTCACCCATATTCCATGTGTGGTTGGCAAATGAGGGCTCGCTAATTACACAACCCCATAGTCAGAGGTAAGTATGCATAGTATAAAAATAAAAGTTAATTTAAAACTTTTGATATTTCACTGGTGTGTATTCTGTTACAGCTGATGCCGCTGGGAAAGATGAAAGAGACAACAGCTGACAAGTTGATGGAGCGCCTCCTCAAAGAAGCTGACGACTTCCGCAAGGAGAAGAAACGCAGCACAATCAGTGGGATCCATCAGTGTGTACATGTACTTCAATGCATTTAATTCTTCCAAATTAATTTCAGGGGGAAAAGAAATCCAAGAGAAAATATTTCTGCATAATGTGCCAAATATATCTTTATCGTAGGAAATTCTGTTTTACCTTGACTAAACCCATTGCAAAAACTTCCATTTTCAACATGTGTAATATTGCATAACATAATCATGCTGAATAAGGTAATCACACGGCTTGCAAGAAGCCAAGTCAAGTGAAAAACCAAAGTGAAATCCAATGTAAATCCAGTGAAAATGATATTTGATATCAAATATATTAAATTCACCAAAAACTTTCATTTCTGCCTGGCAAGACTCACAAAGAGCCAAAGTTTTTGGGCTTGTTCAATTATTTTGATGTCAAATAGCCATTCATATAAGATCCTTTGTTTATTCTCTGATTGGAATTTGAAAGAAGATGAGTTCCAGAGCACTTTAACATTACATTTGAACATTATGACTGACTCGTTGAACATAAGTTGATAACATTATGATATCACAATGTCCATGGACTGGTTCCTCAAACACATGATTACGCTGTATGATTACATGTTCAGTAGATTGTAAACACATGTATGATTGTTTCAGGTTCCTGGGGCTGCTGGATGGTCATACTGAGTACCCCTGTGTTGTGGACGGCAAGGGAGTCATCATATCCTTCCCACCCATCACAAACTGTGACTCCACTAAGGTACATAAAAAAAGAACTGATACATTATGATGTAATGTAGTGAACTTGTATAATATGTGTTTGGTAAAATACCATTACATGTGCCTCAAAATAATTGAATATGTTTATTTATTAGGGCATGTACGATTACAAAATTTAGTAATCGATTATTCGGACATGAATAATCGAATCGTAATTGATTAATCGGAAATGTGGAACAAATTCATTCAAGTTTGTAACAAACGGCAGAGTATGAGCTCGACGTGTCACCTTGTAGTGAATAACAGCTGAATGTGGTTTCTAAGCAACGCGCGAAAACAAACGTGGTGTCATGCGATGTAACTGAGTGCAATCACACTCGCGTTGCGTTCGATTACTTGAGTCTTGTCCCAAGTGTTCTTTTCAACTGGGATTTCATTAATTGCGATTAATCGATTATTCGGTTTGTAATCGATTACACCATGTAATCATAATGCCCTAGTGTTCATCTGCAGTATATAATTGTAATTTCTTAGGCAGAATATGGTATTAACTGCTGCCCTTTCACATTATTTGTAGTTGAATATCTGTACCCAAGAAAAATTAATCATAAACTTGTAAAATGTTTAAATTTTTACGTCACTTGCATCGATTCTCATGGACAGGTTTCCCGCGAGACGCAGGATATTCTGGTCGAGGTGACCAGCTCAGAGAACCTGGAGGCCTGCAAGAAAGTGATGGACGAATTTCTGCATGGCCTCATTGAGATGGGCGTGGGCTGCAGCAGTGCCCCGCTAGTGGCCGCGGAGGGCGGACAGTCGCCGGAAGCTGCAGGGGGCGAGCTTCCCGCCGTACTGACGTCGGACCAGGTTCTCGTCTTGGAGCAGGTGAAGGTCGTCGACAAGTCGAGCGGAGCTTTGAAGGTCGTTTACCCGTCGCGTGTCGATCTACCCCACGAGGCGTACAGGGTCGTTCGTGACTGATAAAAATGTTCGAGGAATTTGATGTACATTATCAGTAAAATGGTTGTTAGATGGTCTAAAATGTTCCTTCATCATTGTTGTTGTTGTTGTCATTTGTTGTGTCTATCTTGTTGATGTTATATATAATTCTGATCTGGGTTTCATCCAAGAACGAATTATCATCATTCAGAAAATAAATTCACACATAATCCATATTTAAATATGTCATGAAATTTCATGATTCATGAAATATTATATGCCATAATTATTTGCCTTCATTTTAAAACAGTTTTTTGTGTGTCAAACTTCTACTCAATAATGTGCATGTTTTTGATGCCCAAGTTGAACTTTTCAGAAAAAAGGATGTCTGCATTTCATGTTGTGAATATAGTTGTTTCTCACATGTATGTGTTAATGTCAAAAACCTTAAATAATAGTTGCTTTCCGAAAAAAAAAAAATGTGACGATTCAAATTGTGTAAAGTTCATATTAATTGTATACACCTATTGTGCATTGTGTTCCTACTGTTAAATTGATGTCTTCAGTGTGGGCCTACACCATTTCGACCAATTTATTTTGTCTTTGAATAAATTATTGCTAAAAACTCGCATCATTCTTGATATTGAGCACACTATATGTATTTTCATCTTTTACCTTATTGACCAGGATCCTGTGAATATTGTACACATGTTGCCTGCTGGAAAAGAAATGCTATGTGTGCATTTGTGTTCTACCAACTGGATTTGTATGTCATGAAACACAACCCCATCATATCATCAAACGGTCAATCAGTATCAAAACTTAAGTACTCGTTAACTATCCAAATTTTAACTAATGCCAGCTGAAGTGAATGGTATTTGAGAAAAGGTGAATTACTTGTTGATCGTAATGGCCGATAACATAACCACGCCAGTAGGTTTGAATGCCATGCCACCTAATTCTGATACTTTTGGTGAAGTTCTATTTTCTTGGATCCATTTTCAAGAAATTTTTCATACATGTGCCCTGGAATAGCTTCCATCACACATAAATAAACTATTGTAATCAGAAGTAATATTAGAATACTATCAACTGATCCTATTTTCTACCTACACATGTACTGTGGAATTTTGGTAACCTGGAAATCAGACTTTTAATAATGCTCAGTGGAAATACTCAAAATCTTCATTCTGTTTCTGACCAAATACAAATCAAAGGAGGGAGGTCCTAGAAAGCAGCAATTAGCCCCAGGAGACAAACACTAGTGTGACCTAGACCTAGGAATTCGTCCATCACATAATGCCCTGAATAGAGAGCTTTGATTTGAGGAATCAGACTTAGATCATATGTGTCTTTGTTCCGTACAGATTTACCACAAAACCGAATTCAGTGGGTACTATATGGATTTGCATCTTTTAGGTAATCATCAGGTCATAACTTACTGATTATATCACTTGTGAGTTTTACTGAAATTTTTATCAGTGACTTGAGTTTGATGAAAGACACTGCAAAGGTATTGGAGATTCTCATGGATAGATCCACATACTTTAAATAAAGAGGATGTCGTCAGCAAAAGCCGAGTGTATTCAACACGTCAACATTTCTACTCATACCAGCGATGATAATTAGAACTGCACTTTCCATTCACTAATTTTTTATTCGTATATTTTCCTCTCCTACCAAAGAGATGGATCCTTCAGTAGCCTACTATCCTGGTCGGTGTCGATTCTTAATGGGATAACCAAGTCCAAAACAGTCTGTTTCCTCTTCTCTGACCGAAGAGATGGATCTTCCAGCCGCCGACCATCGTAGTATTCATATTTTATAGCATAACAAAGTCCATATCAGTCGGTTTTCTCTTCTCTTGCCAAAAAGGTAGATCCTTCAGCAGCCGACCATCCTAGTATTCATACTTTTTAGGATAACCAAGTCCAAAACAGTCTGTTTCCTCTTCTCTTGCCAAAGAGGTGGATCCTTCAGCATCCTAGTATTCATGCTTTATAGGATAACCAGTTCCAAATCAGTCCGTTTCCTCTTCTCAGACCAAAGAGATTGATCCTTCAGCAGCCGACCATCCTAGTATTCATACTTTATAGGATAACCAGGTCCAAATCAGTCTGTTTCCTCTTCTCTTGCCAAAGCGATGGATCGTTCAGCAGCCGACCATCCTAGTATTCATACTTTTGAGGATAACCAAGTCCAAAACAGTCTGTTTCCTCCTCTTTTACCAATGATATGGAAACTTCAGCAGCCGACCATCCTAGTATTCGTACTTTATAGGATAACCAGGTCCAAATCAGTCCGTTTCCTTTTCTCAGACCAAAGAGATTGATCCTTCAGCAGCCGACCATCCTAGTATTCATACTTTGTAGGATAACCAAGTCCAAATCAGCATGTAAACTGTTCTACTACTAAAGATATGGATCCTCCAGCAGCCGACCATCTTGGTACCCATCCTTTACAGGATAACCAAGTCCAAACCAGTCTATTTCCTCTTCCCCTAACAAAGAGATGAATTCTTCAGCAGCCGACTATCCTCTCCTCCCAACAAAGAGTTAAAGTTATCACATTTGATATAGCGCTCTATTTAGCCGAACTCAATCCGCGCTTCACACTTTAAACCCAGTCTGAGTGAATGTACTTGGAGCAGACACACTCAAAGCGCTCTATACAACACCCATTATCAACCGGTACCCATTTAATCCTGGGTGAATATAGA
The DNA here is from genome assembly GCA_949152475.1 of Terebella lapidaria. Classification (NCBI taxonomy): domain Eukaryota; kingdom Metazoa; phylum Annelida; class Polychaeta; order Terebellida; family Terebellidae; genus Terebella; species Terebella lapidaria. The sequence goes on from OX424556.1 coordinate 53,944,077, forward strand.
CACATTAGTGGTAAATGCCTTGCCTTGAAATAGCACAGCAGTCCAGCTCGAGACTCGAATCCATGATCTTTGGAATACGAGGCCGACGCCTTATCCACTGCGCCACTCCAGCGCAGAGATGGAAATGGATCCTTCAGCCGCTGACCACCCTTGGATCAATCCTTCATATGATAAGCGAGTCATCTGAACCAGTCGGTTTCCTTTTCTGCTAGCAAACTGTCAGCCCGGGTATTAGTTACTGTCTTCAAGCATCTGCCTCTCCAAGTTCGTTACATGTATTCTCGAGAAAAAAGTTGAAGATTCAGCACTCGATCTTCGTTTGGATGCTGCACTGGACTGGATGCCCAAATTGCCCAAGCTGTCAAACTAAGTAACTTGCGTGCTCCGATCAGGTCTTCAACAATAACGATCCAGAGAAAGGGAGCTTTCGGAGATTTCCTCGGTAGTTCATCCCTTCTCGTGTCTGTCGGTCTCATCAAAGGGGACAATGTTGCCTCCTACGTGCACTTGGTCTCAGAGCTGTGGAGGTATACCTCAACACACCACAGTTCGGCCGAGTTGATAATATCACTTCAGTTTGCTCCTTCAATCTGTGGCCCCAGACTCCGATCCGTGTAATCCCCTCTTGATTCCAAACTTGACGGGAGATGCATGTAGGCCTATTCAAGGCGGTGAATTGAATGAGGTGTCTCAATTGGTCCTGCTTCCTGGCCAGGCGATGGTATCAACTGCAAGAATCTTACCTGAGAGAAAGCGTCGGTTTGGGCGAATTCATCGGGGATGCTATAGGTCTGAACTATCAATGAGCCTCTTTGAGACAGAAGGAGTGCGCAGATGACCCTGTGCATCCTGGTGAATATTTCTGATACTTACCTATCCGGCACGATCCAAAAAAGGACCAGGAAAAGTCTTTGAGGGGTTGATTGATTCTCGGGACCAAATAGAGCCTACAAAGGATAATGTAGATCCCAAACGAGAATGAATTGGGTAAACTGCAAACTCTTTCTCCCGGAAGACCATCTTCGACTGCAGATTTTTGCAGACTGCAAGGATAGCCAATGGCAATGTCATATATGCTCTATTCCAATTAAATTTATCTAGAAGAAATTGCTGAATCAGAGGAGCGTATTGGACCCTGTTTTGTTTGCTCGGTATACTTAATACTGGGTATTGATTCCACGTCTATTGTAGCAGAAACCTATGAAAATCCCTTTTCTCCGCAACATCCATTCACAATTAACATCCCGGCATGAAACATACTAGTTTTATGACAGCCGAGTGAAACTCACCGGACCGAGAATTTCCCAATGATTCGAAGACTTGTCATTGGAAAAACAACAACAGTTCCTGCAGAATGCCTACTTCTCTGCAGCAAGGAATCATTGTTCTGCGTAGGTTGTACAGGATACATGTAGGCCTACCTCCTTGTGCCCCAGGAAGGACCCAACTCAGGGGCGGATCCAGGAGTTTTGAATAGGGGGGGTGCTCTTCTTAAATGTATGTAATCTTGAAATAGTGTGAGCGAGCGTAGCGAGCGAAGCCTTATGCGGTCTGGGGGTTTCGGGGGCGCCGTAAGCCCGCCGATAAATTTTTGGAATTTGATTTAAACTTTATTTATTTTACAACAATTGATGAACAAGCATCAGCTTATATTAACATCTCTTGTTGGCTCGGATCTTGGCGTAAGGGTGGTCATTAGTGTGGGAGGAAACCAGAGAACCTGGTGAAAACCCACTTGCCCGGTTTGGCGACCACATACCACCTCACATACTGCCGAGGCCGGGGATCGAACTCGCGCCTAAACCGACTGCATTGGTGAGAAGTCAGCCCACATACGAACTGAGCTAACCGGGCAACCATTTGGAATTTAGTGTCTCTGAGATGGTTTCTAAGGTGTATTTACAACTGTACCTTGTGAAATCACTAAGTAGATTTTCACTTTAGGAGTCTGTTTTTGTTGGGAATGGAGGATACATCACTGACTAGCGAGTGAAGCCTTATGCGGTCTGGGGGTTTGGGGGGCGCCGTACGCCCCCGAGATATTTTTTTTAATTTAGTGTCTCTGAGATGGTTTCTAAGGTGTATTTTACAACTGTACCTTGTGAAATCAATAAGTAAAATTTTACTTTAGAAGTCTGCTTAGTTCTGTTGTAAATGAAGGATAGATTTTCAAAGAAAGGAAGGTCTAATAGTCCATTCTAAGGCTGTTCTAAGGTTCTTATGCACCAGACATGGCGATGGTCAATCGTTTAAAAATAAAGATAAGATATATTTATCTTCCAAGTTATGCCGACATCCAGAATTATATCCAGAGTTATAAAGAGCCCTGTCTGTAACAAATAAATAAAATAAAAAATATCCCCTGTGTATATTCAATGACAGTTTCAGTATGAAGTCAAGTGTGTCGGACTAGATTTATTATTGGAGGGGTGGGGGGAGGGTTTGCAAGCTGGTTAGAGGAGTCAAGCGACCGAGCGAAGTGAAGTGGATAGGTGGTAGCATACACGGCGTGGGGTCTGAGGCCCGCTCAAGGGCCCCAGAAGCCAGAGCTTTTTTCATGTTCTGTGGTTGATTCTGAGCTCTCTCTGGCTCTGATTGAGTATTTTTCATTCCACACATGCATGTAAATATTGCTGGTATTTAAATTTATTTATCCCAAAACTACTCATTGTCACTTTACATATGATATGTCATATAACTTGAAGAACTCATGATTAATGACACTCAATTGCAAAATTATTGACCAACGAATGTTAGGCCTATGTAACGCTGTAATGCACCTTAACATATTTCTGAGTCACAGATTTTTTTGTTGAAAATATATTGTGGGGCTCTACCCTCCTCACCCCCCCCCCCCCGGTCAAAAATATCAAACGAGGAAAATTACACTCATATTTCGTTACATAGGTGCATACCCACATTTTCTAGAGCTTTTTGCTCTCTCTTTTTTCTTGCTCTCTCTTTTTTCTTTTCTTTTTCTCTTTTTTTCACGGCCCAATAGGGGGGGGGGGGGGGGGGTGCGCGCCGGGTGCACCCCCCCCCCTGAATCCGCCAGTGCAACTGGTCAGTTTTCCGTAAATGATTGATGAACGGGGTACACGTAGTGCTATTTCCCATCAGAACGAGAAGTTTAAAGTTCGGCAATCCATGATAAAGAGGTATATGAAACTTGAAACTTGAAACTTGTTTATTCGCGAACCACACTAATAGGGTATTGCAACACACATACACACATATGCATACATGAATGTCTGTATATACATATGCCAGGTACACATAATATAATGATAATAGTTGATTCATAATGTCAGACATGGTTATCATAATCATCAGTAATTCACAGACAATGTGCAATGAATTTCCCAATTGCCACTGCCTTTTGCTTTGTCGGGGGGTTTAGCAGCAGTTTGCAGAGAGCAATGTTCTCTTCGGTAGAGCGGGTGGCCAGAGGGTCCCAATGGACTGTTCGTTCTATCAGGCCTGCTCTGGCATCTGCATGTGCTGGACATTCCAGGAGAAAGTGGGCTTCGTTGCCTAGTGTGTCTGTGCAGTGTTCACACACCCTGTCCGAAATGGGAGTCGCTGGGGAGCGCCACCTGCCTTTTTCCACTGGGAGGCTGTGGCAACTCGTTCTGAGTCTCGTGATTGATCGTGAGATGTTCAGGGGGAGTGAGAGTTTGAGGTAATCCTCCATTTCATACGGCCCTGTGTCCAATATTTGGCTGTGGAAATTCAGTCGTGAGTCTTTTGTTTGTCTTTCCTCCATTTTTCTGCACGTATGCTCTGCATACTGCTGGTTGATGGTGGACTGTACATCTCTGGGCGTGTCCAGACGGTTCTTAGTGACTCTGTCCATGAGGTGACTGAGAGTTGTAGTCAGGCCATCATTGGCAAGGTCTTGGTCTTCCTGAAAAGCTGAATAAGCGAGACTGCTTGGGTGTTTTTGCAGCTTTTCCAGGTACTTCCTCGCTTGCTTGATGATGAATGATGTTATTGGGAAGCGGCCAAGTTCGCTTCTCGAGCTGATGGTGGGTGCCAGTTTCCCAAGACCCAGAATGTATTTGTAGAAGGCATTGGCCATGCTCTCAGCTGGTATTCGGTCGAGAGATGTAAAATTGGGCATCTGGTCCTTTTGGAAGTGTTGAGAGAGTTGTGTTACCCAGACCTGACTGCCGTAGGTAAGGATTGGCCTGACTAGTGCGTCGAACAGTTTTAGGTGCAGTGCAGTGCAGTTCACCTCTCGTCCTCTCAGGATGCTGTGTATCTTGAAGATAGCCTTCGCTGCTTTGTTTTTCAGGTCCTGCATTGCTGTTTTGAATGACCCGTTTGGAGTGAGGGTCAAACCGAGATAGGAGAACTGGCGGACCACCTCTAGCGTCAGGTTGGCGTATGTGAATGTCTCTTTTGGTGTTTTCCCAGCATTTTGGAAAACCATGATCTTTGTTTTTCCAATGTTTACAGTGAAGCCCCATTCAGTGCAAAAGTCGTGGAGAGAGTCAAGCTGTTTCTGTAGGCCGTCCGATGTCTTGGAGATCAGGAGGAGGTCATCTGCATATATCAGGCTGTCAACGGTTTTATTGTGCAGGGCTACGGGGTTTGCATTCAGCTGAGATAGTTGTGTTGTTATATCATCAATGGCGATATTGAACAACGTGGGGCTGAGACTGTCGCCTTGTTTTATCCCACGAGTCAAACTGAAGCTCTCTGTGATGCCCCCTGGGAGTTTCACAGAGCTCTTAGCTGTCTGCAGCATGTGCTTCACCAGCTTATAGTACTGCCCACCTATGCCAGCTCTGAGCAATTTGATCAAGAGAGTTTCATGTGGCACGCTATCAAATGCTTTTGTGAGGTCCACAAAGCAGCAGTACAGTTTTTTGTGGTTCTTCTTCACATATTTGTTGATTATGGTCTGCAGAGTGAAGATGTGGTCAACTGTGCTGTGGCCTTTACGGAAGGCTGCTTGGTTCATTGACATTTTATTCTCTTGCAGGAGGTAGTGGTGCAGTCTCTCATTCAGAAGGCTTGTCAGTAGTTTCCCGAGGCAGCTTGTGATACTGATACCTCTGTAGTTGTTGCAGTCCAACTGACTTCCTTTTTTGTGAAGTGGGACCTGATAAGCTTTGTTCCATTCCGTGGGGAAGTGTCCAGATGTGAGGACCAACTTGAACAACTTTGTTATGGGAGCTGCCATGATGGAAGAGCATGACTTAAGCATCTCGTTGCTTACAAGGTCCCTGGATGATGCCTTGTTGGTCTTCAGCTGCTTCATGGCGTTTTTGACCTCTGATATGGTGACGGGTGCATCGAGGTGTTCAGAGACTGGCGTCGTGGTCTCAAGTTCCTTCAGCTCTATCAGTTTTTTGGGGGAGGCTGCCTGTGCTGGGTTTGGTTTCGACAGGCTTTGAAAGTGGTCGAACCACTCGACCGCCCTGATGTTGCTGACGTTGTCATTGGAACCCATCTTATGTTTACCACTCAATTCTTCCAGCGTTCTCCAGAAGGTTTGAGGGTTGTTGTTTTCCAGGGTCAGGAGTTTGTGTAACATGTCGTTCTTGAGTTGCCTCTCCTTCTGCCGCAACAATTTCTTGTACCTCGATGACAGCTGCAGAAGATTATTTCTGAGTGCAGCATTGAAGGGTTCACAAGAAAGCTTTCTGCGAGTGTTCCTGATTTTGCTTCTGAGATAGAAACACTCAGAGTCATACCATTTCTGTCCTCTGGTTTTGCTGGCTCGCTTTTTTGCAGTGCGTGGGCTTGTGAAGCGTAGAGATCTATGGCCAGCTGTGTGGAAGATACTCGTGATATCTTTCACAGCGTTCTCTATGCCACTGTTGTTGGTGGTGTATGAGTTGGAGAGAAATGTGACAAGCTTTGATTGTGACTGTTCTGTCAGAAGGGCATCCTGGAACAATTCTGGGCTCTCTGCTGTCCACTGGAATTTGCCAAAGCTTGGTGTAAGCTCATGCTCGGCTTCTGACACAGGGACAGAGCCAGAAGACCTGATGCAGAGTGAGAGCAACGCGTGATCAGACAGTTCTAGCAGGGGTGTCACTTTGAAATACTCGATATTGTCAATCAGACTTTGCTTGGCCAGCATGTAGTCCACAACACTGCAGCCTTTAGGGTGAAAGAATGTGAAGTATCCTATTGAGTCTCCCATGTGTCTTCCATTCAGTATTTGATGGGAGGAACTGACACACATCTTTAGCAACAGCTTCCCGTAGGTGTTAATGTTGGTATCACAGTTGCGTCGGGGCTTTGCCGTGTCTAACTGGTAAGAGTCTGGGAGTGGTAGGTTATTATCAGTGTCATTGGTAGCATAATCTGCGTTGTTGGATGTGCGGGCATTCAGATCGCCTATAATTAGTGTTTCCCCTTTTGTGCTGTACTCTGCCAGTAGTGCTTCAAGGTACTCGAAGCGTGAGTGTGCAGCTTCCGCTGGCAGGTTTGGTCTGACATAGGCAACAATGATGTAGAGGTCATCAGTGGACACTTTTGCTGCTTTGGACACTTTCACGACGAGTGTGTCCTCGTCTGTAACACTCTCTGGTGTTATATACTTCATGTAGGTACTCTTGAAATAGACGATGATTCCACCAGAGTGTCGGCCTTTGAGTTTTCTCTTTTTTCTGTGCTTGCACAAGTAGTTCATTGGGATAGCGACATTGATGTCACTTTGTGGAGAAGTCCAAGTCTCCGTCAGAGCGATTATGTCAAAACTTTCAAGGGTTCGGAGAAAGTCATTGTCTTTTAATTTTTTACCAATTCCATGAATATTCCAGCCTCCAATTTTTACATTTGAGGTGGTTTTCGGGTCCTTATCCTTATCCTTATACATTATTATTTTCCGTTGATAGGAGGTGGCAGTTTTTGTTTTCTATGAGAGGTATTAGTCTTCCTAGTGTCGGTGGTCGTTGATGCATTGTTATTGTTAGTTGTCGATTAGCGTGAGGATGGCACTTGTAAAGGTCTTAAGGGTGTCCTGTAGTAGGTTTCTCCTGTCAGCTTGCCTAAATGTCCTATCAGGAGCATGAGGAGATTGGTCATGGGAGTGTGGTCGCCAGGCGCGATAATTTGGGTGTGGCTGGCGCTTTTTCTCTGCACCATTGCCCATGATGGGTCTCTGTTGTTGTCGCTTGTCTTGCTCAGGTCCGTGCCCAGGATGCCTTTGGAATCCAACCAGTGGATCGATTTCTTTCTGTAGATTTCTGACCAGCACTGGTATAAATCTGTTTTTTAGGTGGTTCCCGTCATGGCTGTGTTCTGGCCTGCTCACATTGTCGTGGCATACAACGTGTACAGTAGGAGATGTTAGTTCACTGAGCTTTCTGTTGTACTCATGGATTAGGCCACTTAGTTTTGGGTTGCGGTGTTGTGGCAGGAGATTGGACAGCACTATGTGACTGTCAGGTAACAGACCTTTTGTTGTGCGGATTAGTGCCTTGAGGTTTTCCAGAGTATGAGCTGTGCCATGCAGCTCGAGGTCTTGCTCTCCGAGCATGACGCAGATGACTTTGGGTTGTTCAAAATATATACTCGTATATGTGCACCATAACTGTGGTTTTACTTGTACTACTCGTGTGCTCCAGCACGTCATGATTCTACACCAGGGAGACGCTGATTGGGAAGGAGAGCTTGAGGATTCTGGAGAACCGGCGGAGCTTGCAGAATCTACCTCGATTAAACTTAAATCTTGTTCAATTCAAAAGATTTGCAACTTTTGGTATTTATGGGGTGCACAATAATATAATGCTGATATTTACATCGGGAATTACAATAAGTGAATATTTAGGAATATTGACTTACGGACATTGAGATGTAGGTAGGGTCTATATTGGAAATGCTACATGAAATGGACGATAGGGACCTCATACATGTACACTTCGAGACACAGAGGTAGATTCCAGCCTATATACTGTACTTACAGTGAACATACATGCTGATGCCTTTCAGCGGTTTTTATGTTACCGTACTACGGTCCGTACGTCAAGATATGTATCTTTAAAGTTCACGGTTGAATCATTCTGAAGTTTTGCATAAAAATAGCTAAAAATAATTCAAGCGGGAGGTATTTTTATTTTATACTTTCGTCGACAAACGTTCAATTTTGGAATTCGCCGGCCATTTCCTCAAAATCTGTTTAGACATGTTTTTCTTATGCATTTGACTTTTTGCCTTTGAAACAAAATTATGCAGAATGCTCCATAACAGAGTTCATATACTGACACATTCAAGTGGGAACTCATATATGGCGATTTCAGTGATGACCCTTGAATTTGATTTGTGTTTTTAGTTATTTCCAGCTTGTCTTTGAAAATATTTTGGTGAACTTCTGTTGCACTTATTTCATTATATGAGCTGCACATGTACATGTATGTACTGCACGCAACAGCGCATAGTAAGAGAGAGCTTAGATATTGGCACTTCGAAACGGGAAGTTATATATGGCGAATTAAATAAAGAGTTTGGAATGTGTATGAAGATGGTGGTACAAAATGCGGGCCCAATGATGAACATATGAGGAGTCACATACATGTATATGGATATTGTGGTAATTGGGACTTCCGAACTCGATGTTATATCCATCCCCCCCCCCCCTCCACCACGAGGAGCCCTGATGGTGCTAATATTCCCACAAGCAATCGGCATATTATTAGTTGTCATGGTGGTGCTATATAACCACCCTCAGAACAAAAATCAGTAGGGAGTGATCTTGTTGGTGCTAACCACTCCCAGGAAATCAGCACAAAGAGATCTCGATGGTACCAACCTCCCCCCGAAATAGTCAGAACACAGTGCTGCCCGATGCCATCAACACCTCAGACAGAGGCGGATCCAGGAATTTTTATTAGGGGGGGGGGGGGGACGCAACAAGGTAAATGCGGTCTGGGGTTCGGTGGGCGGCGTAAGCCCCCCGGAAAAAATTTGCCTTTTGGTGTTTTCTGAGAGCATTTGGGGTGGTTTCTGGATACATTTCTGGGACTATTGGATGCCTTTTTCGTGTACTAATCAGGGATGGGTACAGGATTCTTGGTTCCGGGTTGTGGGTGGCGTTGAATCACAACATGACCAAATATATACTCGTAACAGTTTGGAAGGTTTCAGTGGGATGAATGTTATTTATTGATCAACTATTATGGCAATAATATTGACACATATGGTTGAACAAGGAATTGAGAGAGAAACACAATTTACTGAGCCTAAGAAAAGACTTTGTCTGACGGACGACAGATGGAAAAAGATGGCAATTAGCCCGTCTGAAAGGCCTATATTCTTATTTCACCTTCAATCATAAGCCATATACTATATGGGGCCTAGATCTATATCTCATCTATACATGGATCTCCAAACGAGGAAGCTTAGCGCCGCCAAACTCCATACAGTAATAGATCTAGCCAACTTAGCGATTGAGATGTCAAAAAAATCTATTGGTCTAAATTGGGCAATCACGTAGGCCTATGAAAAAGTACATATAAATCTGATGTCTACTTTGTCTCTTCTTGAAAAAGCGTGTAATGTCCTGTTCTGTCATTCTCTTCATTGTGGATTTTTAAGTTTTTACACACCCTAAAGTTAAAACCGACTCAGATCCGACTGTTTTAGTTCAATGGGCTGATTATGTGACTATAGCCCGTGCACTAGCACGTGCGCGCGCCAGTGAAAGGACATCCAATTGCACAGTAGTATACTAGTATGCGGCCGCCTAAGCCGATGATCATGGTTAGGCGGTTCAATTAAATTAAATAACATTCACAGAGATATGCCTAAATAAATGCATTTTATTTATATCAGCTCTTTACCTTAGATATTATATGTATTTCATCTATATTCAATCTAGGGCCTATTTAATCTCTCTTTCGCTTTCCTTTTTTTTTTCTCTCTCTCTCTCTCTCTCTCTCTCTCTCATTTTAGCGGGGGGGGGGGATCCGCCTATGCCTCAAACCAGAACTTCTGAGGAATAAATTTATTTTTGTGTGTGTGTGAAAAGGAAGTGTGTTTAAAGAAGACCTTTTAAAGACCAATACACATATTCTGTTTGAGTTGGAAACAAAGTAGTTACACGTATACGACGTTTAATATATCGCGATTCACATTAACATTGAAGCTATAAAAAAACGGGAGAACGGGAACACAATGTGTATGACAGTGGCTGGACTGTGGATTCCGTATCGTCATCATTATTTACCTATATCCCAGCAACAACCGGGGCTGGACGTCCATTATTTCCCCGTGCTTCCCGGTGACAAAGGCTTATTTAGAAACCTGCCTTTTGTCTGAAGTGGTCAGAGGGCTTCGTACATATAGCTCTATAGATTCGTGGTCTACCCGCTAATGAACGCGCGGCCAGAGAGAACGAGCGAGGAATCCCGATAAATCATCGGCGCGAAAGCAGCCGTCAGTCAGGCGATTTCGCACCTAATAACATACAATCAAAAGCCCGTGTGTTACATAAAAACTCAGACACAATGTGTCCCGTGTCCCACGCGATTTTTCTTCGCCACGCGGGGATTTCTCAATTAAAATTGATCTCTGGAGACAGCGCGGGACATGGGCAGAGATGGCCCCATTGTCGCCTCGTTAACAGCGACGTCGTTAATGAGGCGATGGCGACGAAACCCACGTGTCTCCTGATCGGGGTTGGTGGGGGTGAGGATGCTACCTATCCACAGTCTTGAAAGCAGCCCTAAGCTCGACTCGGTCTTCTCGCGGCAGCATATACCAACAACAAGTGGACGCTGACGGATTTGATGTGACGGACTGAGCAACAAGATGAAAGGTGTCCAACGGGTTAAACGTATCCCCATCAAGATGTTCAGAAATGGTAAAGACATAAAAGGAAAATTACATGTAATCATCTGTTGGGCATGGGCATGACGAGATATAAACATTAGTTCCTGGAGAAAAAATTATCAGGAACTCGCGAGCGCTCGAAGCAATTACAAGCAGAGAAAGGAAATGCGCGAAATCTCTTGACCTTTGCTGCTTCTCAAAACCCGAGCCCATGCAAGCCTGGACCTCCGACGGCCGTCCGTCCCCTGGACTCTAATCACCCGGGAGCAGACCCGTCACCCGGGTCGTAAGGGTGTCGAGCCGTCTGTCGCCCGGAGATAACAGTTCTATCGGGACGGGATTAGTGCTGTTCGTCTTTGTGGGACTCGTCACCCTGCTTCAATAAATGTCAAGCGCTCGGTCGCGGCCGGTTTCGACCCAGTGGCCGCCTGGTCGAGATCCCTCCCTCCCTCGCGTGGCGACTCGCGCGCTTTCACGAGGCGGCTCTGAGTCGTGGCTAGGGGCTGGAACCTGTCGGGAATCCATGGGTCCAGGGACCGATCGAGCCAGAGGGTGCAACTTGAGCTCGGTCGACAAAGTCCCGTCGTTATTCTGTCGTGCCAGCCAGACAGGAGATCCTTGTGTGTCATGAGGGTGTCAAGGAAAGTGGAAAACCTGAAAACAGGTAGGCATTGATTTGCGATTATATCCTCTAATAAGACGGGACTACGAACATGTAAAAAGATTACATGTTAAAAGCCAGGAATAGACAGCTTTGGGGTCGTTCGATCGATAGAAGGTACATGATTGTATCATTGACCACATTACCAGGTAAATTCACTTTGATCAGTCGTGCTCGGCGCCTCACAAGTCACAGTCAAAGTAAACTGGCAACTGTGCCGTTTTTGTGGCTTCATGTGTAGAATTTACTGGTATGTTAATTTCGTTGGCATACCGCTCTGTTACGCGTGATTAAATAGGAACTCGAGTTGGAGGTTTAAATAATGATACTGGATATATAGGATATCGAGGAAATGGATCACAGTGTGTTTGGAAATACGATATTTTGAAGCATCGAGTTTTGCATGAAAATATAGGAGGGAGATACTGTAAAGAATATTAAAAGTGTGTTACGTGGCTGGAGAAGTTTTTTTTTACATTTTTAATCTCATTTTCAGGCTTCTGCAGATTATGATTGCAGGCCTCATACATGCTTACATCTGTATGCTATCGTGTGAACAGTGAAAAGAACAAATATTTTTCTTCTTGCAGAGTGCAACGTACTACATACATATGGCAAAATAGTATGCAGCTAGGCCCTGGTATGCGATCAATGCGAGTCTATATATATTGTAGTAACACCATCGACATCAAATCCATAGACAATGCATCTTTGAGATCATCGCATATATACAGATATACTGGTATATATACATCTGAATATAAATAATTTTTACAGACCCACTGCACTGGTCATGACCGCCAGTGCCCAGCTTCGATGGATTTATACCAAAGTATTAATGGCTACTTAACGAAACAAGGCTGCCACTTGAAATAACAAAACGCGAAGGGCGAACAATTCCCCGCCAGTGCCGCTGCATCAAGTAGGCCTATACCTAGAAAATCGCCATCGGGATTATTACAGGAGAGATCGAACGAACAACACACTTGTTAGAACAATGCGCTCGCGATACTTCGTGGGCGTTGGCAGTTGCGGACACCTGCAGGCTTGCAGTGCCGTCTCGGTGCTGGTTCTTTGGGGGCTGGTGTCCAGGAGCCGGGCTGTACCCGTGGATTGGCCGGGCACCAAGGACCCACTGCAGGGCGAAGACGTGGTCGTTCAGACCCCGGCCGGGGATCTACTAGGCAAACGCCAGGATTGGGACCCCAGAGCAGGTAAGCGATGATCAATCAATCAATCAATTAATCAATCAATCATTTGAACGAATCAATCAATCAATCAATCAATCAGTTGAACGAATTGAACGGAAAATATATAATACGGTGTACAAAATAATGACTATTCAATACCAAGGCAAAACCATCAGTACAAGCTCGAAGAGTTGTTTACTGTTGATATGTGCGTGTAACCTATAGACGTTTTTGCTGCCTTCTCCCCCTACTAGCATTGCATTGAAACGAAGTTTATGCGTACCTTCCATGGTAATTGGCTAAATTATGAAGCTTTCTCCCGGCATATTTATCTAGGTAAACAGTAATTAACTTCATGTCATTCTGCTAATTGCACGAAACATATACATCCCAGGTAGTCGACTACAGTTACTTCCGTGTTACCAGTTAGAGTAGCTTCATTGTGACGGAAGAAAAACCCTGGGAGTTGCAATTTGTTTCCTGAACAATTGTTTTTACAGAAAACGAGTATCCTAAAACAAAGTGAAATAACACATACAAAAGTCTCTGCAAAGGGCAAGACGTCGTTTTCGTCGACGAGACTGAAACTTTTTATGACATAATATAATGTGCGTACTAGTATTTTCAAAAATTATTAATGTTGGATCCAGAGGAACAATATGCTGTGCGTGTGGATTTGCACTATGTATAGACTGAAGTTAGGCCTACTAGCAATTTCCCAAACAACTCCTGAACAAAATAATTCAGCCAAACAACATATTTCTAGATCTTCTGCACGAATTTACAAAAGCTGTTGAGAATTGAACGAGCACGATACGCTTACATGATACTTTTACGTTCACCGTATACATGTATGTCAGAGATTATCATTTTTAAAATACTAGGTGATTATATACCATTAAGGTTGTTTGCATCGCTGATTTTTTATAGCCGCATCTTCTGTCAACTGCAATTTGTCCTAGTTTCGCCGGTAACCGACAAGACCACTAGACCTAAACTGATCGAACTGAACAGTGGCGGATCCAGTAAATGCCATTCAAGGGGGCGAATTTAACACGTCACATTTTTTAAAAGGAAAAAAACCCCGCAAACATGCCATATGCATGTTGGTAGTTTTCAAATATACACCACTGTAGCTCTCGTAACAAGTATGCATAAAAACTGAGCAAAAATACCCAGGACACTTGTCTGGATCTTGTCGAACTTGATAGGCAGAGTTCGGGCCGTGTGAGAAGCCCGAGGATGACATGTTTGTTTGCCTGAATGTCTAGTGCTTGGTCGAGAGTAAATTTTCATTGTATCTTCAAGTGTGTCAATACGGAAGTGTCAATAATTCGGTTTTCAACACCTCGTCTCGTATCAACAGGTGGCAATGTAACACAGGTGGATTCTTACCTGGGGGTGCCATACGCCGAACCCCCGGTTGGAGTATTTAGATTTAAGGTGAGTACCGAACATGACATTTGTATTATGAAACAAACCATGTTTCTTAGGTTTTTCCACATTGCGCGAACGCGATGAAATACACCACAAAGTTAGCTAGATCTATCGAAAAATTGTAACCTAAACACATTTTCTTCTCGGTTCAATCGGTTACCGGACAGATAACATTTCGGAATTGGAATCGTCAACTAGCAATTATTCGTTTCTACACATGCCAACATCGTATATAATGTAGATATGTGTGAACAGCATTGTGGAAGTGAACAATAAATAATATATGTTTAATTTCGTAACTTTTGGCTCACCATAAATGAATGTCGAATTGTTTAGAAACTGCAAGCTCCATGTGATTTGCCAATGGTATGGGAACGATGTCAGCATCTACATGTAAAATGCATAAAACATTTGACGTCATCATCAAATTAGTTACAGATATATCGTAGTGTGACCTTGACATACTAGTAGACCACTCACGGTCATTCAACTTGTTCAAGTGACGAATATTAATGAGTAGATGTAGGGAAATTCGCTTTATGTCAAGACCATTTGCATGAGATGAATAAACCAATCATGTATTTTACGCCTATGAACATGTGCAATTGTGCGTGCGTGATAATATCGCGAGAGCATTAAATGTTGTTGAGATAACTATTTAAATGCATTTGTATTTTAATTTTTCGAAATTGGTCCTGCAAACTACATGTAGATATGGACAATGCACTCGGTTTGCACAGGAAAATATTTCACTTTAGAAAAAACAGGACGGATCAACCAACAAGTAGGTCAAGCGACTTCCAGGCCATGATCAAATTCTGATACATGATTTTTGTTTGGTAAATAGAACGGGAACTCCTTCTGTTTGATAATTCCAGCATGCTATGAATATATCCGAAGTGCATTGCAGGCTCTGAAATGTGAATCCCACAGCTAAACAAGCGTGTCGATTTTCAAACAAAAAATATATAGACATTACAAACATTCGGGGGATCGAGTTCATGATTATATTGTACTTCTGGAAAACTCATTAACACTCAAATTTCCACAGATTAAATACATGTACGTGTGGATTTTTGGTGATAACGGCTATGGATATATTTTGAGTGAAATTTTTGTTGTATCCCCAGCTGGGATAACAAACACAATCTCATCCCGACATGGGTTTTCCTATTTCGATGGGTATTTACTGCTACCCAAAAAGTTTTTATATCATCTATCATTGTAAAAACACAAATGACAACTCTTTACAATATGGCATACTGGTAGTTGCCTCGTATGTGTAACTTCAACAGCAACCATCTGGCTTTTGTTGCAATAAATGTCATGCAAATTAACTCGATTTTATTAGTATTTTATTATACATGTACTATCATCGCCATTATCATCTGTTGACAAACATGTCTGGTAGCCGCCGGTGCCCGCGCCGCGATGGACAGGGGTGCGCAATGCCACGATGTATGGACACGTGTGTCCCCAGCGGGATGACTACCCCCAGCTAGCGGCCAGCGAGGACTGTCTCACTCTCAATGTCTTCGTCCCAAACCAGGTCAGTGAAATTACAAGTACACCACACCAGGTAAACACAGGTCCAAAAGAAAAGTAGAAGTATGCCACGCCAGGCCAACATAAGTACAACATCAGTCAAGTACAAGTACACCACCCCAGGCAAGTACAAGTACACTACACCAGGCAAGTACAGACACCACACCAGGCAAGTACAAGTTCACCACACCAGGCAATTACAAGTACACCACACCAGGCAAGTACAAGTAAACTACACCAGGCAATTACAAGTACACCACACCAGGCAATTACAAGTACACCACCCCAGGCAAGTACAAGTACACCCCCACCAGGCAAGTACAAGTGCAGCACACCAGGCAAGTACAAGTACACCACCCCAGGCAAGTACAAGTACACCCCCACCAGGCAAGTACAAGTGCAGCACACCAGGCAATTACAAGTACACCACACCAGGCAAGTACAAGTACACCCCACCAGGCAAGTACAAGTACACCACCCCAGGCAAGTACAAGTACACCCCCACCAGGCAAGTACAAGTGCAGCACACCAGGCAATTACAAGTACACCACACCAGGCAAGTACAAGTACACCCCCACCAGGCAAGTACAAGTGCAGCACACCAGGCAATTACAAGTACACCACACCAGGCAAGTACAAGTACACCCCACCAGGCAAGTACAAGTACACCACCCCAGGCAAGTACAAGTACACCACACCAGGCAAGTACAAGTACACCACACCAGGCAAGTACAAGTGCAGCACACCAGGCAAGTACAAGTACATCACACCAGGCAAGTACAAGTACACCACACCAGGCAAGTACAAGTACATCACACCAGGCAAAAACGAAAAATGCCGACTCGGCAAAAAAATTCCGGGTCAAGGTCAAAGTTCATCCATAATAACTTTAAGACATGTTTGTCTAGGGCGACGAGTCCGAAAATAATGTCCGTTTCGCTCTACGACACACCGTTTCCGAGATATTGACGAAAACGGAAAATGCCGACTCGTGAAAAAAATTTCGGGTCAAGGTCAAAGTTCATCCATAATAACTTTAAAACATGTATGTCTAGGGCGACGAGTCCGAAAATAACGTCCGTTTCGCTCTACGACGCACCGTTTTCCAAGATATCGACGAAAACGAAAAATGCCGACTCGGCAAAAAAAATTCGGATCAAGGTCAAAGTTCATCCATAAAGCCCAACCCTTTAGACATGTTTGTCTAGGGCGACGAGTCCAAAAATAACGTCCGTTTCGCTCTACGACACACCGTTTCCGAGATATCGACGAAAACGAAAAATGCCGACTCGGCAAAAAAAAATTCGGGTCAAGTTCAAAGTTCATCCATAATACCCCTTAGACATGTTTGTCTAGGACAAAGAGTCCGAAAATAACGTTCGTTTCGCTCTACGACGCACCGTTTCCGAGATATCGACGAAACAAAAAAATGCCGACTCGGCAAAAAAATTTCGGGTCAAGGTCAAAGTTCATCCATCATACCCCTTAGTATAAAAATAACGTCCGTTTCGCTCTACGAAGCACCGTTTCCGAGATATCGACGAAAACGAAAAAAAAATTTAGGGTCGAGGTCAAAGTTCATCCATAATACCCTTTAGACATGTTTGTCTAGGGCGACGAGTCCGAAAATAACGTCCGTTTCGCTCTACGACGCACCGTTTTCGAGATATCGACAAAACAAAAAATTAGGCCAAGGGCCGAAGATAGGTTACCGGACAATGTTTAATATTTCAGATGTTAGCCAGGTCACACTGGTTGAATTCAAGGTCAAGAGAATATTCAGCATATATAACATTAAGCATATATCATGTCCACAGTTGATTGCTAAGCTGTAAATTCAATAATCAGCGAGATATTAGCAATTTTGTGCTGTGGCCTTGAAAATGAAGGGGCAAAGGTCAAATTCAAGGTCATCAAAATATTCAGTGTATATCATTTTCTATATCATGTCCACAATTGACTCCCAAGCCATACAGTCAATAGAGGAGCAAGATATGAGTCAGTTTGTCCTTGGACCTTGAGAATGAGGTCAGAGGTCAAATTCAAGGTCCGAGAATATTCAGCATATATCATTTCCTACATGTCCACAATTGATTCCTAAGCTGTAAAATCGATAATAAGTGAGATATTAGACATTTTGTCCTGTGACCTTGAAAATGAGGTCACAGGTCAAATTCAAGGTCATGACAATAATCTGCATATATCATTTCCTATATGTTCATAACTGATTCCTAAGCTGTAAAGTCGATAACAAGCGAGATATTAGCCATTTTGTCCTATGACCTTGAAAATGCGGTCAAATGTCAAATTCAAGGTCATCAGAATATTCAGCATATATCATTTCCTATATGTCAACAATTGATTCCTAAGCTGTAGAGTCGATAATAAGTGAGATATTAGCCATTTTGTCCTGTGACCTTGAAAATGAGGTCAAAGGTCAAATTCAAGGTCATGACAATAATCTGCATATATCATTTCCTATATGTTCATAACTGATTCCTAAGCTGTAAAGTCGATAACAAGCGAGATATTAGCCATTTTGTCCTATGACCTTGAAAATGGGGTCAAAGGTCAAATTCAAGGTCATCAAAATATTCAGCATATATCATTTCCTATATGTCCACAATTGATTCCTAAGCGGTAGAGTCGATAATAAGCGAGATATCAGCCATTTTAAGCTCTGACCTTGAATTGAGGTCAGAGGTCAAATTCAAGGTCACGAGGATATTCAGCATATATCATTTCCTATATGTCCACAATTGATTCCTAGTCTCTGATCTCAATATTAAGTGAGATATTAGGCATAATGTGTCCCATTATAAAGCATAGGAGAATTTAACATGGGAAAGTCCTATTTGGGCCGAGTTTGGGCCA
The DNA here is from genome assembly GCA_949152475.1 of Terebella lapidaria. Taxonomy (NCBI): domain Eukaryota; kingdom Metazoa; phylum Annelida; class Polychaeta; order Terebellida; family Terebellidae; genus Terebella; species Terebella lapidaria. The sequence continues at coordinate 53,962,575 of OX424556.1, forward strand.
AAATGGCCCATTTCGAGCGATTCTAGCGCAATGAAATTTATAGACATCATAGAAGTACATATGAGGAGTGTTATGTATCAAAAAGAAAAAAAGTTACTGAACAGATTTTGATAAAATGGCCACCAAAGTCCAAAATCAGGCATTTTTCGTCGAAAACGGCCGCCATTTTGAAAAAAATGCGAAAATCAAAAAACTAAAAAATACCTCCTTCCTGAATTATTTTTAAGTATTTTTGTGCAAAATTTCAGAAGAATTCGCTTATAAACAAAAGAGATAAAAATGTGGACGGCGACGACGACGACGGACGACGACGGACGACGGACGACAGACGACGGACGCAACGACATGCCAATAGGTTATCGGACCATAGGTCCGGTAACCTAAAAACTGCCGACTCGGCAAAAAAATTTCGGGTCAAGGTCAAAGTTCATCCATCATACCCCTTAGACATGTTTGTCTAGGGCGACGAGTCCGAAAATAACGTCCGTTTCGCTCTATGACGCACCGTTTCCGAGATATCGTCGAAAACGAAAAATGCTGACTCGGCAAAAAATTTCAGGTCAAGGTCAAAGTTCATCCATAATACCTTTAAGACATGTTTGTCTAGGGCGACGAGTCCAAAAATAATGTCCGTTTCGCTCTACGACGCACCGTTTCCGAGATATCGACAAAACAAAAAATTAGCCCAAAGGCTAAGACAGGTTACCGGACAATTTTGGTTTGGCCATGGCAGCATTGGCAGGTAACAGACCTTGAGATTTACCAATCAAGGTTCGCAGTGTGAACAAATGACCTTGAGATTTACCAATCAAGGTCATCCGTGTGAACTTCGATGTCACCATTACATGTTCATAATACAAAGATATATCTGGGTGGAATCGTTTAGGCCGCTCAGGTCAATTTACACATTACGAGTCAGACATTTGGCACTCAAGGTCATCTGACGTTAAGATCAAGGTCATCATTAGTTGTGCCATATATTATGTCTTGCTATATGTTCATAATGCAAACATGAGTTCTATCTGCAAGCATTTCATCTATAGAAACAAATCTGGGCATTTTTTTACCCCGAAATGGCTGTTCTGACCTTTCAAGGTCATCGAAGGTCAAATTCAAGGTCACCACACAAATCGCCATATATGACTTCCCATTTGAAAGTGCTAATATCTAAGCTCCATCTTCAAGCGTACTATGAGTACAGTCCGGGCCGCTCCCATTATGAAGGGAAAAAGTGCCGAAAATTTTCGAAGTCCAAAATTTTTTTCAAAGGGTGAAAAATTTTTTTTTTCCAAGGTCAAATTCAAGGTCACCACACAAGTCGCCATATATGACTTCCCATTTGAAAGTGCCAATTTCTAAGCTATATCTTCAAGCGTTCTATGAGTACAGTCCTGACAGCTCCCATTATGAAGGAAAAAAGTGCCGAAAATTTTCTAAGTCCAAATTTTTTTTCAAAGGGTGAAAATTTTTTTTTGCCTAGAAATGGCCCAAAATGGATAGTAATGCGATTTGGGGCGAAAAATTTTTTTTTGCCGACTCGTCGAAAATTCAAAATGGCCGCCACATGGAGATCGGCGATTCAAGGGCAACAAAACTTATACGCATCACAGAGGTACATAAGGAGAATCTTTTGAAACAAAAATCTCAAATCTGATCAGACAGTTTTTGAGAAAACGACCGTCAAAGTCCAAAATTAGCTGTTTTTCGTCAAAAATGGCCGCCATTTTGAAAATAATTCGAAAATCAAAAAACAAAAAAATACCTCCCTCTCGAAATATTTTTAAGCATTTTTGTGCAAAATTTCAGGAAGATTCAATCGTAAACTTTAAAGATATGAATGTTGACGGACGACGACGGACGACGGACGCAACGCCACGGCAATAGGTTATCGGACCAAAGGTCCGGTAACCTAAAAAATGCCGACTCGGCAAAAAAATTTCGGGTCAAGGTCAAAGTTCATCCATCACACCCCTAGACATGTTTGTCTAGGGCAACAAGTCCGAAAATAACGTCCGTTTGGCTCTATGATGCACCGTTTCTGAGATATCGACGAAAACGAAAAATGCCGACTCGGCAAAGAATTTCGGGTCATGGTCAAAGTTCATCCATAATACCCTTTAGACATGTTTGTCTAGGGCGACGAGTCCGAAAATATCGTCCGTTTCGCTCTACGACGTGCCGTTTCCGAGATATGCAGGAAGCCTCAAGGATGAGTCAGCAAAAAAACCTCTAGGTCAAAGGTCGTTTGACGGATCGATCCCAAAATCGATAGGGTTCTTCCCTGGTGGTATATAAACCCCCATGCAAAGTTATATCATTTCTTATATGTGCACAGCTGATTGCTGAGCTGTAAGGTCGATAATAAGCGAGATACTAGCTACTTTGTGGTCTGACCTTGAAAATAAGGTCAGACCATACAGGAAATGAGTCAAATTCAAGGTCATAAGAATATATTCAGATATATATTTTCCTATATGTGCTCAACTGATTGCAAAGCTGTAAAGTCGATAATAAACGTGATATTAGCCATTTTGTCCTGTGACCTTGAAAATTAGGTCAAAGGTCAAATTCAAGGTCACGATAATATTCAGAATATATCATTTCCTGTATGTTGACAATAGGGGGATATCAAACATCATTCAACAAGGGGCAGCATTGTACCCTCAGTCCTTTTTGGCGCCAAAATCAGAAACGGATATCGTCTGTAATCACTAATGACGTACATTTTGGCTGGAAAATTACGTTTATATTGATAATGCCAGCAAAAACAGTAAAATGACGTCATAAGACTGATAAAGCAGTGCTGCCAGCTGGTGATTGCAGATATTTCTGATAACCCCTCATTGATTCCTAAGCTGTAAAGTCGAAAATGAGCGACATATTAGCCATTTTGTCCTGTGACCTTGAAAATGAGGTCAAAGATCAAATTCAAGGTCATGACAACATTCAGAATACTTCATTCCCTATATGTCCACAATTGATTCCTAAGCTGTAATGTCGATAATAAGCGAGATATAAGCCTTTTTGTGCTCTGACTTCGAAAATGAGGTCAAAGGTCAAATTCAAGGTCATGAAAATATTCAGCATGTATGACTTCCTATATGTCCACAATTGATTCCTAAGCTGTAAAGTCGATGATAAGCGAGATATTAACAATTTTGTGCTTTGACCTTGAAAATGAGGTCAAATTCAAGGTCACGGGAATATTCAGCATATATCACTTCCTATATGTCCACAATTGATTCCTAAGCTGTAAAGTCAATAATAAGCGAGATATTAGCCATTATGTCCTGTGACCTTGAAAATGAAGTCAAAGGTCGATTTCAAGGTCATAGCAATATTCAGCATATATCATTTCCTATATGTCCATAATTGATTCCTAAGCTGTAAAGTCGATAATAAGCGAGCTATTAGCCATTTTGTCCTGTGACCTTGAAAATTAGGTCAAAGGTCAAATTCAAGGTCACGAGAATATTCAGCATATATCATTGCCTATATGTCCACAATTGATTCTTAATCTCTAATCTCAATATTAAGTGAGATATCAGGAAAAATGTTTCCCATTATAAAGAATAGGAGAATTTAACATGGGAAAGTCCCATTTGGGACCCGTCGAAAAAAATCAAAATGGCTGCCACACGCAGACCGGTGATTCAAGGCCAATGAAACTTATACACGTCATAGGGGTATATGAGAGGAATCTTTTGAGACAAAAATCTCAAAAGCGGTCAGACAGTTTTTGAGAAAATGAGCGCCAAATCCAGGCAAATACAAGTACACCACCCCAGGCAAGTACAAGTACACCACCCCAGGCAAGTACAAGTACACCCCTCCAGGCAAGTTCAAGTACACCACCCCAGGCAAGTACAAGTACACCAAACCAGGCAAGCACAAGTACACCCCACCAGGCAAGTACAAGTACACCACCCCAGGCAAGTACTCAACTGAACTTAAGGCATTTGCACGAGCAATGTTCCTGTAGGAATATTGACCTAATGTAGGTGGAGGTACATTTTTTTACATATGTTGAGCTCAAATGATGGAGCACAGACCACAGTTACAGTGTATTCCGTGGTACACTTCTGACCTTGTCGTAGGCCGGAGCATCAGAGCTGTGGCCAGTGATGGTGTATATACACGGCGGCTCGTACCGAGTGGGCACCGGCGCCAGCTACATTGGCAAACCTCTGGCACAACACGGCGTCATCGTCGTCACCATCAACTACAGGCTCTGTATCCTTGGTGAGACTGATTCTGACGGTTGTTCTTTCATATTGTACAAAATCAATATTCAAAACCAGGTGAAAGGATGCAATAGCAAAGCTGAGTGACTTACTAAAACACGCGGTCATTTATGTCCAGGATTTCTGTCGGCCAAGGACGAACTGTTGCCAGGTAACAACGGGTTACTGGACCAGATAGAGGCCCTGAAGTGGGTGAACAAAAACATTGGGTCGTTCGGTGGCGACCCCGACAGAGTGACCATCTTCGGAAACAGCGCAGGAGCTGCCAGTGTCGGCATCCTCATGGTGTCTCCGCCCGCCAAAGGTAGGAGTTAAAACATAGACATATAAAAGGTTTAGACTCAAACAGTCAATTTCCATTCAGGCAATTGTATTGGTTAGAGTCCGAGTCTAAGAACCCCTATTCTTTGACGACTTGGAGTGGAGTTAGCACAGAACTAATACCAGTACAAGTAGATCTAGTGCATTTCCTTGCAAACTAGACGTCAAGGCCTAAAGATGCCTTGGAGGCATTTCGGTGTTAGGACTAATCCGTAATATTTAAAACATGTTTGCCACGGGCTCTACGACACATCGTTTCCTAGATATGGACAAAAATGAAAAATGTCGACTCAGCAAAAAAATGAGCCCAAGGGCTAGGAAAGGTTACCGGACAATATACATTTTAGATATTAGCCTTTTGTCCAGTGACCTTGAAAATAATTTTTCAACAAATATATCACTTCTAGTATGTCCACAATAAATTCCTAAGCTGTAAAGTCGATAATAAGTGAGATATTAGCCATTCTGTGATCGGTGATGTGACCTAGAAAATGAGGTCAAAGTTCAAGTTCAGGAAAAGATTCAGTATATATCATTCCTCTATATTCGCAATTGATTCCTAAGCTGTAAAGATGATAATAAGCGACATATTAGCAATTTTGTTCTCTGACCTTGAAAATTGGATCAAAGGTCAAATTCTAGATCACCAAAATATTCAGCATACATCATTAAGGCATTTCGGCAGAAATGCCTTTATGGTTTTAGCAGATTTTTTTTTTTTTTTTTTGTTTTGTTTTTCTTTTTTTCTTTTTTTTCTTCTTCCACCACTTTTGGTTTCCGGACGATAACTTTAGATTGCCTTGACGGATCCTCGTCAAATTTTCACCAGAAGTCAGAAATGATATGGGGAAGAACCCTATTCTTTTTGAGCCGGATCCGAGGTCCGTGAGGTCCGTGAGTATGAAATCAAGGCTAATTTTGAAACTTGGTTTCCGGACGATAACTGAAAAAATATTTGTGCAATAGCTGCAGAACTCTGCATGGAGGTTTAAATGCCACCAGGGAAGAACCCTATTGATTTTGGGATCGATCCATCAAACGACCTTTGACCTAGAGGTCAAAATAATTTTTTGCTGGTTCATCCTTGAGGCTTCCTGCATATCTCGGAAACCGTGCGTCGTAGAGCGAAACGGACGTTATTTTCGGACTCGTCGCCCTAGACAAACATCTCTAAGGGGAATTTTTTTTTTGATCCGGCTCCGAGGTCCGTGAGGATGAAATCGAGGCTGATCTTGAAACTTGGTTTCCGGACGATAACTCGAAAAATATACAGGCAATAGTTGCAGAATTTTGCACGGAGGTTTATATATCACCAGGGAAGAACCCTATTGATTTTGGGATCGATACCTCAAACGACCTTTGACCTAGAGGTCGAAATAATTTTTTGCTGAGTCATCCTTCAGGCATCCTGCATATCTCGGAAACACTGCGTCGTAGAGCAAAACGGACGTTATTTTCGGACTCGTCGCCCTAGACAAACATGTCTAAGGGGTATTATGGATGAACTTTGACCTTGACCCGAATTTTTTTGCCGAGTCGGCATTTTTCGTTTTCGTCCATATCTCGGAAACGGTGAGTCGTAGAGCGAAACGGACATCATTTTTGGACTCGGCGACCTAGACAAACATGTCTAAGGGGTATTATGAACGAACTTTGACCTTGACCCGAAATTTTTTTGCCGACTCGGCATTTTTCCTTTTCGTCCATATCTCGGAATCGATGAGTCGTAGAGCAAACGGACGTCATTTTTGGACTCGGCGACCTAGACAAACATGTCTAAGGGGCATTATGGATGAACTTTGACCTTGACCTTAAAGTTTTTTGCCGAGTCAGCATTTTTCGTTTTCGTTGATATCTCGGAAACGGTGCATTGTAGAGCGAAACGGACGTTGTTTTCGGACTCGTGGCTCTAGACAAACATGTCTAAGGGGTATTACAGATGAACTTTGACCTTGACCTGAAATGTTTTTTAGGTTACCGGACCTATGGTCTGATAACCTATTGCCGTCGCATTGCGTCCGTCGTCCGGCGTCTGTCGTCCGTCGTCCGTCCACATTTTTAGGTTACCGGACCTATGGTCCGATAACCTATTGGCATGGCGTTGCGTCCGTCGTCCGTCGTCGTCCGTCGTCCGTCGTCGTCCACATTTTTATCTTTTTTGTTTACAGGCGAATTTTTCTGAAATTTTGCACAAAAATACTTAAAAATAATTCAAGAAGGGGGTATTTTTTAGTTTTTTGATTTTCGCATTTTTTTCAAAATGGCGGCCGTTTTCGACGAAAAATGCCTGATTTTGGACTTTGGCGGCCATTTTCTCAAAATCTGTTCAGTAACTTTTTTTCTTTTTGATAAATAACACTCCTTATGTGTACTCCTATGATGTCTATAAATTTCGTTGCGCTTGAATCGCTCGAAGTGGGCCATTTTGGCCCAAACTCGGCTCAAATGGGACTTTCCCATGTTAAATTCTCCTATGCTTTATAATGGGACACATTATGCCTAATATCTCACTTGATATTGAGATTAGAGACTAGGAATCAATTGTGGACCTATAGGAAATGATATATGCTGAATATTCTCGTGACCTTGAATTTGACCTCTGACCTCACTTTCAAGGTCAGAGCACAAAATGGCTTATATCTCGCTTATTATCGACTCTACAGCTTAGGAATCAATTGTGAACATATAGGAAATGATATATGCTGAATATTCTGATGACCTTGAATTTGACCTTCGACCTCATTTTCAAGGTCACAGGACAAAATGGCTAATATCTCGCTTGTTATCGACTTTACAGCTTAGCAATCAATTATGAACATATAGGAAATGATATATGCAGATTATTGTCATGACCTTGAATTTGACCTTTGACCTCATTTTCAAGGTCACAGGACAAAATGGCTAATATCTCACTTTATTATCGACTTTACAGTTTAGGAATCACTTGTGAACATATAGGAAATGATATATGCTGAATATTTTCATGACCTTGAATTTGACCCTGACCTCATTTCCAAGGTTACAGGACAAATTGGCCAATATCTTGCTTATTAGCGACTTTACAGCTTAGGAATCAATTGTGAACATATAGGAAATGATATATGCTGAAAATTCTCGTGACCTTGAATTTGACCTTTGACCTCATTTTCAAGGTAACAGGACAAAATGGCCAATATCTTGCTTATCAGCGACTTAACAGCTTAGAAATCAATTGTGAACATATAGGAAATGATATATGCTGAAAATTCTCATGACCTTGAATTTGACCTTTGACCTCATTTTGAAGGTCACATGACAAAATGGCTAAGATCTCGCTTATTATCGACTTTACAGCTTAGGAATCAATTGTGAACATATAGGAAATGATATACGCAGAATATTCTCATGACCTTGAATTTGACCTTTGACCTCATTTCCAAGGTCACAGGACAAAATTGCTGATATCTCGCTTATTATCGACTTTACAGCTTAGGAATCAATTGTGAACATATGGGAAATCATATATGCTGAATATTCTCGTGACCTTGAATTTGACCTTTGACCTCATTTTCAAGGTCACAGGACAAAATGGCCAATATCTTGCTTATTAGCGACTTTACAGCTTAGGAATCAATTGTGAACATATAGGAAATGATATATGCTGAAAATGCTCATGACCTTGAATTTGACCTTTGACCTATTTTCAAGGTCACAGGACAAAATGGCCAATATCTTGCTTATTAGCGACTTTACAGCTTAGGAATCAATTGTGAACATTTAGGAAATGATATATGCTGAATATTCTCGTGACCTTGAATTTGACTTTTGACCTCATTTTCAAGGTCACAGGACAAAATGGCTAATATCTCGCTTATTATCGACTTTACAGCTTAGGAATCAGTTGTGAACATATAGGAAATGATATATGCTGAATATTCTTGTGACCTTGAATTTGACCTTTGACCTCATTTTCAAGGTCACATGACAAAATGGCTAATATCTCGCTTATTATCGACTTTACAGTTTAGGAATCAATTGTGAACATATAGGAAATGATATATGCTGAATATTTTCGTGACCTTGAATTTGACCTTTGACCTCATTTCCAAGGTCGCAGGACAAAATTGCTAATATCTCACTTATTATCGACTTTACAGCTTAGGAATCAATTGTGAACATATAGGAAATGATATATGCTGAATATTCTCGTGGCCTTGAATTTGAGCTTTGACCTCATTTTCAAGGTCACAGGACAAAATGGCCAATATCTTGCTTATTAGCGACTTTACAGCTTAGGAATCGATTGTGAACATATAGGAAATGATATATGCTGAAAATTCTCGTGACCTTGAATTTGACCTTTGACCTCATTTTCAAGGTCACAGGACAAAACGGCCAATATCTTGCTTATTAGCGACTTTACAGCTTAGGAATCAATTGTGAACATATAGGAAATGATATATGCTGAAAATTCTCATGACCTTGAATTTGACCTTTGACCTAATTTTCAAGGTCACATGACAAAATGGCTAATATCTCGCTTATTATCGACTTTACAGCTTAGGAATCAATTGTGAACATATAGGAAATGATATATGCTGAATATTCTGACCTTGAATTTGACCTTTGACCTCATTTCCAAGGTCACAGGACAAAATTGCTATTATCACAATTGATTCCTAGTCTCTAATCTCAATATTAAGTGAGATATTAGGCTTAATGTGTCCCATTATAAAGCATAGGAGAATTTAACATGGGAAAGTCCCATTTGGGCCGAGTTTGGGCCCAAAATGGCCCACTTCGAGCAATTCAAGGGCAACGAAATTTATACATGTCACAGAGGTACATATGAGGAGTGTTATGCATGAATAAGAAAAAAAGTTACTGAACAGATTTTGAGAAAACGACAACCAAAGTCCAAAATTGGCCATTTTTCGACGAAAACGGCCGCCATTTTGAAATAATTGCGAAAATCAAAAAACTAAAAAATACCTCCCTCTCGAAATATTTTTAGGCATTTTTGTGCAAAATTTCAGAAAGATTCAATCGTAAACTTTAAATATAAAAATGTAGACGAACGACGACGGACGACGACGACGGACGCAACGCCACGGCAATAGGTTATCGGACCAAAGGTCCGGTAACCTAAAAACATTTCAGGTCAAAGTCAAAGTTCATCTGTAATACCCCTAAGACATGTTCGTCTAGAGTCACGAGTCCGAAAACAATGTCCGTTTCGCTTTACAATGCATCGTTTCCGAGATATCGACGAAAACGAAAAATGTCGACTTGGCTAAAAATTTTCATCCATAATACCCTTAAAACTACTGCCACAGTTTGTCTAGGGCGACGAGTCCAAAAACAAAGTTCATCCATAAACCCTTAAACATGTTTGTCTAGGGCGACGAGTCCGAAAATAACGTCCGTTTTGCTCTACGACACACTGTTTCCGAGATATCGACGAAAACGAAAAATGCCGACTCGGCAAAAAATTTCAGGTCGAGGTCAAAGTTCATCCATATTACCTCTTGACTAGGTCGACGAGTCCGAAAATGACATCCGTTTCGCTCTACGACGCACCACTTCCGAGATATCAACGAAAACTAAAAATGCCGACTCGGCAAAAGAATTTCGGGTCAAGGACAAAGTTCATCCATAATACCCTTAAGACTGCTGCCACAGTTTGTCTAGGGCGACGAGTCCAAAAACAAAGTTCATCCATAATACCCCTTAGACATGTTTGTCTAGGGCGACGAGTCCGAAAATAACGTCCGTTTCGCTCTACGACGCACTGTTTCCGAGATATCGACGAAAACGAAAAATGCTGACTCGGCAAAAAAAATTCAGGTCAATGTTCATCCATATTACCCCTAAGACATGTTTGATTAGGTCGTTGAGTCCGAAAATGACGTCCATTTCGCTTTACGACGCACCGTTTCCGAGATATAAACCTCCACTGCAAAGTTCTGCAACTATTGCCTGAATATTTTTTGAGTGATCGTCCGGAAACCAAGTCTCAAAATCAGCCTTGATTTCATCTTCACGGACCTCACGGACCTCGGAGCCGGATCAAAAAAAAAAAACCCGTAGAGATATTTGTCTAGGGCGACGAGTCCGAAAATAACGTCCGTTTCGCTCTACGATGCACGGTTTCCGAGATATGCAGGAAGCCTCAAGGATGAATCAGCAGAAAATTATTTTGACCTCTAGGTCAAAGGTCGCATGATGGATCGATCCCAAAACCAATAGGGTTCTTCCCTGGTGGTATATAAACCTCCATGCAGAGTTCTGCAACTATTGCGTGAGTATTTTTCGAGTTATCGTCCGGAAACCAAGTCTCAAAATTAGCCTTGATTTCATCCTCACGGACCTCAAAGCCGGATCAATGCCTTAATAACAATACAGGTATCTTCCTTCGAAAAACAGATGCTATTTTTTTAGCTTGATCGGACTTGACATGGTAGACACGTAATCAGTGATAAAACACCAAATGCAAATCTGCTCTCGCAGGCCTGTTCCAGCAGAGTATTGTTCAGAGCGGGTCGCCCTTCTCGTTCTGGGCCATGCACAACGACAGCGTAGATCTGCTGAAGCACACACGGGAGGTAGCCGAGGTACTGCAATGTACGCAGGAGTCCCTGGCCGACCTGGTCGAGTGCCTCAGGACCGTCCCAGTCGATTACCTCGCACAGTGCACCAGCAGCGAGGTAATCAGTGGTAATATATTGCACATACATGTATTGTTCACTTTATAAGGGCTTTATTGTTAGATTGACTACATGTAGCTTGTTCTCATGTTGGGATGGATTCTAAGTAAAGAAGTATTGTGTGCAGTTTGGGCCCGTCCATGGGATTCCACTTTGAAAGGCGCACATATCTTCTACATCACCATGTACGCTACGTGTTCAAAGTTCATTATTAAACAATGCTGCCAAATACGTTACAATATCTTTTATTCATCGAGGGTTTCCATCCTTGAACAGATGCCGATCATATCCGTGTCGAACACGAACTTTCGGCCGCACGTGGACGACTACGTGATCCCCAGGAGTATGAGTGAGCTGTACCGGAGCGGTCATATCAACCCCTCCCGTGTGATGACCGGGATCGTCGACAGGGAGTGGTCCCGACACATCGGCATGATGATCCACGACCTCGGCAGGAACAAGGACTTCGGTCAGTATGCTGCAGCAGCAGGCAGAAGTTTTGATGGTATTCAGAAGAGGAACGAAGGAATCCTCTTGAAATCGACATCGAACGAATGTTGCTTTTGGTGCCTACTCATACCTTCTGGTGCCAAACGTCCAAATTATGCACTTATTATTTTCAACAGATACGAATATGCTTGACGGGATGACAAGGTCGTCTTTCGAGGATGCTGTTCGAGACATATTTGAGCGGCAGTTTGGCTGGGGACGGAGTGTATCTAATGTGGTCATTCACGAGTACACCAACTGGTCCTTCGTCCAGGATCCAGTGGAAAACAGGGAACAATACATAACAGTACAAAACTTGATAATCCCATCAACTTGAATATTCCAATACTTCCAATACACTCAGAGCTGGAAGTGAATCATGACGATCTCTATTTCAGTTCATGACAGACTTTGGGATGCTGGCACCAACAGTAGAGCTCGCCCAAAGCCTCCACAAAAGAAATGTCCCGGTCTACACGTACCAGTTTGAACATAGGTAGGCACCATTCAGCAACTATAGTTGGAGACACTATTATCTACTACATGCAGTAAATTAGCAGTGAATGAGGGATAAGTATACATGTATGAGTTTTTCAACAGGTCCTCGGCTGACAACCATGAATGGTCGTCCAACGCCCATCTGATGGAACTGTACTACGTTTTTGGAGCACCAATTCTGGAATATGATGTTGTATTTGGGACCAATAAGAGGTTTTCTGAGATTGACAGAATCATGAGTTTATACATGATGGCAGTGTGGAGCGATTTTGCCAAGACAGGGTAAGTGGATCCAGAGAACCATGGGCCTGTGAATGCAGGAATCCACCCATGTAAGAGGCAATTGCCAGTATAGCGACAAATTACAAGATCCAATTCGATTGACAAGTTGAATAGTTTAACAAGAACAGTTCGGTAGCCTTGCATTTTTATAGTCACCTATTCCTATACTTCCAGTGACCCCACAAGCAGTACAGAATCCCGCCATGCCAAGTGGACGACATTCGAGCCCAACACGACAGACTACTTCAAGATCAGCAACGGGCACAAAGCTATGTCTCAGCACATGAATCCAGATGGAGTATCGTTCTGGAACAGCCTCATTCCAAGTCTCAAGTTGATCAAACTGGAGACGAGCCAAGCCGTGACGACACCGCCGACAGCGACCACGCCGCTGGCCCCTCTCACCTGGCTGCTAGTGGTCCTCTGTGCCGTGATGGCCGTCATCATCTTCGGACTTGCCATGTCTTTGCACAAGACTAGGTCGCCTAGACCCTCACGACACTCACCCGTCGTGCTCTAGGTCTCACTTACGGGAAGAGAGCTGGTAGTGGTCAACTTCAACAAGCTTGTCTATCGATTGCTGCTTCACATCGAGTGATCAACATCAGGAGTTCAGTTGAGACGGAAAGATGAACATAGTTGTATTTTTTCGAGCACAATATGGGTGGTCTCTCACTGATCCCCGGTTGACTGGAAAGGAGAACTGTACGTTGCCGGACATTTCAGCTGTTTTATGAACTTCAAGTGTGGCAATCCAAATGCATGAGACACTGGCCTTGGTAGCCATCTTTCACGAACATACGGAACACTTCATGAAGCAGGCAGAGTACATGTTCATCGTACTTCAACCACTACATTCAACATATTCACTGTGAAGGCAGCCTACAGCAAAATGATTGGACTTCACATCAATATAGACACAATAGCCTTCTGTACAAAAATTTTGTCCGAGTGTCCAGACTTCCCCATGTAAACAAATAGTTTTAGGACTCAGAATTCTATTGTATATCTGATGCAGGAAGCTGGAGATGCATCAATTATACCTAGCATATTTTTTATCGACTTCCAAGTCGAGATGGACAGTATAATAGTGTAGAAGAAAAATTGTAAGTTCTGCAACATTTTTGCGACTCATGAATCCAACAATGGTTGATTGAAATTCCTGTATGTCTATGTATAAATCAAAACCTGTGCTTTGAGATCACCATAAATGTAATTTATAACCATGGAATGTGATATTACGACATACTAAGATGGTCAATCATGACAGTTTGGATCTTGCCAAGTCTGTATTTAACACAGGTTTTTTTTTTCTGTAGTACATGTATAAACATATACACAGGTCTACAATATAATTTTATTCTGGACATGTAAAATTTGACAACGTATGATGATCCAATGTACAGCACATAAATTAGAAGCTCTGACATTATGTGTAAATATATGTATATATTTGTAATTACACGCATATATAATATAATGATTATTCAAGTATATCAGATTGTATACTATATACATGTAAATGAATAAATTAGCATTTATAAGCAGAATCTATCAATCACAATGCTACCTTCATCAGCTCTGCCAAACATTTTGCAAGGAAGAATTTTTAATTTATCTCACAGTCATTCTAAATTATGACATCTACATGGAGTTGAAGATTGCGAAGTCTGAGCGTAGATTCGTAGATTATCTTGGATCATAACATTAACGACAAGAATTTCATGAAATACATGAACCATATATATGATATATAAGAATAATAATTACTGAGTACTGTTTGATAATCACTTAATAATTCTTTCCAATATGTAGCAAAAATGCTGAAATGGCAGAAGCATTTAAAATCTGAATCTTCCTTGTCGCAACTACATGATGTCCAAATCATCTTGGACATTTGAGAAAAAACAAAACATTTCTTTATAATTTCACATTTTGTAGAATAGAGTCAAACATATGTTGTTGCCTGCGGCAATGAAGTTATACCTTAGAAAATACCGGAAAATATACTTTCGAAAACTGCCTGAGGATCATCAGTGTCGATCTCACTGAAAGGAAGAAGAAAAACTTTATGGTGGAGTAAATCTGTTCACGTACAATATGTGAATGCTTCGTTATCTTTGTCATAGACATATTAATTAAAGCACACATGTTAATGATCAATTCAGGGAATTGGTATGTGGTGATATGACTGTAGTATGTTTTTATCCGTTAAGTCTCATTCATTACACTCACAACTGTCGAATGAACTTGACTTCATATCATGCTAAATACTAGTAAAGCTTCCATGCTTGCTCGGGTATTACCAAACTAGTCAAATTTCCAAACTAGCAGCAAGACAATTAAGTTTACCTGGATTTGGTTGAGAAGAATGACAATCCCTTGTTTTGTGGAGGGCTGGTGCTGGAGATACCAGTCTCTTGCTTCTGGCTCCTAGTAGAAATCTCCATGGGTTCCTCCGCGCCTTTCAATCCAACACTGACTGGTCCAAGACCAGAAGGTTGCCCTGGCTCCTGAAGACTGCTAGAACCTGTCGATGTCGGCTCCTCATGGTGATTTAGTGTTGTACAACTTGTAACTGCGTGGGCTGATTTCTGGAGGCTGTCACAAGCAGAGCCCATGGATCGCTCACTATGTTGCTCTGCAGTTGGAACTCCAGCTGTGTTCTCAAAAAGCAGATCTGGACAGCTGGAGAGCAGCTCCTCATCCGTGACTTCATCCACGGCTTTGAGTGGCATCCTGCTAGAAAGTACAAATTTACAGCCAAATCTCTGATTAGTGAACGCCTTTGGGACCCAGCAAAAATGTACATGTACTATGAATATTCATGTAGATATATGCACATACATGTAGATTTATATTGATAATGGATTTCTTACCTAGTATCGGTGTTCGCCTTTGGTACAGTAAGTGGGAATGTGATGTTTTCAATCAGCGAAGGCTGTTCTCTTGATGGTGAGTCACTCTGTGAAGCAGATCCAATTTGGTTACTTGACTTCCAAGCCTCGGGGAGTAAACCCTCTTCTTCACGAGGTGAACTGCCTTGTGAAAAGTCACTCTCATGCTGCAAGTTGTTGTGCATTTTGTAATGACGTCTGAAAGTCACTGCTGCGGGTGGTTTTGATCGAAGGTTGTCAACGGGGCTTGGCATTTTTTGGGCAGTTCCCCCGCTGGTCCATGGGGAAACTGGTCTTCTCTGCGGGTACACATGTGAAGGCATCACACCGCTTTTCTCTACTTGGGAGTTTCTGCTGATTACATTCTGAACTTGACCAGCGTCTCTTTCCAGGGAGTCACTTTCTGGCCTCTTGAACTTCAGAGGTAAAGTGATACGTTTACCGAGTGGGGTTTGCTGTCGAAGTTGATAGCTAGTAGGTTCTTCTGCTTGACTGGGCAGTCTTACTGCTGCACTGATAGGATGACCAAACCTCGAGTACGGTCTGACTGCAGCACGCTCTTCACTGCCAAGTCGGGGGGCTTGGTTCTGTTTCAGCCCTGTAGTTTCCTGTCTTGAAGAATGTTTCGTGAATCTGTACCTGGGCATCGTCGCGAAATAATTCGGTATCAGTCCCTGCTGCATCGTTTGTGCCTGTGACTTCTCACTGTGCACTTGGAGAGGTTTCTTTGATTCCTTCCCATCTGCTACAATGGTGCCATGAGACAAGGATCTCCGTTGGAACTGCGCTTGTGGCTTTTCACCCGGCGAATGCTGGAAGTCTTCTACTGCCAGCTCTGGAGGTTCATCACCACTGCTTAGCAATAGGAAGTTTTAACTTGTTTAAAACCAGTATTTATTACATACCTACCTCTATAATAAACTCTTTGGGTAATCTTACCTTGGCATTCAAAGAAGAGGAGAGAGAAATGAATGTCACAAGAATTTTCTCAAAATTCCTGACATCCATCTCGAACTCTAAATTGAAAGAAATTACTCTCACACATCTCAGATTCCCCGCGGTGTAGATGTGACGTCACACCGGTCATATGATTGACCTTAGCCGCCATTAATTTGCCCACCTGGTTAAGGCAGGGGAGGCGGGAGGGAGAATAATCGTGTTTATTATAGAGGTAGGTATGTAATAAATACTGGTTTTAAACAAGTTAAAACTTCCTATTTATTGCCATACCACTACCTCTATAATAAACTCTTTGGGTTATATCAGAATAACCAAAGGAGGTGGGTTTAACCC
This sequence comes from Terebella lapidaria, assembly GCA_949152475.1. Classification (NCBI taxonomy): domain Eukaryota; kingdom Metazoa; phylum Annelida; class Polychaeta; order Terebellida; family Terebellidae; genus Terebella; species Terebella lapidaria. The sequence goes on from OX424556.1 coordinate 53,979,285, forward strand.
TCTCCCGGGAATTCATCACCGATGTGTGAGAGTAGGAAATATCCATCGAAAGTAGTAAATATTGTGTTTTGCTTTGAAATTATAATTTTAAGTCGAAAATACATATTTACAGGATATTTACAACCATACCATAATACACGCCTGAATTACCTTCAGATGCATGGAGACAAGCAGGGGCTCTGCAGAGGTGACTTTCCTCTTGCAGATGAACAAAAATTTCCCTCGCCAAAGAAGAGGAGCAACTCCCCTGGGAGTCGACCTCAGGTGCATCTGTACAGAGGCGTGTTGAGCTATCTACAGGTATTTACAGCTGGACTATACTCTCCGCCGCCACCAGTCGTCCAAGCTGGAGGCCGGAGTCATCCTCCCAAGCTAACTCCCTGAGATAGAAAGAAGTGAATGTGTTATGAGATTTCCAGGTACAGGCAGACATGACATCATTCAGAGATACTTTATTCGTAAAGGCAAGTGAAGCCGCGAGAGCCCTCACATCATGCGCTTTGACTCTGAAACATGTGGATTTTTTCGCCTGTGACTTTTCATAGCAAAATCTAACACACTTCTTGATCCAAGATGAGATCGTAGCAGGACGGATATCATTTGGAAAATCCTTAAGATAGGACACGAAAAGCAAACGCTTGCCGAGATGCAGCTCACGCGTACGATTAACGTAGATGCGGAGGGCTCGCACGGGACAAAGCTTCGCGTCTTCCTCCAGGCCCGGCCCCAGAGAAGGAGTCAGGGCGGGAATGGAAAAGCTCAATAATGGCGTACCTGCTAATTGAGTTTTGGCCAGAAAGGAGGGAATGACTCCGAGGAGAACCGAGGAGCCATCCGACTTCCACTTAACTTTGGAAAAGGACAGGGCGTGGAGCTCACTCCGTCGCTTCCCTGAAGCCAGAGCCAAAAGGAAGACCGTCTTAAACGTCAGAAACTTTAGGGAGGCCCGCTCAAGGGGTTCGAACGGATCTTTTCTTAAGACGTTGAGAACAAGCGATAGATCCCACTCAGGAACCGGGTTCCTAGCTTTCGGTCTTTCGATCTCGAAACTATTAATCAACGCAGTCAAACCTTGATCATGACCAAAATCGATCCCAAGTTTGGGTTTTAGAGTCTTCGCGATAGCCGTACGGTAACCTGCGATCGTGGATGGAGCTCGCCCTTCATTGAACTTTTTGAGAAGAAATTCGGAAATTAAGGGAGCATCGACTCTGAAAGGACTAACCTTCCGGCGACGACACCAAGCACAGAAGGAAGTCCACTTCGATTGGTAGACTGCCAAAGAAGATTTTCGATTTGATCGGGCGATCCTTGCGGACACCTCCCTTGAAAATCCCTTCTTTCGGAAACATCGCTCGACAATATCCAGGCATGAAGTTTCAGACTTGCGGGAGCCTGATGAAACATGCTGGAGCGAGGTTGTTTGAGGAGGTCCCACCGATCCGGAAGCTGACGAGGGAAGTCTACTATCAACTCCAGAAGGTCCGGGAACCACGACCTCTGCGACAGACACGGAGCAATCAGCAGGAGGCGACACTGGTGAGTCCGAAACTTGGCGATCACCTTGTCCAACAACACCGCTGGGGGGTAAGCATATGCGTACATGCCCTCCCAGGACGTCGACATCGCATCCACTGACATGGCCGTGGGATCGGGAATGGGAGACACAAACGAAGGAAGTTTGTGGTTCCACCGGGTCGCAAACAAATCGACCATCGGCGTGCCCCATAGGCCGCAGAGAGACTGGAATACCCTGGGGGAAAGACTCCACTCCATGGCCTGGACCTGGCCCCTCCGGGAGAGGCGGTCCGCCCAAACATTCATATGACCAGGGATATGCCTCGCGAAAAGCGAAATACCCCGGTCGTGACACCAGAGCAGGAGGTCGATAGCGGCTTGGCACAGCGACTGGGACTTCGTACCGCCCTGCTTGTTGATGTAGGCGACTACCGTGGAGTTGTCGGTGGCCACCAACACAGCCTGATTGAGGAAATGTGTTTCCCAATGCCTGAGAGCCAAGAACACGGCCTCCAGTTCCAACAGGTTTATGTGCCATTCCTGCTGAGACGAAGACCAGGTGCCCGAGACCTCGCTGTCGTCCCAGTGAGCGCCCCAGCCGTCCATACTGGCATCCGTAAATACGTGCCTGGATGGAGGCGGCCGGCGGAATGACGACCCTCGGAGCAGATTGACGGGATCCAGCCACCATTGCAGATGGGAAACGACTTCCGGAGAGACCTGCACGAGCTGGGATCTGTCTCCCGTGACCTGGGACCATTGGGAGTGTAGATGCCGCTGAATAGGCCGCATGTGCAGGCGGCCCAACGGAACTAACTTTTCCGTGGAAGCTAGCATCCCGAGAAGGGACTGCCAGCGTCTGGCCGTCTGTGGAATGCGACGAAGGAACCCTTCTGACAGCACGGATAATTTTGACTGACGATCCAGCGTCGGCAAAACAGTCTCTGAGGTAGTCTGATAACGATACCCCAAGAAGACGAAGTCCCGACGCGGTGACAAGTCGGACTTTTTTTGGTTGATTTTGAACCCCATCCGTGAGCATAGATTTACCACAAACTGTGCTTGGACGATCAGCGTTTCGCGACAATGGTGCCGGATTAGCCAATCGTCGAGATACTGGTGGATGAAAATCCCCTGCTTGTGGGCGAGAATCTGGACTTCCCGAGCCACCATGGTGAAAATCCACGGCGCTGTCGATAATCCGAACGGGAGCGCCCGAAACTGCCATACGCGGCCGAGATAGAGAAATCTCAGGTATTTGCGAACTGCAGGTTTCATTGGAATATGGAAATAGGCATCTTTGAGATCTATCGTTACCACCCACGAATCGCGAGGCATGACTGAACGAACTTGCTCCGGCGTTTCCATGGAAAACGTCGGCACGATTAGGAACTTGTTCAACGGAGAAAGATCTATCACTGGTCTCCAACCCCCCGACGCTTTGGGAACCACAAACAACACGCTGTAGAACCCGGGAGTGTCCCCGGGAGCAGGTTCTATCGCTTGTTTCTCGATCATCGCCGTTATCTCCTCGTGGAGAACATGGCGGCGTTCCGGATCGTTTGGAAGAGTGAAACCCCTTGGGACGGGCGATAACGGTGGCAATTTCTCGAATTTCAGGCCGAATCCTCGACGGAGCGTCGAGACGACCCAGGGGCAAGCCCCGAGCCGCTCCCACTCTTTCCAAAACAGAGTTAAACGAGCTCCTACGGGCTCGTCTGAAGAAGGAATATCGACCGAAACGAGCTGACCATGCAGCTCTCCTCGACACTCGAGCAAAGGATCCGGCCCGGAATCCGAAGCTATACGTACCCGGTTTCTTTTCCCCTGCGGGCTTGGGAGCCTCGCCACAGCCACGGCCTCGACCTCGACCGCGATCTCCTCGGGTGCTGCCGGCAGGGGCCCCACGAAAGGGCAGACCAGAGGCCCTGCCTCGGGCCCTGCCGCGGCCACGACCTGGCTGCTGCTGCGGCTGGGCTTGCTGTGTAGGGGGCTGAGGCTTCTTGAACGCTGACACCATCTGCTGAGTGAGCCGTTCCAAGGACTTAGACTGGCTCAGGAGGGCGTTGGAGGTGGAAGACTTCGCAGCCTTTTCGTCCGCCTCCTTCTTCACCTCACGCAGGTTGAACGGTCCGGTAAGAGCAGGGAGGTGCGAGTCCCAGAGGTGGGGATGACCGGGTGCAGGACCCTCATGTCCGTCATCAACTGGTCGGGAACCTCGAACCTCAGGGAGGACAGGAACGCGTCACGACGCCAGAGCTCAGACACCCAGAGTGCGTGGGAGTCTAGAGCAACCTTATCACCAACGCCCTTGCCGATCGAGGTCACCAGGGACGCGCAACTGAGAAGGGCCTCCGCGAGTTCATCCCGATCCAAATCCGGATTGTTCAGTACTTGGTCGTGGCACTGTAAAATGGCTCTCTTGGTGGCCATGGAAAGCCAATCCATGGCGGAGTCTGTGGCCAGACCAACCCGCACGGTATGCTGGAACTCGGCTAGCGCCCCCCAAGGAATGTCCACCGACTTTGGTTCCTTAAAGAAGGAGAAGTGGGGGTGGTGCCTCCTCAAGGTGGTCGGCCTGTCGTCCAGCTCCGACGAGGTGTAGTAATCCGTAACAGACGGACGGGAAGGAAAGGCGCCTATCGCGGTCTTGTTCGTCCTGACCGTCTCCTCGATCCGCTCCTGCATGGAGCCGCGGACTCCAGCCGAAAGGGGGAAACGTAGGGCGTCCTTCGACGGCCGTGGATGCTCCATCTCCGACGATATCATAGATCTCGCGACCTTCTTGACTGGAGGCGGAGCATGTTCTTCGGGCCACAAACCCGGGAGGACCCTCTTCACGAAGTCCAGCTTCTCTCCCCAAGACAAGGGGTCATCGGACTCGGGCTGAGCGAGCTCCTGGTCGGACTCGGCCTTACGCTTCAGGGGCAGCGTAAGACCCGAAGGACCAGGCAACGGCTGAGTCGGTGGAGAAGATTCCCCATCCGAGGGCGGGTCTTCCCTGGGAAGAGACAGAGAAGGAGGAGGAGGTGGCGGCTGTTGTGGCGGAGGGAACCTCGCCAGGAACTGTTGCCACTGTCCCAACATCTCGGCCCGAAAGGCCTCCAGTTCGCCCCTGAGGCGCTGCTCGGGCGGAACAGTAGGAGAAGTCCCCTGGACTGGAGAGTCGTGCGGCTCCGGCGGACCAGTGGACCCCTGAGCTACCTGGGCGAACGACATCATGCCCTGGCTCGAGGCGAAAGAGCAGACGGGAAGGGAAGAGAGAAGGGAGTCGTCCTGAATATCCTCGGCAATCTGAAAAATATGAACAGAATTATTACCGGAACAAACGGGTGAGCCTGGAAACAACGGGGTCCCAGAAACCCGTGGGTTTGGACAGCTCAAAGCCATTGGCTCTCGGTCCCTACCGGCCACGGCTAAAGGGGCCACGGCCTGGGGTCCAGTTACCGGCGGGAAATCGGGAACCGGCGGCCGAAACACTGGCGTAACGGACCCGGACCGAAATCCGCCCTGGCTCTTGGGTTGAATCCCAGCCCCGGGGGCCGGAGCCCTACCCGGAGGGGGAAACAACGCTCTCTTTCCAGAGGGATTCCGGGCGCAAGGAACCGTCGTGTGCCCGACGGAACCGGCAGACCCCGAAAACACACTCGGAAACTGGAACCCAGGTCGTTCAGCCAGAGAAGCATGAGAACGAGGGGCCAGTAGAGAGGGAGCCAACAGAGAGCCACACAAACCCGTAGGCTGTGGGAAAGCCAGGGTGCCGAGAGCCGAGCGAGCGGCTCCCGGGACCCGTGCGCTGAAAGAAATATACAATGATAAATCAAAACTTACAGCACAAACAGCATTTGATAACTGAAGATCTAACCGCCGCTTGCGCTCGTCGGACGCCTTGGGGCGCGGCTTAGAATCAGACGGGGAAGGGGGGGTGGGACAACCAGCAAACCTGCGGGCCTGAATCTCCCGTAGCCCCTGCAGACATAACTTCCAGTCGTCCAGACACCAGTCCGCGCACAACTCACATGTCGCCGTCGGACGACAATACACAGTGTCTCTGCACTGCCAGCAGGCGTTGTGTACCTCCCACTTTGGAAGGTAGTGTTTGCACACGATGCACTTCATATCTGAAAAATATCACATCGAAGTACAACGGGCGACAATAGGGGAAGGAAAGGGGCCTGGGGAGGCTTTACCATTTCCTCCCAAAAAAATCGCAAATAACTAACTCTAAGCTAGCTAACAATCGTAACCACGATTAAAAGCAAAAAAGGCTGACTAAAGAACAGCCAGAAGACGCTCGAAGACGTGAAAAATCAACTTCGAATGCCAAAAGCAAGACTTTGCTGACACATCCAACAATGGAGGAGCAAATTAATGGCGGCTAAGGTCAATCATATGACCGGTGTGACGTCACATCTACACCGCGGGGAATCTGAGATGTGTGAGAGTAATTTCTTTCAATTTAGAGTTCGAGATGGATGTCAGGAATTTTGAGAAAATTCTTGTGACATTCATTTCTCTCTCCTCTTCTTTGAATGCCAAGGTAAGATTACCCAAAGAGTTTATTATAGAGGTAGTGGTATGGCAATAAATAGTAAAATTCATTGTTTTGTATTGTATTTATGATAGAGGTTGAAGGACAGAGGATGTACAAGGTTGAAGGGCTTTCAGGTAGGTACACATTATATTTTCATGGCGAATGTTGTAGATCTATAATGTACATGTACATTGCACTTACAAGTTGTAGTTGTGATGCAGTACCTCTGGTGGAATTTCATCTGATACAGGACACAATGAGTTGAGTCGATAATATAAATAATGTAGAATACATGATCAAATGCAGAACTGGCAAAAACTTGAAATGATAAATGCCAAGTACAAGACGTACTAGTATACATGTACATCATTGGAATAAAAAAGAAAGCTTCAAAATATAATCACCTTCAAACCAGTCGTCTTGAATCTCATCCTCACGATCAGAAATCTCCTTCTGGGCTGTTGGCATTTCTCTCATCGTTTCCTCGAAATCTGACTCAGTGAAATCACTTAGCATGCTTTCAAATCTAGGACCTTCAGGATATCTGCCTGGCCTAGCAGGACTCCTCATCGATCCATGGTTTCTTTCGTATGTTGGGGCATTGTTCCAGTGTCGCGGAGCCGCTTCAGTCAAGTAATCGTCCCTCCTGCCCCACTCAAGCATGTTCCCAGTGTCAGGTGGAGTCTGTTCTGTGGGGGAATGTCCAGCCTCCCGGGTTTTCTCGAAGAAGTCCAAGTCCTCCCACCCAGATATACTCGGTGTGGGAGGGGCCGCAGGCAGGACAGGTTTTCTCGTGTACGCAAACTGTGTGAGTGATGGGGTTCGCAGAGGGCCTGTTGCTGACTGAAACACGTCATCAAAATTGACAACATATTATCTAACTAGGATGACTTTTACATGATAATCATGATTTTACATGATACTATTTGATACTATTTTACATCATACAAGTAATGGATGAACCTACATGAACCTACATCAGTTGTTTTTTAATGTGATAACATTTTTTAATAATCTCTTCTAGTTGAATTGTTTTCTACCTTGAGCCGTTTGGCTGATGGAGTGTCAGGCATGGATTGCAGGAACTGTCTCATCTGTTTGAGGTGTCCATCGACCCCTTTAGTTTTCCTCTCCTTGATCACGATGCCATACTTGCAGCATTCATGTCCACACAGCTGCTTGTCGTTACATTTGTGGTTACAAGGTTTCCTGTTGCTGGGTGTCTCGCCCACATCTGTCACGAGAGAGACATCAACTAAAAGCACACTGCATATTTTATACCAACTGATTTTTATCAACTGGAGAACTACACAATGCAATGCCTAATAATAAGAAGTTGGTGGAAGCTCACCAAAATCGTCATCCTTCAACTCAAGATTGAAGGTCGGTGTCGAGCACTGTTGTTGATTTCTAAGTGAATTGGGATTTTCTCTCATGGTCGGTGGAACCTGTTTTCTCGTAATAAAGAACATGCAAAAAACCACTGATTTTTTGTGGCCTAAAATTTAATTGAAATAACTATTAAATGATTGTTCATCATTTGTGTCACCTTCTGCATGTTTGAGGAAGATGCCCATGTCACCCGTTTTGGTCCAGTGTAGTGAGGAGTGTATTTCCTTTGGACATCAAAGCCAACTGACGGAAAATATTTAAGTGTACATATTTATTACTGATACAGTCAGACTTTACTATCACTTACATTTTCCATAATATTATTTGATTATCCTCAAAGACTTCATTAAATACATCAAGAATCAATACATACATGGGAAATATTCATTTCGTAAATTTAACATGTCAAGATTGGCTCCAGGGCACCAGTGCAAAATTTTTACAGCTAAACGTATTGAAATTTCTAAAACGAAGATAAACTAGACGTCAAGGCCTAAAGATGCCTTGGGGCATTTCGTGTGAAGCTCTAATTCCTACCTAACATATACCTTGTCAAGAATCATGATGACTCTAAAAACATCTGTGGTCAAAGTTTAACTGACATACTCCTTAGGCATCCTTGTGTAGAACGTCCTTTCTGCTTTGTAACATACCAAATTTCATGTCAAGGTCAGAGTTCATCCCTGATACCCTTTGGACATGTTTGTCTAGGGTGAATAGCCCGCTTTGCTCAACAAAGCATTGTTTCTGAGATATTGAATCGGCAAAAAAAAATATGACACCAGGGGTCGTCTCGACCCAAGATACCCTCTAGACTAGTTTGCTTAGTGCCAGCAGGCCGAAATTGAGCTCTGTTTCGCTCTACGATGCACCATTATCGAGATACGGCCAAACAGGAAGTACCGAGTCGGCAAAAAAACAATTCGGCACCAGGGGTCGTCTTGATCTAAGATACCCCCTAGACTAGTTTGTCTAGTGCCGGGAGGCCAAAATTGAGCTCCGTTTCGCTCTCCGATGCACCGTTTCCGAGATACATCCAAACAGGAAGTGCCGAGTCGGCATAAAAGAAATCGGCACCAGGGGTGCCCAAAAATACCCTCTAGACTAGTCTGTCTACAGATAGGAGGCCGAAATTGAGCTCCGTTTCGCTCTACGATGCACCGTTTTCGAGATACGGCCAAACAGGAAGTGCCAAGTCAGCAGAAAAAAGATCGACACCAGGGGTCGTCTCGACCCAAAACACCCCCTAGACTAGTCTGTCTAGTGCCAGAAGGCCGAAATTGAGCTCCGTTTCGCTCTACGACGCACGTTTATGAGATACGGCCAAACAGGAAGTGCCGAGTTGGCAAAAAGAAGAACCGGCACCAGGGGTCGTCTCGACCCAAGATACCCCCTAGACTAGTGTGCCTAGTGCCCGGAAGCCGAAATTGAGCTCCGTTTGGCTCTACGATGCACCGTTTTCGAGAGTCAGCAGAAAAAAATCGGCACCAGGGGTCGTCTCGACCCGAAATACCCCCTAGGCTAGTCTGTCTAGTGCCAGGAGGCCGAAATTGAGCTTCGTTTCGCTCTACGACGCACCGTTTTCGAGATACGGCAAAACAGGAAGTGCCGAGTCGGCAGAAAAAAAATCGGCACCAGGGGTCCATCTCAACCCAAGATACCCCCTAGACTAGTCTGTCTAGTGCCAGGAGGCCGAAATTGAGCTTCGTTTTGCTCTACGACGCACCATTTTTCGAGATACGGCAAAACAGGAAGTGCCGAGTCGGCAGAATAAAATCGGCACCAGGGGTCGTCTCGACCTAAGATACCCCCTAGGCTAGTCGATCTAGTGCCAGGAGGCAGAAATTGAGCTCCGTTTCGCTCTACGACGCACCGTTTTCGAGATACGGCCAAACAGGAAGTGCCGAGTCGGCAGAAAAAAAATCGGCACCAGGGGTCGTATGACCCAAGATCCCCCCTAGACTAGTCTGTCTAGTGCCGGGAGGCCGAAATTGAGCTTCGTTTTGCTCTATGACGCACCGTTTTCGAGATACGGCCAAACAGGAAGTGCCGAGTCGGCAGAAAAAAATCGGCACCAGAGGTCGTCTCGACTCAAGATACCCCCTAGACTAGTCTGTCTAGTGCCAGGAGGCCGAAATTGAGCTCCGTTTCGCTCTCTGACGCACCGTTTTCGAGATACGGCCAAACAGGAAGTGCCGAGTCGGCAGAAAAAAATCGGCACCAGGGGTCGTCTCGACCCAAGATACCCCCTAGACTAGTCTGTCTAGTGCCAGGAGGCCGAAATTGAGCTCCGTTTGGCTCTACGATGCACCGTTTCCGAGATCTGCATGAAACCCTCAAGGATGAAATGGTAAAAATTCTTCCGAGCTCTAAGGCAAAGGTCGTTCAACGGATTGATCCCAAAATCAATAGGGTTCTTCCCTGGTGGCATATGAACCTCCATGCAAAGATATGCAGCCATTGCATAAATACTTTTTGAGTTATCGATCGGAAACCAAGTCTCAAACGGACCCCGGAGCTGGCTCAAAAACAATAGGGGTCCATGTAATATGTCTGACCATGTCTGATATGTCTGACCATGGAATATGTCTGACCAGTGGTGAAAATTTGGACAAGATCCGTTCAGGCACTCACAAGTTATTGATCGGAAACCAAAACGGCAAAAGTGAAAGAAAAAAAAAAAGAAAAAAAAAAAAACTCAGACAAAACCTAATAAAGGTAAATTTTGTAAAACATTTCACAACTACATATATGCCTCGAACTGTAATTGACCAGTGACCACATTCACTTAGGTAACTGACATTCCCCCCAGAACATACCCCAGTCCTGGCTGATAAAGTTCACACTCAGATCGTCTCCTTTCTTCGCTCTCTTCACCTCCATTTTTTTCCGCCAAGGTCCGGTGATTAGGAGAGCATCACTGCAGGATACAGTGAGATTCAAACTCAAGTTACTCATTTGATCACACATGATAATTTTACAGCATAATTTAATTTTTATGCTGAAAAAATTATATATATAATATACATGTAACATGATATCAACTGAATCTGATACTGTACAATTTGAATTGAGGCTATATCTTATGGCAAAATAATGAGTGTTTTTGAGGCATGCAAAAATGTGGCAGTTGATTTTGTGATCAACTTTTTGGCTTATTTCGAAAGGAAATCACAAGTTACAATAATCAAACCTGATCCTAAATTTGGCGAGAACCATGTTGTCTGTGTCTCCGATCAGCAGTACTGATGTATGGCGCTTGTCTGCTGTTGACATGTCCTTGATTTCTTTAGCATTGACCATCTGTATGACCACTGTGATTTCTGCCGACTGGCTGGCATACACTGACGTCTGAAGTGAAGATGGTAAGAAAAAGGAAGTTTTAACCTGTTAAATCCAGTATTTATTACACACTTACCTCGATAATAAACACTCTTGGGTAATCTTACCTGGCTTTCAAAAAAGAGAATAATAATGCCATTAAATTTTTTAATGGCAAACTCTCTTAAACTGGTCGTTCTATGCCCCTCAGACAGCAGTCATTCATAAAGGTTTCTTGACGAAACCTGACTGCAGCAGTGGTCTCTGAGAAATGTTTCTTGATGAAACTGTTCCCCCGGAACCGCCATTACTTTGTCCCCAAGAAGTCAGGCTGGGAAGGCGGGAGGGAAAATAACTGTCTTTATTATACAGGTAGGTGTGTAATAAATACTGGTTTTAACAGGTTAAAACTTCCTATTTATGTCCACACTTTGACCTCTATAATAAACACTCTTGGTTTATCTCAGAATAACCACAGGAGGAGGGCTAACCCAACCCCCCAAGGAAACATCATTGAGGCATAGAACGAAATATTTCTGAGAGAATTTATGGTTCTTTTAATTAGTTGAAAGAAGTTCCCACGCGCGAGTATTTACAAGTTAGGTGTTTAAACCCGGACGAGTAATTAGCCCGGAGGTTTATTCGCGCGTGCGAGTAAATTCATAAACTACCACAGAATATTACCTGGGTAAGAGAGTGGAGTCGTCGAGAAGGTTCCCCCGCAGTTGTCTTGCTGGCGGCGGGACAACGTAAATTTTCTTCCCTAAAAAATAGGGACAAATCGACCTTCGAGACGACCTGTCCGACCGTCGAAGTGTGTATGTACAAGTGCTGCATATCTACAGACGGACCGTACTCTGCGCGGCCACCACGGGTCCTAGGTGGTAGCCGTCCTCATCCTGCCATGTCAGTTCCCTGCAGTAGAAGGAAACAAAGGTATTGTTAGAGGCCCACGAACAGGCCTGCATGACATCGGACAATGCAACATTATTCATGAAAGCGAGTGACGACGCTGAAGCCCGCACATCACGCGCTTTCACAGGGAAGGAGCCCGACATTTGCATTCAAGATTTTTCGTAGCAGAAAAGAACACACTTTTTGACCCAGGAAGAGATCGTTGCTGCCCGAATATCTTTCTGGAAATTCTTTTTAAAGGCAACGAACAAGAGACGTTTCCCCACATGAAGCTCCTTCGTGCGGCGCACATAAATGCGAAGGGCTCTAACGGGACACAATTTCGCGTCTTCCTCCAAGCCCGGCCCCAACGAAGAGGTAAGGGACGGGATACTAAAGGACATAGACTGGGTCTGAGCTAACTGAGTCTTAGCCAAAAAGGAGGGGATGACTCATCCATCCTCCTTCCACTGCACTTTGGAAAAGTCGAGAGCATGGAGCTCACTTCGTCTCTTCCCCGAAGCGAGGGCCAAGAGGAAGACAGTCTTTAACGTTAAGAACTTCAAAGACGCTCGCTCCAACGGCTCAAAGGGTTCAGAGAGTGAACAATTTAGAATGAGCGATAGATCCCAAGACGGAACGGGATTCCTCGTTTTAGGTCTCTCGATAGCAAAGCTATTCAGCAACGCAGAAAGACTGGGATCTTGTCCAGAATCCACTCCCGATTTAAGCTTAATGGTTTTAGCAATAGCAGTCCTGTAACCTGCGAGAGTCGAAGGGGCCAACTTCTCGAGCAGGAACTCAGAGATCAGAGGGGCAGTGACCCTGAACGGACTAATCTTCCGGCCACGACACCAAGCACAGAATCTAGTCCATTTGGATTCATACACTGTGAAAGAAGAACGTCGATTTGTTCGGGCGATCCTCACTGACACCTCCCTAGAAAAGCCCTTCTTTAGGAAACATCGCTCGACAAGAGCCACGCGTGCTTGGAGCTTGATGAAAGACGTCGGACCGGGGCTGCTTGAGCAGATCGTGACGGTCCGGCAACGGCACCGGGCTGTCCGCCAACAGATCCAGAAGGTCCGGAAACCAAGGCCTCTGAGGGAGCAGCGGAGCAATGAGAACCATCCTGGCTTGATGTGACTTGAATTTGGCCAGAACCTTCTCCATCAACACCGCCGGAGGATAGGCATATAGGAACATCTCCCCCCAGTCCGCTGACAAGGCATCGATCTCCAAGACCTGTCCGGGATCGGGAGATGAACAAGGGCAGCTTGGCGTTCCACCTCGTGGCAAACAGATCGATCATGGGCGTGCCCCAATGGTCGCAGCTTGCACGAAAAACCACTGGGGACAGGGACCACTCCGTAGGCTGGATCTGACCCTGGCGCGACAACCGATCGGCTAGCACATTCATGTGCCCCGGGATATGACGCGCACGGAGAAGGATCTGACGCTCGTGACACCAGAGCAACAGATCCACGGTCAACTGGCAAAGAGTAACGGACTTCGTACCCCCTTGCTTGTTGACATACGCCACCACCGTGGAATTGTCCGATGCCAACAACACCACGTGCCCGCAAAAGTGGCGTTCCCAGTGCTGTAAGGCGAGGAAGACGGCCCTCATCTCCAAAACATTGATATGGTCGTCTCGCTGAGACGGAGACCACAGACCCGAGACCTCGTTCGAATCCCAATGGGCTCCCCAACCCTCCAAACTGGCGTCCGTAAACAGATGCCTGGAGGGAGGCGGCTGCCGGAACGGAGACCCGCGGTAGAAATTTACCGGGTCCAACCACCAGCGCAAGTCCCGAAACACCTGGTCGGACACCGGCACCAACTGTGCCATGTCCCCAGTTGCTTGCGACCAATTCGCATGGAGCTGATGCTGAAGAGAGCGCATGTGCAGGCGGCCCATCGGAACCATTTTTTCCGTAGAGGTTGGGGAACCGATGAGAGACTGCCACCTGGAGGCTGGTTGCGGAACGTGATCCAGAAACCCTCGGGATTGCTCAGATAACTTTAAGTGACGCTCCTCGGTTGGGATAACAGATCCGGAGATAGTCCGAAATCAATAGCCCAGAAAGACGAAGTCTTGCCGAGGAGATGAGTCTGACTTTTTGGGGTTGATCTTGAAGCCCATGGAATGGCACAGATCCACCACCCACTGAGCCTGTCGAACCAGAGTCCGCGGACACTGGTGACGGATCAGTCAATCGTCCAGGTATTGAAACAGGACGATGCCATTGCGATGGGCCAGGACCTGCAGTTCCCTGACGCACATGGTGAAAATCCACGGGGCAGTTGACAGGCCGAAAGGCACAGCGCGAAACTGCCAAACCTGCCCGCGAAAGAAGAACCTGAGATACTTCCGGACTGACCGCCTCATGGGCACGTGGAATTACGCATCCTTGAGATCGATGGTAACCACCCACGCATTGAGAGGCATGGCCGCCCTCACCACTTCGGGAGTCTCCATGGTGAAAGTCGGGATGTGAAGGAAGAGATTGAGAGCCGACAAATCGATCACCAGCCTCCAACCTCCTGACGCTTTGGGGACTATGAAAAGAATGCTGTAAAACCCGGGGGAATGATCCGAAACCAGTTCTACACTCGTTTTTCGATCATTGCCGAAATTTCGTTCAACAACGCCTGACACCTCTTGGCATCGTGCGGAAGGGAAAAAACCCTTGGAGCGAGCGTCAATGGTGGGAACTTCACAAACTTGAGCCCGAACCCCCGATGCAGAGTCGAGACTATCCAGGGACTGGCTCCCAGTTCCCGCCAACGAGGCCAGAAACCACTTAGTCGCGCGCTGACAGGTTCGTCTGTAGTGAAAATACTGACGGAGCCTAGTTGCCCTGGACACTCGACCCCCCGTTGAGGGGCCGGAAGGGAGAGCGAGGAACAAACCTGATTTCTTCGCCCCTGCGGACTTGGATGGGCTTGACGACTTGCCGCGGCCACGGCCTCCTCGTCCCAAGTGCCCTCCTGGCTGGGAGCCGGCAGGGGCCTTCCGAAAGGGCAAGTCAACGGCCTTGCCCCTCCCTTTAGCGGATGCGGCAGCCCCTGACTGCTGAGCCTGCTGGGGCTGAGGGCGCTTACGCTGCTGTTGCTGGGCCAGCATATTGGTCCAACGCTCCAGAGTCTGAGACTGGGCCACAGAAGCATCCGACGTAGCCTTGGCCCTTTCGTGCTCCTCCCGGCGTGACCTTAGGGCCTCCAGCTCCTCATGAATTCCCTCCGGGAACAGAAAAGGTGAAGCTGGACCCTCCTCGGGCAGAACAGGGTGAAGCCTAAGCCGGGAGACCATCTGCTCCGAGACCTTGAACAGGGGTTTACCCTGAATGGCGTCCCGTCTCCACAATTCGGAGTTCCACCAAAGGTAAGAGTCACCTTGTCCGCGACGGCATTCCTGACGGACTGAACCAAACCTATGGTCCCGTGCAGAGCCTGAGCTAGATCCGCCCGATCGAGACGCTCGTTGTTCAGAACCTGATCGTGGCACGCTGTTAACGACCTAGAAATCGCGAGGGTCAACCAGTCCATGGCTGAATCCATGGCGATGCCCAAACGCACGACAGACTGCAGGTCCGACAGCTGCAACCAAGGCAAAGACACCGACTTCAGGGCCGAGAGGACGTCCTGCTCCTGCAATTTGGCTGGCTCCGACTCCAAAGCAGAGGATGAATAGAAATCCTGGACCTTTGGACGCGGAAGATAGGTTCCGACAGGAAAGCAACCACGCTTGGAATACTCGGCCGGTTTCCCAGAAAGAGAGTTCCTAACTCCAGGAGCCAACGGAAAGCGCAAAGCATCCCGGGGTACACGAGGCTGTTGAAGTTCCCGCTCCGTGGATGAACGCGCCCTCTTTGCCGGAGGAGGGGATGTGGAAACCTGCTCCTGAGGCCAATCATCACCCGCCAGGCGCCTGACAAAGTCTAACTTCTCCGGCCACGTACGCTTGAATGTGTTGTTAGACTGGTCTTCGTCGACCACCGACGTAACGTCATCGTCCCTAGGCCTCTTAGGAACCACCAAACACGAAGAGCCAGGGACGGGATCCGACAAAGGAACTATCCCGTCCTGCTCCGCAATGAAAGGGAGATCCTCTGAGCCAGGGACCGAAGGCGCAGGAGAAGGCCGCAGAGGCTGAGAAACAGGGAGACGCTGGACGGCTGGAACCTTGGGGCCTTGCTGAGCAAACAGTGCTTCCAGACGACCCAAAAAATCCTGGCGCATAGAATTCATCTCCGTCCTAAACTCATCCTTAGACAAATAACTGTCCAGGATAGGACTAGGAGTCTCCTCCGCAGCCAAATCATAGATGGTGGACGCCACCGACGCCTTAGAGCCCGGAGGCTTAGCAACCGCCGGCACCGAGGACGAGTTCTGAGCAGGAGCCGAGGTAGAGGCCAACGGGAGAACGCGGTTGGGAGAGACAGACACCCCCCCTTGCTCGAAATCCTCCACCACCTGCGGAAAGAAAGAAGGGGTAAGCACAAAGGAAACTGATTTTTTCGACAAGGAGGAAAAAGCAGTTCCCGAGCTTTAAACCCAGGCCGGAACACCGGCTGTCTAACAATCACCCTAGGGGACAGTGGGTATCGACCAACACTGACGCCCGACTGAGTGAAACCAAAGGGCTTGGGGGCGCGGCCTACAGAAATCGGTACCTGGGCCCTGGAAGCCCCACAAGGGCTCCCGGGAACCGGAACCCGGGAACCGTGAGCCGGCTCCCGGGAACCCACACATGGTTCCCAGGAAATGCAGGGCGACCTAAGCCTGTAGTACAGGCAATAGAGACCGAGCCCCGTGGCACGGAACTCGGCTCCGGAGCCCTGGAAGCCGAAGCAACCAAGGACGGAGACCGAAAACCAGAGCCACAACCCCAGGCAGTTACACGGAAACCGCAGTAACCGGTACACCGCCAACGTGCCGTTCACAAGCCGAGACGCCAGAGTTGATCTTCCAGTTATTGGCCCCCGGAGACAACAACTGGACGGAGCTCAGAGGAACAGGGTGAGAGTTGAACACCGTGCCCGTAGGCCTGGGTGAAAAACTCGACGTACTACTGGAGTAGTAACGGTTCCTGGGAACCGACGTATAGGTCCCCGGGAAGCTGTAAGACAAAGACAAATCGTTACTTACAACAGTAATCATACGAAGCAAACGAAGATCCTGATCTTCCCGCTTCTGTACCGCCTGCTTGTACCTCGACTTCGAACTAGAACTAGCAGAAGGGGTAGGGGGAGCAGGGAGGGGCTTTGCCATACGCTCTTGCTGAACCTGACGAAGTCCGTTCAAATAATCCGACCAATCATCGACAGACCACGAGGCACACATTCTACAGCAAGCTGTTGGTCGACAAAGCTCCCGACACAACCAACAATTATGGTGTAGCTCCATTTAGGAAGGAATTGCTTACAGCCCGCGTACTTCATCTGTAAATACAACATGCAATACAGACGAAGTAATGGGCGATAATAGGGGAAAGTACAGTAACCGTGGAGGTTTTACCAATTCCCCCAAGAAAAACTCCACAAAACTAATCTGAACTACTGTAGCAGCACACAGTTCGCTAAAGTAGACTGTAAACTCCAAGAAAATCCAAGGAAATTCGTGGAGAAAAGAAGAAACTCCAAAATGAAAGCCTGAAGTAAGATCCTCTGTCTGCTGTCAAAAACAGGGACAAAGGTAATGGCGGTTCCGGGGGAACAGTTTCGTCAAGAAACATTTCTCAGAGACCACTGTTGCAGTTAGGTTTCGTCAAGAAACCTTTATGAATGACTGCTGTCTGAGGGGCATAGAACGACCAGTTTAAGAGAGTTTGCCATTAAAAAATTTAATGGCATTATTACCCTCTTTTTTGAAAGCCAGGTAAGATTACCCAAGAGTGTTTAATATAGAGGTCGAAGTGTGGACATGAATATGTGTAATGTTTTCTATGGAATATCATCTAAATCAACAAGAAGTTTGAACATTTGATACAACTGTATATACCTGTTCAATGGACATTTCATATTTGGGCAAGCGAGCCACTTTCTCTTTGATCTGGCTTCCAAATGGTGTATTTCTGTTCACAGTCTAGAACGTGTAGAAGATATATGTTAATGGTACTCTAGCTTTTCAACAACCGAATGCATCCTGAAAGTATGCTTTCAAAGGTTTACAAGGGGAGAAAATTACAGGTTCAAAATATGATAATTTCAGTCTATTTCACATGTATCTTAACTTTGAAATTTGGATTGGTTTTTTTTTCATCAATATTAAATTTCTGATGTAAATTTGAAATCAATGAAGTTCTCTACAATCTCAATGTTTCTGGGATGCATATCTTCCAGGCTCTGGAAGGTGGTTACTCCAGCATTCACCAAGGCATTGGCCATCACGTTACCTGGCAAAAATAATCATCATACAAAAGGCACACACAGAATAGTTGTCTACCAGTATATATTTTTGTAGATTCATTCAAATATGAAAATATATAGAACATGACAAGTCAACTATACAGGAAACACATTGGAGATGCAGAACAGCAATACAAACCAATTCCTGGCAACTGTTTTGCGACAAATTTGGAGTTCTCCCACAATTTTGACTTCATGCATTTTGCCAGGAGTACCGCGTTAAGCAGAGCTTTGAAGTGGTTTGGCCTTGACCAAAGCATTTCCACCAAGCCTGACAAAATAATAACATCCAACATACATTTATATTTATATATTTCATGCTAGCTGATTTTGCAAAAATAATGATTATTGAGTATGGATATAAAATCTTTTTTTTTTTTCACTGATTTATGAAGTTTCAATTTATTCAGGAGGCAGACCCAAAAGTACCTGCAAATTACATGAAATGGTATACATGTACTAGTATATTATAGAACAATAACAAATAGCAAAGGCAACTGGGAAATGTTGTAAATTTTGTACAACAAAACAATACTGAAAAGAACAATCACTCTTGCTCACATCTCGCGACCCTGAGGCAAGTTCTGTTGATTTTGTTCAAATCTTGTTGAAGGGCAAACTCTTGGATAGTGAAGCTACCCAGCTGTGCTTGTATCAAACTGTTTACGATTTGACATCAAATAATGGAAAACTCATCAAAAGAAATGAAAGCAGAAAAGAGTACATGTACATGTATAACAGGTCTCCACTGGTTTTTGTCCTTACCAGTTAACCTTCATCTCTGGGGTTTTGATTTTGCCATCCATTGGAAACCTAAATTACAGAAGGGATACAACAATACAATAGTGATTCATAGCAATATGAACCCAAAAGACATGAGAATAAAGTCATAAAACTACCTTATTGTCGGCCTGTTTTTGTCCTTGTTGAAAGTATTCAACGTTTTCTTCTCATTGACCCGAAGCTGAATGTCTTTGAACTCTTGGCTACTGCAGAACAACGTCAGCTGTAAAAAAATAGCAAAAAATCAGCACCCATTGACCTTGCAATAAATAAGTTTCAATATATTTTGAAACTAATTTTTACCAAAGATGCGAGAGATTCGTCGCCGACAATCTGGTGGAAGATTTTCATGGTGTCGAATGCAATACAGTAACGCGCCATCAGTCTTCCTGTGTCTATTGTCATGTAAGGGAGACGAGATATAAAAATTAGGCCGAGGGCCAAAGATAGGTTACCGGACAATGTTTAATATTTTAGATGTTAGCCAGGTCACTGGTTAAATTCAAGGTCAAGAGAATATTCAGCATATATAATATTAAGCATATATCATGTCCACAGTTGATTGCTAAGCTGTAAATTCAATAATCAGCGAGACATTAGCAATTTTGTGCTGTGGCCTTGAAAATGAAGGGGCAAAGGTCAAATTCAAGGTCATCAAAATATTCAGTGTATATCATTTTATATCATATATCTATATCATGTCCACAGTTGATTCCCAAGCCATACAGTCAATAGAGGAGCAAGATATGAGCCAGTTTGTTCTTGGACCTTGAGAATGAGGTCAGAGGTCAAATTCAAGTTCCGAGAATATTCAGCATATATCATTTCCTACATGTCCAGAATTGATTCCCCAGCTGTAAAACCGATAATAAGTGAGATATTAGCCATTTTGTCCTGTGACCTTGAAAATGAGGTCAAAGGTCAAATTCAAGGTCATGACAATAATCTGCATATATCATTTAATATATGTTCATAACTGATTCCTAAGCTGTGAAGTCGATAACAAGCGAGATATTAGCCATTTTGTCCTATGACCTTGAAAATGCCGTCAAAGGTCAAATTCAAAGTCATCAGAATATTCAGCATATATCATTTCCTATATGTCCACAATTGATTCCCCAGCTGTAAAACCGATAATAAGTGAGATATTAGCCATTTTGTCCTGTGACCTTGAAAATGAGGTCAAAGGTCAAATTCAAGGTCATGACAATAATCTGCATATATCATTTAATATATGTTCATAACTGATTCCTAAGCTGTGAAGTCGATAACAAGCGAGATATTAGCCATTTTGTCCTATGACCTTGAAAATGCCATCAAAGGTCAAATTCAAGGTCATCAGAATATTCAGCATATATCATTTCCTATATGTCTACAATTGATTCCTAAGCTGTAGAGACGATAATAAGTGAGATATTAGCCATTTTGTCCTGTGACCTTGAAAATGAGGTCAAAGGTCAAATTCAAGGTCATGACAATAATCTGCATATATCATTTCCTATATGTTCATAACTGATTCCTAAGCTGTAAAGTCGATAACAAGCGAGATATTAGCCATTTTGTCCTATGACCTTGAAAATGGGGTCAAAGGTCAAATTCAAGGTCATCAGAATATTCAGCATATATCATTTCCTATATGTCCACAATTGATTCCTAAGCTGTAGAGTTGATAATAAGCGAGATATCAGCCATTTTGTGCTCTGACCTTGAAATTGAGGTCAGAGGTCAAATTCAAGGTCACGAGAATATTCAGCATATATCATTTCCTATATGTCCACAATTGATTCCTAGTCTCTAATCTCAATATTAAGTGAGATATTAGGCATAATGTGTCCCATTCTAAAGCATAGGAGAATTTAACATGGGAAAGTCCCATTTGGGCCGAGTTTGGGCCAAAATGGTCCACTTCGAGCGATTCAAGCGCAACGAGATTTATAGACATCATAGGAGTACATATCAGGAGTGTTATGTATCAAAAAGAAAAAAAGTTACTGAACAGATTTTGAGAAAATGGCCACCAAAATCCAAAATCAGCCATTTTTCGTCGAAAACGGCCGCCATTTTGAAAAAAATGCGAAAATCAAAAAACTAAAAAATACCTCCTTCTTGAATTATTTTAAAGTATTTTTGTGCAAAATTTCAGAAGAATTCGCCTGTAAGCAAAAAAGATAAAAATGTGGACGACGACGACGGACGCAACGCCATGCCAATAGGTTATCGGACCATAGGTCCGGTAACCTAAAATGACTATGGAACAGTTGAATTCTATTTGCATTATTATCTCAGTTGAACTTGTCCTGATGGCATTTACAGCAATCCAATTCATATGTTTGAACTTTTACCTGTTGGAGTCAGGGAGTTGCTTGGATTTTCCATTTTCAGAAGGTCATAGTCAGCGAGAGACTTGAGGTTTTCCAAACAAAGTTCTGGAGAAATCATTGCCATGATTACCTTCTTATTTGAAAGCCATTTAAGATTACCCAAAAGTGTAATATGGAGGTCAAAGTGCAAACATCAATAATCATTCGTCCAAATTCTTGCCCACGATCAACACATACCGTAAGATATCACATATTATTTGAAAGAAAATGTAAAATAAAATTGCCGAACATTTCACACAGCCATACCTTGTAGTTTTCGCTCTAGTAGTTCAGGCGTGAGGCCGGCTGATATGCAATAGTGTGTTGGGTTTTTCAACACACGGATGTAGAAGAAAGTTGACTTGATCCATTCCAAAGCAACTGACACATTGCTGATTGTCTGCAGTACGATCTCAGCGTTGAGGTGTTCCACAAGATGCTTGTGCATGCTGAAATACACAAACTTTTTCAGTAGATGTACAATGCTGAAATACTGGGGGGGTACACACAATTTTTCAGTGAATGAATCCTGAATAATAGTAACATTTGTGCACTCATTTGTTTCTCTGCAAATGGTCCCTGGTATGGGCCAATGTGATTTTTTAAATGGCCTGCTGTACTGACCTGCTCTCTACTGTCTGAGTTCCATTTAGAAGTGACTCATACTTGGTCTAAAGTGAACAGAACAGGATCCAAATCATCCATTGGTGATTCACTTTAATATGTGAAATAAATATCTACCACGTTCACTTCTTATTTCATTCTGCATTATATTATAACTATACGAAAGAACCTAGAATGTGATGGACTGACCTTGGTGGATGTTTTCGTCATGATGACCGCTGTAGCTGTTGTGTCAAACTGCAATATGAAGGAGAATCAATTGTTGTATTGTATCAGGCTAGTTTGAGACCTATTCAAATCAAATCTTGTAACTTCCAAAATTGTTTATTTACTTGACTCAGTTGACTGTACATGCATACATTACAAGTGAATATCAGTGTAAAACCAAACTGAAGGTATATCTATCTTCCTACAATACTAGTCCGTTATGACCGAAACATTTAGGTATTCTGATGAGACAGTTACCTGAGGCCGCCCAGCTCGGCCTGTCATCTGTAGGACCTGACTCTCACTGTATTCCTGGTAGGTCCCACCAACATAGTGCTGTGTCGACTTGATGATCACCAGGTGTGCTGGCATGTTAACACCCATCGCCAGGGTACTTGTCGCAACTAAATCATCCAATCAATCAATCAATCAATCAATCAATCAATCTAACCACCATGTATTTATTAATTTTAGTGTTTGTTTCATAGAACAAAAACTAAGGATTTTTCTAACACAGTTACTCTTACATAGAACAGGAAGATCTCCTGCCGTGAAGACTGTTTCTATCGCTTTCCTGTCTCCATAATCCATACCAGCATGATGGAACCCGACACCTTGGCCCAGTAACTCTGATGGGACAGTAAAAAATGTCTCGGAACAGTTGTTGACATGGGAATTCAATAAGAGATAGACTTGAATAAAATCATTCAGCAAATTCCATACAACTCTGAACATATTACTGCAGAATTGTGTTCTGGAACATTATGATTATCATATTTTGTTTATCATGATGTCAAAGTGGACTATTCAATGCCAGTATTCGTTACATGTTTTTGGACCAAGATCAATAAACTAACCAACTAACTATATGTACATAACGATTTTCTGCAGTGCGAGCATTGGTATTCAGTGTAGATCATTCCTAGCAAACTTATAGATGGAAAACTATTTCTGAAATACCTTTCAGTTTAGTCTCATGGAGACTATTGGCGATTTTCTGCAAGCGCTGCTTATGTTCGGAGCCCATCACAAATCTAGCATCTTTTGTGACAATGTCAGCCGCTTGAGTGGTCCCCTTCCTTGTAGCACAAAACTGACCAAAAAAAAATTGAAAAAATAAATTAAGGAAACTTGAAGCTCGGTGACGTTTTAGTTTGTTCAAAACCTTTCTTTCACATACTTACCTCTAGACTAAACACTTTGCTCACTATATTAAAAATCTAGAAAATGGCAATAGAATAGCTACTTTATCTGTGTACTTACAACCAGTGTTGGCTTCTGATCTGAGTAGGTGTTGATGACCGTTGCCAGTTTGTAGTTGAGAGACAGGTCAAATCGGAACTCGGAGATGTTTTCCGAGGCTGGGTATCCCAAAACTACTCTACGCAGACGGACTGGTCTGTGATTTTCATCCACACTAACCAACAAAACACAACAAAATCAACAGATAAATTTCCTTTATATATGCATATAATTTGATATATCCTCAATATCCCTGAAATACAAACTTATCTTCATGAGCACACTGAGAATTCTGAGGAGATTCTGCCAGTTATTTACTTGTAGGTGGCTGCTTCTGATTCTTCAGTGCCGAACCATTCGCCCACCTGTCAATATTTGTTTGACGTTTATTTACAAATTTGTACAAACATCTTAACAATTCTTTGTGAATCAGCAATAATCGACATGTTAGAGAAATACTGTGGTGATATCCCACAACACAAGCCTTTTAACACTTATCATGATATAATGTTTATATGTTAATCTACGAGTCTATGATACCCACATCTTCCACATTGGGTATAGTAGCAGAGACTGCCACAAATCGAATTGGCTTCCTCGTCTTGGCAGGATTTTTTTCACTTTTCTCTCGACTGAGCACTTTGTGGACAGTTTTCATTCTGCTGACCACAGCCTCCATCGTAGCTCCGCGAGATTCATCATTGAGTGTGTGCACCTAACCACAAATGTCAAGAGAATACAATTGAGACACTTAAAAATTTTTTTTAGTCTTTTTGGCATTTTCTCACATTTGTCTCATTAGATTTATGATTCGATCACTATGACAGTTTTGTACACAAAGAATGAATTTGACATGTTTCAGTAGTTTTAAAACTATACTTGCCTCATCAATCAAGAACAAACGGACAGTCTGCACCAAGTATTTGTTGTCCCTCCATCGCCGTGTCATACTGTCCCACTTTTCCTAAAACGAATAAATCAACAAAAAAATTCTCCTGAAGACCTGATCAATATTTGCGCATAATATTTGCTCTGGAACAGAGACTGTCTAACAGCGATACTTACAGGGGTTGTGAGAATGATGTGGATGTGTTCCAGCTCAAAAAACCCTTCGATTTCTGTGTCACCAGTCAGTTCCATGCACTTCAAGCCAAAGGCACTGAACTTCCTCTTCCAGTCTTCATAACGTTCATTGCATAGTGCTTTCATGGGAGCCACTGTTAGAAGAAAAATTAGCCCAAGGGCTAAGAAAGGTTACCGGACAATACATATTTTAGATATTAGTAGTTTGTCCCGTGACCTTGAAAATAAGGTCATTGGTCAATTCAAGGACACGATAATATTCGGCATATGTCATTTCTAGTATGTCCACAACTGATTCTTAAGCTGTAAAGTCAATAATAAGCGAGATATTAGCCATTATGTCCTGTGACCTTGAAAATGAGCTCAAAGGTCGAATTCAAGGTCATAGCAATACTCAGCTTATATCATTCCCTATACGTTCGTATTTGATTCCTAAGCTCTAAAGTCGATAATAATCGAGCTAATAGCCATTTTGTCATGTGACCTTGAAAATTAAAGGTGAAGTTCAAGGTCATGACAATGTTCAGAATATATCATTTTCTATATGTCCACAATTGATTGCTAAGCTGTAAAGTCAATAAAAAGCGAGATATTAGCCATTTCGTTTTCTGACCTTGAAAATGAGGTCAAAGGTCAAATTCAAGGTCATAGCAATATTCAGCATATATCATTTCCTATATGTTCATAATTGATTCCTAAGCTGTAAAATCGATAATAAGCGAGATATCAGCCATTTTGTCCTGCAACCTTGAAAATGAGGTCAAAGGTCAAGTTCAAGGTCATGACAATGTTCAGAATATATCATTTTTATATGTTCACAATTGATTGCTAAGCGATAAAGTCGATAATAAGCGAGATATTAGCCATTTTGTCCTGTGATCCTGAAAATGAGGTCAGAGGTCAAATTCAAGGTCATGATAATATTCAGCATATATCATTTCCTATATGTCCACAATTGATCCCTTAGCTGTAAAATCGATAATAAGTGAGATATTAGCCATTTTGTTATGTGACCTTGAAAATGAGGTCAAAGGTCAAAATCAACGTCATCAGAATATTTGGCATATATCATTTCCTATATGTCCACAATTGATTCCTAAGCTGTAAAGTCAAAAATAAGCGAGATATTAGCCATTTTGTGCTCTGACCTTGAAACTGAGGTCAGAGGTCAAATTCAAGGTCATGAGAATATTCAGCATATATCATTTCCTATATGTCCACAATTGATCCCTAAGCTGTAAAATCGATAATACCCGTTAAGTGAGATATTACCCATTTTGACCTTGAAACCGAGGTCAGAGGTCAAATTCAAGGTCACAAGAATATTCAGCATATATCATTTCCTTTATGTCCACACTGATCCCTAAGCTGCAAAGTCAATAATAAGCGAGATATTAGCCATTTTGTGCTCTGACCTTGAAACTGAGGTCAGAGGTCAAATTCAAGGTCATGAGAATATTCAGCACATATCATTTCCTATATGTCCACAATTGATCCCGAAGCTGTAAAATCGATAATAAGTGAGATATTAGCAATTTTGTCCTGTGTCCTTGAGAATGAGGTCAAAGGTCAAATTCAAGGTTATCAGAATATTCGGCATATATCATTTCCTATATGTCCACAATTGATTCCTAAGCTGTAAAGTCGATAATAAGCGAGATATTAGCCATTTTGTGCTCTGACCTTGAAACTGAGGTCAGAGGTCAAATTCGAGGTCACGAGAATATTCAGCATATATCATTTCCTATATGTCCACAATTGATCCTTAAGCTGTAAAATCGATAATAAGTGAGATATTAGCCTTTTTGTCCTGTGACCTTGAAAATGAGGTCAAAGGTCAAATTCAAGGTTATCAGAATATTCAGCATATATCATTTCCTATACGTCCACAATTGATTCCTAAGCTGTAAAGTCGATAATGAACGAGATATTAGCCATTTTGTGCTCTGACCTTGAAACCGAGGTCAGAGGTCAACTTCAAGGTCACAAGAATATTCAGCAAATATCATTTCCTATATGTCCACAATTGATTCCTAGTCTCTTATCTCAATATTAAGTGAGATATTAGGCTTAATGTGTCCCATTATAAAGCATAGGAGAATTCAACGTGGGAAAGTCCCATTTAGGCCGTGTTTGGGCCCAAAATGGCCCTTTCCGAGTGATTCAAAAGCAACGAAATTTACACATGTCAGAGGGGTACATATGAGGAATGTTATGCATCAATGAGGAAAAAAAATTACCGAACAGATTTTGAGAAAATGACCGTCAAAGTCCAAAATTGGCCATTTTTTTTTACTAAAATGGCCGCTCTGACCTTGAAACTGAGGCCAGAGGTCAAATTCAAGGTCACGAGAATATTCAGCATATATCATTTCCTATATGTCCACAATTGATTCCTAGTCTCTAATCTCAATATTAAGTGAGATATTAGGCTTAATGTGTCCCATTATAAAGCATAGGAGAATTTAACATGGGAAAGTCCCATTTGGGCCGAGTTTGGGCCAAAGTGGCCAACTTCGAGCGATTCAAGCACAACGAAATTTATACATGTCACAGGGGTACATATGAGGAGTTTTATGCATCAATAAGAAAAAAAGTTACTGAACAGATTTTGAGGAAACGACCATCAAATTCCAAAATTGGCCATTTTTAGACGAAAACGACCGCTCTGACCTTGAAACCGAGGTCAGAGGTCAAATTCAAGGTCACGAGAATATTCAGCATATATCGTTTCCTATATGTCCACAATTGATTCTTAGTCTCTAATTTCAATTTTAAGTGAGATATTAGGCTTAATGTGTCCCATTATAAAGCATAGGAGAATTTAACATGGGAAAGTCCCATTTGGGCCGAGTTCGGGCCCAAAACGGCCCACTTCGAGCGATTCAAGGGCAACGAAACTTATACACATCACAGAGGTACATAGGAGGAGTGTCATGCATCAATAAGAAAAAAAGTTACTGAACAGATTTTGAGAAAACAACCATCAAAGTCCAAAATTGGCCATTTTTCGACGAAAACGGCCGCCATTTTGAAAAAAATACGAAAATCGAAAAACTAAAAAAAACCTTTCCTGGAAATATTTTTAGGTATTTTTGTGCGAAATTTCAGAAAGATTCGACCGTAAACTTTAAAGATAAAAATGTGAACGGACGACGGACGGACGGACGGACGGACGACGGACGCAACGCCACGGCAATAGGTTATCGGACCAAAGGTCCGGTAACCTAAAAACAGCAAATTCCATATATTATCTTGAATGATTTGAAAAACTCATCAGAAAAAGATTCACATATCAAAATAGTGAACTTTCATGGGGTTACGTAAACTTTGTACCTTTTATTTAATTTTGACACACATTGAAAAAATCGCTGCATATTTTCAGAAATAACCTACTTATTAATTTCAAATTATTTCACTTTTTCAGAACTACTAACAGTAGATTGAATAATATCACTGCATACATGTGTAAAAATACATATATTACAGATGTATTAAACTATATCATGATGAAGTAACAAGTTTAACATTGATTGATTTTTCAAAAATCTTCAAATTCATTTCTGAATGCATACTGTAGACTACTTTGGCGGTGTTACTGATGTTGCCGTGTTGACTGAGGAGCAATCGGATTATTGCCAGCTCGAATATCACGGTTTTCCCAGAGCCAGTAGGTGCACACAGGACGACAGGCTTGTCCGTGTAGAACACCTGTCAACACAAATAAAGCAATAAAACTTTTCAAGATTATTAGGCCTGCGGACATTAAATACATGAGAGATTTCTATTGGATATTATCTATCCTTACTTCCAAGTTCCAAGATTTTTATTGCTCAAATGTGTACAGAGGACTCACTTCATCAAACACTTTACTCTGGCCATAGTTGAAGTAAGGGAAGGCGAAGAGATCTCTGTATGGTTCTGGTAAGACGGGTTAAGGAACAAGTACTCAACAAAAATGTCCCGGTATACCATTGATTTATCGAATCAAAAGGTGCGCTTTTCTAAAGCATAATATACTTTATTACTCTTTCTTGGGAAATTTGAGTTGAAGTTAGCTTTGCTACAATAACTGCCAGGCAGTTAAATGCCATTCATGCTGATGCATAATAGTACATATGTGTGTAATTTATTCCTACTACCCTACATGGAAGTTTTAGTTACTTATTTCTCAATCCAAGTAAAGGATATGAACTTCCAGTATAGATTTCAGCTTGATAAGACCAGTCTTGCTGCCACCAGGTGTGGCACCTGTAACATAAAGCAAACATATACCTGGTAATAAATTCAATTACGCACAGGATCTAAATCGAAAATGTACATTCACAATACAGTTCAAAGTAGGATTGAGACATGCTGGCCGCTAATTGTACTAAAAGTGCCCTCTATGGTATTATTATTGGTCATAATTTCTGAGCGCCACCTGTATATGTGAGACACTGTGGTGTGAAGTGGAAGGGTTCATCCGTGGGCTGGGTGGCGAAGAGGTCCTCCTGAGATGAACTGGACGCAGTGATGTCATCTACAGCCTCCTCAGGGTCATCGTCATGGAAACCGTGGATTGGCGGGACCACAATCTGCTGCTTCTGAAATTGTATGTCAGACTTGACAAAAAATTTCCCTGCTGAAAACAGTCAATCTTTATTACATCTTATGAGACATTAATCATATCTGCTGCTTTTTTTTAGTCAACAGTGGCATATGTCTGACAATGTCTGACAATATGGTCAGATATTTAAAATTTACTCATAAATGAATTTCATTCACACGGTACAAAATGGAGTAAAATACTTGTTATAGAATGCAAAATTCATAGGCATTTTTTGGTGTCAATGCTACATGTGCCAGTACACGATTGTCGCCATCAAAACCTGACCTGTTTTGTGACATGTTGAGAGCTTGGATGACTTTGAGGGACGGATTGTCTGGCTGACACTGGGGTCTTGAACAGTGGCTTTGTGAGCCTGACAGTGAAATAAAGCATCATTCATCAGGATTTCCATAAATTTGACTAAAAAGAAGAGTCACTTGATACTATGAAGGTACATTTGTCATCTTGTTTGTAAAAAAAAATTATTTATTTTGTAGAAAGTTGCACAGTTACTCTTGTTTAATCTTGTGAATTTGATATCTTAAATGCAAGCTGATGCTCCAGCCTTAGTCATATTTCATTTTCTTCAACTATGTCTAGTCATAAAGAAACAATATGTCAGTAAACATACCAGAAACATACCAATAGCAGAAACATAATTAAAGTTTAGTTATTTTGTTATTTTGGTTTGCGAAGTTTTTCCGATTCGAGTGACTAGATTGCACATGCAATATGACTAGAATTTAGTATCAATGTGAGATTATAAACAACAGTTACTGGGCGATTTAGCAGCCAGTTATTCGAGTTTTCTAAAAAATGCTAGTTGTCTGCGGTTAACCTATCAATCGTACAGTACAAGCCCTAGTTCCAACCACCATGATGAACGGTATCTGTCAACTCGCGTATGATAAATCTGGGTTTGGTTTTTTTCCGTTTTGACGGACGATTTTATCGTGAATCCAATAATTCGAACATTTCAAAATTTAATTATTTTTAGCTGTTCGAACTAATTGAATAAATACGGTACTGTAAATAACGCATTTTTTGCGGTAATGTAATTTTCACCGATTTCGCAGATTGCTGTGCATTACTGTGAAATCATTACTGTGAAAATAAATTACGATATATAGGCTATATACCACCGACACCTGTTGCGATAATGAGTGAATGAGAGAGATTGTATGTCCTCTATGGCGTCATTAACAGCAACACATGTTTCAGCCTGCTGTTCTGTCAAACCGGGCTGGTTCGGACTCGGAAGGCATGCGCCCGCTTTGGGCTCCTTGAATTCCGGGTTTGCAGATTTTAGCCAACGAAACATTGTTAGTGATCAATGACAAACACAAATTATGATCGATGGATTGAAACATGCCTTATTTTAGCAGAAAACATTCTAAACGGGACTAGTTAATTGTCAAGTAATGGAGATAAAAGGAAGTCACATATCGAGTAATCGAGAGAATTGGGCACTCGCGTGAAGCAAGTGACACTGGCGAGTTGAAGATAGCAGATTTTCTGGGGCAAGCGAGCACTGATAATTAATTATTGCTTGATTTCGTTACTATAAAAACTTTCCCACGGTCCAGAAACCGCAAAATTTTCATACCGCGAAGTAGTTTTGATATCGAAACTGCGAAATTTGCATCACGTCAAATATTCATGATTTACAGTGTCATGTTTTGAGCACACTCACCGCTGTGATGTAACAAGTTGTGATGGAGGAACCACTCCAACATTGGCTGCATTGTAGTTTCTTTGAATTTTTTGACTCTGTACCTGGCCTGTAATACACATAAAATATATTCCTGAATACAGAACGATTTGAGAAATCTACTTCTTGGGAATGTATTCGATTAAATGTCAATCAATGGTGGAATTGTGATTTCAACATAATAGCCCATTGGTTTACTCAATTTTTATTTATTTCATTTATTTAAAATGGTCTGTAATGTGTATTGAACTTTCACTACAATTTAAACTTCACAGGTTTTGACTCACTTTGACGCCGTTGACTAATTGGATCTACAGGCTCGGAGGTTGCTGGGAACTGGGAGGACTCGGGGGCTGACCTGTCGAAACTCTGCTGGCTGGCCGTAGCGCTATTACCCCTGTATGGCACTCGGAAAGCTTGCGAGAGAAGCAGGTCCTGACTGGCGGCGGGGGCTGCAGGCAGGGCTGCTGAGGGTCTGGTCCAACCTCTTGGAGCTGGGGCTTGGGCCTGCTCTCTGTGCAGTGAGCATTGGGCATGTTTTGTTTTTTTTATCATGGTCAGATCAAATGAACATGCGAATTTCTGAAATTTGTCAACAACATCTCATGAAAGCATATGCAAGAAAAGATTAGCTTTCAGCCACACATAGTCTTATTTCCCATCTACATTCATTTATACCATAGCCCACAGGTTATATACATTTTGAGGGATAAAATATACAGCCTTGGACCCGTGTCGCGTCTTACCGTCTTTGTTCTAAAACTCACCTTGTTTGTTTTTGGGTTCCTTCCCCAAAAAAGAACAAGTCCAGGTTGTCCACATCAAAGTTCATCTTGTCAAGTACTTTGTGACATCAGGAGAATAGTATCTACTGTAACTGGAGAGCTATTTGAAGGGAAATGAGAGGAGTACTTGTATGAGTAACATTCATGTACAGTTCATGTTCCACATTACTGTAAAACCACAAATTATTCACGACCTTTTATCATGTTCATTTTCGCGCATTTCGCGAATCCAGAAAATCATGAAATTAAATGGACGCGAAACATTTCTGATGACAACCCACATTGTTATGAAGAAATTGTTTAAGATGGCCAAACCGCGAAAATTAAACGGCCACGAATATGACCTGATCGCAAAATCGCGAAAATTTGGGGCAGTGAACTTGAATGGCTTTACAGTATACATGTACATGCAAGTTCAGTTTGGTCATTCAGGGTCCTCTGATATTAAGCATGTTCACGACATAAATAATCAGATAGACACAGACTGGAAATTAGGTTGAGGCATATAGTTTCCAGATTATCAGATGTCAGTCAGGTTTATGCCAAGGTCAATAAAAGTTGTTCCAATGTTGTTATTCACCTTGGGTTTCTGTTGGCTACATCATCAGTATCATCCCACTATATAATATTATATCAGGCTCTCCGCGTCACTCAGGCTGGCCTACTAGTAACCAACCGCGTGAACCGGGATAGGGCAGGCCAGAGCTGTCTAGTAAGAGAGTTGTGACAATGACCGTTCGAGAGTTTAGTGTGATTCACCATTTTTTTGTCCAAAAGAAGCTTTGCATCGGCTGAAACGACCTTTCAGCCCGAGGTATTCATGATATCAATGGAGCTTTGTGTGGGGTATTGTTGTTTTCCGTCAAACGTGATTGGACAAAAAATGGCGCCTATCACGTCATTGTCGTAACTCTTACTAGACAGCTCTGGGGCAGGCTACTGAGAATGCGTGTCATGAGAGATATATTCTACTCCGGGACTAGACCCAGGTGTCCCACTCTCTCGAGCGCCGAAGGACTCGCGCTCGAGAGAGTGGGACACCTGCGTCTAGGCCTAATCCGGGAGGCGGGACTGTCTCAGCCTCAGCGCCCGTAGTGTAAGTTGCAATGACTGATTCAGGCTGCAGACAGCAGTCTGACTCTGAAGCTAGCCGGCGTTGCTCCCTCTTGAACTAGAGACAGGAGGTTGACAGTTCAAGAGAACTGTTATTGTTAACCCCTTGGGCGCGTTTCTTTGTGTCAGGTTTAATGTAAACTTTGTCAACTTTTTAAACCTTGGAATTTCCAAGGTTGAAAAAGTTGACAAAGTTTGTGAACCTTTTCAACCTTTTCTTTAGCTAGAAACTGATAACAGAAAGTGAAACTGCTTGCATATGAAGCCTAGTAACTGTTGTCATCATATAACATAAATTGAGGAGTTTTGCACAGCAACCTTTATGCAGTCAGACTTTCCAACAATGGTACTGTTTGGAAAAACGGTCCTAAAAGATGACATTTTTGATAACATAACCACATTTGATAGAATTAGGTACGAGTCCGTCACATTCTGGTTGTGGCGATGTACTGCCACTGGGATGTTCTACAAGGTGTAGTAACTTTTACAATCCTTTACAATCATTTATAAGAAAATAAATGATGTTATAACTGTCATGTGTCTGTTTCAACCTGTCCAAGATTTCTTTGGATAAACGGTCCGCTTTTTATGATGTAAACTCACCAGGAGGAACAACGTCTTTTCACGTAAAATGCACGGTGTATGTTATAGCATGCCATAGGCCATAGCATTTTGCCATTAGTCATGCCATACATGAATAGTATGATGGGTGTGCATGTTCTTCGAGCAAACATGTGAGAGTGACCTTATATGGGTCGTCAATGTTTCATAATCAATTTGAATGAAATAAAATAAACAGCAAACAAATATATCTTCTGGCATCACAAGCCGGTAGTCAGTGCAGAATATGTATGTACTCGGAAATAAAGTATTATGTGCATGCGCTATAACGTCATTGATTAGTTAACCAATCACAAAAGAATATAACATCATGGTATAGGGAAACTCCCAAATAAATATCCTTATATGACAATGCACGAGGCACTATGTCATCAACTGACCTAGCAAAAAAAATATTCGATTTGTTGACTTGGTTACCAGTAAATCTCTGTGTACATGTACTAGTTAGTATTTGAAAAAAAGAAATGCTGCGCATGAAAATTAAAATTTTGGAGGGGCGATCAAAGGATATCATGGATACAAGGTGAAACCCGATTGGTATGTGTACATCATCACCTTACAATTCTCCTGAATCACCAATAAATATATTTTTTGCCTTGCCATTTTAATGCCACATCCATCACTTTCCACGATAAAATGTCCTCAGGAATCAATGTAAACAAACCCAATTATCGTTTACGTCATAATGTGAATGCTCGTGACAAAACGTAATTTTTAATACTTTAGGACCAGTTATCCAGTTGGGACCGCTGAAATGTAGATGAGTGTAATAAATTGCAAACCACGTGATGGTATATGCCTACCAGACTCCATGCCCTAACTATCCATTTAAAAACGTTATTTACGTACCCTGTCACGTAAATTGAAAAGCGGACCGTTTATCGAGAGAAATCCACATCAAATAAAACACGATACACTTCTAGATGAAATGTCTGTTGTTTCGTTATCCTCTATGCAATACGGATTTTTCTTTTCCCATATTTGAGGTAACGCTACTGTCAGTACATAGACACAATGCAATTCACAATATCGCCTTATAATTTATTTTACACAGAGCTTTTCTCTGGAAATCGCCATTTTTCGGACCGTTTATCGAGAGAAGAGTGTAACTTCTGGTTTAAAAAGTTCACATTAAACTTTTACATGAAACGCGCACGAATTGTAAACATGGAATTCCCCTTAATGTAGGCCTAGTCCGCTACAAACAGGGAGGTAATAAAAAGTCAAAATTTAAAAGTTATATCTTGAATATTATCTCTTCAAAATCACATATTTTATAGAGTAACTGATCAGCATTCTAATACTGAAAAGAAAATAGGGGGTCACCGTGGTGGTTTCTTCGACATATTCGATCAAAAATCACAAACATTTACTAAAATGACTCAATTTATGGTATTTTTACACATTTTTTTGCCCATATTCACATCTTGCATCTTGTTTTCCAAGAGAACGGATACGGTGACCCCCTCTTTTCTTTTCAGTTTTAGGATGCTGATCAGTTACTTAAGTATGTCATTTTGAAGCTCTAGATTTTGTTAATACAGTCATTTATTTTGAAAAACTCCTTGACCCTCTCCCCTCACTGTTTGGAGCGGACTACCTTAAAAGGTTTAAAAAAAAGTTCACATTAAACTTTTACATGTAACGCGCACGAATTGTAAACATGGAATTCCCCTTAAAAGGTTTAAAAATTAGCCCAAGGGCTAAGATAGGTTACCGGACAATTTTGGCTTTAAGCATTGCAAGTGACATATGACTGAGATTTAACAATCAAGGTCATCTTTGTGAACTGCAATATCACCATAAGGTATGCTGCATATGACTTCATATATATTCATAATACAAACATATAAGCTCTATCAACAAGTATATTGTCTGTAGAGGCCAATTTACACATGTCAGGTTAGGCTAGGTTGTGAGATTTGGATTTCAAGGTCATACATAAGGTCAAATTCAAGGTCTCCAGGAGATGTGCTATAAATACATGACTTCTTGTAAGCTTATACACAATTCTAACCTGTATGTGCAAGTCTTTAAACCTCGGTGGCTAATTTACACATTTCACATCAGACATTTAGCACTCAAGGTCATCTGAGGTCAAGGTCAAGGTCATCATCAGTTGTTCCATATATGACTTCTCAATGCTTATTATGCAAACTTAAGCTCTATCTACAAGCATTTAATCTGTAGAGGCAAATCTGGGCATTTTTTTACCCAAAAATGGCTGTTTTGACCTTTCAAGGTCATCAAAGGTCAATTTCAAGGTCACCACACAAATCGCCATATATGACTTCCCATTTGAAAGTGCCAATTTCTAAGCTCTATCTTCAAGCGTTCTATGAGCACAGTCCTGGCAGCTCCCATTATGAAGGAAAAAAGTGCTGAAAGTCCAAAAATTTTTCCAAAAGGTGAAAATCTTTTTTTGCCTAGAATTGGCCTAAAATTGATAGTAATGTGATTTGAGGCCAAAAATTTTTTTTTACACCAACCCGTCAAAAATTCAAAATGGCTGTCACACGGAGACTGGCGATTCAAGGGCAACAAAACTTATACACATCATAAAGGTACATAAGGGGAATGTTTTGAAACCAAAATCTCAAAACTGATCAGACAGTTTTCGAGAAAAGACAGACAAGGTGCAAATTTGGGCATTTTTCGACCAAAAAATGGCTGTTTTGACCTTTCAAGGTCATCCAAGGTCAAATTCAAGGTCACCACACAAGTCGCCATATATGACTTCCCATTTGAAAGTGCCAATTTCTAAGCTCTATCTTCAAGCGTTCTATGAGTACAGTCCAGTGTGATTTTTTTTTTTTGTCTAGAAATGGCCCAAAATGGATAGTAATGTGATTTGGGGCAAAAAAAATTTTTTTCGTCAACCCGTCGAAAATTCAAAATGGCCGCCATACGGCGGAATCTTTTGAAACAAAAATCTCAAATCTGATCAGACAGTTTTTGAGAAAATGGCCGCCAAAGATCAAAATTGACCGTTTTTCGACGGAAACGGCCGCCATTTTGAAAAAAATTAAAAAATAAAAAAACTAAAAAATACCTCCTTCTCAAATTCTAGACTATCTTTTCCCAAATTTTCAGAAAAATTGGACCGTAAACTTTAAAGATAAAAATGTGGACGGACGACGACGACGGACAAGTTGAATGTCGGACAACGGACGCAACGCCACGGCAATAGGTTATCGGACCATACTATAGGTCCGGTAACCTAAAAAGTTGAGAAAGTTTACATTCAACCTGCCACAAAGAAACGCGCCCTTATCTCTGTATTTCAAGAGGGACTCAGGAAGCAACGACCAACGTCGGCTATCTGAAGCTTGTTTGCATTGAGCTGTTGAGCGTCCCTATACTGATAGTCGGCGTCATTGGTCTGTGAGCGGCAGTTTTTTCGCGATTATTCCGTCAATAATTAATATATTTCAATGAAATTTTGGCAGAAGTGTTATTGTATGTTCGCCTAACAGGGTAGATCTATAAATTTTCGGGAAGATTGGTGTGTAAAAAAAAAAGACTTTAAAAGTTAGCTTATTTGGAAAACGTCAAAACGTTCACACTCGATCTAGATCTAGGCCTACAGTCTGTATAACTGACAAACTTAACAAACAACATCGCAATATGCTCATAGAATCTAGATCTTTAATCAGCTACCGTAGAGTTCCCGTCAGCCACTCGACACACACATGCAGCAAGCAGATCCACAGCAGACGACGGCGTTTATATCTGATTATGGATAGCCTAAAGTTCTCAGACAGTAAGCACTTACGACATTCAACTGTTTGTCTTTTGTTGTCGTTTTGTGCTAAACTCGTTCACACCGTTTTTCAGCAATGTGTTCGTCACGGGGCAGATATAGGAATCACCGAACGAGGGGCGTGAAATGAAACGGTCCGGGGGTCTCGGGGGGCGCCGTAAGCCCTCGAAAATATTCTGTGATTTCTAGGGGCCGGTCATTATCTACTGGGTGGGGGGGGGGGGGGTGCAGGGGGTTGGATGTTTTTTCCGAAAATGAGTTTTCAAAGTTTGACCCCCCACCGATATCAAAAACCAATCTATGACCCCCCCAACAAGATCAAAAATAAAAGTATGACCCGGATTTTAGATTTTCACTGGACACCATAGAGAACTCGCAAAAATAGGGCTCTTCCACATATCATTGATGAGCAGGGAAGAATTGGTGAATCAGGCCAGGGCCAGATTAACGTAGGGGCTATTGGGGCTGCAGCCCCAGGCCCACAGGCCCAGCGAGAAAAAAATTGGCCCCCAATTCTCACAATAACGATGCACAGTTTTATTTCAACTAGAGGGGCTATTTTCAACTGCACAGTTTTTTTAAAAACATGGATTTTATTTTTGCGAGTGCCTATTCGTCTCTTTTTCTCACTCATAGGCCTATTGTAGGCCGCAGATTGAAACCGTGGGTTTTTTTTTGGAGAAATTGGGGACCTATATTCTGCTGCGAATGCTATTGTGTCTCCTTTCCACACACTGTCAGGTGGGCTTAGGCCTACAGAAGGTCTTCATGATAGGCCTCCATGATAGGCATACTCCTGCCATCAACAGATTTGCACACAAAAAGGCCGAAAAGTATGTATGTATGATCATAAAATAAAAATTGATTACATCAAAAATTTGTGTTTCACTGTTTATAATAAACAACTGCATATACCACAATATGTTTCATATTCTGATAAAAAAAACACTGATTTTTTTTTTTTTGGGGGGGGGGGGGGGGTCAAATTCAATAATTATATGAAATCCTCGATAAATTTACAAAATTTGAAATCTACCGGATTTACAATAATAGATCTAGACCAAATTGCTTTTTCAGTCCTTTCACTCTTTAGTGGAAAAAAGTTCAAAATTCTAATCCGATTTGAATGTCCAAATATCGCATAATTTCTTCCTCAGATATACGCCAAACTGCTCAACTCACAAAACAAACAAGCCATTTTTTCTTGGGGGGCTTACGGCGCCCCCCGAACCCCAGACCGGATAGCTTTAGGCCCATTTATATTTTCCAGCCCCATGTCCCTCTGTCGTTTACTCCCCCCCTGAATCAGGCCATTCAGACTGGGGGGGGGGGGGGGTTCTAGTCTTGAATCAGGTCTGTGTTGGCTCTGTGATGGGCTCATAATGTTCTGCCACCATCCAAATCATGTGAGTCAGATTCACTACCCAGGTCATCCGGGGCGATCCAGGACTATTTTACATGGTGGTTCGTGATAGTCCTGAGGTCTTTGGGGGGATATCTTCAGGGGGGGTCATGTGTTGACAAAATTTCGAGTGGAAAACCGGTCTGTGGTTCTGACATACTAGTTCGGGTCCATCGGAAGGGATGATAGGCTATGTTGCTCAGGGTGGTATGGACTGGTTGATTGGTGGTTTGTTTGTTACAGGACCCTGCTGATCTGGGTTCGTCTTTGCTGGCACCGTGTTCAGCTGTAGTGCTGCTCCGTTAGGTCCAAAGTTGATTCTTGGTGACACTGTTTCAATCTGAGTGATGAGCGTTGATCAATGCACATCAGGGCTCAGAATTGCCACTTGTGGGTAGCCATAGGCTCATAACATTTCAGATTTGCTCCAAGGCAATAGAGCTCACGAGCCAATTGGCTGATTGCGGCATCTCTTGATGTTAGTGTTCATGGATGGCCCTCTGCAGGATCCGGTTTCAGGGAGATTATGGTTTTGACTGAAAATGTTATGAAATTCCATCGCGTAGTCCAATGAGTCCATGTACTGATATTGAGTGGATTGTTTCCACCTAATTATTTAACTATTTTACCATTCAGATTTTCCCCCAAAAACTCAGTTTCAAACTCCGCCCCCTCCCGCCTCCAGTCTCATCGCCATCGAAAATAAAAGTATACCCCCCCCCCCCCTCCCAATAATGTTGAAAATGAAAAGGTGACCCCCCCCCCCCCCCCCACCACCGGATAAATAATGACCGACCATTTCCAAGTTATAGTAAATTGTTCCACTGGTATAGACCTGGTCAATCTCAACACGAAACCTCTAATGGTTTTCGGCCATATCTTTGTTTAGGATCTTCGGATCAATTTGAAAATGTAACACGCAAATGTTTCGGTTTTCAAGATAAAAGTCTGAAATTGATAAAAAAAAAAATGGTTTTATGCCAATTGGAAACAAATAATTTTTCAATTTGATCCGACTATCCTGAACGAAGTTATGAACAAGAATCATTCGAGTTTTCGTGCTGAACTTTAATATATATTCAAAAACATTGATCTGAACACGGCATTTTGACGTCCAGATGCGTGAACGGCGGATGGTTTGTAAGATTGTATAACGAACTCACATAACCACCCTCCTCCTCCGCAAAACCACGCGCGGAGGAGTGATCACGTTCTTGCGGAGGATCGAACACGTTCTTGCGGAGGATCGGCCAGGTGCTTGCGGAAGACCAGGCATGCACATGAGTAGAACAGCTTCCGGTGGAGAGCCCAATAAAAGGAGGCAGCCACAGCTCTCTGAGAGTCAGTTGGGGCAAGGTACCAGAGGAGACACATCACCCTGAGACGGTTCTGTCCTCCTTGGACAGGCGAGGGAGAGGAGTTAGAGTTTTCCGTACCTCCGCACATCTTGACCTCCGCAGTGCGGAGCCCCAGACTCCATGTATGGGAAATGTAACAGGGAAGGGTGTGGGTCCCAGATGATGACAATCGCATGAATCCGGTCCAACGGCCCTTCAATATATGAACTCCGGCCCTCTTGACTTACAGCTGATGGCAAGGCGGCGATCTCTTCTTGAACAAGCGGTGCAAGCGCGAGGGAAATCTCTGGTGAACCTCCGCAACCCGCGGACCTATGAGGGACGTCCCCTGATGTGCGGAGACACTCCGTCTCCGC
Source organism: Terebella lapidaria (assembly GCA_949152475.1). Lineage (NCBI taxonomy): Eukaryota > Metazoa > Annelida > Polychaeta > Terebellida > Terebellidae > Terebella > Terebella lapidaria. Next base: position 54,019,356 of record OX424556.1, read on the forward strand.
AATAGACGTACCTCCGCAACCGCGGACTTGTGAAGGAAGTCTCTGACGATACTCCGCACCCGCGGAGGTGGCGAGGGAAGTTTCCTGACAAGCGGAGACACCCAGTCTCCACAGGCGACGACCCTTCCGCACCCGCGGAAGAGGAAGGTGAAGCAGACGTGCGGAGGACCCTCCGCAAGAACGAGGGAACTCTGCGGAGCCACGGAACCTCCGCAGCGCGGAAGACCTTCGCAGAGAGGACCTCCGCAGTGCGGAAGACATCCGCAGAGACAGAGGACCTCCGCAGAAGTGAGGACCTCTGCACCGGCGACACCTCCGCGGAAGACGGCGAGACAGACTCCGCAAGTACCTACCTCCGGAGACGGAAGAATTGCGGAGCCAGGGAACATTCACCTCCGCATGGACTTCGCGTAGGAAGAGACTGACGCTAGTTCGGATGCCTAACGTTAGAGCTGGGGCTTAGTCTAAACCTGGACCCGGTGTAACCTTTCAGTATTTCTAAAGCCCGGTGACTTAGTCTAAACCTGGTCACTGTGTTATTTGGGAAACATTTCATATATTTTGTGAGTGAGTAACTCGTCGTATTTGGTAATAAAACCCGTGTCTTTGAATTATTATGTCTTCAGCACTCTTCTCTAACCAGAGAAATACTATGGAATTGCGGACGTCTCGCCAATAATAGCGTTCGGACAGAGAGAGGAGAGGTACTACAGAAAGACTATACGAAAAATAAACACAACAAGAGATAAACAACAAAACAATGTGGCGATTTTGCTCATAGATGGCGGCAGGTGTCTTTGCAAAACACTAACCAGTTTTACGGCCTATTTTTGGACGCTTCAGCTCGAAGCACGCGTTGCCCCGGCACTGCTCTCTAATCCTCTCTCGCCCAGTAAACTATAACAATGGTTTGACCTAGATCTCCTTGGTGTCTCGTGTGCTGGGATATTGTAACGGTTTTGGGGTTTTCCCAAAAGGTCCCCAAGGTAATTCGTGTATATTTTGTGATATTACGGTTGAATAACGGTTTATTAAAGTGTATATGTGTTTAAAGGTTCATTCGGTTATATATTGATGATTTTAGAAAGGTGTTCCGCCTTGAACAATAATTCAATGTTGGTAAAGCCGGAAACGGAACCGGAGCCGGAGACGGAACCGGAGACGGAGCCGGAGACGGAGTCGGAACAATGGAGTACAAAAACGTAATGACGTTATTTCCGGAAGGTCATGTGATCAGCCTCGTTTTCGGTTTAAAAGGTGACGTGTCAGCCACTGATTGGTTCTAGCATGTTTTTAGAAAATCCGGAAAAATCAGTGTTTTGGCGGACTATGACGTCACAATAGGTTGGTCACGTGATGTGGGTCTCAGGTCTATAAAAGCCCCCGCTTCGTCGGGAACGGCGGAGTTGGTGTCCTGACGTCGACCTGTGCAGACCCTTCTCCCTTAGCAGAGTACTCCCTTGCTCCGGCTTGAGTCATGCAGATGATTACAGTTTATGTCTTCCGACTGTACACTTAGAGAAATAAATCTGAAAACTTATTCCGGGTTGTTTTTCCGTGTTCGTTAGGGAACTTGGAAATTATAATAAAGTTAAAAGTAAACGGAAAAAGAAAGTAATACGGAGAAGAAGGGAGACAAGTTAACGGTCAGTTAATACAAAGTTTGTGACGACGTCTGAGGGTGATCCAGAACCCAGATCACCGGAGAAGAAGACGGAGACGGACGGAGGTGGAAGCAGCGGACCCACTGCGGAGGCGGTACCTGACGGAGCAGTTGCAGAGACAGGAGCAGTTGCAGTATCAGAGGCGGAGACGCTTCTAGAATCTCCATTTCAGGTGCAGTTGCGGTTGCAGTGGAGACAAAAGCAGCGGAGCGGATGCAGAGGCAGTACCTGACGGAAAAGTTGCAGTCGGAGTCGCAACTTCTAGATTCCTCATTTCAGGTGCAGCCGCAGTTGCAGAGAGACGGGAAACAACGGAGCAGTTGCGGAAACGGTGACCCGACAGAGCAGTTGCAGTATCCAGAAGCGGAAATGCCACCGGATTCTTACTTTCAGGTGCAGTTGCAGATTGCAGTCGGAGGAAGAGAACGGTTGGAGGTCCATTCCAGACCACGCTACCAACCCTTAGAGACTTCTAGTCGTGATTATGCCGTACAAGCAGCAGTTTTCCGGAATTTTCCGTTCCAGCTCCGGTTAACTAAAACAGACTTAACCACCTTCCAAGAAAACCATGTTATCCGGACGTCACAGAGGGGGCAACCCCGTTACAAACTTTTTGGTGGCAGCGGTGGGATCATCTGCAGTATGACTACTAGACGGGGCAAATTGGCGGAACAGCAGCTGAAGGCAGCCGTGTCGGACACGGAGCAGCCAGTAGGAGCAGTAGGAGCTGAGCCGTTGCAGTTGCCGGTTGCAGATAGAGGAGCAGTTCGACCTGCAGTGCAGAAGCCGATGCAGCCGGAGGAGCTACCCGGAAGACAGAAAGCAGTTGTAGAGGAGCCTCCACGAGTCCTCCGAGCGATGCAGCCTGCGGAGCAGTTTGTGGAAGCAGAAAGTAATTTTCCGGATCAGGCTGGTGACAGGGAGCAGGATGCAGAACCGGAGGGCGGTGAAAATCTGGTAGATAACCTGACCAGACTCTTGGCTACACAAATGGAGTTGTTCCAGCAGCATTTGGCGGTGACAGAGAAACAGAATCAGGCGGTGACAGGGCAGAGATCAGCGCTGAAAGCAGGAGTAGCTAGGCTGATGACCTATGACGGGTCCGACCCATGGCCAGAGTATGAGGCGCATCTTTTAGAGTATGCCCGGTTCTACCGATGGACGGAAGAGGAGAAGGCGCTGAACCTGTGTGTTAGCCTGAGGGGTAACGCACGTAGCATCCTACTGGACTTGTTCGCAGAGCAGCGACGGAGTTTTGATACGGTCGTGGCAGCACTGAAACAGCAGTTTTGTCTGGGGGAAAAGACCTTTGTATTCCAGGCAGAGTTGCAGACCCGGAAATTGCTGCCGGAGGAGGAGCTGTCTGAGCTGGCCAGGGATATCCGCAGCAAGACCCGTTTTGCATACCCTAAGGCAGATCCGGTGACGATGGAAGTGCTCATGAAGATGCACTTCTGCAACAGTCTTACCAACGGGGATATGCGGTTGTCGGTGCTGAAAAGTCACCCGGAGACGCTGTCGCAGGCTTTAGCTTTCGCCACGGAGTACGAAAGCATAATGAAGACGGACAGTAGCAGAACATCAGAGCGGCACCGGACAAGGCAGTTGAATGGGGAACCGAAGTGGAGCCAGCAGATGGGAGAGCTGAAAAAGCAGGCGGATCAAACGCAGCAGCAGTTGGCGGACCTGATGATCCAGGTTAAAGACGCAGTTAGTAAGCAGCAACAGCAGCGCGGTTCCAGAGCAGATTTAGAGTGCTTTAACTGCGGCCGGAAGGGGCATTTCGCCCGAGATTGCAGACTCCCGAGACAGCAGCAGCAACAGCGGCAACCACAGCAGCAGTGGCAACCACAGCAGCAGCAGCAGCCACAGCAGCAGCAACAACAGCAAGTGCAGCAGCAGCAGGAAAACCAGAGCGGGTCTCGGAGAAGGGGAATACCGAGACCCGGAAAAGAGGACACCCCCATAACCGGCAGGTGGTTCACGGACCCGGTCCTAGGGGAGAGGTTGGCATGTGTGTGACATGCAGAACTTGCGGAGAACCGGTAACGCTGATAATCGACACCGGCAGCACAGTCACCATGCTGAACCATCAAACCTGGGAACGGATCCGGAAACCAGGAATGAAGCTGAAGCGATCTCCGATTCGTCTCTCCATGGTGGACGGAAGCAGCATCTGGACGTACGGCCGGAAAGAGCTCCCTCTCAACATCGCTGGGGTAGCGGAAAACGTGTCGTTCGAGATAGCGGACTGTGAAGATGAGGGGATATTGGGAATGGATTTTATACGTTCCCGGATCTCCGGAATCAACTTTGACCGGATGACCATGCAGATGGGCAGCCAGGAGGTGTTCCTCACCATGTTCGAGCAGGCAAGAGAGCCGTTTCCGATCAACGCTGTAGCAGACTACCAAATTCCACCGGAAACGGAACAGCTGATAATAGGACAGGCAGACAGTGTCCGAGATGCTGAAGGAGTTATAGAAATGACCCCAGAACCATCAAAGAAAAGACCATGGCTGATCGGGAGAACCCTGTCCCGGATAAAACAGGGCACCGTTCCTGTCCGAGTTATCAACATGTTAGCGGAGCCGGTAATCATCAAGAAGGGAGCGCAGTTGGCGACAATGACCACCCTAGCAGCCGGTTGCAGTATAGTTCCAATGGCAGAGCGGAGCAGAAAGGTGCAGATCTCTCCGGAAACGGATGCCGGGCAGAATTGGAGCGGTTACGAGAAGCTGAGGCAGTTAGCTGAGCAGACCCAAGATGCAGTACCGAGACACTACCGAGAGAAAATAACCGATCTCCTGTTCCGGAATAAGCAGACCTTCAGCGGTGACGCCGGAGAGCTGGGGCAGACTAACGTGGTACAGCATAGCATCAACACGGTAATCACCGGCCGATTAAGCAACCAACCAGACGGATTCCGCCAGACAAAAGGGAGCTGGTGAGCAGTCTGATTCAGGAGATGAAAGATACATACGTCATTGAGGATAGCAGAATTCCGTGGGCTTCTCCGATTGTTCTGGTTAAGAAAAAGGACGGAGCTACCCGGTTCTGTGTTGACTACCGGCGGTTGAATGCGGTCACGGAAAAAGATGCCTATCCATTGCCGAGAATTGACGACACCATAGCAGCCTGTGCAGACGCCAAGTGGTTCTCCACTCTTGACCTGACCAGTGGATACTGGCAGGTCGGGATGGACGAAGACGCGCGGAAAAAGTCGGCATTTTGTGTGCCAGGAGGCCTGTACCAGTTCAAAGTCATGAGCTTCGGTTTGTGCAATGCTCCGGGTACATTTGAGCGGTTGATGGAGAAGGTGTTGGGCGGACTTTCCTGGAAGACCTGTCTCATTTATTTGGACGGCATCATCGTCTACAGCAAAACCCTGGATGATCACATCCGTGATCTGCAGGAGGTTTTCGACAAGCTGAGGGAGGCAGACCTGAAAGTAAAACCGTCTAAATGCAGATTCTTCCAGCCGGAGGTATCATTCCTCAGACACATAGTCGGAAGAGATGGGACCCGAACCGACCCAGCGAAGACAGGCAGTGCGGAAGTGACGGACACCCACCAACCTGACGGAGCTGCGCAGTTTTCTGGGACTATGTTCCTACTACCGGAAATTTGTGCCGAAATTCTCCGAGATAGCAGCCCCGCTGAACCAGTTAACAGAAAAGGGAGTACCGTTCCGGTGGCAGACAGAACAAGAGCAGGCGTTTGCAGAGCTGAGGAACCGCCTAGTGACGGCACCAATTCTCGGTTATCCGAGGGAGCAGGGCAGATACATCCTAGACACGGACGCCACTGATACCGGACTGGGGGCAGTGCTGTCACAGAAGCAGGGTAACCAGGAAAGGGTAATAACTTACCTGAGCCGCAGCCTAGCCAAAGAAGAACGCCGGTACTGCGTAACCCGGAAGGAGCTCCTGGCGGTTGTATATGCAGTACAGAAGAATAAACAGTACTTGCTGGGACGACATTTCCTACTTCGCACGGATCACGGCCGTCTTACCTGGCTGATGAATTTTAAGGAGCCACAGGGCTAAGTTGCGCGGTGGATCGAGCTCCTGAGCGAGTTTCACTTCGACATAGAACACCGCCCTGGCCGTATTCACAATAACGCGGATGCCCTGTCAAGAACTCCGTGCAGCCAATGCGGAAAAATCGACTGGAAACAAGCCAAGATTGACGCCTGGAACCACGGAGAAAGAATACGGCAGACCTGGAGCGAGGAAACTCCACAACCCAAGCCAAGGAAGGGAGGACGCCGGAGGCGGTCGTGGAGGTCATCTAGGAAAGCGGACTTGGCCGAGACAACAGAGGCGGCAGACGCCGATGGAGAGAAAGCTGTTCCAGGTGGTGGCGGAAGACCTTGCTGAAAGTCGACGGAGTCGTCTACCGGAAGTGGAAAACAGCAGAAGGAATTAGCCGAATGCAGTTGATAAAACCGAAGGAGCTGAGACAGGAGATTTTCCGTCTGGCCCATCAGAGCCGGACGGGAGGACACCTCGGAAGCAGAAGGATGGCAGCTAGCATTCGACGGAGATATTTCTGGCTGGCCATGATGCGGGACATAAAGCAGTGGGTGCTGAGCTGCGACGAATGTGTGTCAAGAAGTATGCAGAACCTAAGGAGGTCTCCTATGCAGAAGTACCGGGTAGGAGCACCAATGGAGCGGGTGGCAATGGACGTGATGGGTCCGTTACCTAAATCCACCAGAGGGATCCGGTACATCCTGGTAATCGGTGATTACTTTACGAAGTGGGTAGAGGCGTACCCCATGCCGAATCAGGAAGCGGTTACGGTTGCAGACATTTTCGTCAACCAGTTTGCAGCGCGGTACGGCATCCCGATGGAGATCCACACCGACCAAGGCAGAAATTTCGAGTCCGACTTGCTGAATCCTGGGGATTCACAAGACATGGACAACAGCCTTCCGACCTCAGTCGGAAGATTCAACCGGACGCTGCAGCAGATCCTGAGCCTGTACGTGAGCGAGCGGCAGACCAATTGGGATCAGCTAGTTCCGTTGGCGATGGCAGCTTACCAGAGTACCTCGCAGGAAACAACCGGGCAGAGTCCCAAATTGCTGATGCTGGGCAGAGAAGTCTACACTCCGGTAGAATTGCTGATTGGCAGACCGCCGGGCGAATCCACAGTAGAAGTAACAGAGTATGGCAGTCAGCTCCGGGAGCGACTGTTTACAAGGCGGTTCGGGAGAAATCTGGCAGAGAAATGGAACGGCAAAAGAAGCTGTATGACCGCCGGAAGGTCGACAGTCAGTTCCAGCCAGGAGATCGAGTGTGGATGGCGGTTAAAACACGGAAAAAGGGGAAGGCACCCAAGTTGCAGAAGAAGTGGAGCGGACCGAAGCTGGTGCTGAGCAGATTCACTGACGTGACCTACGAGATTGCAGAGAGTGAAAATCGGCAGAAGGTGGTTCATTTCGATTTGCTGAAACCCTATCTCGGAGTCAAACATCCAAGATGGATGAAGCGGAGAATGGCGGATTCCTGGAAGCAGACGGAACCGTCAAAGGAGGAAAACGTTCCGGAGGCGGAACAGTTGGTCTCTGAGTCAGACACGGACTCAGAGTAAAGCCACAGAGGACGAAGAAATGTAGGAAGACGGTGTGAGCTGTAGAGCAGAGAGCGGAGATAGCTGAGACCCTGGTAAAACGTTGAGTTCCGGCAGAATGCGACCGCAAGAGGATGGAACAGTATGCAGTGCTGATTCCGGAAAAAGGGCGGAAAAATATGCAGAAGCGGAATGCGGTGCAGAGACCGGATAGAAGACATCCTGGAGGTTCTGACTGGGTTGAGCTCGTTGTCAACCAGTCAAGGGTAGCGGCCAGGAGTCCAAAAGAACCTGGGTTAGCGGTCTAGTATCTCCAGAGAAGCAGTTACACATCTTCCGTATCAGGAGAATTAACACGGAAAAGTTTTCTGGCTGAAGACATTTATCAGGAGTTTCCACTTAGCAGAGACAGCAAACCGACTGCAGATCGACAGAAGCGGTGAAACATCACTCCAGATAGCAAGGGCCCTCCTTCTGGACAAGAATGTATGCAGTTTCCAGTGTCGACAAGCAGTTATACCGGAGAGCAGATATGTAGTTGGCGGAGCAGTGCAGATGGCGGAAACGCCCAACTAGCAGTCGAGATGTTCGTCTGGCAGGCAGATTCTACTAGCTGAGACTCTATTCAACCCCCCTGAAGGCAGAGAGACTTCAAAACTGCAGAAACTTCGTCAGGAGAGACGGTTGAATCGAGCCGGAAAAATCCGGAATTGGCGGTTGAGCCGGAGACGGACACCTCCCGGTTAATGGTTGAGTTTTTGACTACTTGTGACGTCACTCTTGAGGCAGCCAATCAGCGTGGAGCTTTTCCAGTCACGTGAGCAGAAAGGGTATAAAAAGGCCTTGAAATCGGGCCCAGGCAGCAGTTGGAGAGCAGACCTCGAGCTGTGCACATCGCAGATTTTGCAGTGAAAGCGACTAAGTGTTTCCCAGAAGACCACCAGTCCAGAGAAGCGGTGCAGGAAAAGCAGTGCAGTATTAGACTTTAAGTACATAGAACTCTCCGGATGGCGGTACCTGACCGGGAAGCAGAGGCGGAAGACTGGGAGGTCCACAGGCGGAGGCAGAAGACTCAGAGTCGGAAGCATCTGACTACGCTACGGCAGATGAAGGTGAACCATGAGGCAGACGACGGAGGCGGATGTAGACAGTAGCGGTTGGCTGATGCAGAATCAAGACGGTGGCAGTTAGCAGTAGCAGATATGGTGGAATTGCAGGGCAGAGACCGAGAGGGCAGCTTTCGGACACCGGTTCCAAAAACAACTGGGAGTGGCAGAGCTGTGAGGAGTGTTATCGTCCGGCCCGAAGGCGGAGCGGAAGGCAGATCCAGCGGCAGAGCAGATAACAGGGCGGATAGCAGAGCGGATGGCAGAGCGGACGGCAGGGCGGATAGCAGAGCGGATGGCAGAGCGGATAGCAGAGTGGATAGCAGATTGGATAGCAGACAGGAGGCAGAGCGGATACCAGAGCGGATAGCGGATCCAGAAGCAGAGCTGACAGCGAGGCGGAGACCCTTGGATCTACGGAGAGAACGTTACCGGTGACCATCCAAGCGGTGCGCGTAAGCAGAGCCAGTTCCGCAGCCTGTGATGATGGTGTGGAGTCTTCCGCTTCCGACCGAAGCCATGCGGACGTGCAGAGAGCCCGGAGGAGCATCCTGATGGATCAAGCTAGAGCTACTCCCGGAATTCTCTCCCCGGTAGAGACCAGACCACAACAATCCTCTAGTGAGCAGTCCGGAAGAAGCCAGACAAGAGCACCGACACAGAGTCCACCCTACACCTTCTACCCGTTTGGCGGTCCTTCAACTCAACCGTGTCCGTCACACTGTTTCCCGGTGAACATAGGAGGAAGAAGTGCATCTGTCTTTGCACCTGCAGTCCCCGAGCACGCCAGATACTACGCTGTACGATGGGGCCCAGAACAGTGGGGGCCCGCGGAAATGAGAGATTCTGGTGTCTACGTGGAGATCACGGAGCAGAGGGAGACACCGTTTGGACTCGTCCCGACACGTCAAATTGTCCGGATCCATGATTGGTCTGTCCAGGATGAGCGTCTCCGTAATGGGTTCTACGTGCCACCCCAGTGGAGTCTTCATGATCCCGATCTTCTCCCGGTTGATGGCCGTGGGACAAGCTTCAGACGACGGTTGGTTCCGCAGACGATCCCGCCTCGACCGTCGTCAGGGAGCAGTTCGCGCAGCGATACTGGTGGACAGTAACCGTCGCAAGTCGTCACAAGTCGTCGCAAGAAGAAGAAAGAAGAGCCGTTTCCCAGATCCTAGTATAGATAAGAGTTAAAAAGTGGGAAACGGAGCAAGCAAGATATCCGGGTACGGTTACCTTAAAACTAGTTAAGAGATACCAGTACCCGGATCACGGAAACAAGCTGTGTTTGTGTTACGGACAATTTATCGGTTAATGATTTGTGTATATGAATCTGTTCGGGACGAACAGGGTTTAAGGAAGGGGGAGTGTAACGGTTTTGGGGTGTTCCCAAAAGCTCCCCAAGGTAATTCGTGTATATTTTGTGATATTACGGTTGAATAACGGTTTATTAAAGTGTATATGTGTTTAAAGGTTCATACGGTTATATATTGATGGTTTTAGAAAGGTGTTCCGCCTTGGAACTTAGAATAATTCAATGTTGGTAAAGCCAGAAACGGAACCGGAGACGGAGTCGGAACAATGAAGTACAAAAACGTAATGACGTTATTTCCGGAAGGTCATGTGATCAGCCTCGTTTTCGGTTTAAAAGGTGACGTGTCAGCCACTGATTGGTTCTAGCATGTTTTTAGAAAATCCGGAAAAATCAGTGTTTTGGCGGACTATGACGTCACAATAGGTTGGTCACGTGATGTGGGTCTCAGGTCTATAAAAGCCCCCGCTTCGGCGGGAACGGCGGAGTTGGTGTCCTGACGTCGACCTGTGCAGACCCTTCTCCCTTAGCAGAGTACTCCCTTGCTCTGGCTTGAGTCATGCAGATGATTACAGTTTATGTCTTCCGACTGTACACTTAGAGAAATAAATCTGAAAACTTCCGGGTTGTTTTTCCGTGTTCGTTAGGGAACTTGGAAATTATGATAAAGTTAAAAGTAAACGAAAAAAGAAAGTAATACGGAGAAGAAGGGAGACAAGTTAACGGTCGGTTAAGACAAAGTTTGTGACGACGTCTGAGGGTGATCCAGAACCCAGATCACCGGAGAAGAAGACGGAGACGGACGGAGGTGGAAGCAGCGGACCCACTGCGGAGGCGGTACCTGACGGAGCAGTTGCGGAGACAGGAGCAGTTGCAGTATCAGAGGCGGAGACGCTTCTAGAATCTCCATTTCAGGTACAGTTGCGGTTGCAGTGGAGACAAAAGCAGCGGAGCGGATGCAGAGGCAGTACCTGACGGAAAAGTTGCAGTCGGAGTCGCAACTTCTAGATTCCTCATTTCAGGTGCAGCCGCAGTTGCAGAGAGACGGGAAACAACGGAGCAGTTGCGGAAACGGTGACCCGACAGAGCAGTTGCAGTATCCAGAGGCGGAAACGCCACCGGATTCTTACTTTCAGGTGCAGTTGCAGATTGCAGTCGGGGGAAGAGAACGGTTGGAGGTCCATTCCAAACCACGCTACCAACCCTTAGAGACTTCTAGCCGTGATTACGCCGTACAAGCAGCAGTTTTCCGGAATTTTCCGTTCCAGCTCCGGTTAACTAAAACAGACTCAACCACCTTCCAAGAAACCGTGTTATCCGGACGTCACAGAGGGGGAAACCCTGTTACAATATATATACTCTGGCACCGTTTTGATCTGGGAAGTTGTCTCAGAGCAAGGCGAGAGAGACGACGGGGAGCTCAGCCATGAGCTCTACGTACGTCCTCAATCCGTGGCTAACGCCCTCGCGGGCCCTGGGGACGACTTCAATAGGGGGCCCGGGCTGGGGTAGACCTTGATGACTCGGGGGCGCACGCCCTTTGGATCACCGGTCTTCTCCACTCGGGATGGTGCGACACAGGCTCTGGCAGACTGTCGGGCTGTCTGGGGTTCCATCCCCGAGGCGGACCGCGGCGAGCCAAGCCTCACAAGTTAACACAACGGTGATGATCCTGTATCTGAGTGGTGTCCGCATGTTTGGGCTCGTTGGGCCGGCTGCTACCTGGTTAATGTTCTGATGATAGAGTAATCAGTCATCATTAGTTGTTCCATATATGACTTCCTATATGTTCATAATGCAAACTGAAGCTCTATCTACATGCATTTCATCTGTAGATGCAAATTCGGGCATTTTTTTTTACCCAAAAATGGCTATTTTGACTTTTCAAGGTCAAATTCAAGGTCACCACACAAGTCGTCATATATGACTTCCCATTTGAAAGTGCCAATATCTAAGCTCTATCTTCAAGAGTTCTATGAGTACAGTCCCGGCAGCTCCTATTATGAAGAAAAAAAGTGCCGAAAATTTTGTTCAAAGGGTGAAAAATATTTTTTAGTCTAGAAATGACCCAAAATGGATAGTAACGTGATTTTGGGCAAAAAATTTTTTTAGCCGACCCGTCAAAAATTCAAAATGGCCGCCACACGGAGACCGTTGATTCAAGGACAACAAAACTTATAAACTTCATAAAGGTAGATAAGGGGAATCTTTTGAAACAATAATCTCAAAACTGATCAGACAGTTTTCGAGAAAAGACAGACCACACTGTGGCTAGGCGTTACGCGTTATTCAGGGAGTGCCGCGTAAAATCGTGAGTTTTACGCGTTATTCGTGAGGAAATGGCAGCCTCTGGTTGACCCCTAGCATGAAATACATACAGTTTCGCTGATTTTACCGTTTTGAAATGTCGGATTTGGGTTTGCACGGAACATTACACATATTCATGGTTGTTGTTGAGAGTTTAAATTAAATAAATAAGCCATTGTAGCGATACCTTCGGCTGCACATTATCTGTCAATTTTGCTTCGACAGCCGCTCTCCTCGGTTTTGTGATTGAAAAATGTTATATATCGGCATTATTGTAAATAGATTGAGAGGTCTATGATATTGATAGTATGGGCTTCACATGTGCCTGTCTTCAAAATGTTTCACAATGGTCGCAAGCGCCACGAATCTAGGTTGAATGTGTCATTTGTTTATTTGCTGTACTTTACGCAATTTGCGTGAGGGCATTACGCGTATGTGCATGAGTAAATATTTTGTTGAGGTTGGGATATTTCTCTTTTAATACGAATTTTACTCCAGTTTTTACTGCTCAATTGATGGGATAAATTTAAGTTCAAGGGATAATGTTGTCACTTGGTGAGCTTTTGTGTAAAAGACACGAAAAGCTCTTAGTATTGTCAATTTCAGATTTATGAAGATTGGGAGGAACATATGGAGGATAATGATAAATGAGAAGTATCGTCAGTACTTGGAACATGTGCAGCCTCAAATCATACTTAAAAATATCGATGTATGCATTGCCACCTCTACCATCCCCGACAACGTTCACATAACTGTTTCCTCATGCTGTAACGCGTGTGTAGATTTTCTCCCTCTGGTTGATACGCGTAAACCATAAAAAGCTTCTCATTCCATAAAATACTCGATTAAAACAACTGATTGCATGGTGTAACAATAAAGAAAGACTTCTGCGAGCATTCCATGATTTACCAACATCATGCATGCACTTTGTTGGTTTCAATTGATAGTCGATGATATTTCACAAACGAGTCGCGAACGTGCGGGTGTTGTCACGAAATGTGTGTCCATTTTCGTAAATATAACGATGTATGCAAGTAATTCATAGTATCATACGTGATGTTTGCTTATTGGGATGTTCCGTGGAAACAAAATTTTAGGAAGAAAATGGTGGGGACCTATGTCGTTTCCTCACGAATAACGCGTAATACTCACGATTTTACGCGGCACTCCCTGAATAAAGCGTAACGCCTAGCCACCTTGGACCAAGCGCAAATTTTCGACCCTAAAATTCAAGGTCATCCAAGGTCAAATTCAAGGTCACCACACAAGTCGCCATATGACATATAAAGTAAGTAATTAAGTAAGTAATTTATTTCCAAATTGCACACAAGATGAACATATTCAATAGATGATATAAGAAATGCACAATTTGTGGACTCCACCAGAGGCCGATGCCTGTAACTTGATTGCTCAAGCGGTGAAGCCCATTACATTGAAATAATAGTAACACAAAATATGGAACGGATAGGAACAAAATATTTACAAGTTGGACTCACGTATGAGTTGCATACTACATATAACAACATCACAAACAAGTAGATATATATATACATTAATTTCACGTAGAAATACATACTATTCACATTATTCACATACACCCATATACACAGGAGATGATGATACAGTTGCCGAACCTGTGCCAGAATTAACAGATTGAACCTAAAATTTACACATTTACTACTGTGAAATGCCAAACTTGTGGTATTACATAGAGTGAGAAATGAATGAAAAAAGTCCCTTTTCATACCCCCCCCCCCCATGACACACACACCCACACCCACACACATCCTTACACTATTGGCAAACGATACAGGATTGGTAGAGCAAAAAAAAAAAAAAAAAATGACACAAGACACAAAAAAGACAAACTAATAAAGCGACCGTAGTAACGTGAACTTATGAAATACAATGCAGCCATGAAATTTTACAGTATCAAGGGAGTATTACTAGATTAGATAGTTAGTTATTCATCAAATATTTCGAAATGAAGTGTTGTTTTATCTTAGATTTGTAGGCACTGACTGAAATGCTGTTTTTTATATGGGTTGGTGTATTTAGCCATAATTCCGGACCTTTACGAATGAAGCTGTTTCCAAAAATTTGGACATTCCACCTAGTTATATGGGGGTCTTTACGATGTCTAGTGTTGAAGGAGTGGATAGAATTGTTTGCCACAAAAAGATTGTTCAGCGAACTTGGTAGTTCATTGCGGGAATGAAGATACATAAATTTACTAAGTTCAATATTGAACAAATCATGTAGTTTAGCTATGCCTGTTTTATGATAGAGTGGCGTAGAGCTGGCATTGAAACGTGATCCAGTGACGCATCGGATTGCTTTATTTTGCTTGATTTCAAGCGGGCGCAGTATCGTTTTTTGTGCAGAACCCCATAACAATACACCATAGTTTAGGTAGGAATGAAACAGACTAAAATATAACGATTTGAGGTGGGCTTTACTTAACATGTTTTTGACAGTGTTTAACATATATAGGGCGCTGGACAATTTTTTCAAGACGTGTTCAATGTGGACATTCCAACTCAGCTTACTGTCTATATGGATACCAAGAAATTTAACAGAAAGTGATGGTGTAATGTATTCTGTATCGACTTTTAGCGAATGGGTGTTGTAGTTGTGTACCAGCTTCTTGGAGAATAAGATTATATTAGTTTTGCTAACATTCAGTGATAATTTGTTGCTCCGGAACCAATTAACCATGAGGAGGATATCTGATTCAACAATGTGATATAGGTGTTGGAGGTTATTGTGAGTATAATACAACGTTGTATCGTCTGCGAATAAAATACATTTTGATTTTGTTATTGAGTTGGGAATATCGTTTGAATATATGATAAAAAGTAACGGACCCAATACTGAACCCTGTGGTACACCGTATTTTATAGGATAGAGGTTCGAACATGAGTTTTTGAACTTGACATACTGCTCACGGTTATTTAGGTAGCTCCTGAACCACTCCAAGGCAATCCCTCGAATACCATAATATTCTAATTTGGACAACAGAATAGAATGGTCAATAGTATCGAAAGCCTTGGAGAGGTCCAGGAAAACTCCAAGTGTGTACATGTTATTGTTAAAGCCAGTCAGGGTATCGAATACAAATTCTGTAACTGCATAAGCCTTTTCGAGCTTCGAAGTGCGCATGCGCGTGATAGACAGGAAATGTACACACGGGAGCAAAACAAACGCACATGTTATTTTGACAGTCACTTGACATTCGCTGTTTACAGTTGATAGGTGTGATTATTTATCCGTATTGTGGCATCAGAAGTTCTATTGACATGAGAAATTGTGCTGTTGCTGGCTGTTCTACAAGTTCGTACACCATAGCGAGATGGCAACAACGAAAATGCAGAATTCATGGCTGCAATTTTGGTTCAGGGGCGTGTACATGCCGACCACCAGTGAGATTGTTCCCTTTCCCCACTGAGAAGTCTGACCCCGAAGGCCGTAAGAAGTGGATAAAGTTGGTGAATCGTAAGGTTGAGGGCAAGGGTGCTTCTCGTGTTCAAAATTGGATACCACCAAGCCATGCAAGGGTCTGTAGTCTGCACTTTGAAGATGGACAGCCTTCTCCAGAGCACCCTTATCCAAACCTCAACATGGGCTACACCCTTGCTTGGTGCCCGCCTACAGCTTGGTACTAGTCCATGCAGAAAAACGGTCATCGAACGGTCTGAAAACCCGGGATTTTCGTGTTGGGCCAATATCTCATGAAAATCAGTGTGTATGTGCAAATAAATGTGTCAAAGCCATGGGGGACCCTCAGAGCCATTCTGTGGAAACATTTTGAGTAGTTTAAGTTGGATACAGTTGATATATTTTCCAGTTTAATATCGAAATGTGAGAATTTCTGGCAACCTTTACCTGGGTCCGCAAACTGCTCTCAAGCATGATTTTCTTAGAGTTCTTTTTTTTTTCTGGAAAATTGTATCCTTGATGGTAAATATGCCTCTGACAGTTGATTTGGTCAGCTATCTCATGTGAATAATATTACCTGCAACAATTTATATCAATTTACTGAAGATGGTTATATCACCGATTTATGAAGTTGCCAGATATCTCCCAGGTTTGACTATGTATAAACTCAAAATATATCAAATATAGTTTAATATATACACATGTAGACCATCCAAATGATTCCATTGAATGGGCATGGAGTTATTCCATGGCTCTGACACATCTGTAGCCACACACACACCGTATAAAGTGTATTTCATGAGATATTGATCCAACACGAAAATCCCGGGTTTTCAGACCCTTCGGTAACCGTTTTTTTGCATGGACCAGTACCAAGCTGTAAGCGGGAATCGAGCAAGCTACACCCTGGAGAACTGTACCTCGAGAAAACCGCCGAAACCAAGAACTCTGCCTGAAAAGATGGAAGTGGATGTTGCATCACCAGACACCGAGGAACTAACACCACCCTGCCCTGGAGATCATGATGGATACAGTGTTTCTTGCAAGTGTACGGAAGGCTGCACCTGCCCAGGATGTACAGAACAACTCAAGGAAGTGTTGAAACTGACACATGAGAATCAACTACTAACAGAACAGCTAGAAGAAGCACTATCACAGATGAAAATTCAAAGCCAGGACAGGGCCGGGAAGTGTGAAACCAGAGTATCACGATTCATTAGGAATGACCGATCCACTCGTATCCACACCGGGCTTCCGTTGAAACAGGCATTCTGCGATCTGCTGTCCTATGCTCATCCTTATGTCCAGGGCATGCGATATTGGAAAGGTGTCAAAACTGCCAGCAAAACATCAACAAAAGTTCCAAGACATTTTCGTAAAACACCAAGAAAGTTTGGACCGCAACGAAAACTGTCTGAGAAGAATGAGCTTCTGTTGACCCTGATGAAGCTGCGACAGGGACTGAGCTTTCAGGTGTTGGCAGACATTTTCGCCGTATCTGTCAGTACATGTAGCACAGTGTTCAACACATGGATCAAGGTGCTGGCGATGTTGCTGAGACCTCTCATCTTCTGGCCTGAGAAGGATATCAATCAGGAGATGATACCAGAACAACTTCGGGCACAATTTCCTAGACTGCGATGCACAATCGACTGCACGGAGGTGTACATCGGCAGACCACGTCATCTGGAGCTGCAAGCGCAAACCTGGAGTGATTACAAACACCATAACACTATCAAGTTTCTGGTCGGGATTGCGCCCAATGGCCATATCAGCTTCGTGTCTCGTGCTTACGGAGGGCGAGCGTCTGACAGGCAGATAACCAGGGAGTCTGGATTTTTGGATCTAGTGGAGCCGTACGACATGATTATGGCTGATCGCGGCTTCCCAATCCAGGAGGATCTCCTCTTACGGCGTGCCTCCTTGTACATCCCCCCTCCCAGCTCCGGACTGGAACAGCAAGGACGAGCAGATGTCCAGAAGACGAAGCTCATTGCCAATGGCCGTATACACGTCGAGCGTGCCATTGGACGGGTCAAGTGGTTCAACATCCTGAGCTCCACCTTGCCTATCAACATGGTGCCTCTAGTGGATGACATCATCACTGTGTGTGCTGGACTGTGCAACCTTCTGCCCCCATTAGTTGTCTAAATGGGATCACTGATCCATCAAGAATGACATTTCATGATAAATTTGTCTATGGTTTCATGCAAATTAGCACGTGACGCATTGTATCTCGGTTTTGGTTTGGCAGTATGTAAAAAAAATCGTGAAATTTATCAGACAAAATTGCCATTAATGTATCATTCAGATGAAAATTATGTACACATATTTCATTAACCCATTGAAATGAATACATTTGTGTGGTTTGGTTTTTCTATTCTCGAGTCTGGATCAGGCACACTTCATTCATGAGGATTCTCAAACTGCACCTTTGATTGTACATGTAGCTTTGAAACCAGTGCATTTTAGATTCGCATTTTACAGGCAGTGTATGTACATAAAAATGTAGCTTCTCCAACTATCATTGGACGCTGATTCAACAATTCACAAATTTGCAATGATAAATGTTGGTACAGGTTTTGTGTGACTGATTCACAAATTTGTGATGATAAATGTTTGTACAGTTTTTGTGTGTGAGTGGAATATATAAAATCATGCTGATATTCATGGTATTCCAATTTATTGAACATCATTGATCAGCTGTTCGATCAGACATACACATTACACTAACTTTTCACTCAATCATTGACTGTAATTGATGAC
The DNA here is from genome assembly GCA_949152475.1 of Terebella lapidaria. Taxonomy (NCBI): domain Eukaryota; kingdom Metazoa; phylum Annelida; class Polychaeta; order Terebellida; family Terebellidae; genus Terebella; species Terebella lapidaria. The sequence goes on from OX424556.1 coordinate 54,037,529, forward strand.
TGGAACAACACTATGAGATTTAGCCCAAGCAATGTATGTCTAATCTACATCAGTGGTGAGCAGTAGCTGGTGGCCATCACTAGTACCTAGGTTGGAGAGCCACTGCTGGGCTCTACGAGAATAACGAGGTCATTGAATATTCTACCAGTAGTCAAGATGGGGAATCTTTACACAAGTTCAAAGCATGAAAAATACACAGTGCAAACAATTAAAAGTACCCACAATATTTGACTATACTAGTATTTCGCTTGTAATATTCTGAATACTCTGTGCCGAGTATTTACAATACAATTTAGTTCTTGCAATTACAACAAAACCATTCATCGGCAGTGTCAATAAAACCAACGCATTTCCAATGGAACCACAACAAACATCTTTCACACTGAACACTGTTATCAGATTGGTCACTGATGTTGTCCTCACATGGCAGATTACAATGTCCACAAGAATACAATGGCATCAGTAGTTTATGGTACTTTCTCTTTCTCTGACGGCGCTTAGACGTGGACTGTAACGTGATGTGCAGGTCCTCAAGACGGGGAAGAGAAGCTGACAGATTGTTTGAGGTTTCAGAAAGTAGTGACGAACCAGCAGGCAGCAGTGGCATGGACGGACTGGCGAGTGGTGGCACAGACGGACTGGTGAGTGGTGGCACAGACGGACTGGTGAGTGGTGGCACAGACGGACTGGTGAGTGGTGGCACAGACGGACTGGTGAGTGGTGGCACAGATGAACCGGGCAGCTGATTTTCCTTTCCACTGTTCTGGCACAGTTCAGGAACAATATGCTGCTCAAAGAAGTACTTTGCAGCTGCCAGCTCTTCGTCGTAACGGTCCTGGTCGAATGGGACTCTGACTTGTCGTTGTCCGTGTTTGGTGAATGTGAACATATCACACCACCTGCGACCTGTGATACCCATTTGGAACTGAACCTGACTGTAATAGCGATGACTTTTTTTCAGCGAGTCACCACAAGTTTCGTTGTTTGTTAAGCATGTAAGGTAGTCAAGTTCAACAGTTTTGGGGTCTTTGTGTGCGATGCTCAGGGGACACTTGATTTCCAGCAGTCCATCTTGACAACAGCCACAGCTCACAAGGCCATCTGGACTGGCTCCAACATATGGATGGAGTTTGTGAACAAAAAGCCCACACTGTGTCACTGACAAAGCACTGTGTTTTTTTCGCATCTCCATCACATAGCTTTTCCTCGCCTCAGGTTCCATCTCACGTCCATACTTCAGAGCTGGGATGTCTTCAGCCGGTACCTTGTAGCCCAACACACGCTGAACAAGTGCGGAGGTATCTCGACTCCTGGCACTGTTTCCCTGCAGTGTCCTGACCTTTGTCATCACATCATGGACCAGAGAAGCAGTGATACGCCCTCTCCTTTGATCAAACCAGCTCGAGTTGTCACTTTGGGTTCTGGTCGCTTGTTCGATCACTTGCGCTTCCGCGTCAGACAGAAGTGGTAGCTGACGAAGAAAGACATCTGGATCTGAGACATTCAGGGCCATCGACACAAGACTGGGGGGGAGTGATGGTGATGTTGTCACAACTTCCTCTCCGGTGACGTTGATGTCGTCGTCTGGTGAGAAGTTCACTGACCCACTCAGCGATGTGTACTGAAAACAGCTGGCGTCCTTACAGCTCGCATACATGGCATTTGTTGCATCCTGAAGAGTTGGGGCACGCAGTGCCCTATGCCGTCTGGTTGGGATGAACAGCTGTCTTGCCAGGGGATTGATGGTCTTCTTGTCTGTGAAAACAACAGAGGACCATATTACAATACAGACAATACTAGCAGAAAATCTGTGACCACATCCACATTAAACACATGTTTGATACTATTAAAGCTATTTACTTTCAGTAGGTCAAGGGTAAGGTGGCTTAACAGAAATTGTTCATATCAAGGTTTAGACATGTCAATATGAGGTTATAGTTATATACACCATATATATTTGTCACGAATATTTGTCTTCGAAAAAATCAACGTCTTGGTAGACTGGTAGTAAATTTTACCAAAGCAATCAGAACAAATATCAATGAGATATGTACATGACATAGGTTAAGGCAGCACAAAAGACCAAGACTACAGAAGACAATACTATTGTTTTATTTGGCAGCCATAGTGGGTCATAATGGGCATGCGAAAGCTACAAGAAAGTAGAAGTAACAAAATACAAATATAGCTGGGTTCAAACCTGATGTCTGTTTGTGAAAAATCATGAAATTCAAGACACATTTTTTATTTTACTACAGGAAAACAACCTTGCTTGCTGAAGTGCGGTTTTCTCCAGTCAAGCTGGTGAAGTGGCTTGATTTCAACGGCCTTCTCTTTTGCTCCATATCGGTTCCATACACATGGGAGTGATGTGCACGCTTGATTGGTCCATCCCATCCTCCAAGCATGGTCGATTTTGAAGAGGACCGCAGCAACATGATTGCATGTTGAGCCCAACCTAGGGAAAACAAATAGAGTGCAACTAACTTGATGAATCTTTCTGCAGACAAAAATATTTCCTGTGGTCAAATGAACTAGTATCACATGCCTATGATTATGATGATACTGTACATGTACGGTATAATTCGTATCACTTCCAAGAAATATATTTACATGTACTCCTGTACATGACTATGTTAGGCAAAGGTATAGATCTTTTACAAAAAACTAGCTATCTAAATACTTCACAACAGGAAACTACATATTTTAATTTTTGCAAGGAATCCGTTCACACGTACCCTGCAAAAATGTGCAATATGCACTTTTCACCGTGCCGGACTTCTTCTCAATGGCAACCCAGATGTTGTGAGGACTGTTGCCAAGACGCTCAGATGGTGTTGATTTGGCCTTGATGAAACAAATAGGTGAACTTGGCTTGATGTCATGGTAGAACAGCTCCTTCAGCCATTTACTATCGAAGTATGAATACGCCTTTCCTTCTTTGTAGTCCTTCAGAAGTCGCTGTGTTAGATCAGCCCCCTGTAGCCAGCATAAAATATGAAATATATAGTACTACATTTCGATAAAGATTGCTTTTAATAAATATGTCTATATTGTATTTGTTATAATACATGTCAGTAGATTATGGTAGAGATAAGCCACTAGAGTCTGAGATGCACCTAAACATACTTGATCCACTGAACAAGTGCATGCACAGTTCATCCAATGAATCAATTAGCTATGTGTTAAGACCTATTACTCACCTGAAAATTGGTCAACAGATACTGGGCGATATCCATGTGCATGGTCGCTGGCCATTTTCGCATCCCATCTTTTTCACCCACCCAGCCTGTTTCCAAAAGGAAAGGATCGGGTAATGTAGTCCCACCGTCATTGCCAAGTACCAACAAACTGGCATACTGTTTTGATTTTTCAAGGTCAATCTCTGATTTAGACTTGACGAGTGGTTTGTTCTCTACTGATGCAGCGAACGCGAGTGCACACAACTCAGCTTTGTTTCCTGAGGTTTTCAAGCCCCTACACCGTAAGTAGTCTCTCAATTGTGGCAATTTCCACCGCTGAAAATCAGCTAAAGCGAGAGCTTTCTCCATGCCTGGAATGTCAACACACTACACGTGCGTTTGTTTTGCTTCCGTCAATCCCACAATTCCAAGCGCGCACGGAACCGCGATAAAGCTTATTAATAGTTGAATGTTTGGGCCTAAATCCGTATTGCTTAGGATAGAGTATATTATGTTGTACGAGAAACGTATACAGTCGTGAGTGGATGATTTTTTCTAAGAGTTTAGAGCAACAGGGTAATAGTGATATTGGCCTATAGTTATTCAGCATTTGCTTGTTTTTATTTTTGTAGATTGGGATTACTTTCGCCGTTTTCATTTGCTGAGGGACAATTCCCGTTGAAATTGATTTGTTTATTAGTAATGATATCGGGGTGCAAACTGCATGTTTTATCTGTTTTATGAAGTGACTACTCAAATTGTCAACTCCTGAACTTTTTTTCCTTTCAATGAGTCTATCATTTTCATGACCTCGTTGGGATCAGTGGGGTTGATGAATATAGAGTTTGGGTTCGGTTGTTCACTTAGATATTCAGTGAAATGTTTAGGGGCTGATGGAATTTGTTCTGCCAGCGAAACGCCTATGTTTGAGAAATATTTGCAGAACCCGTCAGCGATTTTGGTTGGATCAGTCTCAGGTTTATTATTGATAAGAAAGGTGTCGGTGATTGATGATTTGTCATTTGTTCGCCCAATAACATTGTTCAAATTTTTCCACGTTTTTTTCACATCACATCTGTATTTATCAAGAAGAGACCCATAGTATTCGCGTTTGCATTGTCTTTTCAAAGCTCTGAATAGGTTCCTATGCTTAATATATTTTTGGTAAGAACTATCTGTTTTTGATTTACGTAGGCACTTTTTATAAAGTTTGATACATTTGGATGATGACTGTAACAACCCTTGTGTCATCCAGGGTTCTTTTATTACACGTTTTCGTGGGATTGTTTTCTCTATTTCAGGAGCGAATTTGTCCATAGCCTGTTTTACTTTGTTTGTGAAGGATGCGTAAGCGTCATTGATGGGAATTCGGTCGAGGTATGTCCAGTCTGTTGAATTGAGATCATTACATATAGACATCATATTTTCAGAAGTGAGAGGACGACAAGTTATAGTTAGGGACTGTACCTTGCTGGACGGAGTATCCCCCATAACAGCAAACAAGGGCAAATGATCAGATATATCGCTTAGTATTATGCCAGATTTAACATTATTGTAGTTAGAACACTTTACGTATATATTATCGATTAATGTCGCACTATTATGTGTTATTCTGGTTGGTTTATTAACGGTCGGTAGGAAGCCAGATGATATGAAGGTGTTAAGTAATTCATCGGAGTGCTTGTTGGAGTGTATTTTGATATAATCAAAATTTTGATCTGTACCAAGTATAACGTCAGAATTAGTTCCGTTTAACTTTTCAAGTACTGTTTCGTATCTAGATATTGATAGTGTTTCGTTTGTGCCTGGGATTCGGTATATTTCACCCACAATTGTGTTTCGCTGACTATGTTTTACCTCGATGAAAATCGACTCAAATTCGCAATCAACATTTATGGCCAGGTCGTTCCTAATATCGTAATGTAGCGAATCATGTATGTACAGCGCGACACCCCCTCCCCGTGTCCCACCCTGTCTGTTACGGCATTCAAGGTTATATCCAGGTATGCTGCATAAATGCAATGTATTGTCGTTCAGAAAGGTTTCGCATAACAGAATAAAGTGCACAACTATCCCAATGTTTTGTAAGTTCGAAAGCATGATTTTAAGTTCATTTATCTTCTTTGGTAAACTGTGAATATTCAGATGAAGAGTGCAATATTTGGATTTGTTGGGCGAGGTGTGTGAGACTATGTCTTCAACTTCAAAATATTGTGTGTCCAAGTTCAGAAACCTATCATCATTTACTAACATGGGTTGTGGGATGATTGGATCGCTCATGTGGCAATATGATAATCGCAATTGGCGATAGATATTTGGCACGAGAGGGCTTGGCTGGGCTCTGTTAGATGTGTATGTACGGTTAGTGTGTATGGCATTTGTTGTATGTACCTGTAACATATACCACACACCTTATAAGATGAACACTAAATTGGAAGAATGTATGATGTGGATATGGATCTGTATGATTCAAACGCTACCAGGAACCTATAAGGACCACCACTAACCACCTCACACCTCCAGAATATGAAGCTTGCATAAGCAGAAGGTGTACGATAGTGCGTATTATATATGATATATATACGTATATTTATGTGGGTACACGATTAAATATGACTTCCCATTTGAAAGTGCCTATATCTAAGCTTTATCTTCAAGCGTTCTATGAGTCAAAAATTTTTTTCAAACGGTGAAATTCGTTTGTTTGTTTAGAAATGACCCAAAATGCATAGTAACGCGATTTGGGGCAAAAAACATTTTTTTCGCCGACCCGTCAAAAATTAAAATGGCCGCCACACGGAGACCGGCGATTCAAGGGCAACAAAACTTATACACATCATAAAGGTACATAAGGGGAATCTTTTGAAACAAAAATCTCAAAATTGATCAGACGGTTTTTGAGAAAATGGCCGCCAAAGTCCAAAATTGGCCATTTTTCGTCAAAAATGGCCGCCATTTTGAAGAAAATGCGAAAATAAAAAAAATGAAAAAATAACCCCCTCTTGAAATATTTTTAACCAGCTTTGTGCAGAATTTCAGGAAAATCCGCCTGTAAACTTTAAAGATAAAAATGTGGACGGACGACGGACGGACGCAACGCGACGGCAATAGGTTATCGGACCATATGTTCGGTAACCTAAAAATGACCTACTGTCATTGAATATTGTGTATTGTATTTAATATTGTGTACGCATATTTAACATTAAGTATGTGTATTTAATTATTTTCTTTTCTTTAGAATATCCTTCTGGAAAAAAACAAATGAATGAAAGCTGAAAAATAAAACTATGGCAAATATCAGTCACCGTAGTTTCATGCCTCCGATCTAGTCATCTCGAATAGTAGCTAACTTCTGCCGGAACGCACCCCTTTCCTACGTTCTAGTCAGAGTGGTTGCTCTCTTCGTCGTATTGAAGATGTATGATTTTCTGCGACAGTTAACGATACAATGTCGCAAACACACTCCACTTTTAGCGATAATATATCGTTTTAACAACTGAACCGATGAACTATCAATTATTCCGGTAACCTGTTTAGAACATTAGTCTATATTTATGGAACCAAACTATCATTTTATAGAACGAAATATATCTTAGCGATTGGTTAATTGATATCGCAATTATAAGTGCATTTTGCGACTGATCGCAAACACAGACTGGTTTTAAGCAACTGAACTAGCGATCATTATGCCATTGCGATCGAGTTGAGTTTGCGATCAATCGCTAACCACTTTTATGCAACTGGTGCAAAGCGTCTTAAAAACCTATCGCTAGTATGGAAAAAGCCAATCGCAATCGCTATTTTATATGCAACCGACCCCAGATTTTACCGATTGGCCTGTGGTGAAGAAGAGAAAAACTGACCCTGCTTAATAGTCGTGTGTGATTAATAGTCTCGCGTGATTTTTGTGGCTAATTGAATTCAATTTTCCCTATTCAATATAGGTATGTAGCCTACCATAGATCTACGTTCAAAATTTTGATGTAGGCCTACAAGTGCATGCCATAACGTATGACGAAAATTTCCCGGGGAAATTTGCCCCAAATAATAATGATTTTGAAACATGTTAAGCGGAAATAGGCGGAAATGATAGAGATTCATAGATTTGAAAGAAATTGTTAAAAAAATTGTAAAAATTACACAATCAGGAAATTTTGATGGTATAAATACTAGTAATATTGCTACCTTCAGTTTTGAGAATTATCTACATGTAATTTTTGTGAAACTTCCTTTATGAAACCTTGTAAAGTTTCATGTTTTGTTCTTCTATGCACACATTCAACTATTAATATATATATGGTGTGATCACAAACTGTTGCATTACACAACAATGATGTAAAATATTTCTTCAGTTGTGAGTCATTTGTGAACATACGTTGATGAAGAGCCCTTAATAGGACCAAGGTTCCTATTTCTTATCGGCAAGTTCTTGTGATCGATCCGATGAAAGTGGCGGGGAAGATTTATGGGAAATGATTGTGCGTTTGTTGGTAAAAGCATCTAAATTGGCACAAATAGTGTTTGGGACATTTAAATTGATTTCAGATATAAGGTCAAGCTGGAGTTTTCGCTTGTTCCGTAATCATGAACGTCAAACATTCCAAGATTGTTTCCACCACTCGAAATTGAATCAATAAATTGCATTATTATATACCCTACGTGAAATTTCCCTCTATTTTCAATGTAAAGCGATCGTTCCGATAAGTTACCATATCGGATCACCTGTGTGCTGCGCTTATTGTATTGCGTGTTCATAGCAACGGCGGCTCAAAATGATAGTAAAACGAAAACGTTAATGACGTAATTGTGGTCGAGCCGGAGCCCAAATCTTGTTTCCAAACAGGCTTGCTAGCGCTCAAAACGCCCTAAATATCCCCTGAATTCAGACAAATAACCACTATTTTATGAAAATCAACAAGTATTTATGTGGGGGTATATAATAATAAGGTTATTGAGTGATAACGGGTTTGAGGCAATCGTTCTTGTCGCGCAAACCTTATATTATTGTCTATTGGGTTGATCGTTACTCCTTATAAGGTTATTGAAGAGAAGTATGTGGTTCACAACATACTTTTGTGGTGTTGGAGTCAGTTAATTCTGATGATGTCGGTGATAAACCACAACAAACTTCAGCTTGAAATTAACAGATTGAGAACAATGGTAGCGTCTAGCTATCTCCTACGTCGGCTTGTAGTGGACACTTCAGATCGGTGACCAGGAGATGCATGTAGCCTGGACTAGATGTACTTCATTACCGTTGTTACGACGATGGTGCCTGTCTCGATGAAAAGTTACTGAAAATAATTTTCCAGAAATCTTTGCAGTGCAGTGCAGTGCAGTGCAGTGCAGTGCAGTGCAGTGCAGTGCAAGTAAAGTAAAGTAAAGTAAAGTAAAGTAAAGTAAAGTAAAGTAAAGTAAAGTAAAGTAAAGTAAAGTAAAGTAAAGTAAAGTAAAGTAAAGTAAAGTAAAGTAAAGTAAAGTAAAGTAAAGTAAAGTAAAGTAAAGTAAAGTAAAGTAAAGTAAAGTAAAGTAAAGTAAAGTAAAGTAAAGTAAAGTAAAGTAAAGTAAAGTAAAGTAAAGTAAAGTAAAGTAAAGTAAAGTAAAGTAAAGTAAAGTAAAGTAAAGTTAAGTTTAACACCATATCCCTATTCTGGTAAAAAACACGAAATAGTATACTTTATGCCGATTATGCACATTGATTGTTCAGCAATATACCCGGTATTATAAATGTTCAAAATTAATGCATAGATTCAACATATATACATTCCAATATAGGTTCTCACAGTTCGATTCAGACCTATGTTGTCTAGAAATTTTGCCTGTTTATACATGATATTATACACGATGGTATTTTTTTTTACTAAATATAGGATTCATGATGACATATCGTGCCAAAAAGCGTAATATTCATGATTGATATTACACTCTTTGATATCACTTTCGAAGATGCGGTTGTACAATGGAGCTCTGAATCATATCTTAATATTGAATGAATGAATGAATGAATGAATGAATGAATGAATGAATGACTTATGAATGACTTTATTTTCCCAACTTTGACAATAATTTTTTACACAAATAGCATATACATAAGTTGGAGATGACAAACTATTGGGCAGACCAAAAATAGTACAAAATGGTACTGTCTTCCTTCTGGCCTGTAATGTGCACAAGATATATTTAATATAAAACTTAGTAACTGGTATTTCTCAATATTACTCAACCTATATATTCATATATTAATCTATTGATTAAATCCTATAAATAAAATTTACAAATACAACTGAAAAATTATCCATTTTGAACTTCTGAAATACAAGTGATGCATAAGTAACACAGGACGGGAGAGGTGAATTCTGTCGCTCGGGCTAAGATCAGGAGACGGGGGAGGGGCACTATAATCTATTGCTACTACCAGGTTTGGGAACGAAAATGTAATAATATGCCAATATATAGACTCAAAAAGGCATATAAAAAGATATATCTAAATGCCTCCCATTCTGTAAAACATAGGCCCAAGGGACCATGTAGCTTACCGGCTAGCCAATAGGTGATCGGACCAATGGTCAGTTAACTTTAAGGTCACAAGAATATTCAGCATACACCATCTCCCACATGTCCACAATTGATTTCTAAGCTGTTAAGAGCGCCATCCTGAGCTCTGACCATGAAAATGGGGTCAAAGATCACACTCAAGGTCTCGAGAACACTCAGCATATATCATTTCCAACATGCCCACAATCGACTCCCAAACTGTAAGTCGATGACAAACGAGACACCGGCCATTCTGTGCTCTGATCCCGAAAACGAGGCCAAAGGTCATATTCACGAGAAAATTCAGCACAACTCATTTGTCATATGACCACATCAAAACTTATGCATATTGTAATGATACATGAGGGGAACATTTTGAAACTATAATCTCAAAACTGCGATTGATCAGACAGTTTTTGAGAAATTTTTTTTTAAAGTTGAAGAACATGCAAAAACAGCCATTTCGGCATAAAAATGGCCGCCAAAACTGCATAAACATTCAATAAATAAAAAAAATAGTAATAAAAACATCTGGGGGGTATTGACCCAACACATATTCACACAAATTTATGGCCATATTCATCAGCCCGAAAAAAAAAAAAAAAAAAAAAATGTTAACAGAAAATGCGGACGACTACACCGACGATGACACCGACGACGACGGACGAAAAAACCATGACAATAGTGTATTGGTCCTCATGGGTCCGTAATACCATTGCCGCATATATTTTCCCATAATGGACATCGGGACATTGAACACAATACAAACACACAAGTTATCCATTTTAATTTGTGTGATAGAAACAAATTATGATTTACACGATACACAAAGTCAAAAGATGTAGGTTGATTCAAACAAAATTGTCATGGGGTGCATGACAATATTATGCTAATTGCTACCATGACAGGCCTTACAAAATTGATTATCACATGTCACAATACTCGCGTATGATGCCAGGAAATTCCTTTTAATGATTCCTTGAAATGATTTTTTTGTGTATGAGATGGTTTCCAGCCTATTGTTGCCAGGATTCCATGTATTCCAAATAACTGGAAAGTTGTAAAGGGGCAATTTGCCAGCAAAATTAGATTTTATTGGGTGTACATATAAATCATTTGATTGTCTAGTGCATGTACTGCAGTTTGATTTGATATCCTTGTTTAGTTTGAATGTATTTGAAAATGAATCTGGCAATTTACCAGTGAAGAAATCATTGACAAATGACATAACCTCATATATATACTGGTCTGTTAATTTTAGAATACTAGAGCCCTTGAATAGTGGTTCAGTATGGCTGTTAAATTTGGCTTTGTTTATAACCCTGATTGCTCGTTTTTGGGTGGTTATCAAGTTATTTAGGTGGGTTGATGTAGCGTTTCCCCAAGCTAGTATCCCATATATGATATGGGGGTGAATCATGGAGTAATAGAGAGTTTCTAAGCATTTATTTAATAATTTTTTCGCTTGTTTTATCATGAACAGAGCTTTTGAGACTTTGTTTTTTAACATGTAATATATGGTGTTTCCAACTTAAGTTTTCATCCATATTTGCCGATAACGCAATCACCTACTTCTCTGCAACAATGAAGCGGAGATAGCGTTTCTATAAATGGACTGGGGAATACCGGGAGGCCGGTCACATGCAGGCTCATAAAGTTGACAAACAAAAACTTCCTGCGATTTTTTAGTGGATGGTGGAGGGGGTGGAGTGAATACACGAGTTAAGTGTTCACAAACCTGGGGAAGTTTATCGTAGGTTGCGTAGGCGTACGCCCCAAACCCACAGGCGACTTCCTCTATGAAACTAAAGCATGAATCACAGTTTTACATCCATCCATAGCCATCAAGGTCAAATGTTCACGGTGTTATTTTATTGTTTAAAACTAGATATACATAAACTCGTGCGGAAACGTAGATCTTATCTGATGGTACATTCATGTACATGATGCACTAACGTGAAACGTGGAGCAATACATAGGTCTATACATACCGATGTTAAATTGTGAATGTGTAGCCTAGTGATTGAAAAAGCCGGAACCATTTAATCTGAGAAGGCTGTCATATCACACAATATATCACATATCATATGTGGTAACACTACGGACCATGTGATTTTTGACCTTTTAAACTGGAAAGAAACTACTGTGAGCCCTACATGGTGGTAAGAGTCATGTATGTCATATAAGTCATAACTTTCGACCTGACCCCAACTTTTATGGAGAGAGCTTTATCATGAGATTCGTTCTGAATCAGCAACCGGCTCATTATAAAACCCTGCAACATACATAATTTTCTGGAATATTTGACTCTTTAATTCAGATCGTATTTATTGACAATCTACGATGGATCTAGTATTATTACATATCTTCACGAACTAGGCTGTTGAGTTCCACCCGATCTGGGTTTCTTCTCCGTTGTGTCCGCTTGTATCTATGACAGGATAACGATACGGGTACGCAAACCCCTCACCCACCCCCAATTGTCATCGAGAAGCCAACCGATATCGCATCTTTCATCTGCCCCGAAAATCCTGACTGAATGTACCGAATACTCCTGCAATTGTCAACTATGTTTCCTGCAATTATGTATTGCATGAATACAGAATCGTCTGAAGCATGCTCTTTGCAGATACACATTGGATAGGGCAGTTGTCATCGTGACATTTCAAGAAATGTGTCCGGGGTTTAACCAGTCATCCGTTTGAAAATCATACGATCTATGTTAATACATCAGAAAAACACTATTACCTCTTTTAACCCTACATGTACTGGTTGTAGATTGACAAACAATCACTAAGAACCAAAGAGTTAATACATATGTAGCTTTGCATTATGGGCCACATTTCAATGGTTAAATAGTGAACATGAAACAAGAAAGAAAATAAAGTTAAATCTATTGGATATTGATATTGATGTTTCGGAACAAATGGAACATGAAACAGACTTTTTCCGCAGATGATGTGAGGGAGAATTGATTGATTGATTATACTGACGAAGGGGACATACATGACTCTTACCACCATTCGACCAACTGTGATCCGGGATATTTGGTGGCGCGTCGCCGCAGTGCAACGCCTGGCATATTTTTGGTTTCCGTGTATGTGCATGTATACGGGATTTGGGCAAGAAAATGTATGTATATCTAAATGTAGCGAGAGAGCCGCCCAAAAACGCCCCAGAACACGAGCAGAAACTCAGATAGCTCCAAAGAAACTGACGCTTAATTAGAATTAGAAATTGTTTTAAAAATTGACCTTCATTATCTCCAGGGCCAAAAAAAATTGAATTCGAGTTTGATTCCGAGTATTTAGCAATAAACGCTTTTTAATAAATCACATTTGATGTTATTGTTTTTACTTGCAACTATTCCATCTTTTTCATAGGAATATGATACATCTAAGTGTATGCGCCATAACGTCTTTTCAAAACGCTAATTAAGTATTCGCTACGAACTCAATGGTACTATTTTCAAAACGTGGATGAACTCGCTCTTTACTGAGGTCATGAACAGCGTGAGGAACGTCTCTTGTATGATCATACATAATATGCCTCTATATACATTACAAGTATATATATAAATCCCCAGTATCACCAAAAGGGAAAAGCTCATAAATTCACTCTCTCGATGACTTTTTCTTTTGTTTGATTCTCGGGACCAATAGATGATGAGAGTTTCTTCACGGTAGATGTCTCCCCCAACCCATTTGTGGTGTGGTTTTACGCATAGTAACTGTATATAAACCGCTCTGTTCATCATCAAACCTACAGTATGTCTCTCCTATAAATCAAGTAACAATTCACAAGTTTGTGCGACAATCTCATCGAGCAGATTATATGCATTAGCCTACTTGCGTGAAAATCTGCATGTTGCTTATTTTAATAAGCTGGGACCAGGCCTGAGGAGTCATAGTTTTCCATCCCGATACGGATATCATCTCCGAATACCAGAAAGGTGTGATGACTTTTCCATTATTCATTGGTAATTAATGAATCAATTGGTATTTTTTATTTTAATTAAAAATATATATATATTTGTTTATTAGTATGCCCCAGTGTGGTGACCCAGACCATCGGCAACTGGTGGATTTGGCGGCGGACGGGGACCAACACTTTGGAGTGTCGCCGTCACCCGTGATCGTAACTGTCCCGTTTTACGACGATCTCCCCGACGCGTACAACGACGCCGACGGCCACGCGCGAAAGTCGTCTCGCTGTCAGTGTTGCTGTACGACCGACGACAATACGACGTGCAAGCCGACGCTCACGGCGTGGGTGTACGCTTTCGCGGTGTTTCTCGTTCTTTTCGTCGTGGGAATCGGGATCTATCTCGGAGTGCGGCACCGTAGCTGAAAACAATGAGCTGAAAACATTTGCGGATCTATCCAGGATTTTTTTCACAGAACCCCGCCCGCCGCCTCCTCCACGGGATTCACCAGTGCGCCGCCAGACGTTACGGTATATGGAGTTATGCCGACGTGGCTTCAGTAGTACACGTAGAAGTATGGGACATCGAGATGTCCAACACTTGCTTAGGCCTTCGCGTAATGAGCATTCGAATATATGCGATTAAGTGAAACTTTGTGAAAAGATTTCAACCAGTGACAAGAGTTACGTTTGTAAGCCTATGTTTCTGCTACAGTAGGCCTATTTTACCAGATGATAGTCTGTTCAAGCAACAGCCGAGTTATATAACTAGATCATGAATGCAATTATTTACTTGGAGAAGAGCAAAGGAATACGATATACTGAGTGGTATTTCCGGACATCCATCGAACAGCCATATGCAACTGAAGAGCATTGATAAAATATGATATCATATATACACCAGTATGTACGATCAACATAGCCACTCAAATGTGATAAGGAGACAGGTACTTGAGAGTATTCAAGTACACCGGGACCGGGACTTCTTACATTGTAGGTTTGCGCCGAAATTTTTGGTTTTCACCAGCGTTGCCTGGGTTTGCGCCAATTGAGATTTTCCGTTTCTGCCAACATTTAGGTCAGGCGCGTAGCTTGGCATACGCACGTACGCAGTTGCGTACACATTGATTCATGCTGACATAAAAAAAACACCACAAAAATAACGAATCCAATACAATCACGCAACTTGCTATATTATTGTTTATATGTTCCCTGTTCATGTATAAATGACATCGAATGCCAAACCGAATGCTAAGGAATTCAATATTGAATAAGGACCTTGGTGTCAGTGAGAGTGGAGAGTGCAGTGTGATCAAGAAACGGAACAAAATATTTCGGAAATGTTTTCCGAATGGTAATGAATCATCAGTTTTACAAGCGACTCAAATGTTACCTAAAACACAAGTTACACCACTTACTACCTACTATAGCCTCCTCCCCCCGACCCTCCTCGGCAGTGCCGGTCTGACCATGATCGTTTAGTAGGCCTACAGTACTACATACTTTAGAGCTGAGTAACCTACACGCAATATTACTATACTAATTTAACCAGACTAGACATATGCTCAGACTGAGCCCATTGGTGTTTTGTTTTATATATATAAAGTCTCCTATATAGGTACTCTCTAAGGTAAAAACCTAGGCCGCCCCATTTGTCGTCCATACTTGTTTTTAATGGTGTTGAACCAATTGGCCAAACCTGAAAATTCCCTTGACAAAAGCCTTGATTGGTTTCAATATACAGACTCAAACGACCTCTTTCATTTGATAATTTACCAGTAATAAATCCGAAATCGAACTTTGTAAAATTGTAAGAGTACCTTGTGCTGCATACATCCTCTTTATCTACTTGAAGGAAACGAATGCCAGTTTTTAGCACAATATTCCACCAGCATTCATATGACATGATACGTCCAGTTTATGCATTATTGAAAGTGCAGCAAACGAATCTTTCTAACATTTCTAACATTTTAAGTTAAAATATTGAATAAAAATTGTTGAATGTGCTGCCTAATATATCTTCGAATGGCTTCCAGAAAGTGCTAAAAAATTAAATTTAAATTTTGAAATAATTCTCAACAATTGTAGCCAGAATATTGAAAAAAATTGTTAATTGCGGTCCCTAATATAGCCTACAATAGCTTCCAGAAAGTGTTGAAATTAAAAATTTCTTGGGGGCTTGCGGCGCCCCCCAACCCCCCAGACCGTGTTGTTGAAGATTTTGGGTACACTTCAATAATCTTTGGCTACGCCCCTGTAGGTTATTGCCAAGATTTCAGGTTTCCAGCCGATATTCAGTAACAGTTGTGCTTAGCGCGGCGGTAACCCTTCCGGCATGGCAGTAAGCCCTGTGATTCCAATTTGTTGGCCAAGTAAGTATGTATCATGTATCAGATTCAGCTATTATGAACAGCTCAGAATTTCTGGATTGTGATCTATAAATGGACCGTTATTATCTCACTCCGGCTCACGTGACTTTCTGCCTTGCTAGAAAGGTCATCGCCGTGCTGAAAACTACAGAAATTTGAGTGGAAATTTAAAATCTTGGTGAAATCCTAAATCTCGACGGAAACTAAAAATCTGGGGGCAAACTATAATGAACGTTGGGCGGGAAATGAAAACCTAGCGGAAAGTATACATTTGACTTGGCAGATAAAAGCTACCGTACCCTGCGCAACAGCTATCAAGCTTTATGTGCTTTTATTAATGTAGGGCCTATATGTATTGTGTTGTGTATGGTTCATTTGGGAATGTAAGATATTATCGCAATATCAAAATGTTCATTCATATATTCAAATCATATTTAGTTTCGCAGAGAAAATAAATGGTTTAAGGTAAAGAAAAATGTTCTCATCTCTAACCCGCATTTTTGTGGAATTATATTGACATTTTGTGGGTTTCGACTGGGCTTCAAAACTGTAAAATATCTACGTGACAAAATCAACCCCATTCGTGGATATTTCATGAACAGTTGAAATATTTGACCGATATTAAACAAAATGGATACTCTGGTGAATGTATGGAAACAAAGATACCGGTAATTGACTTTACAATGCCAATAGTTCCACATGCGAGAGAAACGTTTTCCTCGCAGGAGAAATGTTTTTCTCGAGGGGAAAATAGTTTTCACCGAGTTTGTTGACCATTCCGCGGAGTTTTTAGCTTTACCTTAAGGTGGATTCACACTATAGCGTTTGGGCCGACGTTTACCGACGTATTGGCAAACGTTGGTAAACGTTGGTAACAGTTGTTGATAGTTGATGAAAGTTGGTGAAAGTCGGTGTACGCTGGTGAACGCTTGGGAAATTAAAGTTCGTCGGAAATTTTGAACATACCGGAAAATTCTCGACGTTTGGAAAAGTACGTTATTGAAAGTTAGGCTGCGTTAGGCAACGCTATGAAACGCTCACGTAAGTTGTGCTGAGTTACACTAAGTTCGCCTAAGTTGGCCCGCGTTGAAGAACGCTGGTGATGAAACTGTCAATGGTGAACGTAGGCCTATGTCTAACGGAGCTTATCGTTCATGAACATGATTGTAACGTAAGGGCTGGCGTAGACAAACTTTTACAGACGTGCCACCAACTTAGCTTGACTTTTGCCAACTTAGTACAATGGAGGCCAACTTTGCACAACGTTATCGAACTTTTATAAACTTTTGCGAACGAAGTGAAAACGTTCTATAACGTTTGCCGACAGTAGCTCCTGCGCGAATCAAAGGTTGGCCTAGCTTTCGTAGTATAAGTTTGTAAATTTGGCCCTCAACCCTCAAGTTGCACTTGGAAAAGCTGCTCGATTGATGGCTATTCGCCCGAAAAGGCTCTCATTTTATATCATCGTTGTATAACGTTGAGCTCCGTTGATATGCGCTCAGCATGTTTTGAGCTAAGTTTTGGGTATTACTGAGTACTGATTCCACTAATATTGATTCCACGTCTATTCTGCTCAGTTGGCCTACGCTGGACAACGCTCCACCAACGCTAGCCTAAGTTAGTAAAAGTTCGCATTCGTTCATGTAAAGTTCATGCTACGTGGCCATACGCTCGCTAACGTTACCAAACGTTCACCAACGCTCGCCAACGCTGTACTCCAAACGCTCACTATGTGAGTCAATTCTTCCTCTGAACGTATTTTCACCAACGTTTGGTCTCATTTTGGTAACTTTCCAAAACGCTGGCAAACTTTGGCCCAAACGCTATAGTGTGAATCCATCTTAACACGACCTTAGCACGACCGTGGCGAGTGCACAGTGAACCCACCGCGACACGACGGAACTGTTTTTCATCATTCGCTATCCTACTGTGACAGTGCAGGCCTATGAACAGTGTGAAGCTTTGGCCGTTAACGTGATGCCCAAGAAAAAAATAGCCCAAAGGCAAAGAAAGGTTACCGGACAATATATGTTTTATATTTTAGATATTAGTCATTTTGTCCCGTGACCTTGAAATCGAGGTCACTGGTCACATTCAAGATCATGAGAATATTCAGCATATTCCTTCATGTCCAAAATTGATTGCTAAGCCCTAAATTCAATAATAAGAAATAATAGCAGTTTTGTCATCAGAATATTTGGCATATATCATTCCCTGTATGTCCGTTATTGATTCTCAAGTTGTAAAGTTAATAATAAACGAGATATTGACATGTTTGTCAGGTACTTTGAAATTGAAGTCAAAGGTCAAATTTAGGGTAATACGAATTTCAGCATATCAGCACATCATTTCCTATATATTCACCATTGATTTCTAAGCTGTAATGTAAATAATAAAGGGATTAACCATTTTGTTTTCTGATCTTGAAAATGAAGTCAAGTTCAAGGTCATGAAACTATCTAACATTCATCATTTCCTATATGTCCGGAATTGATTTTCAAGTTGTAAAATTCTATAATAAACGAGATATTAGCCATTTTTGTCTCGTACCTTGGAAATGAGGTCCAATGTCAAATTCGAGGTCTTGACAATATTCAAGATGTTAGCCATTTTGTGTTCTGACCTTGAAAAACAAGGTCAGAAGTCAAATTCAAGGTCATGAGGATATTCATATATCATTTACTCTGTCTTCACAATTGATTCCTAATCTTTAATTTCAATATCAAGTGAGACATTAGGAAGAGTGTGTCCCCATTAAAATAAAGCATAGGAGAATTTAACGTGGGGAGGCCCTTTTGGGCCAAGTTTGGGGCCAAATTGGCCCACTTTGAGCGATTCAAGTGCAACGAAACTTATACACATCACAGGGGCACATAGGAGGGGTCTTATGCATGAATAAGATCATAGCAAAGACCGTCTTTGATCAAAGTTAATGAACAGTTTTTGAGCAAATAGCCGCCAAAGTCCAAAGTTGGGCCATTTTTCGATGAGATTGATTGCCATTCTGAAAAAAAAATGGCGAGAATAAAAATTTAAAAAAAGGAAAAAATTACCTCCCTCTTGAAATATGTGTGGGTCGTTTTGGACAACATTTCAGAAAGATTTGATTCGTTAAAGATGAAAATGTGGACGACGACGTAGGACGACAGGCGATGGACGCAACGTCATGCCAATAGGTTATCAGACCTTTAGTACGATGACCTAAAAACAGGCACGAGGGGCCGCGGATGGGGTGCAGTAGCCAACACAGCCTCGCATATGGTAGGAACGCCATGGCCGTGATAGGAACCTCGTGGAAACGCCATGGAGCCGTGTTCTCGCCTTGAGGACGTCGTATAGTTGTCGACAAGAACTGGCTCTCCCTCGAGGACGCACTAGACATGGTGTAGTCGTTATAGGAACCCCATAGACGTAGTGAGGTTGCAATAAGGTCGCCGTGGAATCACTGATCCACTTCACGGCATTTCCAAGGCGACTCTACCACGTTTGTACTCTGATCCTCAAGCGTCCTCTGAGTTTCTACTACGTGCTGTACAGAGACTGTGGCGACCCCAGGGCGATTTAACGGCGTTTTTTACAGTGTTGGATGACTTTGTACATATGTAGCTGATATACAGCTGATATAGGGGTGAACTATTTCAGTTTTGATTATGATTTCATGTTCTGTTTGTGATGAAGGCCTAAACGTAGTACGAGTTTCACCATTCGGACCCGAGTACATGTGTTTAGGATTACTTTGAGATACATAAGCATCTTATATCAACACCATGCGCGGAAAATATGTGGAGTTTACCTGCAGAATGTTGAGTTCAACCGCAGGAATTTTGAGTTCAACTGCAAGGCTGAAACGGGTGTCAAAGGGTGACAATGCGTATGTAGAATTTCATAAGAATTGTTACTGTGTATACGCATCGAGAAGCAATGTGGCAAAGTATGTGGCAAAAAAAGGAAAAGAGGAATTCTTACCCCCAGAGATTGAACCACAGACCAGTAGAATGAGAAGATCTCAGCTTCCATCATTCCAATTCAAAACACACTGCATCATTTGTGGCAATGAGTGTTGCAGACATCCCGACAGATGGGACCGTGTAATTCAGTGTGAGACTAGTGACCGTCCTGGTATTCCATCTTTCAAAGATGTACTTCTTGATGTGTGTGGGCAAAGGAATGATGGTTTGGGCAGAAAGGTAGGAATTCGCCTCAAGGGTGCTCCAACAGATTTACCAGCTGCTGATGCACAATATCACAAGCGGTGTTATGATGACTTCATGTATATTCCTAAGTATGCTGACTTATCAAGTGATCAACTTGGTGATGATGCCTTGAAGTTGCTTGTTGATGACATGTATGCTAATCAGCACGACAAGACCTGGACCAGTATTGAATTGCATGAAAAGTATTGTGCATTTGGGGGCTTGCTCTCTCGCCAGCAAATGTTCACGAAGCTCACTACCTATTTGGGAACTGATGTTGTTGTTGTGCGTATGGACGGTTGTGCTTCAATTGTGGGGTTCAGACGTCTTCTAGGGAAGTCCCTGAAGCTCGTGCAGGTGGAGTCCATGGACGAGGAAAGCGTTGATACTGTAGTCCGAAAAGTCAGACAAGAGGCACGAGCTGTTAAATACAACAGTGATACAACAACTATGATTTGAGTGACTTTACCCACAGTAAGGCACTCAAACAAACCAGCCCAACACTGATGAAGCTAATTGCAGAATTGGTGTCTGGTGATGAGCTGACTCAGAAGTCTCTGAGCCTGTCTCAGGCTGTTCAAGCCCATGTTACCAATACAAGAAACCAGACGACGCTAGGTTTGGCCATCAAGCTGCATCACCGACATGGGAGTTCAGATTTGATGAAGCACCACGGTTTCATCACATCTTATGATGAGGTTATCCGATTCCGGAAATCAGCCGCTAAGTTTGTAGCTGAACAAAAGCACAGTGATGCATCAGGCCATGGGCTTGGTGCGTGAGGTAGGACCTATATTCGGTTGGTTTGACAATCTGGACCTTTTGGTGTCAACTCCAAATAGACGTTGATCGACCCATGTCATGGCTCACGAGTTTCAACAGCATCCTGCTGGAGTCATAGAGATGGGGAGTCCTCAACCTGGAGTCATGGACCTTGTCGTCCCACGTCTACCCAAAACAGCTAAGCACTCCATCAGTAAGAAACTCTCTCTTCCACTACAGCACTACACTGGGCCCAAAAAAGTGAACCCTCCTGATGTTCGTATGGCGTCAGGAATCCCATATGTTGATGTATGCGCCAGAGAACAAAGTCTAATTGCTGCCCAAATGAAGGACACACAATGGTTGAACTCCCTTACTTCAGAGCATAACATGGAATTGTGTGGATTTAACAACCAGCTTGCCAGGGAGCAAGTTCCACCTGTTATCAAGCCTACCACTGTATACATGTTTGGTCCTCCAATAGATGCCCCACCATCTCATCCAGATACGGTGCTCACATCTCTCCTGTACATGAAAAAGTCGTTGAATGAACTCGGCATGACTTATGCAAATATGTCCATTGACATGCAGTTGTACATGATAGCCCAACAGATCAAGTGGTGGGAGCCAGACAGGTTTGAGGCAGTGGTACTTCGTCCAGGTACGATGCACATCATAATGTCATTCTTAGGATGCATTGGTTCACTGATGAAGGGGTCAGGTCTAGACGTCCTAGTTGAAGCAGCGTTCGGTGGTATTAAAGGAATCATGAATGGAAAGGCTTGGGTTAGAGCGATGAGGGCATTCCGCATGGTATCAGTTGTCCTACTGCAGGAGTTCCTCAGGGAAGGTGAGAAGACATTCGAGGAAATCTCCTTGTATATTGAGCCAAGGCTGACCTCATCGATGGAGCATATGTTTGTAATCACAAAGAGGGATGCTGGAATGCTGTGTCAGGTGACCAGTTTGGTGAGCAAACTGCCATCAGGACTGGGAAGGGAGGATTGAAGGGCATGACGCTCTCATCTGAGTTGGTTACTGAATGGATTGATTCATTTCCAATCACAGTTTATCTGTCTGATGCCATGGATCACTTGTGCCTCAACACCACTGGTCAAGCACAAAGAAGAAGATCAGAAGCGTCGGAAGCTTGATCTTGATGACAGGAATTTGCTTGCTGCAGAACTGGGGAAGCATTCTCACCCACTTACAGTGCAAAGTGATGTTCTTTACAACATTGTCAATGGCCAAGTTGCCCCAAAAGAAGTCAATGTGGCAGATGCGTTGGTTATTGGAGAGAAAATGGCCACATCATTCCATGAGTCAATGCCATCTGGTTTCCATGCCAAAATTTCCAATCCAGTGAAGACGATGGAGCAGCTGAAACGAGGTATGAAATTAAACAATAAGACGACCTTCGATCTGGAGGCTATCTTCATACGTCTTCTCATGATTGGGCAACAACGACATTTGCAGCTGGCACCTATTTTCCGATATGAGTTGTGCTCAATCCCTCCCTCAATCATTGATGAGTATGGTTGCTTGCGTAAGGGCAACAAATCTGTACTTGCCAATCGCCTTGGTGTGCAGCAGCAAGATGCTCCAGATCCAGATGTTGTGATAGTTGATGCGCAACAACTGTTGTATCACATCGTCTGGCCACATGGGGGTGATGCCTCTATACTGGCTGACAACATGAAACAACGCCTTTCCAGTTATGCCAAAGGAACTGAGAAGATCCTAGTGTTTGACAGGCATGATGATCTTTCAGCCAAAGATCACGAGAGGATGCGACGTGGGGGCGAGGGTTCCACCAAGTATAACTTGACTATCAATCAATATTCAACTGCCCAGTCGGGAAGCCATACTCAAGAACAAGCACAACAAGCGTGAGCTTTCACGTATCATATCATCTTTCAACCTAGGTGAAGACATAGTGATGGATAGTCGAGATGATGGCGGCTTTACACATGCTGAAGCAGATGTCACTATGATTGCATACTTGATCCAATCTGCAGATTCTGGCAAGGTGGTAATCCGTATCCCCAGTGATGACACGGACGTCTTTGTTCTTCTTGTGTACTGGGTCTGGGCAATGCAGTTGCACCTTAGATGTAGTATCCAGATGGAACGTTGGAATGGAGTGGTGATAGACACCAATGCCAGTTGTTTGCTGCTGGGTTCGAAGTGTCTGCAGCTTCCAGGAATGCACGCCCTTAGTGGTTGTGATACAGTTTCGTACTCATTCGGCAGGGGCAAAGTCAGTGCCCTTAATGCTTTAAATGCCTGCCATTACCCAGAGTTGTTCGAGGTGCTTGGCGAGGCAGTCGCAACAGAGCTACTGGAACTACTGGAAACAGGTCAGCGATTCTTTGCGGCCATGTACGGTCAGAAACCAGGAACATCGATGAGTGCAGCACGTTATCAGATTTATTCTAGAAAGAAAGGAAAGCCAGTTCACATCTTGGCTTTACCTCCAACAGAAGTCAACCTGCTTCTGCACGTTCGCAGAGCACACCTCCAGTTACTGTTGTGGAAAGCTGCTGATCAGCAGGGTCCGCCTCATCTGGATATCAGGCAGTTTGGTTGGGATGTCAAAGATGGTATTCCGTCCCCCAGCTATGATACCGGTCCCCCAGCTCCACCAGGGCTCGTTGATGTTATCAGTTGTGGATGAAAGTCTGAGGGCAAGGCATGTAGCACAGATGGATGTAGCTGCCATGGCCATAATATGTCATGCACATCATACTGTGTGTGCACAGCTGGTGATGGATGTCGAAACCCATTCACGCTGAGGAATGAGGTGGAACACAGTGACAATGAGGATGATGAGGGAGATGATGATAGGGGGGGGGGGGGGGGTGATGATTTGACCGTGATGAGTGATAGTGGGTGCAGAGCCATCGTTTGGAACTCCATCATTATGCATTGGATTTTTATTCTGGAAATTATCTTTTTCATTAACGATGGCATTCATCATGCAAAATGAAAAGATATATGGATACAGGAACTTTCTAAACCACTTGACCACGAAAACATAGGTATAGACACCATTATAGAGAGATTATCATGAAAAGATATATTTTATTAAGATAAAATATCATGAAAAGATATTCAGCAAGATAGGTTTTTCGGTAATGGCGGTACTAATTTGCATATACATTTTTTCCCCAAAGTTTTCCAGAGGACAACCCAATTGGAAATCTTCAGGGCCCTCATGAGATGGAAATCAAGCATAAAACCTTGTACTTAAACATATTCATACCTTTCTCAAATAAACGGAGTAGTGTTAACCTTTGGCCGTTTACGTGATGCCCCCCCCCCCCCAAAAAAAAAGAATATAGCCCAAAGGCTAAGAAAGGTTACTGGAAAATGAGCCCTTGAAAATGAGCATATTTGTCAGGTACCTTGAAAATGAAGCCAAAGGTCAAATTTAAGGTAATACGAATTTCAGCATATCAGCACATCATTTCCTATATGTTCACCATTGATTCCTAAGCTGTAATGTAAATAATAAGGGGATTAACCATTTTGTGCTCTGATCTTGAAAATAAAGTCAAGTTCAAGGTCATGAAAATATCTAACATTCATCATTTCCTAAATGTCCACATTTGATTCTCAAGTTGTAAAGTCGATAATAGACGAGATATTAGCCATTTTGTCTCGTACCTTGAACATGAGGTCCAGGGTCAAATATGAGGTCTTCACAATGTTCAGCATATATCATTTGGCACAATTGATTCATAAGCTGTAAAGTCGAGGATAAGCAAGATGTTAGCCATTTTGTGTTCTGGCCTTGAAAAACAAGGTCAGAAGTCAAATTCAAGGTCATGAGAATATTCAGCACTCTGTGTCCACAATTGATTCGTAATCTTTAATCTCAATATCAAGTGAGACATTAGGAAGAGTGTGTGCTTTTTAAAATAAAGCATTGGAGAGTTTAACGTGGGAAATTCCATTTTGGGCCAAGTTTGGGCGATTTGAGCGATTCAAGTGCAACGAAACTTATGCACATCACAGAGGCACATAGGAGGGGTCCTATGCATGAATAAGAAAAATGGTACTGAACAGTTTTTGAGCAAATAGCCGCCAAAGTCCAAAGTTGGGCCGTTTCTCGATGAGAATGATTGCCATTATGAAAAAAATTGGCGAGAATAAAAATTAACAAAAAACTGAAAAAAAATTACCTCCCTCTTGAATTAATTGTAGGTCTTTTTGGGAAATATTTCAGAAAGATTTGATTCGTTAAAGATAAAAATGTGGACGACGACGACGTAGGACGACAGGAGACGGACGCAACGTCATGCCAATAGGATATAGGACTTTTGGTACGGTAACCTAAAAACAGGCACGAGGGGCCGCGGATGGGGGTGCATAACCAACACTGCCTCACATGTGATAGGAACGCCATGGTCGTGATAGGAACCCCATAAAAACGCCATGGAGCCGTGTTCTCGCCTTGAGGACGTCGTATAGTTGACGACAAGAACTGACTCTCCCTTGGGGACGCACCAGACATGGTGGATTCGTTATACGAACCCCATAGACGTAGTGAGGATGCAATAAGGTCGCCGTGGAAGCACTGATCCACTTCACGGCATTTCCAATGCGACTCTACCACGTTTGTACTCTGATCCTCAAGCTTCGTCCGAGTTTCTACTAAGTGCTATACAGAGACTGTGGCGACCTCAGGGCGATTCCACCGCGTCCTTTTCAGTGTTATGATGACTTTGTACATATGCAGCTGATATACAGCTGATATAGGGGTGAACTATTTCAGTTTTGATTAGGATTCCATATCCTGTTTGTGATGAAGGCCTGAACGTAGTACGAGTTTCAACTTTGGGACCCGAGTACATGTGCTTAGAATTACTTTGAGATACATAAACGTCTTATATCAACACCATGCGCGGAAAATATGTGGAGTTTACCTGCAGAATGTTGAGTTCAACCGCAGGATTTTTGAGTTCAACTGCAAGGCTGAAACGTTCACATGGGAAGCATGTTAGTCTGACTCAAGTCAAAAAGAAATTTAAGTTATCACGTTTTGTGCAATAGCAAATGCAAAAAGTAATGTGTTGGCTTTTACGGAACCTTAATATTTTTTTACCGTTCTCGAAATATTACCGATTTTGTGTCAAGTTTTTAAAATATTTGTACTCGAAGTATGAAATTCATGTATAGTTATGATAATGAGTATTCATGACGTCACACGATGAAGTCGTTGGTGTATATTCCCTAAATGTGTTTGTGTTCACTCAGCCTCAAGTGTTTTAGTTCAAATCTCATTTGTCTCCGTGGCCGAACATAAGTTCTGCGGTTGTGATGTTTGTTTTGCATATCAGTTTAGGTGCGGGTATTCTTGCATCCCTGCAAATATGGACTCTGACTTCAATTTGTTGTATAACATATATATGCAATCATCATAAAAATTTATGTTCAACCTTCACCACAATAATTATGTCAATTGTTTATTCGTCTTCTGTAATTCGTATGGAATCGCCAATAAAGAGCGACATCACGTACACGTGCGGTAGTGCTTTATAAGAGACTAGTAGTAATGTAAACGTCACAATTTATATTCATAACATTTTTCAGTGCGTTACGTATTATAATGTTAGGAATGTTGCCAAGGCGCTGAAGAATTATTACGACCAGAAGTTGAAACATGTATTCAAACGTTATATTTCACCCTCGATACCCCGATAACCATAACGTACGTTAGGGTTATCAACAAAATGGCGAAAGGTTTGTCGGTTCAGTGATGGATACTCGGTTTTCACCACGCAAAAACATAATTAGAAAAAGATTGCACATATAAGAATACGAATTGATTTATGTTTGGTCATAAACAGATCATTGCAGGAACGGCAGAAGGAAAGGAGTTACTTAAGATGTTTTTTTCTATAGTATAGTGTTTTTCTTATCGGTTTGTTGTTCACATTTTGATTTGACACCACCGCAATTGCAGACACCAACCCTTTAGCCCCTTCACTGCCCCTTCATCTACATGTCTCGTTCACCACAGGTACATCCTGTTCTGCGCATTGTTGTTCTAATTTTAGCGCTACACATTTACGTTTGTAGCGCAACTTTTTGGTTTCCATGTCAACTATGAGAAAATTGTTTTTTGATTTTAGCATTTTTTTTCAAAATGGCGGCCGTTTTCGTCGAAAAATGGCCAATTTTGAACTTCGACGGACGTTTTCTCAAAATCTCTTCAGTAACTTTATTTCTAATTGATGCATAAGATTCCTTATATGCACCCCTGTGATGTGTATAAGTATAACGAACTCATATAACCACCGTCCTCCTCCGCAAAACCACGTGCGGAGGAGTGATCACGTTCTTGCAGAGGATCGGCCACGTGCTTGTGGAAGACCAGGCATGCACATGCGCAGAACAGCTTCCGGTGGAGAGCCCAATATAAGGAGGCAGCCATAGCTCTCTGAGAGTCAGTCGGGGCAAGGTACCAGAGGAGACACATCACCCTGAGACGGTTCTGTCCTTCTTGGACAGGCGAGGGAGAGGACTTAGAGTTTTCCGTACCTCCGCACATCTTGACCTTCGTTGCCCTTGAATCGCTCGGCCATGTTGGCCCAAACTTAGCCCAAATGGGACTATCCCATGTTAAATTCTCCTATGCTTTAATGGGGGCACATTATTGTTAATAGCTTACTTAATATTGAGATAAGAGATTAGGTATCAATCGTGGAAATGTTATATGCTGAATATTCTGGTGACCTTAAATTTGACCTTTGACTTCATTTTCAAGGTCAGAGAACAAAATGGCAAATTTCGCTTTTTATCAACTCTAGAGCCTAGGAATGAATTGTGGACATATAGGAAATGATATATGCTGAATACTCTCATGACCTTGAACTTCACCCTTGACCTTATTTTCAAGGTCAGAGCACAAAATGGCTAATATCTCGGTTGCTATCGGCTTTACTGCTTATGAATTCATAGTGAACATATAGGAAATGGTATATGCCGATTATTCTGGTGACCTTGAATCTGACCTCTGATCTCACTTTCAAGGTCAGAGAATAAAATGGCTCATACCTCGTTCATTATCAGCTACATAGCTTAGGGACTCATAGTGAACATATAGGAAATGATATATGCTGAATATTCTGGAGACCTTGAATTTTACCTTTGACCTCATTTTCAAGGTCAAAGAAAAAAATGGCTTATATCTCGCTTATTATTGACTTTACATCTTAGGAATTTACAGTGAACATATAGGAAATGATATGCTGAATATTCTGGTGACCTTGAATTTGACCTTTCACCTCATTTTCAAGGTCAAAGAACAAAATGGCTTATACCTCGCTTATTATCGACTTCACAGCTTGGGAATCAATTGTGAACATGTAGAAAATGATATGGGCTAAATATCCTGGTGACCTTGAACTTGACATTGGCCTTATTTTCAAGGTTAGAGCACAGAATGGTAACATCTCTTTTACTGTCCACTTTACAGCTTGGGAATCAATTGTGGACATATAGGAATTGACATATGTTGAATATTTTCGTGACCTTGAGTTTGACCAGTCACCTTATTTTCAAGGTCACGGGACAAAATAGCTAATATATAAAATATAAAACATCTATTCTCCAGTAACCTTCCTTAGCCCTTGGGCGAATTTTTTATTTATATTAAAGCAACTGTCTTCGTAACCAGTCAATTTTTTTTTGAAAACTATATTTCACATTAAACATGCTGAATTAACCGAGACATATTCACATCAAATGTAATGAAAATAACCAGTCCTCAGGGAAATATTGCTCATTTGAACAGGCGGTTCTCGCGTAAATACATGACCTGTATCCATCACACGCAGATGCAAACAAAGCACAGAAGTGCGAGATAGACTGACAATTCCACGTACATCATGGTATATCACTGATTATTTTCTCATAACTACACTATATATGCACATACGAACTGGAAAATGTACTCGAAGTGGACTTCTAAGCGCGATTTGGGCATTTGTTTACATTCGGGATTGATGGATACACTTCGTTTGTGTATTTACAAAACTGGTATAAAATGGGTATTAAAACGGATGGAAAGACAACTCGGACGGAGTGTAATCGTCAAAATCATTGAGCACACCTTTTGTTATATTGCATTAGATGTGTTTCACAAAAATTTGGTTTTGCCTACATTCGAAGGCAGCAGCTTTAAGCTCCATAATGCATGTAAGGTACTATAAAAGGGACGGTTTCCGGTAACAGTCTTCGTTTGGTGCAATAGTAGACTTCCACTGGGGCTGTTTACCATGAGTCGTCGTTCTACTTCATCTCCATCACTTTGACAAACTTTATTTTGTGATGACTATCACTGTCGGAACCCCGACTACCGTAACGTTACGTTACGGTAGTCATTAATATGGCGGAAGGTATGTCGATTCGTTTTGTTTCCTATCAATTTTTCTTGATAATTTGTACGATACAGTATCAAATTGGAACAATTTTGAAGCCACGAAATGTATGAAGTTTTCAGGTCCACTAGAGTAGCCAGAGCAGTGAGTGTACATGTGATATTCGTTCGATAAGAAAACAATGACGACTACCGTAACGTCAGGTGATATTAGAGTAGTGACTACCGTAACGCGAACGGCCGACTACCGTAACGTTACAAATCACGCAGATCATTGATGTGCTATTTTGTTTTATATATTAATTGTCCACAACAAATATCTCGTTTTCGTTTGTGGCTATACACAAGCTGCCAGGTTGTGTATCTGTTGCCAGTATTATATCGTTCATGTAGAGCTACATAGGCAGTCCCACTGTTGCAAATAATTATATGCATAATCCTATGTGATTGAAGGACACGTATCAAACGTATCAACAATGGATGACGAGGTGAGTTTTTTTTCAATGCTATATGGCCCTTTATCAATAATTACACAGACCTTGTATGTAACAGCTCCTTGTTTGTCGTTGACTGATATGTTCACGGATCAAGGGCTCGGAATTCGGATTTGATTGTTTGGAATTTATGCCTGCTTCGCATTTTGACTTTGTTGAATCTATCAGTTATCTTTTTATAGCTCTCGAAGTTTAAAATGTTGTGGTTAACGTAATGTATTAGTGTAATGAATACGCAAACATCTGAATTTTCAAGTTATTACTCCAAAAAAGGCATAGGTTTTATGTGTGTCAATTTGACTGTAGATCATCGCAGCATCTTTTACAGCAGACGGTTTGAATATAGATACCATTTTGTTGTATATTTTTTGTCATTAGCTCTGCATCTGAAACTCATCTCTGTAATGATGAAAATGATTGCTGTTCAATTTTACGTTTGTATTTGCCAAGTCACAGTAGTGACGTTACGATAGTCCTAAGCCGCCGATCGGTCACGTTACGGTAGTCGGACCGAAATGTTACGGTAGTTAATAGCAAATCTTATCAACGACTTTTATCCCGAAAATGCCGTTACAGCATACTCTGCATGACAATTTATGGATTCTAAATGTCTTATACTATATGTCTGTACAATATTTCGTGTCAGTATATTATTTTTATCAAGAATACAGCAGACAATTAAAAGAATCGATTTACCTTGCGCCATCTTCATGACTACCGTAACGGTATAGTCGGGTTCCGACAGTGACTATGATCTACATTGCATTATGCAGAGCTAAATTTGAGCACAATAAATTCTCCCCGTACATACGCAATCATTCAATAGATAATCCCTGGCCGGTGATTTGGTGTAGATCTTTTGAGGTATACATCTTACCGTACAGCATCACACAATGCAAACAAAAACACACTACATTACCGATGTTATATTGCGCGTTACTGTAATCGATCACACTCGTTAAGGTCACCAATCGTCTGTCAAAAGTACGCGTTATGGTTATCTTCGGAGTACTTTTTCTCGTCGATTTCAAGATTAACGGTTACGTTATCTGAGTTTATTGCACCATTTATAGGAAAAACACCCATGGATCTTCAAGTGTGACATGCTTCGAATTAAAAGGTGTAGTTAATTAACGGAATATAAACATAAAACTATCTGAACCGACGAACCTTCCGCCATTTTATTTGATAACCCTCACGTACGTTATGGTTATCGGGCTATCGAGGGTGATATTTGTTATCAGCAGATGAAAGATCAATAAACATGATATTATGTCATTCATGTACTTAACTTGCTCTGCAAGACCCAGTCATAAACACAATTATGCACAAATAAACAGCAGTTGTTTTCACTAGAAAAGATGTGCGGCGGGAAACTATTTTTTTCTTGGAAAAATGCATCTACACTCAACAGTTATGAGCACGACAAAAGTTTCCCTTAGATAAGGAATGAATAATAAAGACGTTTTAATGACAAGGCC
Source organism: Terebella lapidaria (assembly GCA_949152475.1). Lineage (NCBI taxonomy): Eukaryota > Metazoa > Annelida > Polychaeta > Terebellida > Terebellidae > Terebella > Terebella lapidaria. Next base: position 54,068,857 of record OX424556.1, read on the forward strand.
CTACATGAATCGACCGACCCTGGTTCTTTTTGAAGTTCTTTTGGAACCGATGTAGCAATTATTGTGTTTATGGCCCATTCCGAGAAGGTTAAATGCCGGGAACTTTCCCGGGTGTTTCGGATTTTTGTCTGCCGTATCTGCGCAGCACATCCGACGTCTGGTTGTCAATTTGGACGGGATTATCGAAATTTGCGTATAAGGAGCAACGTTTCCATCACAGGAAAACAGTTCTGGGAACAGTTCATGATTCATGTCTGATGCGACAGACGGATTACATGTATTTCGATTTAGACATTAGGCATATATGTGTTCACAATCTTCTCATGATCTTCAAAAGACGCAAAATTATGTCGATAGGATATTTCAAATGATCGGTAAGTTGAAGTTACACCATAATATCAGAAGATTTTTTTCTAAATGGATATAATTATAAATCGGGGACAGAAATTGCTTTATAATTGTTCACATGTATTGGAAACTTCATACAATAGAAATCCGGGGATTTCTTTTTTGAAACCCTTTGCAGATCTGAAATCTCTTCAACTGTGGGAAATATTTTCTGAATCTTTTTCGTTCATATCTGGTAACACTAGTCCTTATCCTACGGCGGCCCAATGCTGCCATTATTCATGCCTGAGTTAAGAGTAGTTTTGAAATCAGTTTCATAGTAAACAGTTATTTTCAGTTATGAAACAAGTTTCTAGCAAGGCACAATCCCTTTACACCCGGCACAAACGTTTTTAGCAGGGCGTAAACCTTTCTAGCATGGCGCAAACCTTTCGAGCACGGCACAAACTTTTATAACAGGGCATAAACCTTTATAACACGGCACAAACCTTTTTAACATGGCGCAAACCTTTATAACGGGGCGCAAACCTTTTTGAAACGGCACAAACCTTTATAGCAGGGCATAAACCTTTATAACACGGCACAAACCTTTTTAACTTGGCGCAAACCTTTTTAGCATGGCACAAACCTTTTTAGCATGGCACAAACCTTTATAACACGGCACAAACCTTTATAGCAGGGCACAAACCTTTTTAACATGGCGCAAACCTTTATAACGGGGCGCAAACCTTTTTAGCACGGCACAAACCTTTATAGCAGGGCACAAACCTTTTTAACGCGGCACAAACCTTTATAGCAGGGCATAAACCTTTATAACATGGCACAAACCTTTTGAATTTGGCGCAAACCTTTTTAGCACGGCACAAACCTTTTTAGCATGGCACAAACCTTTATAACATGGCACAAACCTTTATAGCAGGGCGCAAACCTTTTTAACATGGCACAAACCTTTATAACAGGGCACAAACCTTTTTAACACGGCACAAACCTTTATAGCAAGGCACAAACCTTTTTAACACGGCACGAACCATTATAACAAGGCACAAACCTTTATAACATGACACAAACCTTTTTAACACGGCACAAACCTTTGTAGCATGGCACAAACCCCATGTTGTAAAGGTTTGTGCTGTGATAGATAGGTTTGTGTCATGCTAGAAACTAGTTTCATAATTGAAAAAAATGTTTACTAACTAGGAAACTAATTTCAAACCTACTCTGTTATAAAGGTTTGGGCCCTGCTATATAGGTTTGCGCCGTGCTAAAAAGGTTTGTGCCTCGTTATAAAGATTCAGGCCCTGTTAAAAAGGTTTGTGCTGTGTTTAAAAGGTTTGTGCCTCGTTTTAAAGGTTTATGCCCTGTTAAAAAGGTTTGTGCCGTGTTAAAAAGGTTTGTGCCCTGCTATAAAGGTTTGTGCCGTGTTAAAAAGGTTTGCGCCCCGTTATAAAGGTTTGCGCCATGTTAAAAAGGTTTGTGCCGTGTTATAAAGGTTTATGCCGTGTTATAAAGGTTTATGCCCTGTTATAAAGGTTTGCACCATGCTAGAAAGGTTTGCACCCTGCTAAAAACGTTTGTGTCGGGTGTAAAGGGATTGTGCCTTGCTAGAAACTAGTTTCATAACTGAAAATAACTGTTTACTAACTATGAAACTGATTTCAAAACTACTCTTAACTCAGGCATGAATAATGGCAGCATTGGGCCGCCGTATTATCCTGTATCCCACGGAAATTTCACGTTCAAAGCCAAGTGATAAAAGCCATATTACATAAAAATATGGCTTGGCATAATCCATTAATAAATATTTGGCTAAGTCGCATCAACTTTATCAATTTGACAACTATTACCAGTTTAATTTACGATAACACAATTTGCATTTAATACACCGGGCAAATACCTTCTTCTGAAATTGAAACAACACGTTGACAAGTGATGCAGATTTTCCTATTACATGTGTAGTGAAATATTCTTTAATGAGCATATGTAATACACACTATCAACTGTCGCAACTCCGTATGATCTTCTGAACATTATAGACCGTTCATCTAATTGCAGATTTCTTATCGTCGACCTGAATAATGCAAGCTCCCAAAAGTTTCTTAACGAATATTTTCATTTCTCGCAGATCAGCGTGTACGCAAGAGTGTACGCAACAGCCCAACATGGCTGAGAACAACGGAAATCTTGGCATAACCATTGAAAAACAAGTATTCCCGCACATGTCGCCGACGATTACAAAAGATGACGAATGTCTCCGGCACCACGTGATAGATGACGTCATCCTCGACTCGATTCTCGTCCACAGCGACAGAACGTATGTCCACCGCGGTGAGACCACCAAAGACGAGCACGGTGGTGCTGGTGAAACGCTCCGCTCTGAGGCGGTGTCAACGCCCAGCAGAGAAGGAATTCGCGTCCAACAGCCACGATGCTGCAACGCAAAGATCGCAGCGATCGTATGCGTTGGCGAGACGATCTTGATTGTGATATGTGTGGCGGTGTATTATATATTCCGGGAATGGCTTGTTCATTAAAACTGACCGTTTTTTTTCTTCCTGATGACCGTGTATTGTATGAATTGGTATAGAGTTTGCGATTCCTTCCTGGTTGATCTCATATCATGAAGTAGGCGTATAGTCCCAAAGAACATTGCATTAGAAAGCATCAATATTAGTTAAATATACGGAACTGAAGGACGTTTTCAACATTTTTAATGTACAAAAACCGTTTCTGTGTACAGTTTTTTTTTTCAGGTTGTGATAAGATCATCATAGGCTATTTCTTTCAACGGATCCTGTACCCGAGAACATTGATGTTTTCGCATTGTAGCCTACGTGTATAGGCCTATATGTTGTACGATGCGTCTACCTAAACACTGCAACTAATTGAAAACACTCGGTTTTGAATATTTCTTAGTACATTTATTAACATATTACATCACTATTGATATGTAGACAAATCTCGAATCGCCCATTAGCACGTGAAATCAATATTGTTCTCTATACATGTATGAATGAAAGCAGTAAATAAACATCGGTCATAATCAACAACGGTAACAAAAAACAACAACAACAGAAACACAGTGGCAACAATAACAATCATCTGCCTGTCAAGGTCCCAAGCTCTTTGGTCCAAAGACTCATACGTCGCCTGGACACGGACCACGAGATATCGACAGGTCGTCTATCCCAATATCCCCAGAGAACGCTCTGGCTCTGATCCCGCGCAGTCCCACCTGGGAGAAATGCAGGTATAATCATGATAATGGTATTCTTCTGTTATTGTATATTATAGTGTGGACACATATGCGCATCTATATATTCTACCGACTACCAAACATGCATAACAGCTACATGTATTTCGTAGAAATTACCTGCATTAACACCATTCTTTCAATCAAAAGCAAACATCAGAAAAGTGATACATGAATTTTATACACATCTATTCAGAGTTTGGGTAGCGTGCATCGTGCCTACATTGGCCCCGTGACCAGTATGTACATGTATATTCCAGGTTACGACGTGTACCTGGTCGCCGTCTCGCAGCTGTAGCAGCGCGAGCCCATAGAGCCAGTCGTCCCCCTGAGGTCCCGTGGCCCGCCACAGCAGCGTCTCCCTGGCGTCCCTCAGGGTAAACACGTCAAACACGCCAATGTGCCAGCCCTTCATGTGGTACCAGAACGACAGGCAGAACGTGCCCGTCGCGGAAAACGGCAGGTACAAGCTGCAAGTAAAGTCAGAGGTGATTGAGCAGGACGTCAAAGTAAAAACGCAATTAAAAAAATTGACAGAAATTTCACCACACGGAAATGGTTTCAGCCTCAAAATAATCTAAATGATGTATTGGTGTTTTTTTTTGGATTTGATTTATTTGTCAACCAACAACAAGATATATATATATTTTGATGAAGTTACTGGACAGGTATACTAGTATGGGTAATACACAAACACAGGGCAGAAAACTGATCATGTCGGATGGTAGAAAATTATATAAATATTATGTACATTTTGAAAAGATGAAAGATGAAAGATGACAAAGTGGTGAATTATTTACCAGGTGAAAATATAGGATACAAAGTTGCCGAGGATAACACAAGAAAGCGACTATACTGGAATATATGTCCATTGGGATCCTCATGATTATTGTAGATTAAATTGAAAATGTCACTGATAGTTACGGGGAATTTGGGACAAGGCGGTCATACATTGCCTGGTCGCCATTTCTGCGCGGGTCGCTGGCCTCGATGAAGGCGAAGTACTGGCCGCCGTGTGCGGAGTCCGGACCTGTGTGTCGGGAGGGGGTCGGGCGGCTCGCCACCGTCCACTGAAACTCCGCATCACGGTCGTCCTGCAGGTTACAGCGCCCAGGCTCGTCCAGCTCAAACCCGCACCTCCATACCGACCGAGCTGCAAATGTATACGTACAGAGCGACATAATTACAACGTACATGTACAATCATGATGTCAGGATACCGCGAATAAAATGCTGAGATAGAGAGTATAAGACCAATGTCCGACTCTAATTGGATGTACATCTGAAACCACAGTGAGGTCATCTGGAGCAGACTGTCTGTAAAATATATTTGCAAAGTCATACACTGGGATATCAATGGTTGTTTTTTTTCCGTAGTGCCTATATAGTATAGTTCATATGGCTCACAAGATATGGTACAGATCTCCCGTCGGAAGCGGCTGAGGATCCCGAGGTCGCCTCTAAGCTGCAAGTCCTGGAAGTCCTCGACGGTGGCGAAGCTGTTGTCCTGTGGCTCGGAGGTCAGGTCCCGCATTACCTGTAGCGTCACTGAGTCGCCCAGGGCGATGACGAACACCTTCACGCCATCGTCCTTGAGCGCAAGCATCTGCTCCCTGACGTCCGACGTGTCATCGTCGTCACTGTCACCCGTCGTGATGATGGCCACAACGTTCTGCACACCGGCTCGGTCCCCCTCGGTACCTGCACGAATGGACGGGGTTTTTACACATACATGGGAGTATAAATCGCCGACTCTACATGGTTTACTTTTCTTGGTTAATCTATTTCACATTAAAGTTTTACATTCCTCTCAATAAAATGTAATGATTAGTGTTGCTTGTGTGTGTTTCTATAATTATCTCTTCAAAGGTGGGAATCTTTAATAAGGTCACGCCACTAATCAGGTCATCTGAGGTCAGGTTGCTTAGTGACCTTGTTATCGAGGTTTCACTGTACAATACATGCATGCGACAATATAGTATCGCTAAGGCCACGACGTCGATTGGCACTCGTCACCTTGAACCGACGTTAACAATATCCGCGCTTGACCCATTGAGAGTCATGCGAGGTCCAGGCGATATCGCGTCCTATTCACAATAAGACCAAGTAAAAGGAGACTCACCCGGTCTGCCTGCGGGACTGAAGATAACCATGCGGCTGAAACGTAGCGCGTCGGCGAGGTTCTCCCCTATAACCGTGGCGCGGCCCGACTGGAGCCCCGTCCGAACCGTCACAGCCACGACGAGGAACTCCTGGTCCTCGGGCGGCAGCATACGCCACATGTCGTCCGTCAGGTCCAGGGCTGACTGGGCGAGGCGCGGGGGCACGTCCACTAGCAGTACCAGGTCCGTCGGGCAATCTAGCGTGGATGTATGGGACAGGTATATACTATCAGAAATCCATATCTTATGGGTTTCTGATACTATACAGGAAAGCTTGGTCTTTGAGCTACCAGGGTGATGATAGGACAGACAACCTAGCCATACATATATTACTGCTCACCATCAAACGACACGGGCAGGTACTCTTGCGTGGGATAATCGGCTGTGAATAGATAAAAAAAAATTGATATAAATACAACGAAACGGGCATACAATGAGTATATGGCTATTAAAATGCACAATTTCAAAACTTACCCTCTGCAACATTCAATAGGATCTTGGTAAAGCCTTGGTAAAGCTTGTCAAAGTCGCTGATCATATGCATGTAATAGTAATATGGTTTGCTGGCCATCGTCCGCAGTTCCTACAAAATACATATACAACGTTGTCGTTGAATTGTGCAATGAATAGAGAACATAATTACGATGTCCTACCCTAGGCCATGGAAGTTAATACACAGGAGAGTAGAAGGGTTATCGGCATCAATTTTGTAGTGCATGTTTCTTACTCTCTCTTACATGTACAGAACTAGATAATCTATTGATCTGAACTGTAAACGGCATAGCATTATTTATTTATATTTAAGAGCATGACGTTGTTCCACTGACCTGCATCTTTGTTCTATTGCCGATGCCGACGGCGAAGATCCGGATGCCTCGCTCTCTTGCCGCCCTCGCGTCCCGCTCCAGGAATTCCGTCTCTGTGTTAGACGTCGCATCCGTCACTATGAGGATGACGTCTCGAGCGTCCAGGCGGTCTCGGCTATTTCCGTTGTATATTTCACTGGTAGCGGTCCTTATGGCACCTGTGAGTGTGTGGATTTTAATTCCAGTTTTTACAACATCGAGTATAATTTATGTATTTATCTTGGTACTTCCAGCTCAATATATCGTCTTCTCTGTTGAGTAGATGATATATGTGTTGACTAACCTGAGGCGTTTGTCCGCTGGTTGATGAAACCCAATCCGTCGATCGCACTCTGCAAGTCGAAGGTGTTGTCGTACTCGGCCAGTGGCACCCTGATGAAGGACTGCGTGCTGTACTGAATGACGGCCACCTGGGCGGCCGAGGGCCCGATTGTCAGCCGCCTGGCGAAGTCCCGCACGAAACCCTTGATACGCTGCCAGTTCTCCCCTAGCGACCCCGAGGAGTCGACGAGCAGGGCCAGGTCTATCTTGTTCGGGGTGCGAGGACCTGGAGGCGGGGCCGTGGTGGTTGTAGTGGTTGTCGTGGTCGTCGGTTCTTCAGTGGTGGGCGTATCTGGAAGGGTGAGCACATGACGGCTTTCAGATACTTCAATCCACTCTACTATTGCCAAAAGCTCAGTAAACTGATGGACCTGCCGGCTTGCGTCAAGATAGCTGGCAATTGCTCTGACTATTACATGTACCTTTAGAAGAAATACAATTTTATGAAAATTTTGACACTCAGAAACAGCAGGCAAATCTCACGGATGGGTGACAAGCAAGCGTTTAATTGTAGGTTATACGAACCCGGGTGTATGCCGCAGGTGAGGTCGACGATGGTCAAGAAGATCTTGTCCAGGTCCGTGAACTCGTCCACGATGGATACGTAGTAGTCGCTAGGATCGCTTGCCATCGCGTGAAGCTCGTCCATGTTGATCAGGTCAGTGATCCCGATCGCGAACACACGCGTGCCGTCCTGCTTGAGCTGCGACGCCTCAGGGACCGTCAAGTTATGGTCCCAGGTCGATTCGCCGTCCGTGATGACGATGGCGACGTTCATCACGCCAGGCCGGTCACCTTAATGAGTAGAGAAATAACGAGGAGAAACGCCTGGAACTGATAAATGCTTAATATAAAACTCGTGGATCTCAGAGAAATATCCCAATATAAATAACTATTCATTCGAAGAAAATATACCAATTCGATGAAGACATCGATCGTCGATATCAGAGGGGACCTACCATTGGACACATTGAAGACTTGCCCGCGCAGCATTCTCAATCCAGCGGCTGTGTTCGTGTTTTCGTCCTTGTATGAGATGTTCTGCACTGCGCTCTCGAAGGCAGCCACGTCGTCGTACTGGCGTAACGTGATGTCCAGCTTGGCGGCGTTCCCGTACGACACAACGCCGATTCTCGTGCCGGTCTGGCCGAACTTGACGTGGCGGGCGAAGTTGATGACAAAAAAGAGCATGAGGTCCCAGTTCGCCTTGGTGACGCTTCCCGAGCCGTCTAAAGCGAACCCCACGTCCACCACGCATTCTGGATAGGGAAAATGTTGTGTCACAAACGCAGATAGGGCTCAATTGTACATGTATAAAAATACAATTTTCGTTATACCTAGTAGGCTCTACGTTTACCGGATACTCTCGACTACTAGTATATACCTATTACCAAAAGTATGGAATCACTTTGATTTGGTTTAAAATAATTATGCTTTTGCGATAACACACAATAAATATGGATCAGACACTTGCTACAGATGTTTGAGACACGCATACAGGAGAAAAAGGATATTTATTAGTAATTAAGGTTACGCAAATGCATTTGTTAGAAGCTAATAGTAATCATGATGATGCACAAAACGACAAACTCGCGAATGTGATGTTCAACATGTCGGTCCTCCATCACTATGGAGATAGACTTGGAATCTGGATGGACATGAACATTACAATTTGTGGATATCCTTCTGGAGAATCTGAAACCACTCTGCCCAGATTACAACAGCGGGATCCCAAACGTTGATGGCTGGTGGTCGATGGATATAAATATGCGCCAGTGAAAGCAGTGTTCGCATTAAAACACACACTTTTTCACTAGCTAATGAGAACTTATCTGCTCTCCAAAATAATGAATTACTAACACATGAAACCTTTCAAAACATCCAAAAATTGTCATTCGTTTGTAAGTATCGTAAAAAGTAAGCATATACTTCACAATCACGCACAACAATCTAATATATGTGCACATATATTTGATATCCGAAATGGAATATTTTTGAAATTTGACTATTCGAAGGTAACCATATGTGCCCATGGATAATCAACCTCATATTCGCTACTAGTTGTATTGCGTGATGTTGCAGTAGTAATCAGAATCCTTCATAAAAAAAACTCACCCTGCGGCGCGGAAGTCGTACCGGAATCCATCGTTGGGCTCCAAGCTCTAAAATTATATCAATCAAGTATGAAAAATAAACATTGCGCAATGTGAAGAACACAATGGCTCAATTTAACATGGGAGTAGAATGCCTTTTCAAATCTTCGCGATAGAAGTGTGAAATTTGGCATGAGATTGCCGTTTGACTCCCAGGTGAAGAATGCCACGTTAAAATACAATACCATTTAGCAGCACAAAATATCAGCAGCACACGGTGTAAACGAGATAGAAAAATCGGAGTATATAGGCCTAGTACGAGCAATCCGACCTGAATTCGCTGCATTCCAAACTTCGTCAAAAGAGTTTTCAAGCAATGTAATGCAAATGGAATCAACGAGTCTTATCATCAGTCGAGACTGATCATGATATGCAATCTTCGTACAAGCAGAGCTTTGGGCTCTCATATCATTGTTAGTGAGTTTTGGGATGTGGTGAATTTAGGGCGGATGCTTCGTACATGTATTGCATACTCACGTGTGTCAAACCGCAGGCTTGCTGAATTCCTCGCAGGCGCGGCCAACAAAAAACAGATATCAATTAATTCCTTTTGTTTTGGCCCCAAAGGAGAAATCACATATGGAATTTATCTATTCCTGCAGCACGTTCCAGTGTACAAGGGTCCGGGGCTGTCTAATACTCAAACGTGGACAGCTCAGGTGACTGGGGGAAACCTCGAGTTCTCAGCAGATGAGTTTTACTGATCGAACTGAACTATGAGCTGTGCTGGTCGGGTTTGTTTTGGGGTCCGAAACCCCGTGCGTCTCGCTTCACTGAGCAGCGTCATACAGGAAGGAATCGTGGGATTTGGTTGTTGAGGAAATTCAGGGCTGGGCACAGCGGCAATGCCGGATATCACGTCCCCATAGCAACTCTGTCAGCGGGCCCAAATCAGAAAGTGATCGGAATTGTAAAATTTATGATGATGTGTAACGTTAGCGTTTTTAATGTCATTTTTGTTTATATTGCAGTTATTGCTATCATTCACTAAGTCTATATAATACATGTATAGGCTATATAGAGCCGCAAGATATATGTTTCTGAGAGACATATATACTCTGATTTTTCTAACTCGTTTACACTGGTTTTCGCTAGTATTTCCGTGATGCTTAACGCTATCGTTCTATAACTTGGTATACTTCACCTGGGAGTTAAACGGCAATTTGCTACCAAATTTCAGACAGCTATCGCAAAAATTGAAAAAGTTGGCAATCTACCCCAATGTTAAATTTAGCCCTATTATTTAATTTCTGGGCCCGCACACAATTTTGTGCATTTGCTCGGTTTTGTAGCGGAGTAATGTTTCAAAATCAACAAGTTTGTGTAGAGTACACCCCAGTGTATCTTCTGGTTCAAAGTTACAAGAATATTTCGAATCCTGATGGATGTAAACAGGACCAATTCCTCGAATATGCTCAGATTCTCGAGATCCCGTTTTGGACTGAAATTTAACATTGAGGTAGATTGCCAACTTTCTCCATTTTTGTGATAGCTGTCTGAAATTTGGTAGCAAATTGCCGTTTAACTCCCAGGTGAAGTATGCCAAGTTATAGAACGATAGCATTCGCCATCACGAAAATATTATAGAATAATTTTGGGGCATATTAAATTGTTATTGCGGAACGTGGTTCAGTATGCGAGGGAACGCGATCCGGAATGCGAGAAACTTGATCCTTTTGCAAGGAAACGCAATAACTATGTGCAAAAATTATTTGTTCATGTCCTTTCAGAGATTCTGTACAATATAGACCTCTTGAGATCAACCAGAACGTATAAAGAAACAACATTTGTTACTAATTGACTTTATTTTGTGAATTTGATGTTTTTGTCAGCAAACTTGTATTGCATTGGGATTGCTTTTCAGATGTCTGAGCAAGTATCGTTTGTTGTACATGATCTCAGTTTGTCAGAAAGACGAAATGATCTGTATGAATCATTCAGATATACATTACTTTATCATGTTTATAAATAATGTGAATTCACCATTATATGCCTACATATCGTTTAAGCGTTTAAGGCTAATCCAAGGGGGTCCATGTTCAATGTCGTACGGAGTCCAGGCTTCTCGGGCGAATGTATTTACCTATCCAAGGACAGTGTGGAGAAAGGACCGAACTCGCCCTACCTGGGACTCAGATATAGTTATGGTAGTACGTAACATCAATATAGTTCTGAAGCCTGTGTATAACGCTGGATAGAAACGATGAATTTATTTTGTATTTAACAGACATTAAATACATCATAACGAAATCCTTGATGTGTGAAAAACAGTAATTAGAATATGACAAGTACAATACATAGAGTAACGAATGTAAAACAATGTACATGTAAACTCATGAATAGTTAGGTACAAGGTAGAGTGCTTCATAATATCGTCCAGTTTCCTTAGAAAATTATATCAATATCCCAACTCGTTGAAGACATTGGCGCAGTAATGTCTGATGATGTCCAGTTCGCCCTCGGGAAAGGTCAATTTCCACCTGTCTACGCTGGCCCTGGCGTGACCAAACCTCTCGTTCTCCTGGCTACCCTCGCCTGCAAGTCCCGCGAAACTCAGCCAGTCGCCGGAGACCTCCCGCCCGATGAAGTCGTAGACCGTCTGCGCCGTGTCCAGGGGCGCGGTGACCAGATCCTCGTAGCGTACCTGGAGGAAGGCTCCAGGGTAGCGTGCCTCGAGCTCGTGACGCATGCGCAAGTCGTCCTGGATGCTGCGGCATAAAAGCTCAACTTCGACCAACTTGCTCTCATTGACACGGTCGATCAGAAGGCCTTCCTTGCCCGCTCGCGAGGCTACAATCCCGCGGGGGTCTCGCACGAAATGAATGACGGACAGGTCGGGAATAGCCGCCAGGAGTTTGTCCACCTCTTCCATATTGATGCGGCTGACCCTAGCAGCCTGGACCTTGGATTTGAAACACAGCTCTTTCGCGTCCTTCATGCAGGGCTTACACATCTCTCCCAACTCGGCGACACAACGCTCAAACTCAACGATCCTTGGCACATTGAACGTCATGGTGTCCGGAATTCCCTCGTTTGTGTTGACGAACTCGCTCACTTTATCCACTAAAGTCTCCACCTCTGTCACGTTTTCCGCCATGAGTCGACGCGTTTCGCCGAGCACCGAGAAGCAGCGATTATTCAAGGAGGTTTCCATGAAGAAGCAGTCGTACGGCAAGGCGCCGCACTGCTCTTCTAGAAGATTGACCAGGGGCAAGGCCTCGGAGGAGATGCACGTTCTGAGCGCGTGCATGACGTGAGATGAGGAGAAGGTTATGAACGGATGTAGCCAGGCAACGGGCGGTAACCTGTCGTACTGGCACGTCATCACGTCATCGATATACTGGACTAGTCGGCCTTGTTCCTCTGCTGGGAATTGCCTGCAACAAAGTGGAAAACACAAAAACAATTGCAGATCTAACCTGACCTATTCTGTAAATAAGCCTAATTAATTGCTAGTAAACCATCAAGCGCACATTTAAATACAAATAGGATGTGTACTGACGTTCTCCGCTGTCTGTCGACGCTGTACAGTATCCGCTGTGGCAAGGACACGACGCTGAGGCCGTGGTATACCGCGTAGTACGCTGATAGTGGCTCGTACCAGTACGTCGTCTCGTTGTCCTGGTTGAAGAACTCCCCGCCGAAACTAGAGCCGCCCCGCATATACGTAAAGAACAGCACCTTCTTTGGGCTGCCAGAGCTGAGCAATCCCTAGAGATGCGGAATAGGTCTACATGTACCAGGAATCTCATTCGCTAATCTCATTCCAGATATTTCAACACTAAATATTATTTGCTACATGTATGTACATGTACATGTAAAGATAATATATTTTGTATATTATCAAATGATCAAGACAAAAGTATATTGACGCACAAAAACTCGATCGATCTACACTCATATGTTCGTATTTACTGGTAAGGCATGAAAGGTGATCAAATAAGTATTTTCTTATCCCAAAGTGTCCACTGTAACACTGTTACAGTTTATGTACCTTGCGCATGGAGAGCCAGTTGACGGTGTCCTCGCTGTACTGTGGTCCCTCTGGTGGCTGGTCGTTCACAACCATGTCATCGCGGGGTTCTCGGGCTGCATCATCTGTGGTCACTTGTCAAAGACAAACAGCACTCGGGTAATCAACAGAAAGAAATTAAGCAATATATGGCATTGCATAACATGCCTGACACCATTCAAACGGAACACGTAGATTCAATACCTCATCGAAGCCGTAACCAGAGCTTTGAATATTATTATTAGCCGTGGTCAAAGATAAAAGAGCATGAGTTTTCTTGCCACTATGCTTGATGTGTGATTTGTTTGAAGAAGTCATACCTGAATCTGTGAGGATGTTGGAGAAGAAATGGTCACTGCAGGCGAAGAACATGTACACGGCACACGTCAGGAGCGCGATCCAAGCGACTCTCCGCTTACAAGACGTGTCGAACATTTTACAACACCTACACGTCATATTTCAAGCATTTCTTAGGGTATGTACAACAATGAATTGCCGAAATTAGCGGAATAAACCAATGAAGTATCCCAGCATTTCGTCACGGAAGTTGTACACGTTGCAGTCGCTGCATGGCGAGAGATAAATATTTTATAACTATTATTTTCACGGGTGTACGCTTGTATGTTGGTGACATTTGAAGTCACAAACAATTGCACTTCGGATATCACGAGTTTATAGATAACCTTTATTGGTCGTAGTTACGAAATTATCAATTTTGTCAAGATACCATCAAAATGTCACATGTTGCATCTGCTGGTTCGTTGGCATTGGATAAAATATCGTTATATCGACCAATTAAATGATCAGACCAGGTACTAATATTATTATCCACCATCGATATTGTCATTAGTATTGCTGGTCCTTAATTGCAATCCCACAAATCTGGAATAATGACTTTAGCTTTTCGAAATACCAGTATATAACCTATAAAACACGACACAAAATGTCAGCAGTTGACAGCAGTAAACGATATTACAATACTGACCCATTCGCCATTCCTGACAGAAATTTTCATCCAAAGTCACAATGCATCTATTATACTCAAATAACACTTTCTACTACACATATCGCGTGGACATACAAGTTACATGTATGTGTCTATTCTACACCCCAGCACGTGTCAATCAGGCGTGTCTACACCCCGTGTCAATCAGGCGTAGGGGTAGCCAAGTTCATCATACAGATCCGAGCAGTAGCCGATCATCTGATGCAGATCCGCCTCGGACAGCGTGTCCTTCCACTTGTACACGATCCGCTCCCCCGAGCGGAAACTCTTCCGGGCGAACTCCACGAACTCGTCCGAGATGTTCCCGCCCACGATCCGGAAGATCTCGCCGGCGGTCCGGACAGGATCAAGGACAAAGTCTTCATAGCGGTAGTGCTGGAACACGCCAGGGTATTTCTGCTCGAGGCGCTGTCTTACTGAGATGTCCCTGTAACGAAAAGGACATGTACAACTTTTATTATGGCGATGCTTATATGTTTTTTACGTGTTTTTCCACAACTTCCGGTCCGTCACATCACGGCATGAAATTAACACACACGTCAGACAATCATCTCACACTTCTGTATGACAGGCGTGATGCCACGAGTTCTGTGATATCTAATATAACAGGTGCGTATTTGTGTAGCCCCAAAATATTTTATTTTTCCGATTACTATTGCTTCTGTACTGTTCATTTTATTCCTATTTGTGCATTTTTGAACATTAGACTCTAGTGTTAGTCTTTATTATCATATAATATATGCAAAATGACATGTTGTCGGCAGAATTGGTCGTAAGTTATTAAAATAGGTGAAAAGAAAGAACTAGTATTAAAGATGTGTTTTATCGTCAATGATAACAAGCGATAGGCCTATAATTTGAATGGCTCTTAATGGAGAAAATCTTGCATTGAAGTCGCCACAACTCTAGTCGGGGAGATTTCATACCTGCGAATTCTCCGGCATAGGAACTCGACCTCAATCAGTGCGCTCTTGTTGAACGGGTCGATCATCAAAGCGTTTGTGCGCGTGCGCGACACGGCCATGCTGCGCGGGTCCCGGATGTGGTGAATCACGTGGATGTTCGGGATCGTGCGTATCACGCGTTCCACGTCCTCCATCTTGATCCGGTTGGCCTTTGCGGCGTGGATCGTGGCCCGATGGCAGAGCGTCTCCGCCTCTGCAAGGCACGCCGTGTGTCTCGCCTTTAGTCGCCGCAGGCACAGCTCGTGCGAGATGAAGAGCATTGTCGCGTTGAGCATCGCGCGAGGGATCTGGCCGCTGCGTTTCACGAAGTCGCGAAGCATGTTGTTCGCCGTCTTGCTGGCCATTGCGTCGTTGAGTTGGTCGGCGGGCACCTCGGCGACTAACCGACGGGCCTCTAGGACGATATCTGAGCAGTGGCGTACTTTAGCGTCCTCCATGTCATCGCAGACCTTGATAGTTTATACATGGGCTATATCATCACAATATTACCTGCTATTGCAAATTAATATTCTATGAGCATATGATAGATTTCGAACTCATGATATATATCCCGAAGACTTTTTATACATAGACCTATAGCCTTGCCTTGCTCGTCAAAGCTCACTTAGGACTATTCAATAAATATGTTTGAGAATATACTTTGACCATTCGGTGATGATACACGATTCATTTGGTAACTCCCGTTATGCATCATACTCTCCGTTGAGCGGACATGTAGCGATTACGTACCTCGTTGACGTGGCCACACGTCTCTATGGTACGGAGTGTGCGTCCGTCAGTCGTGCACTTGGCGAGCACTCTCATGGCGGCCGACCGTGAGTAGTTGACGAACGGGTGAGCCCAGGCCTGAGTGGGCAGGTGGTCATACCGACAGGTGAACATGTCAGAGAGGTAGTCCGCCAGCCACTGCTGCTCCTCGGGCTCAAACAGGCTGATGGGTGTCGGATAGTGTCATTGAATATTTGAATTATTATTATTTCTCTATTGTTTTCTTAATCGGATTGGTTATTCTTCCACGTATCATAGTTTTGGTATTCATGTATTTCGGCATTACATTTATGTAGCGTAACTCTGCCACATGTCAAGGGAGACTTCAATGTATGAGCAGGCCTATAGATATGTATATATTATCTCTCATTGACTCTTACCTTTTCCATATTCACTTCCAGTATACAATTCCACTGATATTAGATAGATAGAAAATATCCGGAACTTACATTCGCCCCGTCATGTCTTTGGTGTAGAGCACCCTCTGTGGTATATTGGCGAATTTCTGTCCATAGTAAGCCATGTAGAATGCGGCCAGTGGTTCGTACCAGTAAACCACACGCTCATCTCTGTTGAATACCTCACCCAGAATCGAGGATCCGCCCCTCATGTACGTAAAGAGGAGTAACATCGTCGGCTCAATCTGGAGCAACTCCTGGAGAACGGAACGTATACGTAGAAATAAATGAGACAGGCGGATCCAAGAAAGGTAACGATGTGGTTATATGATGTTGAATATATGCCTGCCTTTCGTTTTTGTTTCCACTCCTGAAATTCTCCTGACTGGAGCCAAGAGACTATCTCATCGTGTTCTGACACACCTTTTGACAAAACACAACACCATTCATGATATAATTCATGTGGAAAACGCAGAAAAATTCATGTTGTTCACAGAGATGCGAGTTATTACTAAAAATTGTTACTTTTATACATGAATTGGAAATTTATTGTAAATACTTTGCCTCTGAAAATTCATACTCACGAATTGGTCCAATTGAATATAATATCGATTCATGGTAAACAAAAATGAAATATATCGCCCCACTGCTGACAAAGAGCAATGAATACAAGTAATGTGAAATCGGACGCCTGGCATCACAAACCACCATCTTGGAATAAGGACAATGCTCCATAAAACGCATGCGCAGAATGTATGACAGCATAATCCAGTTCGACAATATGCATTATCGGGATTTCCGAAAATCAAACCCAACGCGACACAAAGTACTTTGAAAAAACTGTGGAATTGTGCCGGATAACGAGATTTTAACGACGCTTGGGTTGTCATTTATTAATTTAGTACATCGTTTCATTGAATATTTGTATATTCAATCAAACATCATCAATGTGGCTGGAAATCGGACGCTATTTCAATTTCACCCGCAACACCATCGATTCCATGAAAATAACAATGCAGAATAAATAATAAAATCAATTTATGCGATAAATCTGACAGATCAAAATAAATGTGTTTCATTTATTGGAAAATAACTTAAACGAGTCAGTATCCACTCATAGATATGCCATTGAATTTTTTTTTTAAAGATAAAATTGCAAAATGGGGTGAACATTTAACTGAAGTCTCAATTCAGAAACTTTAAATCGGTGGATATCTAAGCTTCTCGAAAACATTTTTGCAAATTACATTGATCTCTTGAAGGTCATGTTTAGAGAATTTAGTTACCCATCCAGACAGACTTCTAAGGGCCCTTGCTCTGATGACACTATCACTCTTATTTAGTGGCAGCACGGTCTTGGCAAACTCCGCCCATTCCTTTGACGTATTCATGCCGAAGAAACCGAACATCTTTTGGGCTGTCTCTATCGGCTGGAGAACCAAATCCTCGTAGCGAACCTCCAGAAAAGCCTCAGGGAATTCCCGCTCCAGTCGACTCTTCGCCTCGAGATCAGCCGCCATTCTCGTGCATAGGAACTCGACCTCTTCTAGTAGTAATGTGTCGTTACCTCGCGACGCTAAGCGCGACGCAGCCGTTGCCCGCGGGTCTCTCACGTAGTGCACGACGTGTACGTCTGGCATCGCCACAAGTAACCGGTGCACCTCAGACATCGCCAAGCGAAGCACCTTGGCAGCGTGGATCTTGGCCCCTCGGCACAAGACCTGGGCGCTGTTCCGACATCCTTCCCGTTCCACTCCTAGTCTCCTTACGCATAGCAAGTGCCTGAAGATCGAGTCCTTTGGCACATTTGCGGCGTTGTTATCCCCAATGGTTTTACTCAACTCCACCATAAGCGTCGACCTAATGGATGCCTTCTCTAGGTCACCAGGCGATACCTTGGACACGAGTTTGGAGGCCTCGGCGATGGCCTCGCGGCAGTTCAGTCGCCTAGAGGACTCCATATCGGAGCAAGCTGATGGCAACCGCGAACAGCCGTCCAGTTCAGACTTGCCCTTGGCATGCAGCACACACTGCTTCAACGGTTGCAGCGCTGGAGAGTGGGAGAACTTGAGGAAGCGATGGGTCCAGGAAGCTGTCGGGAGGCGGTTGTACCGACAGTGGAACATATCATCGAAGAATGTAAACAAAGCCTTCTGCCCAGTCGCATCCAGCGCTCTGTAAATAATGTCAACATGTAGACTCCACTAGTAACTCTAATAACTAATAACTTTCCAAATGATATTTTCAATCGTGCGAATTGATTGAATAAAGTGTGAGAACCGTTCATGGAAATTAAATTGAATCTTCAAATCAAGTTAAATTTTATTTTAAGTGTGTCCGAACAAGATTTCGAATTTCAGGCTATTTTACTGACATGTTGGTCCTGCGATCTCGCTCGTACATCACTTGGCTTGTGCCGGCGGCGTAGCTAAGACCGTAGTGAGCCATGTAGAAGGATGCTAGTGGTTCGTACCAGTACACGGCCCGGGGGTCCCGACTGAACATTTCCCCGCCTATGGACGACCCGCCCCGCATGTACGCCAGCAGGATCACCTTCCTTGGGCCGCCTTTGGCTAGTAGCGCCTGTATCGGAAATATCAACCATGGCATATAATAATGCACCTCTACTCTCAAGTCTCTCATATTTTTGAGTGCTGAGTTGAGGTGAATTTATTCATAAAAGTCAACTGAAATTGAAGGTCATGAAAGCCAAACGAACAAACTTTGTTTTTCACGAAACATAAAATATTAATCGGGTTTTAGGCCTACTGGAGTTGAACATTCTTCGTGTACCACAAAATTATAGACAACACATAAGTATTGTCATTAACCATTAAACGGTTATATTAAATTTACTATATAAGTATTCGGTATGAAGAACATCATACAAAAACAAAAACATATTAGACAATATATACCTTTCTTTTCATGACCCATGGTTTGTCGTTTCCTTCCATTTCTACTGAAAAAGAAACTACAATGACAAAAAATTCGTTCCGAATGCCATTTTCAGACTCTGATAAACTGATGAAAACTAATCGTTTACTAGTATATGGGTGCAGATTAAACCTTTAGGTTCTGGTGACATCATCCCAAACTGTGGTTCCCACACTACGATGTATCTCAGGGATACTGCAATCATTACGAATAGGCAGCACGCTATCAAAGCACACTTCTGAATCGTCATGCCTTCAGTAGATTTAAGTATGACTATGAGCTACGCATTGTACACATTTAGATCCGTTCAAAATCATATCATAATATCGCATATGCCATGTTTTCATATTGCAGAAGTTTTGAAGGGCACTTGTGTTGCTAAGCACCATAAACTAAATGACACTCGTTATTTTGTTTATATTCCATAATGAACGTCAAATTTATTCATATTAGTTATTGGCAAACAAATCGACAACGAGAGTGCCAACACTAACTACAGGGGGTATGTTGTCACACCTAACATGTATTTTCTCCTTTAGTAGCTGTCTATATGTGAACATTTCAACTGATACACAGTGCACAATCTGAAACATTGGAATGAATTACAGCTACTTTGGATGCATCGTTATTTTAGTAAATATCAATTTTTCAATATATATATATATATTTTTTTTTTTTGTCAATATAAATAAGTTTTTCTGACATCACAAACGTATGTTTATAAAAAAAAGTAATTTTACATGTATAATCATTATGACGAACTCAGTTTAATGCTGGACATATTCGTGTCTAATTCAAGAACACAGACTTGTGTATCAATTGGTACTGCCTTCAGCATTCGATTCTCAAAGCTGGGTACAGATATATATATATATATATATATATATATATATATATATATATATATATATATATATATATATATATATATATATATATATATATATATATATATATATATATATATATATATATATATATATATATATATATATATATATATATATATATATATATATATGGTGATGTGAAGAGATGATGATTTCGTTTCAGATATGTCTGGAAGTATAGATATATACCTAACGTTACTTGTACTAGATGTGAAGGCCCAAAGATGCTGACATTTTTCTGTGTCAACAAAAGAAAACCGACCTAGGTCAAAGATACCTTTAAGACCTCTAAATTGAAAAAAAAATCGACTCCGCAGAGAAAAAGAGTTCATCCCAAATACCTTTAAAGTATGTATGTCTAATCAGCTAATGCGACGAGTCCGCAAATAATAACATCGAAGTCGAAGATCACCTAAGACATGTAGCCTTAAGACATGTCTGTCGAGGGTGTTGAGTCCGAAAATAACGTCGGTCTCGCCCAACGACACAACGTACCCGAGTCGCCGACGAAAATAAGAAAATGTCGACCCAGAAGAAAATTTCAGATCAAGGTTTCCCCCCTAATATGATAGGGTGATGAGTTCCGAAATTAAGTCTGATTCGCTCTGTGACGCACCTATTCCCAGAGATGGAGGAAGCCATAATGAAGTTCTTGAGTTATCATGCGGAAACAAGGTAAAAAATTGGCATTGACTTCATCCTCAAGGACCTCCACCGACCAAGAACTAGTTCCCAAACTATACAGCACATCGGCATGCTGGTAAAATTTGTAGTGTAGTGGTTTTTGAGTTGTGCGGAAACGAAAACAGCGGAAGTAAAAAATAATGAGAAATTTAAAAGTTAAAAAAGTTAAAAGTGACAACATCCTGAACACAGTATATGTATATATATTGATACTGAAATATATTCAGATTTCAAAAACCAACCATTCCAGGTTAAATTAAGCTGATTCATCGATAATTGTGGTGCGCAAAAATTTAGATCACAAATATATTCTACTTGTATAGATCTAGTCGTCATCGCAAATGCGATAATTTTAATGTCTCGCGAACATGACCATAATTTTGATCACCTGAACCACAGATTTACAGTACGTGAGCTGGTGTGCCCCTAACTATCACTCAATTTTATGACATTTCTGGTTTGTTTTTTGTATGTGGATCAATATGTGATATGTACCTCCAGTGGTCTACCTATAATGATAGTTTCGGTGATTGAAAGATCAATACCACAATCGCCACGGGGTCAAACGTGATACACCGAGGCGTGCATTTCCACAAACGATCTTTTCTCGAATATTAACAAGAATAACATGTGCAACAATGAAGTCCGTTTTGTCACGCCAACATGTTATTACTCCATAGATGAAGAGTAACTATGTGATGAAATGGGTCTGGTGGAAACAAAAGACAATCGATTTGGAAACTTGGACCTAGCTTTTTGGCAACATGTGCTTGAGAAGATCTGGGGCGAAGAAGAATAATATATAACGAGTAAAACGTGCAGCAATGTTATTTGAAAGAGTAACAATGCCAATGTATTGCAGACATCTATTACTGGTAGTTCTTGCAAATGTATAAATTCATGCATTGTCTATCTGCGGCTGAATGACTCTGACCCGACCATGGGAAACCGTAAGTATTATCACTCATCATCCGTGGATACCTTTAATAAAAAGTGTGTAGCTAGGCTGGTTGCTTGTTCAACAGTCTCATTATTCAGTGATGCGTTGAGTTCATCTACTTGGACTTCTTGCATATGAAATGTTTCCCTCAATTCTGCTCTCAGTAGTAACAAACATAGCGATAAAATCTCAGCCATCATTGGATTCCTGGAAGACGGTACAAAAAATGGACGATCGGAAGTCGAAAAGACAGGTAAATTCGTAATGTACGTAATGTATTCGTTTGTTACACAACATGAAGATTTCAATCGGACTTGATGTATCTAATGAATTTCCCTGCTTTATTATTGGCTCCAAAACAAACATCACGTCACCCAAGTCTTACATCCATCAAATCTAGAGATCGTTAGCTGGGGACAGGCCGCGGAAGCTGCTCCTCTTTACCTACATGCGGGGTGGGTCGTCTATAGGCGGGGAGGTGTTCAGTCGGGACCCCCGGGCCGTGTACTGGTACGAACCACTTGCCGCCTTCCACATGGCTCACTCGGTCTCGTCATCTCCAACCTACCGCAGAAGGTCCTCTACGGGGCGGACCTCAAACTCAGAATGTACGTGACGAGTGGAACCTACTCGTATCTGGTGTCATAGACAATGCGAAATGTATCAATTGCAACAGGCCTACATGTACTCATTGCGTACTAGTATTGCGACGAATATGCTACGATTTTTGATGTTGATCCGTACGCGAATTCCCAGTGTCTTCTATGTTCTTTCAGAAAGTTCTCTCCTGACGCCCAACAACTGCTAGCCGACTTCTCCGACGCGATGCTCAGTTGTCGCTATGGTGACTTGCCCGTGGTATCGTGGTTGCACCCGTTCGTGCCCATGTCCCACTCGGCCGTGATGCAGGCCCTGCGTCCGTGTAGAGCTCCTGTTGGAAGGCGGGTCATCGAGAAGCGCTTTTTGACGTTTGTGGTGACATGCAGGACTCGCTACAGAGAGGGTGTGATGTCCTGCGATGTCCTGTGATATGTGGAGGATACGGGTGAGCCTGGGGATGATGATGGTGTTTACAGGAGACTGAAGGAATTTATCCAAGGAAGTGACCACGAAAAGTCTCTGCTGAATGTGGCGAGGCGATTCGCAGAGCACGTGGTATGCCCAGCGACGCTCAAAAAGGAGCAGATTGGTTGCTTGGATGAGGCCGAGTAAATATGTCGTGAAGCCGGTCTTCACGTCGCGAAAGCTCACAGAATCAAAATGGAAGAAGTGTCGCAGATACTGCGGACCATACCAGACCTTCACGTGGTTCACTACGTACGAGGCTATTGAAGCCTCGAGGATAGCTTCCCATGGAATCCATGTGACTGACGAGGGGCGTAAGATCATGACCGACGTGGAGTTCCTTTGCAGGCGCATGGGTGGAGATCTGATGGTGCGTCGTAAGCTTGAGCCCGGTGGAGGCCGGTGGAAATGGCTGCAGAGATGTATGACTTCATGGGAATCGAGTCGTTGGATGCTTGGCGAAATGTTACGGGCATTGAAGTCCCCGAGGAAGGGAGGACGAATGCGGTTGGCGAAGCTGGTGCCACGATGAGAAGCAAAAGTCTGCACAAGTGGGAAAAAAGGTTTTCGGAAGATGAACTATTGCAAATAAACAAGGAGTGGTGCGGCGAACTCTTGAAGAAACTAAAATACCCGCCAATATATCACCTAGCAGTACTATTTTTTCTTTGTATGTTGCCAGTATATTCTTCGCATTAAAGATAGACAGTCAACAGCGTTTGTGCACGACATCATATCAAATTTATAAAATTTGTTGTGGGCTATTATCCGTGTATTTTTTCAGTCTAAGGTAAACTGCTGTACAAGCTAGTAATGTTTTTTGTGGTCAGTTGTTCTCTTGGTCAAACATACGATAATACCCTTTGAATGTATTTTTATGCCTTACCGTCCCTGTTTCGACCAATTTTGTATTGAACAGGCCGTAGTTCACTCGGGGTAAACGGTTGCGTGCGTACTGTATTTAATGCTAATCAAACTCCCGGATGTGTACGCACGCAAAACACAAAGTAAGAAGGAATCGTATGTAATTTTCTTGTTGTGTTTCGTCAACTATAGAGTCTATTAAGAAGGAATCAAAGACACAAGTACCTGGATTCGATGTCAATTGTCACAAGCTCACTAACTATCAAGCAGTTTGGGGTTCTTCAACTACTAACAATGTGTAATTTGGTACCGAGTGTACATGTACTCCTATTATCGCCCCATTCGAATGATACAGTCCCTCAATGTCATCCATATTCCCAGTATAATAATCAGTATCAGCACAATTCGATCAATAAATAAGCAATGCTTTAGGGTATAATGAAATATTCACACAAAACTTTGAATGTGTCAGTGATCTCGGCATACTTCACATGGGAGTCAAACAGCAATTTTTTTACCGCATTTCAGACTTCTATCGTTGGCAATCTATCCCATTGTTAAATTTATCCCAGTCATTTAATTTCTGGGTCCGCACACAATTGTGCATTTGCTCAGTTTTGTAACAGTACCATTTTTCGAAATCATCATGTTTGTGTAGAAAACACCCCCACTGTGTGTTCTGGTCCAAAATTACAACGATACTTGGGATCACAATTGGTTTTAAACAGGACAAAATTCTCAAATACGCTCAGATTCTCGAGACCCCGTTTTGGACAGGAATTTAACATTGGGATAGATTGCCAATTTCTTTAAATTTTGCGACGGAGGTCTGAAATGTGGTAGAAATTGCCGTTTGCCTCTCGTATGCCAAGTTTCAGAACGATAATATTTAGCATCGCAAAATATCGTCAAAAACCGGTGTAAACCGGTAAAAAGTTAAAAAAATCAGAGTATAGTAATATTCATATAAATTTATACCAATATATAACTAATATATGAATGTGCGCGTGTATAATAGGTAGAAATCAGAGTTTTCTGTATGAGGTCGAGAATATTCTGTATGATGTCGAGAATAAGCCCGACAGCGGTTCGTTTGAATAAAGTCCGAGAGCCAGTGATCTCTTCAAAAATACAAAGTAGTTACAAAGTAGTTCTTTGTAATTCCTTCTAATTATCCTGGAGAGAATCTATTCAAATTTACTGCTCTGGTAAATATTATCACTGGATTTCGGATCAAACCAACAGGTAACATCTAGGTAGATGATAATTATATCACACATCATATATTTGTAATGTTTATTCAAATAACAGCACGGACTGATATTGATTTTGTTTAATGCTCGATTATATGCTACTGTGTTAGTTTATTTAAAGTTCAATAGAGGATAAAAATGCATTATGATAAGGATAAACGCACTGAAATAATGTCAATAATTCGAGTAGCTATATTGTTCATTCAAACGTACAAGTATCCCAGTTCATCGAATACGTCCGAGCAATGTTGTCTGATGGTCTCTTGGTCTGCGACTGGGATCTCTGTTTTCCATTTCTCCATGCTTTCTCGCCCATGTTGATTCCCAGCATTCCGTTCTGAAATTTTTGCATATGCCATCCAATCTTTCGATACCTCGCGCCCAATGAATTGATAAATGCTCTCCGCTGTCGTTAGTGGATTCAACACCAGATCCTCGTACCTGACTTGCAGGAAAGCACCTGGATACTTGGACTGGAGTTGTCGACGAATTCTGAGATCATCTCGCACGCGTCTACAAAGCAACTCAACCTCCACCAACTTACTGCCGTTGACGTCATCGATCAACAACCCAACTGAATTGGACCTGGACGCCACCATTGCCCTTGGATCCCGCAGAAAATGGATCACGTACAGGTCTGGAATCGCCGAGAGCAAGGCGTCGACTTCTTCCATCTTTATGCGATTCAATTTGGCAGCTTGAATCTTAGACGCCTTGCACAGATCAGCCACACCATCCATGCAGCGACTCCTCTCTCTGGCCAGATCTGCCACGCATTTCTCAAATCTAGCAATTTTTCCAACTGCACTAAACATATTCTTAGGAATGTCACCACCCTCGGCGATTAACCTCGTCAGTGCTTTTTCAACTTCATCCGATGTCACTTTCCCTCCAGTAGAAGTGATGACACGTCTTGCTTCTTCGTGCAGCTTGGAGCACTTATTCCTCAAGGACGTCTCCAGGTAGAAACAGTCAAACGGGAGCTCTCCACATTTCTCCTCTACTAGGGAACCAACGTGAGTCCCTGGGGCCGACACACACGTTTCCAGGGCACGAACCACGTGAGAAGATGAGAAAATCAGGAACGGGTGCAGCCACGAGAGTTGAGGCAGGCGATCGTAGCGGCATGAGAAGAGGTCGTCAATGTACTCAACGAGACTCCTCTGTTCCTCAGCTGAGAACTGTCTGCGAGGAGCGGGGCCATGAATGACCTTGAGCATTATGATAATATAATTATGACTCATGTGATACGATACGAATAGAAAGTATGTCTCAAAAGGTATGGTTTCTTTCGATATTTACCACAATGCCAAATATTATTGCATATATCCATTAAATGATTACCAATGTCCCGAATGGCATACAGCTTCGTTTACTACAACAACCATACCAACCAAATGACCGAAGCACATTCTCGAACTTACATCCTCTGTTGCCTGTCGACGCTGTACAATATTCGTTGTGGGAGGCTGGCCAGACTGAGCCCGTGTTGTACGGTGTAGTAGGCGCCCAGTGGCTCGTACCAGTATGTAGTCTCGTTGTCCTGGTTGAAGAGCTGAGCTCCAAACGTCGACCCGCCTCGCATGTAGCTGAAGAATAATACCTTCGTCTGGGAGCCACTAGCCAACAGTTTCTGAAGGGAAATTGACAACGTGCAGGCTTGTTCATAGAATAGTTGCGTGCCATAGTACAATCGCAGTACAAGATTTGGATCTCGTGCAATATGTCCAAACATAGCTGCTACCTATTGTGATGTCCTCCTAAACTATTGCTCCAGTTTTCAATCATATCACCAGAACATAGATCTATTCAGACAGAATAAAGTCCACATACCTGTCTTTGTGACACCCATGTTTCCTTTCGATCCGCCGTTACCGTTACTTGTGTAGTGGTGTCAATCGCCCACTCACCTCCCTCCAGATCCGCCCCATCTTTGGTAGCGGGGAGCAGATCCATAGACACCGTGGACACAGAAGTGACGCTAGGGGCAGTGGGATCAGTCGTGGCCGCAGACAGAACTTTTGGTGTTGAGGATCTGCCTGTAGTTTTATTGGAAATTGGATTATTCGCTCACCTTATATCAAAAAATATACATGGAATATCGGGTGAATCATTCATAGAAGGAATAAAGAGGGTAATGTCATCAATATACAGCAAAAAGTAAAACGCACCTGGATACATTTCTGTCGTGTAGTTATTTACAAAGTCGTCCCATATCAGTGGCACAAACGCGAGCAAGCCAGCACCCAACAAAACGCAACACGTGTTCCGACATGACATCTTGACCAAATGACGCGACGAAAGCATTTGACAATGTATATGTCCGGGTGATTAACACCCTCGAAAGCCATATACCTGGGCGATAATATAAGCACAACAAGCTAAGCTGCTAAAATGAAGGTCAATATGCGATCATCGATATTTAGGAATAACTCGTGAGTTTGCATCGACAAATATGATTGATATCAGTATGTGGCTTAGATTAACAACGCAGCTGTTGGTGTTGCAATTTATATATTCACAGCCCCAATCATTGCCAGCTTTTATATTGATGTATTTCCAATGCCATGAAATAGCACGTTGGGTAATTCGTTCAAAACAAGATCACGATAATATTGTAGCTGATATTGCTGGTGAATGGAAGTACATGTATACGTGGTTGTACTTTAAACTTTATTGCAGTGATTATTCATTTCTAATTGACGATTGCCGTATCAACATAGCCCCAGCAATGGCCCACGACCCACGGATTTCTAAGCTGGAAAGGGCCACTGCTTGGGCATGTTAAATCATAACGTAACAAAATGTTTAATCCAGTTGATGGGAATATGTTTCTTTGTGGGATTGTTTCATCAGGTGAGCATTGACTAGATTTCTTAGCATGATGCCAGGAATAGACTTGGGGGAAACCTCACACATTGAGGTTTCCGTTTTATGTGACGTCACGTCGCCAGATGTATGGTTGCCTAGGGAGACAACGCACAGGGACATTGCTCCACATGCCTGTCTATTGCGCGTGTGGTAGTCTGGTTTTGGGAAGAGCAAAGAGCCCAATGGTATTTTTTAGGATTTGGCTTGTAATTGTGTTGTAATTAGTGATACGATCTTTTGAGAATGATTCTCCCAATATAATATAATATATCATATCAAACTTTTATAGCGCTTAATTTCGTATAACGAATTCTAAGGCGCAACAGTCCTGATTAATAACCAATATCATAAAACGTGGTCAGAAATAGTTCGTGATCGAGATGACAACCGGCTGTGTTGAGAAGGTTAAGGGGGATAGGCATCCTGAAATAGATGCGTCTTAAGCTGATGCCTGCAACTAGACAGGGTTGGAGCAGAACGAATAATATTGCTAGGCAACATGCTGTTTATTGTAGTTTGCGGGAAAGTAGTTCCTGCACATAATGTCCACATTTTAACTGCCAATTGTCGACAGTCATGCATGCTGCACTTTGTTGAGAATCATAGACAAGCTGCTTGTCTAGCTGACGAGTCCTCAGACTGTTTCATGTGTTGGGACATGTGCCAGCTACTTGTAACAGATCCATTTTCATGGAGCCCACTGTGTGAACATGAGCAGCAGAACCTCTGCACCAAAGGTTGTAAGAAAGCCTGTCAATCTATATTCCATCCAGAAACGATAGATTCAACGTCAACTGCAAGTACCGTGCCCGTTACTACTGAACGACCTCCACAAATCTCCATGGATGTTACCCAGCAGTCCATCAACGGAGTGCTCGTAGTTGCCTTGCTTGTCACCAGTCCTGATGGCGTAAACAGTGATGGACTGAGTATCCGAATCACAGACAAGAATGCAGTAGTTCCACATCACTTCAGCATGCTATTTGATCCAACGTCCATTCTAGTGAAGTTGCCAAGCACCAAATACAATGCACATTACCGACTAGATCTCCATCACCAATATTTTGGAGTAATCAACAAGTTGGAATTTTCGACACTACCTTGTGATTTCACAGATCATTCTCAAACGGTATGTCAACAGCGGGACACACTACATTTAACAGCAGATGCAGTGGTCGTGGTCAACCAAAGTTCATTCTCACTTTTGTTTAGTGTAGGATCTGTGTCATTTGTTTGCCTTGTCTGTTTGTTTGTATGGTATTTTGTTCGTTGTACGAACCACAGAAAAACAGTGAAGACTCTTCAAATATCTGCTGGCTCGAAAATCACTCCAAGCTTTTTCCACCATAAGCCTCAACGCAACTCCTGGACAAACAGCTTCATTTATCTGCCTCAGGAGATTTCTCCACTTCATGACATTGATTCGTCTTTATCGTTGTAAACTTATTATTGTTCTCATGCATGTTTGTCAATACAAATATTTATTTTAGAGTTCCCCATGATTTCAAATAAATATCAAATCTTGATTTGTGTTTCTCAAAACAGCGACTATTGGATGTAGAAGTGAACGATATTGCAAATATTATGTAAAACAAATATGGGCAACAATTTGTACAAATCATTTGAACGATATCAGATATATGACATTTGGATTTGTGGTTCTTGTAATATTGACTTTGACCAATTTCATGGTTGTCCAATATACGATGAAATTTTGTCACTCAAAATTTTTGAAATTGTCAAATTCTTTGACAACATACAATACACAAATGTGATCAAGTTTTCTTCGAAACAAATTAAACTATGAGGCACAAGGCGATTTTGCAGTGTTTAAAATTACAACTTAAATATAGAGTGAACATCTATTCAGACACAATTCTATCTATTCTTTGTTTGTGAATGATACTCATAATTGTATGATACACATACTGTCAAATTTATTCTTAAATGAAGCATTATGGTCTATATGCTAAAAATATACTATTATTCTGTAATATATAGTTGTGAATGACACAAAAATATTTTCCAATAAAATTCACAGTAGGATAATGTATTGGATATTCGTATATAAGTGACAAAGCCTAAGTCTTTGAACCTGACATAAACTGTGCCCTCTGATAATGACATGATTGCAATTGCCTGTGAATTAATGATTTGCTAAGGATTGGGTGTGAGTAACTCCACAGATGATCTCGTATGATTTGCTTGACGGCAATTGCAACTAAATCAACAGTAGCTCCATTTCCAACGAGTATATAAAGAAATTTCCACATTAATAAAATCAGAAATCTTCAAATCAATTTGAAGTGTTGTAATTAGTGATACAATCTTTTGAGAATGATTCTCCCAATATTGCTAGGCAACATGCTGTTTATTGTAGTTTGCGGGAAAGTAGTTCCTGCACATAATGTCCACATTTTAACTGCCAATTGTCGACAGTCATGCATGCTGCACTTTGTTGAGAATCATAGACAAGCTGCTTGTCTAGCTGACGAGTCCTCAGACTGTTTCATGTGTTGGGACATGTGCCAGCTACTTGTAACAGATCCATTTTCATGGAGCCCACTGTGTGAACATGAGCAGCAGAACCTCTGCACCAAAGGTTGTAAGAAAGCCTGTCAATCTATATTCCATCCAGAAACGATAGATTCAACGTCAACTGCAAGTACCGTGCCCGTTACTACTGAACGACCTCCACAAATCTCCATGGATGTTACCCAGCAGTCCATCAACGGAGTGCTCGTAGTTGCCTTGCTTGTCACCAGTCCTGATGGCGTAAACAGTGATGGACTGAGTATCCGAATCACAGACAAGAATGCAGTAGTTCCACATCACTTCAGCATGCTATTTGATCCAACGTCCATTCTAGTGAAGTTGCCAAGCACCAAATACAATGCACATTACCGACTAGATCTCCATCACCAATATTTTGGAGTAATCAACAAGTTGGAATTTTCGACACTACCTTGTGATTTCACAGATCATTCTCAAACGGTATGTCAACAGCGGGACACACTACATTTAACAGCAGATGCAGTGGTCGTGGTCAACCAAAGTTCATTCTCACTTTTGTTTAGTGTAGGATCTGTGTCATTTGTTTGCCTTGTCTGTTTGTTTGTATGGTATTTTGTTCGTTGTACGAACCACAGAAAAACAGTGAAGACTCTTCAAATATCTGCTGGCTCGAAAATCACTCCAAGCTTTTTCCACCATAAGCCTCAACGCAACTCCTGGACAAACAGCTTCATTTATCTGCCTCAGGAGATTTCTCCACTTCATGACATTGATTCGTCTTTATCGTTGTAAACTTATTATTGTTCTCATGCATGTTTGTCAATACAAATATTTATTTTAGAGTTCCCCATGATTTCAAATAAATATCAAATCTTGATTTGTGTTTCTCAAAACAGCGACTATTGGATGTAGAAGTGAACGATATTGCAAATATTATGTAAAACAAATATGGGCAACAATTTGTACAAATCATTTGAACGATATCAGATATATGACATTTGGATTTGTGGTTCTTGTAATATTGACTTTGACCAATTTCATGGTTGTCCAATATACGATGAAATTTTGTCACTCAAAATTTTTGAAATTGTCAAATTCTTTGACAACATACAATACACAAATGTGATCAAGTTTTCTTCGAAACAAATTAAACTATGAGGCACAAGGCGATTTTGCAGTGTTTAAAATTACAACTTAAATATAGAGTGAACATCTATTCAGACACAATTCTATCTATTCTTTGTTTGTGAATGATACTCATAATTGTATGATACACATACTGTCAAATTTATTCTTAAATGAAGCATTATGGTCTATATGCTAAAAATATACTATTATTCTGTAATATATAGTTGTGAATGACACAAAAATATTTTCCAATAAAATTCACAGTAGGATAATGTATTGGATATTCGTATATAAGTGACAAAGCCTAAGTCTTTGAACCTGACATAAACTGTGCCCTCTGATAATGACATGATTGCAATTGCCTGTGAATTAATGATTTGCTAAGGATTGGGTGTGAGTAACTCCACAGATGATCTCGTATGATTTGCTTGACGGCAATTGCAACTAAATCAACAGTAGCTCCATTTCCAACGAGTATATAAAGAAATTTCCACATTAATAAAATCAGAAATCTTCAAATCAATTTGAAGTGTTGTAATTAGTGATACAATCTTTTGAGAATGATTCTCCCAATATTGCTAGGCAACATGCTGTTTATTGTAGTTTGCGGGAAAGTAGTTCCTGCACATAATGTCCACATTTTAACTGCCAATTGTCGACAGTCATGCATGCTGCACTTTGTTGAGAATCATAGACAAGCTGCTTGTCTAGCTGACGAGTCCTCAGACTGTTTCATGTGTTGGGACATGTGCCAGCTACTTGTAACAGATCCATTTTCATGGAGCCCACTGTGTGAACATGAGCAGCAGAACCTCTGCACCAAAGGTTGTAAGAAAGCCTGTCAATCTATATTCCATCCAGAAACGATAGATTCAACGTCAACTGCAAGTACCGTGCCCGTTACTACTGAACGACCTCCACAAATCTCCATGGATGTTACCCAGCAGTCCATCAACGGAGTGCTCGTAGTTGCCTTGCTTGTCACCAGTCCTGATGGCGTAAACAGTGATGGACTGAGTATCCGAATCACAGACAAGAATGCAGTAGTTCCACATCACTTCAGCATGCTATTTGATCCAACGTCCATTCTAGTGAAGTTGCCAAGCACCAAATACAATGCACATTACCGACTAGATCTCCATCACCAATATTTTGGAGTAATCAACAAGTTGGAATTTTCGACACTACCTTGTGATTTCACAGATCATTCTCAAACGGTATGTCAACAGCGGGACACACTACATTTAACAGCAGATGCAGTGGTCGTGGTCAACCAAAGTTCATTCTCACTTTTGTTTAGTGTAGGATCTGTGTCATTTGTTTGCCTTGTCTGTTTGTTTGTATGGTATTTTGTTCGTTGTACGAACCACAGAAAAACAGTGAAGACTCTTCAAATATCTGCTGGCTCGAAAATCACTCCAAGCTTTTTCCACCATAAGCCTCAACGCAACTCCTGGACAAACAGCTTCATTTATCTGCCTCAGGAGATTTCTCCACTTCATGACATTGATTCGTCTTTATCGTTGTAAACTTATTATTGTTCTCATGCATGTTTGTCAATACAAATATTTATTTTAGAGTTCCCCATGATTTCAAATAAATATCAAATCTTGATTTGTGTTTCTCAAAACAGCGACTATTGGATGTAGAAGTGAACGATATTGCAAATATTATGTAAAACAAATATGGGCAACAATTTGTACAAATCATTTGAACGATATCAGATATATGACATTTGGATTTGTGGTTCTTGTAATATTGACTTTGACCAATTTCATGGTTGTCCAATATACGATGAAATTTTGTCACTCAAAATTTTTGAAATTGTCAAATTCTTTGACAACATACAATACACAAATGTGATCAAGTTTTCTTCGAAACAAATTAAACTATGAGGCACAAGGCGATTTTGCAGTGTTTAAAATTACAACTTAAATATAGAGTGAACATCTATTCAGACACAATTCTATCTATTCTTTGTTTGTGAATGATACTCATAATTGTATGATACACATACTGTCAAATTTATTCTTAAATGAAGCATTATGGTCTATATGCTAAAAATATACTATTATTCTGTAATATATAGTTGTGAATGACACAAAAATATTTTCCAATAAAATTCACAGTAGGATAATGTATTGGATATTCGTATATAAGTGACAAAGCCTAAGTCTTTGAACCTGACATAAACTGTGCCCTCTGATAATGACATGATTGCAATTGCCTGTGAATTAATGATTTGCTAAGGATTGGGTGTGAGTAACTCCACAGATGATCTCGTATGATTTGCTTGACGGCAATTGCAACTAAATCAACAGTAGCTCCATTTCCAACGAGTATATAAAGAAATTTCCACATTAATAAAATCAGAAATCTTCAAATCAATTTGAAGTGTTGTAATTAGTGATACAATCTTTTGAGAATGATTCTCCCAATATTGCTAGGCAACATGCTGTTTATTGTAGTTTGCGGGAAAGTAGTTCCTGCACATAATGTCCACATTTTAACTGCCAATTGTCGACAGTCATGCATGCTGCACTTTGTTGAGAATCATAGACAAGCTGCTTGTCTAGCTGACGAGTCCTCAGACTGTTTCATGTGTTGGGACATGTGCCAGCTACTTGTAACAGATCCATTTTCATGGAGCCCACTGTGTGAACATGAGCAGCAGAACCTCTGCACCAAAGGTTGTAAGAAAGCCTGTCAATCTATATTCCATCCAGAAACGATAGATTCAACGTCAACTGCAAGTACCGTGCCCGTTACTACTGAACGACCTCCACAAATCTCCATGGATGTTACCCAGCAGTCCATCAACGGAGTGCTCGTAGTTGCCTTGCTTGTCACCAGTCCTGATGGCGTAAACAGTGATGGACTGAGTATCCGAATCACAGACAAGAATGCAGTAGTTCCACATCACTTCAGCATGCTATTTGATCCAACGTCCATTCTAGTGAAGTTGCCAAGCACCAAATACAATGCACATTACCGACTAGATCTCCATCACCAATATTTTGGAGTAATCAACAAGTTGGAATTTTCGACACTACCTTGTGATTTCACAGATCATTCTCAAACGGTATGTCAACAGCGGGACACACTACATTTAACAGCAGATGCAGTGGTCGTGGTCAACCAAAGTTCATTCTCACTTTTGTTTAGTGTAGGATCTGTGTCATTTGTTTGCCTTGTCTGTTTGTTTGTATGGTATTTTGTTCGTTGTACGAACCACAGAAAAACAGTGAAGACTCTTCAAATATCTGCTGGCTCGAAAATCACTCCAAGCTTTTTCCACCATAAGCCTCAACGCAACTCCTGGACAAACAGCTTCATTTATCTGCCTCAGGAGATTTCTCCACTTCATGACATTGATTCGTCTTTATCGTTGTAAACTTATTATTGTTCTCATGCATGTTTGTCAATACAAATATTTATTTTAGAGTTCCCCATGATTTCAAATAAATATCAAATCTTGATTTGTGTTTCTCAAAACAGCGACTATTGGATGTAGAAGTGAACGATATTGCAAATATTATGTAAAACAAATATGGGCAACAATTTGTACAAATCATTTGAACGATATCAGATATATGACATTTGGATTTGTGGTTCTTGTAATATTGACTTTGACCAATTTCATGGTTGTCCAATATACGATGAAATTTTGTCACTCAAAATTTTTGAAATTGTCAAATTCTTTGACAACATACAATACACAAATGTGATCAAGTTTTCTTCGAAACAAATTAAACTATGAGGCACAAGGCGATTTTGCAGTGTTTAAAATTACAACTTAAATATAGAGTGAACATCTATTCAGACACAATTCTATCTATTCTTTGTTTGTGAATGATACTCATAATTGTATGATACACATACTGTCAAATTTATTCTTAAATGAAGCATTATGGTCTATATGCTAAAAATATACTATTATTCTGTAATATATAGTTGTGAATGACACAAAAATATTTTCCAATAAAATTCACAGTAGGATAATGTATTGGATATTCGTATATAAGTGACAAAGCCTAAGTCTTTGAACCTGACATAAACTGTGCCCTCTGATAATGACATGATTGCAATTGCCTGTGAATTAATGATTTGCTAAGGATTGGGTGTGAGTAACTCCACAGATGATCTCGTATGATTTGCTTGACGGCAATTGCAACTAAATCAACAGTAGCTCCATTTCCAACGAGTATATAAAGAAATTTCCACATTAATAAAATCAGAAATCTTCAAATCAATTTGAAGTGTTGTAATTAGTGATACAATCTTTTGAGAATGATTCTCCCAATATTGCTAGGCAACATGCTGTTTATTGTAGTTTGCGGGAAAGTAGTTCCTGCACATAATGTCCACATTTTAACTGCCAATTGTCGACAGTCATGCATGCTGCACTTTGTTGAGAATCATAGACAAGCTGCTTGTCTAGCTGACGAGTCCTCAGACTGTTTCATGTGTTGGGACATGTGCCAGCTACTTGTAACAGATCCATTTTCATGGAGCCCACTGTGTGAACATGAGCAGCAGAACCTCTGCACCAAAGGTTGTAAGAAAGCCTGTCAATCTATATTCCATCCAGAAACGATAGATTCAACGTCAACTGCAAGTACCGTGCCCGTTACTACTGAACGACCTCCACAAATCTCCATGGATGTTACCCAGCAGTCCATCAACGGAGTGCTCGTAGTTGCCTTGCTTGTCACCAGTCCTGATGGCGTAAACAGTGATGGACTGAGTATCCGAATCACAGACAAGAATGCAGTAGTTCCACATCACTTCAGCATGCTATTTGATCCAACGTCCATTCTAGTGAAGTTGCCAAGCACCAAATACAATGCACATTACCGACTAGATCTCCATCACCAATATTTTGGAGTAATCAACAAGTTGGAATTTTCGACACTACCTTGTGATTTCACAGATCATTCTCAAACGGTATGTCAACAGCGGGACACACTACATTTAACAGCAGATGCAGTGGTCGTGGTCAACCAAAGTTCATTCTCACTTTTGTTTAGTGTAGGATCTGTGTCATTTGTTTGCCTTGTCTGTTTGTTTGTATGGTATTTTGTTCGTTGTACGAACCACAGAAAAACAGTGAAGACTCTTCAAATATCTGCTGGCTCGAAAATCACTCCAAGCTTTTTCCACCATAAGCCTCAACGCAACTCCTGGACAAACAGCTTCATTTATCTGCCTCAGGAGATTTCTCCACTTCATGACATTGATTCGTCTTTATCGTTGTAAACTTATTATTGTTCTCATGCATGTTTGTCAATACAAATATTTATTTTAGAGTTCCCCATGATTTCAAATAAATATCAAATCTTGATTTGTGTTTCTCAAAACAGCGACTATTGGATGTAGAAGTGAACGATATTGCAAATATTATGTAAAACAAATATGGGCAACAATTTGTACAAATCATTTGAACGATATCAGATATATGACATTTGGATTTGTGGTTCTTGTAATATTGACTTTGACCAATTTCATGGTTGTCCAATATACGATGAAATTTTGTCACTCAAAATTTTTGAAATTGTCAAATTCTTTGACAACATACAATACACAAATGTGATCAAGTTTTCTTCGAAACAAATTAAACTATGAGGCACAAGGCGATTTTGCAGTGTTTAAAATTACAACTTAAATATAGAGTGAACATCTATTCAGACACAATTCTATCTATTCTTTGTTTGTGAATGATACTCATAATTGTATGATACACATACTGTCAAATTTATTCTTAAATGAAGCATTATGGTCTATATGCTAAAAATATACTATTATTCTGTAATATATAGTTGTGAATGACACAAAAATATTTTCCAATAAAATTCACAGTAGGATAATGTATTGGATATTCGTATATAAGTGACAAAGCCTAAGTCTTTGAACCTGACATAAACTGTGCCCTCTGATAATGACATGATTGCAATTGCCTGTGAATTAATGATTTGCTAAGGATTGGGTGTGAGTAACTCCACAGATGATCTCGTATGATTTGCTTGACGGCAATTGCAACTAAATCAACAGTAGCTCCATTTCCAACGAGTATATAAAGAAATTTCCACATTAATAAAATCAGAAATCTTCAAATCAATTTGAAGTGTTGTAATTAGTGATACAATCTTTTGAGAATGATTCTCCCAATATTGCTAGGCAACATGCTGTTTATTGTAGTTTGCGGGAAAGTAGTTCCTGCACATAATGTCCACATTTTAACTGCCAATTGTCGACAGTCATGCATGCTGCACTTTGTTGAGAATCATAGACAAGCTGCTTGTCTAGCTGACGAGTCCTCAGACTGTTTCATGTGTTGGGACATGTGCCAGCTACTTGTAACAGATCCATTTTCATGGAGCCCACTGTGTGAACATGAGCAGCAGAACCTCTGCACCAAAGGTTGTAAGAAAGCCTGTCAATCTATATTCCATCCAGAAACGATAGATTCAACGTCAACTGCAAGTACCGTGCCCGTTACTACTGAACGACCTCCACAAATCTCCATGGATGTTACCCAGCAGTCCATCAACGGAGTGCTCGTAGTTGCCTTGCTTGTCACCAGTCCTGATGGCGTAAACAGTGATGGACTGAGTATCCGAATCACAGACAAGAATGCAGTAGTTCCACATCACTTCAGCATGCTATTTGATCCAACGTCCATTCTAGTGAAGTTGCCAAGCACCAAATACAATGCACATTACCGACTAGATCTCCATCACCAATATTTTGGAGTAATCAACAAGTTGGAATTTTCGACACTACCTTGTGATTTCACAGATCATTCTCAAACGGTATGTCAACAGCGGGACACACTACATTTAACAGCAGATGCAGTGGTCGTGGTCAACCAAAGTTCATTCTCACTTTTGTTTAGTGTAGGATCTGTGTCATTTGTTTGCCTTGTCTGTTTGTTTGTATGGTATTTTGTTCGTTGTACGAACCACAGAAAAACAGTGAAGACTCTTCAAATATCTGCTGGCTCGAAAATCACTCCAAGCTTTTTCCACCATAAGCCTCAACGCAACTCCTGGACAAACAGCTTCATTTATCTGCCTCAGGAGATTTCTCCACTTCATGACATTGATTCGTCTTTATCGTTGTAAACTTATTATTGTTCTCATGCATGTTTGTCAATACAAATATTTATTTTAGAGTTCCCCATGATTTCAAATAAATATCAAATCTTGATTTGTGTTTCTCAAAACAGCGACTATTGGATGTAGAAGTGAACGATATTGCAAATATTATGTAAAACAAATATGGGCAACAATTTGTACAAATCATTTGAACGATATCAGATATATGACATTTGGATTTGTGGTTCTTGTAATATTGACTTTGACCAATTTCATGGTTGTCCAATATACGATGAAATTTTGTCACTCAAAATTTTTGAAATTGTCAAATTCTTTGACAACATACAATACACAAATGTGATCAAGTTTTCTTCGAAACAAATTAAACTATGAGGCACAAGGCGATTTTGCAGTGTTTAAAATTACAACTTAAATATAGAGTGAACATCTATTCAGACACAATTCTATCTATTCTTTGTTTGTGAATGATACTCATAATTGTATGATACACATACTGTCAAATTTATTCTTAAATGAAGCATTATGGTCTATATGCTAAAAATATACTATTATTCTGTAATATATAGTTGTGAATGACACAAAAATATTTTCCAATAAAATTCACAGTAGGATAATGTATTGGATATTCGTATATAAGTGACAAAGCCTAAGTCTTTGAACCTGACATAAACTGTGCCCTCTGATAATGACATGATTGCAATTGCCTGTGAATTAATGATTTGCTAAGGATTGGGTGTGAGTAACTCCACAGATGATCTCGTATGATTTGCTTGACGGCAATTGCAACTAAATCAACAGTAGCTCCATTTCCAACGAGTATATAAAGAAATTTCCACATTAATAAAATCAGAAATCTTCAAATCAATTTGAAGTGTTGTAATTAGTGATACAATCTTTTGAGAATGATTCTCCCAATATTGCTAGGCAACATGCTGTTTATTGTAGTTTGCGGGAAAGTAGTTCCTGCACATAATGTCCAC
This sequence comes from Terebella lapidaria, assembly GCA_949152475.1. Classification (NCBI taxonomy): domain Eukaryota; kingdom Metazoa; phylum Annelida; class Polychaeta; order Terebellida; family Terebellidae; genus Terebella; species Terebella lapidaria. The sequence goes on from OX424556.1 coordinate 54,108,349, forward strand.
ATTTTAACTGCCAATTGTCGACAGTCATGCATGCTGCACTTTGTTGAGAATCATAGACAAGCTGCTTGTCTAGCTGACGAGTCCTCAGACTGTTTCATGTGTTGGGACATGTGCCAGCTACTTGTAACAGATCCATTTTCATGGAGCCCACTGTGTGAACATGAGCAGCAGAACCTCTGCACCAAAGGTTGTAAGAAAGCCTGTCAATCTATATTCCATCCAGAAACGATAGATTCAACGTCAACTGCAAGTACCGTGCCCGTTACTACTGAACGACCTCCACAAATCTCCATGGATGTTACCCAGCAGTCCATCAACGGAGTGCTCGTAGTTGCCTTGCTTGTCACCAGTCCTGATGGCGTAAACAGTGATGGACTGAGTATCCGAATCACAGACAAGAATGCAGTAGTTCCACATCACTTCAGCATGCTATTTGATCCAACGTCCATTCTAGTGAAGTTGCCAAGCACCAAATACAATGCACATTACCGACTAGATCTCCATCACCAATATTTTGGAGTAATCAACAAGTTGGAATTTTCGACACTACCTTGTGATTTCACAGATCATTCTCAAACGGTATGTCAACAGCGGGACACACTACATTTAACAGCAGATGCAGTGGTCGTGGTCAACCAAAGTTCATTCTCACTTTTGTTTAGTGTAGGATCTGTGTCATTTGTTTGCCTTGTCTGTTTGTTTGTATGGTATTTTGTTCGTTGTACGAACCACAGAAAAACAGTGAAGACTCTTCAAATATCTGCTGGCTCGAAAATCACTCCAAGCTTTTTCCACCATAAGCCTCAACGCAACTCCTGGACAAACAGCTTCATCTATCTGCCTCAGGAGATTTCTCCACTTCATGACATTGATTCGTCTTTATCGTTGTAAACTTATTATTGTTCTCATGCATGTTTGTCAATACAAATATTTATTTTAGAGTTCCCCATGATTTCAAATAAATATCAAATCTTGATTTGTGTTTCTCAAAACAGCGACTATTGGATGTAGAAGTGAACGATATTGCAAATATTATGTAAAACAAATATGGGCAACAATTTGTACAAATCATTTGAACGATATCAGATATATGACATTTGGATTTGTGGTTCTTGTAATATTGACTTTGACCAATTTCATGGTTGTCCAATATACGATGAAATTTTGTCACTCAAAATTTTTGAAATTGTCAAATTCTTTGACAACATACAATACACAAATGTGATCAAGTTTTCTTCGAAACAAATTAAACTATGAGGCACAAGGCGATTTTGCAGTGTTTAAAATTACAACTTAAATATAGAGTGAACATCTATTCAGACACAATTCTATCTATTCTTTGTTTGTGAATGATACTCATAATTGTATGATACACATACTGTCAAATTTATTCTTAAATGAAGCATTATGGTCTATATGCTAAAAATATACTATTATTCTGTAATATATAGTTGTGAATGACACAAAAATATTTTCCAATAAAATTCACAGTAGGATAATGTATTGGATATTCGTATATAAGTGACAAAGCCTAAATCTTTGAACCTGACATAAACTGTGCCCTCTGATAATGACATGATTGCAATTGCCTGTGAATTAATGATTTGCTAAGGATTGGGTGTGAGTAACTCCACAGATGATCTCGTATGATTTGCTTGACGGCAATTGCAACTAAATCAACAGTAGCTCCATTTCCAACGAGTATATAAAGAAATTTCCACATTAATAAAATCAGAAATCTTCAAATCAATTTGAAGTGTTGTAATTAGTGATACAATCTTTTGAGAATGATTCTCCCAATATTGCTAGGCAACATGCTGTTTATTGTAGTTTGCGGGAAAGTAGTTCCTGCACATAATGTCCACATTTTAACTGCCAATTGTCGACAGTCATGCATGCTGCACTTTGTTGAGAATCATAGACAAGCTGCTTGTCTAGCTGACGAGTCCTCAGACTGTTTCATGTGTTGGGACATGTGCCAGCTACTTGTAACAGATCCATTTTCATGGAGCCCACTGTGTGAACATGAGCAGCAGAACCTCTGCACCAAAGGTTGTAAGAAAGCCTGTCAATCTATATTCCATCCAGAAACGATAGATTCAACGTCAACTGCAAGTACCGTGCCCGTTACTACTGAACGACCTCCACAAATCTCCATGGATGTTACCCAGCAGTCCATCAACGGAGTGCTCGTAGTTGCCTTGCTTGTCACCAGTCCTGATGGCGTAAACAGTGATGGACTGAGTATCCGAATCACAGACAAGAATGCAGTAGTTCCACATCACTTCAGCATGCTATTTGATCCAACGTCCATTCTAGTGAAGTTGCCAAGCACCAAATACAATGCACATTACCGACTAGATCTCCATCACCAATATTTTGGAGTAATCAACAAGTTGGAATTTTCGACACTACCTTGTGATTTCACAGATCATTCTCAAACGGTATGTCAACAGCGGGACACACTACATTTAACAGCAGATGCAGTGGTCGTGGTCAACCAAAGTTCATTCTCACTTTTGTTTAGTGTAGGATCTGTGTCATTTGTTTGCCTTGTCTGTTTGTTTGTATGGTATTTTGTTCGTTGTACGAACCACAGAAAAACAGTGAAGACTCTTCAAATATCTGCTGGCTCGAAAATCACTCCAAGCTTTTTCCACCATAAGCCTCAACGCAACTCCTGGACAAACAGCTTCATTTATCTGCCTCAGGAGATTTCTCCACTTCATGACATTGATTCGTCTTTATCGTTGTAAACTTATTATTGTTCTCATGCATGTTTGTCAATACAAATATTTATTTTAGAGTTCCCCATGATTTCAAATAAATATCAAATCTTGATTTGTGTTTCTCAAAACAGCGACTATTGGATGTAGAAGTGAACGATATTGCAAATATTATGTAAAACAAATATGGGCAACAATTTGTACAAATCATTTGAACGATATCAGATATATGACATTTGGATTTGTGGTTCTTGTAATATTGACTTTGACCAATTTCATGGTTGTCCAATATACTATGAAATTTTGTCACTCAAAATTTTTGAAATTGTCAAATTCTTTGACAACATACAATACACAAATGTGATCAAGTTTTCTTCGAAACAAATTAAACTATGAGGCACAAGGCGATTTTGCAGTGTTTAAAATTACAACTTAAATATAGAGTGAACATCTATTCAGACACAATTCTATCTATTCTTTGTTTGTGAATGATACTCATAATTGTATGATACACATACTGTCAAATTTATTCTTAAATGAAGCATTATGGTCTATATGCTAAAAATATACTATTATTCTGTAATATATAGTTGTGAATGACACAAAAATATTTTCCAATAAAATTCACAGTAGGATAATGTATTGGATATTCGTATATAAGTGACAAAGCCTAAGTCTTTGAACCTGACATAAACTGTGCCCTCTGATAATGACATGATTGCAATTGCCTGTGAATTAATGATTTGCTAAGGATTGGGTGTGAGTAACTCCACAGATGATCTCGTATGATTTGCTTGACGGCAATTGCAACTAAATCAACAGTAGCTCCATTTCCAACGAGTATATAAAGAAATTTCCACATTAATAAAATCAGAAATCTTCAAATCAATTTGAAGTGTTGTAATTAGTGATATAATCTTTTGAGAATGATTCTCCCAATATTGCTAGGCAACATGCTGTTTATTGTAGTTTGCGGGAAAGTAGTTCCTGCACATAATGTCCACATTTTAACTGCCAATTGTCGACAGTCATGCATGCTGCACTTTGTTGAGAATCATAGACAAGCTGCTTGTCTAGCTGACGAGTCCTCAGACTGTTTCATGTGTTGGGACATGTGCCAGCTACTTGTAACAGATCCATTTTCATGGAGCCCACTGTGTGAACATGAGCAGCAGAACCTCTGCACCAAAGGTTGTAAGAAAGCCTGTCAATCTATATTCCATCCAGAAACGATAGATTCAACGTCAACTGCAAGTACCGTGCCCGTTACTACTGAACGACCTCCACAAATCTCCATGGATGTTACCCAGCAGTCCATCAACGGAGTGCTCGTAGTTGCCTTGCTTGTCACCAGTCCTGATGGCGTAAACAGTGATGGACTGAGTATCCGAATCACAGACAAGAATGCAGTAGTTCCACATCACTTCAGCATGCTATTTGATCCAACGTCCATTCTAGTGAAGTTGCCAAGCACCAAATACAATGCACATTACCGACTAGATCTCCATCACCAATATTTTGGAGTAATCAACAAGTTGGAATTTTCGACACTACCTTGTGATTTCACAGATCATTCTCAAACGGTATGTCAACAGCGGGACACACTACATTTAACAGCAGATGCAGTGGTCGTGGTCAACCAAAGTTCATTCTCACTTTTGTTTAGTGTAGGATCTGTGTCATTTGTTTGCCTTGTCTGTTTGTTTGTATGGTATTTTGTTCGTTGTACGAACCACAGAAAAACAGTGAAGACTCTTCAAATATCTGCTGGCTCGAAAATCACTCCAAGCTTTTTCCACCATAAGCCTCAACGCAACTCCTGGACAAACAGCTTCATTTATCTGCCTCAGGAGATTTCTCCACTTCATGACATTGATTCGTCTTTATCGTTGTAAACTTATTATTGTTCTCATGCATGTTTGTCAATACAAATATTTATTTTAGAGTTCCCCATGATTTCAAATAAATATCAAATCTTGATTTGTGTTTCTCAAAACAGCGACTATTGGATGTAGAAGTGAACGATATTGCAAATATTATGTAAAACAAATATGGGCAACAATTTGTACAAATCATTTGAACGATATCAGATATATGACATTTGGATTTGTGGTTCTTGTAATATTGACTTTGACCAATTTCATGGTTGTCCAATATACGATGAAATTTTGTCACTCAAAATTTTTGAAATTGTCAAATTCTTTGACAACATACAATACACAAATGTGATCAAGTTTTCTTCGAAACAAATTAAACTATGAGGCACAAGGCGATTTTGCAGTGTTTAAAATTACAACTTAAATATAGAGTGAACATCTATTCAGACACAATTCTATCTATTCTTTGTTTGTGAATGATACTCATAATTGTATGATACACATACTGTCAAATTTATTCTTAAATGAAGCATTATGGTCTATATGCTAAAAATATACTATTATTCTGTAATATATAGTTGTGAATGACACAAAAATATTTTCCAATAAAATTCACAGTAGGATAATGTATTGGATATTCGTATATAAGTGACAAAGCCTAAGTCTTTGAACCTGACATAAACTGTGCCCTCTGATAATGACATGATTGCAATTGCCTGTGAATTAATGATTTGCTAAGGATTGGGTGTGAGTAACTCCACAGATGATCTCGTATGATTTGCTTGACGGCAATTGCAACTAAATCAACAGTAGCTCCATTTCCAACGAGTATATAAAGAAATTTCCACATTAATAAAATCAGAAATCTTCAAATCAATTTGAAGTGTTGTAATTAGTGATACAATCTTTTGAGAATGATTCTCCCAATATTGCTAGGCAACATGCTGTTTATTGTAGTTTGCGGGAAAGTAGTTCCTGCACATAATGTCCACATTTTAACTGCCAATTGTCGACAGTCATGCATGCTGCACTTTGTTGAGAATCATAGACAAGCTGCTTGTCTAGCTGACGAGTCCTCAGACTGTTTCATGTGTTGGGACATGTGCCAGCTACTTGTAACAGATCCATTTTCATGGAGCCCACTGTGTGAACATGAGCAGCAGAACCTCTGCACCAAAGGTTGTAAGAAAGCCTGTCAATCTATATTCCATCCAGAAACGATAGATTCAACGTCAACTGCAAGTACCGTGCCCGTTACTACTGAACGACCTCCACAAATCTCCATGGATGTTACCCAGCAGTCCATCAACGGAGTGCTCGTAGTTGCCTTGCTTGTCACCAGTCCTGATGGCGTAAACAGTGATGGACTGAGTATCCGAATCACAGACAAGAATGCAGTAGTTCCACATCACTTCAGCATGCTATTTGATCCAACGTCCATTCTAGTGAAGTTGCCAAGCACCAAATACAATGCACATTACCGACTAGATCTCCATCACCAATATTTTGGAGTAATCAACAAGTTGGAATTTTCGACACTACCTTGTGATTTCACAGATCATTCTCAAACGGTATGTCAACAGCGGGACACACTACATTTAACAGCAGATGCAGTGGTCGTGGTCAACCAAAGTTCATTCTCACTTTTGTTTAGTGTAGGATCTGTGTCATTTGTTTGCCTTGTCTGTTTGTTTGTATGGTATTTTGTTCGTTGTACGAACCACAGAAAAACAGTGAAGACTCTTCAAATATCTGCTGGCTCGAAAATCACTCCAAGCTTTTTCCACCATAAGCCTCAACGCAACTCCTGGACAAACAGCTTCATTTATCTGCCTCAGGAGATTTCTCCACTTCATGACATTGATTCGTCTTTATCGTTGTAAACTTATTATTGTTCTCATGCATGTTTGTCAATACAAATATTTATTTTAGAGTTCCCCATGATTTCAAATAAATATCAAATCTTGATTTGTGTTTCTCAAAACAGCGACTATTGGATGTAGAAGTGAACGATATTGCAAATATTATGTAAAACAAATATGGGCAACAATTTGTACAAATCATTTGAACGATATCAGATATATGACATTTGGATTTGTGGTTCTTGTAATATTGACTTTGACCAATTTCATGGTTGTCCAATATACGATGAAATTTTGTCACTCAAAATTTTTGAAATTGTCAAATTCTTTGACAACATACAATACACAAATGTGATCAAGTTTTCTTCGAAACAAATTAAACTATGAGGCACAAGGCGATTTTGCAGTGTTTAAAATTACAACTTAAATATAGAGTGAACATCTATTCAGACACAATTCTATCTATTCTTTGTTTGTGAATGATACTCATAATTGTATGATACACATACTGTCAAATTTATTCTTAAATGAAGCATTATGGTCTATATGCTAAAAATATACTATTATTCTGTAATATATAGTTGTGAATGACACAAAAATATTTTCCAATAAAATTCACAGTAGGATAATGTATTGGATATTCGTATATAAGTGACAAAGCCTAAGTCTTTGAACCTGACATAAACTGTGCCCTCTGATAATGACATGATTGCAATTGCCTGTGAATTAATGATTTGCTAAGGATTGGGTGTGAGTAACTCCACAGATGATCTCGTATGATTTGCTTGACGGCAATTGCAACTAAATCAACAGTAGCTCCATTTCCAACGAGTATATAAAGAAATTTCCACATTAATAAAATCAGAAATCTTCAAATCAATTTGAAGTGATGTAATTAGTGATACAATCTTTTGAGAATGATTCTCCCAATATTGCTAGGCAACATGCTGTTTATTGTAGTTTGCGGGAAAGTAGTTCCTGCACATAATGTCCACATTTTAACTGCCAATTGTCGACAGTCATGCATGCTGCACTTTGTTGAGAATCATAGACAAGCTGCTTGTCTAGCTGACGAGTCCTCAGACTGTTTCATGTGTTGGGACATGTGCCAGCTACTTGTAACAGATCCATTTTCATGGAGCCCACTGTGTGAACATGAGCAGCAGAACCTCTGCACCAAAGGTTGTAAGAAAGCCTGTCAATCTATATTCCATCCAGAAACGATAGATTCAACGTCAACTGCAAGTACCGTGCCCGTTACTACTGAACGACCTCCACAAATCTCCATGGATGTTACCCAGCAGTCCATCAACGGAGTGCTCGTAGTTGCCTTGCTTGTCACCAGTCCTGATGGCGTAAACAGTGATGGACTGAGTATCCGAATCACAGACAAGAATGCAGTAGTTCCACATCACTTCAGCATGCTATTTGATCCAACGTCCATTCTAGTGAAGTTGCCAAGCACCAAATACAATGCACATTACCGACTAGATCTCCATCACCAATATTTTGGAGTAATCAACAAGTTGGAATTTTCGACACTACCTTGTGATTTCACAGATCATTCTCAAACGGTATGTCAACAGCGGGACACACTACATTTAACAGCAGATGCAGTGGTCGTGGTCAACCAAAGTTCATTCTCACTTTTGTTTAGTGTAGGATCTGTGTCATTTGTTTGCCTTGTCTGTTTGTTTGTATGGTATTTTGTTCGTTGTACGAACCACAGAAAAACAGTGAAGACTCTTCAAATATCTGCTGGCTCGAAAATCACTCCAAGCTTTTTCCACCATAAGCCTCAACGCAACTCCTGGACAAACAGCTTCATTTATCTGCCTCAGGAGATTTCTCCACTTCATGACATTGATTCGTCTTTATCGTTGTAAACTTATTATTGTTCTCATGCATGTTTGTCAATACAAATATTTATTTTAGAGTTCCCCATGATTTCAAATAAATATCAAATCTTGATTTGTGTTTCTCAAAACAGCGACTATTGGATGTAGAAGTGAACGATATTGCAAATATTATGTAAAACAAATATGGGCAACAATTTGTACAAATCATTTGAACGATATCAGATATATGACATTTGGATTTGTGGTTCTTGTAATATTGACTTTGACCAATTTCATGGTTGTCCAATATACGATGAAATTTTGTCACTCAAAATTTTTGAAATTGTCAAATTCTTTGACAACATACAATACACAAATGTGATCAAGTTTTCTTCGAAACAAATTAAACTATGAGGCACAAGGCGATTTTGCAGTGTTTAAAATTACAACTTAAATATAGAGTGAACATCTATTCAGACACAATTCTATCTATTCTTTGTTTGTGAATGATACTCATAATTGTATGATACACATACTGTCAAATTTATTCTTAAATGAAGCATTATGGTCTATATGCTAAAAATATACTATTATTCTGTAATATATAGTTGTGAATGACACAAAAATATTTTCCAATAAAATTCACAGTAGGATAATGTATTGGATATTCGTATATAAGTGACAAAGCCTAAGTCTTTGAACCTGACATAAACTGTGCCCTCTGATAATGACATGATTGCAATTGCCTGTGAATTAATGATTTGCTAAGGATTGGGTGTGAGTAACTCCACAGATGATCTCGTATGATTTGCTTGACGGCAATTGCAACTAAATCAACAGTAGCTCCATTTCCAACGAGTATATAAAGAAATTTCCACATTAATAAAATCAGAAATCTTCAAATCAATTTGAAGTGTTGTAATTAGTGATACAATCTTTTGAGAATGATTCTCCCAATATTGCTAGGCAACATGCTGTTTATTGTAGTTTGCGGGAAAGTAGTTCCTGCACATAATGTCCACATTTTAACTGCCAATTGTCGACAGTCATGCATGCTGCACTTTGTTGAGAATCATAGACAAGCTGCTTGTCTAGCTGACGAGTCCTCAGACTGTTTCATGTGTTGGGACATGTGCCAGCTACTTGTAACAGATCCATTTTCATGGAGCCCACTGTGTGAACATGAGCAGCAGAACCTCTGCACCAAAGGTTGTAAGAAAGCCTGTCAATCTATATTCCATCCAGAAACGATAGATTCAACGTCAACTGCAAGTACCGTGCCCGTTACTACTGAACGACCTCCACAAATCTCCATGGATGTTACCCAGCAGTCCATCAACGGAGTGCTCGTAGTTGCCTTGCTTGTCACCAGTCCTGATGGCGTAAACAGTGATGGACTGAGTATCCGAATCACAGACAAGAATGCAGTAGTTCCACATCACTTCAGCATGCTATTTGATCCAACGTCCATTCTAGTGAAGTTGCCAAGCACCAAATACAATGCACATTACCGACTAGATCTCCATCACCAATATTTTGGAGTAATCAACAAGTTGGAATTTTCGACACTACCTTGTGATTTCACAGATCATTCTCAAACGGTATGTCAACAGCGGGACACACTACATTTAACAGCAGATGCAGTGGTCGTGGTCAACCAAAGTTCATTCTCACTTTTGTTTAGTGTAGGATCTGTGTCATTTGTTTGCCTTGTCTGTTTGTTTGTATGGTATTTTGTTCGTTGTACGAACCACAGAAAAACAGTGAAGACTCTTCAAATATCTGCTGGCTCGAAAATCACTCCAAGCTTTTTCCACCATAAGCCTCAACGCAACTCCTGGACAAACAGCTTCATTTATCTGCCTCAGGAGATTTCTCCACTTCATGACATTGATTCGTCTTTATCGTTGTAAACTTATTATTGTTCTCATGCATGTTTGTCAATACAAATATTTATTTTAGAGTTCCCCATGATTTCAAATAAATATCAAATCTTGATTTGTGTTTCTCAAAACAGCGACTATTGGATGTAGAAGTGAACGATATTGCAAATATTATGTAAAACAAATATGGGCAACAATTTGTACAAATCATTTGAACGATATCAGATATATGACATTTGGATTTGTGGTTCTTGTAATATTGACTTTGACCAATTTCATGGTTGTCCAATATACGATGAAATTTTGTCACTCAAAATTTTTGAAATTGTCAAATTCTTTGACAACATACAATACACAAATGTGATCAAGTTTTCTTCGAAACAAATTAAACTATGAGGCACAAGGCGATTTTGCAGTGTTTAAAATTACAACTTAAATATAGAGTGAACATCTATTCAGACACAATTCTATCTATTCTTTGTTTGTGAATGATACTCATAATTGTATGATACACATACTGTCAAATTTATTCTTAAATGAAGCATTATGGTCTATATGCTAAAAATATACTATTATTCTGTAATATATAGTTGTGAATGACACAAAAATATTTTCCAATAAAATTCACAGTAGGATAATGTATTGGATATTCGTATATAAGTGACAAAGCCTAAGTCTTTGAACCTGACATAAACTGTGCCCTCTGATAATGACATGATTGCAATTGCCTGTGAATTAATGATTTGCTAAGGATTGGGTGTGAGTAACTCCACAGATGATCTCGTATGATTTGCTTGACGGCAATTGCAACTAAATCAACAGTAGCTCCATTTCCAACGAGTATATAAAGAAATTTCCACATTAATAAAATCAGAAATCTTCAAATCAATTTGAAGTGTTGTAATTAGTGATACAATCTTTTGAGAATGATTCTCCCAATATTGCTAGGCAACATGCTGTTTATTGTAGTTTGCGGGAAAGTAGTTCCTGCACATAATGTCCACATTTTAACTGCCAATTGTCGACAGTCATGCATGCTGCACTTTGTTGAGAATCATAGACAAGCTGCTTGTCTAGCTGACGAGTCCTCAGACTGTTTCATGTGTTGGGACATGTGCCAGCTACTTGTAACAGATCCATTTTCATGGAGCCCACTGTGTGAACATGAGCAGCAGAACCTCTGCACCAAAGGTTGTAAGAAAGCCTGTCAATCTATATTCCATCCAGAAACGATAGATTCAACGTCAACTGCAAGTACCGTGCCCGTTACTACTGAACGACTTCCACAAATCTCCATGGATGTTACCCAGCAGTCCATCAACGGAGTGCTCGTAGTTGCCTTGCTTGTCACCAGTCCTGATGGCGTAAACAGTGATGGACTGAGTATCCGAATCACAGACAAGAATGCAGTAGTTCCACATCACTTCAGCATGCTATTTGATCCAACGTCCATTCTAGTGAAGTTGCCAAGCACCAAATACAATGCACATTACCGACTAGATCTCCATCACCAATATTTTGGAGTAATCAACAAGTTGGAATTTTCGACACTACCTTGTGATTTCACTACATTTAACAGCAGATGCAGTGGTCGTGGTCAACCAAAGTTCATTCTCACTTTTGTTTAGTGTAGGATCTGTGTCATTTGTTTGCCTTGTCTGTTTGTTTGTATGGTATTTTGTTCGTTGTACGAACCACAGAAAAACAGTGAAGACTCTTCAAATATCTGCTGGCTCGAAAATCACTCCAAGCTTTTTCCACCATAAGCCTCAACGCAACTCCTGGACAAACAGCTTCATTTATCTGCCTCAGGAGATTTCTCCACTTCATGACATTGATTCGTCTTTATCGTTGTAAACTTATTATTGTTCTCATGCATGTTTGTCAATACAAATATTTATTTTAGAGTTCCCCATGATTTCAAATAAATATCAAATCTTGATTTGTGTTTCTCAAAACAGCGACTATTGGATGTAGAAGTGAACGATATTGCAAATATTATGTAAAACAAATATGGGCAACAATTTGTACAAATCATTTGAACGATATCAGATATATGACATTTGGATTTGTGGTTCTTGTAATATTGACTTTGACCAATTTCATGGTTGTCCAATATACGATGAAATTTTGTCACTCAAAATTTTTGAAATTGTCAAATTCTTTGACAACATACAATACACAAATGTGATCAAGTTTTCTTCGAAACAAATTAAACTATGAGGCACAAGGCGATTTTGCAGTGTTTAAAATTACAACTTAAATATAGAGTGAACATCTATTCAGACACAATTCTATCTATTCTTTGTTTGTGAATGATACTCATAATTGTATGATACACATACTGTCAAATTTATTCTTAAATGAAGCATTATGGTCTATATGCTAAAAATATACTATTATTCTGTAATATATAGTTGTGAATGACACAAAAATATTTTCCAATAAAATTCACAGTAGGATAATGTATTGGATATTCGTATATAAGTGACAAAGCCTAAGTCTTTGAACCTGACATAAACTGTGCCCTCTGATAATGACATGATTGCAATTGCCTGTGAATTAATGATTTGCTAAGGATTGGGTGTGAGTAACTCCACAGATGATCTCGTATGATTTGCTTGACGGCAATTGCAACTAAATCAACAGTAGCTCCATTTCCAACGAGTATATAAAGAAATTTCCACATTAATAAAATCAGAAATCTTCAAATCAATTTGAAGTGTTGTAATTAGTGATACAATCTTTTGAGAATGATTCTCCCAATATTGCTAGGCAACATGCTGTTTATTGTAGTTTGCGGGAAAGTAGTTCCTGCACATAATGTCCACATTTTAACTGCCAATTGTCGACAGTCATGCATGCTGCACTTTGTTGAGAATCATAGACAAGCTGCTTGTCTAGCTGACGAGTCCTCAGACTGTTTCATGTGTTGAGACATGTGCCAGCTACTTGTAACAGATCCATTTTCATGGAGCCCACTGTGTGAACATGAGCAGCAGAACCTCTGCACCAAAGGTTGTAAGAAAGCCTGTCAATCTATATTCCATCCAGAAACGATAGATTCAACGTCAACTGCAAGTACCGTGCCCGTTACTACTGAACGACCTCCACAAATCTCCATGGATGTTACCCAGCAGTCCATCAACGGAGTGCTCGTAGTTGCCTTGCTTGTCACCAGTCCTGATGGCGTAAACAGTGATGGACTGAGTATCCGAATCACAGACAAGAATGCAGTAGTTCCACATCACTTCAGCATGCTATTTGATCCAACGTCCATTCTAGTGAAGTTGCCAAGCACCAAATACAATGCACATTACCGACTAGATCTCCATCACCAATATTTTGGAGTAATCAACAAGTTGGAATTTTCGACACTACCTTGTGATTTCACAGATCATTCTCAAACGGTATGTCAACAGCGGGACACACTACATTTAACAGCAGATGCAGTGGTCGTGGTCAACCAAAGTTCATTCTCACTTTTGTTTAGTGTAGGATCTGTGTCATTTGTTTGCCTTGTCTGTTTGTTTGTATGGTATTTTGTTCGTTGTACGAACCACAGAAAAACAGTGAAGACTCTTCAAATATCTGCTGGCTCGAAAATCACTCCAAGCTTTTTCCACCATAAGCCTCAACGCAACTCCTGGACAAACAGCTTCATTTATCTGCCTCAGGAGATTTCTCCACTTCATGACATTGATTCGTCTTTATCGTTGTAAACTTATTATTGTTCTCATGCATGTTTGTCAATACAAATATTTATTTTAGAGTTCCCCATGATTTCAAATAAATATCAAATCTTGATTTGTGTTTCTCAAAACAGCGACTATTGGATGTAGAAGTGAACGATATTGCAAATATTATGTAAAACAAATATGGGCAACAATTTGTACAAATCATTTGAACGATATCAGATATATGACATTTGGATTTGTGGTTCTTGTAATATTGACTTTGACCAATTTCATGGTTGTCCAATATACGATGAAATTTTGTCACTCAAAATTTTTGAAATTGTCAAATTCTTTGACAACATACAATACACAAATGTGATCAAGTTTTCTTCGAAACAAATTAAACTATGAGGCACAAGGCGATTTTGCAGTGTTTAAAATTACAACTTAAATATAGAGTGAACATCTATTCAGACACAATTCTATCTATTCTTTGTTTGTGAATGATACTCATAATTGTATGATACACATACTGTCAAATTTATTCTTAAATGAAGCATTATGGTCTATATGCTAAAAATATACTATTATTCTGTAATATATAGTTGTGAATGACACAAAAATATTTTCCAATAAAATTCACAGTAGGATAATGTATTGGATATTCGTATATAAGTGACAAAGCCTAAGTCTTTGGACCTGACATAAACTGTGCCCTCTGATAATGACATGATTGCAATTGCCTGTGAATTAATGATTTGCTAAGGATTGGGTGTGAGTAACTCCACAGATGATCTCGTATGATTTGCTTGACGGCAATTGCAACTAAATCAACAGTAGCTCCATTTCCAACGAGTATATAAAGAAATTTCCACATTAATAAAATCAGAAATCTTCAAATCAATTTGAAGTGTTGTAATTAGTGATACAATCTTTTGAGAATGATTCTCCCAATATTGCTAGGCAACATGCTGTTTATTGTAGTTTGCGGGAAAGTAGTTCCTGCACATAATGTCCACATTTTAACTGCCAATTGTCGACAGTCATGCATGCTGCACTTTGTTGAGAATCATAGACAAGCTGCTTGTCTAGCTGACGAGTCCTCAGACTGTTTCATGTGTTGGGACATGTGCCAGCTACTTGTAACAGATCCATTTTCATGGAGCCCACTGTGTGAACATGAGCAGCAGAACCTCTGCACCAAAGGTTGTAAGAAAGCCTGTCAATCTATATTCCATCCAGAAACGATAGATTCAACGTCAACTGCAAGTACCGTGCCCGTTACTACTGAACGACCTCCACAAATCTCCATGGATGTTACCCAGCAGTCCATCAACGGAGTGCTCGTAGTTGCCTTGCTTGTCACCAGTCCTGATGGCGTAAACAGTGATGGACTGAGTATCCGAATCACAGACAAGAATGCAGTAGTTCCACATCACTTCAGCATGCTATTTGATCCAACGTCCATTCTAGTGAAGTTGCCAAGCACCAAATACAATGCACATTACCGACTAGATCTCCATCACCAATATTTTGGAGTAATCAACAAGTTGGAATTTTCGACACTACCTTGTGATTTCACAGATCATTCTCAAACGGTATGTCAACAGCGGGACACACTACATTTAACAGCAGATGCAGTGGTCGTGGTCAACCAAAGTTCATTCTCACTTTTGTTTAGTGTAGGATCTGTGTCATTTGTTTGCCTTGTCTGTTTGTTTGTATGGTATTTTGTTCGTTGTACGAACCACAGAAAAACAGTGAAGACTCTTCAAATATCTGCTGGCTCGAAAATCACTCCAAGCTTTTTCCACCACAAGCCTCAACGCAACTCCTGGACAAACAGCTTCATTTATCTGCCTCAGGAGATTTCTCCACTTCATGACATTGATTCGTCTTTATCGTTGTAAACTTATTATTGTTCTCATGCATGTTTGTCAATACAAATATTTATTTTAGAGTTCCCCATGATTTCAAATAAATATCAAATCTTGATTTGTGTTTCTCAAAACAGCGACTATTGGATGTAGAAGTGAACGATATTGCAAATATTATGTAAAACAAATATGGGCAACAATTTGTACAAATCATTTGAACGATATCAGATATATGACATTTGGATTTGTGGTTCTTGTAATATTGACTTTGACCAATTTCATGGTTGTCCAATATACGATGAAATTTTGTCACTCAAAATTTTTGAAATTGTCAAATTCTTTGACAACATACAATACACAAATGTGATCAAGTTTTCTTCGAAACCAATTAAACTATGAGGCACAATGCGATTTTGCAGTGTTCAAAATTACAACTTAAATATAGAGTGAACATCTATTCAGACACAATTCTATCTATTCTTTGTTTGTGAATGATACTCATAATTGTATGATACACATACTGTCAAATTTATTCTTAAATGAAGCATTATGGTCTATATGCTAAAAATATACTATTATTTTGTAATATATAGTTGTGAATGACACAAAAATATTTTCCAATAAAATTCACAGTAGGATAATGTATTGGATATTCGTATATAAGTGACAAAGCCTAAGTCTTTGAACCTGACATAAACTGTGCCCTCTGATAATGACATGATTGCAATTGCCTGTGAATTAATGATTTGCTAAGGATTGGGTGTGAGTAACTCCACAGATGATCTCGTATGATTTGCTTGACGGCAATTGCAACTAAATCAACAGTAGCTCCATTTCCAACGAGTATATAAAGAAATTTCCACATTAATAAAATCAGAAATCTTCAAATCAATTTGAAGTGTTGTAATTAGTGATACAATCTTTTGAGAATGATTCTCCCAATATTGCTAGGCAACATGCTGTTTATTGTAGTTTGCGGGAAAGTAGTTCCTGCACATAATGTCCACATTTTAACTGCCAATTGTCGACAGTCATGCATGCTGCACTTTGTTGAGAATCATAGACAAGCTGCTTGTCTAGCTGACGAGTCCTCAGACTGTTTCATGTGTTGGGACATGTGCCAGCTACTTGTAACAGATCCATTTTCATGGAGCCCACTGTGTGAACATGAGCAGCAGAACCTCTGCACCAAAGGTTGTAAGAAAGCCTGTCAATCTATATTCCATCCAGAAACGATAGATTCAACGTCAACTGCAAGTACCGTGCCCGTTACTACTGAACGACCTCCACAAATCTCCATGGATGTTACCCAGCAGTCCATCAACGGAGTGCTCGTAGTTGCCTTGCTTGTCACCAGTCCTGATGGCGTAAACAGTGATGGACTGAGTATCCGAATCACAGACAAGAATGCAGTAGTTCCACATCACTTCAGCATGCTATTTGATCCAACGTCCATTCTAGTGAAGTTGCCAAGCACCAAATACAATGCACATTACCGACTAGATCTCCATCACCAATATTTTGGAGTAATCAACAAGTTGGAATTTTCGACACTACCTTGTGATTTCACAGATCATTCTCAAACGGTATGTCAACAGCGGGACACACTACATTTAACAGCAGATGCAGTGGTCGTGGTCAACCAAAGTTCATTCTCACTTTTGTTTAGTGTAGGATCTGTGTCATTTGTTTGCCTTGTCTGTTTGTTTGTATGGTATTTTGTTCGTTGTACGAACCACAGAAAAACAGTGAAGACTCTTCAAATATCTGCTGGCTCGAAAATCACTCCAAGCTTTTTCCACCATAAGCCTCAACGCAACTCCTGGACAAACAGCTTCATTTATCTGCCTCAGGAGATTTCTCCACTTCATGACATTGATTCGTCTTTATCGTTGTAAACTTATTATTGTTCTCATGCATGTTTGTCAATACAAATATTTATTTTAGAGTTCCCCATGATTTCAAATAAATATCAAATCTTGATTTGTGTTTCTCAAAACAGCGACTATTGGATGTAGAAGTGAACGATATTGCAAATATTATGTAAAACAAATATGGGCAACAATTTGTACAAATCATTTGAACGATATCAGATATATGACATTTGGATTTGTGGTTCTTGTAATATTGACTTTGACCAATTTCATGGTTGTCCAATATACGATGAAATTTTGTCACTCAAAATTTTTGAAATTGTCAAATTCTTTGACAACATACAATACACAAATGTGATCAAGTTTTCTTCGAAACAAATTAAACTATGAGGCACAAGGCGATTTTGCAGTGTTTAAAATTACAACTTAAATATAGAGTGAACATCTATTCAGACACAATTCTATCTATTCTTTGTTTGTGAATGATACTCATAATTGTATGATACACATACTGTCAAATTTATTCTTAAATGAAGCATTATGGTCTATATGCTAAAAATATACTATTATTTTGTAATATATAGTTGTGAATGACACAAAAATATTTTCCAATAACATTCACAGTAGGATAATGTATTGGATATTCGTATATAAGTGACAAAGCCTAAGTCTTTGAACCTGACATAAACTGTGCCCTCTGATAATGACATGATTGCAATTGCCTGTGAATTAATGATTTGCTAAGGATTGGGTGTGAGTAACTCCACAGATGATCTCGTATGATTTGCTTGACGGCAATTGCAACTAAATCAACAGTAGCTCCATTTCCAACGAGTATATAAAGAAATTTCCACATTAATAAAATCAGAAATCTTCAAATCAATTTGAAGTGTTGTAATTAATGATACAATCTTTTGAGAATGATTCTCCCAATATTGCTAGGCAACATGCTGTTTATTGTAGTTTGCGGGAAAGTAGTTCCTGCACATAATGTCCACATTTTAACTGCCAATTGTCGACAGTCATGCATGCTGCACTTTGTTGAGAATCATAGACAAGCTGCTTGTCTAGCTGACGAGTCCTCAGACTGTTTCATGTGTTGGGACATGTGCCAGCTACTTGTAACAGATCCATTTTCATGGAGCCCACTGTGTGAACATGAGCAGCAGAACCTCTGCACCAAAGGTTGTAAGAAAGCCTGTCAATCTATATTCCATCCAGAAACGATAGATTCAACGTCAACTGCAAGTACCGTGCCCGTTACTACTGAACGACCTCCACAAATCTCCATGGATGTTACCCAGCAGTCCATCAACGGAGTGCTCGTAGTTGCCTTGCTTGTCACCAGTCCTGATGGCGTAAACAGTGATGGACTGAGTATCCGAATCACAGACAAGAATGCAGTAGTTCCACATCACTTCAGCATGCTATTTGATCCAACGTCCATTCTAGTGAAGTTGCCAAGCACCAAATACAATGCACATTACCGACTAGATCTCCATCACCAATATTTTGGAGTAATCAACAAGTTGGAATTTTCGACACTACCTTGTGATTTCACAGATCATTCTCAAACGGTATGTCAACAGCGGGACACACTACATTTAACAGCAGATGCAGTGGTCGTGGTCAACCAAAGTTCATTCTCACTTTTGTTTAGTGTAGGATCTGTGTCATTTGTTTGCCTTGTCTGTTTGTTTGTATGGTATTTTGTTCGTTGTACGAACCACAGAAAAACAGTGAAGACTCTTCAAATATCTGCTGGCTCGAAAATCACTCCAAGCTTTTTCCACCATAAGCCTCAACGCAACTCCTGGACAAACAGCTTCATTTATCTGCCTCAGGAGATTTCTCCACTTCATGACATTGATTCGTCTTTATCGTTGTAAACTTATTATTGTTCTCATGCATGTTTGTCAATACAAATATTTATTTTAGAGTTCCCCATGATTTCAAATAAATATCAAATCTTGATTTGTGTTTCTCAAAACAGCGACTATTGGATGTAGAAGTGAACGATATTGCAAATATTATGTAAAACAAATATGGGCAACAATTTGTACAAATCATTTGAACGATATCAGATATATGACATTTGGATTTGTGGTTCTTGTAATATTGACTTTGACCAATTTCATGGTTGTCCAATATACGATGAAATTTTGACAACATACAATATACAAATGTGATCAAGTTTTCTTCGAAACAAATTAAACTATGAGGCACAAGGCGATTTTGCAGTGTTTAAAATTACAACTTAAATATAGAGTGAACATCTATTCAGACACAATTCTATCTATTCTTTGTTTGTGAATGATACTCATAATTGTATGATACACATACTGTCAAATTTATTCTTAAATGAAGCATTATGGTCTATATGCTAAAAATATACTATTATTCTGTAATATATAGTTGTGAATGACACAAAAATATTTTCCAATAAAATTCACAGTAGGATAATGTATTGGATATTAGTATATAAGTGACAAAGCCTAAGTCTTTGAACCTGACATAAACTGTGCCCTCTGATAATGACATGATTGCAATTGCCTGTGAATTAATGATTTGCTAAGGATTCGGTGTGAGTAACTCCACAGATGATCTCGTATGATTTGCTTGACGGCAATTGCAACTAAATCAACAGTAGCTCCATTTCCAACGAGTATATAAAGAAATTTCCACATTAATAAAATCAGAAATCTTCAAATCAATTTGAAGTGTTGTAATTAGTGATACAATCTTTTGAGAATGATTCTCCCAATATTGCTAGGCAACATGCTGTTTATTGTAGTTTGCGGGAAAGTAGTTCCTGCACATAATGTCCACATTTTAACTGCCAATTGTCGACAGTCATGCATGCTGCACTTTGTTGAGAATCATAGACAAGCTGCTTGTCTAGCTGACGAGTCCTCAGACTGTTTCATGTGTTGGGACATGTGCCAGCTACTTGTAACAGATCCATTTTCATGGAGCCCACTGTGTGAACATGAGCAGCAGAACCTCTGCACCAAAGGTTGTAAGAAAGCCTGTCAATCTATATTCCATCCAGAAACGATAGATTCAACGTCAACTGCAAGTACCGTGCCCGTTACTACTGAACGACCTCCACAAATCTCCATGGATGTTACCCAGCAGTCCATCAACGGAGTGCTCGTAGTTGCCTTGCTTGTCACCAGTCCTGATGGCGTAAACAGTGATGGACTGAGTATCCGAATCACAGACAAGAATGCAGTAGTTCCACATCACTTCAGCATGCTATTTGATCCAACGTCCATTCTAGTGAAGTTGCCAAGCACCAAATACAATGCACATTACCGACTAGATCTCCATCACCAATATTTTGGAGTAATCAACAAGTTGGAATTTTCGACACTACCTTGTGATTTCACAGATCATTCTCAAACGGTATGTCAACAGCGGGACACACTACATTTAACAGCAGATGCAGTGGTCGTGGTCAACCAAAGTTCATTCTCACTTTTGTTTAGTGTAGGATCTGTGTCATTTGTTTGCCTTGTCTGTTTGTTTGTATGGTATTTTGTTCGTTGTACGAACCACAGAAAAACAGTGAAGACTCTTCAACTATCTGCTGGCTCGAAAATCACTCCAAGCTTTTTCCACCATAAGCCTCAACGCAACTCCTGGACAAACAGCTTCATTTATCTGCCTCAGGAGATTTCTCCACTTCATGACATTGATTCGTCTTTATCGTTGTAAACTTATTATTGTTCTCATGCATGTTTGTCAATACAAATATTTATTTTAGAGTTCCCCATGATTTCAAATAAATATCAAATCTTGATTTGTGTTTCTCAAAACAGCGACTATTGGATGTAGAAGTGAACGATATTGCAAATATTATGTGAAACAAATATGGGCAACAATTTGTACAAATCATTTGAACGATATCAGATATATGACATTTGGATTTGTGGTTCTTGTAATATTGACTTTGACCAATTTCATGGTTGTCCAATATACGATGAAATTTTGTCACTCAAAATTTTTGAAATTGTCAAATTCTTTGACAACATACAATACACAAATGTGATCAAGTTTTCTTCGAAACAAATTAAACTATGAGGCACAAGGCGATTTTGCAGTGTTTAAAATTACAACTTAAATATAGAGTGAAGATCTATTCAGACACAATTCTATCTATTCTTTGTTTGTGAATGATACTCATAATTGTATGATACACATACTGTCAAATTTATTCTTAAATGAAGCATTATGGTCTTTATGCTAAAAATATACTATTATTCTGTAATATATAGTTGTGAATGACACAAAAATATTTTCCAATAAAATTCACAGTAGGATAATGTATTGGATATTCGTATATAAGTGACAAAGCCTAAGTCTTTGAACCTGACATAAACTGTGCCCTCTGATAATGACATGATTGCAATTGCCTGTGAATTAATGATTTGCTAAGGATTGGGTGTGAGTAACTCCACAGATGATCTCGTATGATTTGCTTGACGGCAATTGCAACTAAATCAACAGTAGCTCCATTTCCAACGAGTATATAAAGAAATTTCCACATTAATAAAATCAGAAATCTTCAAATCAATTTGAAGTGTTGTAATTAGTGATACAATCTTTTGAGAATGATTCTCCCAATATTGCTAGGCAACATGCTGTTTATTGTAGTTTGCGGGAAAGTAGTTCCTGCACATAATGTCCACATTTTAACTGCCAATTGTCGACAGTCATGCATGCTGCACTTTGTTGAGAATCATAGACAAGCTGCTTGTCTAGCTGACGAGTCCTCAGACTGTTTCATGTGTTGGGACATGTGCCAGCTACTTGTAACAGATCCATTTTCATGGAGCCCACTGTGTGAACATGAGCAGCAGAACCTCTGCACCAAAGGTTGTAAGAAAGCCTGTCAATCTATATTCCATCCAGAAACGATAGATTCAACGTCAACTGCAAGTACCGTGCCCGTTACTACTGAACGACCTCCACAAATCCCCATGGATGTTACCCAGCAGTCCATCAACGGAGTGCTCGTAGTTGCCTTGCTTGTCACCAGTCCTGATGGCGTAAACAGTGATGGACTGAGTATCCGAATCACAGACAAGAATGCAGTAGTTCCACATCACTTCAGCATGCTATTTGATCCAACGTCCATTCTAGTGAAGTTGCCAAGCACCAAATACAATGCACATTACCGACTAGATCTCCATCACCAATATTTTGGAGTAATCAACATGTTGGAATTTTCGACACTACCTTGTGATTTCACAGATCATTCTCAAACGGTATGTCAACAGCGGGACACACTACATTTAACAGCAGATGCAGTGGTCGTGGTCAACCAAAGTTCATTCTCACTTTTGTTTAGTGTAGGATCTGTGTCATTTGTTTGCCTTGTCTGTTTGTTTGTATGGTATTTTGTTCGTTGTACGAACCACAGAAAAACAGTGAAGACTCTTCAAATATCTGCTGGCTCGAAAATCACTCCAAGCTTTTTCCACCATAAGCCTCAACGCAACTCCTGGACAAACAGCTTCATTTATCTGCCTCAGGAGATTTCTCCACTTCATGACATTGATTCGTCTTTATCGTTGTAAACTTATTATTGTTCTCATGCATGTTTGTCAATACAAATATTTATTTTAGAGTTCCCCATGATTTCAAATAAATATCAAATCTTGATTTGTGTTTCTCAAAACAGCGACTATTGGATGTAGAAGTGAACGATATTGCAAATATTATGTAAAACAAATATGGGCAACAATTTGTACAAATCATTTGAACGATATCAGATATATGACATTTGGATTTGTGGTTCTTGTAATATTGACTTTGACCAATTTCATGGTTGTCCAATATACGATGAAATTTTGTCACTCAAAATTTTTGAAATTGTCAAATTCTTTGACAACATACAATACACAAATGTGATCAAGTTTTCTTCGAAACAAATTAAACTATGAGGCACAAGGCGATTTTGCAGTGTTTAAAATTACAACTTAAATATAGAGTGAACATCTATTCAGACACAATTCTATCTATTCTTTGTTTGTGAATGATACTCATAATTGTATGATACACATACTGTCAAATTTATTCTTAAATGAAGCATTATGGTCTATATGCTAAAAATATACTATTATTCTGTAATATATAGTTGTGAATGACACAAAAATATTTTCCAATAAAATTCACAGTAGGATAATGTATTGGATATTCGTATATAAGTGACAAAGCCTAAGTCTTTGAACCTGACATAAACTGTGCCCTCTGATAATGACATGATTGCAATTGCCTGTGAATTAATGATTTGCTAAGGATTGGGTGTGAGTAACTCCACAGATGATCTCGTATGATTTGCTTGACGGCAATTGCAACTAAATCAACAGTAGCTCCATTTCCAACGAGTATATAAAGAAATTTCCACATTAATAAAATCAGAAATCTTCAAATCAATTTGAAGTGTTGTAATTAATGATACAATCTTTTGAGAATGATTCTCCCAATATTGCTAGGCAACATGCTGTTTATTGTAGTTTGCGGGAAAGTAGTTCCTGCACATAATGTCCACATTTTAACTGCCAATTGTCGACAGTCATGCATGCTGCACTTTGTTGAGAATCATAGACAAGCTGCTTGTCTAGCTGACGAGTCCTCAGACTGTTTCATGTGTTGGGACATGTGCCAGCTACTTGTAACAGATCCATTTTCATGGAGCCCACTGTGTGAACATGAGCAGCAGAACCTCTGCACCAAAGGTTGTAAGAAAGCCTGTCAATCTATATTCCATCCAGAAACGATAGATTCAACGTCAACTGCAAGTACCGTGCCCGTTACTACTGAACGACCTCCACAAATCTCCATGGATGTTACCCAGCAGTCCATCAACGGAGTGCTCGTAGTTGCCTTGCTTGTCACCAGCCCTGATGGCGTAAACAGTGATGGACTGAGTATCCGAATCACAGACAAGAATGCAGTAGTTCCACATCACTTCAGCATGCTATTTGATCCAACGTCCATTCTAGTGAAGTTGCCAAGCACCAAATACAATGCACATTACCGACTAGATCTCCATCACCAATATTTTGGAGTAATCAACAAGTTGGAATTTTCGACACTACCTTGTGATTTCACAGATCATTCTCAAACGGTATGTCAACAGCGGGACACACTACATTTAACAGCAGATGCAGTGGTCGTGGTCAACCAAAGTTCATTCTCACTTTTGTTTAGTGTAGGATCTGTGTCATTTGTTTGCCTTGTCTGTTTGTTTGTATGGTATTTTGTTCGTTGTACGAACCACAGAAAAACAGTGAAGACTCTTCAAATATCTGCTGGCTCGAAAATCACTCCAAGCTTTTTCCACCATAAGCCTCAACGCAACTCCTGGACAAACAGCTTCATTTATCTGCCTCAGGAGATTTCTCCACTTCATGACATTGATTCGTCTTTATCGTTGTAAACTTATTATTGTTCTCATGCATGTTTGTCAATACAAATATTTATTTTAGAGTTCCCCATGATTTCAAATAAATATCAAATCTTGATTTGTGTTTCTCAAAACAGCGACTATTGGATGTAGAAGTGAACGATATTGCAAATATTATGTAAAACAAATATGGGCAACAATTTGTACAAATCATTTGAACGATATCAGATATATGACATTTGGATTTGTGGTTCTCGTAATATTGACTTTGACCAATTTCATGGTTGTCCAATATACGATGAAATTTTGTCACTCAAAATTTTTGAAATTGTCAAATTCTTTGACAACATACAATACACAAATGTGATCAAGTTTTCTTCGAAACAAATTAAACTATGAGGCACAAGGCGATTTTGCAGTGTTTAAAATTACAACTTAAATATAGAGTGAACATCTATTCAGACACAATTCTATCTATTCTTTGTTTGTGAATGATACTCATAATTGTATGATACACATACTGTCAAATTTATTCTTAAATGAAGCATTATGGTCTATATGCTAAAAATATACTATTATTCTGTAATATATAGTTGTGAATGACACAAAAATATTTTCCAATAAAATTCACAGTAGGATAATGTATTGGATATTCGTATATAAGTGACAAAGCCTAAGTCTTTGAACCTGACATAAACTGTGCCCTCTGATAATGACATGATTGCAATTGCCTGTGAATTAATGATTTGCTAAGGATTGGGTGTGAGTAACTCCACAGATGATCTCGTATGATTTGCTTGACGGCAATTGCAACTAAATCAACAGTAGCTCCATTTCCAACGAGTATATAAAGAAATTTCCACATTAATAAAATCAGAAATCTTCAAATCAATTTGAAGTGTTGTAATTAGTGATACAATCTTTTGAGAATGATTCTCCCAATATTGCTAGGCAACATGCTGTTTATTGTAGTTTGCGGGAAAGTAGTTCCTGCACATAATGTCCACATTTTAACTGCCAATTGTCGACAGTCATGCATGCTGCACTTTGTTGAGAATCATAGACAAGCTGCTTGTCTAGCTGACGAGTCCTCAGACTGTTTCATGTGTTGGGACATGTGCCAGCTACTTGTAACAGATCAATTTTCATGGAGCCCACTGTGTGAACATGAGCAGCAGAACCTCTGCACCAAAGGTTGTAAGAAAGCCTGTCAATCTATATTCCATCCAGAAACGATAGATTCAACGTCAACTGCAAGTACCGTGCCCGTTACTACTGAACGACCTCCACAAATCTCCATGGATGTTACCCAGCAGTCCATCAACGGAGTGCTCGTAGTTGCCTTGCTTGTCACCAGTCCTGATGGCGTATACAGTGATGGACTGAGTATCCGAATCACAGACAAGAATGCAGTAGTTCCACATCACTTCAGCATGCTATTTGATCCAACGTCCATTCTAGTGAAGTTGCCAAGCACCAAATACAATGCACATTACCGACTAGATCTCCATCACCAATATTTTGGAGTAATCAACAAGTTGGAATTTTCGACACTACCTTGTGATTTCACAGATCATTCTCAAACGGTATGTCAACAGCGGGACACACTACATTTAACAGCAGATGCAGTGGTCGTGGTCAACCAAAGTTCATTCTCACTTTTGTTTAGTGTAGGATCTGTGTCATTTGTTTGCCTTGTCTGTTTGTTTGTATGGTATTTTGTTCGTTGTACGAACCACAGAAAAACAGTGAAGACTTCAAATATCTGCTGGCTCGAAAATCACTCCAAGCTTTTTCCACCATAAGCCTCAACGCAACTCCTGGACAAACAGCTTCATTTATCTGCCTCAGGAGATTTCTCCACTTCATGACATTGATTCGTCTTTATCGTTGTAAACTTATTATTGTTCTCATGCATGTTTGTCAATACAAATATTTATTTTAGAGTTCCCCATGATTTCAAATAAATATCAAATCTTGATTTGTGTTTCTCAAAACAGCGACTATTGGATGTAGAAGTGAACGATATTGCAAATATTATGTAAAACAAATATGGGCAACAATTTGTACAAATCATTTGAACGATATCAGATATATGACATTTGGATTTGTGGTTCTTGTAATATTGACTTTGACCAATTTCATGGTTGTCCAATATACGATGAAATTTTGTCACTCAAAATTTTTGAAATTGTCAAATTCTTTGACAACATACAATACACAAATGTGATCAAGTTTTCTTCGAAACAAATTAAACTATGAGGCACAAGGCGATTTTTCAGTGTTTAAAATTACAACTTAAATATAGAGTGAACATCTATTCAGACACAATTCTATCTATTCTTTGTTTGTGAATGATACTCATAATTGTATGATACACATACTGTCAAATTTATTCTTAAATGAAGCATTATGGTCTATATGCTAAAAATATACTATTATTCTGTAATATATAGTTGTGAATGACACAAAAATATTTTCCAATAAAATTCACAGTAGGATAATGTATTGGATATTCGTATATAAGTGACAAAGCCTAAGTCTTTGAACCTGACATAAACTGTGCCCTCTGATAATGACATGATTGCAATTGCCTGTGAATTAATGATTTGCTAAGGATTGGGTGTGAGTAACTCCACAGATGATCTCGTATGATTTGATTGACGGCAATTGCAACTAAATCAACAGTAGCTCCATTTCCAACGAGTATATAAAGAAATTTCCACATTAATAAAATCAGAAATCTTCAAATCAATTTGAAGTGTTGTAATTAGTGATACAATCTTTTGAGAATGATTCTCCCAATATTGCTAGGCAACATGCTGTTTATTGTAGTTTGCGGGAAAGTAGTTCCTGCACATAATGTCCACATTTTAACTGCCAATTGTCGACAGTCATGCATGCTGCACTTTGTTGAGAATCATAGACAAGCTGCTTGTCTAGCTGACGAGTCCTCAGACTGTTTCATGTGTTGGGACATGTGCCAGCTACTTGTAACAGATCCATTTTCATGGAGCCCACTGTGTAAACATGAGCAGCAGAACCTCTGCACCAAAGGTTGTAAGAAAGCCTGTCAATCTATATTCCATCCAGAAACGATAGATTCAACGTCAACTGCAAGTACCGTGCCCGTTACTACTGAACGACCTCCACAAATCTCCATGGATGTTACCCAGCAGTCCATCAACGGAGTGCTCGTAGTTGCCTTGCTTGTCACCAGTCCTGATGGCGTAAACAGTGATGGACTGAGTATCCGAATCACAGACAAGAATGCAGTAGTTCCACATCACTTCAGCATGCTATTTGATCCAACGTCCATTCTAGTGAAGTTGCCAAGCACCAAATACAATGCACATTACCGACTAGATCTCCATCACCAATATTTTGGAGTAATCAACAAGTTGGAATTTTCGACACTACCTTGTGATTTCACAGATCATTCTCAAACGGTATGTCAACAGCGGGACACACTACATTTAACAGCAGATGCAGTGGTCGTGGTCAACCAAAGTTCATTCTCACTTTTGTTTAGTGTAGGATCTGTGTCATTTGTTTGCCTTGTCTGTTTGTTTGTATGGTATTTTGTTCGTTGTACGAACCACAGAAAAACAGTGAAGACTCTTCAAATATCTGCTGGCTCGAAAATCACTCCAAGCTTTTTCCACCATAAGCCTCAACGCAACTCCTGGACAAACAGCTTCATTTATCTGCCTCAGGAGATTTCTCCACTTCATGACATTGATTCGTCTTTATCGTTGTAAACTTATTATTGTTCTCATGCATGTTTGTCAATACAAATATTTATTTTAGAGTTCCCCATGATTTCAAATAAATATCAAATCTTGATTTGTGTTTCTCAAAACAGCGACTATTGGATGTAGAAGTGAACGATATTGCAAATATTATGTAAAACAAATATGGGCAACAATTTGTATAAATCATTTGAACGATATCAGATATATGACATTTGGATTTGTGGTTCTTGTAATATTGACTTTGACCAATTTCATGGTTGTCCAATATACGATGAAATTTTGTCACTCAAAATTTTTGAAATTGTCAAATTCTTTGACAACATACAATACACAAATGTGATCAAGTTTTCTTCGAAACAAATTAAACTATGAGGCACAAGGCGATTTTGCAGTGTTTAAAATTACAACTTAAATATAGAGTGAACATCTATTCAGACACAATTCTATCTATTCTTTGTTTGTGAATGATACTCATAATTGTATGATACACATACTGTCAAATTTATTCTTAAATGAAGCATTATGGTCTATATGCTAAAAATATACTATTATTCTGTAATATATAGTTGTGAATGACACAAAAATATTTTCCAATAAAATTCACAGTAGGATAATGTATTGGATATTCGTATATAAGTGACAAAGCCTAAGTCTTTGAACCTGACATAAACTGTGCCCTCTGATAATGACATGATTGCAATTGCCTGTGAATTAATGATTTGCTAAGGATTGGGTGTGAGTAACTCCACAGATGATCTCGTATGATTTGCTTGACGGCAATTGCAACTAAATCAACAGTAGCTCCATTTCCAACGAGTATATAAAGAAATTTCCACATTAATAAAATCAGAAATCTTCAAATCAATTTGAAGTATTGTAATTAATGATACAATCTTTTGAGAATGATTCTCCCAATATTGCTAGGCAACATGCTGTTTATTGTAGTTTGCGGGAAAGTAGTTCCTGCACATAATGTCCACATTTTAACTGCCAATTGTCGACAGTCATGCATGCTGCACTTTGTTGAGAATCATAGACAAGCTGCTTGTCTAGCTGACGAGTCCTCAGACTGTTTCATGTGTTGGGACATGTGCCAGCTACTTGTAACAGATCCATTTTCATGGAGCCCACTGTGTGAACATGAGCAGCAGAACCTCTGCACCAAAGGTTGTAAGAAAGCCTGTCAATCTATATTCCATCCAGAAACGATAGATTCAACGTCAACTGCAAGTACCGTGCCCGTTACTACTGAACGACCTCCACAAATCTCCATGGATGTTACCCAGCAGTCCATCAACGGAGTGCTCGTAGTTGCCTTGCTTGTCACCAGTCCTGATGGCGTAAACAGTGATGGACTGAGTATCCGAATCACAGACAAGAATGCAGTAGTTCCACATCACTTCAGCATGCTATTTGATCCAACGTCCATTCTAGTGAAGTTGCCAAGCACCAAATACAATGCACATTACCGACTAGATCTCCATCACCAATATTTTGGAGTAATCAACAAGTTGGAATTTTCGACACTACCTTGTGATTTCACAGATCATTCTCAAACGGTATGTCAACAGCGGGACACACTACATTTAACAGCAGATGCAGTGGTCGTGGTCAACCAAAGTTCATTCTCACTTTTGTTTAGTGTAGGATCTGTGTCATTTGTTTGCCTTGTCTGTTTGTTTGTATGGTATTTTGTTCGTTGTACGAACCACAGAAAAACAGTGAAGACTCTTCAAATATCTGCTGGCTCGAAAATCACTCCAAGCTTTTTCCACCATAAGCCTCAACGCAACTCCTGGACAAACAGCTTCATTTATCTGCCTCAGGAGATTTCTCCACTTCATGACATTGATTCGTCTTTATCGTTGTAAACTTATTATTGTTCTCATGCATGTTTGTCAATACAAATATTTATTTTAGAGTTCCCCATGATTTCAAATAAATATCAAATCTTGATTTGTGTTTCTCAAAACAGCGACTATTGGATGTAGAAGTGAACGATATTGCAAATATTATGTAAAATAAATATGGGCAACAATTTGTACAAATCATTTGAACGATATCAGATATATGACATTTGGATTTGTGGTTCTTGTAATATTGACTTTGACCAATTTCATGGTTGTCCAATATACGATGAAATTTTGTCACTCAAAATTTTTGAAATTGTCAAATTCTTTGACAACATACAATACACAAATGTGATCAAGTTTTCTTCGAAACAAATTAAACTATGAGGCACAAGGCGATTTTGCAGTGTTTAAAATTACAACTTAAATATAGAGTGAACATCTATTCAGACACAATTCTATCTATTCTTTGTTTGTGAATGATACTCATAATTGTATGATACACATACTGTCAAATTTATTCTTAAATGAAGCATTATGGTCTATATGCTAAAAATTCACTATTATTCTGTAATATATAGTTGTGAATGACACAAAAATATTTTCCAATAAAATTTACAGTAGGATAATGTATTGGATATTCGTATATAAGTGACAAAGCCTAAGTCTTTGAACCTGACATAAACTGTGCCCTCTGATAATGACATGATTGCAATTGCCTGTGAATTAATGATTTGCTAAGGATTGGGTGTGAGTATCTCCACAGATGATCTCGTATGATTTGCTTGACGGCAATTGCAACTAAATCAACAGTAGCTCCATTTCCAACGAGTATATAAAGAAATTTCCACATTAATAAAATCAGAAATCTTCAAATCAATTTGAAGTGTTGTAATTAGTGATACAATCTTTTGAGAATGATTCTCCCAATATTGCTAGGCAACATGCTGTTTATTGTAGTTTGCGGGAAAGTAGTTCCTGCACATAATGTCCACATTTTAACTGCCAATTGTCGACAGTCATGCATGCTGCACTTTGTTGAGAATCATAGACAAGCTGCTTGTCTAGCTGACGAGTCCTCAGACTGTTTCATGTGTTGGGACATGTGCCAGCTACTTGTAACAGATCCATTTTCATGGAGCCCACTGTGTGAACATGAGCAGCATAACCTCTGCACCAAAGGTTGTAAGAAAGCCTGTCAATCTATATTCCATCCAGAAACGATAGATTCAACGTCAACTGCAAGTACCGTGCCCGTTACTACTGAACGACCTCCACAAATCTCCATGGATGTTACCCAGCAGTCCATCAACGGAGTGCTCGTAGTTGCCTTGCTTGTCACCAGTCCTGATGGCGTAAACAGTGATGGACTGAGTATCCGAATCACAGACAAGAATGCAGTAGTTCCACATCACTTCAGCATGCTATTTGATCCAACGTCCATTCTAGTGAAGTTGCCAAGCACCAAATACAATGCACATTACCGACTAGATCTCCATCACCAATATTTTGGAGTAATCAACAAGTTGGAATTTTCGACACTACCTTGTGATTTCACAGATCATTCTCAAACGGTATGTCAACAGCGGGACACACTACATTTAACAGCAGATGCAGTGGTCGTGGTCAACCAAAGTTCATTCTCACTTTTGTTTAGTGTAGGATCTGTGTCATTTGTTTGCCTTGTCTGTTTGCTTGTATGGTATTTTGTTCGTTGTACGAACCACAGAAAAACAGTGAAGACTCTTCAAATATCTGCTGGCTCGAAAATCACTCCAAGCTTTTTCCACCATAAGCCTCAACGCAACCCCTGGACAAACAGCTTCATTTATCTGCCTCAGGAGATTTCTCCACTTCATGACATTGATTCGTCTTTATCGTTGTAAACTTATTATTGTTCTTATGCATGTTTGTCAATACAAATATTTATTTTAGAGTTCCCCATGATTTCAAATAAATATCAAATCTTGATTTGTGTTTCTCAAAACAGCGACTATTGGATGTAGAAGTGAACGATATTGCAAATATTATGTAAAACAAATATGGGCAACAATTTGTACAAATCATTTGAACGATATCAGATATATGACATTTGGATTTGTGGTTCTTGTAATATTGACTTTGACCAATTTCATGGTTGTCCAATATACGATGAAATTTTGTCACTCAAAATTTTTGAAATTGTCAAATTCTTTGACAACATACAATACACAAATGTGATCAAGTTTTCTTCGAAACAAATTAAACTATGAGGCACAAGGCGATTTTGCAGTGTTTAAAATTACAACTTAAATATAGAGTGAACATCTATTCAGACACAATTCTATCTATTCTTTGTTTGTGAATGATACTCATAATTGTATGATACACATACTGTCAAATTTATTCTTAAATGAAGCATTATGGTCTATATGCTAAAAATATACTATTATTCTGTAATATATAGTTGTGAATGACTCAGAAATATTTTCCAATAAAATTCACAGTAGGATAATGTATTGGATATTCGTATATAAGTGACAAAGCCTAAGTCTTTGAACCTGACATAAACTGTGCCCTCTGATAATGACATGATTGCAATTGCCTGTGAATTAATGATTTGCTAAGGATTGGGTGTGAGTAACTCCACAGATGATCTCGTATGATTTGCTTGACGGCAATTGCAACTAAATCAACAGTAGCTCCATTTCCAACGAGTATATAAAGAAATTTCCACATTAATAAAATCAGAAATCTTCAAATCAATTTGAAGTGTTGTAATTAGTGATACAATCTTTTGAGAATGATTCTCCCAATATTGCTAGGCAACATGCTGTTTATTGTAGTTTGCGGGAAAGTAGTTCCTGCACATAATGTCCACATTTTAACTGCCAATTGTCGACAGTCATGCATGCTGCACTTTGTTGAGAATCATAGACAAGCTGCTTGTCTAGCTGACGAGTCCTCAGACTGTTTCATGTGTTGGGACATGTGCCAGCTACTTGTAACAGATCCATTTTCATGGAGCCCACTGTGTGAACATGAGCAGCAGAACCTCTGCACCAAAGGTTGTAAGAAAGCCTGTCAATCTATATTCCATCCAGAAACGATAGATTCAACGTCAACTGCAAGTACCGTGCCCGTTACTACTGAACGACCTCCACAAATCTCCATGGATGTTACCCAGCAGTCCATCAACGGAGTGCTCGTAGTTGCCTTGCTTGTCACCAGTCCTGATGGCGTAAACAGTGATGGACTGAGTATCCGAATCACAGACAAGAATGCAGTAGTTCCACATCACTTCAGCATGCTATTTGATCCAACGTCCATTCTAGTGAAGTTGCCAAGCACCAAATACAATGCACATTACCGACTAGATCTCCATCACCAATATTTTGGAGTAATCAACAAGTTGGAATTTTCGACACTACCTTGTGATTTCACAGATCATTCTCAAACGGTATGTCAACAGCGGGACACACTACATTTAACAGCAGATGCAGTGGTCGTGGTCAACCAAAGTTCATTCTCACTTTTGTTTAGTGTAGGATCTGTGTCATTTGTTTGCCTTGTCTGTTTGTTTGTATGGTATTTTGTTCGTTGTACGAACCACAGAAAAACAGTGAAGACTCTTCAAATATCTGCTGGCTCGAAAATCACTCCAAGCTTTTTCCACCATAAGCCTCAACGCAACTCCTGGACAAACAGCTTCATTTATCTGCCTCAGGAGATTTCTCCACTTCATGACATTGATTCGTCTTTATCGTTGTAAACTTATTATTGTTCTCATGCATGTTTGTCAATACAAATATTTATTTTAGAGTTCCCCATGATTTCAAATAAATATCAAATCTTGATTTGTGTTTCTCAAAACAGCGACTATTGGATGTAGAAGTGAACGATATTGCAAATATTATGTAAAATAAATATGGGCAACAATTTGTACAAATCATTTGAACGATATCAGATATATGACATTTGGATTTGTGGTTCTTGTAATATTGACTTTGACCAATTTCATGGTTGTCCAATATACGATGAAATTTTGTCACTCAAAATTTTTGAAATTGTCAAATTCTTTGACAACATACAATACACAAATGTGATCAAGTTTTCTTCGAAACAAATTAAACTATGAGGCACAAGGCGATTTTGCAGTGTTTAAAATTACAACTTAAATATAGAGTGAACATCTATTCAGACACAATTCTATCTATTCTTTGTTTGTGAATGATACTCATAATTGTATGATACACATACTGTCAAATTTATTCTTAAATGAAGCATTATGGTCTATATGCTAAAAATTCACTATTATTCTGTAATATATAGTTGTGAATGACACAAAAATATTTTCCAATAAAATTTACAGTAGGATAATGTATTGGATATTCGTATATAAGTGACAAAGCCTAAGTCTTTGAACCTGACATAAACTGTGCCCTCTGATAATGACATGATTGCAATTGCCTGTGAATTAATGATTTGCTAAGGATTGGGTGTGAGTATCTCCACAGATGATCTCGTATGATTTGCTTGACGGCAATTGCAACTAAATCAACAGTAGCTCCATTTCCAACGAGTATATAAAGAAATTTCCACATTAATAAAATCAGAAATCTTCAAATCAATTTGAAGTGTTGTAATTAGTGATACAATCTTTTGAGAATGATTCTCCCAATATTGCTAGGCAACATGCTGTTTATTGTAGTTTGCGGGAAAGTAGTTCCTGCACATAATGTCCACATTTTAACTGCCAATTGTCGACAGTCATGCATGCTGCACTTTGTTGAGAATCATAGACAAGCTGCTTGTCTAGCTGACGAGTCCTCAGACTGTTTCATGTGTTGGGACATGTGCCAGCTACTTGTAACAGATCCATTTTCATGGAGCCCACTGTGTGAACATGAGCAGCATAACCTCTGCACCAAAGGTTGTAAGAAAGCCTGTCAATCTATATTCCATCCAGAAACGATAGATTCAACGTCAACTGCAAGTACCGTGCCCGTTACTACTGAACGACCTCCACAAATCTCCATGGATGTTACCCAGCAGTCCATCAACGGAGTGCTCGTAGTTGCCTTGCTTGTCACCAGTCCTGATGGCGTAAACAGTGATGGACTGAGTATCCGAATCACAGACAAGAATGCAGTAGTTCCACATCACTTCAGCATGCTATTTGATCCAACGTCCATTCTAGTGAAGTTGCCAAGCACCAAATACAATGCACATTACCGACTAGATCTCCATCACCAATATTTTGGAGTAATCAACAAGTTGGAATTTTCGACACTACCTTGTGATTTCACAGATCATTCTCAAACGGTATGTCAACAGCGGGACACACTACATTTAACAGCAGATGCAGTGGTCGTGGTCAACCAAAGTTCATTCTCACTTTTGTTTAGTGTAGGATCTGTGTCATTTGTTTGCCTTGTCTGTTTGCTTGTATGGTATTTTGTTCGTTGTACGAACCACAGAAAAACAGTGAAGACTCTTCAAATATCTGCTGGCTCGAAAATCACTCCAAGCTTTTTCCACCATAAGCCTCAACGCAACCCCTGGACAAACAGCTTCATTTATCTGCCTCAGGAGATTTCTCCACTTCATGACATTGATTCGTCTTTATCGTTGTAAACTTATTATTGTTCTTATGCATGTTTGTCAATACAAATATTTATTTTAGAGTTCCCCATGATTTCAAATAAATATCAAATCTTGATTTGTGTTTCTCAAAACAGCGACTATTGGATGTAGAAGTGAACGATATTGCAAATATTATGTAAAACAAATATGGGCAACAATTTGTACAAATCATTTGAACGATATCAGATATATGACATTTGGATTTGTGGTTCTTGTAATATTGACTTTGACCAATTTCATGGTTGTCCAATATACGATGAAATTTTGTCACTCAAAATTTTTGAAATTGTCAAATTCTTTGACAACATACAATACACAAATGTGATCAAGTTTTCTTCGAAACAAATTAAACTATGAGGCACAAGGCGATTTTGCAGTGTTTAAAATTACAACTTAAATATAGAGTGAACATCTATTCAGACACAATTCTATCTATTCTTTGTTTGTGAATGATACTCATAATTGTATGATACACATACTGTCAAATTTATTCTTAAATGAAGCATTATGGTCTATATGCTAAAAATATACTATTATTCTGTAATATATAGTTGTGAATGACTCAGAAATATTTTCCAATAAAATTCACAGTAGGATAATGTATTGGATATTCGTATATAAGTGACAAAGCCTAAGTCTTTGAACCTGACATAAACTGTGCCCTCTGATAATGACATGATTGCAATTGCCTGTGAATTAATGATTTGCTAAGGATTGGGTGTGAGTAACTCCACAGATGATCTCGTATGATTTGCTTGACGGCAATTGCAACTAAATCAACAGTAGCTCCATTTCCAACGAGTATATAAAGAAATTTCCACATTAATAAAATCAGAAATCTTCAAATCAATTTGAAGTGTTGTAATTAGTGATACAATCTTTTGAGAATGATTCTCCCAATATTGCTAGGCAACATGCTGTTTATTGTAGTTTGCGGGAAAGTAGTTCCTGCACATAATGTCCACATTTTAACTGCCAATTGTCGACAGTCATGCATGCTGCACTTTGTTGAGAATCATAGACAAGCTGCTTGTCTAGCTGACGAGTCCTCAGACTGTTTCATGTGTTGGGACATGTGCCAGCTACTTGTAACAGATCCATTTTCATGGAGCCCACTGTGTGAACATGAGCAGCAGAACCTCTGCACCAAAGGTTGTAAGAAAGCCTGTCAATCTATATTCCATCCAGAAACGATAGATTCAACGTCAACTGCAAGTACCGTGCCCGTTACTACTGAACGACCTCCACAAATCTCCATGGATGTTACCCAGCAGTCCATCAACGGAGTGCTCGTAGTTGCCTTGCTTGTCACCAGTCCTGATGGCGTAAACAGTGATGGACTGAGTATCCGAATCACAGACAAGAATGCAGTAGTTCCACATCACTTCAGCATGCTATTTGATCCAACGTCCATTCTAGTGAAGTTGCCAAGCACCAAATACAATGCACATTACCGACTAGATCTCCATCACCAATATTTTGGAGTAATCAACAAGTTGGAATTTTCGACACTACCTTGTGATTTCACAGATCATTCTCAAACGGTATGTCAACAGCGGGACACACTACATTTAACAGCAGATGCAGTGGTCGTGGTCAACCAAAGTTCATTCTCACTTTTGTTTAGTGTAGGATCTGTGTCATTTGTTTGCCTTGTCTGTTTGCTTGTATGGTATTTTGTTCGTTGTACGAACCACAGAAAAACAGTGAAGACTCTTCAAATATCTGCTGGCTCGAAAATCACTCCAAGCTTTTTCCACCATAAGCCTCAACGCAACTCCTGGACAAACAGCTTCATTTATCTGCCTCAGGAGATTTCTCCACTTCATGACATTGATTCGTCTTTATCGTTGTAAACTTATTATTGTTCTTATGCATGTTTGTCAATACAAATATTTATTTTAGAGTTCCCCATGATTTCAAATAAATATCAAATCTTGATTTGTGTTTCTCAAAACAGCGACTATTGGATGTAGAAGTGAACGATATTGCAAATATTATGTAAAACAAATATGGGCAACAATTTGTACAAATCATTTGAACGATATCAGATATATGACATTTGGATTTGTGGTTCTTGTAATATTGACTTTGACCAATTTCATGGTTGTCCAATATACGATGAAATTTTGTCACTCAAAATTTTTGAAATTGTCAAATTCTTTGACAACATACAATACACAAATGTGATCAAGTTTTCTTCGAAACAAATTAAACTATGAGGCACAAGGCGATTTTGCAGTGTTTAAAATTACAACTTAAATATAGAGTGAACATCTATTCAGACACAATTCTATCTATTCTTTGTTTGTGAATGATACTCATAATTGTATGATACACATACTGTCAAATTTATTCTTAAATGAAGCATTATGGTCTATATGCTAAAAATATACTATTATTCTGTAATATATAGTTGTGAATGACACAGAAATATTTTCCAATAAAATTCACAGTAGGATAATGTATTGGATATTCGTATATAAGTGACAAAGCCTAAGTCTTTGAACCTGACATAAACTGTGCCCTCTGATAATGACATGATTGCAATTGCCTGTGAATTAATGATTTGCTAAGGATTGGGTGTGAGTATCTCCACAGATGATCTCGTATGATTTGCTTGACGGCAATTGCAACTAAATCAACAGTAGCTCCATTTCCAACGAGTATATAAAGAAATTTCCACATTAATAAAATCAGAAATCTTCAAATCAATTTGAAGTGTTGTAATTAGTGATACAATCTTTTGAGAATGATTCTCCCAATATTGCTAGGCAACATGCTGTTTATTGTAGTTTGCGGGAAAGTAGTTCCTGCACATAATGTCCACATTTTAACTGCCAATTGTCGACAGTCATGCATGCTGCACTTTGTTGAGAATCATAGACAAGCTGCTTGTCTAGCTGACGAGTCCTCAGACTGTTTCATGTGTTGGGACATGTGCCAGCTACTTGTAACAGATCCATTTTCATGGAGCCCACTGTGTGAACATGAGCAGCAGAACCTCTGCACCAAAGGTTGTAAGAAAGCCTGTCAATCTATATTCCATCCAGAAACGATAGATTCAACGTCAACTGCAAGTACCGTGCCCGTTACTACTGAACGACCTCCACAAATCTCCATGGATGTTACCCAGCAGTCCATCAACGGAGTGCTCGTAGTTGCCTTGCTTGTCACCAGTCCTGATGGCGTAAACAGTGATGGACTGAGTATCCGAATCACAGACAAGAATGCAGTAGTTCCACATCACTTCAGCATGCTATTTGATCCAACGTCCATTCTAGTGAAGTTGCCAAGCACCAAATACAATGCACATTACCGACTAGATCTCCATCACCAATATTTTGGAGTAATCAACAAGTTGGAATTTTCGACACTACCTTGTGATTTCACAGATCATTCTCAAACGGTATGTCAACAGCGGGACACACTACATTTAACAGCAGATGCAGTGGTCGTGGTCAACCAAAGTTCATTCTCACTTTTGTTTAGTGTAGGATCTGTGTCATTTGTTTGCCTTGTCTGTTTGTTTGTATGGTATTTTGTTCGTTGTACGAACCACAGAAAAACAGTGAAGACTCTTCAAATATCTGCTGGCTCGAAAATCACTCCAAGCTTTTTCCACCATAAGCCTCAACGCAACTCCTGGACAAACAGCTTCATTTATCTGCCTCAGGAGATTTCTCCACTTCATGACATTGATTCGTCTTTATCGTTGTAAACTTATTATTGTTCTTATGCATGTTTGTCAATACAAATATTTATTTTAGAGTTCCCCATGATTTCAAATAAATATCAAATCTTGATTTGTGTTTCTCAAAACAGCGACTATTGGATGTAGAAGTGAACGATATTGCAAATATTATGTAAAACAAATATGGGCAACAATTTGTACAAATCATTTGAACGATATCAGATATATGACATTTGGATTTGTGGTTCTTGTAATATTGACTTTGACCAATTTCATGGTTGTCCAATATACGATGAAATTTTGTCACTCAAAATTTTTGAAATTGTCAAATTCTTTGACAACATACAATACACAAATGTGATCAAGTTTTCTTCGAAACAAATTAAACTATGAGGCACAAGGCGATTTTGCAGTGTTTAAAATTACAACTTAAATATAGAGTGAACATCTATTCAGACACAATTCTATCTATTCTTTGTTTGTGAATGATACTCATAATTGTATGATACACATACTGTCAAATTTATTCTTAAATGAAGCATTATGGTCTATATGCTAAAAATATACTATTATTCTGTAATATATAGTTGTGAATGACACAAAAATATTTTCCAATAAAATTCACAGTAGGATAATGTATTGGATATTCGTATATAAGTGACAAAGCCTAAGTCTTTGAACCTGACATAAACTGTGCCCTCTGATAATGACATGATTGCAATTGCCTGTGAATTAATGATTTGCTAAGGATTGGGTGTGAGTAACTCCACAGATGATCTCGTATGATTTGCTTGACGGCAATTGCAACTAAATCAACAGTAGCTCCATTTCCAACGAGTATATAAAGAAATTTCCACATTAATAAAATCAGAAATCTTCAAATCAATTTGAAGTGTTGTAATTAGTGATACAATCTTTTGAGAATGATTCTCCCAATATTGCTAGGCAACATGCTGTTTATTGTAGTTTGCGGGAAAGTAGTTCCTGCACATAATGTCCACATTTTAACTGCCAATTGTCGACAGTCATGCATGCTGCACTTTGTTGAGAATCATAGACAAGCTGCTTGTCTAGCTGACGAGTCCTCAGACTGTTTCATGTGTTGGGACATGTGCCAGCTACTTGTAACAGATCCATTTTCATGGAGCCCACTGTGTGAACATGAGCAGCAGAACCTCTGCACCAAAGGTTGTAAGAAAGCCTGTCAATCTATATTCCATCCAGAAACGATAGATTCAACGTCAACTGCAAGTACCGTGCCCGTTACTACTGAACGACCTCCACAAATCTCCATGGATGTTACCCAGCAGTCCATCAACGGAGTGCTCGTAGTTGCCTTGCTTGTCACCAGTCCTGATGGCGTAAACAGTGATGGACTGAGTATCCGAATCACAGACAAGAATGCAGTAGTTCCACATCACTTCAGCATGCTATTTGATCCAACGTCCATTCTAGTGAAGTTGCCAAGCACCAAATACAATGCACATTACCGACTAGATCTCCATCACCAATATTTTGGAGTAATCAACAAGTTGGAATTTTCGACACTACCTTGTGATTTCACAGATCATTCTCAAACGGTATGTCAACAGCGGGACACACTACATTTAACAGCAGATGCAGTGGTCGTGGTCAACCAAAGTTCATTCTCACTTTTGTTTAGTGTAGGATCTGTGTCATTTGTTTGCCTTGTCTGTTTGTTTGTATGGTATTTTGTTCGTTGTACGAACCACAGAAAAACAGTGAAGACTCTTCAAATATCTGCTGGCTCGAAAATCACTCCAAGCTTTTTCCACCATAAGCCTCAACGCAACTCCTGGACAAACAGCTTCATTTATCTGCCTCAGGAGATTTCTCCACTTCATGACATTGATTCGTCTTTATCGTTGTAAACTTATTATTGTTCTCATGCATGTTTGTCAATACAAATATTTATTTTAGAGTTCCCCATGATTTCAAATAAATATCAAATCTTGATTTGTGTTTCTCAAAACAGCGACTATTGGATGTAGAAGTGAATGATATTGCAAATATTATGTAAAACAAATATGGGCAACAATCTGTACAAATCATTTGAACGATATCAGATATATGACATTTGGATTTGTGGTTCTTGTAATATTGACTTTGACCAATTTCATGGTTGTCCAATATACGATGAAATTTTGTCACTCAAAATTTTTGAAATTGTCAAATTCTTTGACAACATACAATACACAAATGTGATCAAGTTTTCTTCGAAACAAATTAAACTATGAGGCACAAGGCGATTTTGCAGTGTTTAAAATTACAACCTAAATATAGAGTGAACATCTATTCAGACA
Organism: Terebella lapidaria; assembly: GCA_949152475.1. Classification (NCBI taxonomy): domain Eukaryota; kingdom Metazoa; phylum Annelida; class Polychaeta; order Terebellida; family Terebellidae; genus Terebella; species Terebella lapidaria. The sequence continues at coordinate 54,150,628 of OX424556.1, forward strand.
CAATTCTATCTATTCTTTGTTTGTGAATGATACTCATAATTGTATGATACACATACTGTCAAATTTATTCTTAAATGAAGCATTATGGTCTATATGCTAAAAATATACTATTATTCTGTAATATATAGTTGTGAATGACACAGAAATATTTTCCAATAAAATTCACAGTAGGATAATGTATTGGATATTCGTATATAAGTGACAAAGCCTAAGTCTTTGAACCTGACATAAACTGTGCCCTCTGATAATGACATGATTGCCTGTGAATTAATGATTTGCTAAGGATTGGGTGTGAGTAACTCCACAGATGATCTCGTATGATTTGCTTGACGGCAATTGCAACTAAATCAACAGTAGCTCCATTTCCAACGAGTATATAAAGAAATTTCCACATTGATAAAATCAGAAATCTTCAAATCAATTTGAAGTGTTGTAATTAGTGATACAATCTTTTGAGAATGATTCTCCCAATATTGCTAGGCAACATGCTGTTTATTGTAGTTTGCGGGAAAGTAGTTCCTGCACATAATGTCCACATTTTAACTGCCAATTGTCGACAGTCATGCATGCTGCACTTTGTTGAGAATCATAGACAAGCTGCTTGTCTAGCTGACGAGTCCTCAGACTGTTTCATGTGTTGGGACATGTGCCAGCTACTTGTAACAGATCCATTTTCATGGAGCCCACTGTGTGAACATGAGCAGCAGAACCTCTGCACCAAAGGTTGTAAGAAAGCCTGTCAATCTATATTCCATCCAGAAACGATAGATTCAACGTCAACTGCAAGTACCGTGCCCGTTACTACTGAACGACCTCCACAAATCTCCATGGATGTTACCCAGCAGTCCATCAACGGAGTGCTCGTAGTTGCCTTGCTTGTCACCAGTCCTGATGGCGTAAACAGTGATGGACTGAGTATCCGAATCACAGACAAGAATGCAGTAGTTCCACATCACTTCAGCATGCTATTTGATCCAACGTCCATTCTAGTGAAGTTGCCAAGCACCAAATACAATGCACATTACCGACTAGATCTCCATCACCAATATTTTGGAGTAATCAACAAGTTGGAATTTTCGACACTACCTTGTGATTTCACAGACCATTCTCAAACGGTATGTCAACAGCGGGACACACTACATTTAACAGCAGATGCAGTGGTCGTGGTCAACCAAAGTTCATTCTCACTTTTGTTTAGTGTAGGATCTGTGTCATTTGTTTGCCTTGTCTGTTTGTTTGTATGGTATTTTGTTCGTTGTACGAACCACAGAAAAACAGTGAAGACTCTTCAAATATCTGCTGGCTCGAAAATCACTCCAAGCTTTTTCCACCATAAGCCTCAACGCAACTCCTGGACAAACAGCTTCATTTATCTGCCTCAGGAGATTTCTCCACTTCATGACATTGATTCGTCTTTATCGTTGTAAACTTATTATTGTTCTCATGCATGTTTGTCAATACAAATATTTATTTTAGAGTTCCCCATGATTTCAAATAAATATTAAATCTTGATTTGTGTTTCTCAAAACAGCGACTATTGGATGTAGAAGTGAACGATATTGCAAATATTATGTAAAACAAATATGGGCAACAATTTGTACAAATCATTTGAACGATATCAGATATATGACATTTGGATTTGTGGTTCTTGTAATATTGACTTTGACCAATTTCATGGTTGTCCAATATACGATGAAATTTTGTCACTCAAAATTTTTGAAATTGTCAAATTCTTTGACAACATACAATACACAAATGTGATCAAGTTTTCTTCGAAACAAATTAAACTATGAGGCACAAGGCGATTTTGCAGTGTTTAAAATTACAACTTAAATATAGAGTGAACATCTATTCAGACACAATTCTATCTATTCTTTGTTTGTGAATGATACTCATAATTGTATGATACACATACTGTCAAATTTATTCTTAAATGAAGCATTATGGTCTATATGCTAAAAATATACTATTATTCTGTAATATATAGTTGTGAATGACACAAAAATATTTTCCAATAAAATTCACAGTAGGATAATGTATTGGATATTCGTATATAAGTGACAAAGCCTAAGTCTTTGAACCTGACATAAACTGTGCCCTCTGATAATGACATGATTGCAATTGCCTGTGAATTAATGATTTGCTAAGGATTGGGTGTGAGTAACTCCACAGATGATCTCGTATGATTTGCTTGACGGCAATAGCAACTAAATCAACAGTAGCTCCATTTCCAACGAGTATATAAAGAAATTTCCACATTAATAAAATCAGAAATCTTCAAATCAATTTGAAGTGTTGTAATTAGTGATACAATCTTTTGAGAATGATTCTCCCAATATTGCTAGGCAACATGCTGTTTATTGTAGTTTGCGGGAAAGTAGTTCCTGCACATAATGTCCACATTTTAACTGCCAATTGTCGACAGTCATGCATGCTGCACTTTGTTGAGAATCATAGACAAGCTGCTTGTCTAGCTGACGAGTCCTCAGACTGTTTCATGTGTTGGGACATGTGCCAGCTACTTGTAACAGATCCATTTTCATGGAGCCCACTGTGTGAACATGAGCAGCAGAACCTCTGCACCAAAGGTTGTAAGAAAGCCTGTCAATCTATATTCCATCCAGAAACGATAGATTCAACGTCAACTGCAAGTACCGTGCCCGTTATTACTGAACGACCTCCACAAATCTCCATGGATGTTACCCAGCAGTCCATCAACGGAGTGCTCGTAGTTGCCTTGCTTGTCACCAGTCCTGATGGCGTAAACAGTGATGGACTGAGTATCCGAATCACAGACAAGAATGCAGTAGTTCCACATCACTTCAGCATGCTATTTGATCCAACGTCCATTCTAGTGAAGTTGCCAAGCACCAAATACAATGCACATTACCGACTAGATCTCCATCACCAATATTTTGGAGTAATCAACAAGTTGGAATTTTCGACACTACCTTGTGATTTCACAGATCATTCTCAAACGGTATGTCTACAGCGGGACACACTACATTTAACAGCAGATGCAGTGGTCGTGGTCAACCAAAGTTCATTCTCACTTTTGTTTAGTGTAGGATCTGTGTCATTTGTTTGCCTTGTCTGTTTGTTTGTATGGTATTTTGTTCGTTGTACGAACCACAGAAAAACAGTGAAGACTCTTCAAATATCTGCTGGCTCGAAAATCACTCCAAGCTTTTTCCACCATAAGCCTCAACGCAACTCCTGGACAAACAGCTTCATTTATCTGCCTCAGGAGATTTCTCCACTTCATGACATTGATTCGTCTTTATCGTTGTAAACTTATTATTGTTCTCATGCATGTTTGTCAATACAAATATTTATTTTAGAGTTCCCCATGATTTCAAATAAATATCAAATCTTGATTTGTGTTTCTCAAAACAGCGACTATTGGATGTAGAAGTGAACGATATTGCAAATATTATGTAAAACAAATATGGGCAACAATTTGTACAAATCATTTGAACGATATCAGATATATGACATTTGGATTTGTGGTTCTTGTAATATTGACTTTGACCAATTTCATGGTTGTCCAATATACGATGAAATTTTGTCACTCAAAATTTTTGAAATTGTCAAATTCTTTGACAACATACAATACACAAATGTGATCAAGTTTTCTTCGAAACAAATTAAACTATGAGGCACAAGGCGATTTTGCAGTGTTTAAAATTACAACTTAAATATAGAGTGAACATCTATTCAGACACAATTCTATCTATTCTTTGTTTGTGAATGATACTCATAATTGTATGATACACATACTGTCAAATTTATTCTTAAATGAAGCATTATGGTCTATATGCTAAAAATATACTATTATTCTGTAATATATAGTTGTGAATGACACAGAAATATTTTCCAATAAAATTCACAGTAGGATAATGTATTGGATATTCGTATATAAGTGACAAAGCCTAAGTCTTTGAACCTGACATAAACTGTGCCCTCTGATAATGACATGATTGCAATTGCCTGTGAATTAATGATTTGCTAAGGATTGGGTGTGAGTAACTCCACAGATGATCTCGTATGATTTGCTTGACGGCAATTGCAACTAAATCAACAGTAGCTCCATTTCCAACGAGTATATAAAGAAATTTCCACATTGATAAAATCAGAAATCTTCAAATCAATTTGAAGTGTTGTAATTAGTGATACAATCTTTTGAGAATGATTCTCCCAATATTGCTAGGCAACATGCTGTTTATTGTAGTTTGCGGGAAAGTAGTTCCTGCACACAATGTCCACATTTTAACTGCCAATTGTCGACAGTCATGCATGCTGCACTTTGTTGAGAATCATAGACAAGCTGCTTGTCTAGCTGACGAGTCCTCAGACTGTTTCATGTGTTGGGACATGTGCCAGCTACTTGTAACAGATCCATTTTCATGGAGCCCACTGTGTGAACATGAGCAGCAGAACCTCTGCACCAAAGGTTGTAAGAAAGCCTGTCAATCTATATTCCATCCAGAAACGATAGATTCAACGTCAACTGCAAGTACCGTGCCCGTTACTACTGAACGACCTCCACAAATCTCCATGGATGTTACCCAGCAGTCCATCAACGGAGTGCTCGTAGTTGCCTTGCTTGTCACCAGTCCTGATGGCGTAAACAGTGATGGACTGAGTATCCGAATCACAGACAAGAATGCAGTAGTTCCACATCACTTCAGCATGCTATTTGATCCAACGTCCATTCTAGTGAAGTTGCCAAGCACCAAATACAATGCACATTACCGACTAGATCTCCATCACCAATATTTTGGAGTAATCAACAAGTTGGAATTTTCGACACTACCTTGTGATTTCACAGATCATTCTCAAACGGTATGTCAACAGCGGGACACACTACATTTAACAGCAGATGCAGTGGTCGTGGTCAACCAAAGTTCATTCTCACTTTTGTTTAGTGTAGGATCTGTGTCATTTGTTTGCCTTGTCTGTTTGCTTGTATGGTATTTTGTTCGTTGTACGAACCACAGAAAAACAGTGAAGACTCTTCAAATATCTGCTGGCTCGAAAATCACTCCAAGCTTTTTCCACCATAAGCCTCAACGCAACTCCTGGACAAACAGCTTCATTTATCTGCCTCAGGAGATTTCTCCACTTCATGACATTGATTCGTCTTTATCGTTGTAAACTTATTATTGTTCTTATGCATGTTTGTCAATACAAATATTTATTTTAGAGTTCCCCATGATTTCAAATAAATATCAAATCTTGATTTGTGTTTCTCAAAACAGCGACTATTGGATGTAGAAGTGAACGATATTGCAAATATTATGTAAAACAAATATGGGCAACAATTTGTACAAATCATTTGAACGATATCAGATATATGACATTTGGATTTGTGGTTCTTGTAATATTGACTTTGACCAATTTCATGGTTGTCCAATATACGATGAAATTTTGTCACTCAAAATTTTTGAAATTGTCAAATTCTTTGACAACATACAATACACAAATGTGATCAAGTTTTCTTCGAAACAAATTAAACTATGAGGCACAAGGCGATTTTGCAGTGTTTAAAATTACAACTTAAATATAGAGTGAACATCTATTCAGACACAATTCTATCTATTCTTTGTTTGTGAATGATACTCATAATTGTATGATACACATACTGTCAAATTTATTCTTAAATGAAGCATTATGGTCTATATGCTAAAAATATACTATTATTCTGTAATATATAGTTGTGAATGACACAGAAATATTTTCCAATAAAATTCACAGTAGGATAATGTATTGGATATTCGTATATAAGTGACAAAGCCTAAGTCTTTGAACCTGACATAAACTGTGCCCTCTGATAATGACATGATTGCAATTGCCTGTGAATTAATGATTTGCTAAGGATTGGGTGTGAGTATCTCCACAGATGATCTCGTATGATTTGCTTGACGGCAATTGCAACTAAATCAACAGTAGCTCCATTTCCAACGAGTATATAAAGAAATTTCCACATTAATAAAATCAGAAATCTTCAAATCAATTTGAAGTGTTGTAATTAGTGATACAATCTTTTGAGAATGATTCTCCCAATATTGCTAGGCAACATGCTGTTTATTGTAGTTTGCGGGAAAGTAGTTCCTGCACATAATGTCCACATTTTAACTGCCAATTGTCGACAGTCATGCATGCTGCACTTTGTTGAGAATCATAGACAAGCTGCTTGTCTAGCTGACGAGTCCTCAGACTGTTTCATGTGTTGGGACATGTGCCAGCTACTTGTAACAGATCCATTTTCATGGAGCCCACTGTGTGAACATGAGCAGCAGAACCTCTGCACCAAAGGTTGTAAGAAAGCCTGTCAATCTATATTCCATCCAGAAACGATAGATTCAACGTCAACTGCAAGTACCGTGCCCGTTACTACTGAACGACCTCCACAAATCTCCATGGATGTTACCCAGCAGTCCATCAACGGAGTGCTCGTAGTTGCCTTGCTTGTCACCAGTCCTGATGGCGTAAACAGTGATGGACTGAGTATCCGAATCACAGACAAGAATGCAGTAGTTCCACATCACTTCAGCATGCTATTTGATCCAACGTCCATTCTAGTGAAGTTGCCAAGCACCAAATACAATGCACATTACCGACTAGATCTCCATCACCAATATTTTGGAGTAATCAACAAGTTGGAATTTTCGACACTACCTTGTGATTTCACAGATCATTCTCAAACGGTATGTCAACAGCGGGACACACTACATTTAACAGCAGATGCAGTGGTCGTGGTCAACCAAAGTTCATTCTCACTTTTGTTTAGTGTAGGATCTGTGTCATTTGTTTGCCTTGTCTGTTTGTTTGTATGGTATTTTGTTCGTTGTACGAACCACAGAAAAACAGTGAAGACTCTTCAAATATCTGCTGGCTCGAAAATCACTCCAAGCTTTTTCCACCATAAGCCTCAACGCAACTCCTGGACAAACAGCTTCATTTATCTGCCTCAGGAGATTTCTCCACTTCATGACATTGATTCGTCTTTATCGTTGTAAACTTATTATTGTTCTTATGCATGTTTGTCAATACAAATATTTATTTTAGAGTTCCCCATGATTTCAAATAAATATCAAATCTTGATTTGTGTTTCTCAAAACAGCGACTATTGGATGTAGAAGTGAACGATATTGCAAATATTATGTAAAACAAATATGGGCAACAATTTGTACAAATCATTTGAACGATATCAGATATATGACATTTGGATTTGTGGTTCTTGTAATATTGACTTTGACCAATTTCATGGTTGTCCAATATACGATGAAATTTTGTCACTCAAAATTTTTGAAATTGTCAAATTCTTTGACAACATACAATACACAAATGTGATCAAGTTTTCTTCGAAACAAATTAAACTATGAGGCACAAGGCGATTTTGCAGTGTTTAAAATTACAACTTAAATATAGAGTGAACATCTATTCAGACACAATTCTATCTATTCTTTGTTTGTGAATGATACTCATAATTGTATGATACACATACTGTCAAATTTATTCTTAAATGAAGCATTATGGTCTATATGCTAAAAATATACTATTATTCTGTAATATATAGTTGTGAATGACACAAAAATATTTTCCAATAAAATTCACAGTAGGATAATGTATTGGATATTCGTATATAAGTGACAAAGCCTAAGTCTTTGAACCTGACATAAACTGTGCCCTCTGATAATGACATGATTGCAATTGCCTGTGAATTAATGATTTGCTAAGGATTGGGTGTGAGTAACTCCACAGATGATCTCGTATGATTTGCTTGACGGCAATTGCAACTAAATCAACAGTAGCTCCATTTCCAACGAGTATATAAAGAAATTTCCACATTAATAAAATCAGAAATCTTCAAATCAATTTGAAGTGTTGTAATTAGTGATACAATCTTTTGAGAATGATTCTCCCAATATTGCTAGGCAACATGCTGTTTATTGTAGTTTGCGGGAAAGTAGTTCCTGCACATAATGTCCACATTTTAACTGCCAATTGTCGACAGTCATGCATGCTGCACTTTGTTGAGAATCATAGACAAGCTGCTTGTCTAGCTGACGAGTCCTCAGACTGTTTCATGTGTTGGGACATGTGCCAGCTACTTGTAACAGATCCATTTTCATGGAGCCCACTGTGTGAACATGAGCAGCAGAACCTCTGCACCAAAGGTTGTAAGAAAGCCTGTCAATCTATATTCCATCCAGAAACGATAGATTCAACGTCAACTGCAAGTACCGTGCCCGTTACTACTGAACGACCTCCACAAATCTCCATGGATGTTACCCAGCAGTCCATCAACGGAGTGCTCGTAGTTGCCTTGCTTGTCACCAGTCCTGATGGCGTAAACAGTGATGGACTGAGTATCCGAATCACAGACAAGAATGCAGTAGTTCCACATCACTTCAGCATGCTATTTGATCCAACGTCCATTCTAGTGAAGTTGCCAAGCACCAAATACAATGCACATTACCGACTAGATCTCCATCACCAATATTTTGGAGTAATCAACAAGTTGGAATTTTCGACACTACCTTGTGATTTCACAGATCATTCTCAAACGGTATGTCAACAGCGGGACACACTACATTTCACAGCAGATGCAGTGGTCGTGGTCAACCAAAGTTCATTCTCACTTTTGTTTAGTGTAGGATCTGTGTCATTTGTTTGCCTTGTCTGTTTGTTTGTATGGTATTTTGTTCGTTGTACGAACCACAGAAAAACAGTGAAGACTCTTCAAATATCTGCTGGCTCGAAAATCACTCCAAGCTTTTTCCACCATAAGCCTCAACGCAACTCCTGGACAAACAGCTTCATTTATCTGCCTCAGGAGATTTCTCCACTTCATGACATTGATTCGTCTTTATCGTTGTAAACTTATTATTGTTCTCATGCATGTTTGTCAATACAAATATTTATTTTAGAGTTCCCCATGATTTCAAATAAATATCAAATCTTGATTTGTGTTTCTCAAAACAGCGACTATTGGATGTAGAAGTGAATGATATTGCAAATATTATGTAAAACAAATATGGGCAACAATCTGTACAAATCATTTGAACGATATCAGATATATGACATTTGGATTTGTGGTTCTTGTAATATTGACTTTGACCAATTTCATGGTTGTCCAATATACGATGAAATTTTGTCACTCAAAATTTTTGAAATTGTCAAATTCTTTGACAACATACAATACACAAATGTGATCAAGTTTTCTTCGAAACAAATTAAACTATGAGGCACAAGGCGATTTTGCAGTGTTTAAAATTACAACCTAAATATAGAGTGAACATCTATTCAGACACAATTCTATCTATTCTTTGTTTGTGAATGATACTCATAATTGTATGATACACATACTGTCAAATTTATTCTTAAATGAAGCATTATGGTCTATATGCTAAAAATATACTATTATTCTGTAATATATAGTTGTGAATGACACAGAAATATTTTCCAATAAAATTCACAGTAGGATAATGTATTGGATATTCGTATATAAGTGACAAAGCCTAAGTCTTTGAACCTGACATAAACTGTGCCCTCTGATAATGACATGATTGCCTGTGAATTAATGATTTGCTAAGGATTGGGTGTGAGTAACTCCACAGATGATCTCGTATGATTTGCTTGACGGCAATTGCAACTAAATCAACAGTAGCTCCATTTCCAACGAGTATATAAAGAAATTTCCACATTGATAAAATCAGAAATCTTCAAATCAATTTGAAGTGTTGTAATTAGTGATACAATCTTTTGAGAATGATTCTCCCAATATTGCTAGGCAACATGCTGTTTATTGTAGTTTGCGGGAAAGTAGTTCCTGCACATAATGTCCACATTTTAACTGCCAATTGTCGACAGTCATGCATGCTGCACTTTGTTGAGAATCATAGACAAGCTGCTTGTCTAGCTGACGAGTCCTCAGACTGTTTCATGTGTTGGGACATGTGCCAGCTACTTGTAACAGATCCATTTTCATGGAGCCCACTGTGTGAACATGAGCAGCAGAACCTCTGCACCAAAGGTTGTAAGAAAGCCTGTCAATCTATATTCCATCCAGAAACGATAGATTCAACGTCAACTGCAAGTACCGTGCCCGTTACTACTGAACGACCTCCACAAATCTCCATGGATGTTACCCAGCAGTCCATCAACGGAGTGCTCGTAGTTGCCTTGCTTGTCACCAGTCCTGATGGCGTAAACAGTGATGGACTGAGTATCCGAATCACAGACAAGAATGCAGTAGTTCCACATCACTTCAGCATGCTATTTGATCCAACGTCCATTCTAGTGAAGTTGCCAAGCACCAAATACAATGCACATTACCGACTAGATCTCCATCACCAATATTTTGGAGTAATCAACAAGTTGGAATTTTCGACACTACCTTGTGATTTCACAGACCATTCTCAAACGGTATGTCAACAGCGGGACACACTACATTTAACAGCAGATGCAGTGGTCGTGGTCAACCAAAGTTCATTCTCACTTTTGTTTAGTGTAGGATCTGTGTCATTTGTTTGCCTTGTCTGTTTGTTTGTATGGTATTTTGTTCGTTGTACGAACCACAGAAAAACAGTGAAGACTCTTCAAATATCTGCTGGCTCGAAAATCACTCCAAGCTTTTTCCACCATAAGCCTCAACGCAACTCCTGGACAAACAGCTTCATTTATCTGCCTCAGGAGATTTCTCCACTTCATGACATTGATTCGTCTTTATCGTTGTAAACTTATTATTGTTCTCATGCATGTTTGTCAATACAAATATTTATTTTAGAGTTCCCCATGATTTCAAATAAATATTAAATCTTGATTTGTGTTTCTCAAAACAGCGACTATTGGATGTAGAAGTGAACGATATTGCAAATATTATGTAAAACAAATATGGGCAACAATTTGTACAAATCATTTGAACGATATCAGATATATGACATTTGGATTTGTGGTTCTTGTAATATTGACTTTGACCAATTTCATGGTTGTCCAATATACGATGAAATTTTGTCACTCAAAATTTTTGAAATTGTCAAATTCTTTGACAACATACAATACACAAATGTGATCAAGTTTTCTTCGAAACAAATTAAACTATGAGGCACAAGGCGATTTTGCAGTGTTTAAAATTACAACTTAAATATAGAGTGAACATCTATTCAGACACAATTCTATCTATTCTTTGTTTGTGAATGATACTCATAATTGTATGATACACATACTGTCAAATTTATTCTTAAATGAAGCATTATGGTCTATATGCTAAAAATATACTATTATTCTGTAATATATAGTTGTGAATGACACAAAAATATTTTCCAATAAAATTCACAGTAGGATAATGTATTGGATATTCGTATATAAGTGACAAAGCCTAAGTCTTTGAACCTGACATAAACTGTGCCCTCTGATAATGACATGATTGCAATTGCCTGTGAATTAATGATTTGCTAAGGATTGGGTGTGAGTAACTCCACAGATGATCTCGTATGATTTGCTTGACGGCAATAGCAACTAAATCAACAGTAGCTCCATTTCCAACGAGTATATAAAGAAATTTCCACATTAATAAAATCAGAAATCTTCAAATCAATTTGAAGTGTTGTAATTAGTGATACAATCTTTTGAGAATGATTCTCCCAATATTGCTAGGCAACATGCTGTTTATTGTAGTTTGCGGGAAAGTAGTTCCTGCACATAATGTCCACATTTTAACTGCCAATTGTCGACAGTCATGCATGCTGCACTTTGTTGAGAATCATAGACAAGCTGCTTGTCTAGCTGACGAGTCCTCAGACTGTTTCATGTGTTGGGACATGTGCCAGCTACTTGTAACAGATCCATTTTCATGGAGCCCACTGTGTGAACATGAGCAGCAGAACCTCTGCACCAAAGGTTGTAAGAAAGCCTGTCAATCTATATTCCATCCAGAAACGATAGATTCAACGTCAACTGCAAGTACCGTGCCCGTTATTACTGAACGACCTCCACAAATCTCCATGGATGTTACCCAGCAGTCCATCAACGGAGTGCTCGTAGTTGCCTTGCTTGTCACCAGTCCTGATGGCGTAAACAGTGATGGACTGAGTATCCGAATCACAGACAAGAATGCAGTAGTTCCACATCACTTCAGCATGCTATTTGATCCAACGTCCATTCTAGTGAAGTTGCCAAGCACCAAATACAATGCACATTACCGACTAGATCTCCATCACCAATATTTTGGAGTAATCAACAAGTTGGAATTTTCGACACTACCTTGTGATTTCACAGATCATTCTCAAACGGTATGTCTACAGCGGGACACACTACATTTAACAGCAGATGCAGTGGTCGTGGTCAACCAAAGTTCATTCTCACTTTTGTTTAGTGTAGGATCTGTGTCATTTGTTTGCCTTGTCTGTTTGTTTGTATGGTATTTTGTTCGTTGTACGAACCACAGAAAAACAGTGAAGACTCTTCAAATATCTGCTGGCTCGAAAATCACTCCAAGCTTTTTCCACCATAAGCCTCAACGCAACTCCTGGACAAACAGCTTCATTTATCTGCCTCAGGAGATTTCTCCACTTCATGACATTGATTCGTCTTTATCGTTGTAAACTTATTATTGTTCTCATGCATGTTTGTCAATACAAATATTTATTTTAGAGTTCCCCATGATTTCAAATAAATATCAAATCTTGATTTGTGTTTCTCAAAACAGCGACTATTGGATGTAGAAGTGAACGATATTGCAAATATTATGTAAAACAAATATGGGCAACAATTTGTACAAATCATTTGAACGATATCAGATATATGACATTTGGATTTGTGGTTCTTGTAATATTGACTTTGACCAATTTCATGGTTGTCCAATATACGATGAAATTTTGTCACTCAAAATTTTTGAAATTGTCAAATTCTTTGACAACATACAATACACAAATGTGATCAAGTTTTCTTCGAAACAAATTAAACTATGAGGCACAAGGCGATTTTGCAGTGTTTAAAATTACAACTTAAATATAGAGTGAACATCTATTCAGACACAATTCTATCTATTCTTTGTTTGTGAATGATACTCATAATTGTATGATACACATACTGTCAAATTTATTCTTAAATGAAGCATTATGGTCTATATGCTAAAAATATACTATTATTCTGTAATATATAGTTGTGAATGACACAGAAATATTTTCCAATAAAATTCACAGTAGGATAATGTATTGGATATTCGTATATAAGTGACAAAGCCTAAGTCTTTGAACCTGACATAAACTGTGCCCTCTGATAATGACATGATTGCAATTGCCTGTGAATTAATGATTTGCTAAGGATTGGGTGTGAGTAACTCCACAGATGATCTCGTATGATTTGCTTGACGGCAATTGCAACTAAATCAACAGTAGCTCCATTTCCAACGAGTATATAAAGAAATTTCCACATTGATAAAATCAGAAATCTTCAAATCAATTTGAAGTGTTGTAATTAGTGATACAATCTTTTGAGAATGATTCTCCCAATATTGCTAGGCAACATGCTGTTTATTGTAGTTTGCGGGAAAGTAGTTCCTGCACATAATGTCCACATTTTAACTGCCAATTGTCGACAGTCATGCATGCTGCACTTTGTTGAGAATCATAGACAAGCTGCTTGTCTAGCTGACGAGTCCTCAGACTGTTTCATGTGTTGGGACATGTGCCAGCTACTTGTAACAGATCCATTTTCATGGAGCCCACTGTGTGAACATGAGCAGCAGAACCTCTGCACCAAAGGTTGTAAGAAAGCCTGTCAATCTATATTCCATCCAGAAACGATAGATTCAACGTCAACTGCAAGTACCGTGCCCGTTACTACTGAACGACCTCCACAAATCTCCATGGATGTTACCCAGCAGTCCATCAACGGAGTGCTCGTAGTTGCCTTGCTTGTCACCAGTCCTGATGGCGTAAACAGTGATGGACTGAGTATCCGAATCACAGACAAGAATGCAGTAGTTCCACATCACTTCAGCATGCTATTTGATCCAACGTCCATTCTAGTGAAGTTGCCAAGCACCAAATACAATGCACATTACCGACTAGATCTCCATCACCAATATTTTGGAGTAATCAACAAGTTGGAATTTTCGACACTACCTTGTGATTTCACAGATCATTCTCAAACGGTATGTCTACAGCGGGACACACTACATTTAACAGCAGATGCAGTGGTCGTGGTCAACCAAAGTTCATTCTCACTTTTGTTTAGTGTAGGATCTGTGTCATTTGTTTGCCTTGTCTGTTTGTTTGTATGGTATTTTGTTCGTTGTACGAACCACAGAAAAACAGTGAAGACTCTTCAAATATCTGCTGGCTCGAAAATCACTCCAAGCTTTTTGCACCATAAGCCTCAACGCAACTCCTGGACAAACAGCTTCATTTATCTGCCTCAGGAGATTTCTCCACTTCATGACATTGATTCGTCTTTATCGTTGTAAACTTATTATTGTTCTCATGCATGTTTGTCAATACAAATATTTATTTTAGAGTTCCCCATGATTTCAAATAAATATCAAATCTTGATTTGTGTTTCTCAAAACAGCGACTATTGGATGTAGAAGTGAACGATATTGCAAATATTATGTAAAACAAATATGGGCAACAATTTGTACAAATCATTTGAACGATATCAGATATATGACATTTGGATTTGTGGTTCTTGTAATATTGACTTTGACCAATTTCATGGTTGTCCAATATACGATGAAATTTTGTCACTCAAAATTTTTGAAATTGTCAAATTCTTTGACAACATACAATACACAAATGTGATCAAGTTTTCTTCGAAACAAATTAAACTATGAGGCACAAGGCGATTTTGCAGTGTTTAAAATTACAACTTAAATATAGAGTGAACATCTATTCAGACACAATTCTATCTATTCTTTGTTTGTGAATGATACTCATAATTGTATGATACACATACTGTCAAATTTATTCTTAAATGAAGCATTATGGTCTATATGCTAAAAATATACTATTATTCTGTAATATATAGTTGTGAATGACACAAAAATATTTTCCAATAAAATTCACAGTAGGATAATGTATTGGATATTCGTATATAAGTGACAAAGCCTAAGTCTTTGAACCTGACATAAACTGTGCCCTCTGATAATGACATGATTGCAATTGCCTGTGAATTAATGATTTGCTAAGGATTGGGTGTGAGTAACTCCACAGATGATCTCGTATGATTTGCTTGACGGCAATTGCAACTAAATCAACAGTAGCTCCATTTCCAACGAGTATATAAAGAAATTTCCACATTAATAAAATCAGAAATCTTCAAATCAATTTGAAGTGTTGTAATTAGTGATACAATCTTTTGAGAATGATTCTCCCAATATTGCTAGGCAACATGCTGTTTATTGTAGTTTGCGGGAAAGTAGTTCCTGCACATAATGTCCACATTTTAACTGCCAATTGTCGACAGTCATGCATGCTGCACTTTGTTGAGAATCATAGACAAGCTGCTTGTCTAGCTGACGAGTCCTCAGACTGTTTCATGTGTTGGGACATGTGCCAGCTACTTGTAACAGATCCATTTTCATGGAGCCCACTGTGTGAACATGAGCAGCAGAACCTCTGCACCAAAGGTTGTAAGAAAGCCTGTCAATCTATATTCCATCCAGAAACGATAGATTCAACGTCAACTGCAAGTACCGTGCCCGTTACTACTGAACGACCTCCACAAATCTCCATGGATGTTACCCAGCAGTCCATCAACGGAGTGCTCGTAGTTGCCTTGCTTGTCACCAGTCCTGATGGCGTAAACAGTGATGGACTGAGTATCCGAATCACAGACAAGAATGCAGTAGTTCCACATCACTTCAGCATGCTATTTGATCCAACGTCCATTCTAGTGAAGTTGCCAAGCACCAAATACAATGCACATTACCGACTAGATCTCCATCACCAATATTTTGGAGTAATCAACAAGTTGGAATTTTCGACACTACCTTGTGATTTCACAGATCATTCTCAAACGGTATGTCTACAGCGGGACACACTACATTTAACAGCAGATGCAGTGGTCGTGGTCAACCAAAGTTCATTCTCACTTTTGTTTAGTGTAGGATCTGTGTCATTTGTTTGCCTTGTCTGTTTGTTTGTATGGTATTTTGTTCGTTGTACGAACCACAGAAAAACAGTGAAGACTCTTCAAATATCTGCTGGCTCGAAAATCACTCCAAGCTTTTTCCACCATAAGCCTCAACGCAACTCCTGGACAAACAGCTTCATTTATCTGCCTCAGGAGATTTCTCCACTTCATGACATTGATTCGTCTTTATCGTTGTAAACTTATTATTGTTCTCATGCATGTTTGTCAATACAAATATTTATTTTAGAGTTCCCCATGATTTCAAATAAATATCAAATCTTGATTTGTGTTTCTCAAAACAGCGACTATTGGATGTAGAAGTGAACGATATTGCAAATATTATGTAAAACAAATATGGGCAACAATTTGTACAAATCATTTGAACGATATCAGATATATGACATTTGGATTTGTGGTTCTTGTAATATTGACTTTGACCAATTTCATGGTTGTCCAATATACGATGAAATTTTGTCACTCAAAATTTTTGAAATTGTCAAATTCTTTGACAACATACAATACACAAATGTGATCAAGTTTTCTTCGAAACAAATTAAACTATGAGGCACAAGGCGATTTTGCAGTGTTTAAAATTACAACTTAAATATAGAGTGAACATCTATTCAGACACAATTCTATCTATTCTTTGTTTGTGAATGATACTCATAATTGTATGATACACATACTGTCAAATTTATTCTTAAATGAAGCATTATGGTCTATATGCTAAAAATATACTATTATTCTGTAATATATAGTTGTGAATGACACAAAAATATTTTCCAATAAAATTCACAGTAGGATAATGTATTGGATATTCGTATATAAGTGACAAAGCCTAAGTCTTTGAACCTGACATAAACTGTGCCCTCTGATAATGACATGATTGCAATTGCCTGTGAATTAATGATTTGCTAAGGATTGGGTGTGAGTAACTCCACAGATGATCTCGTATGATTTGCTTGACGGCAATAGCTCCATTTCCAACGAGTATATAAAGAAATTTCCACATTAATAAAATCAGAAATCTTCAAATCAATTTGAAGTGTTGTAATTAGTGATACAATCTTTTGAGAATGATTCTCCCAATATTGCTAGGCAACATGCTGTTTATTGTAGTTTGCGGGAAAGTAGTTCCTGCACATAATGTCCACATTTTAACTGCCAATTGTCGACAGTCATGCATGCTGCACTTTGTTGAGAATCATAGACAAGCTGCTTGTCTAGCTGACGAGTCCTCAGACTGTTTCATGTGTTGGGACATGTGCCAGCTACTTGTAACAGATCCATTTTCATGGAGCCCACTGTGTGAACATGAGCAGCAGAACCTCTGCACCAAAGGTTGTAAGAAAGCCTGTCAATCTATATTCCATCCAGAAACGATAGATTCAACGTCAACTGCAAGTACCGTGCCCGTTACTACTGAACGACCTCCACAAATCTCCATGGATGTTACCCAGCAGTCCATCAACGGAGTGCTCGTAGTTGCCTTGCTTGTCACCAGTCCTGATGGCGTAAACAGTGATGGACTGAGTATCCGAATCACAGACAAGAATGCAGTAGTTCCACATCACTTCAGCATGCTATTTGATCCAACGTCCATTCTAGTGAAGTTGCCAAGCACCAAATACAATGCACATTACCGACTAGATCTCCATCACCAATATTTTGGAGTAATCAACAAGTTGGAATTTTCGACACTACCTTGTGATTTCACAGATCATTCTCAAACGGTATGTCAACAGCGGGACACACTACATTTAACAGCAGATGCAGTGGTCGTGGTCAACCAAAGTTCATTCTCACTTTTGTTTAGTGTAGGATCTGTGTCATTTGTTTGCCTTGTCTGTTTGTTTGTATGGTATTTTGTTCGTTGTACGAACCACAGAAAAACAGTGAAGACTCTTCAAATATCTGCTGGCTCGAAAATCACTCCAAGCTTTTTCCACCATAAGCCTCAACGCAACTCCTGGACAAACAGCTTCATTTATCTGCCTCAGGAGATTTCTCCACTTCATGACATTGATTCGTCTTTATCGTTGTAAACTTATTATTGTTCTCATGCATGTTTGTCAATACAAATATTTATTTTAGAGTTCCCCATGATTTCAAATAAATATCAAATCTTGATTTGTGTTTCTCAAAACAGCGACTATTGGATGTAGAAGTGAACGATATTGCAAATATTATGTAAAACAAATATGGGCAACAATTTGTACAAATCATTTGAACGATATCAGATATATGACATTTGGATTTGTGGTTCTTGTAATATTGACTTTGACCAATTTCATGGTTGTCCAATATACGATGAAATTTTGTCACTCAAAATTTTTGAAATTGTCAAATTCTTTGACAACATACAATACACAAATGTGATCAAGTTTTCTTCGAAACAAATTAAACTATGAGGCACAAGGCGATTTTGCAGTGTTTAAAATTACAACTTAAATATAGAGTGAACATCTATTCAGACACAATTCTATCTATTCTTTGTTTGTGAATGATACTCATAATTGTATGATACACATACTGTCAAATTTATTCTTAAATGAAGCATTATGGTCTATATGCTAAAAATATACTATTATTCTGTAATATATAGTTGTGAATGACACAAAAATATTTTCCAATAAAATTCACAGTAGGATAATGTATTGGATATTCGTATATAAGTGACAAAGCCTAAGTCTTTGAACCTGACATAAACTGTGCCCTCTGATAATGACATGATTGCAATTGCCTGTGAATTAATGATTTGCTAAGGATTGGGTGTGAGTAACTCCACAGATGATCTCGTATGATTTGCTTGACGGCAATTGCAACTAAATCAACAGTAGCTCCATTTCCAACGAGTATATAAAGAAATTTCCACATTAATAAAATCAGAAATCTTCAAATCAATTTGAAGTGTTGTAATTAGTGATACAATCTTTTGAGAATGATTCTCCCAATATTGCTAGGCAACATGCTGTTTATTGTAGTTTGCGGGAAAGTAGTTCCTGCACATAATGTCCACATTTTAACTGCCAATTGTCGACAGTCATGCATGCTGCACTTTGTTGAGAATCATAGACAAGCTGCTTGTCTAGCTGACGAGTCCTCAGACTGTTTCATGTGTTGGGACATGTGCCAGCTACTTGTAACAGATCCATTTTCATGGAGCCCACTGTGTGAACATGAGCAGCAGAACCTCTGCACCAAAGGTTGTAAGAAAGCCTGTCAATCTATATTCCATCCAGAAACGATAGATTCAACGTCAACTGCAAGTACCGTGCCCGTTACTACTGAACGACCTCCACAAATCTCCATGGATGTTACCCAGCAGTCCATCAACGGAGTGCTCGTAGTTGCCTTGCTTGTCACCAGTCCTGATGGCGTAAACAGTGATGGACTGAGTATCCGAATCACAGACAAGAATGCAGTAGTTCCACATCACTTCAGCATGCTATTTGATCCAACGTCCATTCTAGTGAAGTTGCCAAGCACCAAATACAATGCACATTACCGACTAGATCTCCATCACCAATATTTAGGAGTAATCAACAAGTTGGAATTTTCGACACTACCTTGTGATTTCACAGATCATTCTCAAACGGTATGTCTACAGCGGGACACACTACATTTAACAGCAGATGCAGTGGTCGTGGTCAACCAAAGTTCATTCTCACTTTTGTTTAGTGTAGGATCTGTGTCATTTGTTTGCCTTGTCTGTTTGTTTGTATGGTATTTTGTTCGTTGTACGAACCACAGAAAAACAGTGAAGACTCTTCAAATATCTGCTGGCTCGAAAATCACTCCAAGCTTTTTCCACCATAAGCCTCAACGCAACTCCTGGACAAACAGCTTCATTTATCTGCCTCAGGAGATTTCTCCACTTCATGACATTGATTCGTCTTTATCGTTGTAAACTTATTATTGTTCTCATGCATGTTTGTCAATACAAATATTTATTTTAGAGTTCCCCATGATTTCAAATAAATATCAAATCTTGATTTGTGTTTCTCAAAACAGCGACTATTGGATGTAGAAGTGAACGATATTGCAAATATTATGTAAAACAAATATGGGCAACAATTTGTACAAATCATTTGAACGATATCAGATATATGACATTTGGATTTGTGGTTCTTGTAATATTGACTTTGACCAATTTCATGGTTGTCCAATATACGATGAAATTTTGTCACTCAAAATTTTTGAAATTGTCAAATTCTTTGACAACATACAATACACAAATGTGATCAAGTTTTCTTCGAAACAAATTAAACTATGAGGCACAAGGCGATTTTGCAGTGTTTAAAATTACAACTTAAATATAGAGTGAACATCTATTCAGACACAATTCTATCTATTCTTTGTTTGTGAATGATACTCATAATTGTATGATACACATACTGTCAAATTTATTCTTAAATGAAGCATTATGGTCTATATGCTAAAAATATACTATTATTCTGTAATATATAGTTGTGAATGACACAAAAATATTTTCCAATAAAATTCACAGTAGGATAATGTATTGGATATTCGTATATAAGTGACAAAGCCTAAGTCTTTGAACCTGACATAAACTGTGCCCTCTGATAATGACATGATTGCAATTGCCTGTGAATTAATGATTTGCTAAGGATTGGGTGTGAGTAACTCCACAGATGATCTCGTATGATTTGCTTGACGGCAATTGCAACTAAATCAACAGTAGCTCCATTTCCAACGAGTATATAAAGAAATTTCCACATTAATAAAATCAGAAATCTTCAAATCAATTTGAAGTGTTGTAATTAGTGATACAATCTTTTGAGAATGATTCTCCCAATATTGCTAGGCAACATGCTGTTTATTGTAGTTTGCGGGAAAGTAGTTCCTGCACATAATGTCCACATTTTAACTGCCAATTGTCGACAGTCATGCATGCTGCACTTTGTTGAGAATCATAGACAAGCTGCTTGTCTAGCTGACGAGTCCTCAGACTGTTTCATGTGTTGGGACATGTGCCAGCTACTTGTAACAGATCCATTTTCATGGAGCCCACTGTGTGAACATGAGCAGCAGAACCTCTGCACCAAAGGTTGTAAGAAAGCCTGTCAATCTATATTCCATCCAGAAACGATAGATTCAACGTCAACTGCAAGTACCGTGCCCGTTACTACTGAACGACCTCCACAAATCTCCATGGATGTTACCCAGCAGTCCATCAACGGAGTGCTCGTAGTTGCCTTGCTTGTCACCAGTCCTGATGGCGTAAACAGTGATGGACTGAGTATCCGAATCACAGACAAGAATGCAGTAGTTCCACATCACTTCAGCATGCTATTTGATCCAACGTCCATTCTAGTGAAGTTGCCAAGCACCAAATACAATGCACATTACCGACTAGATCTCCATCACCAATATTTTGGAGTAATCAACAAGTTGGAATTTTCGACACTACCTTGTGATTTCACAGATCATTCTCAAACGGTATGTCAACAGCGGGACACACTACATTTAACAGCAGATGCAGTGGTCGTGGTCAACCAAAGTTCATTCTCACTTTTGTTTAGTGTAGGATCTGTGTCATTTGTTTGCCTTGTCTGTTTGTTTGTATGGTATTTTGTTCGTTGTACGTACCACAGAAAAACAGTGAAGACTCTTCAAATATCTGCTGGCTCGAAAATCACTCCAAGCTTTTTCCACCATAAGCCTCAACGCAACTCCTGGACAAACAGCTTCATTTATCTGCCTCAGGAGATTTCTCCACTTCATGACATTGATTCGTCTTTATCGTTGTAAACTTATTATTGTTCTCATGCATGTTTGTCAATACAAATATTTATTTTAGAGTTCCCCATGATTTCAAATAAATATCAAATCTTGATTTGTGTTTCTCAAAACAGCGACTATTGGATGTAGAAGTGAACGATATTGCAAATATTATGTAAAACAAATATGGGCAACAATTTGTACAAATCATTTGAACGATATCAGATATATGACATTTGGATTTGTGGTTCTTGTAATATTGACTTTGACCAATTTCATGGTTGTCCAATATACGATGAAATTTTGTCACTCAAAATTTTTGAAATTGTCAAATTCTTTGACAACATACAATACACAAATGTGATCAAGTTTTCTTCGAAACAAATTAAACTATGAGGCACAAGGCGATTTTGCAGTGTTTAAAATTACAACTTAAATATAGAGTGAACATCTATTCAGACACAATTCTATCTATTCTTTGTTTGTGAATGATACTCATAATTGTATGATACACATACTGTCAAATTTATTCTTAAATGAAGCATTATGGTCTATATGCTAAAAATATACTATTATTCTGTAATATATAGTTGTGAATGACACAAAAATATTTTCCAATAAAATTCACAGTAGGATAATGTATTGGATATTCGTATATAAGTGACAAAGCCTAAGTCTTTGAACCTGACATAAACTGTGCCCTCTGATAATGACATGATTGCAATTGCCTGTGAATTAATGATTTGCTAAGGATTGGGTGTGAGTAACTCCACAGATGATCTCGTATGATTTGCTTGACGGCAATTGCAACTAAATCAACAGTAGCTCCATTTCCAACGAGTATATAAAGAAATTTCCACATTAATAAAATCAGAAATCTTCAAATCAATTTGAAGTGTTGTAATTAGTGATACAATCTTTTGAGAATGATTCTCCCAATATTGCTAGGCAACATGCTGTTTATTGTAGTTTGCGGGAAAGTAGTTCCTGCACATAATGTCCACATTTTAACTGCCAATTGTCGAAAGTCATGCATGCTGCACTTTGTTGAGAATCATAGACAAGCTGCTTGTCTAGCTGACGAGTCCTCAGACTGTTTCATGTGTTGGGACATGTGCCAGCTACTTGTAACAGATCCATTTTCATGGAGCCCACTGTGTGAACATGAGCAGCAGAACCTCTGCACCAAAGGTTGTAAGAAAGCCTGTCAATCTATATTCCATCCAGAAACGATAGATTCAACGTCAACTGCAAGTACCGTGCCCGTTACTACTGAACGACCTCCACAAATCTCCATGGATGTTACCCAACAGTCCATCAACGGAGTGCTCGTAGTTGCCTTGCTTGTCACCAGTCCTGATGGCGTAAACAGTGATGGACTGAGTATCCGAATCACAGACAAGAATGCAGTAGTTCCACATCACTTCAGCATGCTATTTGATCCAACGTCCATTCTAGTGAAGTTGCCAAGCACCAAATACAATGCACATTACCGACTAGATCTCCATCACCAATATTTTGGAGTAATCAACAAGTTGGAATTTTCGACACTACCTTGTGATTTCACAGATCATTCTCAAACGGTATGTCAACAGCGGGACACACTACATTTAACAGCAGATGCAGTGGTCGTGGTCAACCAAAGTTCATTCTCACTTTTGTTTAGTGTAGGATCTGTGTCATTTGTTTGCCTTGTCTGTTTGTTTGTATGGTATTTTGTTCGTTGTACGAACCACAGAAAAACAGTGAAGACTCTTCAAATATCTGCTGGCTCGAAAATCACTCCAAGCTTTTTCCACCATAAGCCTCAACGCAACTCCTGGACAAACAGCTTCATTTATCTGCCTCAGGAGATTTCTCCACTTCATGACATTGATTCGTCTTTATCGTTGTAAACTTATTATTGTTCTCATGCATGTTTGTCAATACAAATATTTATTTTAGAGTTCCCCATGATTTCAAATAAATATCAAATCTTGATTTGTGTTTCTCAAAACAGCGACTATTGGATGTAGAAGTGAACGATATTGCAAATATTATGTAAAACAAATATGGGCAACAATTTGTACAAATCATTTGAACGATATCAGATATATGACATTTGGATTTGTGGTTCTTGTAATATTGACTTTGACCAATTTCATGGTTGTCCAATATACGATGAAATTTTGTCACTCAAAATTTTTGAAATTGTCAAATTCTTTGACAACATACAATACACAAATGTGATCAAGTTTTCTTCGAAACAAATTAAACTATGAGGCACAAGGCGATTTTGCAGTGTTTAAAATTACAACTTAAATATAGAGTGAACATCTATTCCGACACAATTCTATCTATTCTTTGTTTGTGAATGATACTCATAATTGTATGATACACATACTGTCAAATTTATTCTTAAATGAAGCATTATGGTCTATATGCTAAAAATATACTATTATTCTGTAATATATAGTTGTGAATGACACAAAAATATTTTCCAATAAAATTCACAGTAGGATAATGTATTGGATATTCGTATATAAGTGACAAAGCCTAAGTCTTTGAACCTGACATAAACTGTACCCTCTGATAATGACATGATTGCAATTGCCTGTGAATTAATGATTTGCTAAGGATTGGGTGTGAGTAACTCCACAGATGATCTCGTATGATTTGCTTGACGGCAATTGCAACTAAATCAACAGTAGCTCCATTTCCAACGAGTATATAAAGAAATTTCCACATTAATAAAATCAGAAATCTTCAAATCAATTTGAAGTGTTGTAATTAGTGATACAATGTTTTGAGAATGATTCTCCCAATATTGCTAGGCAACATGCTGTTTATTGTAGTTTGCGGGAAAGTAGTTCCTGCACATAATGTCCACATTTTAACTGCCAATTGTCGACAGTCATGCATGCTGCACTTTGTTGAGAATCATAGACAAGCTGCTTGTCTAGCTGACGAGTCCTCAGACTGTTTCATGTGTTGGGACATGTGCCAGCTACTTGTAACAGATCCATTTTCATGGAGCCCACTGTGTGAACATGAGCAGCAGAACCTCTGCACCAAAGGTTGTAAGAAAGCCTGTCAATCTATATTCCATCCAGAAACGATAGATTCAACGTCAACTGCAAGTACCGTGCCCGTTACTACTGAACGACCTCCACAAATCTCCATGGATGTTACCCAGCAGTCCATCAACGGAGTGCTCGTAGTTGCCTTGCTTGTCACCAGTCCTGATGGCGTAAACAGTGATGGACTGAGTATCCGAATCACAGACAAGAATGCAGTAGTTCCACATCACTTCAGCATGCTATTTGATCCAACGTCCATTCTAGTGAAGTTGCCAAGCACCAAATACAATGCACATTACCGACTAGATCTCCATCACCAATATTTTGGAGTAATCAACAAGTTGGAATTTTCGACACTACCTTGTGATTTCACAGATCATTCTCAAACGGTATGTCAACAGCGGGACACACTACATTTAACAGCAGATGCAGTGGTCGTGGTCAACCAAAGTTCATTCTCACTTTTGTTTAGTGTAGGATCTGTGTCATTTGTTTGCCTTGTCTGTTTGTTTGTATGGTATTTTGTTCGTTGTACGAACCACAGAAAAACAGTGAAGACTCTTCAAATATCTGCTGGCTCGAAAATCACTCCAAGCTTTTTCCACCATAAGCCTCAACGCAACTCCTGGACAAACAGCTTCATTTATCTGCCTCAGGAGATTTCTCCACTTCATGACATTGATTCGTCTTTATCGTTGTAAACTTATTATTGTTCTCATGCATGTTTGTCAATACAAATATTTATTTTAGAGTTCCCCATGATTTCAAATAAATATCAAATCTTGATTTGTGTTTCTCAAAACAGCGACTATTGGATGTAGAAATGAACGATATTGCAAATATTATGTAAAACAAATATGGGCAACAATTTGTACAAATCATTTGAACGATATCAGATATATGACATTTGGATTTGTGGTTCTTGTAATATTGACTTTGACCAATTTCATGGTTGTCCAATATACGATGAAATTTTGTCACTCAAAATTTTTGAAATTGTCAAATTCTTTGACAACATACAATACACAAATGTGATCAAGTTTTCTTCGAAACAAATTAAACTATGAGGCACAAGGCGATTTTGCAGTGTTTAAAATTACAACTTAAATATAGAGTGAACATCTATTCAGACACAATTCTATCTATTCTTTGTTTGTGAATGATACTCATAATTGTATGATACACATACTGTCAAATTTATTCTTAAATGAAGCATTATGGTCTATATGCTAAAAATATACTATTATTCTGTAATATATAGTTGTGAATGACACAGAAATATTTTCCAATAAAATTCACAGTAGGATAATGTATTGGATATTCGTATATAAGTGACAAAGCCTAAGTCTTTGAACCTGACATAAACTGTGCCCTCTGATAATGACATGATTGCAATTGCCTGTGAATTAATGATTTGCTAAGGATTGGGTGTGAGTAACTCCACAGATGATCTCGTATGATTTGCTTGACGGCAATTGCAACTAAATCAACAGTAGCTCCATTTCCAACGAGTATATAAAGAAATTTCCACATTAATAAAATCAGAAATCTTCAAATCAATTTGAAGTGTTGTAATTAGTGATACAATCTTTTGAGAATGATTCTCCCAATATTGCTAGGCAACATGCTGTTTATTGTAGTTTGCGGGAAAGTAGTTCCTGCACATAATGTCCACCTTTTAACTGCCAATTGTCGAAAGTCATGCATGCTGCACTTTGTTGAGAATCATAGACAAGCTGCTTGTCTAGCTGACGAGTCCTCAGACTGTTTCATGTGTTGGGACATGTGCCAGCTACTTGTAACAGATCCATTTTCATGGAGCCCACTGTGTGAACATGAGCAGCAGAACCTCTGCACCAAAGGTTGTAAGAAAGCCTGTCAATCTATATTCCATCCAGAAACGATAGATTCAACGTCAACTGCAAGTACCGTGCCCGTTACTACTGAACGACCTACACAAATCTCCATGGATGTTACCCAGCAGTCCATCAACGGAGTGCTCGTAGTTGCCTTGCTTGTCACCAGTCCTGATGGCGTAAACAGTGATGGACTGAGTATCCGAATCACAGACAAGAATGCAGTAGTTCCACATCACTTCAGCATGCTATTTGATCCAACGTCCATTCTAGTGAAGTTGCCAAGCACCAAATACAATGCACATTACCGACTAGATCTCCATCACCAATATTTTGGAGTAATCAACAAGTTGGAATTTTCGACACTACCTTGTGATTTCACAGATCATTCTCAAACGGTATGTCAACAGCGGGACACACTACATTTAACAGCAGATGCAGTGGTCGTGGTCAACCAAAGTTCATTCTCACTTTTGTTTAGTGTAGGATCTGTGTCATTTGTTTGCCTTGTCTGTTTGTTTGTATGGTATTTTGTTCGTTGTACGAACCACAGAAAAACAGTGAAGACTCTTCAAATATCTGCTGGCTCGAAAATCACTCCAAGCTTTTTCCACCATAAGCCTCAACGCAACTCCTGGACAAACAGCTTCATTTATCTGCCTCAGGAGATTTCTCCACTTCATGACATTGATTCGTCTTTATCGTTGTAAACTTATTATTGTTCTCATGCATGTTTGTCAATACAAATATTTATTTTAGAGTTCCCCATGATTTCAAATAAATATCAAATCTTGATTTGTGTTTCTCAAAACAGCGACTATTGGATGTAGAAGTGAACGATATTGCAAATATTATGTAAAACAAATATGGGCAACAATTTGTACAAATCATTTGAACGATATCAGATATATGACATTTGGATTTGTGGTTCTTGTAATATTGACTTTGACCAATTTCATGGTTGTCCAATATACGATGAAATTTTGTCACTCAAAATTTTTGAAATTGTCAAATTCTTTGACAACATACAATACACAAATGTGATCAAGTTTTCTTCGAAACAAATTAAACTATGAGGCACAAGGCGATTTTGCAGTGTTTAAAATTACAACTTAAATATAGAGTGAACATCTATTCAGACACAATTCTATCTATTCTTTGTTTGTGAATGATACTCATAATTGTATGATACACATACTGTCAAATTTATTCTTAAATGAAGCATTATGGTCTATATGCTAAAAATATACTATTATTCTGTAATATTTAGTTGTGAATGACACAAAAAAATTTTCCAATAAAATTCACAGTAGGATAATGTATTGGATATTCGTATATAAGTGACAAAGCCTAAGTCTTTGAACCTGACATAAACTGTACCCTCTGATAATGACATGATTGCAATTGCCTGTGAATTAATGATTTGCTAAGGATTGGGTGTGAGTAACTCCACAGATGATCTCGTATGATTTGCTTGACGGCAATTGCAACTAAATCAACAGTAGCTCCATTTCCAACGAGTATATAAAGAAATTTCCACATTAATAAAATCAGAAATCTTCAAATCAATTTGAAGTGTTGTAATTAGTGATACAATGTTTTGAGAATGATTCTCCCAATATTGCTAGGCAACATGCTGTTTATTGTAGTTTGCGGGAAAGTAGTTCCTGCACATAATGTCCACATTTTAACTGCCAATTGTCGACAGTCATGCATGCTGCACTTTGTTGAGAATCATAGACAAGCTGCTTGTCTAGCTGACGAGTCCTCAGACTGTTTCATGTGTTGGGACATGTGCCAGCTACTTGTAACAGATCCATTTTCATGGAGCCCACTGTGTGAACATGAGCAGCAGAACCTCTGCACCAAAGGTTGTAAGAAAGCCTGTCAATCTATATTCCATCCAGAAACGATAGATTCAACGTCAACTGCAAGTACCGTGCCCGTTACTACTGAACGACCTCCACAAATCTCCATGGATGTTACCCAGCAGTCCATCAACGGAGTGCTCGTAGTTGCCTTGCTTGTCACCAGTCCTGATGGCGTAAACAGTGATGGACTGAGTATCCGAATCACAGACAAGAATGCAGTAGTTCCACATCACTTCAGCATGCTATTTGATCCAACGTCCATTCTAGTGAAGTTGCCAAGCACCAAATACAATGCACATTACCGACTAGATCTCCATCACCAATATTTTGGAGTAATCAACAAGTTGGAATTTTCGACACTACCTTGTGATTTCACAGATCATTCTCAAACGGTATGTCAACAGCGGGACACACTACATTTAACAGCAGATGCAGTGGTCGTGGTCAACCAAAGTTCATTCTCACTTTTGTTTAGTGTAGGATCTGTGTCATTTGTTTGCCTTGTCTGTTTGTTTGTATGGTATTTTGTTCGTTGTACGAACCACAGAAAAACAGTGAAGACTCTTCAAATATCTGCTGGCTCGAAAATCACTCCAAGCTTTTTCCACCATAAGCCTCAACGCAACTCCTGGACAAACAGCTTCATTTATCTGCCTCAGGAGATTTCTCCACTTCATGACATTGATTCGTCTTTATCGTTGTAAACTTATTATTGTTCTCATGCATGTTTGTCAATACAAATATTTATTTTAGAGTTCCCCATGATTTCAAATAAATATCAAATCTTGATTTGTGTTTCTCAAAACAGCGACTATTGGATGTAGAAATGAACGATATTGCAAATATTATGTAAAACAAATATGGGCAACAATTTGTACAAATCATTTGAACGATATCAGATATATGACATTTGGATTTGTGGTTCTTGTAATATTGACTTTGACCAATTTCATGGTTGTCCAATATACGATGAAATTTTGTCACTCAAAATTTTTGAAATTGTCAAATTCTTTGACAACATACAATACACAAATGTGATCAAGTTTTCTTCGAAACAAATTAAACTATGAGGCACAAGGCGATTTTGCAGTGTTTAAAATTACAACTTAAATATAGAGTGAACATCTATTCAGACACAATTCTATCTATTCTTTGTTTGTGAATGATACTCATAATTGTATGATACACATACTGTCAAATTTATTCTTAAATGAAGCATTATGGTCTATATGCTAAAAATATACTATTATTCTGTAATATATAGTTGTGAATGACACAGAAATATTTTCCAATAAAATTCACAGTAGGATAATGTATTGGATATTCGTATATAAGTGACAAAGCCTAAGTCTTTGAACCTGACATAAACTGTGCCCTCTGATAATGACATGATTGCAATTGCCTGTGAATTAATGATTTGCTAAGGATTGGGTGTGAGTAACTCCACAGATGATCTCGTATGATTTGCTTGACGGCAATTGCAACTAAATCAACAGTAGCTCCATTTCCAACGAGTATATAAAGAAATTTCCACATTAATAAAATCAGAAATCTTCAAATCAATTTGAAGTGTTGTAATTAGTGATACAATCTTTTGAGAATGATTCTCCCAATATTGCTAGGCAACATGCTGTTTATTGTAGTTTGCGGGAAAGTAGTTCCTGCACATAATGTCCACCTTTTAACTGCCAATTGTCGAAAGTCATGCATGCTGCACTTTGTTGAGAATCATAGACAAGCTGCTTGTCTAGCTGACGAGTCCTCAGACTGTTTCATGTGTTGGGACATGTGCCAGCTACTTGTAACAGATCCATTTTCATGGAGCCCACTGTGTGAACATGAGCAGCAGAACCTCTGCACCAAAGGTTGTAAGAAAGCCTGTCAATCTATATTCCATCCAGAAACGATAGATTCAACGTCAACTGCAAGTACCGTGCCCGTTACTACTGAACGACCTACACAAATCTCCATGGATGTTACCCAGCAGTCCATCAACGGAGTGCTCGTAGTTGCCTTGCTTGTCACCAGTCCTGATGGCGTAAACAGTGATGGACTGAGTATCCGAATCACAGACAAGAATGCAGTAGTTCCACATCACTTCAGCATGCTATTTGATCCAACGTCCATTCTAGTGAAGTTGCCAAGCACCAAATACAATGCACATTACCGACTAGATCTCCATCACCAATATTTTGGAGTAATCAACAAGTTGGAATTTTCGACACTACCTTGTGATTTCACAGATCATTCTCAAACGGTATGTCAACAGCGGGACACACTACATTTAACAGCAGATGCAGTGGTCGTGGTCAACCAAAGTTCATTCTCACTTTTGTTTAGTGTAGGATCTGTGTCATTTGTTTGCCTTGTCTGTTTGTTTGTATGGTATTTTGTTCGTTGTACGAACCACAGAAAAACAGTGAAGACTCTTCAAATATCTGCTGGCTCGAAAATCACTCCAAGCTTTTTCCACCATAAGCCTCAACGCAACTCCTGGACAAACAGCTTCATTTATCTGCCTCAGGAGATTTCTCCACTTCATGACATTGATTCGTCTTTATCGTTGTAAACTTATTATTGTTCTCATGCATGTTTGTCAATACAAATATTTATTTTAGAGTTCCCCATGATTTCAAATAAATATCAAATCTTGATTTGTGTTTCTCAAAACAGCGACTATTGGATGTAGAAGTGAACGATATTGCAAATATTATGTAAAACAAATATGGGCAACAATTTGTACAAATCATTTGAACGATATCAGATATATGACATTTGGATTTGTGGTTCTTGTAATATTGACTTTGACCAATTTCATGGTTGTCCAATATACGATGAAATTTTGTCACTCAAAATTTTTGAAATTGTCAAATTCTTTGACAACATACAATACACAAATGTGATCAAGTTTTCTTCGAAACAAATTAAACTATGAGGCACAAGGCGATTTTGCAGTGTTTAAAATTACAACTTAAATATAGAGTGAACATCTATTCAGACACAATTCTATCTATTCTTTGTTTGTGAATGATACTCATAATTGTATGATACACATACTGTCAAATTTATTCTTAAATGAAGCATTATGGTCTATATGCTAAAAATATACTATTATTCTGTAATATTTAGTTGTGAATGACACAAAAATATTTTCCAATAAAATTCACAGTAGGATAATGTATTGGATATTCGTATATAAGTGACAAAGCCTAAGTCTTTGAACCTGACATAAACTGTGCCCTCTGATAATGACATGATTGCAATTGCCTGTGAATTAATGATTTGCTAAGGATTGGGTGTGAGTAACTCCACAGATGATCTCGTATGATTTGCTTGACGGCAATTGCAACTAAATCAACAGTAGCTCCATTTCCAACGAGTATATAAAGAAATTTCCACATTAATAAAATCAGAAATCTTCAAATCAATTTGAAGTGTTGTAATTAGTGATACAATGTTTTGAGAATGATTCTCCCAATATTGCTAGGCAACATGCTGTTTATTGTAGTTTGCGGGAAAGTAGTTCCTGCACATAATGTCCACATTTTAACTGCCAATTGTCGACAGTCATGCATGCTGCACTTTGTTGAGAATCATAGACAAGCTGCTTGTCTAGCTGACGAGTCCTCAGACTGTTTCATGTGTTGGGACATGTGCCAGCTACTTGTAACAGATCCATTTTCATGGAGCCCACTGTGTGAACATGAGCAGCAGAACCTCTGCACCAAAGGTTGTAAGAAAGCCTGTCAATCTATATTCCATCCAGAAACGATAGATTCAACGTCAACTGCAAGTACCGTGCCCGTTACTACTGAACGACCTCCACAAATCTCCATGGATGTTACCCAGCAGTCCATCAACGGAGTGCTCGTAGTTGCCTTGCTTGTCACCAGTCCTGATGGCGTAAACAGTGATGGACTGAGTATCCGAATCACAGACAAGAATGCAGTAGTTCCACATCACTTCAGCATGCTATTTGATCCAACGTCCATTCTAGTGAAGTTGCCAAGCACCAAATACAATGCACATTACCGACTAGATCTCCATCACCAATATTTTGGAGTAATCAACAAGTTGGAATTTTCGACACTACCTTGTGATTTCACAGATCATTCTCAAACGGTATGTCAACAGCGGGACACACTACATTTAACAGCAGATGCAGTGGTCGTGGTCAACCAAAGTTCATTCTCACTTTTGTTTAGTGTAGGATCTGTGTCATTTGTTTGCCTTGTCTGTTTGTTTGTATGGTATTTTGTTCGTTGTACGAACCACAGAAAAACAGTGAAGACTCTTCAAATATCTGCTGGCTCGAAAATCACTCCAAGCTTTTTCCACCATAAGCCTCAACGCAACTCCTGGACAAACAGCTTCATTTATCTGCCTCAGGAGATTTCTCCACTTCATGACATTGATTCGTCTTTATCGTTGTAAACTTATTATTGTTCTCATGCATGTTTGTCAATACAAATATTTATTTTAGAGTTCCCCATGATTTCAAATAAATATCAAATCTTGATTTGTGTTTCTCAAAACAGCGACTATTGGATGTAGAAATGAACGATATTGCAAATATTATGTAAAACAAATATGGGCAACAATTTGTACAAATCATTTGAACGATATCAGATATATGACATTTGGATTTGTGGTTCTTGTAATATTGACTTTGACCAATTTCATGGTTGTCCAATATACGATGAAATTTTGTCACTCAAAATTTTTGAAATTGTCAAATTCTTTGACAACATACAATACACAAATGTGATCAAGTTTTCTTCGAAACAAATTAAACTATGAGGCACAAGGCGATTTTGCAGTGTTTAAAATTACAACTTAAATATAGAGTGAACATCTATTCAGACACAATTCTATCTATTCTTTGTTTGTGAATGATACTCATAATTGTATGATACACATACTGTCAAATTTATTCTTAAATGAAGCATTATGGTCTATATGCTAAAAATATACTATTATTCTGTAATATATAGTTGTGAATGACACAGAAATATTTTCCAATAAAATTCACAGTAGGATAATGTATTGGATATTCGTATATAAGTGACAAAGCCTAAGTCTTTGAACCTGACATAAACTGTGCCCTCTGATAATGACATGATTGCAATTGCCTGTGAATTAATGATTTGCTAAGGATTGGGTGTGAGTAACTCCACAGATGATCTCGTATGATTTGCTTGACGGCAATTGCAACTAAATCAACAGTAGCTCCATTTCCAACGAGTATATAAAGAAATTTCCACATTAATAAAATCAGAAATCTTCAAATCAATTTGAAGTGTTGTAATTAGTGATACAATCTTTTGAGAATGATTCTCCCAATATTGCTAGGCAACATGCTGTTTATTGTAGTTTGCGGGAAAGTAGTTCCTGCACATAATGTCCACCTTTTAACTGCCAATTGTCGAAAGTCATGCATGCTGCACTTTGTTGAGAATCATAGACAAGCTGCTTGTCTAGCTGACGAGTCCTCAGACTGTTTCATGTGTTGGGACATGTGCCAGCTACTTGTAACAGATCCATTTTCATGGAGCCCACTGTGTGAACATGAGCAGCAGAACCTCTGCACCAAAGGTTGTAAGAAAGCCTGTCAATCTATATTCCATCCAGAAACGATAGATTCAACGTCAACTGCAAGTACCGTGCCCGTTACTACTGAACGACCTACACAAATCTCCATGGATGTTACCCAGCAGTCCATCAACGGAGTGCTCGTAGTTGCCTTGCTTGTCACCAGTCCTGATGGCGTAAACAGTGATGGACTGAGTATCCGAATCACAGACAAGAATGCAGTAGTTCCACATCACTTCAGCATGCTATTTGATCCAACGTCCATTCTAGTGAAGTTGCCAAGCACCAAATACAATGCACATTACCGACTAGATCTCCATCACCAATATTTTGGAGTAATCAACAAGTTGGAATTTTCGACACTACCTTGTGATTTCACAGATCATTCTCAAACGGTATGTCAACAGCGGGACACACTACATTTAACAGCAGATGCAGTGGTCGTGGTCAACCAAAGTTCATTCTCACTTTTGTTTAGTGTAGGATCTGTGTCATTTGTTTGCCTTGTCTGTTTGTTTGTATGGTATTTTGTTCGTTGTACGAACCACAGAAAAACAGTGAAGACTCTTCAAATATCTGCTGGCTCGAAAATCACTCCAAGCTTTTTCCACCATAAGCCTCAACGCAACTCCTGGACAAACAGCTTCATTTATCTGCCTCAGGAGATTTCTCCACTTCATGACATTGATTCGTCTTTATCGTTGTAAACTTATTATTGTTCTCATGCATGTTTGTCAATACAAATATTTATTTTAGAGTTCCCCATGATTTCAAATAAATATCAAATCTTGATTTGTGTTTCTCAAAACAGCGACTATTGGATGTAGAAGTGAACGATATTGCAAATATTATGTAAAACAAATATGGGCAACAATTTGTACAAATCATTTGAACGATATCAGATATATGACATTTGGATTTGTGGTTCTTGTAATATTGACTTTGACCAATTTCATGGTTGTCCAATATACGATGAAATTTTGTCACTCAAAATTTTTGAAATTGTCAAATTCTTTGACAACATACAATACACAAATGTGATCAAGTTTTCTTCGAAACAAATTAAACTATGAGGCACAAGGCGATTTTGCAGTGTTTAAAATTACAACTTAAATATAGAGTGAACATCTATTCAGACACAATTCTATCTATTCTTTGTTTGTGAATGATACTCATAATTGTATGATACACATACTGTCAAATTTATTCTTAAATGAAGCATTATGGTCTATATGCTAAAAATATACTATTATTCTGTAATATTTAGTTGTGAATGACACAAAAATATTTTCCAATAAAATTCACAGTAGGATAATGTATTGGATATTCGTATATAAGTGACAAAGCCTAAGTCTTTGAACCTGACATAAACTGTGCCCTCTGATAATGACATGATTGCAATTGCCTGTGAATTAATGATTTGCTAAGGATTGGGTGTGAGTAACTCCACAGATGATCTCGTATGATTTGCTTGACGGCAATTGCAACTAAATCAACAGTAGCTCCATTTCCAACGAGTATATAAAGAAATTTCCACATTAATAAAATCAGAAATCTTCAAATCAATTTGAAGTGTTGTAATTAGTGATACAATCTTTTGAGAATGATTCTCCCAATATTGCTAGGCAACATGCTGTTTATTGTAGTTTGCGGGAAAGTAGTTCCTGCACATAATGTCCACATTTTAACTGCCAATTGTCGACAGTCACGCATGCTGCACTTTGTTGAGAATCATAGACAAGCTGCTTGTCTAGCTGACGAGTCCTCAGACTGTTTCATGTGTTGGGACATGTGCCAGCTACTCGTAACAGATCCATTTTCATGGAGCCCACTGTGTGAACATGAGCAGCAGAACCTCTGCACCAAAGGTTGTAAGAAAGCCTGTCAATCTATATTCCATCCAGAAACGATAGATTCAACGTCAACTGCAAGTACCGTGCCCGTTACTACTGAACGACCTCCACAAATCTCCATGGATGTTACCCAGCAGTCCATCAACGGAGTGCTCGTAGTTGCCTTGCTTGTCACCAGTCCTGATGGCGTAAACAGTGATGGACTGAGTATCCGAATCACAGACAAGAATGCAGTAGTTCCACATCACTTCAGCATGCTATTTGATCCAACGTCCATTCTAGTGAAGTTGCCAAGCACCAAATACAATGCACATTACCGACTAGATCTCCATCACCAATATTTTGGAGTAATCAACAAGTTGGAATTTTCGACACTACCTTGTGATTTCACAGATCATTCTCAAACGGTATGTCAACAGCGGGACACACTACATTTAACAGCAGATGCAGTGGTCGTGGTCAACCAAAGTTCATTCTCACTTTTGTTTAGTGTAGGATCTGTGTCCTTTGTTTGCCTTGTCTGTTTGTTTGTATGGTATTTTGTTCGTTGTACGAACCACAGAAAAACAGTGAAGACTCTTCAAATATCTGCTGGCTCGAAAATCACTCCAAGCTTTTTCCACCATAAGCCTCAACGCAACTCCTGGACAAACAGCTTCATTTATCTGCCTCAGGAGATTTCTCCACTTCATGACATTGATTCGTCTTTATCGTTGTAAACTTATTATTGTTCTCATGCATGTTTGTCAATACAAATATTTATTTTAGAGTTCCCCATGATTTCAAATAAATATCAAATCTTGATTTGTGTTTCTCAAAACAGCGACTATTGGATGTAGAAGTGAACGATATTGCAAATATTATGTAAAACAAATATGGGCAACAATTTGTACAAATCATTTGAACGATATCAGATATATGACATTTGGATTTGTGGTTCTTGTAATATTGACTTTGACCAATTTCATGGTTGTCCAATATACGATGAAATTTTGTCACTCAAAATTTTTGAAATTGTCAAATTCTTTGACAACATACAATACACAAATGTGATCAAGTTTTCTTCGAAACAAATTAAACTATGAGGCACAAGGCGATTTTGCAGTGTTTAAAATTACAACTTAAATATAGAGTGAACATCTATTCAGACACAATTCTATCTATTCTTTGTTTGTGAATGATACTCATAATTGTATGATACACATACTGTCAAATTTATTCTTAAATGAAGCATTATGGTCTATATGCTAAAAATATACTATTATTCTGTAATATATAGTTGTGAATGACACAAAAATATTTTCCAATAAAATTCACAGTAGGATAATGTATTGGATATTCGTATATAAGTGACAAAGCCTAAGTCTTTGAACCTGACATAAACTGTGCCCTCTGATAATGACATGATTGCAATTGCCTGTGAATTAATGATTTGCTAAGGATTGGGTGTGAGTAACTCCACAGATGATCTCGTATGATTTGCTTGACGGCAATTGCAACTAAATCAACAGTAGCTCCATTTCCAACGAGTATATAAAGAAATTTCCACATTAATAAAATCAGAAATCTTCAAATCAATTTGAAGTGTTGTAATTAGTGATACAATCTTTTGAGAATGATTCTCCCAATATTGCTAGGCAACATGCTGTTTATTGTAGTTTGCGGGAAAGTAGTTCCTGCACATAATGTCCACATTTTAACTGCCAATTGTCGAAAGTCATGCATGCTGCACTTTGTTGAGAATCATAGACAAGCTGCTTGTCTAGCTGACGAGTCCTCAGACTGTTTCATGTGTTGGGACATGTGCCAGCTACTTGTAACAGATTCATTTTCATGGAGCCCACTGTGTGAACATGAGCAGCAGAACCTCTGCACCAAAGGTTGTAAGAAAGCCTGTCAATCTATATTCCATCCAGAAACGATAGATTCAACGTCAACTGCAAGTACCGTGCCCGTTACTACTGAACGACCTCCACAAATCTCCATGGATGTTACCCAACAGTCCATCAACGGAGTGCTCGTAGTTGCCTTGCTTGTCACCAGTCCTGATGGCGTAAACAGTGATGGACTGAGTATCCGAATCACAGACAAGAATGCAGTAGTTCCACATCACTTCAGCATGCTATTTGATCCAACGTCCATTCTAGTGAAGTTGCCAAGCACCAAATACAATGCACATTACCGACTAGATCTCCATCACCAATATTTTGGAGTAATCAACAAGTTGGAATTTTCGACACTACCTTGTGATTTCACAGATCATTCTCAAACGGTATGTCAACAGCGGGACACACTACATTTAACAGCAGATGCAGTGGTCGTGGTCAACCAAAGTTCATTCTCACTTTTGTTTAGTGTAGGATCTGTGTCATTTGTTTGCCTTGTCTGTTTGTTTGTATGGTATTTTGTTCGTTGTACGAACCACAGAAAAACAGTGAAGACTCTTCAAATATCTGCTGGCTCGAAAATCACTCCAAGCTTTTTCCACCATAAGCCTCAACGCAACTCCTGGACAAACAGCTTCATTTATCTGCCTCAGGAGATTTCTCCACTTCATGACATTGATTCGTCTTTATCGTTGTAAACTTATTATTGTTCTCATGCATGTTTGTCAATACAAATATTTATTTTAGAGTTCCCCATGATTTCAAATAAATATCAAATCTTGATTTGTGTTTCTCAAAACAGCGACTATTGGATGTAGAAGTGAACGATATTGCAAATATTATGTAAAACAAATATGGGCAACAATTTGTACAAATCATTTGAACGATATCAGATATATGACATTTGGATTTGTGGTTCTTGTAATATTGACTTTGACCAATTTCATGGTTGTCCAATATACGATGAAATTTTGTCACTCAAAATTTTTGAAATTGTCAAATTCTTTGACAACATACAATACACAAATGTGATCAAGTTTTCTTCGAAACAAATTAAACTATGAGGCACAAGGCGATTTTGCAGTGTTTAAAATTACAACTTAAATATAGAGTGAACATCTATTCAGACACAATTCTATCTATTCTTTGTTTGTGAATGATACTCATAATTGTATGATACACATACTGTCAAATTTATTCTTAAATGAAGCATTATGGTCTATATGCTAAAAATATACTATTATTCTGTAATATATAGTTGTGAATGACACAAAAATATTTTCCAATAAAATTCACAGTAGGATAATGTATTGGATATTCGTATATAAGTGACAAAGCCTAAGTCTTTGAACCTGACATAAACTGTGCCCTCTGATAATGACATGATTGCAATTGCCTGTGAATTAATGATTTGCTAAGGATTGGGTGTGAGTAACTCCACAGATGATCTCGTATGATTTGCTTGACGGCAATTGCAACTAAATCAACAGTAGCTCCATTTCCAACGAGTATATAAAGAAATTTCCACATTAATAAAATCAGAAATCTTCAAATCAATTTGAAGTGTTGTAATTAGTGATACAATGTTTTGAGAATGATTCTCCCAATATTGCTAGGCAACATGCTGTTTATTGTAGTTTGCGGGAAAGTAGTTCCTGCACATAATGTCCACCTTTTAACTGCCAATTGTCGAAAGTCATGCATGCTGCACTTTGTTGAGAATCATAGACAAGCTGCTTGTCTAGCTGACGAGTCCTCAGACTGTTTCATGTGTTGGGACATGTGCCAGCTACTTGTAACAGATCCATTTTCATGGAGCCCACTGTGTGAACATGAGCAGCAGAACCTCTGCACCAAAGGTTGTAAGAAAGCCTGTCAATCTATATTCCATCCAGAAACGATAGATTCAACGTCAACTGCAAGTACCGTGCCCGTTACTACTGAACGACCTACACAAATCTCCATGGATGTTACCCAGCAGTCCATCAACGGAGTGCTCGTAGTTGCCTTGCTTGTCACCAGTCCTGATGGCGTAAACAGTGATGGACTGAGTATCCGAATCACAGACAAGAATGCAGTAGTTCCACATCACTTCAGCATGCTATTTGATCCAACGTCCATTCTAGTGAAGTTGCCAAGCACCAAATACAATGCACATTACCGACTAGATCTCCATCACCAATATTTTGGAGTAATCAACAAGTTGGAATTTTCGACACTACCTTGTGATTTCACAGATCATTCTCAAACGGTATGTCAACAGCGGGACACACTACATTTAACAGCAGATGCAGTGGTCGTGGTCAACCAAAGTTCATTCTCACTTTTGTTTAGTGTAGGATCTGTGTCATTTGTTTGCCTTGTCTGTTTGTTTGTATGGTATTTTGTTCGTTGTACGAACCACAGAAAAACAGTGAAGACTCTTCAAATATCTGCTGGCTCGAAAATCACTCCAAGCTTTTTCCACCATAAGCCTCAACGCAACTCCTGGACAAACAGCTTCATTTATCTGCCTCAGGAGATTTCTCCACTTCATGACATTGATTCGTCTTTATCGTTGTAAACTTATTATTGTTCTCATGCATGTTTGTCAATACAAATATTTATTTTAGAGTTCCCCATGATTTCAAATAAATATCAAATCTTGATTTGTGTTTCTCAAAACAGCGACTATTGGATGTAGAAGTGAACGATATTGCAAATATTATGTAAAACAAATATGGGCAACAATTTGTACAAATCATTTGAACGATATCAGATATATGACATTTGGATTTGTGGTTCTTGTAATATTGACTTTGACCAATTTCATGGTTGTCCAATATACGATGAAATTTTGTCACTCAAAATTTTTGAAATTGTCAAATTCTTTGACAACATACAATACACAAATGTGATCAAGTTTTCTTCGAAACAAATTAAACTATGAGGCACAAGGCGATTTTGCAGTGTTTAAAATTACAACTTAAATATAGAGTGAACATCTATTCAGACACAATTCTATCTATTCTTTGTTTGTGAATGATACTCATAATTGTATGATACACATACTGTCAAATTTATTCTTAAATGAAGCATTATGGTCTATATGCTAAAAATATACTATTATTCTGTAATATTTAGTTGTGAATGACACAGAAATATTTTCCAATAAAATTCACAGTAGGATAATGTATTGGATATTCGTATATAAGTGACAAAGCCTAAGTCTTTGAACCTGACATAAACTGTGCCCTCTGATAATGACATGATTGCAATTGCCTGTGAATTAATGATTTGCTAAGGATTGGGTGTGAGTAACTCCACAGATGATCTCGTATGATTTGCTTGACAGCAATTGCAACTAAATCAACAGTAGCTCCATTTCCAACGAGTATATAAAGAAATTTCCACATTAATAAAATCAGAAATCTTCAAATCAATTTGAAGTGTTGTAATTAGTGATACAATCTTTTGAGAATGATTCTCCCAATATTGCTAGGCAACATGCTGTTTATTGTAGTTTGCGGGAAAGTAGTTCCTGCACATAATGTCCACCTTTTAACTGCCAATTGTCGAAAGTCATGCATGCTGCACTTTGTTGAGAATCATAGACAAGCTGCTTGTCTAGCTGACGAGTCCTCAGACTGTTTCATGTGTTGGGACATGTGCCAGCTACTTGTAACAGATCCATTTTCATGGAGCCCACTGTGTGAACATGAGCAGCAGAACCTCTGCACCAAAGGTTGTAAGAAAGCCTGTCAATCTATATTCCATCCAGAAACGATAGATTCAACGTCAACTGCAAGTACCGTGCCCGTTACTACTGAACGACCTACACAAATCTCCATGGATGTTACCCAGCAGTCCATCAACGGAGTGCTCGTAGTTGCCTTGCTTGTCACCAGTCCTGATGGCGTAAACAGTGATGGACTGAGTATCCGAATCACAGACAAGAATGCAGTAGTTCCACATCACTTCAGCATGCTATTTGATCCAACGTCCATTCTAGTGAAGTTGCCAAGCACCAAATACAATGCACATTACCGACTAGATCTCCATCACCAATATTTTGGAGTAATCAACAAGTTGGAATTTTCGACACTACCTTGTGATTTCACAGATCATTCTCAAACGGTATGTCAACAGCG
The DNA here is from genome assembly GCA_949152475.1 of Terebella lapidaria. Classification (NCBI taxonomy): domain Eukaryota; kingdom Metazoa; phylum Annelida; class Polychaeta; order Terebellida; family Terebellidae; genus Terebella; species Terebella lapidaria. The sequence continues at coordinate 54,192,763 of OX424556.1, forward strand.
GGACACACTACATTTAACAGCAGATGCAGTGGTCGTGGTCAACCAAAGTTCATTCTCACTTTTGTTTAGTGTAGGATCTGTGTCATTTGTTTGCCTTGTCTGTTTGTTTGTATGGTATTTTGTTCGTTGTACGAACCACAGAAAAACAGTGAAGACTCTTCAAATATCTGCTGGCTCGAAAATCACTCCAAGCTTTTTCCACCATAAGCCTCAACGCAACTCCTGGACAAACAGCTTCATTTATCTGCCTCAGGAGATTTCTCCACTTCATGACATTGATTCGTCTTTATCGTTGTAAACTTATTATTGTTCTCATGCATGTTTGTCAATACAAATATTTATTTTAGAGTTCCCCATGATTTCAAATAAATATCAAATCTTGATTTGTGTTTCTCAAAACAGCGACTATTGGATGTAGAAGTGAACGATATTGCAAATATTATGTAAAACAAATATGGGCAACAATTTGTACAAATCATTTGAACGATATCAGATATATGACATTTGGATTTGTGGTTCTTGTAATATTGACTTTGACCAATTTCATGGTTGTCCAATATACGATGAAATTTTGTCACTCAAAATTTTTGAAATTGTCAAATTCTTTGACAACATACAATACACAAATGTGATCAAGTTTTCTTCGAAACAAATTAAACTATGAGGCACAAGGCGATTTTGCAGTGTTTAAAATTACAACTTAAATATAGAGTGAACATCTATTCAGACACAATTCTATCTATTCTTTGTTTGTGAATGATACTCATAATTGTATGATACACATACTGTCAAATTTATTCTTAAATGAAGCATTATGGTCTATATGCTAAAAATATACTATTATTCTGTAATATTTAGTTGTGAATGACACAAAAATATTTTCCAATAAAATTCACAGTAGGATAATGTATTGGATATTCGTATATAAGTGACAAAGCCTAAGTCTTTGAACCTGACATAAACTGTGCCCTCTGATAATGACATGATTGCAATTGCCTGTGAATTAATGATTTGCTAAGGATTGGGTGTGAGTAACTCCACAGATGATCTCGTATGATTTGCTTGACGGCAATTGCAACTAAATCAACAGTAGCTCCATTTCCAACGAGTATATAAAGAAATTTCCACATTAATAAAATCAGAAATCTTCAAATCAATTTGAAGTGTTGTAATTAGTGATACAATCTTTTGAGAATGATTCTCCCAATATTGCTAGGCAACATGCTGTTTATTGTAGTTTGCGGGAAAGTAGTTCCTGCACATAATGTCCACATTTTAACTGCCAATTGTCGACAGTCATGCATGCTGCACTTTGTTGAGAATCATAGACAAGCTGCTTGTCTAGCTGACGAGTCCTCAGACTGTTTCATGTGTTGGGACATGTGCCAGCTACTCGTAACAGATCCATTTTCATGGAGCCCACTGTGTGAACATGAGCAGCAGAACCTCTGCACCAAAGGTTGTAAGAAAGCCTGTCAATCTATATTCCATCCAGAAACGATAGATTCAACGTCAACTGCAAGTACCGTGCCCGTTACTACTGAACGACCTCCACAAATCTCCATGGATGTTACCCAGCAGTCCATCAACGGAGTGCTCGTAGTTGCCTTGCTTGTCACCAGTCCTGATGGCGTAAACAGTGATGGACTGAGTATCCGAATCACAGACAAGAATGCAGTAGTTCCACATCACTTCAGCATGCTATTTGATCCAACGTCCATTCTAGTGAAGTTGCCAAGCACCAAATACAATGCACATTACCGACTAGATCTCCATCACCAATATTTTGGAGTAATCAACAAGTTGGAATTTTCGACACTACCTTGTGATTTCACAGATCATTCTCAAACGGTATGTCAACAGCGGGACACACTACATTTAACAGCAGATGCAGTGGTCGTGGTCAACCAAAGTTCATTCTCACTTTTGTTTAGTGTAGGATCTGTGTCATTTGTTTGCCTTGTCTGTTTGTTTGTATGGTATTTTGTTCGTTGTACGAACCACAGAAAAACAGTGAAGACTCTTCAAATATCTGCTGGCTCGAAAATCACTCCAAGCTTTTTCCACCATAAGCCTCAACGCAACTCCTGGACAAACAGCTTCATTTATCTGCCTCAGGAGATTTCTCCACTTCATGACATTGATTCGTCTTTATCGTTGTAAACTTATTATTGTTCTCATGCATGTTTGTCAATACAAATATTTATTTTAGAGTTCCCCATGATTTCAAATAAATATCAAATCTTGATTTGTGTTTCTCAAAACAGCGACTATTGGATGTAGAAGTGAACGATATTGCAAATATTATGTAAAACAAATATGGGCAACAATTTGTACAAATCATTTGAACGATATCAGATATATGACATTTGGATTTGTGGTTCTTGTAATATTGACTTTGACCAATTTCATGGTTGTCCAATATACGATGAAATTTTGTCACTCAAAATTTTTGAAATTGTCAAATTCTTTGACAACATACAATACACAAATGTGATCAAGTTTTCTTCGAAACAAATTAAACTATGAGGCACAAGGCGATTTTGCAGTGTTTAAAATTACAACTTAAATATAGAGTGAACATCTATTCAGACACAATTCTATCTATTCTTTGTTTGTGAATGATACTCATAATTGTATGATACACATACTGTCAAATTTATTCTTAAATGAAGCATTATGGTCTATATGCTAAAAATATACTATTATTCTGTAATATATAGTTGTGAATGACACAAAAATATTTTCCAATAAAATTCACAGTAGGATAATGTATTGGATATTCGTATATAAGTGACAAAGCCTAAGTCTTTGAACCTGACATAAACTGTGCCCTCTGATAATGACATGATTGCAATTGCCTGTGAATTAATGATTTGCTAAGGATTGGGTGTGAGTAACTCCACAGATGATCTCGTATGATTTGCTTGACGGCAATTGCAACTAAATCAACAGTAGCTCCATTTCCAACGAGTATATAAAGAAATTTCCACATTAATAAAATCAGAAATCTTCAAATCAATTTGAAGTGTTGTAATTAGTGATACAATGTTTTGAGAATGATTCTCCCAATATTGCTAGGCAACATGCTGTTTATTGTAGTTTGCGGGAAAGTAGTTCCTGCACATAATGTCCACATTTTAACTGCCAATTGTCGACAGTCATGCATGCTGCACTTTGTTGAGAATCATAGACAAGCTGCTTGTCTAGCTGACGAGTCCTCAGACTGTTTCATGTGTTGGGACATGTGCCAGCTACTCGTAACAGATCCATTTTCATGGAGCCCACTGTGTGAACATGAGCAGCAGAACCTCTGCACCAAAGGTTGTAAGAAAGCCTGTCAATCTATATTCCATCCAGAAACGATAGATTCAACGTCAACTGCAAGTACCGTGCCCGTTACTACTGAACGACCTCCACAAATCTCCATGGATGTTACCCAGCAGTCCATCAACGGAGTGCTCGTAGTTGCCTTGCTTGTCACCAGTCCTGATGGCGTAAACAGTGATGGACTGAGTATCCGAATCACAGACAAGAATGCAGTAGTTCCACATCACTTCAGCATGCTATTTGATCCAACGTCCATTCTAGTGAAGTTGCCAAGCACCAAATACAATGCACATTACCGACTAGATCTCCATCACCAATATTTTGGAGTAATCAACAAGTTGGAATTTTCGACACTACCTTGTGATTTCACAGATCATTCTCAAACGGTATGTCAACAGCGGGACACACTACATTTAACAGCAGATGCAGTGGTCGTGGTCAACCAAAGTTCATTCTCACTTTTGTTTAGTGTAGGATCTGTGTCATTTGTTTGCCTTGTCTGTTTGTTTGTATGGTATTTTGTTCGTTGTACGAACCACAGAAAGACAGTGAAGACTCTTCAAATATCTGCTGGCTCGAAAATCACTCCAAGCTTTTTCCACCATAAGCCTCAACGCAACTCCTGGACAAACAGCTTCATTTATCTGCCTCAGGAGATTTCTCCACTTCATGACATTGATTCGTCTTTATCGTTGTAAACTTATTATTGTTCTCATGCATGTTTGTCAATACAAATATTTATTTTAGAGTTCCCCATGATTTCAAATAAATATCAAATCTTGATTTGTGTTTCTCAAAACAGCGACTATTGGATGTAGAAGTGAACGATATTGCAAATATTATGTAAAACAAATATGGGCAACAATTTGTACAAATCATTTGAACGATATCAGATATATGACATTTGGATTTGTGGTTCTTGTAATATTGACTTTGACCAATTTCATGGTTGTCCAATATACGATGAAATTTTGTCACTCAAAATTTTTGAAATTGTCAAATTCTTTGACAACATACAATACACAAATGTGATCAAGTTTTCTTCGAAACAAATTAAACTATGAGGCACAAGGCGATTTTGCAGTGTTTTAAATTACAACTTAAATATAGAGTGAACATCTATTCAGACACAATTCTATCTATTCTTTGTTTGTGAATGATACTCATAATTGTATGATACACATACTGTCAAATTTATTCTTAGATGAAGCATTATGGTCTATATGCTAAAAATATACTATTATTCTGTAATATATAGTTGTGAATGACACAGAAATATTTTCCAATAAAATTCACAGTAGGATAATGTATTGGATATTCGTATATAAGTGACAAAGCCTAAGTCTTTGAACCTGACATAAACTGTGCCCTCTGATAATGACATGATTGCAATTGCCTGTGAATTAATGATTTGCTAAGGATTGGGTGTGAGTAACTCCACAGATGATCTCGTATGATTTGCTTGACGGCAATTGCAACTAAATCAACAGTAGCTCCATTTCCAACGAGTATATAAAGAAATTTCCACATTAATAAAATCAGAAATCTTCAAATCAATTTGAAGTGTTGTAATTAGTGATACAATCTTTTGAGAATGATTCTCCCAATATTGCTAGGCAACATGCTGTTTATTGTAGTTTGCGGGAAAGTAGTTCCTGCACATAATGTCCACATTTTAACTGCCAATTGTCGACAGTCATGCATGCTGCACTTTGTTGAGAATCATAGACAAGCTGCTTGTCTAGCTGACGAGTCCTCAGACTGTTTCATGTGTTGGGACATGTGCCAGCTACTTGTAACAGATCCATTTTCATGGAGCCCACTGTGTGAACATGAGCAGCAGAACCTCTGCACCAAAGGTTGTAAGAAAGCCTGTCAATCTATATTCCATCCAGAAACGATAGATTCAACGTCAACTGCAAGTACCGTGCCCGTTACTACTGAACGACCTCCACAAATCTCCATGGATGTTACCCAGCAGTCCATCAACGGAGTGCTCGTAGTTGCCTTGCTTGTCACCAGTCCTGATGGCGTAAACAGTGATGGACTGAGTATCCGAATCACAGACAAGAATGCAGTAGTTCCACATCACTTCAGCATGCTATTTGATCCAACGTCCATTCTAGTGAAGTTGCCAAGCACCAAATACAATGCACATTACCGACTAGATCTCCATCACCAATATTTTGGAGTAATCAACAAGTTGGAATTTTCGACACTACCTTGTGATTTCACAGATCATTCTCAAACGGTATGTCAACAGCGGGACACACTACATTTAACAGCAGATGCAGTGGTCGTGGTCAACCAAAGTTCATTCTCACTTTTGTTTAGTGTAGGATCTGTGTCATTTGTTTGCCTTGTCTGTTTGTTTGTATGGTATTTTGTTCGTTGTACGAACCACAGAAAAACAGTGAAGACTCTTCAAATATCTGCTGGCTCGAAAATCACTCCAAGCTTTTTCCACCATAAGCCTCAACGCAACTCCTGGACAAACAGCTTCATTTATCTGCCTCAGGAGATTTCTCCACTTCATGACATTGATTCGTCTTTATCGTTGTAAACTTATTATTGTTCTCATGCATGTTTGTCAATACAAATATTTATTTTAGAGTTCCCCATGATTTCAAATAAATATCAAATCTTGATTTGTGTTTCTCAAAACAGCGACTATTGGATGTAGAAGTGAACGATATTGCAAATATTATGTAAAACAAATATGGGCAACAATTTGTACAAATCATTTGAACGATATCAGATATATGACATTTGGATTTGTGGTTCTTGTAATATTGACTTTGACCAATTTCATGGTTGTCCAATATACGATGAAATTTTGTCACTCAAAATTTTTGAAATTGTCAAATTCTTTGACAACATACAATACACAAATGTGATCAAGTTTTCTTCGAAACAAATTAAACTATGAGGCACAAGGCGATTTTGCAGTGTTTAAAATTACAACTTAAATATAGAGTGAACATCTATTCAGACACAATTCTATCTATTCTTTGTTTGTGAATGATACTCATAATTGTATGATACACATACTGTCAAATTTATTCTTAAATGAAGCATTATGGTCTATATGCTAAAAATATACTATTATTCTGTAATATATAGTTGTGAATGACACAGAAATATTTTCCAATAAAATTCACAGTAGGATAATGTATTGGATATTCGTATTTAAGTGACAAAGCCTAAGTCTTTGAACCTGACATAAACTGTGCCCTCTGATAATGACATGATTGCAATTGCCTGTGAATTAATGATTTGCTAAGGATTGGGTGTGAGTAACTCCACAGATGATCTCGTATGATTTGCTTGACGGCAATTGCAACTAAATCAACAGTAGCTCCATTTCCAACGAGTATATAAAGAAATTTCCACATTAATAAAATCAGAAATCTTCAAATCAATTTTAAGTGTTGTAATTAGTGATACAATCTTTTGAGAATGATTCTCCCAATATTGCTAGGCAACATGCTGTTTATTGTAGTTTGCGGGAAAGTAGTTCCTGCACATAATGTCCACATTTTAACTGCCAATTGTCGACAGTCATGCATGCTGCACTTTGTTGAGAATCATAGACAAGCTGCTTGTCTAGCTGACGAGTCCTCAGACTGTTTCATGTGTTGGGACATGTGCCAGCTACTTGTAACAGATCCATTTTCATGGAGCCCACTGTGTGAACATGAGCAGCAGAACCTCTGCACCAAAGGTTGTAAGAAAGCCTGTCAATCTATATTCCATCCAGAAACGATAGATTCAACGTCAACTGCAAGTACCGTGCCCGTTACTACTGAACGACCTCCACAAATCTCCATGGATGTTACCCAGCAGTCCATCAACGGAGTGCTCGTAGTTGCCTTGCTTGTCACCAGTCCTGATGGCGTAAACAGTGATGGACTGAGTATCCGAATCACAGACAAGAATGCAGTAGTTCCACATCACTTCAGCATGCTATTTGATCCAACGTCCATTCTAGTGAAGTTGCCAAGCACCAAATACAATGCACATTACCGACTAGATCTCCATCACCAATATTTTGGAGTAATCAACAAGTTGGAATTTTCGACACTACCTTGTGATTTCACAGATCATTCTCAAACGGTATGTCAACAGCGGGACACACTACATTTAACAGCAGATGCAGTGGTCGTGGTCAGCCAAAATTCATTCTCACTTTTGTTTAGTGTAGGATCTGTGTCATTTGTTTGCCTTGTCTGTTTGTTTGTATGGTATTTTGTTCGTTGTACGAACCACAGAAAAACAGTGAAGACTCTTCAAATATCTGCTGGCTCGAAAATCACTCCAAGCTTTTTCCACCATAAGCCTCAACGCAACTCCTGGACAAACAGCTTCATTTATCTGCCTCAGGAGATTTCTCCACTTCATGACATTGATTCGTCTTTATCGTTGTAAACTTATTATTGTTCTCATGCATGTTTGTCAATACAAATATTTATTTTAGAGTTCCCCATGATTTCAAATAAATATCAAATCTTGATTTGTGTTTCTCAAAACAGCGACTATTGGATGTAGAAGTGAACGATATTGCAAATATTATGTAAAACAAATATGGGCAACAATTTGTACAAATCATTTGAACGATATCAGATATATGACATTTGGATTTGTGGTTCTTGTAATATTGACTTTGACCAATTTCATGGTTGTCCAATATACGATGAAATTTTGTCACTCAAAATTTTTGAAATTGTCAAATTCTTTGACAACATACAATACACAAATGTGATCAAGTTTTCTTCGAAACAAATTAAACTATGAGGCACAAGGCGATTTTGCAGTGTTTAAAATTACAACTTAAATATAGAGTGAACATCTATTCAGACACAATTCTATCTATTCTTTGTTTGTGAATGATACTCATAATTGTATGATACACATACTGTCAAATTTATTCTTAAATGAAGCATTATGGTCTATATGCTAAAAATATACTATTATTCTGTAATATATAGTTGTGAATGACACAGAAATATTTTCCAATAAAATTCACAGTAGGATAATGTATTGGATATTCGTATATAAGTGACAAAGCCTAAGTCTTTGAACCTGACATAAACTGTGCCCTCTGATAATGACATGATTGCAATTGCCTGTGAATTAATGATTTGCTAAGGATTGGGTGTGAGTAACTCCACAGATGATCTCGTATGATTTGCTTGACGGCAATTGCAACTAAATCAACAGTAGCTCCATTTCCAACGAGTATATAAAGAAATTTCCACATTAATAAAATCAGAAATCTTCAAATCAATTTGAAGTGTTGTAATTAGTGATACAATCTTTTGAGAATGATTCTCCCAATATTGCTAGGCAACATGCTGTTTATTGTAGTTTGCGGGAAAGTAGTTCCTGCACATAATGTCCACATTTTAACTGCCAATTGTCGACAGTCATGCATGCTGCACTTTGTTGAGAATCATAGACAAGCTGCTTGTCTAGCTGACGAGTCCTCAGACTGTTTCATGTGTTGGGACATGTGCCAGCTACTTGTAACAGATCCATTTTCATGGAGCCCACTGTGTGAACATGAGCAGCAGAACCTCTGCACCAAAGGTTGTAAGAAAGCCTGTCAATCTATATTCCATCCAGAAACGATAGATTCAACGTCAACTGCAAGTACCGTGCCCGTTACTACTGAACGACCTCCACAAATCTCCATGGATGTTACCCAGCAGTCCATCAACGGAGTGCTCGTAGTTGCCTTGCTTGTCACCAGTCCTGATGGCGTAAACAGTGATGGACTGAGTATCCGAATCACAGACAAAAATGCAGTAGTTCCACATCACTTCAGCATGCTATTTGATCCAACGTCCATTCTAGTGAAGTTGCCAAGCACCAAATACAATGCACATTACCGACTAGATCTCCATCACCAATATTTTGGAGTAATCAACAAGTTGGAATTTTCGACACTACCTTGTGATTTCACAGATCATTCTCAAACGGTATGTCAACAGCGGGACACACTACATTTAACAGCAGATGCAGTGGTCGTGGTCAGCCAAAATTCATTCTCACTTTTGTTTAGTGTAGGATCTGTGTCATTTGTTTGCCTTGTCTGTTTGTTTGTATGGTATTTTGTTCGTTGTACGAACCACAGAAAAACAGTGAAGACTCTTCAAATATCTGCTGGCTCGAAAATCACTCCAAGCTTTTTCCACCATAAGCCTCAACGCAACTCCTGGACAAACAGCTTCATTTATCTGCCTCAGGAGATTTCTCCACTTCATGACATTGATTCGTCTTTATCGTTGTAAACTTATTATTGTTCTCATGCATGTTTGTCAATACAAATATTTATTTTAGAGTTCCCCATGATTTCAAATAAATATCAAATCTTGATTTGTGTTTCTCAAAACAGCGACTATTGGATGTAGAAGTGAACGATATTGCAAATATTATGTAAAACAAATATGGGCAACAATTTGTACAAATCATTTGAACGATATCAGATATATGACATTTGGATTTGTGGTTCTTGTAATATTGACTTTGACCAATTTCATGGTTGTCCAATATACGATGAAATTTTGTCACTCAAAATTTTTGAAATTGTCAAATTCTTTGACAACATACAATACACAAATGTGATCAAGTTTTCTTCGAAACAAATTAAACTATGAGGCACAAGGCGATTTTGCAGTGTTTAAAATTACAACTTAAATATAGAGTGAACATCTATTCAGACACAATTCTATCTATTCTTTGTTTGTGAATGATACTCATAATTGTATGATACACATACTGTCAAATTTATTCTTAAATGAAGCATTATGGTCTGTATGCTAAAAATATACTATTATTCTGTAATATATAGTTGTGAATGACACAGAAATATTTTCCAATAAAATTCACAGTAGGATAATGTATTGGATATTCGTATATAAGTGACAAAGCCTAAGTCTTTGAACCTGACATAAACTGTGCCCTCTGATAATGACATGATTGCAATTGCCTGTGAATTAATGATTTGCTAAGGATTGGGTGTGAGTAACTCCACAGATGATCTCGTATGATTTGCTTGACGGCAATTGCAACTAAATCAACAGTAGCTCCATTTCCAACGAGTATATAAAGAAATTTCCACATTAATAAAATCAGAAATCTTCAAATCAATTTGAAGTGTTGTAATTAGTGATACAATCTTTTGAGAATGATTCTCCCAATATTGCTAGGCAACATGCTGTTTATTGTAGTTTGCGGGAAAGTAGTTCCTGCACATAATGTCCACATTTTAACTGCCAATTGTCGACAGTCATGCATGCTGCACTTTGTTGAGAATCATAGACAAGCTGCTTGTCTAGCTGACGAGTCCTCAGACTGTTTCATGTGTTGGGACATGTGCCAGCTACTTGTAACAGATCCATTTTCATGGAGCCCACTGTGTGAACATGAGCAGCAGAACCTCTGCACCAAAGGTTGTAAGAAAGCCTGTCAATCTATATTCCATCCAGAAACGATAGATTCAACGTCAACTGCAAGTACCGTGCCCGTTACTACTGAACGACCTCCACAAATCTCCATGGATGTTACCCAGCAGTCCATCAACGGAGTGCTCGTAGTTGCCTTGCTTGTCACCAGTCCTGATGGCGTAAACAGTGATGGACTGAGTATCCGAATCACAGACAAGAATGCAGTAGTTCCACATCACTTCAGCATGCTATTTGATCCAACGTCCATTCTAGTGAAGTTGCCAAGCACCAAATACAATGCACATTACCGACTAGATCTCCATCACCAATATTTTGGAGTAATCAACAGGTTGGAATTTTCGACACTACCTTGTGATTTCACAGATCATTCTCAAACGGTATGTCAACAGCGGGACACACTACATTTAACAGCAGATGCAGTGGTCGTGGTCAGCCAAAATTCATTCTCACTTTTGTTTAGTGTAGGATCTGTGTCATTTGTTTGCCTTGTCTGTTTGTTTGTATGGTATTTTGTTCGTTGTACGAACCACAGAAAAACAGTGAAGACTCTTCAAATATCTGCTGGCTCGAAAATCACTCCAAGCTTTTTCCACCATAAGCCTCAACGCAACTCCTGGACAAACAGCTTCATTTATCTGCCTCAGGAGATTTCTCCACTTCATGACATTGATTCGTCTTTATCGTTGTAAACTTATTATTGTTCTCATGCATGTTTGTCAATACAAATATTTATTTTAGAGTTCCCCATGATTTCAAATAAATATCAAATCTTGATTTGTGTTTCTCAAAACAGCGACTATTGGATGTAGAAGTGAACGATATTGCAAATATTATGTAAAACAAATATGGGCAACAATTTGTACAAATCATTTGAACGATATCAGATATATGACATTTGGATTTGTGGTTCTTGTAATATTGACTTTGACCAATTTCATGGTTGTCCAATATACGATGAAATTTTGTCACTCAAAATTTTTGAAATTGTCAAATTCTTTGACAACATACAATACACAAATGTGATCAAGTTTTCTTCGAAACAAATTAAACTATGAGGCACAAGGCGATTTTGCAGTGTTTAAAATTACAACTTAAATATAGAGTGAACATCTATTCAGACACAATTCTATCTATTCTTTGTTTGTGAATGATACTCATAATTGTATGATACACATACTGTCAAATTTATTCTTAAATGAAGCATTATGGTCTATATGCTAAAAATATACTATTATTCTGTAATATATAGTTGTGAATGACACAGAAATATTTTCCAATAAAATTCACAGTAGGATAATGTATTGGATATTCGTATTTAAGTGACAAAGCCTAAGTCTTTGAACCTGACATAAACTGTGCCCTCTGATAATGACATGATTGCAATTGCCTGTGAATTAATGATTTGCTAAGGATTGGGTGTGAGTAACTCCACAGATGATCTCGTATGATTTGCTTGACGGCAATTGCAACTAAATCAACAGTAGCTCCATTTCCAACGAGTATATAAAGAAATTTCCACATTAATAAAATCAGAAATCTTCAAATCAATTTGAAGTGTTGTAATTAGTGATACAATCTTTTGAGAATGATTCTCCCAATATTGCTAGGCAACATGCTGTTTATTGTAGTTTGCGGGAAAGTAGTTCCTGCACATAATGTCCACATTTTAACTGCCAATTGTCGACAGTCATGCATGCTGCACTTTGTTGAGAATCATAGACAAGCTGCTTGTCTAGCTGACGAGTCCTCAGACTGTTTCATGTGTTGGGACATGTGCCAGCTACTTGTAACAGATCCATTTTCATGGAGCCCACTGTGTGAACATGAGCAGCAGAACCTCTGCACCAAAGGTTGTAAGAAAGCCTGTCAATCTATATTCCATCCAGAAACGATAGATTCAACGTCAACTGCAAGTACCGTGCCCGTTACTACTGAACGACCTCCACAAATCTCCATGGATGTTACCCAGCAGTCCATCAACGGAGTGCTCGTAGTTGCCTTGCTTGTCACCAGTCCTGATGGCGTAAACAGTGATGGACTGAGTATCCGAATCACAGACAAGAATGCAGTAGTTCCACATCACTTTAGCATGCTATTTGATCCAACGTCCATTCTAGTGAAGTTGCCAAGCACCAAATACAATGCACATTACCGACTAGATCTCCATCACCAATATTTTGGAGTAATCAACAAGTTGGAATTTTCGACACTACCTTGTGATTTCACAGATCATTCTCAAACGGTATGTCAACAGCGGGACACACTACATTTAACAGCAGATGCAGTGGTCGTGGTCAACCAAAGTTCATTCTCACTTTTGTTTAGTGTAGGATCTGTGTCATTTGTTTGCCTTGTCTGTTTGTTTGTATGGTATTTTGTTCGTTGTACGAACCACAGAAAAACAGTGAAGACTCTTCAAATATCTGCTGGCTCGAAAATCACTCCAAGCTTTTTCCACCATAAGCCTCAACGCAACTCCTGGACAAACAGCTTCATTTATCTGCCTCAGGAGATTTCTCCACTTCATGACATTGATTCGTCTTTATCGTTGTAAACTTATTATTGTTCTCATGCATGTTTGTCAATACAAATATTTATTTTAGAGTTCCCCATGATTTCAAATAAATATCAAATCTTGATTTGTGTTTCTCAAAACAGCGACTATTGGATGTAGAAGTGAACGATATTGCAAATATTATGTAAAACAAATATGGGCAACAATTTGTACAAATCATTTGAACGATATCAGATATATGACATTTGGATTTGTGGTTCTTGTAATATTGACTTTGACCAATTTCATGGTTGTCCAATATACGATGAAATTTTGTCACTCAAAATTTTTGAAATTGTCAAATTCTTTGACAACATACAATACACAAATGTGATCAAGTTTTCTTCGAAACAAATTAAACTATGAGGCACAAGGCGATTTTGCAGCGTTTAAAATTACAACTTAAATATAGAGTGAACATCTATTCAGACACAATTTTATCTATTCTTTGTTTGTGAATGATACTCATAATTGTATGATACACATACTGTCAAATTTATTCTTAAATGAAGCATTATGGTCTATATGCTAAAAATATACTATTATTTTGTAATATATAGTTGTGAATGACACAAAAATATTTTCCAATAAAATTCACAGTAGGATAATGTATTGGATATTCGTATATAAGTGACAAAGCCTAAGTCTTTGAACCTGACATAAACTGTGCCCTCTGATAATGACATGATTGCAATTGCCTGTGAATTAATGATTTGCTAAGGATTGGGTGTGAGTAACTCCACAGATGATCTCGTATGATTTGCTTGACGGTAATTGCAACTAAATCAACAGTAGCTCCATTTCCAACGAGTATATAAAGAAATTTCCACATTAATAAAATCAGAAATCTTCAAATCAATTTGAAGTGTTGTAATTAGTGATACAATCTTTTGAGAATGATTCTTCCAATATTGCTAGGCAACATGCTGTTTATTGTAGTTTGCGGGAAAATATACTATTATTCTGTAATATATAGTTGTGAATGACACAAAAATATTTTCCAATAAAATTCACAGTAGGATAATGTATTGGATATTCGTATATAAGTGACAAAGCCTAAGTCTTTGAACCTGACATAAACTGTGCCCTCTGATAATGACATGATTGCAATTGCCTGTGAATTAATGATTTGCTAAGGATTGGGTGTGAGTAACTCCACAGATGATCTCGTATGATTTGCTTGACGGCAATTGCAACTAAATCAACAGTAGCTCCATTTCCAACGAGTATATAAAGAAATTTCCACATTAATAAAATCAGAAATCTTCAAATCAATTTGAAGTGTTGTAATTAGTGATACAATCTTTTGAGAATGATTCTCCCAATATTGCTAGGCAACATGCTGTTTATTGTAGTTTGCGGGAAAGTAGTTCCTGCACATAATGTCCACATTTTAACTGCCAATTGTCGACAGTCATGCATGCTGCACTTTGTTGAGAATCATAGACAAGCTGCTTGTCTAGCTGACGAGTCCTCAGACTGTTTCATGTGTTGGGACATGTGCCAGCTACTTGTAACAGATCCATTTTCATGGAGCCCACTGTGTGAACATGAGCAGCAGAACCTCTGCACCAAAGGTTGTAAGAAAGCCTGTCAATCTATATTCCATCCAGAAACGATAGATTCAACGTCAACTGCAAGTACCGTGCCCGTTACTACTGAACGACCTCCACAAATCTCCATGGATGTTACCCAGCAGTCCATCAACGGAGTGCTCGTAGTTGCCTTGCTTGTCACCAGTCCTGATGGCGTAAACAGTGATGGACTGAGTATCCGAATCACAGACAAGAATGCAGTAGTTCCACATCACTTCAGCATGCTATTTGATCCAACGTCCATTCTAGTGAAGTTGCCAAGCACCAAATACAATGCACATTACCGACTAGATCTCCATCACCAATATTTTGGAGTAATCAACAAGTTGGAAAAAATCGACACTACCTTGTGATTTCACAGATCATTCTCAAACGGTATGTCAACAGCGGGACACACTACATTTAACAGCAGATGCAGTGGTCGTGGTCAGCCAAAGTTCATTCTCACTTTTGTTTAGTGTAGGATCTGTGTCATTTGTTTGCCTTGTCTGTTTGTTTGTATGGTATTTTGTTCGTTGTACGAACCACAGAAAAACAGTGAAGACTCTTCAAATATCTGCTGGCTCGAAAATCACTCCAAGCTTTTTCCACCATAAGCCTCAACGCAACTCCTGGACAAACAGCTTCATTTATCTGCCTCAGGAGATTTCTCCACTTCATGACATTGATTCGTCTTTATCGTTGTAAACTTATTATTGTTCTCATGCATGTTTGTCAATACAAATATTTATTTTAGAGTTCCCCATGATTTCAAATAAATATCAAATCTTGATTTGTGTTTCTCAAAACAGCGACTATTGGATGTAGAAGTGAACGATATTGCAAATATTATGTAAAACAAATATGGGCAACAATTTGTACAAATCATTTGAACGATATCAGATATATGACATTTGGATTTGTGGTTCTTGTAATATTGACTTTGACCAATTTCATGGTTGTCCAATATACGATGAAATTTTGTCACTCAAAATTTTTGAAATTGTCAAATTCTCTGACAACATACAATACACAAATGTGATCAAGTTTTCTTCGAAACAAATTAAACTATGAGGCACAAGGCGATTTTGCAGTGTTTAAAATTACAACTTAAATATAGAGTGAACATCTATTCAGACACAATTCTATCTATTCTTTGTTTGTGAATGATACTCATAATTGTATGATACACATACTGTCAAATTTATTCTTAAATGAAGCATTATGGTCTATATGCTAAAAATATACTATTATTCTGTAATATATAGTTGTGAATGACACAAAAATATTTTCCAATAAAATTCACAGTAGGATAATGTATTGGATATTCGTATATAAGTGACAAAGCCTAAGTCTTTGAACCTGACATAAACTGTGCCCTCTGATAATGACATGATTGCAATTGCCTGTGAATTAATGATTTGCTAAGGATTGGGTGTGAGTAACTCCACAGATGATCTCGTATGATTTGCTTGACGGCAATTGCAACTAAATCAACAGTAGCTCCATTTCCAACGAGTATATAAAGAAATTTCCACATTAATAAAATCAGAAATCTTCAAATCAATTTGAAGTGTTGTAATTAGTGATACAATCTTTTGAGAATGATTCTCCCAATATTGCTAGGCAACATGCTGTTTATTGTAGTTTGCGGGAAAGTAGTTCCTGCACATAATGTCCACATTTTAACTGCCAATTGTCGACAGTCATGCATGCTGCACTTTGTTGAGAATCATAGACAAGCTGCTTGTCTAGCTGACGAGTCCTCAGACTGTTTCATGTGTTGGGACATGTGCCAGCTACTTGTAACAGATCCATTTTCATGGAGCCCACTGTGTGAACATGAGCAGCAGAACCTCTGCACCAAAGGTTGTAAGAAAGCCTGTCAATCTATATTCCATCCAGAAACGATAGATTCAACGTCAACTGCAAGTACCGTGCCCGTTACTACTGAACGACCTCCACAAATCTCCATGGATGTTACCCAGCAGTCCATCAACGGAGTGCTCGTAGTTGCCTTGCTTGTCACCAGTCCTGATGGCGTAAACAGTGATGGACTGAGTATCCGAATCACAGACAAGAATGCAGTAGTTCCACATCACTTCAGCATGCTATTTGATCCAACGTCCATTCTAGTGAAGTTGCCAAGCACCAAATACAATGCACATTACCGACTAGATCTCCATCACCAATATTTTGGAGTAATCAACAGGTTGGAATTTTCGACACTACCTTGTGATTTCACAGATCATTCTCAAACGGTATGTCAACAGCGGGACACACTACATTTAACAGCAGATGCAGTGGTCGTGGTCAGCCAAAATTCATTCTCACTTTTGTTTAGTGTAGGATCTGTGTCATTTGTTTGCCTTGTCTGTTTGTTTGTATGGTATTTTGTTCGTTGTACGAACCACAGAAAAACAGTGAAGACTCTTCAAATATCTGCTGGCTCGAAAATCACTCCAAGCTTTTTCCACCATAAGCCTCAACGCAACTCCTGGACAAACAGCTTCATTTATCTGCCTCAGGAGATTTCTCCACTTCATGACATTGATTCGTCTTTATCGTTGTAAACTTATTATTGTTCTCATGCATGTTTGTCAATACAAATATTTATTTTAGAGTTCCCCATGATTTCAAATAAATATCAAATCTTGATTTGTGTTTCTCAAAACAGCGACTATTGGATGTAGAAGTGAACGATATTGCAAATATTATGTAAAACAAATATGGGCAACAATTTGTACAAATCATTTGAACGATATCAGATATATGACATTTGGATTTGTGGTTCTTGTAATATTGACTTTGACCAATTTCATGGTTGTCCAATATACGATGAAATTTTGTCACTCAAAATTTTTGAAATTGTCAAATTCTTTGACAACATACAATACACAAATGTGATCAAGTTTTCTTCGAAACAAATTAAACTATGAGGCACAAGGCGATTTTGCAGTGTTTAAAATTACAACTTAAATATAGAGTGAACATCTATTCAGACACAATTCTATCTATTCTTTGTTTGTGAATGATACTCATAATTGTATGATACACATACTGTCAAATTTATTCTTAAATGAAGCATTATGGTCTATATGCTAAAAATATACTATTATTCTGTAATATATAGTTGTGAATGACACAGAAATATTTTCCAATAAAATTCACAGTAGGATAATGTATTGGATATTCGTATTTAAGTGACAAAGCCTAAGTCTTTGAACCTGACATAAACTGTGCCCTCTGATAATGACATGATTGCAATTGCCTGTGAATTAATGATTTGCTAAGGATTGGGTGTGAGTAACTCCACAGATGATCTCGTATGATTTGCTTGACGGCAATTGCAACTAAATCAACAGTAGCTCCATTTCCAACGAGTATATAAAGAAATTTCCACATTAATAAAATCAGAAATCTTCAAATCAATTTGAAGTGTTGTAATTAGTGATACAATCTTTTGAGAATGATTCTCCCAATATTGCTAGGCAACATGCTGTTTATTGTAGTTTGCGGGAAAGTAGTTCCTGCACATAATGTCCACATTTTAACTGCCAATTGTCGACAGTCATGCATGCTGCACTTTGTTGAGAATCATAGACAAGCTGCTTGTCTAGCTGACGAGTCCTCAGACTGTTTCATGTGTTGGGACATGTGCCAGCTACTTGTAACAGATCCATTTTCATGGAGCCCACTGTGTGAACATGAGCAGCAGAACCTCTGCACCAAAGGTTGTAAGAAAGCCTGTCAATCTATATTCCATCCAGAAACGATAGATTCAACGTCAACTGCAAGTACCGTGCCCGTTACTACTGAACGACCTCCACAAATCTCCATGGATGTTACCCAGCAGTCCATCAACGGAGTGCTCGTAGTTGCCTTGCTTGTCACCAGTCCTGATGGCGTAAACAGTGATGGACTGAGTATCCGAATCACAGACAAGAATGCAGTAGTTCCACATCACTTCAGCATGCTATTTGATCCAACGTCCATTCTAGTGAAGTTGCCAAGCACCAAATACAATGCACATTACCGACTAGATCTCCATCACCAATATTTTGGAGTAATCAACAAGTTGGAATTTTCGACACTACCTTGTGATTTCACAGATCATTCTCAAACGGTATGTCAACAGCGGGACACACTACATTTAACAGCAGATGCAGTGGTCGTGGTCAACCAAAGTTCATTCTCACTTTTGTTTAGTGTAGGATCTGTGTCATTTGTTTGCCTTGTCTGTTTGTTTGTATGGTATTTTGTTCGTTGTACGAACCACAGAAAAACAGTGAAGACTCTTCAAATATCTGCTGGCTCGAAAATCACTCCAAGCTTTTTCCACCATAAGCCTCAACGCAACTCCTGGACAAACAGCTTCATTTATCTGCCTCAGGAGATTTCTCCACTTCATGACATTGATTCGTCTTTATCGTTGTAAACTTATTATTGTTCTCATGCATGTTTGTCAATACAAATATTTATTTTAGAGTTCCCCATGATTTCAAATAAATATCAAATCTTGATTTGTGTTTCTCAAAACAGCGACTATTGGATGTAGAAGTGAACGATATTGCAAATATTATGTAAAACAAATATGGGCAACAATTTGTACAAATCATTTGAACGATATCAGATATATGACATTTGGATTTGTGGTTCTTGTAATATTGACTTTGACCAATTTCATGGTTGTCCAATATACGATGAAATTTTGTCACTCAAAATTTTTGAAATTGTCAAATTCTTTGACAACATACAATACACAAATGTGATCAAGTTTTCTTCGAAACAAATTAAACTATGAGGCACAAGGCGATTTTGCAGCGTTTAAAATTACAACTTAAATATAGAGTGAACATCTATTCAGACACAATTTTATCTATTCTTTGTTTGTGAATGATACTCATAATTGTATGATACACATACTGTCAAATTTATTCTTAAATGAAGCATTATGGTCTATATGCTAAAAATATACTATTATTTTGTAATATATAGTTGTGAATGACACAAAAATATTTTCCAATAAAATTCACAGTAGGATAATGTATTGGATATTCGTATATAAGTGACAAAGCCTAAGTCTTTGAACCTGACATAAACTGTGCCCTCTGATAATGACATGATTGCAATTGCCTGTGAATTAATGATTTGCTAAGGATTGGGTGTGAGTAACTCCACAGATGATCTCGTATGATTTGCTTGACGGTAATTGCAACTAAATCAACAGTAGCTCCATTTCCAACGAGTATATAAAGAAATTTCCACATTAATAAAATCAGAAATCTTCAAATCAATTTGAAGTGTTGTAATTAGTGATACAATCTTTTGAGAATGATTCTTCCAATATTGCTAGGCAACATGCTGTTTATTGTAGTTTGCGGGAAAATATACTATTATTCTGTAATATATAGTTGTGAATGACACAAAAATATTTTCCAATAAAATTCACAGTAGGATAATGTATTGGATATTCGTATATAAGTGACAAAGCCTAAGTCTTTGAACCTGACATAAACTGTGCCCTCTGATAATGACATGATTGCAATTGCCTGTGAATTAATGATTTGCTAAGGATTGGGTGTGAGTAACTCCACAGATGATCTCGTATGATTTGCTTGACGGCAATTGCAACTAAATCAACAGTAGCTCCATTTCCAACGAGTATATAAAGAAATTTCCACATTAATAAAATCAGAAATCTTCAAATCAATTTGAAGTGTTGTAATTAGTGATACAATCTTTTGAGAATGATTCTCCCAATATTGCTAGGCAACATGCTGTTTATTGTAGTTTGCGGGAAAGTAGTTCCTGCACATAATGTCCACATTTTAACTGCCAATTGTCGACAGTCATGCATGCTGCACTTTGTTGAGAATCATAGACAAGCTGCTTGTCTAGCTGACGAGTCCTCAGACTGTTTCATGTGTTGGGACATGTGCCAGCTACTTGTAACAGATCCATTTTCATGGAGCCCACTGTGTGAACATGAGCAGCAGAACCTCTGCACCAAAGGTTGTAAGAAAGCCTGTCAATCTATATTCCATCCAGAAACGATAGATTCAACGTCAACTGCAAGTACCGTGCCCGTTACTACTGAACGACCTCCACAAATCTCCATGGATGTTACCCAGCAGTCCATCAACGGAGTGCTCGTAGTTGCCTTGCTTGTCACCAGTCCTGATGGCGTAAACAGTGATGGACTGAGTATCCGAATCACAGACAAGAATGCAGTAGTTCCACATCACTTCAGCATGCTATTTGATCCAACGTCCATTCTAGTGAAGTTGCCAAGCACCAAATACAATGCACATTACCGACTAGATCTCCATCACCAATATTTTGGAGTAATCAACAAGTTGGAAAAAATCGACACTACCTTGTGATTTCACAGATCATTCTCAAACGGTATGTCAACAGCGGGACACACTACATTTAACAGCAGATGCAGTGGTCGTGGTCAGCCAAAGTTCATTCTCACTTTTGTTTAGTGTAGGATCTGTGTCATTTGTTTGCCTTGTCTGTTTGTTTGTATGGTATTTTGTTCGTTGTACGAACCACAGAAAAACAGTGAAGACTCTTCAAATATCTGCTGGCTCGAAAATCACTCCAAGCTTTTTCCACCATAAGCCTCAACGCAACTCCTGGACAAACAGCTTCATTTATCTGCCTCAGGAGATTTCTCCACTTCATGACATTGATTCGTCTTTATCGTTGTAAACTTATTATTGTTCTCATGCATGTTTGTCAATACAAATATTTATTTTAGAGTTCCCCATGATTTCAAATAAATATCAAATCTTGATTTGTGTTTCTCAAAACAGCGACTATTGGATGTAGAAGTGAACGATATTGCAAATATTATGTAAAACAAATATGGGCAACAATTTGTACAAATCATTTGAACGATATCAGATATATGACATTTGGATTTGTGGTTCTTGTAATATTGACTTTGACCAATTTCATGGTTGTCCAATATACGATGAAATTTTGTCACTCAAAATTTTTGAAATTGTCAAATTCTCTGACAACATACAATACACAAATGTGATCAAGTTTTCTTCGAAACAAATTAAACTATGAGGCACAAGGCGATTTTGCAGTGTTTAAAATTACAACTTAAATATAGAGTGAACATCTATTCAGACACAATTCTATCTATTCTTTGTTTGTGAATGATACTCATAATTGTATGATACACATACTGTCAAATTTATTCTTAAATGAAGCATTATGGTCTATATGCTAAAAATATACTATTATTCTGTAATATATAGTTGTGAATGACACAAAAATATTTTCCAATAAAATTCACAGTAGGATAATGTATTGGATATTCGTATATAAGTGACAAAGCCTAAGTCTTTGAACCTGACATAAACTGTGCCCTCTGATAATGACATGATTGCAATTGCCTGTGAATTAATGATTTGCTAAGGATTGGGTGTGAGTAACTCCACAGATGATCTCGTATGATTTGCTTGACGGCAATTGCAACTAAATCAACAGTAGCTCCATTTCCAACGAGTATATAAAGAAATTTCCACATTAATAAAATCAGAAATCTTCAAATCAATTTGAAGTGTTGTAATTAGTGATACAATCTTTTGAGAATGATTCTCCCAATATTGCTAGGCAACATGCTGTTTATTGTAGTTTGCGGGAAAGTAGTTCCTGCACATAATGTCCACATTTTAACTGCCAATTGTCGACAGTCATGCATGCTGCACTTTGTTGAGAATCATAGACAAGCTGCTTGTCTAGCTGACGAGTCCTCAGACTGTTTCATGTGTTGGGACATGTGCCAGCTACTTGTAACAGATCCATTTTCATGGAGCCCACTGTGTGAACATGAGCAGCAGAACCTCTGCACCAAAGGTTGTAAGAAAGCCTGTCAATCTATATTCCATCCAGAAACGATAGATTCAACGTCAACTGCAAGTACCGTGCCCGTTACTACTGAACGACCTCCACAAATCTCCATGGATGTTACCCAGAAGTCCATCAACGGAGTGCTCGTAGTTGCCTTGCTTGTCACCAGTCCTGATGGCGTAAACAGTGATGGACTGAGTATCCGAATCACAGACAAGAATGCAGTAGTTCCACATCACTTCAGCATGCTATTTGATCCAACGTCCATTCTAGTGAAGTTGCCAAGCACCAAATACAATGCACATTACCGACTAGATCTCCATCACCAATATTTTGGAGTAATCAACAAGTTGGAATTTTCGACACTACCTTGTGATTTCACAGATCATTCTCAAACGGTATGTCAACAGCGGGACACACTACATTTAACAGCAGATGCAGTGGTCGTGGTCAACCAAAGTTCATTCTCACTTTTGTTTAGTGTAGGATCTGTGTCATTTGTTTGCCTTGTCTGTTTGTTTGTATGGTATTTTGTTCGTTGTACGAACCACAGAAAAACAGTGAAGACTCTTCAAATATCTGCTGGCTCGAAAATCACTCCAAGCTTTTTCCACCATAAGCCTCAACGCAACTCCTGGACAAACAGCTTCATTTATCTGCCTCAGGAGATTTCTCCACTTCATGACATTGATTCGTCTTTATCGTTGTAAACTTATTATTGTTCTCATGCATGTTTGTCAATACAAATATTTATTTTAGAGTTCCCCATGATTTCAAATAAATATCAAATCTTGATTTGTGTTTCTCAAAACAGCGACTATTGGATGTAGAAGTGAACGATATTGCAAATATTATGTAAAACAAATATGGGCAACAATTTGTACAAATCATTTGAACGATATCAGATATATGACATTTGGATTTGTGGTTCTTGTAATATTGACTTTGACCAATTTCATGGTTGTCCAATATACGATGAAATTTTGTCACTCAAAATTTTTGAAATTGTCAAATTCTTTGACAACATACAATACACAAATGTGATCAAGTTTTCTTCGAAACAAATTAAACTATGAGGCACAAGGCGATTTTGCAGTGTTTAAAATTACAACTTAAATATAGAGTGAACATCTATTCAGACACAATTCTATCTATTCTTTGTTTGTGAATGATACTCATAATTGTATGATACACATACTGTCAAATTTATTCTTAAATGAAGCATTATGGTCTATATGCTAAAAATATACTATTATTCTGTAATATATAGTTGTGAATGACACAAAAATATTTTCCAATAAAATTCACAGTAGGATAATGTATTGGATATTCGTATATAAGTGACAAAGCCTAAGTCTTTGAACCTGACATAAACTGTGCCCTCTGATAATGACATGATTGCAATTGCCTGTGAATTAATGATTTGCTAAGGATTGGGTGTGAGTAACTCCACAGATGATCTCGTATGATTTGCTTGACGGCAATTGCAACTAAATCAACAGTAGCTCCATTTCCAACGAGTATATAAAGAAATTTCCACATTAATAAAATCAGAAATCTTCAAATCAATTTGAAGTGTTGTAATTAGTGATACAATCTTTTGAGAATGATTCTCCCAATATTGCTAGGCAACATGCTGTTTATTGTAGTTTGCGGGAAAGTAGTTCCTGCACATAATGTCCACATTTTAACTGCCAATTGTCGACAGTCATGCATGCTGCACTTTGTTGAGAATCATAGACAAGCTGCTTGTCTAGCTGACGAGTCCTCAGACTGTTTCATGTGTTGGGACATGTGCCAGCTACTTGTAACAGATCCATTTTCATGGAGCCCACTGTGTGAACATGAGCAGCAGAACCTCTGCACCAAAGGTTGTAAGAAAGCCTGTCAATCTATATTCCATCCAGAAACGATAGATTCAACGTCAACTGCAAGTACCGTGCCCGTTACTACTGAACGACCTCCACAAATCTCCATGGATGTTACCCAGAAGTCCATCAACGGAGTGCTCGTAGTTGCCTTGCTTGTCACCAGTCCTGATGGCGTAAACAGTGATGGACTGAGTATCCGAATCACAGACAAGAATGCAGTAGTTCCACATCACTTCAGCATGCTATTTGATCCAACGTCCATTCTAGTGAAGTTGCCAAGCACCAAATACAATGCACATTACCGACTAGATCTCCATCACCAATATTTTGGAGTAATCAACAAGTTGGAATTTTCGACACTACCTTGTGATTTCACAGATCATTCTCAAACGGTATGTCAACAGCGGGACACACTACATTTAACAGCAGATGCAGTGGTCGTGGTCAGCCAAAGTTCATTCTCACTTTTGTTTAGTGTAGGATCTGTGTCATTTGTTTGCCTTGTCTGTTTGTTTGTATGGTATTTTGTTCGTTGTACGAACCACAGAAAAACAGTGAAGACTCTTCAAATATCTGCTGGCTCGAAAATCACTCCAAGCTTTTTCCACCATAAGCCTCAACGCAACTCCTGGACAAACAGCTTCATTTATCTGCCTCAGGAGATTTCTCCACTTCATGACATTGATTCGTCTTTATCGTTGTAAACTTATTATTGTTCTCATGCATGTTTGTCAATACAAATATTTATTTTAGAGTTCCCCATGATTTCAAATAAATATCAAATCTTGATTTGTGTTTCTCAAAACAGCGACTATTGGATGTAGAAGTGAACGATATTGCAAATATTATGTAAAACAAATATGGGCAACAATTTGTACAAATCATTTGAACGATATCAGATATATGACATTTGGATTTGTGGTTCTTGTAATATTGACTTTGACCAATTTCATGGTTGTCCAATATACGATGAAATTTTGTCACTCAAAATTTTTGAAATTGTCAAATTCTTTGACAACATACAATACACAAATGTGATCAAGTTTTCTTCGAAACAAATTAAACTATGAGGCACAAGGCGATTTTGCAGTGTTTAAAATTACAACTTAAATATAGAGTGAACATCTATTCAGACACAATTCTATCTATTCTTTGTTTGTGAATGATACTCATAATTGTATGATACACATACTGTCAAATTTATTCTTAAATGAAGCATTATGGTCTATATGCTAAAAATATACTATTATTCTGTAATATATAGTTGTGAATGACACAAAAATATTTTCCAATAAAATTCACAGTAGGATAATGTATTGGATATTCGTATATAAGTGACAAAGCCTAAGTCTTTGAACCTGACATAAACTGTGCCCTCTGATAATGACATGATTGCAATTGCCTGTGAATTAATGATTTGCTAAGGATTGGGTGTGAGTAACTCCACAGATGATCTCGTATGATTTGCTTGACGGCAATTGCAACTAAATCAACAGTAGCTCCATTTCCAACGAGTATATAAAGAAATTTCCACATTAATAAAATCAGTGCCAGCTACTTGTAACAGATCCATTTTCATGGAGCCCACTGTGTGAACATGAGCAGCAGAACCTCTGCACCAAAGGTTGTAAGAAAGCCTGTCAATCTATATTCCATCCAGAAACGATAGATTCAACGTCAACTGCAAGTACCGTGCCCGTTACTACTGAACGACCTCCACAAATCTCCATGGATGTTACCCAGCAGTCCATCAACGGAGTGCTCGTAGTTGCCTTGCTTGTCACCAGTCCTGATGGCGTAAACAGTGATGGACTGAGTATCCGAATCACAGACAAGAATGCAGTAGTTCCACATCACTTCAGCATGCTATTTGATCCAACGTCCATTCTAGTGAAGTTGCCAAGCACCAAATACAATGCACATTACCGACTAGATCTCCATCACCAATATTTTGGAGTAATCAACAAGTTGGAATTTTCGACACTACCTTGTGATTTCACAGATCATTCTCAAACGGTATGTCAACAGCGGGACACACTACATTTAACAGCAGATGCAGTGGTCGTGGTCAGCCAAAGTTCATTCTCACTTTTGTTTAGTGTAGGATCTGTGTCATTTGTTTGCCTTGTCTGTTTGTTTGTATGGTATTTTGTTCGTTGTACGAACCACAGAAAAACAGTGAAGACTCTTCAAATATCTGCTGGCTCGAAAATCACTCCAAGCTTTTTCCACCATAAGCCTCAACGCAACTCCTGGACAAACAGCTTCATTTATCTGCCTAAGGAGATTTCTCCACTTCATGACATTGATTCGTCTTTATCGTTGTAAACTTATTATTGTTCTCGTGCATGTTTGTCAATACAAATATTTATTTTAGAGTTCCCCATGATTTCAAATAAATATCAAATCTTGATTTGTGTTTCTCAAAACAGCGACTATTGGATGTAGAAGTGAACGATATTGCAAATATTATGTAAAACAAATATGGGCAACAATTTGTACAAATCATTTGAACGATATCAGATATATGACATTTGGATTTGTGGTTCTTGTAATATTGACTTTGACCAATTTCATGGTTGTCCAATATACGATGAAATTTTGTCACTCAAAATTTTTGAAATTGTCAAATTCTTTGACAACATACAATACACAAATGTGATCAAGTTTTCTTCGAAACAAATTAAACTATGAGGCACAAGGCGATTTTGCAGTGTTTAAAATTACAACTTAAATATAGAGTGAACATCTATTCAGACACAATTCTATCTATTCTTTGTTTGTGAATGATACTCATAATTGTATGATACACATACTGTCAAATTTATTCTTAAATGAAGCATTATGGTCTATATGCTAAAAATATACTATTATTCTGTAATATATAGTTGTGAATGACACAAAAATATTTTCCAATAAAATTCACAGTAGGATAATGTATTGGATATTCGTATATAAGTGACAAAGCCTAAGTCTTTGAACCTGACATAAACTGTGCCCTCTGATAATGACATGATTGCAATTGCCTGTGAATTAATGATTTGCTAAGGATTGGGTGTGAGTAACTCCACAGATGATCTCGTATGATTTGCTTGACGGCAATTGCAACTAAATCAACAGTAGCTCCATTTCCAACGAGTATATAAAGAAATTTCCACATTAATAAAATCAGAAATCTTCAAATCAATTTGAAGTGTTGTAATTAGTGATACAATCTTTTGAGAATGATTCTCCCAATATTGCTAGGCAACATGCTGTTTATTGTAGTTTGCGGGAAAGTAGTTCCTGCACATAATGTCCACATTTTAACTGCCAATTGTCGACAGTCATGCATGCTGCACTTTGTTGAGAATCATAGACAAGCTGCTTGTCTAGCTGACGAGTCCTCAGACTGTTTCATGTGTTGGGACATGTGCCAGCTACTTGTAACAGATCCATTTTCATGGAGCCCACTGTGTGAACATGAGCAGCAGAACCTCTGCACCAAAGGTTGTAAGAAAGCCTGTCAATCTATATTCCATCCAGAAACGATAGATTCATCGTAAACTGCAAGTACCGTGCCCGTTACTACTGAACGACCTCCACAAATCTCCATGGATGTTACCCAGCAGTCCATCAACGGAGTGCTCGTAGTTGCCTTGCTTGTCACCAGTCCTGATGGCGTAAACAGTGATGGACTGAGTATCCGAATCACAGACAAGAATGCAGTAGTTCCACATCACTTCAGCATGCTATTTGATCCGAATCCATTCTAGTGAAGTTGCCAAGCACCAAATACAATGCACATTACCGACTAGATCTCCATCACCAATATTTTGGAGTAATCAACAAGTTGGAATTTTCGACACTACCTTGTGATTTCACAGATCATTCTCAAACGGTATGTCAACAGCGGGACACACTACATTTAACAGCAGATGCAGTGGTCGTGGTCAGCCAAAGTTCATTCTCACTTTTGTTTAGTGTAGGATCTGTGTCATTTGTTTGCCTTGTCTGTTTGTTTGTATGGTATTTTGTTCGTTGTACGAACCACAGAAAAACAGTGAAGACTCTTCAAATATCTGCTGGCTCGAAAATCACTTCAAGCTTTTTCCACCATAAGCCTCAACGCAACTCCTGGACAAACAGCTTCATTTATCTGCCTCAGGAGATTTCTCCACTTCATGACATTGATTCGTCTTTATCGTTGAAAACTTATTATTGTTCTCATGCATGTTTGTCAATACAAATATTTATTTTAGAGTTCCCCATGATTTCAAATAAATATCAAATCTTGATTTGTGTTTCTCAAAACAGCGACTATTGGATGTAGAAGTGAACGATATTGCAAATATTATGTAAAACAAATATGGGCAACAATTTGTACAAATCATTTGAACGATATCAGATATATGACATTTGGATTTGTGGTTCTTGTAATATTGACTTTGACCAATTTCATGGTTGTCCAATATACGATGAAATTTTGTCACTCAAAATTTTTGAAATTGTCAAATTCTTTGACAACATACAATACACAAATGTGATCAAGTTTTCTTCGAAACAAATTAAACTATGAGGCACAAGGCGATTTTGCAGTGTTTAAAATTACAACTTAAATATAGAGTGAACATCTATTCAGACACAATTCTATCTATTCTTTGTTTGTGAATGATACTCATAATTGTATGATACACATACTGTCAAATTTATTCTTAAATGAAGCATTATGGTCTATATGCTAAAAATATACTATTATTCTGTAATATATAGTTGTGAATGACACAAAAATATTTTCCAATAAAATTCACAGTAGGATAATGTATTGGATATTCGTATATAAGTGACAAAGCCTAAGTCTTTGAACCTGACATAAACTGTGCCCTCTGATAATGACATGATTGCAATTGCCTGTGAATTAATGATTTGCTAAGGATTGGGTGTGAGTAACTCCACAGATGATCTCGTATGATTTGCTTGACGGCAATTGCAACTAAATCAACAGTAGCTCCATTTCCAACGAGTATATAAAGAAATTTCCACATTAATAAAATCAGAAATCTTCAAATCAATTTGAAGTGTTGTAATTAGTGATACAATCTTTTGAGAATGATTCTCCCAATATTGCTAGGCAACATGCTGTTTATTGTAGTTTGCGGGAAAGTAGTTCCTGCACATAATGTCCACATTTTAACTGCCAATTGTCGACAGTCATGCATGCTGCACTTTGTTGAGAATCATAGACAAGCTGCTTGTCTAGCTGACGAGTCCTCAGACTGTTTCATGTGTTGGGACATGTGCCAGCTACTTGTAACAGATCCATTTTCATGGAGCCCACTGTGTGAACATGAGCAGCAGAACCTCTGCACCAAAGGTTGTAAGAAAGCCTGTCAATCTATATTCCATCCAGAAACGATAGATTCAACGTCAACTGCAAGTACCGTGCCCGTTACTACTGAACGACCTCCACAAATCTCCATGGATGTTACCCAGCAGTCCATCAACGGAGTGCTCGTAGTTGCCTTGCTTGTCACCAGTCCTGATGGCGTAAACAGTGATGGACTGAGTATCCGAATCACAGACAAGAATGCAGTAGTTCCACATCACTTCAGCATGCTATTTGATCCAACGTCCATTCTAGTGAAGTTGCCAAGCACCAAATACAATGCACATTACCGACTAGATCTCCATCACCAATATTTTGGAGTAATCAACAAGTTGGAATTTTCGACACTACCTTGTGATTTCACAGATCATTCTCAAACGGTATGTCAACAGCGGGACACACTACATTTAACAGCAGATGCAGTGGTCGTGGTCAGCCAAAGTTCATTCTCACTTTTGTTTAGTGTAGGATCTGTGTCATTTGTTTGCCTTGTCTGTTTGTTTGTATGGTATTTTGTTCGTTGTACGAACCACAGAAAAACAGTGAAGACTCTTCAAATATCTGCTGGCTCGAAAATCACTCCAAGCTTTTTCCACCATAAGCCTCAACGCAACTCCTGGACAAACAGCTTCATTTATCTGCCTCAGGAGATTTCTCCACTTCATGACATTGATTCGTCTTTATCGTTGTAAACTTATTATTGTTCTCATGCATGTTTGTCAATACAAATATTTATTTTAGAGTTCCCCATGATTTCAAATAAATATCAAATCTTGATTTGTGTTTCTCAAAACAGCGACTATTGGATGTAGAAGTGAACGATATTGCAAATATTATGTAAAACAAATATGGGCAACAATTTGTACAAATCATTTGAACGATATCAGATATATGACATTTGGATTTGTGGTTCTTGTAATATTGACTTTGACCAATTTCATGGTTGTCCAATATACAATGAAATTTTGTCACTCAAAATTTTTGAAATTGTCAAATTCTTTGACAACATACAATACACAAATGTGATCAAGTTTTCTTCGAAACAAATTAAACTATGAGGCACAAGGCGATTTTGCAGTGTTTAAAATTACAACTTAAATATAGAGTGAACATCTATTCAGACACAATTCTATCTATTCTTTGTTTGTGAATGATACTCATAATTGTATGATACACATACTGTCAAATTTATTCTTAAATGAAGCATTATGGTCTATATGCTAAAAATATACTATTATTCTGTAATATATAGTTGTGAATGACACAAAAATATTTTCCAATAAAATTCACAGTAGGATAATGTATTGGATATTCGTATATAAGTGACAAAGCCTAAGTCTTTGAACCTGACATAAACTGTGCCCTCTGATAATGACATGATTGCAATTGCCTGTGAATTAATGATTTGCTAAGGATTGGGTGTGAGTAACTCCACAGATGATCTCGTATGATTTGCTTGACGGCAATTGCAACTAAATCAACAGTAGCTCCATTTCCAACGAGTATATAAAGAAATTTCCACATTAATAAAATCAGAAATCTTCAAATCAATTTGAAGTGTTGTAATTAGTGATACAATCTTTTGAGAATGATTCTCCCAATATTGCTAGGCAACATGCTGTTTATTGTAGTTTGCGGGAAAGTAGTTCCTGCACATAATGTCCACATTTTAACTGCCAATTGTCGACAGTCATGCATGCTGCACTTTGTTGAGAATCATAGACAAGCTGCTTGTCTAGCTGACGAGTCCTCAGACTGTTTCATGTGTTGGGACATGTGCCAGCTACTTGTAACAGATCCATTTTCATGGAGCCCACTGTGTGAACATGAGCAGCAGAACTTCTGCACCAAAGGTTGTAAGAAAGCCTGTCAATCTATATTCCATCCAGAAACGATAGATTCAACGTCAACTGCAAGTACCGTGCCCGTTACTACTGAACGACCTCCACAAATCTCCATGGATGTTACCCAGCAGTCCATCAACGGAGTGCTCGTAGTTGCCTTGCTTGTCACCAGTCCTGATGGCGTAAACAGTGATGGACTGAGTATCCGAATCACAGACAAGAATGCAGTAGTTCCACATCACTTCAGCATGCTATTTCATCCAACGTCCATTCTAGTGAAGTTGCCAAGCACCAAATACAATGCACATTACCGACTAGATCTCCATCACCAATATTTTGGAGTAATCAACAAGTTGGAATTTTCGACACTACCTTGTGATTTCACAGATCATTCTCAAACGGTATGTCAACAGCGGGACACACTACATTTAACAGCAGATGCAGTGGTCGTGGTCAGCCAAAGCTCATTCTCACTTTTGTTTAGTGTAGGATCTGTGTCATTTGTTTGCCTTGTCTGTTTGTTTGTATGGTATTTTGTTCGTTGTACGAACCACAGAAAAACAGTGAAGACTCTTCAAATATCTGCTGGCTCGAAAATCACTCCAAGCTTTTTCCACCATAAGCCTCAACGCAACTCCTGGACAAACAGCTTCATTTATCTGCCTCAGGAGATTTCTCCACTTCATGACATTGATTCGTCTTTATCGTTGTAAACTTATTATTGTTCTCATGCATGTTTGTCAATACAAATATTTATTTTAGAGTTCCCCATGATTTCAAATAAATATCAAATCTTGATTTGTGTTTCTCAAAACAGCGACTATTGGATGTAGAAGTGAACGATATTGCAAATATTATGTAAAACAAATATGGGCAACAATTTGTACAAATCATTTGAACGATATCAGATATATGACATTTGGATTTGTGGTTCTTGTAATATTGACTTTGACCAATTTCATGGTTGTCCAATATACGATGAAATTTTGTCACTCAAAATTTTTGAAATTGTCAAATTCTTTGACAACATACAATACACAAATGTGATCAAGTTTTCTTCGAAACAAATTAAACTATGAGGCACAAGGCGATTTTGCAGTGTTTAAAATTACAACTTAAATATAGAGTGAACATCTATTCAGACACAATTCTATCTATTCTTTGTTTGTGAATGATACTCATAATTGTATGATACACATACTGTCAAATTTATTCTTAAATGAAGCATTATGGTCTATATGCTAAAAATATACTATTATTCTGTAATATATAGTTGTGAATGACACAAAAATATTTTCCAATAAAATTCACAGTAGGATAATGTATTGGATATTCGTATATAAGTGACAAAGCCTAAGTCTTTGAACCTGACATATACTGTGCCCTCTGATAATGACATGATTGCAATTGCCTGTGAATTAATGATTTGCTAAGGATTGGGTGTGAGTAACTCCACAGATGATCTCGTATGATTTGCTTGACGGCAATTGCAACTAAATCAACAGTAGCTCCATTTCCAACGAGTATATAAAGAAATTTCCACATTAATAAAATCAGAAATCTTCAAATCAATTTGAAGTGTTGTAATTAGTGATACAATCTTTTGAGAATGATTCTCCCAATATTGCTAGGCAACATGCTGTTTATTGTAGTTTGCGGGAAAGTAGTTCCTGCACATAATGTCCACATTTTAACTGCCAATTGTCGACAGTCATGCATGCTGCACTTTGTTGAGAATCATAGACAAGCTGCTTGTCTAGCTGACGAGTCCTCAGACTGTTTCATGTGTTGGGACATGTGCCAGCTACTTGTAACAGATCCATTTTCATGGAGCCCACTGTGTGAACATGAGCAGCAGAACCTCTGCACCAAAGGTTGTAAGAAAGCCTGTCAATCTATATTCCATCCAGAAACGATAGATTCAACGTCAACTGCAAGTACCGTGCCCGTTACTACTGAACGACCTCCACAAATCTCCATGGATGTTACCCAGCAGTCCATCAACGGAGTGCTCGTAGTTGCCTTGCTTGTCACCAGTCCTGATGGCGTAAACAGTGATGGACTGAGTATCCGAATCACAGACAAGAATGCAGTAGTTCCACATCACTTCAGCATGCTATTTGATCCAACGTCCATTCTAGTGAAGTTGCCAAGCACCAAATACAATGCACATTACCGACTAGATCTCCATCACCAATATTTTGGAGTAATCAACAAGTTGGAATTTTCGACACTACCTTGTGATTTCACAGATCATTCTCAAACGGTATGTCAACAGCGGGACACACTACATTTAACAGCAGATGCAGTGGTCGTGGTCAGCCAAAGTTCATTCTCACTTTTGTTTAGTGTAGGATCTGTGTCATTTGTTTGCCTTGTCTGTTTGTTTGTATGGTATTTTGTTCGTTGTACGAACCACAGAAAAACAGTGAAGACTCTTCAAATATCTGCTGGCTCGAAAATCACTCCAAGCTTTTTCCACCATAAGCCTCAACGCAACTCCTGGACAAACAGCTTCATTTATCTGCCTCAGGAGATTTCTCCACTTCATGACATTGATTCGTCTTTATCGTTGTAAACTTATTATTGTTCTCATGCATGTTTGTCAATACAAATATTTATTTTAGAGTTCCCCATGATTTCAAATAAATATCAAATCTTGATTTGTGTTTCTCAAAACAGCGACTATTGGATGTAGAAGTGAACGATATTGCAAATATTATGTGAAACAAATATGGGCAACAATTTGTACAAATCATTTGAACGATATCAGATATATGACATTTGGATTTGTGGTTCTTGTAATATTGACTTTGACCAATTTCATGGTTGTCCAATATACGATGAAATTTTGTCACTCAAAATTTTTGAAATTGTCAAATTCTTTGACAACATACAATACACAAATGTGATCAAGTTTTCTTCGAAACAAATTAAACTATGAGGCACAAGGCGATTTTGCAGTGTTTAAAATTACAACTTAAATATAGAGTGAACATCTATTCAGACACAATTCTATCTATTCTTTGTTTGTGAATGATACTCATAATTGTATGATACACATACTGTCAAATTTATTCTTAAATGAAGCATTATGGTCTATATGCTAAAAATATACTATTATTCTGTAATATATAGTTGTGAATGACACAAAAATATTTTCCAATAAAATTCACAGTAGGATAATGTATTGGATATTCGTATATAAGTGACAAAGCCTAAGTCTTTGAACCTGACATAAACTGTGCCCTCTGATAATGACATGATTGCAATTGCCTGTGAATTAATGATTTGCTAAGGATTGGGTGTGAGTAACTCCACAGATGATCTCGTATGATTTGCTTGACGGCAATTGCAACTAAATCAACAGTAGCTCCATTTCCAACGAGTATATAAAGAAATTTCCACATTAATAAAATCAGAAATCTTCAAATCAATTTGAAGTGTTGTAATTAGTGATACAATCTTTTGAGAATGATTCTCCCAATATTGCTAGGCAACATGCTGTTTATTGTAGTTTGCGGGAAAGTAGTTCTTGCACATAATGTCCACATTTTAACTGCCAATTGTCGACAGTCATGCATGCTGCACTTTGTTGAGAATCATAGACAAGCTGCTTGTCTAGCTGACGAGTCCTCAGACTGTTTCATGTGTTGGGACATGTGCCAGCTACTTGTAACAGATCCATTTTCATGGAGCCCACTGTGTGAACATGAGCAGCAGAACCTCTGCACCAAAGGTTGTAAGAAAGCCTGTCAATCTATATTCCATCCAGAAACGATAGATTCAACGCCGACTGCAAGTACCGTGCCCGTTACTACTGAACGATCTCCACAAATCTCCATGGATGTTACCCAGCAGTCCATCAACGGAGTGCTCGTAGTTGCCTTGCTTGTCACCAGTCCTGATGGCGTAAACAGTGATGGACTGAGTATCCGAATCACAGACAAGAATGCAGTAGTTCCACATCACTTCAGCATGCTATTTGATCCGAATCCATTCTAGTGAAGTTGCCAAGCACCAAATACAATGCACATTACTGACTAGATCTCCATCACCAATATTTTGGAGTAATCAACAAGTTGGAATTTTCGACACTACCTTGTGATTTCACAGATCATTCTCAAACGGTATGTCAACAGCGGGACACACTACATTTAACAGCAGATGCAGTGGTCGTGGTCAGCCAAAGTTCATTCTCACTTTTGTTTAGTGTAGGATCTGTGTCATTTGTTTGCCTTGTCTGTTTGTTTGTATGGTATTTTGTTCGTTGTACGAACCACAGAAAAACAGTGAAGACTCCTCAAATATCTGCTGGCTCGAAAATCACTCCAAGCTTTTTCCACCATAAGCCTCAACGCAACTCCTGGACAAACAGCTTCATTTATCTGCCTCAGGAGATTTCTCCACTTCATGACATTGATTCGTCTTTATCGTTGTAAACTTATTATTGTTCTCATGCATGTTTGTCAATACAAATATTTATTTTAGAGTTCCCCATGATTTCAAATAAATATCAAATCTTGATTTGTGTTTCTCAAAACAGCGACTATTGGATGTAGAAGTGAACGGTATTGCAAATATTATGTGAAACAAATATGGGCAACAATTTGTACAAATCATTTGAACGATATCAGATATATGACATTTGGATTTGTGGTTCTTGTAATATTGACTTTGACCAATTTCATGGTTGTCCAATATACGATGAAATTTTGTCACTCAAAATTTTTGAAATTGTCAAATTCTTTGACAACATACAATACACAAATGTGATCAAGTTTTCTTCGAAACAAATTAAACTATGAGGCACAAGGCGATTTTGCAGTGTTTAAAATTACAACTTAAATATAGAGTGAACATCTATTCAGACACAATTCTATCTATTCTTTGTTTGTGAATGATACTCATAATTATATGATACACATACTGTCAAATTTATTCTTAAATGAAGCATTATGGTCTATATGCTAAAAATATACTATTATTCTGTAATATATAGTTGTGAATGACACAAAAATATTTTCCAATAAAATTCACAGTAGGATAATGTATTGGATATTCGTATATAAGTGACAAAGCCTAAGTCTTTGAACCTGACATAAACTGTGCCCTCTGATAATGACATGATTGCAATTGCCTGTGAATTAATGATTTGCTAAGGATTGGGTGTGAGTAACTCCACAGATGATCTCGTATGATTTGCTTGACGGCAATTGCAACTAAATCAACAGTAGCTCCATTTCCAACGAGTATATAAAGAAATTTCCACATTAATAAAATCAGAAATCTTCAAATCAATTTGAAGTGTTGTAATTAGTGATACAATCTTTTGAGAATGATTCTCCCAATATTGCTAGGCAACATGCTGTTTATTGTAGTTTGCGGGAAAGTAGTTCCTGCACATAATGTCCACATTTTAACTGCCATTTGTCGACAGTCATGCATGCTGCACTTTGTTGAGAATCATAGACAAGCTGCTTGTCTAGCTGACGAGTCCTCAGACTGTTTCATGTGTTGGGACATGTGCCAGCTACTTGTAACAGATCCATTTTCATGGAGCCCACTGTGTGAACATGAGCAGCAGAACCTCTGCACCAAAGGTTGTAAGAAAGCCTGTCAATCTATATTCCATCCAGAAACGATAGATTCAACGTCGACTGCAAGTACCGTGCCCGTTACTACTGAACGACCTCCACAAATCTCCATGGATGTTACCCAGCAGTCCATCAACGGAGTGCTCGTAGTTGCCTTGCTTGTCACCAGTCCTGATGGCGTAAACAGTGATGGACTGAGTATCCGAATCACAGACAAGAATGCAGTAGTTCCACATCACTTCAGCATGCTATTTGATCCAACGTCCATTCTAGTGAAGTTGCCAAGCACCAAATACAATGCACATTACCGACTAGATCTCCATCACCAATATTTTGGAGTAATCAACAAGTTGGAATTTTCGACACTACCTTGTGATTTCACAGATCATTCTCAAACGGTATGTCAACAGCGGGACACACTACATTTAACAGCAGATGCAGTGGTCGTGGTCAGCCAAAGTTCATTCTCACTTTTGTTTAGTGTAGGATCTGTGTCATTTGTTTGCCTTGTCTGTTTGTTTGTATGGTATTTTGTTCGTTGTACGAACCACAGAAAAACAGTGAAGACTCTTCAAATATCTGCTGGCTCAAAAATCACTCCAAGCTTTTTCCACCATAAGCCTCAACGCAACTCCTGGACAAACAGCTTCATTTATCTGCCTCAGGAGATTTCTCCACTTCATGACATTGATTCGTCTTTATCGTTGTAAACTTATTATTGTTCTCATGCATGTTTGTCAATACAAATATTTATTTTAGAGTTCCCCATGATTTCAAATAAATATCAAATCTTGATTTGTGTTTCTCAAAACAGCGACTATTGGATGTAGAAGTGAACGGTATTGCAAATATTATGTGAAACAAATATGGGCAACAATTTGTACAAATCCTTTGAACGATATCAGATATATGACATTTGGATTTGTGGTTCTTGTAATATTGACTTTGACCAATTTCATGGTTGTCCAATATACGATGAAATTTTGTCACTCAAAATTTTTGAAATTGTCAAATTCTTTGACGACATACAATACACAAATGTGATCAAGTTTTCTTCGAAACAAATTAAACTATGAGGCACAAGGCGATTTTGCAGTGTTTAAAATTACAACTTAAATATAGAGTGAACATCTATTCAGACACAATTCTATCTATTCTTTGTTTGTGAATGATACTCATAATTGTATGATACACATACTGTCAAATTTATTCTTAAATGAAGCATTATGGTCTATATGCTAAAAATATACTATTGTTCTGTAATATATAGTTGTGAATGACACAAAAATATTTTCCAATAAAATTCACAGTAGGATAATGTATTGGATATTCGTATATAAGTGACAAAGCCTAAGTCTTTGAACCTGACATAAACTGTGCCCTCTGATAATGACATGATTGCAATTGCCTGTGAATTAATGATTTGCTAAGGATTGGGTGTGAGTAACTCCACAGATGATCTCGTATGATTTGCTTGACGGCAATTGCAACTAAATCAACAGTAGCTCCATTTCCAACGAGTATATAAAGAAATTTCCACATTAATAAAATCAGAAATCTTCAAATCAATTTGAAGTGTTGTAATTAGTGATACAATCTTTTGAGAATGATTCTCCCAATATTGCTAGGCAACATGCTGTTTATTGTAGTTTGCGGGAAAGTAGTTCCTGCACATAATGTCCACATTTTAACTGCCATTTGTCGACAGTCATGCATGCTGCACTTTGTTGAGAATCATAGACAAGCTGCTTGTCTAGCTGACGAGTCCTCAGACTGTTTCATGTGTTGGGACATGTGCCAGCTACTTGTAACAGATCCATTTTCATGGAGCCCACTGTGTGAACATGAGCAGCAGAACCTCTGCACCAAAGGTTGTAAGAAAGCCTGTCAATCTATATTCCATCCAGAAACGATAGATTCAACGTCGACTGCAAGTACCATGCCCGTTACTACTGAACGACCTCCACAAATCTCCATGGATGTTACCCAGCAGTCCATCAACGGAGTGCTCGTAGTTGCCTTGCTTGTCACCAGTCCTGATGGCGTAAACAGTGATGGACTGAGTATCCGAATCACAGACAAGAATGCAGTAGTTCCACATCACTTCAGCATGCTATTTGATCCAACGTCCATTCTAGTGAAGTTGCCAAGCACCAAATACAATGCACATTACCGACTAGATCTCCATCACCAATATTTTGGAGTAATCAACAAGTTGGAATTTTCGACACTACCTTGTGATTTCACAGATCATTCTCAAACGGTATGTCAACAGCGGGACACACTACATTTAACAGCAGATGCAGTGGTCGTGGTCAGCCAAAGTTCATTCTCACTTTTGTTTAGTGTAGGATCTGTGTCATTTGTTTGCCTTGTCTGTTTGTTTGTATGGTATTTTGTTCGTTGTACGAACCACAGAAAAACAGTGAAGACTCTTCAAATATCTGCTGGCTCAAAAATCACTCCAAGCTTTTTCCACCATAAGCCTCAACGCAACTCCTGGACAAACAGCTTCATTTATCTGCCTCAGGAGATTTCTCCACTTCATGACATTGATTCGTCTTTATCGTTGTAAACTTATTATTGTTCTCATGCATGTTTCTCAATACAAATATTTATTTTAGAGTTCCCCATGATTTCAAATAAATATCAAATCTTGATTTGTGTTTCTCAAAACAGCGACTATTGGATGTAGAAGTGAACGGTATTGCAAATATTATGTGAAACAAATATGGGCAACAATTTGTACAAATCATTTGAACGATATCAGATATATGACATTTGGATTTGTGGTTCTTGTAATATTGACTTTGACCAATTTCATGGTTGTCCAATATACGATGAAATTTTGTCACTCAAAATTTTTGAAATTGTCAAATTCTTTGACGACATACAATACACAAATGTGATCAAGTTTTCTTCGAAACAAATTAAACTATGAGGCACAAGGCGATTTTGCAGTGTTTAAAATTACAACTTAAATATAGAGTGAACATCTATTCAGACACAATTCTATCTATTCTTTGTTTGTGAATGATACTCATAATTGTATGATACACATACTGTCAAATTTATTCTTAAATGAAGCATTATGGTCTATATGCTAAAAATATACTATTGTTCTGTAATATATAGTTGTGAATGACACAAAAATATTTTCCAATAAAATTCACAGTAGGATAATGTATTGGATATTCGTATATAAGTGACAAAGCCTAAGTCTTTGAACCTGACATAAACTGTGCCCTCTGATAATGACATGATTGCAATTGCCTGTGAATTAATGATTTGCTAAGGATTGGGTGTGAGTAACTCCACAGATGATCTCGTATGATTTGCTTGACGGCAATTGCAACTAAATCAACAGTAGCTCCATTTCCAACGAGTATATAAAGAAATTTCCACATTAATAAAATCAGAAATCTTCAAATCAATTTGAAGTGTTGTAATTAGTGATACAATCTTTTGAGAATGATTCTCCCAATATTGCTAGGCAACATGCTGTTTATTGTAGTTTGCGGGAAAGTAGATCCTGCACATAATGTCCACATTTTAACTGCCAATTGTCGACAGTCATGCATGCTGCACTTTGTTGAGAATCATAGACAAGCTGCTTGTCTAGCTGACGAGTCCTCAGACTGTTTCATGTGTTGGGACATGTGCCAGCTACTTGTAACAGATCAATTTTCATGGAGCCCACTATGTGAACATGAGCAGCAGAACCTCTGCACCAAAGGTTGTAAGAAAGCCTGTCAATCTATATTCCATCCAGAAACGATAGATTCAACGTCGACTGCAAGTACCGTGCCCGTTACTACTGAACGACCTCCACAAATCTCCATGGATGTTACCCAGCAGTCCATCAACGGAGTGCTCGTAGTTGCCTTGCTTGTCACCAGTCCTGATGGCGTAAACAGTGATGGACTGAGTATCCGAATCACATACAAGAATGCAGTAGTTCCACATCACTTCAGCATGCTATTTGATCCAACGTCCATTCTAGTGAAGTTGCCAAGCACCAAATACAATGCACATTACCGACTAGATCTCCATCACCAATATTTTGGAGTAATCAACAAGTTGGAATTTTCGACACTACCTTGTGATTTCACAGATCATTCTCAAACGGTATGTCAACAGCGGGACACACTACATTTAACAGCAGATGCAGTGGTCGTGGTCAGCCAAAGTTCATTCTCACTTTTGTTTAGTGTAGGATCTGTGTCATTTGTTTGCCTTGTCTGTTTGTTTGTATGGTATTTTGTTCGTTGTACGAACCACAGAAAAACAGTGAAGACTCTTCAAATATCTGCTGGCTCGAAAATCACTCCAAGCTTTTTCCACCATAAGCCTCAACGCAACTCCTGGACAAACAGCTTCATTTATCTGCCTCAGGAGATTTCTCCACTTCATGACATTGATTCGTCTTTATCGTTGTAAACTTATTATTGTTCTCATGCATGTTTGTCAATACAAATATTTATTTTAGAGTTCCCCATGATTTCAAATAAATATCAAATCTTGATTTGTGTTTCTCAAAACAGCGACTATTGGATGTAGAAGTGAACGATATTGCAAATATTATGTAAAACAAATATGGGCAACAATTTGTACAAATCATTTGAACGATATCAGATATATGACATTTGGATTTGTGGTTCTTGTAATATTGACTTTGACCAATTTCATGGTTGTCCAATATACGATGAAATTTTGTCACTCAACATTTTTGAAATTGTCAAATTCTTTGACAACATACAATACACAAATGTGATCAAGTTTTCTTCGAAACAAATTAAACTATGAGGCACAAGGCGATTTTGCAGTGTTTAAAATTACAACTTAAATATAGAGTGAACATCTATTCAGACACAATTCTATCTATTCTTTGTTTGTGAATGATACTCATAATTGTATGATACACATACTGTCAAATTTATTCTTAAATGAAGCATTATGGTCTATATGCTAAAAATATACTATTATTCTGTAATATATAGTTGTGAATGACACAAAAATATTTTCCAATAAAATTCACAGTAGGATAATGTATTGGATATTCGTATATAAGTGACAAAGCCTAAGTCTTTGAACCTGACATAAACTGTGCCCTCT
Source organism: Terebella lapidaria (assembly GCA_949152475.1). Lineage (NCBI taxonomy): Eukaryota > Metazoa > Annelida > Polychaeta > Terebellida > Terebellidae > Terebella > Terebella lapidaria. Next base: position 54,235,357 of record OX424556.1, read on the forward strand.
GATAATGACATGATTGCAATTGCCTGTGAATTAATGATTTGCTAAGGATTGGGTGTGAGTAACTCCACAGATGATCTCGTATGATTTGCTTGACGGCAATTGCAACTAAATCAACAGTAGCTCCATTTCCAACGAGTATATAAAGAAATTTCCACATTAATAAAATCAGAAATCTTCAAATCAATTTGAAGTGTTGTAATTAGTGATACAATCTTTTGAGAATGATTCTCCCAATATTGCTAGGCAACATGCTGTTTATTGTAGTTTGCGGGAAAGTAGTTCCTGCACATAATGTCCACATTTTAACTGCCAATTGTCGACAGTCATGCATGCTGCACTTTGTTGAGAATCATAGACAAGCTGCTTGTCTAGCTGACGAGTCCTCAGACTGTTTCATGTGTTGGGACATGTGCCAGCTACTTGTAACAGATCCATTTTCATGGAGCCCACTGTGTGAACATGAGCAGCAGAACCTCTGCACCAAAGGTTGTAAGAAAGCCTGTCAATCTATATTCCATCCAGAAACGATAGATTCAACGTCGACTGCAAGTACCGTGCCCGTTACTACTGAACGACCTCCACAAATCTCCATGGATGTTACCCAGCAGTCCATCAACGGAGTGCTCGTAGTTGCCTTGCTTGTCACCAGTCCTGATGGCGTAAACAGTGATGGACTGAGTATCCGAATCACAGACAAGAATGCAGTAGTTCCACATCACTTCAGCATGCTATTTGATCCAACGTCCATTCTAGTGAAGTTGCCAAGCACCAAATACAATGCACATTACTGACTAGATCTCCATCACCAATATTTTGGAGTAATCAACAAGTTGGAATTTTCGACACTACCTTGTGATTTCACAGATCATTCTCAAACGGTATGTCAACAGCGGGACACACTACATTTAACAGCAGATGCAGTGGTCGTGGTCAGCCAAAGTTCATTCTCACTTTTGTTTAGTGTAGGATCTGTGTCATTTGTTTGCCTTGTCTGTTTGTTTGTATGGTATTTTGTTCGTTGTACGAACCACAGAAAAACAGTGAAGACTCTTCAAATATCTGCTGGCTCGAAAATCACTCCAAGCTTTTTCCACCATAAGCCTCAACGCAACTCCTGGACAAACAGCTTCATTTATCTGCCTCAGGAGATTTCTCCACTTCATGACATTGATTCGTCTTTATCGTTGTAAACTTATTATTGTTCTCATGCATGTTTGTCAATACAAATATTTATTTTAGAGTTCCCCATGATTTCAAATAAATATCAAATCTTGATTTGTGTTTCTCAAAACAGCGACTATTGGATGTAGAAGTGAACGGTATTGCAAATATTATGTGAAACAAATATGGGCAACAATTTGTACAAAACATTTGAACGATATCAGATATATGACATTTGGATTTGTGGTTCTTGTAATATTGACTTTGACCAATTTCATGGTTGTCCAATATACGATGAAATTTTGTCACTCAAACTTTTTGAAATTGTCAAATTCTTTGACAACATACAATACACAAATGTGATCAAGTTTTCTTCGAAACAAATTAAACTATGAGGCACAAGGCGATTTTGCAGTGTTTAAAATTACAACTTAAATATAGAGTGAACATCTATTCAGACACAATTCTATCTATTCTTTGTTTGTGAATGATACTCATAATTGTATGATACACATACTGTCAAATTTATTTTTAAATGAAGCATTATGGTCTATATGCTAAAAATATACTATTGTTCTGTAATATATAGTTGTGAATGACACAAAAATATTTTCCAATAAAATTCACAGTAGGATAATGTATTGGATATTCGTATATAAGTGACAAAGCCTAAGTCTTTGAACCTGACATAAACTGTGCCCTCTGATAATGACATGATTGCAATTGCCTGTGAATTAATGATTTGCTAAGGATTGGGTGTGAGTAACTCCACAGATGATCTCGTATGATTTGCTTGACGGCAATTGCAACTAAATCAACAGTAGCTCCATTTCCAACGAGTATATAAAGAAATTTCCACATTAATAAAATCAGAAATCTTCAAATCAATTTGAAGTGTTGTAATTAGTGATACAATCTTTTGAGAATGATTCTCCCAATATTGCTAGGCAACATGCTGTTTATTGTAGTTTGCGGGAAAGTAGTTCCTGCACATAATGTCCACATTTTAACTGCCAATTGTCGACAGTCATGCATGCTGCACTTTGTTGAGAATCATAGACAAGCTGCTTGTCTAGCTGACGAGTCCTCAGACTGTTTCATGTGTTGGGACATGTGCCAGCTACTTGTAACAGATCCATTTTCATGGAGCCCACTGTGTGAACATGAGCAGCAGAACCTCTGCACCAAAGGTTGTAAGAAAGCCTGTCAATCTATATTCCATCCAGAAACGATAGATTCAACGTCGACTGCAAGTACCGTGCCCGTTACTACTGAACGACCTCCACAAATCTCCATGGATGTTACCCAGCAGTCCATCAACGGAGTGCTCGTAGTTGCCTTGCTTGTCACCAGTCCTGATGGCGTAAACAGTGATGGACTGAGTATCCGAATCACAGACAAGAATGCAGTAGTTCCACATCACTTCAGCATGCTATTTGATCCAACGTCCATTCTAGTGAAGTTGCCAAGCACCAAATACAATACACATTACCGACTAGATCTCCATCACCAATATTTTGGAGTAATCAACAAGTTGGAATTTTCGACACTACCTTGTGATTTCACAGATCATTCTCAAACGGTATGTCAACAGCGGGACACACTACATTTAACAGCAGATGCAGTGGTCGTGGTCAGCCAAAGTTCATTCTCACTTTTGTTTAGTGTAGGATCTGTGTCATTTGTTTGCCTTGTTTGTTTGTTTGTATGGTATTTTGTTCGTTGTACGAACCACAGAAAAACAGTGAAGACTCTTCAAATATCTGCTGGCTCGAAAATCACTCCAAGCTTTTTCCACCATAAGCCTCAACGCAACTCCTGGACAAACAGCTTCATTTATCTGCCTCAGGAGATTTCTCCACTTCATGACATTGATTCGTCTTTATCGTTGTAAACTTATTATTGTTCTCATGCATGTTTGTCAATACAAATATTTGTTTTAGAGTTCCCCATGATTTCAAATAAATATCAAATCTTGATTTGTGTTTCTCAAAACAGCGACTATTGGATGTAGAAGTGAACGGTATTGCAAATATTATGTGAAACAAATATGGGCAACAATTTGTACAAATCATTTGAACGATATCAGATATATGACATTTGGATTTGTGGTTCTTGTAATATTGACTTTGACCAATTTCATGGTTGTCCAATATACGATGAAATTTTGTCACTCAAACTTTTTGAAATTGTCAAATTCTTTGACAACATACAATACACAAATGTGATCAAGTTTTCTTCGAAACAAATTAAACTATGAGGCACAAGGCGATTTTGCAGTGTTTAAAATTACAACTTAAATATAGAGTGAACATCTATTCAGACACAATTCTATCTATTCTTTGTTTGTGAATGATACTCATAATTGTATGATACACATACTGTCAAATTTATTCTTAAATGAAGCATTATGGTCTATATGCTACAAATATACTATTGTTCTGTAATATATAGTTGTGAATGACACAAAAATATTTTCCAATAAAATTCACAGTAGGATAATGTATTGGATATTCGTATATAAGTGACAAAGCCTAAGTCTTTGAACCTGACATAAACTGTGCCCTCTGATAATGACATGATTGCAATTGCCTGTGAATTAATGATTTGCTAAGGATTGGGTGTGAGTATCTCCACAGATGATCTCGTATGATTTGCTTGACGGCAATTGCAACTAAATCAACAGTAGCTCCATTTCCAACGAGTATATAAAGAAATTTCCACATTAATAAAATCAGAAATCTTCAAATCAATTTGAAGTGTTGTAATTAGTGATACAATCTTTTGAGAATGATTCTCCCAATATTGCTAGGCAACATGCTGTTTATTGTAGTTTGCGGGAAAGTGGTTCCTGCACATAATGTCCACATTTTAACTGCCAATTGTCGACAGTCATGCATGCTGCACTTTGTTGAGAATCATAGACAAGCTACTTTTCTAGCTGACGAGTCCTCAGACTGTTTCATGTGTTGGGACATGTGCCAGCTACTTGCAACAGATCCATTTTCATGGAGCCCACTGTGTGAACATGAGCAGCAGAACCTCTGCACCAAAGGTTGTAAGAAAGCCTGTCAATCTATATTCCATCCAGAAACGATAGATTCAACGTCGACTGCAAGTACCGTGCCCGTTACTACTGAACGACCTCCACAAATCTCCATGGATGTTACCCAGCAGTCCCTCAACGGAGTGCTCGTAGTTGCCTTGCTTGTCACCAGTCCTGATGGCGTAAACAGTGATGGACTGAGTATCCGAATCACAGACAAGAATGCAGTAGTTCCACATCACTTCAGCATGCTATTTGATCCAACGTCCATTCTAGTGAAGTTGCCAAGCACCAAATACAATGCACATTACCGACTAGATCTCCATCACCAATATTTTGGAGTAATCAACAAGTTGGAATTTTCGACACTACCTTGTGATTTCACAGATCATTCTCAAACGGTATGTCAACAGCGGGACACACTACATTTAACAGCAGATGCAGTGGTCGTGGTCAGCCAAAGTTCATTCTCACTTTTGTTTAGTGTAGGATCTGTGTCATTTGTTTGCCTTGTCTGTTTGTTTGTATGGTATTTTGTTCGTTGTACGAACCACAGAAAAACAGTGAAGACTCTTCAAATATCTGCTGGCTCGAAAATCACTCCAAGCTTTTTCCACCATAAGCCTCAACGCAACTCCTGGACAAACAGCTTCATTTATCTGCCTCAGGAGATTTCTCCACTTCATGACATTGATTCGTCTTTATCATTGTAAACTTATTATTGTTCTCATGCATGTTTGTCAATACAAATATTTATTTTAGAGTTCCCCATGATTTCAAATAAATATCAAATCTTGATTTGTGTTTTTCAAAACAGCGACTATTGGATGTAGAAGTGAACGGTATTGCAAATATTATGTAAAACAAATATGGGCAACAATTTGTACAAATCATTTGAACGATATCAGATATATGACATTTGGATTTGTGGTTCTTGTAATATTGACTTTGACCAATTTCATGGTTGTCCAATATACGATGAAATTTTGTCACTCAAACTTTTTGAAATTGTCAAATTCTTTGACAACATACAATACACAAATGTGATCAAGTTTTCTTCGAAACAAATTAAACTATGAGGCACAAGGCGATTTTGCAGTGTTTAAAATTACAACTTAAATATAGAGTGAACATCTATTCAGACACAATTCTATCTATTCTTTGTTTGTGAATGATACTCATAATTGTATGATTCACATACTGTCAAATTTATTCTTAAATGAAGCATTATGGTCTATATGCTAAAAATATACTATTGTTCTGTAATATATAGTTGTGAATGACACAAAAATATTTTCCAATAAAATTCACAGTAGGATAATGTATTGGATATTCGTATATAAGTGACAAAGCCTAAGTCTTTGAACCTGACATAAACTGTGCCCTCTGATAATGACATGATTGCAATTGCCTGTGAATTAATGATTTGCTAAGAATTGGGTGTGAGTAACTCCACAGATGATCTCGTATGATTTGCTTGACGGCAATTGCAACTAAATCAACAGTAGCTCCATTTCCAACGAGTATATAAAGAAATTTCCACATTAATAAAATCAGAAATCTTCAAATCAATTTGAAGTGTTGTAATTAGTGATACAATCTTTTGAGAATGATTCTCCCAATATTGCTAGGCAACATGCTGTTTATTTTAGTTTGCGGGAAAGTAGTTCCTGCACATAATGTCCACATTTTAACTGCCAATTGTCGACAGTCATGCATGCTGCACTTTGTTGAGAATCATAGACAAGCTGCTTGTCTAGCTGACGAGTCCTCAGACTGTTTCATGTGTTGGGACATGTGCCAGCTACTTGTAACAGATCCATTTTCATGGAGCCCACTGTGTGAACATGAGCAGCAGAACCTCTGCACCAAAGGTTGTAAGAAAGCCTGTCAATCTATATTCCATCCAGAAACGATAGATTCAACGTCGACTGCAAGTACCGTGCCCGTTACTACTGAACGACCTCCACAAATCTCCATGGATGTTACCCAGCAGTCCATCAACGGAGTGCTCGTAGTTGCCTTGCTTGTCACCAGTCCTGATGGCGTAAACAGTGATGGACTGAGTATCCGAATCACAGACAAGAATGCAGTAGTTCCACATCACTTCAGCATGCTATTTGATCCAACGTCCATTCTAGTGAAGTTGCCAAGCACCAAATACAATGCACATTACTGACTAGATCTCCATCACCAATATTTTGGAGTAATCAACAAGTTGGAATTTTCGACACTACCTTGTGATTTCACAGATCATTCTCAAACGGTATGTCAACAGCGGGACACACTACATTTAACAGCAGATGCAGTGGTCGTGGTCAGCCAAAGTTCATTCTCACTTTTGTTTAGTGTAGGATCTGTGTCATTTGTTTGCCTTGTCTGTTTGTTTGTATGGTATTTTGTTCGTTGTACGAACCACAGAAAAACAGTGAAGACTCTTCAAATATCTGCTGGCTCGAAAATCACTCCAAGCTTTTTCCACCATAAGCCTCAACGCAACTCCTGGACAAACAGCTTCATTTATCTGCCTCAGGAGATTTCTCCACTTCATGACATTGATTCGTCTTTATCGTTGTAAACTTATTATTGTTCTCATGCATGTTTGTCAATACAAATATTTATTTTAGAGTTCCCCATGATTTCAAATAAATATCAAATCTTGATTTGTGTTTCTCAAAACAGCGACTATTGGATGTAGAAGTGAACGGTATTGCAAATATTATGTGAAACAAATATGGGCAACAATTTGTACAAAACATTTGAACGATATCAGATATATGACATTTGGATTTGTGGTTCTTGTAATATTGACTTTGACCAATTTCATGGTTGTCCAATATACGATGAAATTTTGTCACTCAAACTTTTTGAAATTGTCAAATTCTTTGACAACATACAATACACAAATGTGATCAAGTTTTCTTCGAAACAAATTAAACTATGAGGCACAAGGCGATTTTGCAGTGTTTAAAATTACAACTTAAATATAGAGTGAACATCTATTCAGACACAATTCTATCTATTCTTTGTTTGTGAATGATACTCATAATTGTATGATACACATACTGTCAAATTTATTTTTAAATGAAGCATTATGGTCTATATGCTAAAAATATACTATTGTTCTGTAATATATAGTTGTGAATGACACAAAAATATTTTCCAATAAAATTCACAGTAGGATAATGTATTGGATATTCGTATATAAGTGACAAAGCCTAAGTCTTTGAACCTGACATAAACTGTGCCCTCTGATAATGACATGATTGCAATTGCCTGTGAATTAATGATTTGCTAAGGATTGGGTGTGAGTAACTCCACAGATGATCTCGTATGATTTGCTTGACGGCAATTGCAACTAAATCAACAGTAGCTCCATTTCCAACGAGTATATAAAGAAATTTCCACATTAATAAAATCAGAAATCTTCAAATCAATTTGAAGTGTTGTAATTAGTGATACAATCTTTTGAGAATGATTCTCCCAATATTGCTAGGCAACATGCTGTTTATTGTAGTTTGCGGGAAAGTAGTTCCTGCACATAATGTCCACATTTTAACTGCCAATTGTCGACAGTCATGCATGCTGCACTTTGTTGAGAATCATAGACAAGCTGCTTGTCTAGCTGACGAGTCCTCAGACTGTTTCATGTGTTGGGACATGTGCCAGCTACTTGTAACAGATCCATTTTCATGGAGCCCACTGTGTGAACATGAGCAGCAGAACCTCTGCACCAAAGGTTGTAAGAAAGCCTGTCAATCTATATTCCATCCAGAAACGATAGATTCAACGTCGACTGCAAGTACCGTGCCCGTTACTACTGAACGACCTCCACAAATCTCCATGGATGTTACCCAGCAGTCCATCAACGGAGTGCTCGTAGTTGCCTTGCTTGTCACCAGTCCTGATGGCGTAAACAGTGATGGACTGAGTATCCGAATCACAGACAAGAATGCAGTAGTTCCACATCACTTCAGCATGCTATTTGATCCAACGTCCATTCTAGTGAAGTTGCCAAGCACCAAATACAATACACATTACCGACTAGATCTCCATCACCAATATTTTGGAGTAATCAACAAGTTGGAATTTTCGACACTACCTTGTGATTTCACAGATCATTCTCAAACGGTATGTCAACAGCGGGACACACTACATTTAACAGCAGATGCAGTGGTCGTGGTCAGCCAAAGTTCATTCTCACTTTTGTTTAGTGTAGGATCTGTGTCATTTGTTTGCCTTGTTTGTTTGTTTGTATGGTATTTTGTTCGTTGTACGAACCACAGAAAAACAGTGAAGACTCTTCAAATATCTGCTGGCTCGAAAATCACTCCAAGCTTTTTCCACCATAAGCCTCAACGCAACTCCTGGACAAACAGCTTCATTTATCTGCCTCAGGAGATTTCTCCACTTCATGACATTGATTCGTCTTTATCGTTGTAAACTTATTATTGTTCTCATGCATGTTTGTCAATACAAATATTTGTTTTAGAGTTCCCCATGATTTCAAATAAATATCAAATCTTGATTTGTGTTTCTCAAAACAGCGACTATTGGATGTAGAAGTGAACGGTATTGCAAATATTATGTAAAACAAATATGGGCAACAATTTGTACAAATCATTTGAACGATATCAGATATATGACATTTGGATTTGTGGTTCTTGTAATATTGACTTTGACCAATTTCATGGTTGTCCAATATACGATGAAATTTTGTCACTCAAACTTTTTGAAATTGTCAAATTCTTTGACAACATACAATACACAAATGTGATCAAGTTTTCTTCGAAACAAATTAAACTATGAGGCACAAGGCGATTTTGCAGTGTTTAAAATTACAACTTAAATATAGAGTGAACATCTATTCAGACACAATTCTATCTATTCTTTGTTTGTGAATGATACTCATAATTGTATGATACACATACTGTCAAATTTATTCTTAAATGAAGCATTATGGTCTATATGCTAAAAATATACTATTGTTCTGTAATATATAGTTGTGAATGACACAAAAATATTTTCCAATAAAATTCACAGTAGGATAATGTATTGGATATTCGTATATAAGTGACAAAGCCTAAGTCTTTGAACCTGACATAAACTGTGCCCTCTGATAATGACATGATTGCAATTGCCTGTGAATTAATGATTTGCTAAGAATTGGGTGTGAGTAACTCCACAGATGATCTCGTATGATTTGCTTGACGGCAATTGCAACTAAATCAACAGTAGCTCCATTTCCAACGAGTATATAAAGAAATTTCCACATTAATAAAATCAGAAATCTTCAAATCAATTTGAAGTGTTGTAATTAGTGATACAATCTTTTGAGAATGATTCTCCCAATATTGCTAGGCAACATGCTGTTTATTTTAGTTTGCGGGAAAGTAGTTCCTGCACATAATGTCCACATTTTAACTGCCAATTGTCGACAGTCATGCATGCTGCACTTTGTTGAGAATCATAGACAAGCTGCTTGTCTAGCTGACGAGTCCTCAGACTGTTTCATGTGTTGGGACATGTGCCAGCTACTTGTAACAGATCCATTTTCATGGAGCCCACTGTGTGAACATGAGCAGCAGAACCTCTGCACCAAAGGTTGTAAGAAAGCCTGTCAATCTATATTCCATCCAGAAACGATAGATTCAACGTCGACTGCAAGTACCGTGCCCGTTACTACTGAACGACCTCCACAAATCTCCATGGATGTTACCCAGCAGTCCATCAACGGAGTGCTCGTAGTTGCCTTGCTTGTCACCAGTCCTGATGGCGTAAACAGTGATGGACTGAGTATCCGAATCACAGACAAGAATGCAGTAGTTCCACATCACTTCAGCATGCTATTTGATCCAACGTCCATTCTAGTGAAGTTGCCAAGCACCAAATACAATGCACATTACCGACTAGATCTCCATCACCAATATTTTGGAGTAATCAACAAGTTGGAATTTTCGACACTACCTTGTGATTTCACAGATCATTCTCAAACGGTATGTCAACAGCGGGACATACTACATTTAACAGCAGATGCAGTGGTCGTGGTCAGCCAAAGTTCATTCTCACTTTTGTTTAGTGTAGGATCTGTTTCATTTGTTTGCCTTGTCTGTTTGTTTGTATGGTATTTTGTTCGTTGTACGAACCACAGAAAAACAGTGAAGACTCTTCAAATATCTGCTGGCTCGAAAATCACTCCAAGCTTTTTCCACCATAAGCCTCAACGCAACTCCTGGACAAACAGCTTCATTTATCTGCCTCAAGAGATTTCTCCACTTCATGACATTGATTCGTCTTTATCGTTGTAAACTTATTATTGTTCTCATGCATGTTTGTCAATACAAATATTTATTTTAGAGTTCCCCATGATTTCAAATAAATATCAAATCTTGATTTGTGTTTCTCAAAACAGCGACTATTGGATGTAGAAGTGAACGGTATTGCAAACATTATGTAAAACAAATATGGGCAACAATTTGTACAAATCATTTGAACGATATCAGATATATGACATTTGGATTTGTGGTTCTTGTAATATTGACTTTGACCAATTTCATGGTTGTCCAATATACGATGAAATTTTGTCACTCAAAATTTTTGAAATTGTCAAATTCTTTGACAACATACAATACACAAATGTGATCAAGTTTTCTTCGAAACAAATTAAACTATGAGGCACAAGGCGATTTTGCAGTGTTTAAAATTACAACTTAAATATAGAGTGAACATCTATTCAGACACAATTCTATCTATTCTTTGTTTGTGAATGATACTCATAATTGTATGATACACATACTGTCAAATTTATTCTTAAATGAAGCATTATGGTCTATATGCTAAAAATATACTATTATTCTGTAATATATAGTTGTGAATGACACAAAAATATTTTCCAATAAACTTCACAGTAGGATAATGTATTGGATATTCGTATATAAGTGACAAAGCCTAAGTCTTTGAACCTGACATAAACTGTGCCCTCTGATAATGACATGATTGCAGTTGCCTGTGAATTAATGATTTGCTAAGGATTGGGTGTAAGTAACTCCACAGATGATCTCGTATGATTTGCTTGACGGCAATTGCAACTAAATCAACAGTAGCTCCATTTCCAACGAGTATATAAAGAAATTTCCACATTAATAAAATCAGAAATTTTCAAATCAATTTGAAGTGTTGTAATTAGTGATACAATCTTTTGAGAATGATTCTCCCAATATTGCTAGGCAACATGCTGTTTATTGTAGTTTGCGGGAAAGTAGTTCCTGCACATAATGTCCACATTTTAACTGCCAATTGTCGACAGTCATGCATGCTGCACTTTGTTGAGAATCATAGACAAGCTGCTTGTCTAGCTGACGAGTCCTCAGACTGTTTCATGTGTTGGGACATGTGCCAGCTACTTGTAACAGATCCATTTTCATGGAGCCCACTGTGTGAACATGAGCAGCAGAACCTCTGCACCAAAGGTTGTAAGAAAGCCTGTCAATCTATATTCCATCCAGAAACGATAGATTCAACGTCGACTGCAAGTACCGTGCCCGTTACTACTGAACGACCTCCACAAATCTCCATGCATGTTACCCAGCAGTCCATCAACGGAGTGCTCGTAGTTGCCTTGCTTGTCACAAGTCCTGATGGCGTAAACAGTGATGGACTGAGTATCCGAATCACAGACAAGAATGCAGTAGTTCCACATCACTTCAGCATGCTATTTGATCCAACGTCCATTCTAGTGAAGTTGCCAAGCACCAAATACAATGCACATTACCGACTAGATCTCCATCACCAATATTTTGGAGTAATCAACAAGTTGGAATTTTCGACACTACCTTGTGATTTCACAGATCATTCTCAAACGGTATGTCAACAGCGGGACACACTACATTTAACAGCAGATGCAGTGGTCGTGGTCAGCCAAAGTTCATTCTCACTTTTGTTTAGTGTAGGATCTGTGTCATTTGTTTGCCTTGTCTGTTTGTTTGTATGGTATTTTGTTCGTTGTACGAACCACAGAAAAACAGTGAAGACTCTTCAAATATCTGCTGGCTCGAAAATCACTCCAAACTTTTTCCACCATAAGCCTCAACGCAACTCCTGGACAAACAGCTTCATTTATCTGCCTCAGGAGATTTCTCCACTTCATGACATTGATTCGTCTTTATCGTTGTAAACTTATTATTGTTCTCATGCATGTTTGTCAATACAAATATTTATTTTAGAGTTCCCCATGATTTCAAATAAATATCAAATCTTGATTTGTGTTTCTCAAAACAGCGACTATTGGATGTAGAAGTGAACGGTATTGCAAACATTATGTAAAACAAATATGGGCAACAATTTGTACAAATCATTTGAACGATATCAGATATATGACATTTGGATTTGTGGTTCTTGTAATATTGACTTTGACCAATTTCATGGTTGTCCAATATACGATGAAATTTTGTCACTCAAAATTTTTGAAATTGTCAAATTCTTTGACAACATACAATACACAAATGTGATCAAGTTTTCTTCGAAACAAATTAAACTATGAGGCACAAGGCGATTTTGCAGTGTTTAAAATTACAACTTAAATATAGAGTGAACATCTATTCAGACACAATTCTATCTATTCTTTGTTTGTGAATGATACTCATAATTGTATGATACACATACTGTCAAATTTATTCTTAAATGAAGCATTATGGTCTATATGCTAAAAATATACTATTATTCTGTAATATATAGTTGTGAATGACACAAAAATATTTTCCAATAAAATTCACAGTAGGATAATGTATTGGATATTCGTATATAAGTGACAAAGCCTAAGTCTTTGAACCTGACATAAACTGTGCCCTCTGATAATGACATGATTGCAATTGCCTGTGAATTAATGATTTGCTAAGGATTGGGTGTGAGTAACTCCACAGATGATCTCTTATGATTTGCTTGACGGCAATTGCAACTAAATCAACAGTAGCTCCATTTCCAACGAGTATATAAAGAAATTTCCACATTAATAAAATCAGAAATCTTCAAATCAATTTGAAGTGTTGTAATTAGTGATACAATCTTTTGAGAATGATTCTCCCAATATTGCTAGGCAACATGCTGTTTATTGTAGTTTGCGGGAAAGTAGTTCCTGCACATAATGTCCACATTTTAACTGCCAATTGTCGACAGTCATGCATGCTGCAGCTTGTTGAGAATCACAGACAAGCTGCTTGTCTAGCTGACGAGTCCTCAGACTGTTTCATGTGTTGGGACATGTGCCAGCTACTTGTAACAGATCCATTTTCATGGAGCCCACTGTGTGAACATGAGCAGCAGAACCTCTGCACCAAAGGTTGTAAGAAAGCCTGTCAATCTATATTCCATCCAGAAACGATAGATTTAACGTCGACTGCAAGTACCGTGCCCGTTACTACTGAACGACCTCCACAAATCTCCATGGATGTTACCCAGCAGTCCATCAACGGAGTGCTCGTAGTTGCCTTGCTTGTCACCAGTCCTGATGGCGTAAACAGTGATGGACTGAGTATCCGAATCACAGACAAGAATGCAGTAGTTCCACATCACTTCAGCATGCTATTTGATCCAACGTCCATTCTAGTGAAGTTGCCAAGCACCAAATACAATGCACATTACCGACTAGATCTCCATCACCAATATTTTGGAGTAATCAACAAGTTGGAATTTTCGACACTACCTTGTGATTTCACAGATCATTCTCAAACGGTATGTCAACAGCGGGACACACTACATTTAACAGCAAATGCAGTGGTCGTGGTCAGCCAAAGTTCATTCTCACTTTTGTTTAGTGTAGGATCTGTGTCATTTGTTTGCCTTGTCTGTTTGTTTGTATGGTATTTTGTTCGTTGTACGAACCACAGAAAAACAGTGAAGACTCTTCAAATATCTGCTGGCTCGAAAATCACTCCAAGCTTTTTCCACCATAAGCCTCAACGCAACTCCTGGACAAACAGCTTCATTTATCTGCCTCAGGAGATTTCTCCACTTCATGACATTGATTCGTCTTTATCGTTGTAAACTTATTATTGTTCTCATGCATGTTTGTCAATACAAATATTTATTTTAGAGTTCCCCATGATTTCAAATAAATATCAAATCTTGATTTGTGTTTCTCAAAACAGCGACTATTGGATGTAGAAGTGAACGGTATTGCAAATATTATGTAAAACAAATATGGGCAACAATTTGTACAAATCATTTGAACGATATCAGATATATGACATTTGGATTTGTGGTTCTTGTAATATTGACTTTGACCAATTTCATGGTTGTCCAATATACCATGAAATTTTGTCACTCAAAATTTTTGAAATTGTCAAATTCTTTGACAACATACAATACACAAATGTGATCAAGTTTTCTTCAAAACAAATTAAACTATGAGGCACAAGGCGATTTTGCAGTGTTTAAAATTACAACTTAAATATAGAGTGAACATCTATTCAGACACAATTCTATCTATTCTTTGTTTGTGAATGATACTCATAATTGTATGATACACATACTGTCAAATTTATTCTTAAATGAAGCATTATGGTCTATATGCTAAAAATATACTATTATTCTGTAATATATAGTTGTGAATGACACAAAAATATTTTCCAATAAAATTCACAGTAGGATAATGTATTGGATATTCGTATATAAGTGACAAAGCCTAAGTCTTTGAACCTGACATAAACTGTGCCCTCTGATAATGACATGATTGCAATTGCCTGTGAATTAATGATTTGCTAAGGATTGGGTGTGAGTAACTCCACAGATGATCTCTTATGATTTGCTTGACGGCAATTGCAACTAAATCAACAGTAGCTCCATTTCCAACGAGTATATAAAGAAATTTCCACATTAATAAAATCAGAAATCTTCAAATCAATTTGAAGTGTTGTAATTAGTGATACAATCTTTTGAGAATGATTCTCCCAATATTGCTAGGCAACATGCTGTTTATTGTAGTTTGCGGGAAAGTAGTTCCTGCACATAATGTCCACATTTTAACTGCCAATTGTCGACAGTCATGCATGCTGCAGCTTGTTGAGAATCACAGACAAGCTGCTTGTCTAGCTGACGAGTCCTCAGACTGTTTCATGTGTTGGGACATGTGCCAGCTACTTGTAACAGATCCATTTTCATGGAGCCCACTGTGTGAACATGAGCAGCAGAACCTCTGCACCAAAGGTTGTAAGAAAGCCTGTCAATCTATATTCCATCCAGAAACGATAGATTTAACGTCGACTGCAAGTACCGTGCCCGTTACTACTGAACGACCTCCACAAATCTCCATGGATGTTACCCAGCAGTCCATCAACGGAGTGCTCGTAGTTGCCTTGCTTGTCACCAGTCCTGATGGCGTAAACAGTGATGGACTGAGTATCCGAATCACAGACAAGAATGCAGTAGTTCCACATCACTTCAGCATGCTATTTGATCCAACGTCCATTCTAGTGAAGTTGCCAAGCACCAAATACAATGCACATTACCGACTAGATCTCCATCACCAATATTTTGGAGTAATCAACAAGTTGGAATTTTCGACACTACCTTGTGATTTCACAGATCATTCTCAAACGGTATGTCAACAGCGGGACACACTACATTTAACAGCAAATGCAGTGGTCGTGGTCAGCCAAAGTTCATTCTCACTTTTGTTTAGTGTAGGATCTGTGTCATTTGTTTGCCTTGTCTGTTTGTTTGTATGGTATTTTGTTCGTTGTACGAACCACAGAAAAACAGTGAAGACTCTTCAAATATCTGCTGGCTCGAAAATCACTCCAAGCTTTTTCCACCATAAGCCTCAACGCAACTCCTGGACAAACAGCTTCATTTATCTGCCTCAGGAGATTTCTCCACTTCATGACATTGATTCGTCTTTATCGTTGTAAACTTATTATTGTTCTCATGCATGTTTGTCAATACAAATATTTATTTTAGAGTTCCCCATGATTTCAAATAAATATCAAATCTTGATTTGTGTTTCTCAAAACAGCGACTATTGGATGTAGAAGTGAACGGTATTGCAAATATTATGTAAAACAAATATGGGCAACAATTTGTACAAATCATTTGAACGATATCAGATATATGACATTTGGATTTGTGGTTCTTGTAATATTGACTTTGACCAATTTCATGGTTGTCCAATATACGATGAAATTTTGTCACTCAAAATTTTTGAAATTGTCAAATTCTTTGACAACATACAATACACAAATGTGATCAAGTTTTCTTCAAAACAAATTAAACTATGAGGCACAAGGCGATTTTGCAGTGTTTAAAATTACAACTTAAATATAAAGTGAACATCTGTTCAGACACAATTCTATCTATTCTTTGTTTGTGAATGATACTCATAATTGTATGATACACATACTGTCAAATTTATTCTTAAATGAAGCATTATGGTCTATATGCTAAAAATATACTATTATTCTGTAATATATAGTTGTGAATGACACAAAAATATTTTCCAATAAAATTCACAGTAGGATAATGTATTGGATATTCGTATATAAGTGACAAAGCCTAAGTCTTTGAACCTGACATAAACTGTGCCCTCTGATAATGACATGATTGCAATTGCCTGTGAATTAATGATTTGCTAAGGATTGGGTGTGAGTAACTCCACAGATGATCTCGTATGATTTGCTTGACGGCAATTGCAACTAAATCAACAGTAGCTCCATTTCCAACGAGTATATAAAGAAATTTCCACATTAATAAAATCAGAAATCTTCAAATCAATTTGAAGTGTTGTAATTAGTGATACAATCTTTTGAGAATGATTCTCCCAATATTGCTAGGCAACATGCTGTTTATTGTAGTTTGCGGGAAAGTAGTTCCTGCACATAATGTCCACATTTTAACTGTCAATTGTCGACAGTCATGCATAATGCACTTTGTTGAGAATCATAGACAAGCTGCTTGTCTAGCTGACGAGTCCTCAGACTGTTTCATGTGTTGGGACATGTGCCAGCTACTTGTAACAGATCCATTTTCATGGAGCCCACTGTGTGAACATGAGCAGCAGAACCTCTGCACCAAAGGTTGTAAGAAAACCTGTCAATCTATATTCCATCCAGAAACGATAGATTCAACGTCGACTGCAAGTACCGTGACCGTTACTACTGAACGACCTCCACAAATCTCCATGGATGTTACCCAGCAGTCCATCAACGGAGTGCTCGTAGTTGCCTTGCTTGTCACCAGTCCTGATGGCGTAAACAGTGATGGACTGAGTATCCGAATCACAGACAAGAATGCGGTAGTTCCACATCACTTCAGCATGCTATTTGATCCAACGTCCATTCTAGTGAAGTTGCCAAGCACCAAATACAATGCACATTACCGACTAGATCTCCATCACCAATATTTTGGAGTAATCAACAAGTTGGAATTTTCGACACTACCTTGTGATTTCACAGATCATTCTCAAACGGTATGTCAACAGCGGGACACACTACATTTAACAGCAGATGCAGTGGTCGTGGTCAGCCAAAGTTCATTCTCACTTTTGTTTAGTGTAGGATCTGTGTCATTTGTTTGCCTTGTCTGTTTGTTTGTATGGTATTTTGTTCGTTGTACGAACCACAGAAAAACAGTGAAGACTCTTCAAATATCTGCTGGCTCGAAAATCACTCCAAGCTTTTTCCACCATAAGCCTCAACGCAACTCCTGGACAAACAGCTTCATTTATCTGCCTCAGGAGATTTCTCCACTTCATGACATTGATTCGTCTTTATCGTTGTAAACTTATTATTGTTCTCATGCATGTTTGTCAATACAAATATTTATTTTAGAGTTCCCCATGATTTCAAATAAATATCAAATCTTGATTTGTGTTTCTCAAAACAGCGACTATTGGATGTAGAAGTGAACGGTATTGCAAATATTATGTAAAACAAATATGGGCAACAATTTGTACAAATCATTTGAACGATATCAGATATATGACATTTGGATTTGTGGTTCTTGTAATATTGACTTTGACCAATTTCATGGTTGTCCAATATACGATGAAATTTTGTCACTCAAAATTTTTGAAATTGTCAAATTCTTTGACAACATACAATACACAAATGTGATCAAGTTTTCTTCGAAACAAATTAAACTATGAGGCACAAGGCGATTTTGCAGTGTTTAAAATTACAACTTAAATATAGAGTGAAATCTATTCAGACACAATTCTATCTATTCTTTGTTTGTGAATGATACTCATAATTGTATGATACACATACTGTCAAATTTATTCTTAAATGAAGCATTATGGTCTATATGCTAAAAATATACTATTATTCTGTAATATATAGTTGTGAATGACACAAAAATATTTTCCAATAAAATTCACAGTAGGATAATGTATTGGATATTCGTATATAAGTGACAAAGCCTAAGTCTTTGAACCTGACATAAACTGTGCCCTCTGATAATGACATGATTGCAATTGCCTGTGAATTAATGATTTGCTAAGGATTGGGTGTGAGTAACTCCACAGATGATCTCGTATGATTTGCTTGACGGCAATTGCAACTAAATCAACAGTAGCTCCATTTCCAACGAGTATATAAAGAAATTTCCACATTAATAAAATCAGAAATCTTCAAATCAATTTGAAGTGTTGTAATTAGTGATACAATCTTTTGAGAATGATTCTCCCAATATTGCTAGGCAACATGCTGTTTATTTTAGTTTGCGGGAAAGTAGTTCCTGCACATAATGTCCACATTTTAACTGCCAATTGTCGACAGTCATGCATGCTGCACTTTGTTGAGAATCATAGACAAGCTGCTTGTCTAGCTGACGAGTCCTCAGACTGTTTCATGTGTTGGGACATGTGCCAGCTACATGTAACAGATCCATTTTCATGGAGCCCACTGTGTGAACATGAGCAGCAGAACCTCTGCACCAAAGGTTGTAAGAAAGCCTGTCAATCTATATTCCATCCAGAAACGATAGATTCAACGTCGACTGCAAGTACCGTGCCCGTTACTACTGAACGACCTCCACAAATCTCCATGGATGTTACCCAGCAGTCCATCAACGGAGTGCTCGTAGTTGCCTTGCTTGTCACCAGTCCTGATGGCGTAAACAGTGATGGACTGAGTATCCGAATCACAGACAAGAATGCAGTAGTTCCACATCACTTCAGCATGCTATTTGATCCAACGTCCATTCTAGTGAAGTTGCCAAGCACCAAATACAATGCACATTACCGACTAGATCTCCATCACCAATATTTTGGAGTAATCAACAAGTTGGAATTTTCGACACTACCTTGTGATTTCACAGATCATTCTCAAACGGTATGTCAACAGCGGGACACACTACATTTAACAGCAGATGCAGTGGTCGTGGTCAGCCAAAGTTCATTCTCACTTTTGTTTAGTGTAGGATCTGTGTCATCTGCTGGCTCGAAAAGCACTCCAAGCTTTTTCCACCATAAGCCTCAATGCAACTCCTGGACAAACAGCTTCATTTATCTGCCTCAGGAGATTTCTCCACTTCATGACATTGATTCGTCTTTATCGTTGTAAACTTATTATTGTTCTCATGCATGTTTGTCAATACAAATATTTATTTTAGAGTTCCCCATGATTTCAAATAAATATCAGATCTTGATTTGTGTTTCTCAAAACAGCGACTATTGGATGTAGAAGTGAACGGTATTGCAAATATTATGTAAAACAAATATGGGCAACAATTTGTACAAATGATTTGAACGATATCAGATATATGACATTTGGATTTGTGGTTCTTGTAACTTCATGACATTGATTCGTCTTTATCGTTGTAAACTTATTATTGTTCTCATGCATGTTTGTCAATACAAATATTTATTTTAGAGTTCCCCATGATTTCAAATAAATATAAAATCTTGATTTGTGTTTCTCAAAACAGCGACTATTGGATGTAGAAGTGAACGGTATTGCAAATATTATGTAAAACAAATATGGGCAACAATTTGTACAAATCATTTGAACGATATCAGATATATGACATTTGGATTTGTGATTCTTTGACAACATAAAATACACAAATGTGATCAAGTTTTCTTCGAAACAAATTAAACTATGAGGCACAAGGCGATTTTGCAGTGTTTAAAATTACAACTTAAATATAGAGTGAACATCTATTCAGACACAATTCTATCTATTCTTTGTTTGTGAATGATACTCATAATTGTATGATACACATACTGTCAAATTTATTCTTAAATGAAGCATTATGGTCTATATGCTAAAAATATACTATTATTCTGTAATATATAGTTGTGAATGACACAAAAACATTTTCCAATAAAATTCACAGTAGGATAATGTATTGGATATTCGTATATAAGTGACAAAGCCTAAGTCTTTGAACCTGACATAAACTGTGCCCTCTGATAATGACATGATTGCAATTGCCTGTGAATTAATGATTTGCTAAGGATTGGGTGTGAGTAACTCCACAGATGATCTCGTATGATTTGCTTGACGGCAATTGCAACTAAATCAACAGTAGCTCCATTTCCAACGAGTATATAAAGAAATTTCCACATTAATAAAATCAGAAATCTTCAAATCAATTTGAAGTGTTGTAATTAGTGATACAATCTTTTGAGAATGATTCTCCCAATATTGCTAGGCAACATGCTGTTTATTGTAGTTTGCGGGAAAGTAGTTCCTGCACATAATGTCCACATTTTAACTGCCAATTGTCGACAGTCATGCATGCTGCACTTTGTTGAGAATCATAGACAAGCTGCTTGTCTAGCTGACGAGTCCTCAGACTGTTTCATGTGTAGGGACATGTGCCAGCTACTTGTAACAGATCCATTTTCATGGAGCCCACTGTGTGAACATGAGCAGCAGAACCTCTGCACCAAAGGTTGTAAGAAAGCCTGTCAATCTATATTCCATCCAGAAACGATAGATTCAACGTCGACTGCAAGTACCGTGCCCGTTACTACTGAACGACCTCCACAAATCTCCATGGATGTTACCCAGCAGTCCATCAACGGAGTGCTCGTAGTTGCCTTGCTTGTCACCAGTCCTGATGGCGTTAACAGTGATGGACTGAGTATCCGAATCACAGACAAGAATGCAGTAGTTCCACATCACTTCAGCATGCTATTTGATCCAACGTCCATTCTAGTGAAGTTGCCAAGCACCAAATACAATGCACATTACCGACTAGATCTCCATCGCCAATATTTTGGAGTAATCAACAAGTTGGAATTTTCGACACTACCTTGTGATTTCACAGATCATTCTCAAACGGTATTTCAACAGCGGGACACACTACATTTAACAGCAGATGCAGTAGTCGTGGACAGCCAAAGTTCATTCTCACTTTTGTTTAGTGTAGGATCTGTGTCATTTGTTTGCCTTGTCTGTTTGTTTGTATGGTATTTTGTTCGTTGTACGAACCACAGAAAAACAGTGAAGACTCTTCAAATATCTGCTGGCTCGAAAATCACTCCAAGCTTTTTCCACCATTAGCCTCAACGCAACTCCTGGACAAACAGCTTCATTTATCTGCCTCAGGAGATTTCTCCACTTCATGACATTGATTCGTCTTTATCATTGTAAACTTATTATTGTTCTCATTCATGCTTGTCAATACAAATATTTATTTTAGAGTTCCCCATGATTTTAAATAAATATCAAATCTTGATTTGTGTTTCTCAAAACAGCGACTATTGGATGTAGAAGTGAACGGTATTGCAAATATTATGTAAAACAAATATGGGCAACAATTTGTACAAATCATTTGAACGATATCAGATATATGACATTTGGATTTGTGGTTCCTATAATATTAACTTTGACCAATTTCATGGTTGTCCAATATACGATGAAATTTTGTCACTCAAAATTTTTGAAATTGTCAAATTCTTTGACAACATACAATACACAAATGTGATCAAGTTTTCTTTGAAACAAATTAAACTATGAGGCACAAGGCGATTTTGCAGTGTTTAAAATTACAACTTCAATATAGAGTGAACATCTATTCGGACACAATTCTATCTATTCTTTGTTTGTGAATGATACTCATAACTGTATGATACACATACTGTCAAATTTATTCTTAAATGAAGCATTATGGGCTATATGCTAAAAGTATACTATTATTCTGTAATATATAGTTGTGAATAACACAAAAATATTTTCCAATAAAATTCACAGTAGGATAATGTATTGGATATTCGTATATAAGTAACAAAGCCTAAGTCTTTGAGCCTGACATCAACTGTGCCCTCTGATAATGACATGATTGCAATTGCCTGTGAATTATGATTTGCTAAGGATTGGGCGTGAGTAACTCTCCACAGATGATCTCGTATGATTTTCTTGACGGCAATCGCAACTAAATCAACAGTAGCTCCATTTCCAACGAGTATATAAAGAAATTTCCACATTAAGAAAATCAGAAACCTTCAAATCAATTTGAAGTGTTGTAATTAGTGATACAATCTTTTGAGAATGATTCTCCCAATATTGCTTGGCAACATGCTGTTTATTGTAGTTTGCAGGAAAGTAGTTCCTGCACAGAATGTCCACATTTTAACTGCCAATTGTCGACAGTCATGCATGCTGCACTTTGTTGAGAATCAGAGACAAGCTGC
Organism: Terebella lapidaria; assembly: GCA_949152475.1. Taxonomy (NCBI): domain Eukaryota; kingdom Metazoa; phylum Annelida; class Polychaeta; order Terebellida; family Terebellidae; genus Terebella; species Terebella lapidaria. The sequence continues at coordinate 54,258,195 of OX424556.1, forward strand.
TTGTCTAGCTGACGAGTCCTCAGACTGTTTCATGTGTTGGGACATGTGCCAGCTACTTGTAACAGATCCATTTTCATGGAACCCACTGTGTGAACATAAGTAGCAGAACCTCTGCACCAAAGGTTGTAAGAAAGCCTGTCAATCTATATTCCATCCAGAAACGATAGATTCAACGCCGACTGCAAGTACCGTGCCCGTTACTACTGAACGACCTCCACAAATCTCCATGGATGTTACCCAGCAGTCCATCAACGGAGTGCTCGTAGTTGCCTTGCTTGTCACCAGTCCTGATGGCGTTAACAGTGATGGACTGAGTATCCGAATCACAGACAAGAATGCAGTAGTTCCACATCACTTCAGCATGCTATTTGATCCAACGTCCATTCTAGTGAAGTTGCCAAGCACCAAATACAATGCACATTACCGACTAGATCTCCATCACCAATATTTTGGAGTAATCAACAAGTTGGAATTGTTGACACTACCTTGTGATTTCACAGATCATTCTCAAACGGTATTTCAACAGCGGGACACACTACATTTAACAGCAGATGCAGTAGTCGTGAAAGCCAAAGTTCATTCTCACTTTTGTTTAGTGTAGGATTTGTGTCATTTGTTTGCCTTGTCTGTTTGTTTGTATGGTATTTTGTTCGTTGTACGAACCACAGAAAAACAGTGAAGACTCTTCAAATATCTGCTGGCTCGAAAATCACTCCAAGCTTTTTCCACCATAAGCCTCAACGCAACTCCTGGACAAACAGATTCATTTATCTGCCTCAGGAGATGTCTCCACTCCATGACAATGATTCGTCTTTATCGTTGTAATGTTATTATTGTACTCATTCTTGTTCGTCAATACAAATGTTTATTTCAGAGTTCTTCATGATTTTAAATAAAAATCAAATCTTGATTTGAGCGAGAGTTCATTCTCACCTTTGTTTAGTGTAGGATCTGTTTCCTATGTTTGCCTTGTCTGTTTGTTTGTATGGTATTTCGCGCGTTGTACAAACCACAGAAGAACAGTGAAGACTCTTCATAGGACTGTGACACGGAAGTACGATCGGTGATAAATTCCAACGATATATTCGTGAATAAGGCGTCGCTTAGGTTGAATAAGGCGTCGCTGCATGTTAAATGCACCCCATGTTAAAAGATAGGGAGAAGTCAGCTATTTGATGGTTCGAAAATCACTCCTTTTTTTCCTCGAAAGACTTCTGGATAAACAGCTTCATTTGTCTGCCTCAGGAAGTCTATCCATATCGGTTCGTGTTTGCTTCTGTGATCTTTATTTCGTCAACTACACCAAATCAAATAAAGACACCACTGTGAAATGCGCATAGAACATCTGGAACATCTATAGACTGGAGTTAAATATTGATAGTTGTAATCGATTTATCAAGTTGTATCCGGGCCACTGTCAAATTTGTTGCCATCATCAGTTCATTTAAATAGCGTTATTACTAAACTATTACGCCTTGAAATACGATCAGTGTTAATTTTATTGAGTGATAAATAATAAACTTCATAAGTATCAGCATGCTCATTTGTGTGCTGATTGATAAATACGGTGTTTCAAACATTGTAGCTATCAAAAAATCGATATCCGTTTATCGATACAATCTATTAGCATACTATACTTCGTATGCAGGTCATTTATGTCCGGGCGCATAGTGACATTTATTGAGGTAGCCGACTCAAAAATCAATTGTTTGAAAGTATAAGTCAAACACGACAATTTCAAGTCACTGTCAACATTCTGAACCGAGTTAAATGGGATACGCAGTGAATGGAGAAATGAAATCGTGTTTGCAGAACGGTTACAGTGTCGGTTTTCTGGCTTTGCTAAGTTTTTGTATCTTATTCAATGGTATAATCCATGTGGTGATACGCTGGGCAGGTATGTGTCATTTTACTCATTGATTGGCGGAATAATAATTGCATAAATTTGAATATTCGTCTAATGAATGCATAACTTCTACAGACTTAGTCGACGACCCCTGGCGTATAGAACGAGGAATTGCTTCGCAGGCAAGAAAACGCGTATACCTTATTGCATCAAAAACTTTCTAAATTGAGTTTCATTTCATTCAGTTACGCGTGTATTTAACGTTTCGCGTTGCACAGCAGGGCGAAACCAATGTGACGAAACTCCTGCTCCTCTGCTACATGCGCGGTGGATCGTCCGTGGGCGGTGAGATTTTCAATGTCGATCCGGATGGCTTGCTCTGGTACGAGCCATTGGCTTTGTTCTACGCCGCTTATTACGGACACGGGTACGCGGTGAAGTCTCACCCCACCGTGTACACACAGGCTGGCGACAGGGTGTGAGTTATTGTTTCCATTTATTCCATTGTATTTGTCTGGAAAGATAAATAGATTACCATATCTAGGGTAGACTACATGTATGCGCTGAAGTGATTGTCATTATGCCACATATAAAGCACATTACAATATACGTGTGCATCACTTGAAGATACGTTATATATATCTAATCATTTTTCCTCCAGTAAACTGGACGATAGAGGTCAGCAGCTGCTCACAGACCACGTGACGCAGCTGTTCAACTGCGACTTCAAGAAGCTACCCCCAGAAGCGTGGCTCACTAGCTTCATCACGCAATCGAAGAGAATGCGCCCAGTGCGGAGATGTGTCATCAAAAAGTCCGGAGTCAAACGCCTACAAGCGTGCCCCGCCTTCTCGGAGACCAAGTGCGAGTTACACTCGGTTAACCGGACCACGAGACAGAGGTACTGTCCGGATATGATAGGCGAATCCAGGCGACTATCGACGATCTACCCGAACGTCACTTCCCAGCACATGGCTAATATTTTGGAGCAAGTGGCCGAAGCGAGATTCGGGAAAGAGGGTCGCTCTGCGCTACCGAGGAAGAATATGGAGCTAATCGCTAAGCGGCACCTCTGTGTCGAGAACCTGAGGCGCCGCAGCACGTCTTGTATGGTCGAGGCCGAGTGGATTTGTAAAGGTTCCACAATGGTGACGGTGGAGGTCAACCGACTGAAGATGGAAGACGTGCAACCAATTCTCGAGGCGAACCCAGACGTGCGAGTTATTCACTACGTTCGGGATCCGCGAGCTATCGCTTATTCTCGCGTCAACACTGAGTCATTGATGCTGGACGTGGTGAATCACGACGTCTGGGAGGAGACCGCATTTATCTGTCAGCGCATGCGCGAGGACCTGCGCGCCTGGCGGACTCTGGAGGAGCGCTACCCAGGGACCGTACTACGGGTTCGCTATGAGGACCTGGTGGCCATGCCCGAGGACATTGTCCAGGCCATGTTCGAGATGCTGGGGCGGGATCCGCCCGCGCTGTGGCGCACGGTGTTCGAGGCACCGGATGGCGGAGGCGAGACCATTTTTGGCACCAAGCGCGCCAACTCGACTGCCAGCTTAGACAAGTGGAGAACGGGAATCAAGCAAAATGATCAAAGTAAAATAGCGAGCGCCTGCAGAGACGTTCTCTCGCAACTGAACTACCCGTTAACCTAGTGGATGATCAGTGTAAGAGTTTGATGACTGTCTTTTGCAGTTAGTTCATTGTTCGTGGATTTATATTATATCTAATATATATGGTCGTTGGCTATATAATCTCAGAATTGTGAACGAACTCATTGTTGTCTTTCATACTCTACCGAACGAACTTGTAATTCATATCATATCAAGTCCGCATATAGCCTAAATGACATGTGAGCTTATATTGTGATATCAAAACATGGCCACTGATTGATTACTTGACGGGCAAAACGTGAACAGAAAATAGTGTTGTGTTTTGTTTAACTAATCAGTTTGTATAGTGTTATATTTTTGTTTAGCTAACCAGTTTGTATAGTGTTATATTTTGGTTTTGCTAACCAGTCTGTAATAGTCCGCAGTGACCCACGGTGAGTGGCCTGGCCACGGAGATCCGGGATAGCGGATTTTTACAAGAAAACGTTACAAAAGTGTCACGCCCTTGTATCTAAAAATGATCGTCAATTCTATGTGATCGACACGTTATCCTAGATACAATGTCCTAGTCATGGCTTGAGTCTCGGACGGAACCAAGCATTCGACTCTATCACGTTAGACGACAGTTTTGATCTGTGCCAAATTTGTAATAAAATGAGGAAACAGTTCACAGAACACTCGTGATGTGTTTCAACTTATCCCAAAAAAATGCTGCAAAAAAGAAGGAATTTTCGCTCATATCAAAAATTGATCGAACGCACATTACTAATTGAATACTGTAATAATTCAGCTAGCACAGTCATATATCGATCCCGCATTTTACACGTATCGATCTTCATTTCATGGAAGACCCATCCAATAATTCAGACGGATATTGCTAGAAGTCACCTACAGACACGAACAAAACTCGAATGTCACATGTCAATATTGTCATTGGTCACATATTATCAGTCCGAGTGAATTGTATATGGATTAGGCTGTGTTGTATCTGTAGTTCTGTCAATCAACCCATTGATCAAATGTTACAAGGAGCAAAAAGTGATCTTATTCGCCATAAAAAGTACTCATCAGATTGTATGTGCCCTTTTCTGTTTTATTGATTATCTGTGCAAGCGATACCGATTAGGTTTTTATCAATGTCTGTTTCGGGCAATGGCTATATAATTGTGTGCACAAAATACACAAATGCATCGATTGACACTATAAAATAAATGTCCGCTGGCAACGTCGTGTTTGTCCCGATGATTTTTGCTCAAAGTACTGAGAGTTCAGCCAGTTTGCCCCGGTGTGTAGAAAACAACATCACGTATACAAGGATCCTGCAGCACACTGGTAAATATTTGAAATATTATCATCTGCACACGTTGTTCTACATCCCTCATCAATTATGATTATAAACAAGCATCATCCATTGAATATTTGACAAACAGCGCCTTCTTTTTGTTGTTATCGTCTCACAAAATCATAATTTACAAGGATCAGGTCCACATTTTTCACATTCCTATATAGTGTTGTTACTAAAGAACAAAAACATGAAGTAGGCCATCTTGGGATGAGCCAGTTCGGAAATGTTTCTAGGTAAGGTCAGGTGGTATAAATAAATCATTTGTACGCACAACGGGAGTGACGACTCACGCCATAAACTCGAAATGAACAAGTATCGTACAGGCGGAATCGAGTAGAGTGTCAGTGACAGTGACTCGACAATGGTAGCGTGACAACACTAGGTGGCTTTGTTTATACCACTTGACCTGACCTAAAAACATTTCCGAACTCAGGTGTCGAGCACTCAATGCAATTTCAGGTGCAGTTCTAATTCATCAAAAGTGCACCATATTTTACATACAATAAACAATGATCGGTGTTCTGAAAGTATCCATATCCAGAGACCAAACAAACAAATTGTACATGTTCAAATGGGGATCAAATGGCAATTTTACACCACCCCCTCTCCCCTTTAAAAAAGGTTGAATAAACAATTTCTAGCAGTGAAGTCGCCTAGATATAGATGGTTTACTATTGCTCAATTCAACACCATGGGACAAAATAACTGACTGGACGGCAACACGTTGAGTAGACGGCAATACAATACTAATCCCATGCTCAAAACATGATTATGACGTCATCTTCAAACCATTCATTGTACCGCTTGATTTGTTTCAAACTACGTCATAAATGATTATAAGAGAAGTATATACCAGAACACTAGAAAATATAATTTTATTCATTCTACGAACTAGCTTACTCAAAATAAATCCCATACACGGAAGCTATAGCGAACAAGCTATGACTCTCGAAGCGAGCGAAGGCAAAGTTATCAGACATCGGCGTCCAGAGGCACTGAGAGGCCAGCTGGAATCCCTGGCCCTCCTTCTCGCCGATAATCACGTGACAAACGTACTTGTAACGTTTACTTGGCAGCTGTTTCATCTGCACAATGACGTCATTAGATATCCTGCGCGTGAGCACCGAACACATTCCCTTATCGTAGCTAACGTCTTTCAGGTGGCGCTCCAAGTTGTATTCCAAAATGTCTTCGGCGTCTTGGACAGAAAACCTCGTGCCCGCGCGTTTCGGCGAGTTTCCGCCTGAGATGGGCGTTGATTTATCCAGGCTATTCACGCCTAATCCCTGCCACGACGCGATCCGTTCGTCCTGGTCGCGAACCATTCGTTGGACGTCGCAAGCGGTCGCAACGTTGCCGCATCTCCCGGGAGATAGTTCTTCATCCGGTACCTCGTGTATAGTGCGCAGGCGCGACATCGCGTACACACAATGCTTGGACTGGATCTACATGAACTTCTGACTTTGACGTTATGTTGGGTCACTGGGTAATAACTGTATATTAATCAGGTTATTCACAATTATATATAACCAGTCGATGCAAATCGATGAAAGTGAAGTATCCTATAAAACTTTGGTAATGTTTTCTGCCGAATGGTACTGTGTACCATTTTTTAAACAGCATTCCATAACGAAGTTTCCGTTGTACTTTCCAGAATACTACACGTACTGCAACGAGATTTATTCCCTGTCTTACATCCGATACCTGGCTTAAATATTAGCAATCGTCTCCGGACGATATATTTATTATATGCATCTGTAGGCCTACGACTGATTCCCACTAATCTAGTCCGATATTTTATTTTAACCCAGGCACATATTCCTGCGAAAGCTTTTCCTCTGGGTAGTAAACATTATTGCTGAATGCCTATATACTGAATGCCTATTTGAATACGCGGTACGCATCATTGAGTAGCCTAGATATACAGGAACGGTATATAAATCGTATGTCATATTACAGACCAGTGTCAATGCTTGATTATTTGTATAACGTGAATGAAATGTTTATACTAGCGTGGTGAGGGGATCACTATTAGTTGTATAGGGACAGAGGCAAAGGAATTATCATTCACAAAGGTCTACTTAGCATTTAGCCTACTATGTTTCCCATGTAATGAAAACGACGTTTTCTACGTCTCGAAAACTTTACGTTGTTCACACGTTTCACCATACATATCTAAAAAAAAAGACCATTCGACCCTTCTATTAGCACAAAACAAATGTCTTGAAGATTATCCCACCTCTTGTATCAATGTCACCTTTTGTGAACCACTACTACATCACCACAGAATACACTGACGCGCAATAGGGAAGATGTATGGCAGTAATATAATTATTTCTAACTAAACTTCAAGCCTAGACATGAATTTGTTATCAATTATCAAGTTGTTCAATACCGTATTGTTAATCCCGCCTGTCTGTATCGGTCTGCGTCAATAACAACTTGATCATTCCCAAAATAGCAACTTTATCCAATATTTGCGTTGAGTTTAACATGATTAAGCAGGTTGCGCGTTCCGAGTAGGCCTATGCATAAAAAAGGGTTATTTATTCCGCACATATACAGCTTGTGACCAACTATGATGACCGGCATTTTAGCTTCAAGAAAGGTTATATTTGCGAAAAGAATTTCGATCCTAAAATTAAAACTAGCAAATTGTTGTTTGCGCGGCAGCAATTTGGCGCACCACATTTATTGAGCATCAAAATCACAGACGCATTGGATCAACACAACAAAATGAGTAGGCATATTTACCAGTATCCATGGTAAAATTATCTTCGTGATGTATTTATACTTGTATATTAAATATAGGGTAGAGGCGGGCAAAACGCCCATGCTAAGGGGAAATCCTCTAATCTTCCCCAATATTTGCCCAAGTTGGAACGTCTCCACACCTCAATGCGTGACTTATGGTACGTCACAACTTGAACTTGCACAATACCGTTCAGAATACAAACCAACTTCTGTAGATCATTCAGATTGTTTTGCTTATCGATGGGCGTTTTACCCTACCGTTGAGGCAAAACGCCCACCAGGTTGAGGCAAAACGCCCACGGTGGGCGTTTTGCCCCTTTGCAGATAAAAAATACTTTAGCGTAAATTTTCGAATGAATTTGAAATGTCATGCCCATACTTGTATATTATATACATAACACTATAATAGTGTTATGAACTCTTGTGAACAATGGAGATACCCATAATTAACTTATCGACCCAAAATGTACAGATTGGTCTCTCAGTATCTGGGTACAAAACTCAAGTAGGTAGATCTATTGGTGACCCTAAATTGACCTCAAATCTCAAGGTCACTTCTATACTGAAATAGGGAAATTGGCCTATGCAGGCAAAACGCTTGTAGATGGAAGTATGATTATATGATTAGCCTATAGGATTGCTTCTAATTATGCCGGCTCCTGTTTTTAAGTTGACTTCAATTGACATCGAGTGGCGAATCTCAAGATCACGTTTGACCTGATTAATTGACCCTTGTAAATCGACCTCTCAAACAATACGCTTGTACATGTAGATACAGCTTGTATTGTGAGCAAATTTATATGAAGTATGATTAGCATCTTTGGTGGCCTTGATCTTGACTTCAGGTAATATTAAGAACTGGATATCAATGCCATGTAGGCATGCAACTGATCTGGAATGAATGAAATGGTATCGACAGCCAATGCGCTTGTACACGTAAATGTAGCTTTTTTTTGGCCATATCTCGAAGACGATGCATCTTAGAATGACACGTATGTTATTTTTGGACTCGTGGTACTAGACAAACATGTCTTATGGGTATGTTGGGTGAACTCGTCCCTGGGCCAATTTTTTTTTTCTGCTGAGTCGGCATTTTTCATTTTCGGCCATTTCTCGGAAACCATGCATTGTAGAGCGAAACAGATGTTACCTATGAATTTCAATCGAAATGCCCCAAGGCATCTTCAGGCCTTGACGTCTAGTTTGCTTCATGGGTATGAATGGTTCAATTCAATTTATTCTGAACTTACATATTACAATGTAAATATTATTTTATTCACAATTGCATAAACAGGGACAGTGCTTCCCTGCATACGGATAAAATGATGCCTGAATAGTGATGTTTGGATCTGTATGACGGATCACAAATTTGGAATTTAGCATGGTAGCTGGTAGGCTAAATTTCAACTTAATCCGCTAAAGTAGATTTGTGGAGTGCTTTGTGAATATTTTTCTGTCAAATACGTCCCTGAAGACGAACAAAATTTTAGTAAGGCAAAACGCCCATACTCAATGGGGCAAAAGGCCCAGGTGGGCGTTTTGCCCCTTTATGGTGTGGGCGTTTTGCCCCAAAGCATAGTATATTTCAAAACATGGTATGTCGTCTATACCTGCATTAGCACTCGCCTTAAAAGACAAGAAAGCATTATTAAACTCCATGCTTCACCCAACAGAGACCAGTTTTCCATTGCCGCTACTTCATATCCAAAGCGATACAAGACCGCTTGTTAACACATTATTATAAGAAATTATAGTTGCTGGCAAAAATGAACCTGTGAAGATATATATGGAGCTTACCACAAGAACCCTTCAAATAAAACATTTGACAGGTGTTGGCATTTCAAAGGCAAAATTGCAGTCTCATGCATGTAGAATTCGCGTGAATATGCCCACTGGGCGTTTTACCCCACCTGGGCGTTTTGCCCGCCTCTACCCTAATACAAGTAGATCTGTATATTTAGGACAACTGACACATAAACAACTCTGTATTATGAGGATAGGCATAATATAAAACACCATGTCAATAAAATGGAGAAATTTAAATATTAAAATACGAAGACCTTGAGATACACATGAAGGAAGAACAATATGTATATAAAATACAAAAATACAAATAAATAAGTGAAAATGCAGATATTGTAATCTGAAATGATAGAAAAGTATATTGTTATAACTAGCAGATTTCATGCAGTGACACATAGAGCAAAAAATATTAGGCTTCATGCTTTAGTAGTCAGAAAATATAGTAAAAGATTATGTATTTCTTGGAGATATACTACTTATTGTTCTATTTTCATCAGTGGTCTATTTCTTCCTGTGCTGCAGAGTGAGATCGATTGTGAAATTCATAATCAAATCACTTTCTATTTCCAACCACGAACAGTGCAGACTACTTATTCACCTCCGGGTGATCGAAGACACGGGTTATTCCACAACCTTGATCTTCCGCGAGTCCTCAATGTGACCGAGTCGAGTGTGATTGATGCGGGAATAATGCGACCCACATCAATGATTTACCTCGCATCGATGTTGGACGACCGGAATCATTGAAGAGTGGGCATGTTCAAGCACGCCACCAGCACGCCACCAGGCCAGTAATGAAAACACTAGAACGACAGTAAAACCTGTAAAATATTAAGATATCACTACGCCAAATTATGCGAAACTAATATTACATCGCAGTCGCGGTTTCGTCTGGAATATCTATAGTAGGAAGTCTGAAATCAACGAAGGGTTGCGGCGGTTGGCCATCTAGACTGTTTGAGAGTCGTGGTAAAGGTCTTCGCTCTTTCACTGCGTGTGTCGTCACTTCCGATGTGACGTCATCCCGTGGCTGTTTCCCGCGTGATTTCCCGCTAGAAGTCGCCTTTCTCTCGGCGTCAGGAGAGTTCTGCTCCGGCACAGACGACAGTCTTTCACTGGGACGCGGCATGGACTTGGCCAAAGGGTCATCGTCTACCGGTTGCACACGTTGCTTCCGCTTCTTGCGTTTGGTCGACGGAAGCGACTGGCTGCGCGTTAGCGTCCCAATGGCGAGTTGTAACAGAGACGAATCCGTCTGCACCGCAGCGTCGGCGATGTAAACTTTCGCTGCTTTCATCGACGTTTTCGATGATTTGTTTTGCCCCTTTCGTCCTTTGCGCATAGTGGAGTCCGAGCGCTGAAGCAGTGCAGCCTCCTCTCGCTTCTGGTGCTCGCCCAGGAGCTTGAAAATATCCTGATCCAGTGATTTTTGTGTGTCTCCATTTTTCGCCCGACCAAAATACAGGGAAGAAAAGTGGTACGGAACAGACTTGGACTTGGCGATGATGAAGGAAGTTGGCCGGTTCTCTCCGTCTTTGATGAGGCCTCTCGTTCGGTACTTTCTGGCTCGGTATCTTTTCCGCTGGTAGAAGTAGAAGTCGATCCGGAAGAGTATGAAGAATATGATGACGGCTAGCACCGTGCATGCGGCAGATATCAGAATGGTCGTCAAGTTGTCTTCTATGCATGGGGGAGAGAAAAAAGTGACATAATGAGTGGATCTATATATTGACTGATCTCAGGTATGGAAGATAAATACATGTACGATGTATACTTTTGGGGAGAATAATGGACACAATTATGTTTACATGCCATTCGGGTCGGCGTGAGACAGATCAATCTGTCCAGACATGTATGGAGCTTGTGAGAGAGGAAGTTCAAGTATGATGACACAAGAAAACATCAGTAGTACGTCTGATCCTTTCAAAGGGATGGGAAACTGGAAGCAGGTACCGCCCCCTCCCCTTCCAAAGGTAACAAAATGGAAAAAAAGTGTAGGCCTATGGTACATACTATAGAAATCAACGCCAAATTTACATTTGAGTAAAAAAGGGGGTCTCGTAAATCTGAATGAGTTTAGAGATTGGAAATGTGATAATAGCCATAAGGTTGAATGTGCTGTTGCAACTTTAAACAAGAAGGCAATCTGTATACATATTCTGAAGCGACGTAAACTGATCGCAAATTTCCGTATGACTCGAAAATCGAGCAAATGTACAATTATTACTCGCATGAATAGAAAGGTATTTCAAGCTCAGCGTAAAATACCGAGGATCCGCGTCCTTCTTTAAAATTCTGAAGATGCTCTCTCAAATGATTGCATGACTTGAAAATCGAGCAAATTTTAAGTTCAGCTTAGAGTCCTTTTTGAACATTTCTCTTTCTCTTTTTTTCAGTTTGATACTATTATTTGATATTATTCCTGTAACTGAATACGTATAGTTATAGTAGGCATCAGTCTAGTCTAATTAAAGATTTATATCACAGTTGGCTGAGGCGCCTATATAGGTCCCTTATCATGTACTAGTATTCAGGTGAGTTCACTAAGTTAGTTCGTAACAAAATATCCCATATATCACAAACGATGCTGTCATCAGCTAGTTTGGGCTACAGCTGCGAATGTCGCCCGTTCTAAACACAAGTGAAACACGCGACTATGGAAAATTGGTTTCACATTTCAACTATTCACTGAATGTGAATAAAATGCTAGGAAAGATATGTAATATCACTTATTCAATGAACGAAATAGCTCATATGTCGATCATTGAATGACCAAAAAGCCCTTCAATTTATTGAATACCAGTACCTTTCATTAATATTTCAAATGCTTTAATACTTTGGACTTGTTAATAATTGAAGTAGCAAAATGTGTTGGTGATTTGCTACGGATCGATAGCCTGCTATTTACTGTTTTCGATGATATAAAGCTGATAAGTTCTCCAAGATACGGCCTGATGATTCTGCCGTGAGGTGTGAATACGCCGACAACATTAGCGATGTGAACGGCTTGTATAAGCAATACTGAACTACCTCTCGAATGAAAAGTTCAAGCATAATCAATTTTGTTTTCAAGATGGTTCAAATAGTTATTAACACGCTTGAAAAGGGTTATACACACCACGCAAACGCAAAACAACACCAGTATAACTTAGCGCATAGTAATAGTCATGAATATATATTTAATGATAATAATACATGAAAACACGTACATGAACCTGCTACATATAATAAATCATTATTACTTGCTAACCACCTGATTCAGAGCACTCGGGTGAAAGTCCCGTCCAAGTCCCGTTCAGACATGATCTCGTGAGATTTCCACGGACGTGTAAAAACCCAGTTTGGCATTGATACGTCACTTCCGCTCCCGGTGGGAAATGATCACGTGATAGTGAGTGGTTACCGGAAGTCGGCCAATCCTGACGCGTGCTTCCGGTGACGTTTCCTGGATCTACACAATACGTGGTCATAGCGCCTGTAGTAAAACACCCACAGGGAATACCTTAACCAAACGTTATGGGCTATAGACCTGGCATCAATTATATACACATATGTCGATTCGATAACACACTGTGTGAACGTATTGACAATCATATGGATAGATATCCGTATAGACCGAGGACGCCCATGTCTATACCATATTAAAGTAGGCTTACGACTTCCTTCATTTCACAATAAGCTGACTATCTTATAAGTACGTGTAGATACTGGTAGGCCTACCTACTGACAATGTTCATGGAATGATTCACATTTAAAGAAATATGGTTTTCCATATAGACCGATCCTTACCTGTAACTCAAATGTCATAATCATGAAATCTATATAGTGATCCATGTGCGTCATCATCACGAATTCATCGTTCCAAGATCAAGACATGTCACGCTTGCAAATTTAACTGAGTTATATTGACCATCTGCTGATGTCTTGCACGGCTCTGGCGCGGCGCGAGCACCATTCATACTGTCGCCAAAGGTGCCTTGTTGCTGCCAAACAAAAGCGGCTCGCCTTGGTGACAATCCCGGGGCGGGTGTTCCCTCGCGAGAGACACTGAGAGAGAGAGAGAGAGAGAGAGAGAGAAGGGATCGATTGTTCTGAACGGCACATCCGTGAAGCAAGGTGTATGGATAAGATCGGAGTCTGGGGCCTCGCATGAATGTTTTTTCCGCTTTGAAAAGCGAATCAAGATTACACATTTAAAAAAAACCTCTCGGTACGTCTTTCTCTCCCGTATGGAAGTCCTTCTAATCAAGCATGCATTCACTGCACATAAAGCTGGATATAAGCCTGGCAACGAGGCACTATAGACATGGCTAGTCTGCTGCAATGAAGCACTTATCATTGCATCAATACATTATTTAACAGAACTAAATTATCATGCATAGGAGCGTATCAGTCTCTTAATGGGAAATGGATTGATATCTGGCAGACGAATGAACTGCAAAAATTACCTTGATCAATCTAGCACACCTGTTTCAGATCATAGCTGGTTCGGAATTGCAAAACACTGTTTTTAATTTTCATCACGTCATATTTTATTTAAAGACGTCGCTGATCCCTCACCGTAAAATCAGGCGTAGACCTAATTGGCAGAATTTAAAATTTGGCATATATATGTATTCCACACAAAACAACATACTCTCCACTCGCTGATGATGACCAATACAGGTGTGCAATATGGATAGATTAAAATGAAAATACATAAGCATGTTTCAACTACACAGATCAAACGGATTCAACTGGAATATATCTAAACAAAAAATGCAACGATATATGATAATCTTTGGCTCAACTATAGGTATATAGTTTATCTTGGTGTTCTGTCATCAAGCAATACACCTCAACAGCAAAGAGTGACACTTGAGGTGAATTCAACAATATCTCGCCGACGCCAATACATGACCATAAAGCGATCATTAAGCCATTCAATAGCAGAGTCACACTCTCATTTTCCCGCTTATTCATTCTACACTGTTGTGGAAACGGCCGTGACAAACGGCATCGACACGTGCAGAAACCAGACTCGTACTACATGTAATATACATATAATGATATTACATACATGTACGCCCTATAATGATATTACATTCGCCCTCGCTGCAATACTAACTCCCCTTCCTCCCATCCCGCCTTTATGGGAATCCAACCCCGCTCCCATTTTCTGAAGGCCCCACTGCAAACCATATGCCCCTCCACTCTACGAATCCCAGGTAGAAAAAAACCCCGAGGTAAATAATTAGCTAGGGAAGAAGATCGATACTGAGCGGTGCAAGGCGCATGTGCACGGGGGTCTGTGTGCACACTGGGATCAGAGTTAGCACAGCTCGGCTAGGCGTGGTTACCACACCTGTGTTTGATGTCAACATAGAGATTATTTACATACGTATGTCGGCGCACAGGTAAGATATCATGTGTAATATTGGAATTGATGCAAATAATCGGCGTTCCAACGCACTGTGTGACTGTCATGATTAATATTGTTTTAAAAGGGTTAACGTTCTCCAATCTCTAATTTGCGATAGGTTGTTGCTGTACTATGACACGAAGGAAATGTTATTGGATTAAATATTTAATGGTTGTTGGAATGGGTGATCGGGTTGAATGAAAGGCAAGCATTCAAATAGAGTGCATGGTCTGCAATTTACCGTAACATGTGAACTAATCATACATCTCTTCTGAAATACCAGAAATAAGTATTTGTAGTGCATTAATTACTTGCGTGGTGTTTCAATGGTGATATGCAAAATGAAAATTGGTCATAGTATTCCCTTGATATAGGCAACGATGGACGCCATAACACCACGTGGTCAGAAGAATGAAACAGGGTCCCTCTCAAAATGCCGGAAGACCAAATCAAACAAAGTAATACCAAATTTTATTTTGCTCTGTTATAAAATGTAGATTATACCCTCCAATATCCACCTTGTGTCTCTTATATGCGTATTAATATGATTATTATATTACACCACCCCCACCATCAGAAGCTGAGGCGTGCCGCGTTTGCGGTGTTTGTGGACAAAGACACGACACCGACGTCATTCCGGCGACCGTACGATAGAAGCGATCTACCCGTGTCCATTGACAACGGCGCTAAGGGCAACAAGCTCAAGTGGGCGGTGAGCGACTAAACATTATATGCAGATTGATTCCAAATTATTAAATGATACATTTAAATAAATTACATAATTTACATTTAAGTTTCCTCTTTCTCTCTTTCATTACATCAGGCCGATATGACATACAAACTCCTCAATTCAAAATGCATATCAAAATCATCATTGTTATCTCAATCTTTCTATCTGCACTCAATTTGCAAAGATATATCTATATTTTCATATATTTATTGAAGTGTACATTAAAATTGCACCTTATCCTTATTCAATACCATTACATGTACATACATATGTGTATTATATCTGACAGGTTGAGATAGCCAAGCTGGACTACCGTCACTACTTGCCACTGTTTTTCGAGGGTATGCGGGAGACCACGGAGCCGTACGGGACGATAGCCACACTCGGCCTACATGACATGCTACAACACGCCCCTCCCACCCGCGTCCTCAGCACTGTCCCACAGCTCATCCTACCCATCAAACGTACGTATGTATTTACACCGCCTGTCTACGTCGTTGTTTAGGGCCTCTCCAACTGATTTGTGACATCATAACATACCTATTATAACGTCACAAATCAGTTCACAAATCAAATCAGGTCACAAATCATACGTAGGTAATTCATAGAGAATACCTAACTTGTTAGGTACGAAAAAGTTTTTTGTTTTCATATTAATTAAATATGAATAAAATTTCAAATTTTTACAAACTCACGCCCTTGTAGAAGCACTGGACACGAAAAACAAGGTGGTGATGGTGCGAGCATTGAAGGCCATACAGAGTCTGGTGCAGGCTGATGAAATGGTGGGCGAGGCTCTGGTACCCTACTACAGACAGATCCTGCCCATGCTAAACTACTACAAAGACAAAAACGGTCAGTACAGACGTCTACAGACAGATCCTGCCCATGCTAAACTACTACAAGGACAAAAACGGTCAGTACAGACGTCTACAGACAGATCCTGCCCATGCTAAACTACTACAAAGACAAAAACGGTCAGTACAGACATCTACAGATAGATCATGCCCATGCTAAACTACTACAAGAACAAAAACGGTCAGTACAGACATCTACAGACAGATCCTGCCCATGCTAAACTACTACAAAGACAAAAACGGTCAGTACAGACATCTACAGATAGATCATGCCCATGCTAAACTACTACAATGACAAAAACGGTCAGTACAGACATCTACAGACAGATCCTGCCCATGCTAAACTACTACAAGGACAAAAACGGTCAGAACAGACATCTACAGACAGATCCTGCCCATGCTGAACTACTACAAAGACAAAAACGGTCAGTACAGACATCTACAGACAGATCCTGCCCATGCTAAACTACTACAAAGACAAAATAGTCAGTACAGACATCTACAGACAGATCCTGCCCATGCTAAACTACTACAATGACAAAAACGGTCAGTACAGACATCTACAGACAGATCCTGCCCATGCTAAACTACTACAATGACAAAAACGGTCAGTACAGACATCTACAGACAGATCCTGCCCATGCTAAACTAGTACAATGACAAAAACGGTCAGTACAGACATCTACAGACAGATCCTGCCCATGCTAAACTACTACAATGACAAAAACAGTCAGTACAGACAATTCATTCCTATATCAGACACGTAAATCTGGAGAATTCTGATAAAAAGAGGATCTTGGATGGATAAAAGTCCAGGACAAACAAATTCAATAAGTCTGCTTAGTGAACTTGGAAAAATGCAGGTGGAAATTAGTGAGGATGCTGTTTTGAATGTTGGGAACTATTTGCTGCATCACTATGCAAGTGTTATAGTGATTTTATTCGTGAAAAGGATATAGTAGCTTCCAAACGTTGTTTTCACGACAATATTAAGTGTTATTGTAAATTCACAAAGGAAAGGGAAGCTAGAGTCAACTCGTCTGTATTTTTTTTCCCACGGCAGAGAACACAGGTGACGGGATTGTGTACGGGCAGAAGCGGCAGGACAACATCGGAGACCTGGTGGAGGATACACTCTCACTGTTGGAGCGGACGGGTGGTGAAGACGCCTTCATCAACATCAAATACATGGTGCCCACTTACGAGTCGTGCATGCTCAACTAGCCACCGCCCGACCACTAGTGGGGTGCATAATAGTGGGGTGTATTACGATGGCTCATTACCGCCAATTGCGTTCATTTTATACCCGTCGATATTTACCACCTCATAATATTTACCGAATGGATATTATAACCGGGGTGAATATTATGGTGGTAATTATAGACTGGTGAATATTATAAACTTGGTGACAATTATGAGGTGTCAATTATAGACGGGGTGTATATTATAAACTCGATGAATATTATGAGGTGGAAAATATATACAAGGTGTAAAATTTACGAACGTATTGGCGGTAATGAGTCATCGTAATGTATTGGGGATACATCTGAAAATTGATAATATTCAGTTGTTTTTAACTAGGAGAACTACGACACGTTTAGTTAGGTGCACAATATAATGTATACATATACATGTAAATCAAAAATTTTAATTGAGAAAACATTCAGTCAAAATCAAAGTGTATAGCTACCTCATAATCATGTGTGAAAATTTGTACTGCATGGCATGAATTGTTAGTTGGTTACTATGGCTTGTGGGGGAAAGTGAACCGTGCATCCAACGACTACAACTTTGATACTCTATATGACAAAAGACAGTTATCCACAGTGCACATATTAGTTTGTATATATATTTTGTATATATAGTCACATGTAAATATTGAATGGAAAATTTTCGGTTCGAAATATCGACGTTGTTCAACAGTAAACGATTTGCAAAATCGTGTGGTGACTAACGTCAGTAAATGATTCAATCCTGATAAAATCTTATGAAAAAAATAAAGTGGCCACGCTTAATTGAATACAAAGATTTTTTTTTTAAATTGTGACGAAAGTCGAATGTATAACGACGTCTATCAGTTAGATTGTTTTATCACCAGCAATGGCGACTAAAATGTATGCATTTATATTAATACACGCAATAAAATCACATGTTTACGTTGTGTATCACACACATTCATGTAATAACTGTTAGTATTTTGTGTCAAGATGTGCCACCTCAATCCAATAAAGTATTGCTCACTCTCTACATTCTAGTTTCCTCAGTGTTTAGACAGTATTATACATACATGTATGAAGCTATTTATCATCCCATCAGGTTTTCCTGTGTAGAATATTTATGACAGTTAGCGGCCCGAAACCCTCCCTTACACTTTATTCCACTCGACATACACGGCACAGATTCATCACATGACTTCGTACTCACGAGAACCGACGCACACCGTCCAAGACATGTAAACAACTTCACAAATGACGTCATGCAGAACACACCACCAATCACAACATTTCCAGACACTTCACCACGCCCACACAGACATTACCTCACATTCAGCAAATCACATGAACTCCTGTTCCACGACGCGGGAAAAACCAGACACCCATGAAAAAGTCCCCGCGCTTTTCGGAGTCTAGTAGAGAGATTTTGAAGGGAGTAGATGTACTTCTAAAATATTGAAGAGATTGTGCGTAAATTGATAAAGAGAAATCTGTGATATAACATTCCATGTGTCGGACTATTAATCGGACTATTTCTGGAAGTGTGAATGAGGCCGTGATCGTGCCATCGGACTTATCATCCTAATAAACTTGGATTAATCGAATTCGGACTGGTTTGTGATATTTCAAGCACAACGCTACGAACACTATACGCTAGTAAAAGGGCTGATCGGACCCTGAAGAATCCCGATTTTGTAACACCTGTATGTCCACTCTGGTGACAATACCATAAACTCCGTAGCTTTGGCTTGTGATCAGATACTTATGTACTTGTTATACATCTATTTCACGGGGTTTGTTTTGGATTCCGAATTTATTTTATAGAATGTTGGGCAATTGTACTAATTCCATAAAGTGTACTGTAGAAACAACTACATTTCACACACTGTCTGCCCCTGATGACGCCAGTGTGTCTTTGGACGAACTATTAGGTGGGCTTTGTTTCTAATCCGGAATGTTGTATTTTACGTTTGCTTTTGTCATCATTAAAATCTAGTTGAATCTGCGGTAATAGGTTGATACTTACAATGACATAATGTCCACAATCCCTAAATCATGCATATTTATATTAACAAGGTTTTATTTATGTCAGACAATAAAACATTCATGTTGCTAAGATCAACAAAATGACTCAAAATACTGAGACCGTTATGGAATGAAAGATACAAAACAATCGTCGCAAACCCCAAAAATCAAAAAAGCAAAATTATATCAAATTGTGAAACTCATGCAATGATCATTCTGGGGTGTCGTTGTATTTTCTGCCATCAGTCTTGCTCGAAGTCTGTCCTTCCTTTTAACCTCCCGAGAACGACTTACAAGCTTATATTTTCCTCTCACTGACATGGTTTCATTGAGAGATTGCGACGGAAACACCGTGACGTCATCGCGTGAGAGTTCAGTTCCAGTGATCGGACAAGAAGTGACGTGAGAGCCCGTGTTCAGTGGCGTATCAGCGAACGTGCACAAGCAAGATCGTGAAGCACTGGGCCGTCGATGAGACTGAATGATGTGTTCAGTGCTATGGACGAATTCTACACTGAAGTCATTCGTTTTCTCAGCTTTAAACAAGTCAGATTCCGATGCTGAAATGGGTCGTGAAACCTGGGAAGAAGTCTTGATTTCGAAATAATCACACTTCTGGAAAACGTAACCCTCTTCGTTATTGTTGTTTTCATCAACAACAGGGCAGGCATTTGAAAATTCGGGATTTGACATTGTGTGGTCAACCGTTGGATGGATACGCCCTTGTATCATCTGCACTTTGGTTTCTTCTATCTCCTTCACGATTTGCCGTTTCCTGTGTTGCAGTTTCCGCAGTTGGGTTTGTTGCTGATCAATGATCGCGTCTTTCTCATCGATTAGTGTCTTTCTATCCAGTCGTTCCTTCTCAAGCTGACTCGCCTGGAAAAGCAGCTGTGCAGAGAGCTGCATAATCTCTGTGTTGTAATGCTCGTTTCGTGTTCGCAATTCGTGATCCGTTTTGTGGATTTGTCTGTTATAGTTATCTGCTATTTTGAATATCTGCGTCTTATGAATCGAAAACTCTCCGATTTTCTGAACAAGTTCTGATTGGGCAGCCTTCAGTTGTTGACGCATCACAACCAACTCTGTGGGAATCTAGAAATATAGAATACATGTGTGTGAAATATTGTTTACATTCAGGGTCAATTGACGCACATGGTATTCATAAGTTCATGACAATTCGTATAAATATTGTTGAATAGGCTAAACTTTTATGTTTAACAAAACCTACCATTTTTAATGACTTTGCTTGATGAATTTCAGTTAGGCGTTGTTTTCTGTTTTGATACCGGATCAATCGTGTTTCTTTATACCAGTAGTGTATTCACGTGGAACGCAAAGTTTTATGCATGCACAACGAAAGTTCTTCGTTTATATGCTACTCTTAATGAGTTGGCATTCTCAATAGTCAATAGTAGTTATTGTATGAAAGTATGGATACATATCATTGTCGGGAACGCTGGCAGACAAATGTGAATATATAATTTGACTAATTGCACTCATCTTTCAAACTTGTCGATTACTTCCTGATCCTTTTCCCTGGTGTTGGCAAATATGACTGAGAGTAATCATCATGTCACCTTCAAATTCCTATTGAAAATAACTATAATTTTTTGGATAGTTTCAGTACATGTAGAACATTACTATCATTGACATGTAAATATCTGTTTGCAGTTTTCATGAACGTTACTAAAAGTGAGTGAAATTTACAAACAAAATGAAAACCAAGGCTCATGCTTAATATATAAATATGACAGCGGATGTTGCTTGATCCTTTGGAGTTAAAATAAAATATGACTCCGATCCATGTTTATTTGTCATACGGATAGCCGTGCAAAGATATCACAGCAGGCTTATATGCCACTGTGTAAACATCGGTGGGCGGACATAAAAAGACAAAAGCCCACTCCTCCAATTAGTGATCCATCGGACAAAAGCCCACTCTTGTTTCGCAGGGTCGGACATAAGCCCACTTTAGATTGATTTAAACACTTTAAGGATTGATTGCATGTGATCGTCATGAACCTGGCAGTGACCAGCTGTCCATTCACTTATAATGTAAATATGAAGGTAACAAATTCATGAATTTACACAATTCCAACCAACGTAAAATTTTGCTTTTCTGATTGTTAGCCATCAAGGATTACTAACCGAGACTCTGTTTCTTACTAAGCGATGTTAAATTGGTTAAATTCATCGTTTTCATATGTCATTTTCCGACCTATTTCTCAGTATACAAAATTCACTCACAACAGGGCGAGCGAAAGGATTGCGCTGTGCAGCAAATGGCTAGTTAGGCCAGTAGAACTCACAGGCGATATGCACTCGGGTGCACCGAGGTGTTTGGGATTATGAATGTTCAGCTCATTGTATTCATCTCACAGAAAGTATAGACCTAGATATTCTCATTATTTTGACGACAACAAGGAATAAATATATGCAACAGCCAGTGCTTGTTAAGCAGAACACTCGAATCTTCGTTTTGGTGAAACGTATAAAATGATTTATCTAATCATCAAATTGCACAGCTTTCGTGATATCATTCATGAAACCATGTCTCGGTTCATCATCCATGCGTATTGGTGTGTGTGCTAGCCAAGTTTTAGGTCAGGGGATTGTATTGTTTTTGGCGATTTTGTTACCTTTACTTTCACATTATAAGTCAATGGAAAAGTGCCTCAGTGCAGTCACCGGTAAGTTACGTGCAATCACACCTTAAATATAACAAGAGGCGGAACTCTCTATATGTTCCTATGTGCAAGCAAGAACAATAGCACCTTCGCAGGCGAGGGAGTGACAAACAATAAGACCTTCGCAGGCGAGGGAGCGGCCTCCTAGCATTGGAGTCACCCCGAGTTTCTCCAGCTAGAAGTGCTCAGGCACGCATTTTTGTGGGAGTGCGACCTCTCGTTGATATTACACTCTCTGGTACAGGCTCGAAAATACTATGCACTATACTATGCAATATATATGACCTACGTGTATGTGATATATCATTTTCGTTCATTATTAATAATGCAGAATCTAAGAAAAGTATATTCACGCGAAGATTATCATATTCAATTGAGCCTACTTCAGCCAGTGTGACGCCGCCAATTAATGTATATCAACACTCAAGAAAAACATGGGTGTCAACTAATTCACACCCCTAGGAATTGAGATCTGGCTGTTTGCATTCAGGCTCTTGCAGTTAATGAACTTATTGAAATGAACTTGTGTCATACTTGGCAGCTGCGGGTGCCATAACAAGGCCAGTATGCCAAAAGCTAGATTTCATTTGAATTCAAAAGCACGATTCAAAGTTGGACAGTGGATGTGTTAGCGTCATTTACTGCAATGGACAACCCGAGAGCTAGACTCTCTAAGAAACGACAATCAACAAGAAACGTATGTATTCTAATTTTGACTTACGTTTAATCACAGCTGCATATTTAATATACAACTATAAATACACACTCGTGTAGTTCACAATATTGAGAAAAATTGAATATATATGTGTTTTTGGGCAGGATGCTATGTGACATGATTTTCTTTTAACATTATGTATTCAGTACATCAGATAACATGCGTTTTTATCCTATCAGAAGAATTTGGAGTGCCTTCGGAGACAGGTGCGAGATGTTCAAACGTCATATACAGAGGTGCAGAACAAACTACAAGAGAAGAGAAAGCAAACCCAAGAACTGCTCGAAAGTTTCAATATACGAATCTACGAAACTGAAATCGAACTGCGTCTACAACGCCAAGAGCAAGAGTTGAACCTGAGAGAAGTGACCACACAACTTGTGTTTCTCGAAAGACAACTGAAAGAAGAACAAACCACAATTCGACAAATAATCGAGAGTAAAGACAATATCATTCAGCAAAATCAAGACAAGATACAAACTCTTATATCTGAAAATCGTACACTGCGTCGGGCTTTGCATGATGTACAATCTGACCATTCAGACTCTTTCATCAGTGATCATTCTGTTGATGATGATGTCTCGTTTTCCAGTTACGTACTTAGCTCACATCAACGTGATATGCCCCCTCCAGGGATAAACTCCCCCTTATCAATCAACATGGAGCCTGACGTGATGCTCTCAAGCTACTTGGAGCAATCATATAGTGACTATTCTTGAAAGAAAGTCTTGATGGCATAGCAGCAAATCTCGTGTTCATGAGGAGATTTTTGGGGCCATCTACTGTCAGAGAGAACTTTACCAGTGGAACCAATCTCTAGTCATCATGTTCTGCATGTGTATTATTTCAGCCACAAAGGAATCATGTTTTGCACCATGTGTCAATGTAAATAAACGGTTACTAAAATAAATACCAAGTTTCTTGACAACTGGAGTCTTTTTTCACTCTGTATAATATTACTCAATGAAACGATACTTTGTGAACAAGTAACACCAAATACAACATTCCACAATTGCTGAAAAAGCAAATTATTTACTCCTAGAAGAGGATATTTTCGTTGACACACTAAACCACAGGTATGACTGACACGATGTGAAGGTGTATATACGTGTGGCCTATCTAGCCCGGAAATCTATTAGTCACTGGACAAATAGGACAAGACATTGCTCTCCTATGTTCGCGCGGATGATACACAGTATGTATGGGCATTTGTAGGTGTATGAACAGGTTCATGTATATTTATATGAAAAACGAACCACGCTTTATTGCCACTATATATTACTTGAAGTGAAGTCACTCAGTGTCACATGTACTATGTGCATATGGGTACACTATATGGGTGCATATGGGTACACTATATGGGTGCATATGGGTACACTATATGCATATGGGTACATATATATACGTCCATCAGCAATTTAGATTGGCTACTTCACGCGTTATAACCTATAATTGTGTGTGTCGACTTATCATATAGTTACAGGATCTCGTATAGGGATACTTGATCACTGTAAAATAAAATATTGATTCTAGTTTACTCAGTTTAAAAAATAATCTTATAAATATAGAACCAGTTATCATCCCAACAGGCTAACCTGCATATCTAGCAACAATGTTGACAAAATGTCCACGAGCCAGAAACCACACATACTTATATGAACGAGTGGAGCGAGGACGGGAATTTCTAAATCTCAGACACACGTGGATATGTCTCTCGTTGTCACAGACGCAACACCATCGAAATAATGATGGCCAACACACGACGTGAGATTAGAAGTATACGTGTATTGTGTGGTGCTGACACGGTGCTATTTATATGGGAACTATAAGCATGGAGATTCACGGTGCTAACATGGTGCTATGTCAGCACCATGAATATATAAAATATATAAATAAAATATTGCTCACTGTATTCTAGTTTACTCAGTTTGGAATAGTTTTATAAAATAGAACCATATATCATCCCATCAGGTTGACCCATATATCTACTCTGGCAATAATGTTAACATAATGTCCACGAGCCATACATAACACATATTTATATGAACAAGGGTTTATTCATGTCAGACAATATATTCATGTTTCCAATTTCATCAACATGACTCAAATACTCAAAACAATCAACACTGAACCATTAGGGAAATAACTATGCAAAACAATGATAAATGCAGAAATGGCTGAATCCCCACAGCAAGAATACAAAAGTATATCATATTGTGAAACTCATGATATGATCATTCTGGGATGTCGTTGAAGTTTCTTCAATCAGTCTTGCTCGAAGTCTGTCCTTCCTTTTAACCTCTCTAGGCCGACTCACGTGCTCGATGTTGTCTTTTACTGACATGGTTTCGTCAAGAGATTGTGCCGGAAATACCGTGACGTCATCGCATGAGAGCTCAGTTCCGGTGAGTGGACAGGAAGTGACGTGGGATCCCGTGTTCAGTG
The DNA here is from genome assembly GCA_949152475.1 of Terebella lapidaria. Classification (NCBI taxonomy): domain Eukaryota; kingdom Metazoa; phylum Annelida; class Polychaeta; order Terebellida; family Terebellidae; genus Terebella; species Terebella lapidaria. The sequence continues at coordinate 54,283,642 of OX424556.1, forward strand.
GCGTATCAGCAAACGTGCACCAGCAAGATCGTGGAGCACTGGGCCGTCGGTGAGACTGAATGATGTGTTCAGTGCTATTGACGAATTCTGCACTGAAGTCATTCGTTTTCTCAGCTTTAAACAAGTCAGATTCCGTTGCTGATATGGGTCGTGAAACCTGGGAAGAAGTTTTAATTTCGAAATAGTCACATTTCTGTCCAATGTAGCCCTCTTCGTTATTGTTGTTTTCATCAACAATAGGGCAAGCATTTGAAAATTCGGGATTTGACAATTTGTCATCAGAAATTGTGTGGTCAACTGCTGGACGGATAGGCCCTTGTATCATCTGCACTTTGGTTTCTTTTATATCCTTCACGATTTGCCGTTTCCTGTGTTGCAGTTTCCGCAGTTGGGTTTGTTGCTGATCAATGATCGCGTCTTTCTCATTGATCAATGTCTTTCTATCCAGTCGTTCCTTCTCAAGCTGACTCGCCTGGAAAAGCAGCTGTGCAGAGAGCCACATAATCTATGTGCTGTAATGCTCGTTTCGTGTCCGCAATTTGTGATCCGTTTTGTGGATTTGTCTGTTATAGTTATCTGCTATTTTGAATGTCTGCGTCTTATGAATCGAGAACTCTCCGATTTTCTGAACGAGTTTCGACTGGGCAGCCTTCAGTTGTTGACGCATCACAACCAACTCTGTGGGAATCTAGAAATATAGAATACATGTGTGTGAAATATTGTCTACATTCAGGGTCAATTGACGCACATGGTATTCATAAGTTCATGACAATTAGTATAAATATTGTTGAATAGGTTAAACTTTTATGTTTAACAAACCTACCATTTTCAATGACTTTGCTTGATGAATTTCAGTTAGGCGTTGTTTTCTGTTTTGATACCAGATCAATCGTGTTTTTTTATACCAGTAGTGTATTCACACTGAACGCAACATTTTATACATGCACAACGAAAATTCTTCATTTATATGCTACTCCTAATGTGTTAGCATTCTCAATAGTCAAAAGTATAGTTTTATTGTATGAAAGTATGGATAAATATCATGATCGGGAACGCTGGCAGACAAATGTGAGTATATAATTTGATTAATTGCACTATCTTTCAAACTTGTTGATTACTTCCTGATCCTATTCCCTGGTGTTGGCAAATGTGACTGAGAGTAATCATCATGTCACCTTCAAATTGCTATTGACAATAACTATAATTCATTGGATAATTTCAGTACATGTAGAACATTATTATCATTGACATGTAAATATCTGTTTGCAGTTTTCATGAAGGGTACTAAAAGTGAGTGAAGTTTACGAACAAAGTGAAAACCAAGGCTCATGCTTAATCTATAAATATGACGGCGGATGTTGCTTGATCCTTTAGAGTTAAAATAAGATATGACTCAGATCTATGTTCATTTGTCATACGGATAGCCACTGTGTAAACCTCATAGTACAGGCTCGAAAATACTATACACTAAATATATATGTCCTACGTGTATATGATATATTATAATAGAAAATTAATAAATATTATCATTTTTGTTTATTAATAATAATGCAGATTCTAAGAATAGTATATTCACGCGAAGATTATCATAGTCCATTGAGCCTACTTCAGCCAGTGACGCTACTTCAGCAAGTGACGCCGCCAATTAAGGTATATCAACACTCAAGAAAAACATGGGTGTCAACTAATTCACACCCCTAGGAATTGAGATCTGACTGTTGGCATTCATGCTACTGCAGTTGATGAACTTATTGAAATGAACTTATGTCATACTTGGCAGCTGCGGGTGCCATAACACGTCCCAGAACGCCAAAAGCTAGATTCCATTCAAATATACTGAAATCGAGAGCACGATTCAAAGTTGGACAGTGGATGTGTTAGCGTCATTTACTGCAATGGACAGCCCGAGAGCTAGACTGTCTAAAAAACGACAATCAACAAAAAACGTATGTATCTCTAATTTTGACCTACGATTAGTCACAGCCGCATATTTACTATACAACTATGAATACACGTTCCTGTAGTTCCTAACATTAAGAAAAGTTTGAATATATATCTTTTTGGGACGATGTTATGTGACATGCGTTTCTTTTAACATAATGTATTCAGTACATCAGATAACATGCGTTTTTTTCCTATCAGAAGAATTTGGAGTGCCTTTGGAGACAGGTGAGAGATGTTCAAACGTTATATACAGAGGTGCAGATTAAACTACAAAAAAGAGAAGAGAAAACAAACCCAAGAACTGGTCGAAAGTTTCAATATACGAATTCACGAGGCGGAAATCGAACTGCATCTGCAGCGCCAAGAGCAAGAGTTGAACATGGGAGAAGAGACCACACAACTTGTGTTTCTCGAAAGACAACTGAAAGAAGAACAAACCACGATTCGACAGATAATCGAGAGTAAGGACAAAACCATTCAACAAAATCAAGACAGGATACGAGCTCTTATAACTGAAAATTATACACTGCGTCGGGCTTTGCATGATGTACAATCTGACCATTCAGACTTTCTCATCAGTGATAATTCTGTTGATGATGATGTCTCGTTTTCCAGTTACGTACTTAGCTCACATCAACGTGATATGCCCCCTCCAGGGATAAACTCCCCCTTATCAATCAACATGGAGCCCGACGTGATGCTCTCAAGCTACTTGGAGCAATCGTATAGTGATTATTCTTTAAGGGAATACTCGATGGCATTGCAGCAAATCTCGAGTTCACGCGGAGATTTTTGGGACCATCCACTGTCAGAGAGAACTTTACCAGTGGAACCAATCTCTAGTCATCTTGTGCTGCATATGTTTTATTTCAGTGACAATGGAAACATGTTTTGCACCATGTCTCAATGTAAGGAAACTGAAATAAAATGTGACTGGAATAAATACCAAGCGTCTTGACAACTTCAGTCTTTTTACACTCTCCAAAATATTACTCAATTAAACGATACTTTGTGAACAAATAACATAATTATGTACATAAAACCAAACACAACATTCCACAATTGCTGAAAAAGCAAATTATTTACTCCAAGAAAACGACGTCTTCGTCGACATACTAGGTATGACTGACACAATGTGAAGGTGTAAATACATGTGGCCTATCGAGCCCAGAAATCCATTAGTCACTGGACAAATAGAGCAAGACGTTGGTTTCTTTCATCACACGGATGATACACAGTATGTGTGGGATTCTGTAGTTGTATAGACATATACATATATGTATATAAGAAGCGAACCACGCTTTATTTCCACCATATATTACTTGTAGGGCAGTCACTCAGTGTCACATGTACTAAAGTTCTCTTTATTCTTATATAGCGCAAAGAATACAATACAAGTATCTCAGAGTGCTGAACAAGCAGGTAAATGTTATAAGATATACATTTTAAAACGCGATAGACATGTAAAACCTGATGTAAAGAATGAAAAGTTCATTGTCTAAAAGCCTTGGAGAAGGGGTAGGTCTTGAGCAAAGATTTGAACGTGTTGATTTTATCACAGTTTGCAAGTTCGTCAGAAAAGAAGTTCCAAAGTGTTGGAGCACAAGCTTGAAAAGCTCTGTCACCATAGGTTTTAGTGCTCGTGGTGAGCAGGGATCGAAGGAATGATGGCGAATTGAGTTGCAGTACCTTGAACGTGATGTTTATGATTTTATATTCGATCCTCTGTTGAACGGAGAGCCAGTGGAGCTGCTGAAGCACTGGTGTGATGTGATCACGTTTACGGGTGCGTGAAACAATTCTGGCTGCATTGATTTGGATGCGCTGTAGTATGCCAACCTTTTGTTTAGGAAGGGCATACAACAAGCTATTGCAGTAGTCCAGCTTAGACACTACGAACGCATTGACAATTTTTTCACATGCACTTTGGTCCAAGTATTTGCAGATACGACCAATGGAACTGATGCCGCATGTGGCAGAGCGGCACACTTGCTGAATGTGTGAGTTCATGGTCAGACAGCTATCCAGGGTGACACCAAGGTTTCGGACCTTCGGGATGGGCTTCACCATAACACCACCCACAGGAAATGGTTTGAGATGAGGGTTGTTCCTGAATTTGGAAGAGAACTGGATAATCTCGGTCTTTGCATCATTGAGTTTCAGCCGATTAGATGACATCCAGGAGTGGACTTCCTGGACACAGCCCTGGAGCCTGTTGATTGACGAGTCGTCAGAAATGTTCACATACAGCTGTGTGTCGTCCGCGTAGGAAATATACTTTATGCCATGTTTGGTGATGATATCCCCTAGTGGGAACATGTAGATACTAAAGAGTATTGGGCTCAGGACAGATCCTAGGGGGACGCCACAGGGCAAGATACTTGTCCTTGACGTAGAGCCTCTAACTGCATGAGGATACTTGGATATAGACATATACGTACAGTTGGATACACGTCAGGGTGCGTATGCAATTAGATCTCAATTAGTGTGAAAAATACGATTCTGCATGGAAATGTGATGTAATTTCACGCTATTTTGAAGTTGACGCTATTCGTGTTCAGTTGATGGAAACCAGAACTGCTTTGAACAAAGCAGAAACTCAACTGCGAATTTACATCCAACAAACCCGGCAACTGGTCGACGGCTATAAAAGTAGAATCCACCAGACTGAAAACGAACAAATCAAATCAAATCAAATCAAATTTATTCGGCTATATAACTATGATACACAACACTCATTACAAACAACGAAATAGCCGGGTCACCACATAGCTTGGTAAAGCTGTCTTCCTGTGGTGCCCTGAAAAAATAACTAAAGAAATTGAGGTGAGAAAAATAATAATAGAAACAGAAAGTCTCTAAATGATAAGAAAAATAACTAAAGAAACAGTAACAGAAAAAAAAGACTTATGTGATCTCGATCGGAGGCAGGGAGCGGTAGGCACTGTGTGGTGTGGACGTAGGACGCAGGCGGCGGCAGCACACGTGGGGGCAGGTACAGTCTAAGTAAATGTCGAGGCAAAATGTTCAATATTAAATTATTAAGTGCGACAATCTTTACAGTACCGATTTTGACAGAGTATGTTGTTATCATAAAGTGATATAAAATGTGTTTTCAAAAATTCACGGAAGGTCTTTCGGTTTTTGTATTTAAAGCGTGATAACGATTCATCATAAGTGTTCCATAGCCTAGGGAAAGAATGATTAGGTAATTTAGAGCTAAAAGTTGTTCTTGGTCGCGGAGTGAAATATAAATGTGCCTGTCTAGTTAATTTAGATTTTAGAACAATGTTTGTTCTTGCAAAATGTTCAAATGATTTTGGGAGATTGTTGCTTTTATGGTCATACATAAACATAAGCACTTGTAGATGATACAGGTCCATCACTTTTAGAATTTCATCGGCTTTAAAGAGAGGGTCAGTGTGTGATCGGTAATGTTTATTGTTGATAATGCGGATAGCGCGCTTTTGTAATCTAAAAATTTTATCAACATGTATGGAATTCCCCCAGGCTAATAAACCATAATTTATGTGTACTTCAAATATTGTATAATAAATTGTTTTTAATACTTGACGTGGAAGTATATGTTTTACTTTATTCATCATGTATAAAGTTTTACTGAGTTTCTTACACACCTGTTCTATATGAGGCTTCCAGGTCAAGTGATTGTCCAGTAAAACTCCCAAGAAATTTGGAGTGATATTATTGTCGTATTTTTGTATTGCTTTGTTGTTTATATTTAGCGCGATTTCAAATTGTCTGGTTTTTGTGGATGGCCCATATATAGCATATTTAGATTTGTCACTATTTAATAATAACTTATTTGCACAAAGCCAATCAAAGATTTTATTCAATTACGAATTAATATGAGTTTCTAATATGGCAGGATGCTTTCCGGATGTAAATATTGTCGTATCGTCTGCAAAACTCAAGATATTTAGGTCAGTACATCGATGGAAGTCATTTATATAGATTAAAAACAATATTGGCCCCAAAACAGAGCCTTGTGGCACACCGACATTCAGATGTTTTATCTCCGATTCCTGATTATTTAATTCGCAATATTGCCGTCGGTTTTTTAGATAGCTCTCAAACCAGTGATAACAAGTCCCCCTAATCCCATAGCGATGTAATTTATACAACAAAATGTCATGATTAACGGTATCAAACGCCTTTGAAAGATCTAAGAATAATCCAAGTGTGAAATTTTTATCCGGCTTATCGTTCTCTTCTGATATGGCAGTTAATAATTGAATGATAGGGTGTATTGTAGAGTGCTTGGCGCGAAATCCATACTGATTATTATAAAGTACGTCGGAATATTCAAGAAAGCCTACGAGCCGTTTACACATAATCTTTTCTAGAAGTTTCGAAAAGGATGATAAGATACTGATTGGTCTGTAGTTGTTTACATTTTTTCTATCACCAGATTTGAATAAAGGAATTACTTTAGCTATTTTAAATTCATCTGGGAATACACCCTGTTCCATGGATAAGTTAAATATGTGGGTCATTGGAATTAATATCGTTTCAATAGTTTGTTTCATTAATTTTGTGGATATTTCATCAGCGCCAGAAGAAGTTTTAGGTTTGAGTTTTCTTGAAACTTGTAAAATTTCTACCGGATTTGTAGGACTCATAAACATACATCTTGTATTATTAAATTTGAAATAATGCTTGTATGAGTTTATTGAATGAGGAATTTTGTCACTAGTAGATTGTCCAACATTGATAAAGTGTTCATTGAAACCATTTACTATTTTTTTCATGTCGGTAATATTTTCACCGTTCAATGTTAATATGGTAGGCGAACTTGATTTATCATTTGACTTTCCTATGATACTACGGATGGTTTCCCACGTTCTTTTCATATCATGTTTGTTGTCTTCGAAGATACCTTTATAATACGTTTTCCTATGAGCACGGATGATTTTGTTATATATTAAAACATATTGTTTATAATCAAAGATATTCTTTGCAGTTGGGCGTCTCAGTTTATTTTTGTACAGCTTGATTTTTGTTATCGATGATACTATTAGTCCCTTTGTCATCCAAGGTTCCCTTTTGATATATTTTCTTTTCAGTTTTATCTTTTTCAAGGGGAAACATTCGTTAAATTTTCCTTTGTAGATGTTATAGAAATACGAGTATGCCATATTGGGGTCTCTCAGGTTTAGGATAGGATCGAAATTAGTGTTTGTTAATTCAATGTTAAACGTATTAATATTCTCATTCGAGAAGTTTCTGGCCCATATAACTTTTTCTCTAGGAATTATTTCATGCTTATTTTTAACTATATGGAATATTCCAAAATGATCGGATACATCAGTAATAATAATCCCAGAATTAGAGTCATGGGTAATATCATTCGTATAACAATGGTCAATCAAGGTGGCTGATTGGTGTGTCACTCTGGTGGGTTTAGTTATAGTCGGGAGATATCCGAAGGAAAATAAATTATCTACATAATCTTTTGTTTTTATGTTTGTTGAATATTTTAGGAGGTCGATATTAAAGTCTCCCATCAAAATAACTTTCTTATTTTCAGTTTCTGTCATTCTCATAATATCATCTAAAGTGGCAATAAAAATATCTAGATCAGCTTTAGGTGGGGTATTTGGCCTATATATATTACCGATAATCATCGGTTTTGTGTTCTCATTTAATTTTATTTCGAGAAAGATCGATTCAAAAACATGAGGAATAAATACACTTATATCGTCACGGACCACAAAGGATATGCTATCTTTAATGAAAAATCCTACGCCTCCTCGTCCATCGTCCTGATCATCACGTGAACTGTGAATTAAATCATGATAACCCGGTAAATTAAATGCATTTCTTATTTTAAATACCTCGGACAGGGCAATTATGTCAAAACTATTTACATGCTGAATATCCACCATTAGGTTTCTGAATTCGTGCCAGTGGGCATTGAGGCTCTGGCAGTTTAGAGAAAAAAGAGATACAACTGGGGTGTTAAGTTTTGAAAAAAATGATCTGAATTCTAAAGGGTCGTAGTATTTACATTCAGTCAGATCTCTCTCATCAAAATCTTCATCATTTATATCAAGGGAATTTATCAGATTGTACTGGTCGTCAGTCTGTACCTGCTCCAAGGATACGCTACCCGCCATGACCTGTGGACACACCACTACAGCGAACCGCCACACCCAGCCTGTAATCGAGAACACATAGTAAAACACAAATTAAAATCAAGCAGAGTTCACCAACCGGTGACAGTGCAAACAATATACAATCGAACATTTATAAATACAAGTGTTTCATGGACCTGATATGTTATAAGTAATAGGTAAACACAATCGGATATAACTCGGATACGTGAGATTCATTTCAACTAGAAGGGATCGTTTTTAATTGAACGGTTATACATATATTAGAAAAGTATCATTCATGTCCGTTCCGAAGAAAAACAAATTCCAGAGGTGATTTTCGTACATGAATATTTCCACTATTTATGACCAATTTCTGCAAAGTAAACTGACTATCGTTTCGTGGAAGATGTAATATTACAAACATATCAACCCAGTCTTGTGTTTCCGAATAATGCAAATATTTATTTAAAATAAAATATGCCGTACTATGCAATACATGTGCACAAATGTGCACCCATACAACTGTTTGATAGTGTTATTTTTGTTTGAATTTCAACAGGGTGAATGTTGCTGTTGTATTGGTATACTATGACTTACTCCGGACTGGACTACCAGTACTGTGCGGCATAACAGCCAGACTGTGACACGACAGCCACCAGACCGTGACATCACATCCCAAGTACATCAACACAAGTGAGCTGTACTGCCATTACTGGTGTGCTTAGAGTTCTTTGAGACCATGACTGTACTTTGACCTGTTAGCAACGGCAAATAATACTGTTGATTCATCGGTCTAATGATTGCACCCGTGTAGGATCAAAATTCATGGGAACTCAGAGGGACACTGGGTCAACAATGTTTAACTTTATCGAAAAAAACCCGGACTGGACTACCAGTACTGTGCGGCATAACAGCCAGACTGTGACACGACAGCCACCAGACCGTGACATCACACCCCAAGTACATCAACACAAGTGAGCTGTATTGCCATGAGTTCCTTGCGACCATGATTGTACATTGCCAAGTTAACAACACCAATAATAGTGATTTATCGGTCTAGTAATTGCACCCGTGTGTAATCAATATTCATGGGAAATTGGGAGGGGCACTGGGTTAAAAATGTTTGTAAACATACATTGACAGTGACAGTACTGGACTACCAGATATCAATAAACCATTGAATTCAATATAATATTGGACTACATTATGTTCGTGTCAGCACAGACAATTTATATCAAATGCAATTGAGCACAAATTTGTTAAAGGTTTCATGTAATGAACTCACACAGAAATGCAGTTTCATAGATAACGGATCGTAGGTAACAATTTTCTCTGCTTTTTTACAATTGTTTTACAGAACTAAATTTTGTGTGGTATGATCAACGGAGAACATCCCAACAAATAGGAATCATGTTTAACATAAATGAATCGTGAGTATTGTAATAATATACACTCAGTATAGCTCAATATACGTAATATAGCCCCTCACACACACACACACAGACCCTCACACACACAAACATACACACACACACCCACAACCACACCTATACACACATACATATATACATACATAATATATTCATGTGGTCCACATCATAGCCACAGTCTTCGTAGGGTATATTATCAAGTCAATCATTCATTACAGAGGTACATAATATATAATAGATTCAAATCTTTATATCAGAAATCATTTTATAGAGTGCCAATAACCAATGTAGTTTGGTTCAACAGATCAGTGTCGATAAAGCTCACACGATAGAATATGATAACATGCCATTCATACATGTTTGATATTCAGCAAGGGAAATTCATAATACATAAATCCTACATATAGGCACACTAACATAATTGTACACATACAGCTACATACAAACACGAATATATGTGAACTTTTGACATTTTTTGACATTTTTTGACATTTTTCATACCCAAATATATCCACATACAATTACACATACACGTGATGCGTTTGTTAACACATGTCAATTGTTGACATACACCACACACACATCAACACACATACACACATAAATATATGTGAACTTTTGACATATTTTATACCAAATATACCCACATACAATTACACATACACAAGCAGCATCTGTTACCACATGTCATTTGTGGACATACACCACACTCACAAACACACACCTACATACACACACCTTCATACACATTCACACATAAATATATGTGAACTTTTGACATATTTTTTTATACCTAAATATATCCACATGGATACACATACACAAGCAGCATTTGTTAACACATGCCATTTGTTGACATACACCACACCCACAAACACACACCTACATACACACACCTTCACACACATACATACATAAATATATGTGAACTTTTGACATATTTTTTTTCATACCCAAATATATCCACATGGATACACATACACAAGCAGCATTTGTTGACACATGCCATTTGTTGACATACACCACTCTCACAAACACACACCTTCACACACAAACTCACACACACATACATATATATATATATATGTGAACTTTTAACATATTTATTCATACCCACATATGCCCATACACAAGAACACATACACAGGTTGTTGACATACACCCACCCACACACATACACCCCTACACACAAATATATGTGAACTTTTGATATATTTTTCATACCCAAATATATCGACATACAATTACAAATACACAAGCAAGCTTTGTTGAGACATGTCATTTGATGATATACTTTTTTTTGTTTGTACCCCCCCCCCCCACACACACTCACACATACATACATGATTATATGTAAACTTTGACATATTTATTCATTCCCACATATACTCACATACAAGTACACATACACATGCAGCCTGTGCTAACCATGTCCTCTTGTTGACCTCCCTCCATCTCACACCAACACACATACATCAATATATGCGAAATTTTAACTTATTTTTTTATACCCACATATATCCACATACATATATACACATATACAAGCATCCTTTGTCTAAATATTTCCTCTTGTTGACATCCCCCCCCCCACACACACACACACACACACACACACTGACACAACAAACATGTACCTATCTTCAACATGCATATAACCAATAGCACATTACATATTTATATATTGAATGTGGTCATTATAATCATTTGTACTATTTTGTAGTAATAACAGCATATACCCCACATGCAACAAAATACTTGGTTGCTCAAGATTAATAGTACACTTCATGCATAGCAAATAGTATATTGACAAAAAGTGCATTATTTTGCAAGAATAAGCCATTCTGATAAGAATTTTCCATTTTCTCCCATCACAATCATGTTCAATAAACAGCAAAGTCATAGCAGGTGAATATTTCTTTGAACTGGTCTATTTTTAATAGCTGAGATAAAGATCTTTAAGTATGGCCACATTCAACCTATTATTAGATTTATTACTCATAGTTAATGAGGTCAATGAGGTGTAAGTTAACATACAAGACGTGGAATGAAACATACATAGCTGCACACGTATACACAGAGTTCCAGACACATATACCTATACTAACACACACATGTATTTATATTTCAGGGTTTAATACTCTGTGCACATGCAAATCAGAATCAAAACTTCACATAGTTGCTGTGTCTATTGCCAGGTTGGCACTTTCTTCAAAGTACTTGAAACGAGCAGGGCCGAGATTTTCTGGACCATCCCATCGAGTCACACATATCAACTCATCAACGACGTTCTTTTTACGAAGAATGTCAAGTATCCTTCGGCCACCACCAAACTCGCCATCGTCTTCGAAGTGTTCTTGGACTCCCTGGTCGGTAGACAGACGATACGCGTAAAATGTGTGAGATGCTCTGGCGACGTTCGGATCACGATAGACAGCATGCAGCGAAGGAACTACATCCTTCGGTGTTGAGATTGGCACTCTAGAGCCCTGAAAACAGCTTCCACCATGCCACTGAGGAGGAGCACGCGCCACGTCAGCTTCCAAGGACTTGGTCAGGTAGTCATCTGTTGGGTCCAGTTTGTCGCGTTTTACCTCGTGTTTTGTGTCGTTCACATACAGCGTGCATCCCGACCACGAGACAGTGCATTTGGCTGCCTTGGCTTCCTTGTAGATAGGCATTAGCTCCCTTTTGCGTTCCGACAGTTCTCGAGGCAGTTGAGGGAAAATGCTCAACCCAGTTTCAGCAAGATTTTTGACGTGTTTCAGGATGGTTCCATGATGCACTCTGGGAATATTGGCTACAATTGGACGATCACGACCCTCCTGCTCGATACCCATCCTGTGGGTATTTGTGATTGTTATTTTAGACACATCTGAAGCAGGCATCTTTAGATTTTGCGTCATGAAGCTTTTCACTGTTTCGGCAACACTTTCAGAAGAACGTTCATTGATGCCAGTGATGACTAAATTGTTCTTCATGGAACGCTTCTGCACATCTAGTAGTTGATCGTGCATATCCTCAACCAATTTTTCTAGCCGATTGATACGACCCTCATGTAATTCTTGTATAGCTTTCAGAGTCTTATTCTCCTGTTTTAGTGAATCTAGTTCACTAGCCTGTTTTGTTACTTTACTGTTTATTCCAGATATTTGGTCACCCACCTCAGACAGTTTGCCCATAACGTCGTTCCTGAGTACCTCGATTCCTTCCATTAGAGTGAAGGAATCACCCAGCGTCATTGGAGAATTGCGTTGACGTTTGCGTGGATTACTCACTGGGTTTTTTTCGAGAAATTTATCCATTAGGGTTTGTGTATCGCGTGAGGGTGTGGAGGTATTCTCATTCATTGGAGTCTGTGCTTGGAGGTCTAGCGCCGCGAAACTCTGATCGATGTATTCCTCTGCACTGGTGGTCATCACGGCTGTTTGTTTTTCACGGTTGGGTGACTCGACTGAAGACATGGTTCAACTTCGGATGCACGAATCACAATTTCTCAGTTATAAGTTGACAATTTTATACATGTGAGTTCTGCTATGTATCCTCAGATATTCATTGCGTAAGATATATCACCGATATGTGTTCAGAAATAGCATGAAAACATTCTGAAACAGGCCCCGAAAACAGAATTCGTGTCTCACGCCATATTGGTCACGTGATATACGAACTGCGTTTACTGCACCAGGAACAAGACTCGGAACTTGGCTAGTTGAGCACACAGTTGCTGTTCCTGGAGGAACGAATGAAGCAGGAACGGGAATTTTTCTGTCAGACTATTGACGAGAAAAACAGTATATTAGTCCATCAGTTGGCGATATTGAACGACTTCGAACAGAAGAATCGCAAACTCGAACAAGAAATAAAAGAACTGAAGAACCAGCTTGCTTCCTCGAGTGTTGAATCTCAGACACATGTGGATAAGTCTCTCGTGGTCACAGACGCGGCTCCATCAAGATGATGAAGACCAACACACGGCGTGAGTTTATTGCAGGGTTTATTTCTTGTGGTGCTGACATGGTGCTTTAATGGACTCTATGGGTACTATTAGCATGGTGATTCGTGGTGCTAACATGGTGCTAATAATATGAAAACAAATCGTGACAAATAAATCAGTTTTGTTTGATCACATGACGTACGGACACTTGCTAGTTACATGATGATCGGTCATAATGTGATATGTGTCAGTGATCACCGACGGTGCCATTTCGGAACTACCACATACTCAGATAAAATAATATATAATAAAATAGAATATTGATCACTGTATTCTAGTTTACTCAGGTTGAAAGTAGTCTTATAAATATAGAACCAATTATCATCCCAACATGCTAACCTGCATATCTAGCAACAATGTTGACAAAATGTCCACGAGCCAAAAACCACACATATAATTATATGAACGAGTGAAGCGAGAACGGGAATTTCTAAATCTCAGGCACACGTGGATATGTCTCTCGTCGTCACAGACGTGACACCATTGAAATATTGGTGGCACGGTGCTATTTATATGGGGACTATAAGCATGGAGATTCACGGTGCTAACATGGTGCTATGTCAGCACCATGAATATATAAAATATATAAATAAAATATTGCTCACTGTATTCTAGTTTACTCAGTTTGGAATAGTTTTATAAAATAGAACCATATATCATCCCATCAGTTTGACCCATATATCTACTCCGGCAATAATGTTAACATATTGTCCACGAGCCATACATAACACATATTTATATGAACAAGGGTTTATTCATGTCAGACAATATATTCATGTTTCCAATTTCATCAACATGACTCAAATACTCAAAACAATCAACACTGAACCATTAGGGAAATAACTATGCAAAACAATGATAAATGCAGAAATGGATGAATCCCCACAGCAAGAATACAAAAGTATATCATATTGTGAAACTCATGACATGATCATTCTGGGATGTCGTTGAAGTTTCTTCCATCAGTCTTGCTCGAAGTCTGTCCTTCCTTTTAACCTCTCTAGGCCGACTCACGTGCTTGATGTTGTCTTTTACTGACATGGTTTCGTCAAGAGATTGTGCCGGAAACACCGTGACGTCATCGCATGAGAGCTCAGTTCCGGTGAGTGGACAGGAAGTGACGTGGGATCCCGTGTTCAGTGGCGTATCAGCAAACGTGCACCAGCAAGATCGTGGAGCACTGGGCCGTCGGTGAGACTGAATGATGTTTTCAGTGCTATTGACGAATTCTGCACTGAAGTCATTCGTTTTCTCAGCTTTAAACAAGTCAGATTCCGTTGCTGAAATGGGTCGTGAAACCTGGGAAGAAATCTTGATTTCGAAATAATCACATTTCTGGATAACGTAACCCTCTTCGTTATTGTTGTTTTCATCAACAATAGGGCAGGCATTTGAAAATTCGGGATTTGACATTGTGTGGTCAACCGTTGGATGGATACGCCCTTGTATCATCTGCACTTTGGTTTCTTTTATATCCTTCACGATTTGCCGTTTCCTGTGTTGCAGTTTCCGCAGTTGGGTTTGTTGTTGATCAATGATCGCGTCTTTCTCGTTGATCAATGTCTTTCTATCCAGTCGTTCCTTCTCAAGCTGACTCGCCTGGAAAAGCAACTGTGCAGAGAGCTGCATAATCTCTGTGTTGTAATGCTCGTTTCGTGTTCGCAATTCGTGATCGGTTTTGTGGATTTGTCTGTTATAGTTATCCGCTATTTTGAATGTCTGCGTCTTATGAATCGAGAGCTCTCCGATTTTCTGAACGAGTTTCGACTGGGCAGCCTTCAGTTGTTGACGCATCACAACCAACTCTGTGGGAATCTAGAAATATAGAATACATGTGTGTGAAATATTGTTTACATTCATGGTCAATTGACGCACATGGTATTCATAAGTTCATGACAATTCGTATAAATATTGTTGAATAGGTTAAACTTTTATGTTTAACAAACCTACCATTTTCAATGACTTTGCTTGATGAATTTCAGTTAGGCGTAGTTTTCTGTTTTGATACCGGATCAATCGTGTTTCTTTATACCAGTAGTGCATTCACATTGAACGCAACATTTTATGCATGCACAACGAAAATTCTTCATTTATATGCTACTCCTAATGTGTTAGCATTCTCAATAGTAGTTTTATTGTATGAAAGTATGGATACATATCATGATCGGGAACGCTGGCAGACAAATGTGAGTATATAATTTGAGTAATTGCACTCATCTTTCAAACTTGTTGATTACTTCCTGATCCTATTCCCTGGTGTTGGCAAATGTGACTGAGAGTAATCATCATGTCACCTTCAAATTGCTATTGACAATAACTATAATTTATTGGATAGTTTCAGTACATGTAGAACATTACTATCATTGACATGTAAATATCTGTTTGCAGTTTTCATGAAGGGTACTAAAAGTGAGTGAAATTTACGAACAAAGTGAAAACCAAGGCTCATGCTTAATCTATAAATATGACGGCGGATGTTGCTCGATCCTTTAGAGTTAAAATAAGATATGACTCAGATCTATGTTCATTTGTCATACGGATAGCCACTGTGTATACATCATAGTACAGGCTCGAAAATACTATACACTAAATATATATGTCCTACGTGTATATGATATATTATAATAAAAATTAATAAATATTGTCATTTTTGTTTATTAATATTAATGCAGATTCTAAGAATAGTATATTCACGCGAAGATTATCATAGTCCATTGAGCCTACTTCAGCCAAAGTGACGCCGCCAATTAAGGTATATCAACACTCAAGAAAAACATGGGTGTCAACTATTTCACACCCCTAGGAATTGAGATCTGACTGTTTGCATTCATGCTACTGCCGTTGATGAACTTATTGAAATGAACTTATGTCATACTTGGCAGCTGCGGGTGCCATAACAAGTGTCAGTATGCCAAAGGCTAGATTTCATTTAAATATACTGAATTCAAGAGCACGATTCAAAGTTGGACAGTGGATGTGTTAGTGTCATTTACCGCAATGGACAGCCCGAGAGCTAGACTGTCTAAGAAACGACAATCAACAAGAAACGTATGTATCTCTAATTTTGACCTATGATTAGTCACAGCCGCATATTTACTATACAACTATGAATACACGTTCCTGTAGTTCCCAACATTAAGAAAAGTTTGAATATATGTCTTCTTGGGAGGATGTTATGTGACATGATTTTCTTTTAACATTATGTATTCAGTACATCAGACAACATGCGTTTTTATCCTATTAGAAGTATTTGGAGTGCCTTTGGAGACAGGTGCGAGATGTTCAAACGTCATATACTGAGATGCAGATTAAACTACAGGAGAAGAGAAAACAAACCCAAGAACTGGTCGAAATTTTCAGTATACGAATTCACGAAGCGGAAATCGAACTGCGTCTGCAGCGCCAAGAGCAAGAGTTGAACATAAGAAAAGTGACCACACAGCTTGTGTTTCTCGAAAGACAACTGAAAGAAGAACAAACCACGATTCGACAGATAATAGAGAGTAAGGACAAAACCATTCAACAAAATCAAGACAGGATACAAGCTCTTATAACTGAAAATCATACACTGCGTCGGGCTTTGCATGATGTACAATCTGACCATTCAGACTCTTTCATCAGTGATCATTCTGTTGATGATGATGTCTCCTTTTCCAGTTACGTACTTAGCTCACATCAACGTGATATGCCCCCTCCAGGGATAAACTCCCCCTTATCAATCAACATGGAGCCCGACGTGATGCTCTCAAGCTACTTGAAGCAATCGTATAATAGTGACTATTCTTGAAAGGAAATCTCGATGGTATAGCGGCAAATCTCGTGTTCACAAGGAAATCTTGTGGACCATCTATTGTCAGAGAGAACTTTATCAGTGGAACCAATCTCTAGTCATCATGTTCTGCATGTGTATTATTTCAGTCACAAAGGAATCATGTTTTGCACCATGTGTCAATGTAAATAAACGGTTACTAAAATAAATACCAAGTTTCTTGACAACTGGAGTCTTTTTTCACTCTGTATAATATTACTCAATGAAACGATACTTTGTGAACAAATAGCATAATTATGCACATAACACCAAATACAACATTCCACAATTGCTGAAAAAGCAAATTATTTACTCCTAGAAGAGGATATTTTCGTTGACACACTAAACCACAGGTATGACTGACACGATGTGAAGGTGTATATACATGTGGCCTATCTAGCCCGGAAATCTATTAGTCACTGGACAAATAGGACAAGACATTGCTCTCCTATGTTCGCGCGGATGATACACAGTATGTATGGGCATTTGTAGGTGTATGAACAGGTTCATGTATATTTATATGAAAAACGAACCACGCTTTATTGCCACTATATATTACTTGAAGTGAAGTCACTCAGTGTCGCATGTACTATGTGCATATGGGTACACTATATGGGTGCATATGGGTACACTATATGCATAGGGGTACATATATATACGTCCATCAGCAATTTAGATTGGCTACTTCACGCGTTATAACCTATAATTGTGTGTGTCGACTTATCATATAGTTACAGGATCTCGTATAGGGATACTTGATCTCTGCAAAATAAAATATTGATTCTAGTTTACTCAGTTTAAAAAATAATCTTATAAATATAGAACCAGTTATCATCCCAACAGGCTAACCTGCATATCTAGCAACAATGTTGACAAAATGTCCACGAGCCAGAAACCACACATACTTATATGAACGAGTGAAGCGAGGACGGGAATTTCTAAATCTCAGACACACGTGGATATGTCTCTCGTCGTCACAGACGCAACACCATCGAAATAATGATGGCCAACACACGACGTGAGATTAGAAGTATACGTGTATTGTGTGGTGCTGACACGGTGCTATTTATATGGGAACTATAAGCATGGAGATTCACGGTGCTAACATGGTGCTATGTCAGCACCATGAATATATAAAATATATAAATAAAATATTGCTCACTGTATTCTAGTTTACTCAGTTTGGAATAGTTTTATAAAATAGAACCATATATCATCCCATCAGGTTGACCCATATATCTACTCTGGCAATTATGTTAACATAATGTCCACGAGCCATACATAACACATATTTATATGAACAAGGGTTTATTCATGTCAGACAATATATTCATGTTTCCAATTTCATCAACATGACTCAAATACTCAAAACAATCAACACTGAACCATTAGGGACATATATAACTATGCAAAACAATGATAAATGCAGAAATGGCTGAATCCCCACAGCAAGAATACAAAAGTATATCATATTGTGAAACTCATGACATGATCATTCTGGGATGTCGTTGAAGTTTCTTCCATCAGTCTTGCTCGAAGTCTGTCCTTCCTTTTAACCTCTCTAGGCCGACTCACGTGCTTGATGTTGTCTTTTACTGACATGGTCTCGTCAAGAGATTGTGCCAGAAATACCGTGACGTCATCGCATGAGAGCTCAGTTCCGGTGAGTGGACAGGAAGTTACGTGGGAGCCCGTGTTCAGTGGCGTATCAGCAAACGTGCACCAGCAAGATCGTGGAGCACTGGGCCGTCGGTGAGACTGAATGATGTGTTCAGTGCTAATGACGAATTCTGCACTGAAGTCATTCGTTTTCTCAGCTTTAAACAAGTCAGATTCCGTTGCTGAAATGGGTCGTGAAACCTGGGAAGAAGTTTTAATTTCGAAATAGTCACATTTTTGTCCAACGTAGCCCTCTTCGTTATTGTTGTTTTCATCAACAATAGGGCAGGCATTTGAAAATTTGGGATATGACAATTTGTCGTCAGAAATTGTGTGGTCAACCGTTGGATGGATAGGTCCTTGTATCATCTGCACTTTGGTTTCTTTTATCTCCTTCACGATTTGCCGTTTCCTGTGTTGCAGTTTCCGCAGTTGGGTTTGTTGCTGATCAATGATCGCGTCTTTCTCACTGATCAATGTCTTTCTATCCAGTCGTTCCTTCTCGAGCTGACTCGCCTGGAAAAGCAGCTGTGCAGAGAGCCGCATAATCTTTGTGCTGTAATGCTCGTTTCGTGTCCGCAATTCGTGATCCGTTTTGAGGATTTGTCTGTTATAGCTATCTGCTATTTTGAATGTATGCGTCTTATGAATCGAGATCTCTCCGATTTTCTGAACGAGTTCTGATTGGGCAGCCTTCAGTTGTTGACGCATCATAACCAACTCTGTGGGAATCTAGAAATA
Organism: Terebella lapidaria; assembly: GCA_949152475.1. Lineage (NCBI taxonomy): Eukaryota > Metazoa > Annelida > Polychaeta > Terebellida > Terebellidae > Terebella > Terebella lapidaria. The sequence continues at coordinate 54,303,334 of OX424556.1, forward strand.
TGGAATAAACGTGGGTGAAATATTGTTTACATTCAGGGTCAATTGACGCACATGGTATTCATAAGTTCATGACAATTAGTATAAATATTGTTGAAAAGGTCCAACTTTTATGTTTAACAAAACCTACCATTTTTAATGACTTCGCTTGATGAATTTCAGTTAGGCGTAGTTTTCTGTTTTGAAACCAGATCAATCGTGTTTCTTTATATCAGTAGTATATTCACCTGGAACGCAAAATTTTATGCATGCACAACGAAAATTCTTCATTTATATGCTACTCTTAATGTGTTGGCATTCTCAATAGTCAATAGTAGTTATTGTATGAAAGTATGGATACATATCATGATCGGGAACGCTGGCAGACAAATGTGAGTATATAGTTTGACTAATTGCACTCATCTTTCAAACTTGTTGATTACTTCCTGATCCTATTCCCTGGTGTTGGCAAATGTGACTGAGAGTAATCATCATGTCACCTTCAAATTGCTATTGACAGTAACTATAAATCATTGGATAGTTTCAGTACATGTAGAACATTATTATCATTGACATGTAAATGTCTGTTTTCATGAAGGTTACTGAAAGTGAGAGAAATTCATAAACAAAGTGAAAACCGAGGCTCATGCTTAATCTATAATATTATATATGACAGCGGATGTTGCTTGATCCTTTGGAGTTAGAATAATATCTGACTGAGATCCATGTTTATTTGTCATACGTATAGCTGTGCAAAGAAATAAGAGTAGGCTTATATATCACTGTGTAAACATCAGAGTATACGCTCGGAAATACTATACACCAAATATATATGTCCTACGTGTATATGATATATTATAATCAACAATTAACAAATTATATCATTTTTATTTATTTTTATTAACGCAGTAGAATAGCCCATCAACCGCGAAGATTATTACAGTCTATTGGGCCTACTTCAGCCAGTATGACGCCGCCAAATAAGGTATATCAACACTTAAGAGAAACATGGGTGTCAACTGCGTTCCATTCAAGTCGTGCAAATGGTGATCACGAGTGGGAAGTGGTGCAATATAACAATAACGATGGTTTGCCAGGCGGTGTGGCGGTTTGAAGGCCCGACTTGGTCCATTGGACGCCTGACAGTCATTGTCTGCCCGAGCCTTGGCGAGGGCAGACAATGTCTGGAGGGCCTTCAAACCGCCACACCGCCTGGAAAACCATCGTTATTACTATTATTATCATTTTCATAGTCTGACTAGAACTTGAAACACTTGATAAGGACAGTAAACCTGTGTAGCATTTGACGGACGACTCAATCTTGCATTTTGTGTTTTACTGTTCCGATTGCTCTGATTCTCACTCTGGTCACAGCACACTCCCTCCGACGCACTATTATAACGTATCCATCATATTAAGGTACCAGTTGCAAATAGAAAAACAGTCGTTTGAACTAATCTCACAAGACGCGGGCCTCGAATGAAAGACGCTGGCGTCGAATGAAGAGCAGTTTCATTCGAGGCCCGCGTCTTGTGTTGGGTAGCCGAAAACGTTATTTGATGTCATGGGTTGCGTGAATAACATGCGTGTATTGTTTCGTTAACGGACAGCAGCGCCCGCAAAAATGATAATAATACGAGTTCGAAGCGTTCCATTGGCAAAACACATACGAATTGCCTTCAAGTAGGGTAGATTCAGGTTGACCGATACATTCAGGTTGACCGATACACGGAAGGTTATGTTACGATAAAATAAAATGCGATAAATCCAGTATTGATTTTATATGGCGAACATATTAATGATATGGGGACACGTGTTTCGATAATGCGTTTTCCCGCCAAATCATCAAATTGCCGATTTGGCACGTTTTCGCAAAAATAGTGCAGTACAAAGCTCGGCAAAACCAGGCGAGCAATGTTTTACTTGGATATTTATCGCTAAGCACGCCATTTGCGTCAAAATAAATACAGGACAAGATAATTAATATCATCTATCAGCTTTTCGGCGACAGTTTTGGATATCAACAAGAATTATTTTCCTAGAATGAAAATGGGCGATAATATGGTTATTTTAGATGTGTATCGGTCGACCTTAATACCTTCAGTTTGACCGATACAGCATGATTCAGGTTGACCGATACACTTAAAGGTCACCCGTTATGCCCCCATACAAATTACCTAAATATATTATACAACAATTTAAACATATATTAGTAATAATAACAATATATTGTAGTAATAACAATAATACCAAAAGTTGTATATACATATGTAGCATGTTGGTGTATGTATATACATGCCTATATATAGGCTTGTACGAATATGCCACATGCTGATTGGTCCTTTGATCTTAGCTAGATAGATTTCATCGAGAGATGAAAATTATTACCGTATTCGGAAGTAAGGAGGGAAAACCATGGACTGACGCCATCAGAAAGATTATAGACACTACTGGTGGTATATTAACAGTATATGATGTCTGCAACTTCTGGCTCGATGTGCCATGTGCCGAAGAGGACTGAGTTTTTGATGATCATGACACGCGTTATATTTTAATTGCATGTAGTTTATATGTACATAGGTAAATGATATGTATTCTTGAGTGTTTCCGTGACATGCACCTTGTTTTTGTTGATGACTGTCGTGCCACAAGGTATTTTATGTAAATATATTGCAATCGCCTTTAATCTGTTGATAATCAGAAGGATCATCTAAAGTTCCATATGCAATGTCTTGCAATTACGTTATTTCCTCGTTGTATTTGCCGAATGTCTCCATACCTATGTAGTCCCTACATGTAGTCTAATATATTGTCACTACCTACAGACACACAGTATGTAAAGTATATTGGTTTCATGCGGATACCATAACTTGTGAGTGTGTGGTATCAGTTGGTGTATCGGTCAAACTGAACGTACTGTATCGGTCAACCTGAATCAGTCAGGTTTCACCAATAGAGCAACACTCCGAATATATTTTTCTTTGTACAAAAATATATTCAGATTAAAATGATAAAAACATTCGAGTTCGGACCGTTTGGATACTTAGGTGATATAATTATCATCAGACCCTGAAAAAATTATATTGCCTAATCGTGAACACGGGTCGAATGCTTAAGTGTATCGGTCGACCTTAATAGAAACTTATAGACCTTATAGAACTCGCCCAAAAGGCGGGCCGCTTTTAGGAAAAATATGATGCAAATCTTGATTTTGAAACTCAATTTAGGCACGTAATACACATTTTCAGACCCAAATTTTTACGATTTCTCATTCTATAGACAAAATAAAGCTATCTCAGAATGAATAAATTTTGTCAATTCTAAAAGTGATTATAGCTTTGGATTATGTTCTTATCTTGTATTTCTTCACTTTCCTATATTACAGTATGTGTTATTGTACTCGTGGTATAATTGTGTCTATTGTAGTTTGTGTACTTTGTTTCTTTGCATGTATCATTATGTACGGTAAATCTTATTTACTGTAAGCGCGTGATTTTTGTCCATCATATTTGTGTTATTTACCCACATATGGAAGTTGTTAGTCATAACCCATTTCCAATAATTATGTCTTATTTCTCATTGTAACTAATTTTATTGTAACTACCTCAACTTCATTATGTTTATATAGGCCTATCTATGGGTTAAAATAAGACCTTGTAAATGAAAGTAATTGTGGCACTCATTATTCTATTATTTTTTAACCAACTCAGGCCAAAAATTAATAAAAGTAAAAAAAAAAATTTTGATAATTTTATGGAAAAAGTCGAATCGTCATTTTTAGTATTTTACCATTGCAAACATCAATGCATGATAATAGGGAAAACTAGCAAAGTTTTTCCATTTTATATGTTGCTCTCTTACAAAATCTCTCCCTTTGCCGCCATGTTTTTCCTACTCGTGCAAATCGAGTCTGAAAACCCAGACCCACTTCATGACTTGTGCAAATGGGAATTCACCAGTCGTAACGTGAATGGAACGGTTTTTACTACTGGGAAACTCGTGGTCACTATTTGCACGATATGAATGGAACGCGCAGCATAATTCACACCCCTAGGAATTGAGATCCGACTGTTTGCATTCATTCTACTACAGTAAATGAACTTATTGAAATGAACTTATGTCACACTCGGCAGCTGCGGGTGCAATAACAAGTCCCAGAATGCCAAAAGCTAGATTTCATTTAAATATACTGAATTCAAGAGCACGATTCACAGTTAGACAGAGGATGTGTTAGTTTCATTTACCGCAATGGACAGCCCGAGAGCTAGACTGTCTGAGAAACGACAGTCAATAAGAAACGTATGTATTCTAATTATGACTTACGTTTAATCACAGCTGCATATTTACTATACAACTATAAATACACACTCGTGTATTTCACAATATTGAGAAAAATTGAATGTATGTGTTTTTGGGGAGGATATTATGTGACATGCGTTTCTTTTAATATTATGTATTCAGTACATCAAACTATCGATCAACATGGAGCCTGACGTGATGCTCTCAAGCTACTTGGAGCAATCGTATAATAGTGACTATTCTTGAAAGAAAATCTCGATGGCATTGCAGCAAATCTCGAGTTCACGCGGAGATTTTTCGGACCATCTACTGTCAGAGAGAACTTTCCCAGTGGAACCAATCTATAGTCTTCATATGTGCTGCATGTGTATTATTTCGGTTACAATGGAATCATGTTTTGCACCATGTGTCAATGTAAAGAAACGGTGACTGAGATAAATACCAAGCGTCTTGACATCAGGATTCTTTTTAAACTCTTTATAATATTACTCAATTAAACTATACTTTATGAACAAATAGCATAATTATGCACATAACATCAAACACAACATTCCACGAATGCTGAAAAAGCAAATTATTTACTCCCAGAAGACGACGTTTTCGTCGACACACTAAACCACAAGTATGACTGACACAACCTGAAGGTGTATATACATGTGGCCTATCTAGCCCGGAAATCTATTAGTCACTGGACAAATAGGGCAAGACATTGCTCTTTTGTGTTCGCGCGGAAGATACGCAGTATGTATGGGCATTTGTAGATGTATGAACAGGTACATGTTTATGTGTATGAAAAAGCCTTAACCACACTTTATTGCCGCTATATATTACTTAAAGTGCAGTCACTCAGCGTTACATACATGTTCTAAAGTTCACGTATGCATATAGGCACATACATTTATACGTCCATTAGCAATTTAGATTGGCTACTTCGCGCGTTATATAACCTATAACTCTGCGTGTCGACTTAGCATATACATGTAGTTACAGGATCTCATATAAGGATACTTGGAATATATACGTACAATTGGATACAAGTCTGGATGCGTATGCAATTAGATATCAATTAGTGTGGAAAAAGACGATTCTGCGTGGAAATGTGACCTAAGTTTTCGAAATCTATCTCGAAGATGTCGAGTTTTGAAGTGGATGCTATTCGTGTTCAGTTGAAGGAAACCAATACTGCTTTGAACAAAGCAGAAACTCAACTGCGGATTCACATCCAACAAACCCGGCAAATGGTCGATAGCTACAAAACTAGAATCCACCAGACTGAAAATGAACTGCGTCTACAGCGCCGGGAACAAGACTCGGAACTTGGCGAGTTGAGCACACAGCTGCTGTTCCTGGAGGAACGAGTGAGGAGGGAACGGGAATATTTCCGTCGCATTATAGACGAGAAGGACGATATATTACAGCATCAGGCGGCGATACTGAAGGACCTCGACCTCAAGAATCGCCAACTCAAACGAGAAATCAAAGAACTGAAGGACCAGCTTGCTTCTTCAAGTGTTGAATCTCAGACATATGTGGATAAGTCACTCGTGGTTACAGACGCGGCTCCACCGAGATGACCACGGCGAATTTTGAAAGTATGCAGGTGTTTTGTTGTGCTGACAAGGTGCTATTGATATGGGAACTATAAGCATGGAGATTCGTGGTGCTAACACGGTGCTCACTAATGGGAACATCATCAAATCATGTGATGGGGTGTAAAAGTGTAAAATACATAAGTTTTGTGATAATTGTGCAATATTCACAGCGGTTTCATTGATTAACATGTGCTTGAATATCAAAGGAAAACTTTTGAAGCATTTGAATACCTTATACCACAATGAAACTGAAGTACATGGATATAGGCTAATATGTTACTATGATAACGAAACAAAGTTTTTATTGCCTGCCAATCAGACACTTGTATCATTGGAAAATAAATAACGCTAAGAGCTTTTACTGACTTTATACACGTATGTCTACAGTACATTATACTAGGACAATTTAATATGCTGATATAGACCTTTCTAGTCCGTAGTCTAAAATTCATTAAAGCTGCTGTCTTCGGATGTATGCAATATTTTTTTTTTCAAAACCAATTTTTTGTTAAACAAATCTACTGCAATATAACAAAAGGTGTGCTTATTGATTTTGACGATTACAGTCCCTCCGAGTTGTCTTTTCATCCGTTTTAGTGCCCATTTTTTACCGGTTTTGTAAATAAACAAACGAAGTGTATCCATCAAACCCGAATGTAAACAAATGCCCAAATTGCGCTTAAAAGTCCACATCGAGGACATTTTCCAGTTCGTATGTGCATATATAGTGTAGTTATGACAAAATAATTAGTGATATACCATGATGTGCGTGGAATTGTCAGTCTATCTCGCATTTCTATGCTTTGTTTACATCTGCGTGTGATGGATACAGTTCCTGTATTTACGCGAGAACCGCCTGTTCAAATATGCAAAATTTCCCCGAGGACTGATTATTTTCATTACATTTGATGTGAGTATGTTTCATTCAGTTAGTTTAGCATGTTTAATATGAAATATAGTTTTCAAAAAATATTGACTGGTTTCGAAGGCAGCTGCTTTAAATAACAATCTAATTTTGATCATCATCTCGTGCACGGACGAACACTTGCTGGTTGCATGGTGATCGGTCATAATGCAATACATGTTTCACAGAACACCGACAGTGCCATTTTGAAACTAGTACATAATGACTTAGATCTACAAGAAGCAATTTCGGCCAGACAATTTTTGGGAGTTTATTATGTAACTAACCAGCTTGATTGTTGCGGCAGATGGCATGATTCGATTTTCTTATGTCACAAAGCATGCAATATTGTTCCTGACACCATGTTAGTAACTAAATTACTATATCAGTTAACTGCCAATCCCTCAATAATGTAAAACTAGTTAATATGAATATAATTATTGTATCCCCCGAACAAAGTTCGGCGGATACTATGGATTTGCGATCGTCGCGCCGCATCCGCAGACACTTTCTTGTGAACGCGCTAAAGCTTGCAAATTTGAACCGATTTTGATAATATTTTATATGAATATTTTATATGAACACGACACCAGTTGATTTTGGTTGCCATAGCAACCAAAAAGGCCGATTGGCGACACATTTTGTGACAAAATCAGCAATTTCAACACCCATGGCTTGTGAACGCTCTAGGAGTTGTAATTTTACAGGAATCACTACAATATTGAACAGGCTCGTTGAGCAATGCTGCAACGTGAAACCTATTGTTTTTCGGAAAGATTGAATAAATATTAAAAAGTTTATGAGATAACTTATTACAACAATGTGAAATATCCAGTTTGAGATCTATGCTCATTCCCTTTGGTTGATATCTGCAAACATGTCACACTGGACATGTGTACAAATTTTCAGTTGATGGTTTTGTGTGAAGAGATTACTTTTACTGAATAAGTTAACATAGATTTGACTAGTTTATCATTAGTTTTACTAGTTAAGTGTATTACTGGCCACCATAAGAATAGTTAGGCAAAGAAACATTATTATTGGGCTCACAAGGTAAAGGTTGTATCCAGTTCTGACTTAATGGCTGCAGTACCATTGATATTTGTGAATAAATTAACATTATTATTGCTAGTTAAGCCTATTATTGAGCAAAATAAAAATAGTTAAGGTAAGGGACATTTATTATTGGGATCAATGAGGAAAAGGTTCTGTCTAGTAGTTATTTTATTGTGTAGTATCATTGATATTACTGAATAATTTAACATTAATTTGGCTAGTTAAGTCTATTATTGAGCACAATAAATATAGTTAAGGTGAGGAACATTTATTATTGGGCACACATTATCAGTTGAATTATAACTTGTGGTGAAACTTCCATCTGGCTCCAATTTCGTCATCTTGGAATGCAGTTTTAGTCAACTTTTACTTTGAATTTCAACTTGAAACCAAGTTTGGCACATATTATGAATTAAAAGATAACTCATTGTGAAAAGTTCAATCTGGCTCCAATTTCATCATCTTGAAATGCAGTTTTGGTCAACTTTTACTTTGAATTTCAACTTGAAACCAAGTTTGGCATATATTATGAGTTCAAATATAACTCATGGTGAAAAGTTCGATCCGGCTCCAATTTCATTATCTTGAAATGCAGTTCTGGTCAACTTTTACTTTGAATTTCCACTTGAAATCAGGTTTGGCACATATTATGAGTTAAACTATAACTCATGGTAAACAGTTTGATCTGGCTCCAATTTCGTCATTTCGAAATGCAGTTTTGGTCAACTTTTGCTATAATTTCAACTTGAAACCAAGTTTTTTAAATATTCTGAGTTAAAATATAACTTTTGATGAAAAGTTTGATCTGGCTGTAATTGCGTTATCTTATCGAACATGTTGAAAGGGAAATTCATATGCACTGATTTCAGTGGTGACCTTGAATTTGACCTCCAATGACCTTGAAATGTCAATGCAGCAATTTTGTTGGGAAGAAAAGAATTTTGGCTTAAGCATGTTAAGATTTTACTTTTCTCTGGTAATCTTTTTTAGCCCTTAATCTAGTTTTTCACGCTTATCAGTGATATTTGGGGGCGACAGGGATGATGGGGCTATGGGGGATACACCCAAGCGGTCGTAGGCGACCGGAAGCGTCTAGTTACATCAATATACTCCGACTTCACACTCTTTGCATGGTCTTGTAGATCATGGTTCCAAAGTCCAAACACAAATTAAGAACAATAGAACAGTAAACAATATGTACATGTCCTTCAGATTTATGATCTGATTTGTGTCCACTTGTTTAAATTTATTGAAAACAGCGTCCTTCACAACATTTCTCCTCCGATGTATTGCAACAATATTCTGACATTGAAACTTTGGGATTCAAATGCTCCGGGATTTTCACGTTTTGAAATATCCATACAACTCTCTTGAATGGTGTAATTCCTGCTAAATGGCTATTTATGATATCTGCTATTTTCGTGAGACCGTATATTTCTTCTTTGATACCTTTCTCAGGTGAAAACCAATGACGAATCGATAACATTGGCCACTATCTTTTGTTTGGATGTGACTATCACAGTTTGGTTTTATCTGTGCAATTGTGACAGTCAATTTGACAGCTCGAAGGTTAATCACTTTGTAAATAAAGTTAGTGTGGGCGGAAATCAACCTAATTCCTGACGCAATGACGTATAGCCTCATTGCCCCGAATGCGCGGCTCCTAATTCAACCCACGTGGGAGGAAATTACCCCCACGGTCAGGTACGTCTATCGCCTTGGTTACGCGTTGCGGGGTTGCGGCTGTATCCAAGGCCCGCCCCTTGGAAAACGTGACAGCAATTCCCGTGAATTACTAGTAGATGGACGGCTTGCAACAGCGGCAGCAGCTGTCGTGCTACAGCCTGCGATCGGACTTTCATATATCGATGGAACACAGGTGACGACCAATCGACGTCCTGACTCATCAACACGAGTTTATATTGAGATTATCGGCGTATCCATGAATTTGTGGACGATGCAACTAACTATTTCATCCTGTTTCGGTTGATCGTGTTGATGGAAAATAATACATAAATAAACAGAGCCCATGTGGCGATGAAAATGGATTTCGATATATCAACCATGCGGGGAGGGCCCTGTCTGGTCTTTGCACATTATGTGCAGTGACGAAGCATGATGAGCGAACGCCGAGAACTTGACACCTTCAGAGTACATCTTGTACCACGTTAACATCAGAGCCGTCTGTTAACGTCTATCGCGTGACTCGACGTCAGACTCAACGGAACACATTGTCTGATCGATATGTTGTGATTTCCTCAAAGAACACGACCCATAGAAGCTTAGAGATCGATCGATGTGGGCGGATAAATGGCGCATAAACAAACCTTATCTGTTCTTCCCCAAATCATCGAGAAAAATGGCTTCAGACAGTCGCAGGACACAGCTCCGAAGTCCCAACGACAGGTATTATTATTATTATTATTATTATTATTATTATTATTATACAATTTAGTATTAAAAAAAATGCAATATGTTTATTCAGAAAAACGGGTATAAAGTGTATATAGCAAACAAGTAAATATTTCAAATGCATTATGTAGTTGAAATCGATATTGATGCTGGTTTATCCACGAACTGATCTTGTAGCCCATATTATATGCAGCAAGCACAATATCCCAGGGACTGACACCTGTTAATAAGCACACAATGTAGCCTACTCCAACCGAATGTGCCACAAGTACATCAATACACATCAACACGTTGGTTGCAGCGCCGCGAGCACACAATAGGCGAGATATCATGGAGCATGTGCTAACGAACAGTATCAGGAAATAGATACGAAAACGAAAATGAAAGACTTCTGATATTTCTGCTACACTCTTCTAAGATCTGATATACTGGTTTAGGAGATGATATTTGATATAAAACGTATGAAATCATAAATGCACATTGAGTCTCTACAATGGACAATGTAGCTTGGTTATTGGGTTATCGACGTGGCTAAAGTTAAAAAGTATCACTTTACGGTCAGGTGTAAATTTATATTTAAAATTGCAATTTGTTCAGGTGTGGCCTACCTTTCACATTTAGTTGCATATGCACGTATCAGTAAATATAACACATATATGCAGTAAAAATTCGAATTGTCCATATTTGTTTGTTTTGCTTTTTTTTCTTAATTTAAAACATACTAGCTGCTAAGTTGTACGGCTGGACGAAACCATTATACGTCCGTTGGTTGTTATTTCAAACCCATCGTCCCGAAACGCCGTCCAGAATATAACAACAGATCATTAAACGTGTTCAGACCCCGAGTCAATCAATTTGATACAGTTTTGTCTCGGAAATTATTTTTTCATATCGATCCCGTTGGGGCCAGTGGGTAGAAGATTTCTTCACCAAGTGCTGCCTGCACCGAGGTATCAACGATTTAGTAATTTATTTCCCCGATCGATAGTTGGTCAGAAATACAATCATGCAAGCAGAGCGCTACCAAAGACAGTTGGACATATGTTCAGGTATTTCTGTATTGAATACATGTTATTACCTGCACGATCAGGGTAATAAAATGTATTCTGTGTAAACTGATACACACATCACGAAAGAATTTATATAATTATCTAATGCAAATATCATCCACCTGCGTGCATCTGAGATTGGTAGGCCTACACTTCCTTAATTTTAGAAGTATATCCCAATTCCAGTTTCCATGTAGGCCTAAAATGTATGCATAAAATGCAATTTATACGACTTCTATATATACACGTAGTGAAAATCTTCCTATTGTCACTGTATTGGTTTGAAGAGTGTTCAAGTATTTTATGTCAATTACTGGCAAATACGTGTAAATGTCATTCACACGCACTAGTGACTACACATACCCCGCGAATAGAGGAACTTACACTCGAGTTCACACTGAAGCTGAAAAACTAGTACATTCACAGGGCTAAAATCTTTTTACATAATTACATGCACAGCCATCCAAGTTTGTTGCGACCCCGGGCAAAAAATCGAGGCAATTTCGAACAAAACATTTGGCATCTATGGAGGTTGTTCTTACGGAAGAGCGAGATGACAAAAAAAAACACGTGAAATATTTGGCATTTTAAAATTTCGAATTTTTTGTTGGTTGTTCCGTCAACGATTATGTGGGTCTATCACCCAATAAGGCGGGGACAATTCGCTTGATAAACGCGAATGTAGCCAGGTGGAAACTTTTCGCATGGGGTGCATAATGTGAAGGTCCTATATGGTTGGATGCAGGTCCAAGGTAACATCCGATACTAGGGTGGATATGTTGCAGAGAGAGGCAACACCAGCAGTGACATTGAACACACGTGTGCGTTGAAATCCCTCACATATTCGAACGATTATGTCTCTAGACATTGCCATAAGCCTATGTGAATCACAATATACATTTGCACCCTATATATATATTACTAAAATGGAGCACTAAAACGGGGAATACAAGGCATTCATGTGTTATGAACACTGGTGGATTATTTTGTGTTTCATATTTGGGCGCGAATTACAGAAAGCAGCGACCAAATCCACGGGTAGGTTCGTGAAATATATACGATATTAAAAACGTTTTTTCGAAAATTCAAAATGTTTCGACTTCGTGCGAGACAACGATACGTGTAGGTCGGACTGTAGGTAAATGCTGCACCTGTCCTTGACCGTTGTATAAACCCTATCCGATCTACGAGTATGAATTTATCCATTGCAATGCACCTGCCTTGTGTGACTCGAGCATATATATATGCAGCCGACAATTCATGTGTCGAAAATATTTCGAATTAACTCCTGCAAATACATCACACACTACCATACAGTGGAGTGGGCATATACCATAGAATCGTTTCCACTCTGATGTAGACAGCTGTGGTATGTGTTTGTCTAGCTCTGTTTGATCACCGATAAATGTATCAATTCATGCATGTGAAAGCAACATGTGTTTCCCTGATAAAACATGATATCAAGCCTTCTATGAGATGATTATGGTGATATATATGTAGAGTGAACAATACTGACTACACGATTCAGACTAACAAAATTGGAATCTGAACGTCTAATAAACACGTTCATGTAGCCAATATATAGGTCCCCAAGCCAATAACTTTGAGAGAGGTTGTCGCGAAATAATCATGCTCTAGGACGTAAATTATCGTTTAAACCTCTCTGTGTCAGATGCATGAGGAGGCGACTGGACTACGCCGGGAGCTGGTGGAGGCCCGGGCGGCGCTGGCCCGGCGAGACAGTGAGGCGGAGCTGTCTACGATACGAGCGAGGCAGATCTCTGACCAGTGGAGCATCCGGCTACACGAGGCCGACCAGCGACTCAACAAACTCCGGGCCGACAGGGACAGGGAGCTGAAGGTCCGTTCTAGGCTCAAAATTGCAAGATGACCCACCACCATTTTTTACTGTAAATATGGATAGTATTTTTTTGGATTAAACATTGCTTTTTTATCAATTATGGGGTAGTTTGCTCCAGGTATACAAGTACAACTCTTCATTCATCCACCCTCCATGTGTTTAATGACTACTTCTGGTTTGCAGGAGATCACGGAACAGTTGCGGTACTTCGAAGCTCACCTTCGAGTGGAGCAAAGCCAGATTGAGGAGAGGTTGGCAGAGAAGGACGAGTGCATCCGAGAGCAGAGTCTGCGCCTGCGCAAGCTGGAGTCGAGGAATGCCGAGCTGCAACTGGCCCTGAAAGAGGCGTGGCGCCAGGTGCGCGAGACTGGGACTCTAAGAAAACCAGGCGCTGTCTCGTCGTGGTCGCCAGACCAAAATGGCAGCGTTCTCAGTGAAAAGAATAGTTCCAGCAGCAGTTTCAACGGTGTGACTGGTAGCTACAATGGTGGAAGGAACAATATGATTAACAGTTTCAACGGTGGAACCAGCAGTCTAAACAGCAGTTTTAACAGTAGTATCAATAGCCTGAACAATAGTTTCAGCGCTGGGGATGAAGGGATTTCCCTCAGAAGTTCTGTTTCTCGCGATTTTGATAAACGTACCAGCAAGGTTGACACCACAGAATCTCAACATAATGGTATTCATCAGACATCGAGCCAGTTTGGCAATGCAAGTGGTCATAGTGGCAATAGTCCACCTGGTTACCATCACCAAGATTCTGGATTCAGTGAAAGCTTTTATCTAAACACACCTAATAAGTCCACACATGGAAGCAATAGTAAACCAGAACGGAAATATTCAAACGATGTCTATAAATTCACACGTTCAACTTCGATTCCTGAAGTTCCCGGTCCACCAAACCACAACTTCGGAAAATATGCGTCCCGTAAAAATACTGTTGATGATATAAAACTGACGTCACTGCCAACCACTGAAACTAATGTAATGCATAGAACGCGATCTCAACCAAACCTTACTTCTAATACAAATGACCAGGAATACGATAACTCACAGGACTCCAATCTCAAGAGCACACAGTGTGTTTCCATGGAGTTCTGTGACTTTTCTGACGGCCACAGTCCAGGGTCCACGAGAAAATGTAGAGACCCTAGCCAGCAGGAGGTGAAGTCCCAGGCACCTGGACACGTGCCTGGCCAGGCAGAGGACCAGGCGTCGGGGCGGAGCGAGAGTCCCAGGGACCGCACTAAGCGCTCGTTCCTCAGACCCAGGGACGTCAAGAAGAAGAGTCAACTCCGTGCTAGGTCCAGCTCGCTGCGAGAGAACCAACAGACTGCTTCGCCAGAGGAGAATCAGCAACACAAACTTTCTCAGAGCAAGAGGTTCTTCAGCTTTGCATTTTGAACTTCACGTGTTCACTTTTACAGACTTCTTTAAACTTGAAGTAGGCCATTTCATGTGTAGGGGTTTGGGTGCTTGAAGCAACACTGTGATAGATGTATGAATAACTGAAGTTATGCCATAAACAAACGGGCATTGTACTAGATGCTTTACTTTGGTGCATTCTAATCAATAAATGATCTTAGACACGTGGTATCTGCGTCATTCATAAAATACAATTTCCCAGTCAGAAAGATATGTTAATAGCATTACTCTCCCAGCAAAATCCGCAATACCATCAACAAGATCAATAATGAAAGAGCTAGATGGCAAATCGCGTGTTAATTGTACTACATGTACATGTAGTTTATTACCCAGATTCGTTTCAACTCTTGCGTGAACTGTGGGTGTGGTGAATATCAATAATTTATGAAACTGTTGACAGGTGTATGATGAAAATGCTAATCAATATCTCATCATATGAACCATTCCCAACTCACGTGTGATTTGACCTTGTAATTCTCCTAGTTTATGGTACGTCTGCAGTATTTGCTATCACAGTCATAACAGTAAAATGGCTGAATCATGGAGGTGTCCATCTCGTCGATCAAGTGGCACTGGATTTTTCATAACGCTCAAAGATAAAGCTCATATTTGACGGTCCGAATGGCCGTTTTACATGGCCCGAGAATATTATACGCGTAGCTTACGGGCAACTTGTTCAAATTATCCTGCGTTCAGAGTATACAATGTCACAATGATATAATCTCTTGTCAAAAGATGATAGATCCCTATTCCGACTGTGCATACATGCATATTAATACAAAACTAAGCTCTGCCTCCAAGTTACGGGTGTAATGTATCCAGCGCTAATTTACAAATCTTCATATAGTGACTTCTGTGTGGACACTCAGGGTTATCGGAGATCGAATTCAAGATCACCAGTACATGTAGTCATCACATGAATATTGAGTACTCAAAGTCGACTTAGGCCGAATTCAAGGTCACCAAATTTGAACAGATGCACTAAATATAACTTCTGATGCTCGCTATACAAACCTCAGCTATATGCTAAATTTAACTAGACGTTAAGGCCTAAAGATGCCTTGGAGGCATTTCGGTATTAAGACTAATTTATAATGTTTATAACATGTTTTCCACGGGCTCTACGACGCACCGTTTCCAAGATATCGACGAAAATGTCGACTTAGCAAAAAAATTTCAGGTCAAGGTCAAAGTTCATCCATATTACCCCCTTAGACATATTTGTCTGGTGCGACGAGTCCGAAAATAACGCCCGTTTCGCTCTACAACGCACCGTTTCCGAGATATCGACGAAAACGAAAAATGCCGTCTCGGCAAAAAAAAATTAAGGTCAAGATCAAAGTTCATCCATAATACCCCCTTAGATATGTTTGTCTAGGGTGACGAGGCCGAAAATAACGCCCGTTTCGCTCTACGACGTACCGTTTCCGAGACATGCAGGAAGCCTCAAGGATGAATCAGTAAAAATTTATTTTGACCTCTAGAATCAGGTCCTGTATAATCAATAGGGTTCTTCGCTGGTGGTATATGAACCTCCATGCAGAGTTCTGCATCTGTTGCCTGAATATTTTTCGACTTATCATCCGGAAACCAAGTCTCAAAATCAACCTTGATTTCATCCTGACGGACCTCACGGACCTCGGAGCCGGCTCAAACAAAGGGTTCTTCCACATATCATTTCTGACTAGTGGTGAAAATTTGGCAAGGATCCATTAAGGCAATCTAAAGTTATCGTCCGGATACCAAAACTGGCGGAAGAAGGAAGAACAAAAAATCTCCTAAAACCGTAACTTGCATTTCTGCCAAAATGCCTTAACTAGTGCAATTTGAGCCTCTGTGGCCTACAGTTCGGGCCTGTCCAATCGAGCCAAACCATCTCCATACATGAAATATGCCTGCGTAAAATAAGTACACAAGATTGAGAAAATGGTAAATGAATGGCCGCCGAATCGTCAAAAAAGATTAAATAAAAATTAATGTAAAAAGGCTTTAAAATGGTTCTTACCACGAGGTATGCTTTGGAAAGTTTATCAAGCAACACAATGTTATTTGTCGGATGGACAGATGAAACAACCACGACAACAGGCTTGGGTCGCAAGCTAAAAAATTAGCCCAAGGACTAAGATAGGTTACCGGACAATTTTGGTCTTAAGCATTTCAGGTGAGATATGACCTTTAGACTCACCAATTAAGGTCATCTTTGTAAATTTCAATGTCACCATTAGGTATGCTGCATATGCCTTTGTGTATGTTCATAATACAAACATATAAGCTCTATCAACAAGTATTTCGTCTAAAGAGGCCAATTTACACATGTCAGGTCAGGCAAGATTTTTAGATTTGGCCTTCAAGGTCGTTTAAGGTCAAGTTCAAGGTCACCAAAAGGTGTGTCATATATACATGACATTTTATAGGCTTATACACAATCCTAACCTGTGTGTGCAAGTGTTTAAACCACAGAGGCCACTTTACACATTTCACATCAGACATTTAGCACCCAAGGTCAAGATCAAGGTCATCATTAGTTGTTCCATATACGACTTTCTATATGTTCACAATGCAAACTTGAGCTCTATCTACATGCATTTCATCTGAAGAGGCAAATTTGGGCACTTTTTGACCCCAAAATGGCTGTTTTGACCTTTCAGGTCATCAAAGGTCAATTTCAAGGTCACCTCACAAATCGTCATACATATGTATATGGTTTCCTATTTGAAATATCTAAGCTCTATCTTCAAGCGTTCTATGAGTACAGTCCTGTCAGCTCCCATTATGAAGGAAAAAGTGGCGAAAATTCTCATTCCTGGCAGCTACGATTATGAAGGAAAAAAGTGGCGAAAATTTTCCAAGTCCAAAATTTTTTTCAAAGGGTGAAAAAAATATTTTTTTTTGGCCTAGAAATGGCCCAAAATGGATAGTAATGTGTTTTGGGTCTGAAAAAAAGTTTTTGGCCGACCCGTCAAAAATTTAAATGGCCGCCACACGGAGATCGGCGATTCAAGGGCAACAAAACTTATACACGTCACAGATGTACATAAGAGGAATCTTTTTAAATAAAGATTTCAAAGCTTATCAAACAGTTTTTGAGCAAATGGTCGCCAAAGTTCAAAATTGAGCGTTTTTAGACGAAACGGCCACCATTTTCAGAAAAAAATCTTTTTCAAAAATACCTCCTTCTACATCATATCCTATATGTCCACAATCAATTTCCAAGCTGAAAAGTCGATAAAAAGCGAGATAGTAGCCACTTTGTCCTCTGACCTTGAAAATAAGGTCAAAGGTCAAATTCAAGGTCACAAAAACTTTCAGCATATATCATTCCCTATAATCCTCAATTGATTCGTAAGCTATAAATTTGATAATAAGCGAGATATTAGCAATTTTGTTCTCTGACCTTGAATATTAGGTCAAGGTCAAATTCAAGGTCATCAGAATATTTGACATTTATCATTTCCTATATGTCCACAAGTGAGTCCTATGCTATAAAGTCGATAATAAGCGAGATGCTAGCTATTTTGTCCTGTGACCTTGAAAATTAGGTCAAAGGTCAAATTCAAGAGTATGAGAATATTCAGCATATATAATTTCTTATATGATCACAATTGATTCCTAATCTCTAATCTCAATGTTAAGTGAGATATTTGGAAACGCATCACAAAGGTACATAAGGGGA
Organism: Terebella lapidaria; assembly: GCA_949152475.1. Classification (NCBI taxonomy): domain Eukaryota; kingdom Metazoa; phylum Annelida; class Polychaeta; order Terebellida; family Terebellidae; genus Terebella; species Terebella lapidaria. The sequence goes on from OX424556.1 coordinate 54,321,581, forward strand.
ATCTTATTAAACTGTCGGATCAGTTTTTGAGAAAATGGCCGCCAAAGTTCAAAAGTGAGCGTTTTTCGACGAAAACGGCCGCTATTTTGAGAAAAACTAACAAATACCTCCTTCTTGAATTATTTTAAGGTATCTTTTCCCAAATTTTGAGACAGATTGGACAATACACTTTAAAAATAAAAATGTGGACGGACGCAACGTGACAGCAATAGGTTATTGAACTATAGATCTGGTGACCTAACAAAAATTTTCAGCTCTTCTCAAAATTTGAAATTTGATACCAAGAGATAGTTCCCATGAAGAAAATTTTCTACACATTTTTATTCTTTTCCTTAACTTTAAAAATGTTATATACTCATAATGGGAGAGTATTAGACAAATATTTACGGTCAATTTATTTTGCAGATTTTGCAGTTTCTCTTTACCGCAAAATTGAATTGACCACAAATATTTTTCTTCTAAAGCCTATACATAATACACGACAGCAAAAATCAGCAAACTTGAATCACTGCAAATTTGTCTCGACATGAAAACCGCAAATATTTGTCTTTTTACATTATGCAAAATGCTGTGGAGCCCAATTACTGTAGATACAGGTTTGTATTATGAAGGGATAAGGCAATCACAATTATATTGTCACTGAAACCTATCAAATATCTTGTACACAACATTGCAACACCCTTTTCTGATATTCAGTTTATTTCAAAGCATGATAAATAATCAGCATATACAATACCAATAAAACCAGCAAAATTTTTCAATATGAAAAAGAAAAATGGTTATCAAAAACTGGAGCAAGTTTGATGGAAGAGATCAAGGAGATTAATACTGTAATGGCTTCAATGACTACATACAAGTACCAGTGTCATAGCAGCTTTGGACAGTTTCTGCAGTTCCACAAATAAGGATCGGAATGTCGTAAGCATTGCCTATACATGTACATCTGTAAATATACTCGAAACAGAAACATAAGGTACATAAACTGACAATAAAGACAACACTCCATACCTTCTAGATCTAACATAGAAACAATTCAGTAACACATTCAACATGTAGTGCCAGACCTTGTTTCACTCCCTTTTTGTTTTTAAACATCACATTTCCAAACTACTCAACACATGCTCTATAGATTTGTTTTTTCTGCAGTAGACACGAAACTTCTTCATATTCTAAACCCAGTCCCATGCAGCTTGAACAACCTTCTCAGATCGATATGAACTTCATCGAAATGCGGCTGCAGCTTGCCCTGGACACGGTCTATCCACTCGGCGACCTTTGGGCGACCTTCAGCCACTGGGAAGCCGCAGGCGTGTACCTGCGTCACGTCACATATGCCTATGATGTCAGCGATTGTGATTTCGTTGCCGGCAAGGAACTCGCGCTCCCGCAGGAATATCTCCTCCAGCTGGTCAAGCGAGATTTCCAGCTGGTTCTCGAAATGTCGCAGTCGCTCTTGGTTGATGGGAATATTCATCATCTTGGGCTCAATCACCTGAAAGTAACTTTTTTACAATTTATCTCACTGCTTTTACCAAGAGTCACTCTAAAGCATCGCATTAGGTAAATTGACTATAGAATTGTATCTTTCCGCAGGTTAAATATTCTGCTATTCTAGATTGGAGCAGCTAGCAGACAGGTACTGCACAAAAGTTAAATCATAGGCCTACACAAGCGAGGTTTAGGAATCGTGGCTACTTAAGGAATTGAATAGGAATCACAGAATCACACCACATGGTATATCACATGTATACATGTATGAATGTAGCCATTAAATCTTCCATTTATTATACAGTATAAATGTATATGCTATTAATTCTGTATGAGCACGGAAGAACTCTATGAAGAGCCGAAATGAAGTACCTGCTGATTGAAGACGCCACTGGCGTTGACATGCATGTTTGTATGCTGCCAAGCACAGTATTCGTCGACCCGAGCCCGAGCTTGTAACTCAGCCGGGTACCACATCGGATCCACGCTGTACCTGGCACACAGGTACTTCAGGATAGCCACGCTGAGAGCAAAAACATGGGAGAAATTAGCAAAAGACTATGATTTTATTTTGTGTTGAAGAAATGCAAGCCCTTACCATTGATGCAAAATAAATTTCATTGAATATTTCATATGTTATCAATTATGTTCCAATAACATGCATATACATGTAAATTGTATTTCAATAAGAGTAAGAATTAATCCCTAATTCAATTCAATAAATCCATGAATTCAATGTAAGGAAACACAGATTGACCCATTACAGGTTCAAATGTGATAAGTAATAAACATGATACATGTATGACATTCATCTGTTACTACTGACATGCAAAAACAATGCAACATGGATGAGAATATGGATAAATTGAACAGTAAAATATGGCAAATACATTACTCCAAATATATCAGAAATACATGTACATGTACTTCAATATCATATTGGGAGTGGAAAATCCGAGTGGTTGAGAGCACCAACCTCTAGGCTCTAGTGATGGGCTGTACACGTATCCCATGACACACATGCTATAGCATCCAAGGTGTGAGAGGTCTGCAGAACAGAACAGGGCAATAAATATTCTTAATCGGTTTCAACGGCTATGCACCTCTGGCCCGAGTTACTGGTACACAATGTGAAACTCCTTTTAAATAAACTAAATCTAAACAATTGAATTTCACACCAAAACTCATTAAATATATGGGCGACATAAATTAAACAAATACATATATGCCTTTTAACATTTATTTAAATAAATAAAAATTAGGCCAAGGGCCAAAGATAGGTTACCGGACAATGTTTAATATTTCAGATATTAGCCAGGTCGCTGGTTAAATTCAAGGTCAAGATAATATTCAGCATATATAATAGTAAGCATATATCATGTCCACAGTTGATTGCTAAGCTGTAAATTCAATAATCAGAGAGATATTAGCAATTTTGTGCTGTGGCCTTGAAAATGAAAGAAAAGGTCAAATTCAAGGTCATCAAAATATTCAGTGTACATTGCTGCTTGCATATCATTTTCTATATGTCCACAATTTATTCCCAAGCCATACAGACAATAGACGAGCAATATATGAGCCAGTTTGTCCTTGGACCTTGAAAATAAGGTCAGAGGTCAAATTCAAGGTCACGAGAATATTCAGCATATATCATTTCCTATAAGTCCACTATTGATTCCTAAGCTGTAAAATCGATAATAAGTGAGATAATAACCATTTTGTCCTGTGACCTTTGAAAATGAGGTCAAAGGTAAAATTCAAGGTCATGACAATAATATGCACATATCATTTCCTATATGTTCATAACTGATTCCTAAGCTGTAAAGTCGATAACAAGCGAGATATTAGCCATTTTTTCCTATGACCTTGAAAACAGGGATGGGGTCAAATACGTATCTGTATTTGAAATATACTAAATCTTGTATTTGTATTTGTATTTGACAATTTCAAAACTGGCGTATTTGTATTTGAATTTGTATTTGAGGTCTGTATTTGATGTATTTGGAATCAAATACAGTCAAATACACAGAAGGAATTTTTTTTGTGGCTTAACTTATATTTTCTTGTGTACATGTATATCATGGTATATTGGATAACCAATGATAGTGATCTGAAGGGGAAATTTATAACAGCGACAAAAAAGCCCACTGAATGTGTCAATAATACGACTCAAAAACCACGAATGACTAAGAAATAAATATTTGCATTTGTATTTGTATTTGAAGAAATGTATTTGTATTTGTATTCGTATTTGGTCGGCTCTGGGAGTATGTATTTGTATTTGTATTTGGCTTTGAGTATTTGTATTTGTATTTGTATTTGACAATCTGTATTTGACCCCATCCCTGCTTGAAAATGGGGTCAAATGTCAAATTTAAGGTCATCAGAATATTCAGTAGCCTATATATCATTTCCTGTATGTCCACAATTGATTCCTAAGCTGTAGAGTCGATAATAAGCGAGATACAAGCCATTTTGTGCTCTGACCTTGAAACTGAGGTCAGAGGTCAAATTCAAGGTCACGAGAATATTCAGCATATATCATTTCCTATATGTCCACAATTGATTCCCAGTCTCTAATCTCAATTTCAAGTGAGATATTAGGCATAATGTGTTCCATTATAAAGCATAGGAGAATTTAACATGGGAAAGTCCCATTTGGGCCGAGTTTGGGCCAAAATGGCCCACTTCGAGCGATTCGAGCGCAACGAAATTTATAGACATCATAGGAGTACATATGAGGAGTGTTATGTACCAAAAAGAAAAAAAGTTACTGAACAGATTTTGAGAAAATGGCCGTTAAAGTCCAAAATCAGGCATTTTTCATCGAAAACGGCCGCCATTTTGAAAAAAAAAGCGAAAATCAAAAAACTAAAAAATACCTCCTTCTTGAATTACTTTTAAGTATTTTTGTGCAAAATTTCAGAAAAATTCGCCCGCAAACAAAAAAGATAAAAATGTGGACGACGACGACGACGACGGACGACGGACGCAACGCCATGCCAATAGGTTTTCGGACCATAGGTCCGGTAACCTAAAAATGCATTACCAAACCCAATCATGCAGCTCTACACGACATACACTGAACAAAGTACAGCACATCAGCACATGCACATCACTACCTTTCAGTGAGAATGAAGCCATCATCATCAATGGCAGGTACAAGTTGAAAGGGATTTGTTTTACCATATTCTTCAGTCAAATGTTCGTCTGAAAATAAACAATGACAAAACTATTGACAAATATTACATGCATTTGTGGTTTTCTCGTAATTTTCCCAGTAAAACTGCAACTAACTTTTATGATCAATGAAGAGAAAAATATAGGCCTATTCTACGGAGTTCCACAGGCGACATACGACATACTACATACGATATACTACATATGACATACGACATACAGACTACATATGACATACGACATACTACATGACATACGACATACTACATATGACATACTACATACTACATATGACATACGACATACTACATGACATACGACATACTACATAATAGTACATATGACATACGACATATGACATATGATATACGACATACCACCCTATCCTTCCCATTGAAAGAAAAAACTTTCTCATGGCCGCCTCAGAAGGACTGAGGCACGATGTGCAATCACTACTTAAACAAAGAAAACCACCTCAGGGATGACAAAAATTGTTCATGTAGTCATGAAGTATGTCATATGTCGTAATAATCGTATGTAATATGTCATATGTAGTATGTCATATGTAGTATGTGGTATGTCACATGTGGTATGTTGTATGTCATATGTAGTATGTCATATGTAGTATGTAGTATGTAGTATGTCGTATGTAGTATGTCGTATGTAGTATGTCGTATGTCATATGTAGTATGTCGTATGTAGACAAAGTACGTCTTTCGGTAATACCTGCTGAGGACCGCAGGTCCGAAAGACGAAGTTCCATGCATGCTAAAAAGTGTACCTCGATGCGAATGAAATCTATTCGCCGTTTGACACCTCAAAACATGGTGAAAACTAACGAAAATTACAGCTAAACCTACCAAAATGGCTAGGATAATCATTTACAAGTTGTTATCTGCACTAAAATCGCTGATTTATTATGTTTTACAAACATCTTGAATCGTTTGAACCAAAGATGCAAAATCTGGCAAGTTTTTCGCTTCGATTCAATGGCGGTTTTATACGATGTTGAATCAAATCGAAACTGGCTTAGTAATGCGTTCATGTTTTTTAGCATTACGCAACACATGTCCGTTTCGATTTGATTCTACACCATATTTCTGTGTCACGGAGTTTGTCGAGGCAATGGTGAAACCGCCATTGAATCGAAGCGAGAAACTTGCCTGATTTTGCCGGTTTAGTTCAAATGATTGAAAATGTTTGTTAAACACAATGAATCAACGATTTTAACACAGATAACAACTTTGAAATGATTATGCTTGCCATTTTGGTAAGTTTAGCTGCAATTTTCGTTAGTTTTCACCAAGTTTCGAACTCTCAAACAGCGAATAGATTTCGTTCGCATCGAAGTACACTTTTCAACACGCATGGCACTTCGTCTTTCGGACCTGCGGTCCTCAGCAGGTATTCCCGAAAGACGTACTTTGTCTATGTCGTATGTAGTATGTCGTATATATATATGTAGTATGTACCATGATGTCATACATTGGTATGTCACTTTCACCCTAAAGCCCTGAAAACAAGGCAAAAGCAGGTTGTATTTTAAGGGTTTTTTTCGTTCACTTTCACGAAAAAAAAATCTCGAAATACACACTGCTTTTGCCTTATTTTCAGGGCTACTTTCACCCTGGTTACTTTTAAAGTCATATGTCGTATGTAGTATGTCGTAAGTAGTATGTCGTATGTGGTATGTCGTATGTAGTATGTCGTATGTCGCCTGTGGAACTCTATACTATTCCAAAATTAAATATTGGAAATCGTAATTCGCATATCCACATAGGCCTACAATCTTAGCCTTTCCATACATTATCAACAATCATATTAAGAATGCAGCATTACCAGCCGATAATTACCTTGTCTGAGTGAGATTGCATTGTCTGTGAATGGTATTTTCGTGAGTTTCAGAAATAGCATGACAGCTCGCGATGGTTGCGACGTTAAATCATAATATACCCGCAATCCAGCCATTTTTTCGCGTCTATCCGATGTTGTCAGAGGGAAGGTCAAGGTCGACTTTTGACGAACAACAAACAAAAACTACCACACCGAATACGAAACAAGTGCACAGCTGTATCGGAAAGAAACATAAAACTTGCAGTTGGTCACATTGCTACGTTTCATGGGTGGGGGGAAGGGGTAATTGTGAACGCACGAGTTGTGTACAATGGCAGTGCTTTTTTTGTTACCAAAATGCCGAATCATTCACCATACATACAAGGCAGTTACCTAGCGCTGGCACGCTACAAGGCAGACAGTAGGGTTCCCGAGGAATACAGAAATAACATCAGGTTATCAACAAACTCTAAAAAAAACTTTGAAAATGTTCCCGAAGAAATACAGAAATAACATCAGATTATCAACAAACTCTATAACGTCTAACCAATACCACGAACAAATTAATTTTATACAGACATGATAGATGCTGTAACTGCCAGCTTAATATACATGGCTTACTCCATTGGAAATGTGCTATGTCATGTGATAAAATATGTCTATATCAAAAATGCTTTTTGTTAAAACACTATTGTGTATATTGCATGGCATCCACTACAACAACTGTAATAACATTTTAAACCTACCATGTGAGATGTAAACCCTGTCATGAATATGGTAACGAATGAATTTGAAGTCATCACTTTCATGTGTAGCATTGGCCTCCCAAACAAAACAAGACAAACCATGCCGGATTTCAGAAACAGGAACCAGTATTTGCGGAATAGGTAACAATAAACGAAATTGAGCCGATAGAGACAAGATCAACATCTCACATATAGTGCTGGGGCTGAAATGTTATTTTTGAGATTTGCTGCACCCCCCCCCCCCCCCCCGTCATAATTATGTTTGGTGATTTTTTCATGTTCCTTGATATATAAGCTGATAATTTCAAAACATTACCCCTCTGGGAAAGTGTCCGAACGACCTTTCCCGGACGACTTTTCACATTACTAGTTTAATCTATTCGCGGACCACTTTCGCTCTGCCAAATTAAAGGGGTACAGTTGTATAATGGTCCATAACTTTTTTCCTCTGCTTCAGACACACACATAAATGACACCACTGGAAAGATTAGACTTTTTCCTGTCGAATGGTACCTTCACTGATGATCTACGTCCATTTTGAAGGTCACAAGTGAACTTTAAACACATCTCACTAACATCCGCAACGTCGAAAAATTCGCAATTTTTTATTCGCCACTGCTAAAATTTATTAAGGCATTTCGGCAGAAATGCCTTTATGGTTTTAGCAGAATTTTTTTTTTTTTTTTTTTTTTTTTTTTTTTCTTTTTTTTCTTCTTCCGCCACTTTTGGTTTCCGGACGATAACTTTAGATTGCCTTGACGGATCCTTGTCAAATTTTCACCGCAAGTCAGAAATGATATGAGGAAGAACCCTATTCTTTTTGAGCCGGATCGGAGGTCCGTGAGGTCCGTGAGGATGAAATCAAGGCTAATTTTAAGACTTGGTTTCCGGACGATAACTGGAAAAATATTTATGCAATAGTTGCAGAACTCTGCATGGAGGTTCATATGCCACCAGGGAAGAACCCTATTGATTTTGGGATCGATCCGTCAAACGACCTTTGACCTAGAGGTCAAAATAATTTTTTGCTGATTCATCCTTGAGGCCTCCTGCATATCTCGGAAACCGTGCGTCGTAGAGCGAAACGGACGTTATTTTCGGACTCGTCGCCCTAGACAAACATCTCTAGGGTGTACTTTTTTTTTTGATCCGGCTCTGAGGTCCGTGAGGTCCGTGAGGATGAAATCGAGGAACTTGGTTTCCGGACGATAACTCAAAAAATATTCAGGCAATAGTTGCAGAATTTTGCACGGAGGTTTATATATCACCAGGGAAGAACCCTATTGATTTTGGGATCGATACCTCAAACGACCTTTGACCTAGAGGTCGAAATAATTTTTTGCTGAGTCATCCTTGATTCATCCTGCATATCTCGGAAACGGTGTGTCGTAGAGCGAAACGGACGTTATTTTCGGACTGGTCGCCCTAGACAAACATGTCTAAGGGGTATTATGGATGAACTTTGACCTTGACCCGAAATTTTTTTGCCGAGTCGGCATTTTTCGTTTTCGTCGATATCTCAAAAACGGTGCGTCGTAGAGCGAAACGGACGTTATTTTCGGACTCGTCGCACTAGACAAACATGTCTAAGGGGTATTATGGATGAACTTTGACCTTGACCCGAAATGTTTTTGCCGAGTCGGCATTTTTCGTTTTCGTCGATATCTCGGAAACGGTGCGTCGTAGAGCGAAACGGACGTTATTTTCGGACTCGTCGCACTAGACAAACATGTCTACGGGGAATTATTGATGAACTTTGACCTTGACCCGAAATTTTTTTGCCGAGTCGGCATTTTTCGTTTTCGTCGATATCTCGGAAACGGTGCGTCGTAGAGCGAAACGGACGTTATTTTCGGACTCGTCGCACTAGACAAACATCTCTAAGGGGAATTATGGATGAACTTTGACCTTGACCCGAAATTTTTTTGCCGAGTCGGCATTTTTCGTTTTCGTTGATATCTCGGAAACGGTGCGTCGTAGAGCGAAACGTGCGTTATTTTCGGACTCGTCGCACTAGACAAACATGTCTAAGGGGTATTATTGATGAACTTTGACCTTGACCCGAAAATTTTTTGCCGAGTCTGCATTTTTCGTTTTCGTCGTTATCTCGGAAACGGTGCGTCGTAGAGCGAAACGGACGTTATTTTCGGACTCGTCGCACTAGACAAACATGTCTAAGGGGTATTATTGATGAACTTTGACCTTGACCCGAAAAATTTTTTGCCGAGTCGGCATTTTTCGTTTTCGTCGTTATCTCGGAAACGGTGCGTCGTAGAGCGAAACGGACGTTACTTTCGGACTCGTCGCACTAGACAAACATGTCTAAGGGGTATTATGGATGAACTTTGACCTTGACCCGAAATTTTTTTGCCGAGTCGGCATTTTTCGTTTTCGTCGATATCTCGGAAACGGTGCGTCGTAGAGCGAAACGGACGTTACTTTCGGACTCGTCGCCCTAGACAAACATGTCTAAGGGGTATTATGGATTAACTTTGACCTTGACCCGAAATTTTTTTGCCGAGTCGGCAGTTTTTGTTTTCGTCGATATCTCGGAAACGGTGCGTCGTAGAGCGAAACGGACGTTATTTTCGGACTCGTCGCACTAGACAAACATGTCTAAGGGGAATTATTGATGAACTTTGACCTTGACCCGAAATTTTTTTGCCGAGTCGGCATTTTTCGTTTTCGTCGATATCTCGGAAACGGTGCGTCGTAGAGCGAAACGGACGTTATTTTCGGGCTCGTCGCCCTAGACAAACATGTCTAAGGGGAATTATTGATGAACTTTGACCTTGACCCGAAATTTTTTTGCCGAGTCGGCTTTTTTCGTTTTCGTCGATATCTCGGAAACGGTGCGTCGTAGAGCGAAACGGACGTTACTTTCGGACTCGTCGCCCTAGACAAACATGTCTAAGGGGTATTATGGATTAACTTTGACCTTGACCCGAAATTTTTTTGCCGAGTCGGCAGTTTTTGTTTTCGTCGATATCTCGGAAACGGTGCGTCGTAGAGCGAAACGGATGGTATTTTCGGACTCGTCGCCCTAGACAAACATGTCTAGCGGGTATTATGGATGAACTTTGACCTTGACCCGAAATTTGTCAACATTTTTCATTTTCGTCGATATCTAGTATTATAAATTATTCATCACACCGAAATGCCTCCAAGGCATCTTTAGGCCTTGACGTCTAGTTTTCTGAGCGTTGTGTTATATTCAAATTGCATATATGTACTGATGATAACTATTAAACTAATATCTTACACCCTTTATTGTATACATATGTATTCTTTATATGTATATGTATGAAACAATGACTATAAGTCAAGGAAAACATACATTAACACTTTGAACAATTTTCATGATGTTCCCGCTCTCCAAAATTGACAGGCTATGGGTCTGCAAAGATCAATAACTTTAGTTATCTCCATTTTGCGCACAAACAAATCGCTCCAATGGCAGGAAGAGCCTTTCTATTGCTTGTTGTTCGAGTGTTCATATAGGCCATTGGTCACGAACAGAATGTTAAAACATGCCGCTATTGATCGTTTTCACGAAAGGCGGCGCTCCAGCACCCGTCTTTCACACAATTCGTCCTTTGCATTCTGGGATACCGAAAATAGTTCCAACATGGATGCCTCTATGAATCGAAATAAATTTGAATGTTTGGGATATTTTGTTACTGACAGCACATATTGTCGAAAACTATACAATTTTTTAAAGAGATTGTGATAGAATAACTCCACTAACGGTGTCCGTGGCAATCTTTAGTGCCTCTGAAAAATCCATGGCTGAGTCATGACTGTCGGGTCGACCCCTGGCCAGCCCTGGGTCGACCCATGCAAAACAAGAAAGCACGTGCTCGTGTTTACAAAACGCGCATTAATACGGACTATTTTGTTACCGCGCATTGACACTGTCCCCTGATTCAGGGCATAAGACACAATTTCGAGTTACATTCACTCCCCATGTTAAACCTACCTTACGATGAACGATGTACAGCATTCCCTGCGATACTTGGGGCTTAGCGATAAAATCCCACAAATGCCCCACCAATGTGCCTAACAAAAAATGTACATTTCATTATGGATCGACAGATTCAGTTTTTTGCTACAGTTTGTTGGAAATTACCTAATATATTAGTCAACCACTACCTCGTGTGCCAGTTCTCACAGGACATTTTTTCAAGTGCAGTACGAATATATCGCTTACATTTCAAGTTTACATCGTCCATTCACACATATACTATACATTACTCACTGATATTGGCAAAGCGTATCCTCACCGTGACCATGCGGAAGCCACGTGTTTTTGTTTATTTACAAAATCGTGTGTTACCGGATGTGACCCATTTGCGCATGTGTGGTCTTCAATAGGACAACTTTTAAAAATCTTATAATGCAACTGCATATTATCAAACTACCTGTATATAATACTCTGTATGTGAAGTTGTAACTCTCTCAGAGCTATCCTGAACTCTCAGTACAACTTTGAAATTGACCCTCCCACATGCACTAAATGCACATGTGAACTGCACAAGCACCCACAATGGATATATTTAGAAGTTCTAATTTACAGATTGGCGGTAAACATGGCTATAAATACCTTTTTGAATTATATTCCATCTAAATTTAGTGATATATCAGTGATCAGTGACTTTAGTATGATTAATGTAAGGTAAGATTGATTAATAATTGAAAAACGCAAATTCAATTACAGTCTGATCATGTATGAAAACACTCACAAAATTTATTTGAATTTCAACAAAAACGTAATTTTTGGCTAATATGATATCTATGGAGCAATATGAAACAAAATAATGTCAATGACGATTGGATACTGACAGGATCAAGGGTCGTTAATTGCAATAACCACCCAATACTCAAACGAGGCGTGAAAAATCAGCACCTTGCCACTGCAGCTTTCGTCCAATAAAGGAGAAATTCTGATTTGTTTTGGTGATATTTTGAATGAAACTATAATAAAATGAATCCATGAGGTAATTCTGATATATTTTAGATGGCAAACCCCACACTATATTGCCTAATGAAATATTTCATCGCTAACTATAGCTCTTTTCATATATGTTTAATCATATTCCCAAGTTAGCACCCTGATCACAGTAAAATGATTTATTATTCATCTCAGACATCAAATAACTACTATACCTTGAAAACTAAATCATATTTATGTTAAAAATGTACAAAATGGGGAAAATAAATTTCTGCATTGAGGGCATAAGACACAATTTCGAGTTACATTCACACCCCATGTTAAACCTACCTTACGATGAACGATGTACAGCATTCCCTGCGATACTTGGGGCTTAGCGATAAAATCCCACAAATGCCCCACCAATGTGCCTAACAAAAAATGTACATTTCATTATGGATCGACAGATTCAGTTTTTTGCTACAGTTTGTTGGAAATTACCCAATATATTGGTCAACCACTACCTCGTGTGCCAGTTCTCACAGGACATTTTTTCAAGTGCAGTACGAATATATCGCTTACATTTCAAGTTTACATCGTCCATTCACACATATACTATACATTACTCACTGATATTGGCAAAGCGTATCCTCACCGTGACCATGCGGAAGCCACGTGTTTTTGTTTATTTACAAAATCGTGTGTTACCGGATGTGACCCATTTGCGCATGTGTGGTCTTCAGGGGACCAGAGAATCGGTTATTACAAAGACGGGTGCTTCGGAGTGCCGTCTGGTGGACAAAACGGCTATTGATGGCTCCTTTACGTAATTTACGTTTTAGTCGCTAGTGGCGCTTGTGTACTAGCCGGCAACAGTTCACAGCTGCTCTGAAAAAAAAAAACAGAGCTGGGATAGACACATGAAGATCCTGGCTAACGATACAAGTACTTTTTTCGCATAATGCACAAAATCCAAAAAAAATATGGTGAAATTCCAAAAAACGCCCAAACTAAATGATTAAACGAGGCCATTTAATTGTTGAATCGGCTGTTTTGAAGCTGATATAATATTATTACGGCTGAGTAGGGCTACAACACGAACATGAGTGCATCGATATGCTTCAATTCAAACAAACTTGTACAATTGTAAACTAGTGTGGACCTAGTTGTTATAATTTGTATGCATCTATCATCAAGCTCGATTTCTTTATCTGAGTTTTCGTCAAGTATGCCACGCGAACAAAAACAAAATGACAAAAACTATATATTGTTTCTGACTAAAGCATCATCTAGCATTTGGCCTGTGTGACCAGTATAGGGCTAAATGTATCATGCATCAGAGCCCCCGCTTTAATGTTCGTATCAACCTATTACCACATCACAATATGCCAATGATAAAAGCCCCAACATCAAACATGCTTAAAATAGAACAAAGCCCGAACGAACGTTCATCTAAAGCCACACTGGCGGATAAGGGGCAGACGATGTGCAAATATACCCCCACCAGATGTAGGCCTAAATAAATCCCTTTCACAACATCTCACTGCACGTATAAATAGGCCTACTATAATATGAACTTCGTTGATTTACTCTTTTATATTATAATATGCGATGACAGCGCACTTTAACCTCGGGTGTTTTTATACCTCATTGCGCTGAAATGTTCGATTTGTTTTCAGATATTCATATTGCCGGTATACAGTACTGCACGCATCATGGTTATGTCTTCATCACTGTACAACTATTCCTAATCAAACACTCGCTTTCGATCATTAAGGCTATTCGTTGAGGGATAATTATTATGTTGTTGTCAGTGTGGCGCTCCCTGATCATATTCTGGCCACAAATGACCAAACCTTATCACAAATGGGTAAATCCAATTGATACTGACCTTCCTTGCAACCTATATCAAAAGCAAATTTGGCATGGCTGCAGTTTACCAACTTCCACTTGACTGCATCAGTCGGACCCCGTCAGTTGGACCTTGTGCCCTACAAAAAACACCAGGTTTTCGTTTCGGTCCGATTGGATAGTCAGTGTCAAGCATCTTATGCTTGGAGGGTCTTTTCATTCTCAGTGTAAGGAAAAAAAAACACTCTTATTTACCATCCTAAAACAATGGCGTGTTGTTGTTTTTTTACTTTTGACCGCGAAAAAAAATAAATTGTTGACGGAAACACAGACATTTCAATACCTTACAGCACACTGAACAGTGATTTTTCTTTTATTGAAAAACATTGCAGATATATATTTGAATCTAAAATTCAACATACTTTTGCTGCCCGTCACCCAAGAAGAATATTGTTCGGAACTCCCTCGAAAATAAATTGATCTAAAAATAATGACCCCTGGTTCATAGCTCCCTCGCTACGCTCGGTCGTGTGCCTATCTACCCTTCGTCTGTTCCCCACCCCCACCCCCTTCCAAAATCCCACACACGCCCCCGTGAAATGTTCTCATATTCACAATTCCCAATGGTTCCGCCCATGAATTGTGTACTAGTTCATAAAATTTCAGAGCTAAGATTCAAGTAAAATACATTTCCGATTATAATCCAGTATAAGCCCAAGATTGACATATATTTTTTATTTATTTATTTATTTTTTATTTATTTTTTTTTCTCAAGTTACTGTGTTGTACATTACTACTTTCTGAAGTATAATGTATCATAATTTGGGTAATTCTTATATTATTATTGTTATGAGGGAATGCCTTGTACAAGCTTTCGCTTCTTGCATTCTCCTTTCAACACGATTATTTCAATTTTATTGTATTAACCATACTTGTAATGTTGGATGTTGTGTTGAATAAAATGAATTGAATTGAAAAAAAAAGTACAGGTAGTCAATAGATTTGAACATTTTGAGCGATGTACATTACCTGATTACTGTAGTCCGTTTCCACACTGCAGCATAGCAATGAGTGAAAGTTGAGACATCTCCTAAATACGGAAGACCGTTAGTGCCAGGTGTGAAAATATATTTAAGTGGCGGCCGCCACATAATTATCTGGCGGCCGCCACTTAATTATCTGGCGGCCGCCACTTAATTATCTGGCGGCCGCCACATAATTATCTGGCGGCCGCCACATAATTATCTGGCGGCCGCCACTTATTTAGTGCTTTAACACAGCATTTTGGTCTATCCATAGAAATTCATTTTAAATTAAAATAAAATTTACATTTTATTTGAGATACATTATCGATATACTAAGTCGATATTATCAAGTTACTAACTCGGGATTTAAAAAAAAATCTTCTCCCCCCCCCCCCCCCCCCCCCCTCTCCGAATACCAGCATCCCATAGGAGTGGTGCGCGTCAGTAACATGCAAAGTGTCTCTGATCGGTCAATGCCGATTTATATTGTAACATATATGGCCCGAGATACCTCAATAAAATTAACGAATATTTGTTTGGGGGATGAAATGTACATATTTTCATGTCATTGATTGGTATTATGGACCATAGGGCAACTTTCAATACATAATCCATAGGGGAGAAACACTAAGAAAAGAAGGAACACACAATATTAATAAGATAATTTGACGAATATTTGTCACCACCATCGAATATGCACTGTTTTTATTTGTTTCCTTTAACCTATATATCGATGGTAGCAACCATAATTGCAGAGGGCCCAGTTGCCATGGCCACAACAAATAACATGAATTCATTGATGATCCCTATATAATGCTAAGTGTGAAAGTTAAGTTTTGTTGAATAATTTGCATGTCAACAACCAACCCTCCCTCCCCACAATACCCAATATATCATTGTCTCATTAAAAACAGTATAGTCATTAATACAGTATGTCACGACTTTTATTTGGATACTAGGGCCTAATTAGCTATATGTATATTGCTTTACAAGAATCTCCTCATATTTCAAGCCACGTCCTACATATAATTATGTGGCGGCCGCCAGATAATTATGTGGCGGCCGCCAGATAATTAAGTGGCGGCCGCCAGATAATTAAGTGGCGGCCGCCAGATAATTATGTGGCGGCCGCCAGATAATTAAGTGGCGGCCGCCAGATAATTAAGTGGCGGCCGCCGGATAATTATGTGGCGGCCGCCAGATAATTAAGTGGCGGCCGCCAGATAATTAAGTGGCGGCCGCCAGATAATTAAGTGGCGGCCGCCAGATAATTAAGTGGCGGCCGCCAGATAAATATATTTTCACACCTTTCATATTCTGGCCTCTACGGGCTTCCGTACCTAAACCCCCCCCCCCCCCCCCCATTGAGCCCCCCATCAGATTATAATGCTATTGGTAATAAGATTTAATTATTTTGCTTTTGTAAAACATTTTGGAATAGGCTACGTTTATCCATATGCCCAAAGAATTTAATCCATGCCGTTATTGAGTTATTATACACAGTAATAACCAACTGACGATATGAGCGCAAATTACAAGTCATCTATAGGCGTTACATGCAGATTTTTTTCCATATATGGGGCATTTTTTATAGGGGCCGGGTTGTAGTTGGGAAGCCGTCGGTCCACCAGCTTTCATGACGTTCTTATTTATGCCGGCTAGTACAGTCACGCCATCTGGCGAAAAACGTCATTTGACGTTGCCATCGCCCTATTAGGTAGAGATGTAGGCGTTTGTATTGAACAGGTTTTTTTTGCCGGACAAAATGTGTGCTGTGCTAGTTCCATGCTTGTGCTGTTGATAGGAATAACTCTCACTCTGCAAATGTAGTCCTATTGGAATTCTGTTTCCAACGTTTCCATGGTTTTGTTGCGTCGCTATGTACTTTGGTTTTCACCGCCTGTTATAGGTACATGTATTGACACGAGTACCAAAGACACGAGGATTTGATAATGATAAACTAAACTTCATCTGTCAGTGAAACACGCTTTTTGGCCGTAGTTTTGTTTAATTGAGTTTTGTTTTGAATAATCGAATTAACTTGAAATTTTGTGTGTTTTAATTGGATATCATGCCGTAATTTTTCACCGAATTTCAGAGTTCTATCTCAAAAATTGAAAAAGTTGGTAATCTACCCCAATGTTAAATTTCAGCCCCACAATGGAATTTCAGGGTCTGCACACAAAAACAATTTTTATTTGATGTTTGAGTTATACTGATTCAAAATAAACATATTTACTTAATATACACTGCGACTATGCCTTCCGATTTCAAATCAAAGCAATAAATTCATTCTGTACTGGCAAAAACATCATAAAAGCCCTGAATTTGTTGGAATTTGTTTGATCTCATTTTGGACTGAAATTTAACATTGAGGTAGATTGCCAACTTTTTCATTTCTTGAGATACAATTCTGAAACTCGGTGAAAAATTACGGCATGATACCCAATTAGGACACACAAAATTTCAAATTGATTTAATTATCCAAAACCAAATTATCGCCAAAAAGCGTGTTTCACTGACAGCTGAATTTGACTATAGGAACCAGCTAATATCACTGTTGTGTTTCCGAATCCAATTGAGGGTTCATGATTTTACTTGCTTGAATTTAGTTAAGGGTATTGTTAGGTAACCACCTGTGTTTTTTCACAATCTGCCATCGTCTGTTGGTTACAGGCTTCAGGCTTGTAGAGATTGTATTGTCACCCAGTGTCATGTGTCTACACAATTGCGTTTGCCATGGCTGGAGCTGCACCAGCAATTACAAGTGTGTTCAGCTTGGAGCCACCAGAAGGCAAGAGGGCAAAACTTGCTATAGACTGGGACCGATGCTTGTGCCATGGAACTTCTTCCTGTATGGGCCGTCTGGAAAAGTTCACAGCTCAGTCATGGGACAAATTTTGTCGAGCTGCTCAAAGACGTAAAGACGACATATATAACAAACTGAAGGACTATGTGGATGGCACAACGCCATTACCAAAGGATGTCACCAATCTGGTCAAACACCACAACTGTTATGCCAGCTATGTTCTAGAAAAAAACAATCCGACGGTTTGAAATGGAGGATAGAGAAGGGCGCAGCAGAAGCAACAACATGAAGGAGACAACAGGCGATACAAGACGACTCACACGCTCAGCAGTACCACAAGTCCAGCAACTGTATAATTGTGTAGTATGTCAGAATGACAAGAGTCTTGCTTCAGACAGAAGACGAAAAGAACCAGTTCATTTTTTGACTCTAGCCTCTCCTGTCAAAAGTCTAATCACTGCGGCAGAGATACGACAGGATGAACGGGTGCTGATGGAGCTACGAGGTGGTACCCGTGGAGCATAAGATCCCATTGCAGGTGACGTAGTGATTCACAACTCATGTCAGAGACTATACACCAACAAGAGAAGCCTACAAGCAATGAAGACGACAGCAGATGCAAACAAGATTGACGTCGTCGAGGAAGATCCATATGACAGGGCATTTGATATGCTGGCAGACTATGTTCAGACTCAAGTTATAGACAATTTTGAAGTCCTACAGATGAGTGACCTATTGCAGGAAATGGTGCAATTGCTTGGCGATTGTGGTGTGCGACAGCCTGAATATCGTAGTGAAAAACTCAAGAAGCAACTAAGACGGGCTTTTCCTGATAAACTTTCCTTTTGGCATCCTAAATTTCGACGTGGATCTGAAGTTGTATTTTCAGAAGTCCTTCCCCAAGGAATGATTGTGGAAGCTGGGATGGCTGCAACGTCAAAGTTGGATGAAGACCAAATCGAAGAGGATCTCAGCGGTCCATCGACTCCAGGAACCAATCCTACCGTGGAAGCCTTCAACGCCTCCCAGCTACTGCATAGAGCAATCATGGAAGTCAAAGACATGGACTGGCCTCCTACCCCTGACAGTGTTTCTGAGGAGGCTGCCATAGCTTCAACGCCACCATGTCTCTACAATTTCCTCGCTTGGGTACTTACTGGTGGAGCAGGAATCAATGCATCACAACTGTCTCTAGATGTTCCAGTAAATGTCCCAAAGCCTGTTCAATGTCGAATTCTCTCAATCACACAGGACATTGTCTACTGTTCCAGGAACGGTCGCGTTTGTAGCCTAAAACATGTGTCACTAGCCATCAGCATACACCACAAAACGGGGAGTATGCAGCTGGTATCCACCATGAATCGCTTCGTACACTGTATCTCCAAAAGTAAGCTGCAGGAGATAGAGACAGCAGTTGCTGAACAACGTCTCCACCAACAAAGTGCAGTCATAATTCCCTGCAACATTGTTTCTCGTGTACCAGTTACACTCGTGTGGGACAACAATGACATAAATGAAGAAACTACGACTGGAAAAGGTACCACACACTGCACAAACGGAATAGTAATTCAACAAGCTCCAACAGGAGGAGGAACGCCAGCTGCAGATTTGAGGAGTGAAGATGCAGCCCTCCAGCAAGCTGCTGTCCACCCAAAGATTCGAAAACGATCTGTTGCAGAAGAACCCAGACACTTGCTTGCATACAGGTAAGCCAGGCCCTTACTACATGTGTAGTTGCATGTGTGGAGTGGGTGGGCAATGCATCTTGAATGCATCTAACATTCTAGCAAGAGAGGAGAAAAGAAACTAGCCAGTTCATTCAATTTTACATACAGATACATTGACGATGTATTGTCATTGAACAATCCAAAGTTCAGTGATTATTTACATCTCATATATCCGGATGAACTGGAAATTAAAGACACCACAGACTCCTCCAAGTCTGCAGCATATCTTGACCTATACCTCGAAATAGACAAAAATGACAATCTATGTACCAGATTATATGATAAACGTGATGACTTCAATTTTCCCATCGTAAATTTCCCAGTACTGAGTAGTAACATACCAGCAGCTCCTGCGTATGGCGTCTATGTGTCTCAACTCATTCGATATGCTAGAGCATGTTCAAATTACCAAGATTTTCTAGCCAGAGCCAAAATGCTAACTGAAAAGTTATTAAAGCAGGGCTATTTGAGACCTAGATTGCAGTCGACCTTTAAGAAGTTTTATGGTCGTCATCAGGAATTAATAGACCATTTCGGTCTTTCTGTAACTCAGGTGATGGGAGATATTATCACATCATGTTGATTGGTACTTGTAGAGTCGTTATTATAACCTATGTCCTTCATCTCGATGGCATTTATTTTGGATATCACAGTGGGTGTCGCATGCGAGGCAAGAGAAGCTTACTCTTACTGGTACACCTGGTCTCACATTTGGCTTCGCCGGATGTCTGTGATATTCAAATTGCTCGGACCTTGATCACCAATTTTGAATTTTTGTCCAACCTTAACATACCGATTGTGTAAATTTTGTCCATGGATTTTGAGTTTAGTCTTAAGGATTGTTTGGTGTTTGGTATCATACTTGTCTATTCTAGTCACCCCATGTAATGAAATGCTCTGTACAACATATACATACTTTTGGTGGATGTAACCCTATCTGCAATAAAATCATACTGTGTATAATCCAATCCATACTCCCAATTGTGGAGAATTGGATGGAAAAAAATTGATGATTTATTGTATTTCAGTTGTGGTCGCCGAGAGAGTCCTCAACATGTAGATGGAGCAACAAAACTCCTCACAACTCCGGATCCCAGTGTCAGGCTGGAAGCAATGAACAAGGATAGAGCTTGGTTTCTGACCAGATTGACTCCCGATTTAAAGTGTCCAAAGTCGGGTTATACCCAACACACACCTGGGTGGTCTGGTTTCAATGGGGCTTGTCGTAGTGAGGTCAGTGTCCCACAGCCACACAGTATTGGTTATCTGCCTGTCATCGATGCTTCGCCAACAAAGCTAGACACCATGTACACACTCCTCATGAGAACAGTTGAGACGGCAGACACAATACAAGACAACAATGAAAAACCCCCAGTGATCATTGTTGTTGATCAGGCAGTGTACACAAAAGCTCTAGAAGTTTGTTGTTCCACGCTAGAAGGTGGTCTAGAGCGAATCATTTTGCGGATGGGAGCATTCCATATCATCTTGAACTTCTTGGCAGTGATTGGGCGCCGCTTTGGAAGTGCAGGCCTGAGAGACATTCTGATTGAAGCAGATATCCTTGCCTCGGGATCGGTAGACTCAGTCATAGAAGGACGCCATTACAACCGTGGTCTTAGGGCACACAAACTCGTAGCTGAAGCTATGGAGAGAATGAGATGGGAAGCATTCCTGGCATGGAATGAAGAACAACAATCTCCAGTTCCTATGGAACCCTTGGCTGCACTAGTACAAAGCCTACGAACCGACATCATCGGAGTCATGCTTCAGAGAGTATTGGAGTCAGAAGATTTTCAGATCCTGCAGAATCAATACACTGTCTTCTGCAAATCTCTGGGTCCGAATGGCGAATTCTGGACAACATACATTGACATCGTCAGTGTTGTCCTTCAGTTTGTCAGATCGACACGAGAAGCAGATTGGAGTTTGCATCTGTAGTGCCTACTGGAGCTTTCACCTTGGTTCTGTGCATATGACAGAACAAACTACGCTAGATACTTACCTGTGTATCTATTACAGATGCTCCGTCTACATGAGACACATCCTGCAGCGCATGCTCAACTCGCTGGAGGCAACTTTGCTGTTCAACGCTCAAAAGGGAACAAATTCGGCAGAATTCCACAGGATCAGACAATCGAAATGACCATCAACAAGGACACCAAAACTAAAGGTGGAATTATTGGAATGAGTCTGAAGCCAGTAGCTGTCTTCAAGTGGACGATATTGAGGTCGGATCGTGCTGAGTACACATGGCGCTGCCAAGAGCTTTCAGGTGCTGGATCCACAGAGAATGATCACACCTACACTGATGCAAGCAAGAAAAGATAGTTGATGATGAGGCGGCAGTTCAGCGAATCACAACATGTGTGGAAAACTGGATCAATCCCTTCAAATCGGATGAACAACTGTGCCATCTAACATCTGGAAATATTGCTACAGAGGAAATGAAGGAAGACCTCTTGAAAGCACGTGAGAAGGGGTTAGACTCTGTCAAAAACTTTGCCACCAATCGACTTGATATTGCAGGAAATCAAGATTTGTATGACACTCTCCCCATATTGCAGCTGAAAACGTTCTCCTCAAAGACGCCAAAACGTGGGTCAGCAAAGATGGATGTACTCCAATCCACAAGAGATATGTTTGGTCGTCTATTGGTAATTGGTCAAAGCCATGATCTCCCGATGAAAACTCTTCTACAGTACCCTCTTGGACCCCTTCCACTTTCCATTGCCACACCGGATGGACGTGTCATCAAGGCAGTCAAGTCAAAGCTGATGACATTATTGGAAGGTGAGGCACCTCCACTTTCTGAAATCCCTAAAGAATCGACCTGGGTTGTGGATGCCATGGCCATTCTGCATTCTATCAAAGTTGCTGTGAACAGTACTTATGCACAGCTGGCAATGCAGTTATTAAACATGATCATCAGAGGAACGTCACCGAAATGCAGAGTTGACTGGGTTGTGGACACGTATCCAAACGTGTCTATCAAGGTGCTGGAACACGAACGACGGAACACATCAGGCACATTGGAAACGAACATACGTTCTGGGTCGCAGAAAAGTGACAAGCAGTTCAACAAGTGCCTACAAAGTGCTGGGTTCAAGCGAGAGCTAACCCACTTTCTGCGCACATGACCAGCATGACCAGCATTCTGAAATCGGAACTTACCAGGCTTGAGTGTAGCCATGAAGAAGCAGATACGAGGCTGCTTCTACATGCTGCACTTGCTGCTGGAGAAGGGGCACAGTCCATCGTCATCAAATCTCCGGATACTGACGTAGCAGTGATTGCGATACATGCAAGCTCGTCAATCCAAGCACAGCTGATCTTCCGCACCGGCACTCAACAGCGCACACGCTTTATCGATCTGAGCGCGATTGCAACAGCTCTCGGTCCAGATGTGTGCCTCGGTCTGCCTGGATATCACGCATTCAGCGGATGTGACTCTACTAGTTCTTTTGTTGGCCGAGGAAAGAGTGTGGGATACAAACTACTCAAGGAAGACGCAACGTTCAGAAAAGCTATGATGGACTTGGGAAGCACGTTTGATATGACGTCACAACAAGTTGCTGCAGGAGAAGTCGCTATCTGTAGACTGTATGGAGACAAACGGCAGACACACGTCAATGACCTCAGACATTCAATGTTTGGCAGCCAGACAACAGACCCCTGCCGACTTCCACCCTGTCAAAATGCAGCGGAGAAGATTCTACAACGAGCCAACTTCCAAACAGCCATTTGGAGAAGATGTTTAGAGCCTTGCCCGGTTATTCCATCTCCCCATGGCCATGGTTGGGAGGTCAATGGTAGTAACATCAACGTAGAGTGGATCACAGTGAGCCCTGCCCCTAAGTCCATACTGGAATGCCTGAGCTGCAAGTGTCGCAAATGCAGTGACAAGAGGTGCCCTTGTAGACGTAACAGTCTCGACTGTACTGGGGCTTGTGGATGCCGAGATGACATGTGTGAGAACAAGAAAGGCACTGGCGATGTCATCCCATCGAGTCTGATGATGATTCGGATGATGAATAAACACATGGTAATTGACACTAATGTCAGACAGCATAAGGTGTTGTGAAGTTGTGATCAATGACAGGTCATTAGATAAAGTTGCATATATTTTTTGTTTGTGCATTGCATACAATAAATACTGCATTCTAATCATATACTTTTTTGATAACATTGAGGTCTGATATCATAGTATGCTTGCATTATTGACATGAGCTATAAAAGTGGATCATATATATCCTGAATGTTTATGTTTCTGATTAATTTGATTAAAATCTACATGTCATAATAGTTTGGTTTCTGGTGTTTGGTCTACATGCACAAGTTTGGTCTCTATCAGATTATATTGGTGTTGGATACTAGTTCGATAGTTAACAACAACACAGGTATGCTGGTTATGCATAACAGAACACGTTTTGACTGAAAAAAAATCAATACTGAACACGAAATTCTGCATTTTTCATCGTTCCAATTGTCGAAGAGATGTGTTATCGTGACATCAGTAATGACGATATATCAACACCAGAAGTTCAAAAATGATCTTTTTATCACTGGAGTGATTTGTTTGGGTACAAATTGGAGATAATTTAAGTTATTGATCTTTGCACACCCATACCCTGTCAATTTTGGAGAGTGGAAACAACATGGAAATTGTTCAAACTGTTAATATATGTTTTCCTTGACTTATAGTCATTGTTTCATACATATACATATAAAGAATACATATGTATACAATAAATGGTGTAAGATATTAGTTTAATAGTTATCATCAGTACATTTATGCACTTTGAATATAACACAACGCTCAGAAAATAAATTTTAACAGTGACGAACAAAAATTTGCGAACTTTTCGACGTTGCGGATGTTAACGAGATCACTTGTGACCTTCAAGATGGACGTAGATCATCAGTGAAGGCACAACTCGCGAATCGATTAGACGGGTAATGTGAAAAGTTGTCCGGGAAAGGTCGTTCGGACACTTTCCCAGAAGGGTAATGTTTTGAAATTATCAGCTTATATATCAAGGAACAGGAAAAAATCATCAAACATAATTATGACGGGGGGTGCAGCAAACTTTTTAAATAAGGCCTATTCGGAAATCAGCCCCAGCACTAATATCAGTATGTTTGTCAACAATGACCACATGGTCCTAAAACAAGAAAACAAAAACACCTTGTCCAGTCAGGTCAAATTGAACAGGAATGAAACAAACATACATTTTCCAACACTATTTTTTATTTTGCTATAAACGATTGACATACATGTCGGAGTGTATTTTTATTAATGCAATTATATGTTCTACACCAATACGTCAGGAGTAGAATGAGCTTTCACCGTTGTGATGCACCTCATGTGATTGCAAGCCTATATATAGAGCCTCATATATGCCACATGTTAGGCTTAATACCGTTAGCCTCCAGTAAGCTTGTATTCCAACATTAGAAAATATCACAAACCATGGCACTTCGAAATAGGCCTACGCCTAATTCACAACTTTGATCCTTTCCCATACACTCTGAAGACCCTCTGCAACGGCCCATTAACTTCATCAAAATACGGTTGAAGCCTTTCACGAACTCTATTCACCCAAGACGTGACCTTCGGTCGACCTTCATAGATCGGAAAACCACAGGCATAGGGCTGAAAAACCTGGCATACAGCTACAATATCAGCAATGGTGATGTCATCTCCCGCCAGAAAGTCGCGATCCTTTAAGAAAACAGTTTCTAGGTGGTCCATAGATGCATCGAAGCCAAGCTCGAGGTCTTCCATGTGCCTCTGATCGACAGGTTTGCCCGTAACACGAGGTTCAACCACCTACAGACAGAATACAAATGGTGCAAACAGTTGTGATTCATATGTTCACATATAAAAATAACGAATTCTACATGACAATATGGAATCATTTACTTTGGTAAGCATGATCGGAGTTGCCCTAGCGCAGGTATTGAGGTGATACCAGGCCAGATACTCATCAACTCTGGCTCTCTTCTGGAGATCAGCCGGGTACCAGTGGTCTGCGGCGTGGTACTTGGCATGAAGGTACTTCATAATGGCAATACTGAATAGGTAGAAACAGTAAATCACCAAAGGTATTTTTGAGTGATTAAAATAAGGCATTTTTAGCATGTATACATCGCGTTAATCTGATACCTTTCAGAGAGAACGAAACCGTTGTCATCTATAGTGGGTACGAGATGGAATGGATTTATTTTTCCATACTCTTCCGTTTTATGTTCATCTGCGAAATAATTAACAATAATTGAAGGAGATATGAATTGAAGTCAATAAGGGAGAAAATGACGTGAAACCATACAATTTCAACATACCGTTAGCTGAATCCAGGAATAGTAGATCTATAAAAATCTATCACACCACACAACATACTTTCATACTTTTATCTCAAATTTTGAAGAAGAAAAAAACTTGACATTTGAACCCAATGTCAGTTTGATTCCGTCATGAAATTTCTGGATCCGAATATATACAATTCTGTCTAGTTGTTTGAATTTCGATTCGTGCAATCGCTTGAAAATTTGAGATCATGTTGCTAGACTACACCCGACCGTGTCTTTGGGTCGGGAGTTAAAGCAACAACTTCTCGCTTTCCTGAATGGACATAAACGTGAACAAATTTCCTCATACTCCCAAAATCCAATTTAGGGCTGGGAAATCAACAATCAATTTCTTTCAAATTTGAGATAGAAGTGTGATTCTCTTTTTCTTTCTTTTTTGAAAACTGTGGTTTGATTTCCAGGCTGAGATGTGCCAGTTATATGATAATTACTTGTACCGTAACTGAAGTTTGGGCAGAAGCCGAAGGAACAGCTTATAGAAACTGAAATCATATTCAATACAGGTAATTTCATGGAGAGATCGAGTGCAACAAGTTACTTTGAGTCAATAATTTAAATGCACCATGCTAATTTATTATATTCCAAATCGCTAACCCACACCCATCATTCAACAATGCAGGCTCTCTCATAGTTTGCCCTCCATACACGAAACGACACTATTTTTCGGAAAGTATGTTGCAGCAAATTAGATCTATCTCCTTTTAGCTAAATTGCCGTTTGACCCCCCAAAAACATGAAATCATGGTACCATTCAGCATTGCTGTCATGAGCTAAAACTAGCCTATGCATTATTTCAAATATACTTACTCCGTCTCAGGACCACTACATGGTCACTATATGGCGTTCCGGTAACCCTCAAGAACAAAACCACAGCTCGACATGGAGGAGACATCAAATCGTAATAAACTCGCGGCCCCGACATGACCCGCCTTCCGGAGTAGGGATACGAAGTGTCTGTATCCAGAACGTTGACTGTCTAGTTCTAGGGTTCAACTATGGAATGCCTATAGAACCGTGTGCGAATTTTGCTGTGGTCATTTTGTTTTCACACCCAAACATCAATAAACGGTAAAAGGGTAAAAATCATAGTGGTACCCAAAGCAATCGTGCTATTCGCACACTATGGTAGTCTACTTTATGTATATCTTCAGATATATATCTTCAAATGAACACCTCGACTGATATACTGCGGGTCTTATAGACAGACTTGTCTGCAGTAGCATGTCGTGAGCGGGAGGCGATGTTCTGTTGGAGAATTCCATAGAAAGGTCAAGGACGATATTGTCAAACTTTTGGAACCCGAAGTCATCACGTACAAAACGAAACAAGCTCTCGCGATCATACTCGTTTGACACGTAGCTCACTACATCGTAAAGATATAAAGTTTCTTTTTTATCTGTTTTGTGAAACTCGTGTAATTGATAGCCATTATGATTATATACGAGTATAAATAAATTAATTTTAGGATTTGTTCGAAACATGGAAGCCTATTAAGAAAAACATATATTTTCCTTATTTTATTTTCTCTCCTATCATAAACTTCGCCCGACTATAGCACTCAATGGGTTGTACATGTATATATTCCACCGATTAAAATTACGCAAAATATTACAATACTACAGTTACTCAGTTTGTTCATATATCCAGTAATCACATTTTTGAGGCAGTTCCAAATTTGTTGAAGACCCTCTGCAAAGGTCCGTGGACCTCATCAAAATGGGGATGCAGTCTCTTTCTGACTTGCTCCATCCAAGCCGTAAATCTTGGTCGGTCTTTGTAGACTGGAAAACCACTTGCATGGGGAGCCATCACCTCACAAATGGCCATAAGATCTGCAATTGTGATATCATCACCAGCCAAATACGGTCTGTCCTTCAGAAATATATTTTCCAGGTGGTCCAGCGAGGCATCAAGGTCGTGCTCGCTTTTTTCCAATTCTTCCTTGTCCATTGGTTGTCCCATCGCTCGGGGAATGATGACCTGAAATATGCCCCACAAAAATCAAATTTCAAGGATGTAGTGTCATCAAAAGCTAGACAGTTCGAGTGCGGCCTGTTAACTGATAATGACAGTGCACCGTTGAACTTGTGTACACTAACTGAATTAATTTTTGGTGATCTGTTAGATAATTCACTGTGCCAACCTTCAATCTGAAGACCATGGCAGCCTTAATCCTAGTGTTGAGGTGATACCAGGCCAGATACTCATCAACTCTGGCTCTCTTCTGGAGATCAGCCGGGTACCAGTGGTCTGCGGCGTGGTACTTGGCATGAAGGTACTTCATAATGGCAATACTTCAATCAAAATAAGAATAGTACAATATGGAAAATGTTTAATTGGATGAAGTTTATGCATCTATATAATCAGACAATAGACTAATGTGTCAGCTGTCAGTGTACAGCCCAGCAGTATATCAGATCATCACAGCGTGATATTCTAACTGCTTTCATCACAGCCTACATTAGCTCTCAAAATGGAACAGTGCAGGGATCTCCGGCACTTCGACCTGGATAGCTTCTCATCTGACCTGTCGGAGGCCCTCCAAAATGTCAACAACAACGCGGACACCAACACCATCTTAGACGAGTATGAGACTGCTGTGGCAACATCGATGCACACACATGCCCCAACAATCACTCGTGTCCGGCGCAGTCGTTCAAGGGAGCCTTGGTACAATGACGATATCCATGCTGCCCGAAAACTACGACGTAGAAATGAGAAAGTATGGAGAACTACCGGCCTTGAAATCCACAGGCAAATCTATGTTCAGCATCGCGCAGAAGTGAACACCATGATAGTAAACTCCAAACGCAAATATTTTGAAAACAAACTTCTCGAAGGTGAACAAAAAACCTGTTTCAAGGTTGCAAAAGACCTTATGCAACCCTCTGCAGTGAATCTTCCCAGCGTTCCTGTGTCAGAAGAACTGTGTAACAATTTTGCTGGATTTTTCTGCAAAAAGATCAGCATCATCCGCGAGACAATCCAGTTAACCCAGGGTGTTGATGGACGATCGGTATCCTCACCGTCAACTGAAACAGTTGCATCTCCCTTGAACTCATTGCGGAAAAATCACTGGGAGAGTTGAGCAAAATCATAAATCAATGCCCAAACAAAACATGCAGCTTGAACAAAATGCCCACGAGTGTCCTGAAGAACACTCTCGACGTCCAGATTCCACAACTGGTAGCCCTGGTGAACACCAGCTTCACAGAAGGCACTTTCCCAGAAGCCCTGGTGAAGCCTCTGCTGAAAAAGGAAAATCTGGATGTTAATATTCTAAAAAAACTATCGTCCCATCTCCAATATCCCTTTCCTACAGTAAAGTGCTGGAAAAGGTTGCACTGAAACGTCTGATCGAACATCTGTCACAGAACGGCTTGCAGGAAGAGTACCAATCTGCTTGCAGGAAGAGTACCAATCTTACAAGGCACTACATAGTACTGAGACTGCGCTATTGAAAGTGAAAGCTGACATTGCCAGTGCTTTGGACAAAAATCTTGCAGTGCTCTGTGTGGTCTTAGATCTCTCAGCGGCGTTCGACACGATAGATCAGCATAAATTACTGCATGCTCTGGCGTACGAGTTTGGCATTAGGGACCGTGCCCTGGCCTGGTTTCGTAATTGACACTACTAGCTCCGATGTATCAGACCTGCGCTTCAGGGTGCCTCATGGGGCCGTGTTAGGGCCGGTGATGTTCACGCTTTACACCACCGCTCTTCAACGCATTCTACAGAAACATAACATCATATATGACAAGTACGCTGATGACACTCAAATGTATGCCACCTTCAACCCCTCTGTCCCTCGCGAGCGGGAGGCTGACTTGAGATGCATGACTGATTGTCTCATTGAGGTACGTCACTGGATGGCCACAAATTGGCTAAAACTCAACGACGATAAGACAGAAGTGATTGTGTTCATGTCCAAGCACCACGCCAAACAACTTAGACCAAGTTACGTCAACGTCGGAGAAAACACCATCAGCTCCAAGCACTCCATCAAGGATCTTGATGTGAAGATGGATGAAAATCTCTCCATGGTGGAACATGTGACTCAAGTATGTTCTGCCTGCAATCACCACATACACCGACTGTCAACCATACGACGGTATCTTACTGAGGATGCCACCAAAAACGCAGTCCAGGCATTGATCACGTCACGCCTGGATCACTGCAATTCGCTGCTCGTTGGTGTCCCATCTTCACAGTTAGATCGGCTTCAACGAATCCAGAACAAGGCAGCACGCCTTGTAACACGCAGCAGGCGAGACCAGCATATCACGCCTCTATTGAAAGAGCTCCACTGGTTGCCCATATCCAGTCGCAAAGTCAACATTACAAAGTATTGCTCATTATTTTCAAATGTTTGCATCAAGCTCCTGCATATCTGAAGGATGTACTACACATTCAGGAAAGAGACAACCGCCTGCGCCAGGATAGCGGTTTGAGATTGAAGCCCTTCAGAACCAGGAAGCGCATTGGTGACCAGGGATTCCATGCAGCGTCTCCTGCTCTATGGAATGCTCTGCCTACAAAACTACGCATGTTGGACTCTCTTGGTGCTTTTAAGAAACTGCTGAAAACTCATTTATTCCAGAACTATTTTAATCAATGATCTTATATTCCGTGTGTATGTACTGTTTTAATTCCAAGTGTCTACATTTCTTATACCTTCTTGTCCTATGTACAGCGCCTTGATCTAATGTTAGGAGATAGCGCTGTATAAATACCGTTGATAAATAAATAAATAAATAAATGAACTAGACGTCAAGGCCTAATGGCCTTGGAGGCATTTCAGGGTGAAGCATGAAAAAAACAAAATGCTGACTCAGCAAAAACATGATAAGCTCCCAATGAGACCTATAAGACATTTGTGCAATAACATAACGTCTGTTTCGCTCTACGACGCACCGTTTCCGAGATATCGACGAAAACTAAAAATGCCGACTCAGCGAAAAAGTTTAAGGTCAAGGTCAATGTCATCCATAATACCACTTAGACATGTTTGTCTAAGGCGACGAGACCGAAAATAACGTCCGTTTCACTCTACGATGCACCGTTTCCGAGATATCGACGAAAACGAAAAATGCCGACTCAGCGAAAAAATTTAAGGTCAAGGTCAAAGGTCATCCATAATACCCTTAAGACATGTTTGTCTAGGGCTACGAGTCCGAAAATAACGCCCGTTTCGCTCTATGACGCACCGTTTCCGAGATATGCATGAGAGCCTCAAGGATGACTCAGCTCAAATTATTTCGAGCCCTAGGTCAAAGGTCGATTGACGAATCGGCCTCAAAATCAATAGGCTTCTTCCCTGGTGATATATGAACCTCCATGCAAAGTTCCACAGTCATTGTAAATGTAAACTTGGTTTAAATCATATTTATTCAAAATTGAGCATTGATCAGCAGGGCAAGCCCTATTTTAAGATCTCTGCTGGTGCATTTCTACATGGTGCAACAAAGAAACATATATACATCAGATGTATCTACACTATTTACAACAAAACATAAACAAAATAGATGATGATGAAATAAATAGGACGCTACAATACGACACAATTAGTTAAACAACCATTCATACATACATATAATCTAATTTGAGGTACATAATATTACATCTATGTTTACATGACAAAAAAATATAACGAAAAATAATTCCTGTTTTTTTTTACACAACGTCGCAATATCAATATCAGAAACAATACATTACTATTTATACATAGTACACTGATGCATACCGATCGGTGATCACAAAATGCTGTAGTGTATGAAGACTCTGATGTAAATGATTCGGTGCAGGTGGGAACAACCCCCGTTAATCATCCACAAAAAGCCTTGTGATTTTGTGAATATATATATGTGTATGCGGATGTATCCGTGGATGATTCGGTGCGGGTGGGAACAACCCCCGTTAATCATTCACATGTTAAGGCCTTGTGATATGACAAGTTTGTATTATGATGCACTGTATGTAGGCTAAGTGTATCCAGTGAGTGATTCAGTGCGGGTGGGAACAACCCCCGTTAATCACTCACATATTCGATTTATTTTATTTTATTTATTTATTTTTTTTTTCTTGGCAAGAGATTAAATAATGTTATTGTATGTAGGTGTGTCCCGACAAATGATTCGGTGCGGGTGGGAGCAACCCCCGTTAATCAATTGTCAGGTGAAGTGAATGTAGACCCTATAATCGTGCTTCACAGTATTCATGCATGCAGTATG
The DNA here is from genome assembly GCA_949152475.1 of Terebella lapidaria. NCBI lineage: Eukaryota > Metazoa > Annelida > Polychaeta > Terebellida > Terebellidae > Terebella > Terebella lapidaria. The sequence goes on from OX424556.1 coordinate 54,353,772, forward strand.
CACCAGTGTTCTTAAATCCCGGGATCTCAAGGGTAGGTAAATATTTGATTATCGTAATACGGTGAACTTATTCGGCTTAGAAATTGGACCACAGAGCTCCAAGTCAATCAGAAAAATCTATGGGTGGATTTAATAAAACTATGAACTGCCGTCACGATCGACTTGTTGTCATGATACGACAACGTTGTGTCACCGTGAAGAAGCACATCTAAGGTGAGCTGCTGAAAGCCGATCAATTTCGAAAACATGATGTCACGTGCAAATGAATGTAAAGGGCACTCAAATAAATAATGCTGCGCGTCTTCATTTGAGTGTCCACATAAACAACCAGGGTCGCTTTCCACATGCAAGTTGAAATGAAGATGCGATTTTAATGCACTGCATCCCAGACGAATGCGAGTGTAATGGACATCGCAGGCACGCTCCCCCACGCCAAACCAAGGAAATTTCGGTGGGCTTGGGATATGTTGCAACAGTTTGCGTTTAAACGTTTGTAGTGTAGGAGAATTCCGGATGTCAAGGGGAAGCTGGTTCCAATCCCTTGTTGTTGTGGGGAAAAATGAATTACTGAAGCGATAACTATTAGTGCGAAAGAGGGTAATATCATTGTTATTACGCAACGTGTAACCATGTCGATCGGCAGTGGAAGGAGGGACCAAATCGGCTAGGTACGAAGGAACAAGCCCATTCAGTATCTTATAATACCAAACAAGCCTATGAATTTTACGTCTCTGTGACAAAGTATGCCATCCGGCATCAACATACAATCTAGAAGTAGACGATTTTTCGGTAGCCCCTGTAATGATGCGCAGTGCACGAATGTGGATCTTGTCCAATTTGGCAAGTTCAGAGGCGGGAGCCCCATCCCACAACGCATCACCATATTCAAGAATGGGCAAGACGAAAGAGCGATAAAAAGTATCCAAGCATCTCCTGGACAGTTTAAATTTGAAAGTCTGTAAGAGGTCAAGTCTCTTCATGGCTTTACTCGATATTTCATCAATATGAGTAGCCCACGAGAGAGTTTGGGTCAATGTTATGCCCAAATGTTTGTGGGAAGAAACCTCGTCAATGAGTAGATTATTCATTGAAATTGGAGGATTGCATAGTTTATCTCCCTTGTTGCTGATAAGCAGCGATTTTGTTTTCGGCACACTGAAAGTCACAAGCCATTTTTTAGACCAATCTTGTATGGCTTGTAGGTCAGCGTCCATGCACGAGATTCTGGCTTTTCTGACGATTGTCCACGTTAATGAATAAACACGTGTCATCAGCGAATAATCGAATTTCAGTGAACCGCACCACTTCAGTAATATCATTTATGAATATGAGGAACAACAAGGGGCCCAAGATTGAACCTTGCGGTACGCCAGCTCTGGGAGTTCCCCAGTCAGAGAATTCGCCATCCAAGCACACCCGTTGCTGGCGATCTTTCAAGTAGTTGCTGATCCATTTCAGAACACTGCCACTTATTCCATTTTTTTCGAGGTTATGAACAAGACCTTTGTGCCAGACACGATCAAATGCTCTACTGATGTCCAGAAAAACTACTCTAACTTCTTTGCCATTTTCAATGCTCTGACAAAATTTATGGACAATTTCAAGAAGCTGACACACTGTGGAAGATCCGGGTACGAATCCAGCTTGCCATTCTGAAATTGCCATTATGTCACGGAAATGGTTGAATAGGTGTCTGAAAACGACTTTCTCAAACACTTTCGCAGTCGTATTCAGAAGCGAAACTGGGCGATAATTAGAAGGATCAGAGCGATCTCCTTTTTTGTAGATTGGAACAACATTTGCCTTTTTCCACTCCGACGGCATTTTTTCCTGTGACAAACTGGCTCTGAACAGCTCGACCAATGGTTCCACTATGGCTGGTTGTAGGAGTTTAAGAAGTCTAGGTCCAATATTGTCCGGACCATATGCTTTGGTCACGTTCAACAATGACAAGTGATCATCTACATCCCGGGCACAAATATCAATAGAATGGAGTTTTGGGGTGTTTGGTAATACACTGTCAACAATTGGTGGGGGGTCGATACCATTATCATCTATGCTGGATTTCTCCAGAAATAGACGATTAAATGTATTCGCTTTATCGACTCTCTCAGTTAAAACTGTACCCTCGTGCTCAAGGGATGGGCACTTAATATCTTGATTCAAACCAAAAACTGATTTGTACAATTTCCAGCAATCTTTCATGGCAAAGGTACAAGTAGACAGTTTGGTATGTTGGTCTGTATCATGCTTAGTTTCCGCATCTCTACATTTACTTATGTAGTCATTGCGTACTTTCCTATAAGAAGACCACGCCTGGTCGGTGTTTGCCGTTTTAGCATGTTTATGTACACGATGGACCCGGCGACGGATGCGTCTGAGCTCGCTCGTGTACCACGGTTTGTCATTATGTCGAATAGTTACCATTCGGTTCGGTATGTATTGTTTCGCGGCGTTGATTATGGTGCTTGTCCATTTGTCAACGGCGATATCAATATCGACATAATTATTTAGGAATATGTCCCAATCGATATTCCGCAAGTGGGCACGAAGCGCATGTATATCTGCATTAGCGTAATCCCACATCAATCGGGTATAACAGTGATTCCTTTGAGTAAGAAAATTCAGGGTTACACCAATAGTACAATGATCATTTGTCAAGAGCGGTGAGTACACATGAGTGTCCTTGACAAAGGTTGGCATATTGCTGACTGCACGGTCCAGACACGTGCTTGTCGTGGAAGTGATTCGTGTGGGTTCATTGATGTGCGAAACGAGATGGTTGTCGGATACAAACGAGTTGAATCGAGATCCATCCCGAGTCTTATCATCAGAATTGAAGTCACCGATGAACATGATTTTTGATATACCGCATTGTTTAGCTTCGTCCAACATAAATTGTACGTCGTCCCAGAAAGACAATGCAACATTAGGAGGGCGATAAATAGTACAAAGAAGAAATACATTATTTTGTAAGCGTACTTCAAGCCATAGAGCTTCAGCATCTGTTACCTCCAAGTCGAGGCGCCTCTTTGCTACCAGGTTTGTGGAAACCCAAACTGCAACCCCTCCACCCAGAGATCCGGTGGCGCGATCCCGGCGGAAAATAGGGTGGAAGCCATTGAGTTGGTAGTTGGTGTCGGAGTTGCCCTTGGAGAGCCAAGTCTCAGAGACAGTGATGATGTCATAGCAACTGCCAAGCTGCATAGAAATATGTTTCAGTTTCTCATTATTACGTTTCAGGCTTTGAGCGTTCAAGTGACAAATTTTTAGAGTATTTTTTTTATCACTTTAAACTTTATTTGTTTTAGGAGGATTCCCCACAGCCGTAGCCACGAGGGGGTCTCCTCCGTGCTATACAAAACAAGTGCAGGAACATTTATACAATATATAATACACAACACTAGACATGCACATATAGACGTCTATATACATTTGTAATATTTATAACGTTGAATTCAATCATGATCGAAAATAACCATTATACATATATGAATATATATTTAAGCCCCCCTTTCCCTAAGATAATATTTTACTTGAAACGTTGAGTGGACCCAATATACGTTTGGACTACCTTAAAAAGTTCTATATTGTCATTATAATTGAGTGATTCGTATCCATTTAACAAGAGTTTGGAAAATTGTTTTCTCTCGGCAAAGTTATTTGGAATAATCAATGAAAAATGAACCCCCGGGGCTAGCAAGTTGGCGAGATCTACGATCATTGTTTTCCTCTCATTAGCAAACTTCGGACAGTCAAAAAAAAAGTGACAAATATCTTCATAAGCAGCATTGCAGTTGGGACAATCTGAATAATCAATTAAGTTATAATCAAATCTGTGCGCATTCAAGGCACTCAGTTCAAGTCGCAATCTAGTATGGTTAATACGCTCATGCCGGGACCCGTATGCAAATAATTTATTTGATTTATGAGTCTGAAACTTTCTCAACCTGAATTTGAATGAGTTGAGAGAAGGTGCAGATTTTAGATCAGCGCCCAGTGAATTCCATTCCCGAATAGTTGATGGGTAAAATGAATTCATAAATGATGTAGTGCGACCAGTTAAATGTCTCAGAGAATCAGAAGAACGAAGATTGTATGGTATAATATCACCTGTTATAGCAGGACAAAGGCTGCACAAATAATCTGGAGCAAGTCCATTCATGATTTTGTATATGATATACAGTCGATGACATCGACGACGCCACGATAAAGGTTCCCATCCAAGTTCCCTTAAGAGAGCCTCTTGTGATGTCCGCCGATATGCCCCGGTACATATTAGTGCGCAATCTCCCTGGATTTTATCGAGTTCATGAAGGTATGTTTGTGGTGACAAATCGAATATGACGTCCCCGTATTCTAAAATAGACCTTACGAAAGATTTATACAAAATTTCCAAACAAGATCTTGGAACAATGCTTTGAATGCGTCGAAGGAGACCGACCGATTTTGCAGCTTTGTTTTTGACATCCAAAATATGATCAGACCATGTTCCTCTGGAATTAAACGTTATGCCCAAATGTTTGTGCTTATAAACTCTAGTGATTGTTGTACCGTTGATTTGGGGGGAAGGAGATATATTCACTACATTTGATCGTTTGCGTGATGTTACCATGTATTCAGTTTTTGTGGCATTGAATGTCACCAACCATTTACGGGACCATTCGTAAATCTTGTCTAAATCATTGTTAAGTATTTGAAAGCTATCTTCATTGGACTTGACAGGTTTATATAAGAAAGTATCATCAGCAAATAAGTAAATTTCTGAGTTAATATTATCTACAATATCATTTATAAAAATAAGGAATAACAACGGGCCAAGTATAGATCCTTGGGGGACCCCTGCTTTAATATATTTCCACTCGGAACATTGACCATTTATTACAACGCGTTGTTTTCTGTCTGATAAATAGGACACAAACCACCTGAGTAAATTACCCCCTACACCAATCGTTTTCAGTTTATGAACAAGTCCTGCGTGCCAGACTCTATCGAAGGCCTTGCTAATGTCCAAGAATACTAACGCGACGTCATTGCCTGCTTCAAGATCAACATTAATTTGATGCGATATATAAATCATTTGGTTTGTGGCAGAATCCCTCTTCTTGAAGCCCGAGTTTCTCCATGTTAATATGTTGTTTCGGACACAATAATTGTATAAAACATCGAATACTATCTTTTCTTGAACTTTAGACACACAAGACACTAGGGAAACCGGTCTATAGTTTGATACCAGGGATTTGTCACCTTTTTTATGGACGGGCGTAATATTTGATAGCTTCCACTGTTTAGGTACAATTCCAGTTCTAAATGACTTGTTCATTATAATACTCAGTGGGAGAGAAAGAGAGTCAGCACATTTTTTCAGAATAATGTTACTGATATTATCCGGCCCGCAGGACTTGTTCACATCTAATTTTTGCATGATAGATTTGACCTGGTATTCACTTACCGTAATGTCATCCAGAGTATCTTCTGTAAGTAATTCTGAGTCTGGAAGACGACAATTGACTGGAATAACTAGACTAGACTGTTCTGCAAAATGTGTGTTAAAAATTTCGCCCTTCCCAGATGCAGTTGTGAAGGTGTCACCGTTATCTACCAAGTTAGGGATATGATTCATCTTTTTATTCCCGTAGAATGATTTTGCTATTTGCCAATACTTTTTCGGTGCGGTGTTCGGGTTTTCTAGTTGACGATAGAGCTTTTCGAAATGCAATTTTTTGGCCAGATTAATTTCATTTTTCACCTGACGACGACTTTGTTTCCAGTGTGCTTCATCATTTTGCTTTCTGGTTCGTTTAAATTTCTTGAACAATCTATTTCGCTTTCTGATCAACTTTCTAATAATATTTGTCATCCAAGGTTTGTCTTTGGGTCTTACTATTACCACTTTATTTGAAATATTGTTGTCAATATTATCCTGTAAAAGGTTGTACCATATATCAACAGCGTCGTCGATGTCATCCACAGAATCTATCAGGACACACATAGGAGAATTAGCTATATCGCGATTGCAATAGTCAAAATTCGCTTGGTTGAAATTATACACTTTACGCTTGTACGACTTATCAGTTGAATAACTGAATTTAAATTTGCACCATACTGTGCAATGATCACTATCTGACAACGGCGTCATCACACCGCTCGACAACATATAGCCCGGAGAATCCGTTATAATTAAATTAAGTAGGGACGAAGAATGAGTACCAACCCTGGTAGGTTCATCAATTAGTTGAACAAAATCATTGTTCAACAGAAGCTCATAAAAATTATTATTCAAATCGCTATTGGTATGATCCGAATGCCAGGAAACACACCTGTCATTAAAATCGCCCATCATGATTATACTTGACGGCTTTCGTGCTTGCACGGCGGCAATATTATCCTGAAAAGACTCAAAGACTCAAGTCAAGGATGAAAAGACCACAGTCATTGCCATAATACTTCTTGAGTTATCGTGCAGAAACATTGATTTCATCCTCACGGACCTCACGGACCTCACGGACCCCGGAGCCGGCTCAAAAACAATAGGCTTCTTCCATACAACATTTCTGACCAGCAGTGAAAATTTGGCGAAGATACACCGAGCCAAACTGAAGTTATCGTGCGGAAACCAAAAGGTGAAAAAAAAAAAAAAAAAAAATTTTTTTTTGACAAAACCATAAAGGCATTTCTGCTGAAATGCCTTAATAAATAAATAAATAAATAAATAAATAAATGTACCAACAATGACATTTTATGTATTAATTATGGCTGATCATATCACCTTTCAGTGAGGACAAATCCATTGTCATTTATGGCTGGTACAAGATGGAATGGGTTAATTTTGCCATACTCCTCTGTCATGTGTTCATCTGCAAGCAAAAAATAATCCTACATCATCACGATTATGCTCGATCATACCCTTAATATTATAAACTGGAATTAAATGCTCAATCTTGGGACTCAAGAGGGACCAAGAAGCTGATGGGCCCTGGCTTCTGGGTCACTTGAGCGAACCCTGTAGGCCCCCGGCCGCAATGGGTAAGTTTCGGGTTCTTTGCCCTCATCTCACCGACACACACACCCAACCTCCCAAATTCCTGGATTCGCCCCTGCTCTATATGCTTGCACTCACTTTTCCTCAAAGCCAACACGTTGTCAGTATATGGTATGTTTGCTGCCTTCAAGAAAAGGACAACTGCTCGCGATGGTTGAGACATCAAATCGTAATAAACCCTCGGTCCTGCCATTGTTGAGAAGCAAGTTTTTCTGTACAGGTTGACAAGTCGGGGATACATTGGGGGCAATGAACTGTGACCGAAGTCCTGCTGGTGAGAGGGGGGTTCAGCGAAGAGAGGAGGACGACCCAGTGACAACAAAGCGTGTCAGCTGGGTCGCTGCAGACGAACCCAGTGATCGCACATGGGAGCATATATTTTTCAACATAGTGCACGGACGACTACTGCAATGAACATTATAATAATAATATAATAATGATAATGAGGAATAATAATAATAATAATAATAATAATAATAATAATAATAATGGAAGAAAAAAGAAAGAAAAGAAATAAATAAAGAAGATAAAAAGGCAATTTAAAAAAATTGATAAATCAATAGTACAAGTATACTGTAAACGTACTAATTTTTGCGGTGGATTTATTTTGCGGATTTCGCGTTAATATCAAAATCGCAAAATTAAATCCACCGCAAAATCTCTGAGGTACAAAACCGCAAAATTAAATACCCGCAAACTTAAGTACGTTTACAGTAGCTGTGTCTTTGATAGAAAATGAATATGTATTCATTTTTAGTTGTACTAGCTACTAGAGATTCACTGGGACACTTCTCCAGTCTCCAGAGAGGGCTTCGAGTTGAGCACCCGTCTGGGGACGAGACCCAGTTGAGCACCCCTGTAAGCAGGAGACCCAGTTGAGCACCCTTCTAGAGAGTAGACCCAGTTGAGCACCCCTCTAGTGAGGAGACCCAGAGAAACACTCCTCTAGATAGAAGACCCAGTAAAGCACCCCTCTAGGGAAGAGACCCAGTGAAGCAACCCTCTAGGGAGGAGACCCAGTGTAGCACCCCTCTAGGCGAACAGACCCAGTGAAGCACCCTCTAGGGAGGAGACCCAGTGAAACACCCCTCTAAGGAGGAGACCCAGTTGAGCACCCCTCTATGCAGGAGACCCAGTTGAGCACCCCTCTATGCAGGAGATCCAGTGAAGCACCCCTCTAGGGAGGGGACTCAGTGAAGCACCCCTCTAGGGTGGAGACCCAGTGAAACACCCCTCTAAGGAGGAGACCCAGTTGAGCACCCCTCTATGGAGGAGACCCAGTGAAATACCCCTCTAGTGACGAGACCCAGTTGAGCGCCCCTCTAGGGAGGAGACCCAGTGAAGCACCCCTCTAGGGAGGAGACCCAGCGAAACACCCCTCTAGGGAGGAGACCCAGTTGAGCACCCCTCTAGGGAGGAGACTCAATGAAGCAAACCTCTAGGGAGGAGACCCAGTGAAGCACCCCTCTAGGGAGGAGACCCAGTGAAGCACCCTTCTAGAGAGGAGACCCAGTGAAACACCCCTCTAGGGAGGAGACCCAGTGAAGCACCCCTCTAGGGAGGAGACCCAGTGAAGCACCCCTCTAGAGAGGAGACCCAGTGAAAACCCCCTCTAGAGAGGAGACCCAGTGAAGCACCCCTCTAGGGAGGAAACCCAGGGAAGCAAACCTCTAGGGAGGAGACCCAGTGAAGCAAACCTCTAAGGAGGAGGACCAGTGAAGCAAACCTCTAGAGAGGAGACCCAGTGGAGCACCTCTCTAGGAGGAAACCCAGGGAAGCACCCCTCCAGGGAGGAGACCCAGTGGAGCACCCCTCTAGGGAGGAGACCCAGTGAAGCACCCCTCTAGGGAGGAGTCCCAGTGAAACACCCCTAAAAAGAGTACACCCAGTGAAGCACCCCTCCAGAGGGTAGACCCAGTGAGGCACCCCTCCAGAGAGGAGACCCGGTGAAGCACTCCTCTGGTGAGGATACCCAGTGAAGCACCCCTCTAGGGAGGAGACCCAGTGAAGCACCCCTCTAGGTAGGATACCCAGTGAAGCACCCCTCTAGGGAGGAGACCCAGTGAAGCAAACCTCTAGGGACGAGACCCAGTCAAGCACCTCTCTAGGGAGGAGACCCAGTGACGCACCCTTCTAAGGAGGAGACCCAGTCAAGCACACCTCTAGGGAGGAGACCCAGTGAAACACCTCTCTAGAGAGGAGACCCAGTGAAGCACCCCCTAGAGAGGAGACCCAGTGAAGCACTCCTCTAGGGAGGAGACCCAGTGAAGCACCCCTCTAGAGAGGAGACTCAGTGAAGCACCCCTCTAGGGAGGGGACTCAGTGAAGCACCCTTCTAGGGAGGAGACCCAGTGAAGCACCCCTCTAGGGAGGAGACCCAGTGAAGCACCCCTCTAGGGAGGAGACCCAGTGAAGCAACCCTCTAGAGAGGAGACCCAGTGAAGCACCCCTCTAGGGAGGAGACCCAGTCAAGCACCCCTCTAGGGAGGGGACTCAGTGAAGCACCCCTCTAGGGAGGAGACCCAGTGAAGCACCCCTCTAGGGAGGAGACCCAGTGAAGCACCCCTCTAGGGAGGAGACCCAGTGAAGCACCCCTCTAGAGAAGAGACCCAGTGAAGCACCCCTCTAGGGAGGAGACCCAGTGAAGCACCCCTCTAGGGAGGGGACTCAGTGAAGCACCCCTCTAGGGAGGAGACCCAGTGAAGCAACCCTCTAGAGAGGAGACCCAGTGAAGCACCCCTCTAGGGAGGAGACCCAGTGAAGCACCCCTCTAGGGAGGGGACTCAGTGAAGCACCCCTCTAGGGAGGAGACCCAGTGAAGCACCCCTCTAGGGAGGAGACCCAGTGAAGCACCCCTCTAGGGAGGAGACCCAGTGAAGCACCCCTCTAGGGAGGAGACCCAGTGAAGCACCCCTCTAGGGAGGGGACTCAGTGAAGCACCCCTCTAGGGTGGAGACCCAGTGAAACACCCCTCTAAGGAGGAGACCCAGTTGAGCACCCCTCTATGGAGGAGACCCAGTGAAATACCCCTCTAGTGACGAGACCCAGTTGAGCGCCCCTCTAGGGAGGAGACCCAGTGAAGCACCCCTCTAGGGAGGAGACCCAGCGAAACACCCCTCTAGGGAGGAGACCCAGTTGAGCACCCCTCTAGGGAGGAGACTCAATGAAGCAAACCTCTAGGGAGGAGACCCAGTGAAGCACCCCTCTAGGGAGGAGACCCAGTGAAGCACCCTTCTAGAGAGGAGACCCAGTGAAACACCCCTCTAGGGAGGAGACCCAGTGAAGCACCCCTCTAGGGAGGAGACCCAGTGAAGCACCCCTCTAGAGAGGAGACCCAGTGAAAACCCCCTCTAGAGAGGAGACCCAGTGAAGCACCCCTCTAGGGAGGAAACCCAGGGAAGCAAACCTCTAGGGAGGAGACCCAGTGAAGCAAACCTCTAAGGAGGAGGACCAGTGAAGCAAACCTCTAGAGAGGAGACCCAGTGGAGCACCTCTCTAGGAGGAAACCCAGGGAAGCACCCCTCCAGGGAGGAGACCCAGTGGAGCACCCCTCTAGGGAGGAGACCCAGTGAAGCACCCCTCTAGGGAGGAGTCCCAGTGAAACACCCCTAAAAAGAGTACACCCAGTGAAGCACCCCTCCAGAGGGTAGACCCAGTGAGGCACCCCTCCAGAGAGGAGACCCGGTGAAGCACCCCTCTGGTGAGGATACCCAGTGAAGCACCCCTCTAGGGAGGAGACCCAGTGAAGCACCCCTCTAGGTAGGATACCCAGTGAAGCACCCCTCTAGGGAGGAGACCCAGTGAAGCAAACCTCTAGGGACGAGACCCAGTCAAGCACCTCTCTAGGGAGGAGACCCAGTGACGCACCCTTCTAAGGAGGAGACCCAGTCAAGCACACCTCTAGGGAGGAGACCCAGTGAAACACCTCTCTAGAGAGGAGACCCAGTGAAGCACCCCCTAGAGAGGAGACCCAGTGAAGCACTCCTCTAGGGAGGAGACCCAGTGAAGCACCCCTCTAGAGAGGAGACTCAGTGAAGCACCCCTCTAGGGAGGGGACTCAGTGAAGCACCCTTCTAGGGAGGAGACCCAGTGAAGCACCCCTCTAGGGAGGAGACCCAGTGAAGCACCCCTCTAGGGAGGAGACCCAGTGAAGCAACCCTCTAGAGAGGAGACCCAGTGAAGCACCCCTCTAGGGAGGAGACCCAGTCAAGCACCCCTCTAGGGAGGGGACTCAGTGAAGCACCCCTCTAGGGAGGAGACCCAGTGAAGCACCCCTCTAGGGAGGAGACCCAGTGAAGCACCCCTCTAGGGAGGAGACCCAGTGAAGCACCCCTCTAGAGAAGAGACCCAGTGAAGCACCCCTCTAGGGAGGAGACCCAGTGAAGCACCCCTCTAGGGAGGGGACTCAGTGAAGCACCCCTCTAGGGAGGAGACCCAGTGAAGCAACCCTCTAGAGAGGAGACCCAGTGAAGCACCCCTCTAGGGAGGAGACCCAGTGAAGCACCCCTCTAGGGAGGGGACTCAGTGAAGCACCCCTCTAGGGAGGAGACCCAGTGAAGCACCCCTCTAGGGAGGAGACCCAGTGAAGCACCCCTCTAGGGAGGAGACCCAGTGAAGCACCCCTCTAGGGAGGAGACCCAGTGAAGCACCCCTCTAGGGAGGGGACTCAGTGAAGCACCCCTCTAGGGAGGAGACCCAGTGAAGCACCCCTCTAGAGAGGAGACCCAGTGAAGCACCCCTCTAGGGAAGAGACGCAGTGAAGCACCCCTCTAGAGAGGAGACCCAGTGAAGCACCCCTCTAGGGAGGGGACTCAGTGAAGCACCCCTCTAGGGAGGGGACTCAGTGAAGCACCCCTCTAGGGAGGGGACCCAGTGAAGCACCCCTCTAGAGAGGAGACCCAGTGAAGCACCCATCTAGGGAGGAGACCCAGTGAACCACCCCTCTAGGGAGGGGACTCAGTGAAGCACCCCTCTAGGGAGGAGACCCAGTGAAGCACCCCTCTAGGGAGGAGACCCAGTGAAGCACCCCTCTAGGGAGGAGACCCAGTGAAGCACCCCTCTAGGGAGGGGACTCAGTGAAGCACCCCTCTAGGGAGGGGACTCAGTGAAGCACCCCTCTTGGGAGGGGACCCAGTGAAGCACCCCTCTAGAGAGGAGACCCAGTGAAGCACCCATCTAGGGAGGAGACCCAGTGAACCACCCCTCTAGGGAGGGGACTCAGTGAAGCACCCCTCTAGGGAGGAGACCCAGTGAAGCACCCCTCTAGGGAGGAGACCCAGTGAAGCACCCCTCTAGGGAGGAGACCCAGTGAAGCACCCCTCTAGGGAGGAGACCCAGTGAAGCACCCCTCTCGGGAGGGGACTCAGTGAAGCACCCCTCTAGGGAGGGGACTCAGTGAAGCACCCCTCTACGGAGGAGACCCAGTGAAGCAACCCTCTAGAGAGGAGACCCAGTGAAGCACCCCTCTAGGGAGGAGACCCAGTGAAGCACCCCTCTAGGGAGGGGACTCAGTGAAGCACCCCTCTAGGGAGGAGACCCAGTGAAGCACCCCTCTAGGGAGGAGACCCAGTGAAGCACCCCTCTAGGGAGGAGACCCAGTGAAGCACCCCTCTAGGGAGGAGACCCAGTGAAGCACCCCTCTAGGGAGGAGACCCAGTGAAGCACCCCTCTAGGGAGGGGACTCAGTGAAGCACCCCTCTAGGGAGGAGACCCAGTGAAGCACCCCTCTAGAGAGGAGACCCAGTGAAGCACCCCTCTAGGGAAGAGACCCAGTGAAGCACCCCTCTAGAGAGGAGACCCAGTGAAGCACCCCTCTAGGGAGGGGACCCAGTGAAGCACCCCTCTAGAGAGGAGACCCAGTGAAGCACCCATCTAGGGAGGAGACCCAGTGAACCACCCCTCTAGGGAGGGGACTCAGTGAAGCACCCCTCTAGGGAGGAGACCCAGTGAAGCACCCCTCTAGGGAGGAGACCCAGTGAAGCACCCCTCTAGGGAGGAGACCCAGTGAAGCACCCCTCTAGGGAGGAGACCCAGTGAAGCACCCCTCTAGGGAGGGGACTCAGTGAAGCACCCCTCTAGGGAGGAGACCCAGTGAAGCACCCCTCTAGAGAGGAGACCCAGTGAAGCACCCCTCTAGGGAGGAGACCCAGTGAAGCACCCCTCTAGGGAGGGGACTCAGTGAAGCACCCCTCTAGGGAGGAGACCCAGTGAAGCACCCCTCTAGAGAGGAGACCCAGTGAAGCACCCCTCTAGGGAAGAGACCCAGTGAAGCACCCCTCTAGAGAGGAGACCCAGTGAAGCACCCCTCTTGGGAGGGGACTCAGTGAAGCACCCCTCTAGGGAGGAGACCCAGTGAAGCACCCCTCTAGAGAGGAGACCCAGTGAAGCACCCCTCTAGAGAGGAGACCCAGTGAAGCACCCCTCTAGGGAGGAGACCCAGTGAAGCACCCTTCTAGGGAGGGGACTCAGTGAAGCACCTCTCTAAGGAGGAGACCCAGTGAAGCACCCCTCTAGGGAGGAGACCCAGTGAAGCACCCCTCTAGGGAGGAGACCCAGTGAAGCACCCCTCTAGAGAGGAGACCCAGTGAAGCACCCCTCTAGGGAGGAGACCCAGTGAAGCACCCCTCTAGGGAGGAGACCCAGTGAAGCACCCCTCTAAGGAGGAGGACCAGTGAAGCACCCCTCTAGAGAGGAGACCCAGTGAAGCACCCCTCTAGGGAGGAAACTCAGTTGAGCACCCCTCTAGAGAGGAGACCCAGTGAAGCACCCCTCTAAGGAGGAGGACCAGTGAAGCACCCCTCTAGGGAGGAAACTCAGTTGAGCACCCCTCTAGAGAGGAGACCCAGTGAAGCACCCCTCTAAGAAGGAGACCCAGTGAAGCACCCCTCTAGGGAGGAGACCCAGTGAAGCACCCCTCTAAGGAGGAAACTCAGTTGAGCACCCCTCTAGAGAGGAGACCCAGTGAAGCACCCCTCTAAGGAGGAAACTCAGTTGAGCACCCCTCTAGAGAGGAGACCCAGTGAAGCACCCCTCTAAGAAGGAGACCCAGTGAAGCACCCCTCTAGGGAGGAGACCCAGTGAAGCACCCCTCTAGGGAGGAGACCCAGTGAAGCACCCCTCTAGGGAGGAAACTCAGTTGAGCACCCCTCTAGAGAGGAGACCCAGTGAAGCACCCCTCTAAGAATGAGACCCAGTGAAGCACCCCTCTAGGGAGGAGACCCAGTGAAGCACCCCTCTAGGGAGGAGACCCAGTGAAGCACCCCTCTAGGGAGGGGACTCAGTGAAGCACCCCTCTAGGGAGGAGACCCAGTGAAGCACCCCTCTAGAGAGGAGACCCAGTGAAGCACCCCTCTAGGGAAGAGACCCAGTGAAGCACCCCTCTAGAGAGGAGACCCAGTGAAGCACCCCTCTAGGGAGGGGACCCAGTGAAGCACCCCTCTAGAGAGGAGACCCAGTGAAGCACCCATCTAGGGAGGAGACCCAGTGAACCACCCCTCTAGGGAGGGGACTCAGTGAAGCACCCCTCTAGGGAGGAGACCCAGTGAAGCACCCCTCTAGGGAGGAGACCCAGTGAAGCACCCCTCTAGGGAGGAGACCCAGTGAAGCACCCCTCTAGGGAGGAGACCCAGTGAAGCACCCCTCTAGGGAGGGGACTCAGTGAAGCACCCCTCTAGGGAGGAGACCCAGTGAAGCACCCCTCTAGAGAGGAGACCCAGTGAAGCACCCCTCTAGGGAGGAGACCCAGTGAAGCACCCCTCTAGGGAGGGGACTCAGTGAAGCACCCCTCTAGGGAGGAGACCCAGTGAAGCACCCCTCTAGAGAGGAGACCCAGTGAAGCACCCCTCTAGGGAAGAGACCCAGTGAAGCACCCCTCTAGAGAGGAGACCCAGTGAAGCACCCCTCTTGGGAGGGGACTCAGTGAAGCACCCCTCTAGGGAGGAGACCCAGTGAAGCACCCCTCTAGAGAGGAGACCCAGTGAAGCACCCCTCTAGAGAGGAGACCCAGTGAAGCACCCCTCTAGGGAGGAGACCCAGTGAAGCACCCTTCTAGGGAGGGGACTCAGTGAAGCACCTCTCTAAGGAGGAGACCCAGTGAAGCACCCCTCTAGGGAGGAGACCCAGTGAAGCACCCCTCTAGGGAGGAGACCCAGTGAAGCACCCCTCTAGAGAGGAGACCCAGTGAAGCACCCCTCTAGGGAGGAGACCCAGTGAAGCACCCCTCTAGGGAGGAGACCCAGTGAAGCACCCCTCTAAGGAGGAGGACCAGTGAAGCACCCCTCTAGAGAGGAGACCCAGTGAAGCACCCCTCTAGGGAGGAAACTCAGTTGAGCACCCCTCTAGAGAGGAGACCCAGTGAAGCACCCCTCTAAGGAGGAGGACCAGTGAAGCACCCCTCTAGGGAGGAAACTCAGTTGAGCACCCCTCTAGAGAGGAGACCCAGTGAAGCACCCCTCTAAGAAGGAGACCCAGTGAAGCACCCCTCTAGGGAGGAGACCCAGTGAAGCACCCCTCTAAGGAGGAAACTCAGTTGAGCACCCCTCTAGAGAGGAGACCCAGTGAAGCACCCCTCTAAGGAGGAAACTCAGTTGAGCACCCCTCTAGAGAGGAGACCCAGTGAAGCACCCCTCTAAGAAGGAGACCCAGTGAAGCACCCCTCTAGGGAGGAGACCCAGTGAAGCACCCCTCTAGGGAGGAGACCCAGTGAAGCACCCCTCTAGGGAGGAAACTCAGTTGAGCACCCCTCTAGAGAGGAGACCCAGTGAAGCACCCCTCTAAGAATGAGACCCAGTGAAGCACCCCTCTAGGGAGGAGACCCAGTGAAGCACCCCTCTAGGGAGGAGACCCAGTGAAGCACCCCTCTAGGGAGGAGACCCAGTGAAGCACCCCTCTAAGGAGGAGGACCAGTGAAGCACCCCTCTAGGGAGGAGACCCAGTGAAGCACCCCTCTAGGGAGGAGACCCAGTGAAGCACCCCTCTAGAGAGGAGACCCAGTGAAGCACCCCTCTAGGGAGGAGACCCAGTGAAGCACCCCTCTATGAGGAGATCCAGTTAACAACCCTCTAGAGAGGAGACCCAGTTGAGCACCCTCCTTGGAGGAAACCCAGTTTAGCAGCGCTCCAGGGTAGAGAGCCAGTTAAGCACCCCCCATGGAGGAGATCCAGTTGAGTACCTCTCCAGGGAAGCACCCCTCTAGAGGGGAGACCCAGCTGAGCACCCCTCTAGAAAGGAGACCCATTCGGGCACCCCTCTAGAGACTAGACCCAGCTGAGCACCCATCTAGAAAAAAAATAGACCAAAGGCAAATTACCGGAGAAATTACCGGAGGAATTTATAGTGTTGAGCCACAACTATTTTTTTTTCTTATCAAAATTGCCGCTCTTTCAAAGTCACTGAAGTTCAAATTCAAGGTCACCACAGAAGTTAGTGCATCCCTATCTGAACGTGCCAATATTTAAGGTCGATCTTGAAAACTAGGCGTTTATTCCATACAATTCTCATCATGAAGAAGCAAGGTCACCAAAAGAACCACCTGATGTGACTGAATAAATTCCCATAATACAAACTTAAGCTTCATCTATAAACATTCTGTCTACATCAATCGATATTACCTCATATTAGGTCAATTTCCATGTCACCAAAAGATGCCCCCATATTAGACGTCTTATATGATTACCCGCCGGAAAATCAAAATGACTGCTACACGCAGACCGGTGCTTCAAAGACAATAAAACTTATACAACTCACAAAGGTACATAACTAACATAAGGTGAATGTTTAGGAACAAAAATCTCAAAAGTGGTCATACAGTTATTGAGGAATTGACCATCAAATCCAAAACGAAAATGGCCGCCATTTTGAAAATAATGCGAAAATAATGTTTGAAAAACATCCGTCTTGAAATATTTTAGGCATATTTGTGCGAAATCTCAGAAAGATTCAACCGTGAAATTTGAAGGTAAAAATGTGGACTACGAAAACGAACGATGGATGACGGACGACAGAGGAAGGTACAACGCCACGCATTAGGTTATCGGACGATAGATACAATAACCTAAAAACAACAGTTTGAGCACATGTCTAGAAATTGATCAAAATGGATAGTAACGCGATTTGGGGCAAAAAAAATTGTTGCTGACCCATCAAAAAATCAAAATGGCCAAACTTATACACATCACAGAGGTACATATAGGGAATCTTCTGAAACAAAATTCTCAAAACTGTCTGAACAGTTGTTGAGAAAATGGCCGACAAAGTCATAAATTACCTGATTTTAATCAAAAACGGCCGCCATTGAAAAAAAATGTGAAAATAAGAAAACTAAAAACAATACCTCCTTTTCGATTAATTCTTATGCATTTTTGTCCAAAATTTCAGAAAGATTCACTTGCGAAGATAAAAATGCCGACGACAGACGACGCACGCACTCCCATGCCAATACATTATCGGACCATAGGTGCGGTAACCTAAAAACAACTAAAAGAGTCCTACTAAGGTGATTTACTAAATGAGTACAAAGGAGACATGAGGAAAACATGAGACATTATGATTCTATTATTGGGGAGTGGGTGGAACTGGCAACGGAATATCTAATGTATAATGTAATAATTTGTGATGTATCTAAAGTCCAAACAACATCCAACGAGTTGTGCAAATACTTCACTGATGAACAAAAAGTATTAGCTGATCAAATACCAAAAAGTAAAATCTCGTTCACTGTATATTTATCGAATAATCAAAATGACAAATCAATGTACTTATTTCCGTAACAGAATAGGAAATATCGGATTTAATAATTGTACCAAAAAATAAAAGAAGTTCAGGGTTAGATGGTATTAACCCAATTATGTCAGAACAAATGAAAAAAAAATCATACTAAACCAATTGCATATATTATTAATGAGTCATTGGAATCTGGTTTAAGATCCATCCATGAAACTGACAAAAATTACACCTTGTACAAATCCAATATGTAGTGTATAGGCCAGAGGGGGTGGTCGGTACCACTTGGGGGGGCAAATGCCCACTATATTTTTTTGAAAGCTATATATCCCTAGATCACGTTTTTGCATGATAGCCCTCTGGATCTGGTAGCTTAACGGCGTTACCAGGCCAAACGTGGACCCACCCCCCTTCAATTTTTGTATGCTTGAAAATCTACATTTTGGACAAAAACTACAATGTAGGGTTCGAATAAATCAACCTATCATCACAAAACCCATGAGAAATATTTCTCAGATATGCAATGTGTTTGGAATAAATGTATTTAAAGTTTTCTAGAATTCAAAATGGCCGCCAAAATCCAAGATGGCCGCCAAAAATCGTCAATTTACTTCGAAATACTCAACACTAAAATATGGTATACGAAATAAAACTTCTTTGCTCTATGTGATCACATTCCACTCTGGTGCAGCACTTTGTCCATAGTAAGTCAAACATGGCTGCCAAAATTGATATGACATTCACATTTACGTTGAAACTAGAAAACAAAATGAATGCGTGCAAATCGACATTTTGGACAAAAACTACAATGTAGGGTTCGAATAAATCAACCTATCATCACAAAACCCGTAAGAAATATTGGCAGATATGCAATGTGTTTGGAATAAATGTATTTAAAGTGTTTTAAAATTCAAAATGGCCGCCAAAATCCAAGATGGCCGCCAAAAATAGTCAATTTACTTCGAAATACTCAACACTAAAATATGGTATACAAAACAAAACTTCGTTGCTCTATGTGATCACTTTATCTATAGTAAGTCAAACATGGCTGCCAAAATTGATATGACATTCACATTTACATTGAAATTAGAAAACAAAATTGAATGCGTTCAAAGTATTACAAATCATGAATCGGTCACACTTTTTTGCAATTTGGCACAGCATTCATGTTATTAGCCACTGGTTTGGAATTTGCATGTCAAATTTGGTAGTAGCTCATAGATATACACTTTTCAAAATTTCACAACAAGCAACTTCCTGTAGCTCTTAAAATGTGCAGATGTGAACATCCAAGATGGCCGCTGCCGAAGTTGGGAATGATGCATTTCAGATCTTGTGGATAGATATAAACTTGTATAACATCACGTTTTGTAGGTGCTTTGGCGTGAATATTATGCCTGCCAACTCAAAAGTTCCCTCTAAATAAATACCTGCCTGTTTGGATGCCGATGAGTGGAGTGAGCCCTGTTCCAGGTGGCAATTAAGCAATCCTGCCCATTGTTATAAATAATTCACCCCGTGGCCTCTGCGTAATCAACGTGTACCTTCTGTTTTGGAGGAACCACTCTTCAGAGTGATTTGATGATTTCCTGGACATTCTACAAACCATCATAGACAAAACCATGCCTCAATATAACATCATCATCATTGGCGACTTCAATGCATCGTTATTAGAGGATAGAAACAGTAGAGATCAAAATTACAGAAGTGGTGTAAAACAATGGCATGTTTCTAATAAATGACTATCTCAGAGGGCAGGTCCAAGTGAAGAGTTCGTCCCTGCCACGAACCAGCCCATAGAAAACTTGGACAGATGTGATCGTAGTTTATTCTGCCAGACCATCCTTGAACTCCTTCCTACTATCGATGAGGAACCCTGAAAGCTTTTCTTCGAGCCTTTTCCGATACTTGTATATCTCAGCTCCCCAAAAAGCCGTGCAAATACACCTGCAATGTGCAGTATCAAAGGCAGTGGCTGCCAACTGAGAAGCCCTCTGTGCATGGCGTGACGGCCTATTACCTAAATGTAGCTCGGGAGCACTACAGGAGGATCTTCTCCTTGCAAAGAAGCTACTCTGTCAATCTCACTGACAAACAAATACCGAGAACTGCTCGTACAAGAAGTTGTACAAAGACGTCACTCACGCCAGTTCAAGAGACACAAAGCTACTCTAAACCTATCCAGAAACATCGAGCAACTCCCTCCTCAGCTGCTCCAGAACTGCTAGTATCGGAAAATGGAAAACTAATCACAAACAGGAATGCAATCCGTGAAGAATGGTCAAAGCACTTTAGTAATTTGACCACTCCAACCACAAGCTCCGACTGAATACTATCTTTGAAGCCTTCGTTAGACAATAAACTATTGGGCTGGATGGCCACAAACAATCTCACAATATTCATTCCCATTGACCAATGAGAAGTTGCAAAGGTCCTATATGCACTCACAAATAGGAA
Source organism: Terebella lapidaria (assembly GCA_949152475.1). Lineage (NCBI taxonomy): Eukaryota > Metazoa > Annelida > Polychaeta > Terebellida > Terebellidae > Terebella > Terebella lapidaria. Next base: position 54,373,990 of record OX424556.1, read on the forward strand.
AGAGCTGAACCCTATCCTGCAACATAGTAACCTCCTGTACACCATCATACCGTACTGGCTTTAATAGTGGCACGGTGAGCCAAAGCAAGACCTCCTGCAGCAGCACGTGCAAAGAATAGGTCAAATTCAAGAAAATCACTGAATAATATACCCATAGATTTCAATCCCCTTATGAATCAAATAACATAAATGTTAGATTGAAACACTCTAATAGTTTATTTGGAACATATCAAGTGAATTACAAGGTTATAAAATCAAACATTTTGGGGGAAAAAAGGGGGGGGGGGGGAGCTCTACTATTAGGGCGCCTGCCACTATTAGGACCAATACTGTATTCATAGCAAGAGGGATCTGTCGAGAAAACCTTATTGCTGCCTACATCATCATAGAACATAAAAAGGAAAGAATAAGCTGAGCTCAATTAACTTCAGGGCATCACCATCACGCCGATCCTGGCGAAGGCCCCCGAGCACATGCTGTTTGCCCTTCTGAATCCGGACTCATCCAGGCATCTCTGCAATACAGTTTTACGAGAGCCTTGTCCCAGCCCTGGCTTCCCTTACCATTACAGCAGCATAGCAGATGCACCACTGTGTTGCGACACTGGATGTCCAGAAGACATTTGATGTGATGGACTACATCTGTCTGCTGAGGAAGCTATATTCTTCCAGATGGTCACATCCAGCTGGATCTATATGTCGAACATTCTCGACATATAGAAGCAGAGGTCCGCATCAAAATCCAGGATAATCTCGATGAACCCTTCACCATCAATCAGGGTGCCGGACAAGGCAGAATCATGTTTACATAAAACTACAAGACCATTCAGTATTTTTACCTTTTTGGCATAGCTCTCAATGATCTTCCTCCGGGTTTGGAGATTGACAATATGTTTGGACATCAAATCTATATCATCTGCATATGACGCTAGTTGTTCATGTAGCTGATCCACATAACACCCCGTCAAATCCATGTGTATTAAATACGAGATTGAGGCCTCAGCTCAACTCATGATTAACAACCAAAGATCTGCCAATTAGATTCATTGACTCGTCTCGGAATGGGCTGCTACTCCAAATGCTTTACCTTTGATCTCTCATTGAATCCCGCCTCTCTCAAGCCAGAAGAACCTCACACTCACTGATGAGTACCAGTTAGCATGGAAGGAATGGCATCTCACAAAAGATCACAAAAGATATTTACAGGACATACATACGTGCTTCGAAGGTTTACCTATGGACTGGAGGTTGTTGTCCTATAAACGAAGCAGATCGAGGAACTGGAGAAACATCATCGAACCACATCATGAGAACTTCAATCATTACCGCCAGGGACTGTCAAGTGTGCCGTCAAGTGTGTGACTCTGTTGGATCCCGCCGCTAGAGATAATCTTGGTCCTGAACATGGCTACTTTACTCAATATGGTGGACAAGAAACCGGACGCACCACTGGCTGTCATTGACCGATACCAGCTCACCAGAAAGAATGAGAAGTCGTCATCGGGGTTTATTTACTGTGCCAAGCCGCTAGCTTAGTATGGATGCTTTGCAAATCATGGAGGGAAAACTGAACAAAGTGGAGATACGCAGATTAATTATTGAAAATGAACGCCCGAAGGTAGCAGCTTGTGCCAAATCCAGTCTGCGTTTCCTCAACATGAAACTTGCTCGCTATTCAAGTAGGATCCGGTATGGGACACTGTTGACGTAAGGTTTCGACCAAGGCTTCTCATTGGAGGTTACACACTTTCTTCCAACAAAGTTTCTCCTTGGAGGTTACACACTTCAGTCCAACAAAGCTGTCTTCAGTCAATACCAAGTGAACAAATATTATTCCTTTGAAATTGGTCATTTGTTCAGATGTAGAGATGTCATTCTGTTAAATACCCCCTCATTATAAACAGCAACACAGAATCACCGGAAGACATCCATGAATGATTGAGTGTAAATGTGATATAGCCAGGACTCATTCAGACAAACCTAATTAATCATAATCTTAGAAACAAAAAAGGGACAGAGCTGGTCTTGAGGAAATCTCCAGATGCTTTGTGTTCAGCTTGCACTGTAGGAGGCTAAACTTACTCAACGCCCCCTGAACGAAGAGGAGGCACGACTACAAACAACAGCATGGCTGCTACCCGTAAATGACTCTTACCTGATTGAACAATCGATTTGTTTTGTTGATGTAAATCAAAACATGAAAACCCCCACAATTAAAATGCCAAATACCATTTTTACAGTTTTCTGGAAGCCATGCACTGATTCTGTGTCAATAAATGACTAGCAAATATATTGCAGCGAAGCAAAACCAACTCTGGAACGAGTATAATATGCAGTATACTAAAAAGAAGTGACTTTCCATATGGAAATGATATCAAGCCAAAGTGACACGCATTTTCCAAGATCTAAAATATTTGAACAAAACACAATTTTGATATGTTTCTGAAAATCATGCGAATTATTCTGTGTTGAAAAAGGATGATTACAGACAGCCATATAAGCTTGTTTGTAGTACATTTTTATGTTCATCAGCAGATTTCTCACACCACAAAACCCATGATTCATCATTAGATAAAAATATTCGAGATATTTCAATTTTGAGACGAGTCATTTTCGAGTAGCAGCCATGTTGGATTTCCACTCATGGGCATCCAAGCAGACAGGTAATTATTTGGAATGAACTATTGAGTTGACATGCATACAGTGCACGCCCAATCACCTACAAAAAGTTATTTTACACAAGTTTATATCCATTCACAAGAATTGCGATGCAACATATCCAATTTCGGCTGCTGCCATTTTGGATGTTCACATCTGCGCATCATCACAGCTACAGGAAGTTACTTGTTGTGACATCTTGAACAGTGTATATCTATGTGCTACTATACTTACCAAATTCAACATCCAAATTCCAAACCAGTAGCTAATAACGTGCCAAATTGCAAAAAAAAAGTGTGACCGATTCATGAATTGTAATGCTCTGCCCGCAATAAAATTTGTTTTCTAATTTCAATGTAAATGTGATTGTCATATTATTATTGGCAGCCATATTTGACTTTCAATAGACAAAATGCTGCACCAGAGGGGAATGTGATCACATTGAGCAAAGAAGTTTTGTTTTGTATACCATATTTTAGTGTTTAGTATTTCGAAGTAAATTGACGATTTTTGGCGGCCATCTTGGATTTTGGCGGCCATTTTGAATTTAAAAAAATTTTAAATACATTTGTTCCAAACACATTGCATATCTGCCAATATTTCTTACGGGTTTTGTGATGATAGGTTGATTTATTGGAACCCTACATTGTAGTTTTTGTCCAAAATGTCGATTTGCACGCATTCATTTTTGTTTTCTAGTTTCAACGTAAATGTGAATGTCATATCAATTTTGGCAGCCATGTTTGACTTACTATGGACAAAGTGCTGCACCAGAGGGGAATGTGATCACATAGAGCAAAGAAGTTTTATTTTGTATACCATATTTTAGTGTTGAGTATTTCGAAGTAAATTGACAATTTTTGGCGGCCATCTTGGATTTTGGCGGCCATTTTGAATTTTAATAAATTTTAAATACATTTATTCCAAACACATTGCATATCTGCCAATATTTCCCATGGGTTTTGTGATGATAGGTTGATTTATTCGAACCCTACATTGTAGTTTTGGTTCAAAATGTAGATTTTCAAACATACACAAATTGAAGGGGGGTGGGTCCACGTTTGGGCTGGTAACGCCGTTAAGCTACCAGATCCAGCGGGCTATCATGCAGAAATGTGCTCTAGGGATATATAGCTTTCCAAAAAATATAGTGGGCATTTGCCCCCCCAAGTGGTACCAATGACCCTAATTTGGTGTGTCCGGCCCATACACTAATGAGGTTATTTTCAAATTATCGACCAGTTTCATTACTATGACCCTGTATTAAGTATTTCTTAATTATTTAAAAAAAGTAATGCAAAAGAAGGTTGTACACTTCTTTGTCTAGTAGTAAAATATTATATAATAGCCAATGTAAGTTCCGTCCCAACCACAGTACTATTTAAATGCAGTAACAGAATTAAATGACATTATACTGAAACATTTGAAAACAATAAAATGAATACGTATGATTAGTATTTTGGGACCTCTCCAAGGCCTTTGATACGACTGATCACAATATATAGTTGGCGAAATTAGCACATTATGGTATAAGGTTGTGACCCTTGAGTCATTCAAAACTTAATTAAAAGGAAGACTTCAGTATATGCCAATAAAGAATTATAATCAAACACACACAACATAGGGGTGCTTCACTCGGTCGCCTCTCTTTAGGGGTGCTTCACTGGGTCTCCTCTATGTAGGGGTGTTTCACTGGGTCTCCGCTCTGTAGGGGTGTTTCACTGGGTCTCCGCTCTGTAGGGGTGTTTCAATGGGTCGCCTCTCTTTAGGGGTGCTTCACTGGGTCTCCTCTATGTAGGGGTGCTTCACTGGGTCTCCTCTCTGTAGGGGTGTTTCAATGGGTCGCCTCTCTTTAGAAGTGCTTCACTGGGTCTCCTCTATGTAGGGGTGCTTCACTGGCTCTCCTCTCTTTAGGGGTGCTTCATTGGCTCTCCTCTATGTAGGGGTGCTTCACTGGGTCTCCTCTCTTTAGGGCTGCTTTACTGGGTCTCCTCTATGTAGGGGTGCTTCACTGGGTCGCCTCTCTTTAGGGGTGCTTCACTGGGTCTCCTCTCTTTAGGGGTGCTTCATTGGCTCTCCTCTATGTAGGGGTGCTTCACTGGGTCTCCTCTCTTTAGGGCTGCTTTACTGGGTCTCCTCTCTTTAGGGGTGCTTCACTGGGTCGCCTCTCTTTAGGGGTGCTTCACTGGGTCTCCTCTCTTTAGGGGTGCTTCACTGGGTCGCCTCTCTTTAGAGGTGCTTCACTGGGTCGCCTCTCTTTAGGGGTGCTTCACTGGGTCTCCTCTCTTTAGGGGTGCTTCAATGGGTCGCCTCTCTTTAGAGGTGCTTCACTGGGTCTCCTCTCTTTAGGGGTGCTTCACTGGGTCGCCTCTCTTTAGGGGTGCTTCACTGGGTCTACTCTCTTCAGGGCTGCTTCACTGGGTCTCCTCTCTTTAAGGGTGCTGCACTGGGTCGCCTGTTTTTAGGGGTGTTTCACTGGGTCGCATGTCTTTAGGGGTGCTTCACTGGGTCGCCTGTTTTTAGGGGTGCTCTACTGGGTCGCCTCTCTTTAGGGGTGCTTCACTGGGTCGCCTCTATGTAGGGGTGCTTCACTGGGTCTCCTCTCTAAAGGGGTGCTTCATTGGGTCTCCTCTCTAGAGGGGTGCTTCACTGGGTCATCTCTATGTAGGGGTGCTTCACTGGGTCTCCTCTCCGTAGGCGTGCTTCACTAGGTCTCTTCTCTGTGGGGATGTTTCACTGGGTCGCCTCTCTTTAAGGGTGCTTCACTGGGTCTCCTCTCTGTAAGGGTGTTTCATTGGATCTCCTCCCTAGAGGGGTGTTTCACTGGGTCTCTTCTTTGTGGGGGTGCTTCACTGGGTGTCCTCTTTGTAGGGGTCACTGGGTCTCGCCTCTTTAGAGGTGCTTTACTGGGTCTCCTCTCTTTAGGGGTGCTTCACTGGGGCGCCTCTCTTTAGGGGTGCTTCACTGGGTCGACTCTATGTAGGGGTGCTTCACTGGGTCGACTCTATGTATGGGTGCTTCACTGGGTCTCCTCTCTGAAGGGGTGTTTTCAATGGGTCGCCTCTCTTTAGGGGTGCTTCACTGGGTCTCCTCTCTGTAGCGGTGATTCACTTGGGTCCTGTCTGTAGGGGTGCTTCTCTGGGTCTCTTCTCTGTAGGGGTGTTTCACTGGGTCTCCTCCCTAGAGGGGTGCTTCACCGCGTCTCCTCTCTGTAGGTGTGCTTCACTGGGTCTCCTCTATGTAGGGGTGCTTCACTGGGTCTCCTCTCTGTAGGGGTGTTTCAATGGGTCGCCTCTCTTTAGAAGTGCTTCACTGGGTCTCCTCTATGTAGGGGTGCTTCACTGGCTCTCCTCTCTTTAGGGGTGCTTCATTGGCTCTCCTCTATGTAGGGGTGCTTCACTGGGTCTCCTCTCTTTAGGGCTGCTTTACTGGGTCTCCTCTATGTAGGGGTGCTTCACTGGGTCGCCTCTCTTTAGGGGTGCTTCACTGGGTCTCCTCTCTTTAGGGGTGCTTCATTGGCTCTCCTCTATGTAGGGGTGCTTCACTGGGTCTCCTCTCTTTAGGGCTGCTTTACTGGGTCTCCTCTCTTTAGGGGTGCTTCACTGGGTCGCCTCTCTTTAGGGGTGCTTCACTGGGTCTCCTCTCTTTAGGGGTGCTTCACTGGGTCGCCTCTCTTTAGAGGTGCTTCACTGGGTCGCCTCTCTTTAGGGGTGCTTCACTGGGTCTCCTCTCTTTAGGGGTGCTTCAATGGGTCGCCTCTCTTTAGAGGTGCTTCACTGGGTCTCCTCTCTTTAGGGGTGCTTCACTGGGTCGCCTCTCTTTAGGGGTGCTTCACTGGGTCTACTCTCTTCAGGGCTGCTTCACTGGGTCTCCTCTCTTTAAGGGTGCTGCACTGGGTCGCCTGTTTTTAGGGGTGTTTCACTGGGTCGCATGTCTTTAGGGGTGCTTCACTGGGTCGCCTGTTTTTAGGGGTGCTCTACTGGGTCGCCTCTCTTTAGGGGTGCTTCACTGGGTCGCCTCTATGTAGGGGTGCTTCACTGGGTCTCCTCTCTAAAGGGGTGCTTCATTGGGTCTCCTCTCTAGAGGGGTGCTTCACTGGGTCATCTCTATGTAGGGGTGCTTCACTGGGTCTCCTCTCCGTAGGCGTGCTTCACTAGGTCTCTTCTCTGTGGGGATGTTTCACTGGGTCGCCTCTCTTTAAGGGTGCTTCACTGGGTCTCCTCTCTGTAAGGGTGTTTCATTGGATCTCCTCCCTAGAGGGGTGTTTCACTGGGTCTCTTCTTTGTGGGGGTGCTTCACTGGGTGTCCTCTTTGTAGGGGTCACTGGGTCTCGCCTCTTTAGAGGTGCTTTACTGGGTCTCCTCTCTTTAGGGGTGCTTCACTGGGGCGCCTCTCTTTAGGGGTGCTTCACTGGGTCGACTCTATGTAGGGGTGCTTCACTGGGTCGACTCTATGTATGGGTGCTTCACTGGGTCTCCTCTCTGAAGGGGTGTTTTCAATGGGTCGCCTCTCTTTAGGGGTGCTTCACTGGGTCTCCTCTCTGTAGCGGTGATTCACTTGGGTCCTGTCTGTAGGGGTGCTTCTCTGGGTCTCTTCTCTGTAGGGGTGTTTCACTGGGTCTCCTCCCTAGAGGGGTGCTTCACCGCGTCTCCTCTCTGTAGGTGTGCTTCACTGGGTCTCCTCTATGTAGGGGTGCTTCACTGGGTCTCCTCTCTGTAGGGGTGTTTCAATGGGTCGCCTCTCTTTAGAAGTGCTTCACTGGGTCTCCTCTATGTAGGGGTGCTTCACTGGCTCTCCTCTCTTTAGGGGTGCTTCATTGGCTCTCCTCTATGTAGGGGTGCTTCACTGGGTCTCCTCTCTTTAGGGCTGCTTTACTGGGTCTCCTCTATGTAGGGGTGCTTCACTGGGTCGCCTCTCTTTAGGGGTGCTTCACTGGGTCTCCTCTCTTTAGGGGTGCTTCATTGGCTCTCCTCTATGTAGGGGTGCTTCACTGGGTCTCCTCTCTTTAGGGCTGCTTTACTGGGTCTCCTCTCTTTAGGGGTGCTTCACTGGGTCGCCTCTCTTTAGGGGTGCTTCACTGGGTCTCCTCTCTTTAGGGGTGCTTCACTGGGTCGCCTCTCTTTAGAGGTGCTTCACTGGGTCGCCTCTCTTTAGGGGTGCTTCACTGGGTCTCCTCTCTTTAGGGGTGCTTCAATGGGTCGCCTCTCTTTAGAGGTGCTTCACTGGGTCTCTTCTCTTTAGGGGTGCTTCACTGGGTCGCCTCTCTTTAGGGGTGCTTCACTGGGTCTACTCTCTTCAGGGCTGCTTCACTGGGTCTCCTCTCTTTAAGGGTGCTGCACTGGGTCGCCTGTTTTTAGGGGTGTTTCACTGGGTCGCATGTCTTTAGGGGTGCTTCACTGGGTCGCCTGTTTTTAGGGGTGCTCTACTGGGTCGCCTCTCTTTAGGGGTGCTTCACTGGGTCGCCTCTATGTAGGGGTGCTTCACTGGGTCTCCTCTCTAAAGGGGTGCTTCATTGGGTCTCCTCTCTAGAGGGGTGCTTCACTGGGTCATCTCTATGTAGGGGTGCTTCACTGGGTCTCCTCTCCGTAGGCGTGCTTCACTAGGTCTCTTCTCTGTGGGGATGTTTCACTGGGTCGCCTCTCTTTAAGGGTGCTTCACTGGGTCTCCTCTCTGTAAGGGTGTTTCATTGGATCTCCTCCCTAGAGGGGTGTTTCACTGGGTCTCTTCTTTGTGGGGGTGCTTCACTGGGTGTCCTCTTTGTAGGGGTCACTGGGTCTCGCCTCTTTAGAGGTGCTTTACTGGGTCTCCTCTCTTTAGGGGTGCTTCACTGGGGCGCCTCTCTTTAGGGGTGCTTCACTGGGTCGACTCTATGTAGGGGTGCTTCACTGGGTCGACTCTATGTATGGGTGCTTCACTGGGTCTCCTCTCTGAAGGGGTGTTTTCAATGGGTCGCCTCTCTTTAGGGGTGCTTCACTGGGTCTCCTCTCTGTAGCGGTGATTCACTTGGGTCCTGTCTGTAGGGGTGCTTCTCTGGGTCTCTTCTCTGTAGGGGTGTTTCACTGGGTCTCCTCCCTAGAGGGGTGCTTCACCGCGTCTCCTCTATGTAGGGGTGCTTCACAGGGTCTCCTCTCTGTAGGGGTGTTTCACTGGGTTGCCTCTCTTTAAGGGTGCTTCACTGGGACTCCTCTCTGGAGGGGTGCTTCACTGAGTCTCCTCTCTAAAGGGGTGCTTCACTGGGTCTCCTCTCTAGAGGGGTGCTTCCCTGGGTCTACTTTCTTTTGGGGTGTTTCACTGGAGTGCTTCACTGGGTCTCCTCCCTAGAGAGGTGCTTCACTGGGTCTCCTCCCTAGCGGGGTGCTTCACTGAGTCTCCTCTTTAAAGGGGTGCTTCACTGGGTCTCCTCTCAAGAGGGGTGCTTCACTGGGTCTCCTCCCTAGAGGGGTGCTTCACTGGGTCTCCTCTCTAGAGGGGTGCTTCACTGGGTCTCCTCCCTAGAGAAGTGCTTCACTGGGTCTCTTCCCTAAAGGGGTGCTTCACTGGGTCTCCTCCCTAAAGGGGTGCTTCACTGGGTCTCCTCTCTAAAGGGGTGCTTCACTTAGTCTCCTCCCTAAAGGGGTGCTTCACTGGGTCTCCTCTCTAAAGGGGTGCTTCACTGAGTCTCCTCCCTAGAGGGGTGCTTCACTGGGTCACCTCTCTAGAGGGGTGCTTCACTGGGTCTCCTCTCTAAAGGGGTGCTTCACTTAGTCTCCTCTCTAAAGGGGTGCTTCACTGGGTCTCTTCCCTAAAGGGGTGCTTCACTGGGTCTCCTCCCTAAAGGGGTGCTTCACTGGGTCTCCTCTCTAAAGGGGTGCTTCACTGGGTCTCCTCTCTAAAGGGGTGCTTCACTTAGTCTCCTCCCTAAAGGGGTGCTTCACTGGGTCTCCTCTCTAAAGGGGTGCTTCACTGGGTCTCCTCTCTAAAGGGGTGCTTCACTGGGTCTCCTCTCTAAAGGGGTGCTTCACTGGGTCTCCTCCCTAGAGAAGTGCTTCACTGGGTCTCCTCCCTAAAGGGGTGCTTCACTGGGTCTCCTCTCTAAAGGGGTGCTTCACTTAGTCTCCTCCCTAAAGGGGTGCTTCACTGAGTCTCCTCTCTAGAGGGGTGCTTCACTGGGTCACCTCTCTAGAGGGGTGCTTCACTGGGTCGCCTCTCTGTAGGGGTGCTTCACTGGGTCGCCTCTCTTTAGGGGTGTTCCACTGGGTCCCCTCTTTTTGGAGGTGCTTCACTGGGTCTCTTCTCCGTAGGGGTGCTTTACTGGGTCTCCGCTTTGTAGAGGTGTTTCATTGGGTCTCCTCTCTTCAGGGGTGCTTCGCTTGGTCTCCTCCCTAGTGGGGTGCTTCACTGGGTTTCTTCTCTTTAGAGGTGCTTCACTGGGTCGCCTCTCTTTAGGGGTGCTTCACAGGGTCTCCTCCCTAACGGAGTGTTTCACTGGGTCTCCTCTCTAGAGGGGTGTTTCACTGGGTCTCCTCCCTGGAGGGTACGTGTTTCACTGGGTCGCCTCTCTTTAGGGATGCTTCACTGGGTCTCCTTCTTAGCGGGTAGCTTCATTGGGTCTCCTCTCTAAATGGGTGCTTCACTGGGTCTCCTTTCTAAGGGAATGCTTCACTGGGTCGCGTCTTTTTAAAGGTGCATCACTGGGTCTCCTCTCTTTAGCGGTGCTTCGCTGGGTCTCCTCCCTAGTGGGGTGCTTCACTGGGTTTCTTCTCTTTAGGGGTGCTTCACTGGGTCGCCTCTCTTTAGGGGTGCTTCACTGGGTCGCCTCTCTTTAGGGATGCTTCACTGTGTCTCCTCAATTTAAAGGTTCTTCACTGGGTCCCCTCTCATTAGGGTACTTCACTGGGTTGCCTCTCTTTAGGGATGCTTCACTGTGTCTCCTCAATTTAAAGGTTCTTCACTGGGTCCCCTCTCATTAGGGTACTTCACTGGGTTGCCTCTCTTTAGGGGTGCCTCACTTGGACTCCTCCTTATAGAAGGGTGCTCGACTGGGTCTCTTCGCAGGAGGGTGCTCAGCTGGGTCTTCTAGCGAAGTATGCCATTTAACATCGCAATAATATGAGCAAAACAACGATGTACGGGTTGGAACATCAGAGTATGATCTATAGCTATCGTCTGTCTACAGTATCAATATCATCTATAATACTCTGGATTCGGCGTTTGTCGCTTGCCGCCAAATAAAAGAATTACAGATAATGCAGCACACACATCGTTCTCTCATAACCGCATAACTTGTGAAAATATATGATCCCCACGAGCTGCAAGCAGACGAACCCAGTGACAACATCGACGAACCCAGCTTAACACATGTGCTCAATTGGGTCGCCCTCCTTTCTTCGCTGAACTAGCTTAAGCTGCTGGTCCAAAGTTGAATGTCAAGGCTGAATTTGTTTACGTTTTGCTTACGGAATCCCAATGCGGAAAACGAACCAAGCGTATGGAAAGCCAATGAGGCTCGTGAAGTACAAAATGCAATTTTGTTCTTGTACATCAAAGTGGCTATGTAACATTTATAAAATTCATCCAAGGAGATTATAAAAAATAATATATCAGCAGCGTTGGCGGGGGGGGGGGGGGGGGGGGGAGTATGAATGTTATACTTATTCCAGAATTCCAGACAAGGTTCAGAGCTCAGGGGCGGAACCAGTATTGGGATTTTGCAATAGGGGGCATCCACAGACGGGAATTAATTGGACATTGTATGTTAGTAACTTAGTTCAAGGTCTTAAGTGCATGATTTATTGTACACTCTTTGGTTTTGCCTATTCATTGGCACACGGAATGGGACAAAAAAATGAGGGGCAATAATGTATCAGCTTTGCAGGGTGCCGCATATCCTCTTAAACCCGAAAGAAAATATAACCTAGTTCAAGTAAATCCCGAGCTTGTAATAAGTTCGTTGTCGACATTTGAAACTAAATAGGACATATTATTCAGAATTTTGGGCTACTTTGCAATGAAACGAATAATATTTATAGCCATACATTGTACACATTTTTAGCTTACCGACCCATATGGGCCAATAACCTATTGTCGTGGTTTTTCGTCAGTTGTCTGTCATCCGTTCATCCGGCAATTAAGGTGTGATTGCACATAACTTACCGGTGACTGCGCTGAGGCACTCTTCCATTGACTTATAATGTGAAAGTAAAGGTAACAAAATCACCAAAACAATACAATCCCCTGACCTAAAACTTGGCTAACACACACACAAATACGCATGGATGATGAACCGAGACATGGTTTCATAAATGATATCACGAAAGCTGTGCAATTTGATGATTAGATAAATCATTTTATATGTTTCACCAAAACGAAGATTCGAGTGTTCTGCTTGACAAGCACTGGCTGTTGCGTATATTTATTCCTTGTTGTCGTCAAAATAATGAGAATATCTAGGTCTATACTTTCTGTGAGATGAATACAATGAGCTGAACATTCATAATCCCAAACACCTCGGTGCACCCGAGTGCATATCGCCTGTGAGTTCTACTGGCCTCACTAGCCATTTGCTGCACAGCGCAATCCTTTCGCTCGCCCTGTTGTGAGTGAATTCTGTATACTGAGAAATAGGTCGGAAAATGACATATGAAAACGATGAATTTAACCAATTTAACATCGCTTAGTAAGAAACAGAGTCTCGGTTAGTAATCCTTGATGGCTAACAATCAGAAAAGCAAAATTTCACGTTGGTTGGAATTGTGTAAATTCATGAATTTGTTACCTTTATATTTACATTATAAGTGAATGGACAGCTGGTCACTGCCAGGTTCATGACGATCACATGCAATCAATCCTTAACTTTTTTTGCCTTGATGAATTTTCCTGAAAACATAATAAAACCTTCCTAATACCCTAAGACTGTTTTTTCATTTTATTCATTCAATCGTTTTTGCCGATTTGGCAATCATTTCTGCCGAGAAACGGCCAATTTTGGAAGTTGGTGGCCATTTTCTCAAAAACTGTTATAGCATTTTCGAATTGTTGTTTTGTTTTGAAACATGCTAAGTTGCTAACTGGGGGATCATTGACGTTGTGTATGAAAATAGAGTGCCTTGAATCGCACACAAGGTCCAAAGTACAGGCTCAACAGGCTCAAAATGGCCCAGAATTCAGTTTTTGGCTATTTCCTCGGAAACTACCTGATCAGTTTTGAGATTTTCGTTTCAAAATATGCTCATTGGGGTCCTTGATATTGTGTATGAAGTTTAATTGCCTTTATTGCTCGAAAGACCCGGAATCTTGGCTCAAAATGCACCAAAAAAACACCAAAAATTCAGTTTTCGGCTATTACCTCGAAAACTGATCAGTACTGACATATTTGTTTCGAAACACAAAAAATGAGTGTCTTGAATCACCCAAAAGTCTCGATACGTGGGCCCAAAATGCCCCCAAAACGCCCGATATATGCACAAATCACTTTATGAGGGGAAAACGCTTGTACATCTAGGCCAATAGAGGCCAATAGTTAGTGTTGTATGCATCTTGGAAGTCTTATATGGTGCATCTTTTGGTGAGCTTGATGCTGATTTCAGATTATCTTGAAAGCCAAATCACAAGGTCACGGGGATTCAGAAAGGTGTTGATTGGCCTCTGCAGACAAAATAATTAAATATAGAGCTTATGTTTATATTTTGAGTATAGGAAGTCTTATATAGCATATCTTTTGGTGATCTTGAACTTGACCTCAGATGACATTGAGTGTTAAATCTCAGTGTCACATCTGATACGAAATGTGTAAGTTGGCTTCTGGGGCTAAAACATTTGCATATAGAGTTTAAGATTGTATTTTGAACATAGTGGATCATTTAGTGACCTTGAGGTTGACTTCAGAGACCTTGAGTAGTAATATCGAAAATGACATCTGACCTGAAATGTGTAAACTGGACACCGCAAACAAACTTATTATTGCAAAGCAAACAATTCATATTATGTTTGTTTTACGGGCATATAGGGAACCATGTGTGGTGGAAAATGTTGGTGAACTTGAAATTGACCTTCGGAGCGAATAAAAATAGATATTACATACATGTACTCCGGTGAAAATAATAAATGAGCAACATATTTAGTTCAGTTATTTGAAATTATCTAACTATAAGCAACATTTGTTTGATTTTGAATGGGATCAAGAGGCTTCTGATAAATAGCTGTTTTTTTGTGTATGGGTCAGTAAACCGATCCTGATGTCATGGCAACACAAAGAAAGATTCCGTACTGAAGATGGACCCATGGGCGTAGATGGGGGGGGGGGGGGACCTGCTTTCCACCTGCTCCTATCCAACAGCAAAAAAGTCAGTATTATGCATAAATATCCCGTTATATCCCCGTCGATGGTCGACCACAAGAGCGGATCTTGGTGGAGGGGCTGTACAAGGAGTCTAGACCCCCTTTTTCCACTGGACCCCTCTCATTTAGCATGGTTGACCGTTCCCATGCAAGTTCAAATATTGGCCCAGGGATTTGACTTAACTTGGTGCTACTTCTCGTGTATCTACTGATGATTAAAAAGGTAACTACTGTCAGAAATACATATATTTCTGCGACTATAAATGCCAAAGGAAGATCCAGGGGGTGGGGGACAGAAGGGGGTCTTGTCCACCCCACCGCTTACCCACCCCCACCTCCACCCCCCAAAAAAGTTAAGATCAAAATTTTAGGGGTGTTGTGTCGGTACAGAAATGTCACAATAGTTCATTGGGATATGACACATATGTATGAGGAATATATATGCTGGTATATTTTTGTCACTAAACACTTTGGAATATAATCAATTTGGTATTTATATTATTTGGTATTAATGGTAAAAAAATAATCAATTTGGATTTAATAGTGCTTGATTAATATAAGGTGATTTTTAGTGAGTTTGTGTGAAATGAAAAGGGCATGAAAAGGGCTCTGTTTCTGGGGCTGTTCAGCGGGCCCCAGACCCCCGACCGCGAGGTGTTTTGCCAGGCTCGCTTTGGTCCCCTCCCCTAAATCCTGGATTTTCTACTGGATGCACTACTCTCTTCATTTAATATGATATATACATTCATACTACTTCAATTACCAAAGTTACTTGCAGTTATATTTCCGGTCACATTCATAAATTTGCATTTGATAGGTGTCGCATGTTCAAGTACCTCGAATTTGAGTCATACTTTGTAATCCAGTAGTATTCAAAATGAAATTGAGGATAAGGGGCATGAAATATTTTCGGGCATTATTTATTCACAGAGAAAAAAGGCCATCTTAGAAAATTTGACTCACAAAAATTTACTTTCAGACTTCACTAGGTATCTCCAGAATTCATCTCGGGTGCTCCTAGAATTCACAAAAATGCAAAATTTTCTCGGGGGGTTCACGGCGCCCCCGTGACCCCCAGACCGTATTGAGTCTTCGCCTTGCTGTTTCTCGAACCCCCTTTTCCGAACTTCTATATGACCTACGCCCATGCTGGACATATTGAGATAATTATGCTGGTGCCAATCTGAACAACATGTCAAAGTCAAACTCAAGTCAAAATAAGTAAGTAATCATGTTTTGTGTGATCAATAGGAAACGCGAGAACCTTTTACAGAACCCAACTCTCTTTAACCGATCACGATATACTACCAATTTTTAGTCAATTTTTGGTTCTAAAATTTTCCATGGCAACCATGCTTTACATATGGCCCTGGCCCCAACCACAATGTGGACCGTCATGCAAAATTTAATTTAAAATTATAAAATGGATGTCAGAAAAGGCTCTTATCACACTCATTATCACACTCAACTTTTACACCTCATAGCAACCTCAATATTCATGGTGTTTGGGCCTCTGGTTGATCTTGGCGATCTATAGCCTAAGCCTGATTGAACATTGGTTTTATTTCATACCAAACAAAGTACAATCCTAATACAGTGCAGATTTTCATCACAAATTATATTGTTGTGGAATAGAAGTTGCGTTTTAAAAACGCTTAATTTGTCCTTGTAATAGCAAGCTGGTTTAGGAAAAAAAATTATATCTTTTGCAACCATGCCCGCCTGACGAATACTTGATTACCCGGTCGTGATTTCGTACGATTCACACTTTGTTTTGATTGGACAATCGTTTCTGGAGCGAGGGATCTTCGAAGTGGCGTTTGACATGAAAGTTTTGCAAATTTGTTGATTAGGGAAAATGAACTCCCCCAGATCACCGTTTACCATTTCTAATAAAAGTAAAACTGGTTATAAGGTGTGTACGACAAGTTGATAGTGCGGATCTATGTTAAATATGCTCGCCTTGAGATAAATCACAAGAACTGTGTATGAGCGATAATAGGTCAATCCACTAAATAGAGCCAACAATCGTGCACTGCAGAGGGGGTTGGGCATGTGGCACGATACGATATGCACATAATGTGGGTGGTAGACATACTAGCAGACACCATTCTAGATCTAGTAGAATATCTACTGTACAGTTGTAATGTGAAATCATGGGAGGGAGGTCGTGTAATTGTAAAAATACACTTGTGTCAAGTTGTGAGTGATCAGCGTTGAGTGAAGAAAACATTCTGTAGCATCAAGAGTACCTAATCATTGACCCTCTCCCTAATCCTCCACCCCTGAAAACGGCTGGACAAAACTTGGATAAACTAAAATGTGGTGAAATGTGTATTCTGGCACTCTGGATGCATTGTCCCATGATGAGAACAGTGCCAGGAAAAACCCATCTGGCACTCTGTGGTTGTCAAGCAAAACGTCATGTAAAAGACGAAAAACGTTATCATTGCAAAAGCTACGTAACTAAGGTCATGTAAACATCGGCAAAATGCACAGTGTTTTCGCTTGAAACTTGTTGATTTTGTGGATATTTCTGATGTTTTGGACAATTTCTACGCCTGTAACTTGCTGTAAGTACCAAAATCGTGCCAGAAAATGCACATGGCATTGTATTCTTGTGCCAAATGGGTTTATCTTGGCACACGTCTCTTTATCTAGGCCCCGCCTGAAGGCTCGGCCTAGATCGCAGAGACTTGTGCCAAGATAAACCCATCTGGCACTCGAAACAATGCCATATGCATATATTAGAAGTACTTTCAACGTGGTTTTTGTCAGATGTCTGTTTGCACAGCTGTCCGGCAGTGTTTGCAGGGGTCAATGATTAGGTACTCTGACGTTAGCACTACAGGACGGAAGTAGGGATTTTTATTGTTCATTCATGGCAACCAAATAGCAACGGCGAACTGTTGCAAAATGTTTTCTGTCACTGAACGCAAGGCCGTCGTGACATGACGTAGGGCTAAAGTATAGCCAAATCATAGACAAACAGTATCGTCTTCTCTGAGGGCCCTCAGAGAAGATGATATTGTTTGTCTAAATCATAATGTACCCAAAAAATGTACACCATGTTGCACAACTCAAACTATCTAACATGCATTCAGTTTGTCCATTGTACTAATATCCTCTATATATTTGTGCTCGATTTTTACTCCATGTAATCCCAGTACTAAAATTGTTTTGTTTTTTTACTAGATTTTTTTTTTTCTATTAAATGCCGGTACTTGATCTGGCTCAACATGCCACAAGTTTGTTCAAATATTCTGACAAGAAACTTTCACGATTTGTAGGTTTTGGGGACTCCTTCATCGGGTTCTTCAGGAGACTCACGTCTGAAGCCACAACATGGGATCAGTCCAGATCACCTCAAAAATGTTTGTCCAGCTCAGTAAACTCTGTAATCATTTTGGAGAAATTTCATGGAAAATGCCAGAGAAGTCTCTTAAAGCAAATAATATCTATAGTAGTTACATTATTGCTACAATTTTTTCAGTATTTTAATACTTTTGAATACTTTTCGTACACTGCACAAGGGTTGGTTAAGTACTGACATCTCTTCCTTTTGAATTGTTTCTGTGTTCACTGGTCCACTCCATGTTCTCCAGGACATGCCAGTTTACTGCTATGTGGTCGAGGACCAGCGGTGGAAGAGATGTCGAGTGAACGAGTATTTAACAGGCGCCGATACCGTACAGATTCTGGAAGATGGCTCTAACTCGGTAAGTAAAATGACAAACTGACAAACAAACCCAGAAAGTATTAGCGTCCATTTATTCACCGTTTTTAGCGTTTTGAAAAAAAATCTCTAATACCCGGTATTTATGGACGCTAAGTCATAAAATACGGGTTTGCTTTTCTGTTCCTGTCATCCACCCGCTAAATTACATGGCCACTTTGGTAAAAATGCTAAACCTATTGGACGCTAATATTTCTGGGTTTACAGTAATGTACATCATGAACCAGGTGATGACATGTATTTTTTGTTGAGTTGAAGTGAAAGTGTTCACAAATCACAAGTGTGGGAAATTTGGGAAGCTGGATTTGAGATGTGTGTCCCTGTGCATGCTGAATCACGTAAATGGAAATGGGTCGCATGAATATCATGAATATTGCGAATGTTTTGCGACTCATTTCATCAAAGCGAGGAAGTTGCATTCATTGCTCAGCAGCAAGCTGATATAACGTTACAGTTTGCAAGAAAAAAAATCTTGTTGGATAAAATATAGGAAATCACCAATCATCGATTTCCCAGAACGAAGTAAATGTTACCAATATCGGATGATTAAATTTGAACCAGTGACTACACAGAATTCACTTTTCGAAAGTTCTTTCCCCCCCATTTCCGACCACTTCAACAGATGAAAGATCTGTAGTCTTCTTCCTGGCCCCGTTCTTTGTTGTCAAGCTTTGATATATAGCTTTGGGCAAAATCTGGTAATGGTATTGCGACATATTTGGATGAATTGTGGGATAGAGATCTTGGGTCTCTATTCCATTTCTGTGTTCTTTAGTGATATATTTTTGGATTGCCTTAATTAAATGTACTCAGTAAATCTGAATCTTGATATAAATATCCGTTTCTGGTAATACGTGATAAATAATGCTTTTCATGACTGAATTACTAATCATGTAAATTCATCTAAAGAGACATTTAGTTTCAAGTATTGGTGTTTGCATGCCCTATTTCTATCTTAGAAAATCTTACTTAGCATGCATATATTGAATAATGTATTCTGTTTCATCGAATGCAGAATTCATCTTTCTCATCAACACAATCAAGATAATATTGAACAATGTTGAAATATTACAGAATTGTTTATCTTCTGTGCACACCACTCACATCTTTTATTCAATACAAATTTTTCTTCAGTCACAACCACTGTACATGAATGATTCTTCATGGTGGTACTGTACTAGTAATTCAGTTTGACGAGTCGACAAATATCAACAAATGTAATCATGACGATGAATGAAAATAACCGAATGATATTTCACAGTGGAAATGGTTCCAATATCTTTTTCTTTTCGTATTTCTTTCAGTGTAAGACCGTGTTGTATTAAGACTGTTTAGCATCCACCAGATTTCGAAAAGTTATCAGGCAGCACGGAATATTAACACACATACAAATTTTAACACAAGCCAAATACAACACACAACTGATAAATTTTAACCCAGCACAATATATTCAAAAGGAAATATCGTTTTATTGCTCATATCATTTATTTATCAGACATTGAGGACGCTAGGACGTTGAAGAACAATTATCATGATTATCTAAAAATATTGTTTTAACACTGCTAAATGACCAAGATGAACTGTGTGCGTTAGTACCAAATTTCCTCCAAAAGCTACCCACACGCATACGCTAAACAAAGTCCCAACACAACACGGCCTAAAAGCAAAATGGAAAATGTCAATTTTGCACTATTTCTCACTACCACTTCTAGTGTTTTGCCAATCAAGCTCGCCATGTATTCATATTCATGCGGTAGATTTCTCTGGGGGCCAGTGTTTGATCCAACATCTAGCCACAGTACTTTATAGCAGCCTATTTTCCACATCATGGATGTTGACTTACTACCAGGAATGAATGTGATCATAGTTCTGTTTTTTAAAAGCAATTTTTCGAAATCGTTCAGCAGAAGAATTTTCATTGAAACTTGACCTCAGTGATTACAGCTCCTTTCACAACCCCACCGATTCCTGGACAGTTCCGATTGTCAACTATCCAGTAATATTTTCTCACTGACTACATGTACTAGTATACAACAATAAACCTACAGAGATGGTGCAAGTCTGACACCATTCAGACTCACTCCACCTCTGTGCAGTGGGTGTCACCGAGTCGACTGTCGGCCCTACATGTCACTTCCAGGTCACGTGCCTGGTGTCAGTGGTGAGATGTGACACCGCCGGCTGCTCAGCTGCCTCACTCGGATTCTCCACCATTTGTCTGTAGTTTGGCAGTACTTGATTCCGCCGGCTGATAACTTGACACCTTCTCCTGCCCTCCGCACCTGACCGGAATTTTATCAGCGTGGTTTCTGAGGTCCCACGTGAGGCAATATTTTGTCATATTTTGTCAGGGACACAAATTTGCACAATGCTCGCCATGTTTTATGAGTGATGATGCTGGCGCACATACTTTGGTGTCTAAAACCATGAAAACAGGAATTTGATATTATTCGATGAAGCTGATGTTAATGTTATCAGAACAAAAACCATTGTTATCTTTGAGTAATGTGAACCCACTCCTGATATAAACCCACAAGCAAGCTTCACATTTTGCCTATTGAAGTGCTCAGAAGTTCCCCCACATTTTTACAATAAATATACTTAGATCATGTACATGTACGCAACAACTCATGACCAGTCTGCCTGGGCATTGTGCCCTGTCCCCCCCCCCCCCCCCCCCTTCTCTCAGCCATCCCGACTATCGCATCCCACACGGACCATAAAAACACTGCATCGCGTACCACAAGTGGCACTTTGGGTATTGCTCGAGTTATCTTTGAATGTCCATTCAGGGGCAGCTCTTCCACGTCCCAGTCGATTTCGAGACGGATATTTGCCGTGGTAATCTGTCATCGACAGCCACCAGAGGGCCCGCTTGTGTGCCATTCGGTCGTAAGCTGGGATACATAGCCCCGTGTTTTATTGCTATCCATGTTATGTATTAAATCGATGTTGTTTTGATGTATATTCTGGTGGAGAATCCAGATTTTTGGCATTCATGTTTGCTTCCGTGGTCGTACATGTATATAGTGCATCATATATGTTTCATAAAGTTTACTCTGTATACGCTACCACCAGTAGTAGATGTTTCAACAAAAGAAGCATTTTAGATTGATATTAATACTTATATTATATACTGATCATATTATTCGAACTACCCATAAAAAAATCTTGGTTTATCTATTAAGTTACTCTAATTTCAAACAGTTCATTCATACACGTGCATGACATATGTCATGTATATTAATTCTGGAACTTGATCATACCGTTACATACTTCAATTCTGTTCTTTTGCCTTCTACGGTGGCCCTGTTCTCATGAGTTTGGTTGTAGACAATATCAATCCAGACCGTTTGCATACATATAATAATACAAGGCTGGCCTGGTGTAAGTTTCCGTTTACACACTGAATATTCTTCAATGCCATGTGATAATTCACTTGTACATGTACTATATTACCTAGTGTAATCATTGTAATCTTATGTTGTTATCCTTTCAGCTGATGTTATGTAATAAATGTTCTATTAACTCCATGTGCCTGGAATTTTTCAAGTCTCCTTTCCAGTCTCGCCTGTATGGAAAGTGTCATTTATGCGTTTTTTTTGCACGGGAAAGCGCCCCATCATTCTTCTGTTGTTAGGCCATCATAAAAAAAAGTTTGTTTCCTGTCCACCGGGTGGCAAAAAAGAAATCCAGTAGGGAGGGAGGATTTTTATTTTTATTTTTTTGCATTTGGGAATTTTGCAGGATGTTTCAAAGGTGTGATGCTTAATGTGTCAAATATACAGTTAAAGCATTCTTTGCCTATATAGTTATGATGTATGTGCAATAATTGACTTATACACATGTGCAAGTTTGTTGCTTGACAAATACTGCTTGTTCATGTTTCATTCAACATTTCAAATTTTGTTGATCCCACATAATATAAAGTAAAAAAAAATAAAATTTTTGGATGATACCAAAAAAAATAATATCCAGTAGCACCATTTAAGGCCAGTAGGGAGGTGGACAGGAAACGAAGTTATTTTTTTTCTTGGCCCTATCAGCGAATTCAACAACGCGATGCTAAGCCGCTATGATGCATACAAAACATGCTAAAGCACTATTGTCATAATCAGTGCAATTCCATCATGTTTAGTGAGATGCATTTCCCGTTATCAGCGTTTATGATTATTCCATCGAAAAATTGACAGATTGAGGCAATTAACATAATGAAGGAAATGGTCCTCGTGGTCTGAGTGATCATTTCAGCTGCCGGAATTGAAACTGACATTGTGATGTTCTGCCAATAAAAATATCGTTTTCCTTTTATGGACAATGTTTTTATGGATAATGAATTTTACCAACAGAAAGAATTTCAACAAAAGAATGAATTTTACCAGAGAATGAATTTCACCAAAAGAATGAATTTTAACAAAAAGAATGAATTTTAACAAAAGAATGTACTATTGGTACATAGACATTTTGTTTCTATGCAACTGAGCGTATATCTAGTGTATTGTAAATGCAATATTTTAGAGTTGTAAACTACAACTTGAACATATATGTACATAGGTACACCATCTACATTATGGTGTCATATATTCAGAAAGCGTTGGCTCCTGTTGTAACCATGGTTACCAGTAAACTTTGTAAAGTACGCCAGAGCAATGTCTTCTTTCAAGAATGATTTCAGTAGTGTGAAACCTTACTTCATCACGGGATTTGTGCAATAATATACAGTAAATTTAATCAGTTGAGAGGTTGTGTGTGGAACATGAGGTCCTATATTGTACCGGTATTTTCTATTTCTTCTTCTAACTGCATCTGCAATGCTGTTTACGTTGTGTCGCCCAAATTTGGACGTGATATATCCTATTACAAAGTGCTCAATCCTATATATAGTTCATTACTTTGTTGTTCAAAATGTAATTTTAGTGGTTCAATATACTTTTCATCCAAGTTACCGGTTATTTGCATTTGGCGATCCAGGCTCCAATTCCCATGATGTATACTACCACATGACTGGCTTTTTACACAGGGAATACTGCTAGACATTGCTGATTCATTGAACTGATTGATCCAGCGAGGATTGCACTGCAGAATGTTTTTCTTTTTCTATTGGTTTTGTGCGGGAAGGTTGAAATATTTTTTGGATTTTATAAGGGTACCATGGCAACCAATGGAAATCCTTTCATTCTTTGTTTATGTAAATTCACATTACAGTTCACAAGCATACGTTGTTCTGCCAATGATGTATAAAGGCTTTGCTGTACACATCATTACCATATCAGAAAGTCTGTGTCAAACATGGTGAATGCCCAGGGTTTCGGATGTTTTTGCATTTTCATATTCTCCTTCCTGTCTTCGAATCAATACAATAATATTATATTCATGATTATATCATGTATATAGACCTGAATAATGACCTTGAACATTTTGATGTAATTATTTGATGGTTGATATTTAGATGATAATAATTTTTTTATAGTTTGAACTGTTTCTGAACGCCCTTGCTTTTTCTTGACCCAGTTTTCTCTGAATATATTAATATCTGCGACTTCTGCTGCAAGAGTAACATATTTGTAATGACTGTATTGTTTGACGATGTGTGTGGTGAGCACCCCTATTATTGCACGTAGCAGCATCAAGTCATCACACAGTGGGTAACAATTTAGCTGATTTTACGGCGGCGGCGCCTGAGGAGCTGGGCTCAGGAGGAATGAACTGAATTGTGAACCTCTTCAAGTGGTTTGGCCATGAATTATTGACGAGGCAGAAATTAAGTTAGTGACCGAGGCAGGAGTCACTGGTGGTGATGGACCCACTTCTGCTTTCTTGCTTCGCATTCAGATCCAAACGATACTTTCATCTTCCCCCCCCCCCCCCCCCCCTTTATCCCCACCAAATGATGGCCCTGATGAGTTTCATTTCCCTGTCTCTGGAGTCCCAACTTCGCGCTCTTCCCGAGAAGTCCACTTGTCCTCGAGCGTCCTCAAGGTCATCCCAGAGGTCACCGACATCGAGGTCATCGTGGTCATCGTGGTCATCGCGACAATCAACCACTGGAAATACCGACAGTACGAAGTCCTTCAATGAATCAGCGTCTCTCTCTCTCTCTCTGGAATTGAACTGACCTCCTTCACACTCCCGCTGAAAACCACATCAGCAATGATTATGCGTCCACACGGATTACCGACTTCCGCTTCTTTTCTCGGCCGTCCCGCCTCTTAAGAAAGTCTTTGACAGGGGAAGGACAGCCATTGATTGACCCTGAAGGGTGTATTCTACATGTTCTACGGCGGCAGCTCTGCTCCTGGGAGAAGTAACCCGAGAAGTGTTGTGATGTTTTCAGTATTGACGAGAAACGCCAGTTTGGTTTATCTTGTATTGTACGTGACTGTCTTTGCTCTTGGGAAGGTTTGTAGACAAACCCATTGTGCTATTGTGGGACTGCTCCAGTGTGTTAGCATAATGAATGTTTATGTATCATCATAATGTCTTGAAAATACTCATTTGCAGGTGCAGTGGAAGATATTGTGGTATTTATGGGGAAATAGACTACTACATGTACTAAGAGGGCTACTAGAGAACACACATCCATTGGATGCCATGGTTGAGAAAAAACTATAGTAAATTCAATATGTACTTTCAATGTTTAACATCTACAGATGTTCAAATAGAAGCAAAATATTTTGTAAAGATATCTTTATTTGAACACATTTCTCACATTTTTATCAAGATTTAGTCATAAAAGCTCAATAAATTGGTAAAATAACAATGACACACTGTTTAGATACCTTGGGCATGTTACAAAAGTATCAATAAAACAAAGTCATATACATATAGTCTTGTCTATATTGCACACTTTGGTCGCCAAATTGACTAGAAGTTCCGCTGGTTTACATCCACTATAGATACATGTAATGTAATGACATGTATTAACATGCACATAACTCGCACAGCCCAAGCACTGAGCTCAAAACGTTGAATAACGCTCCGAGTAATCATTTCGTAATAAATACTGTTTTTGGTAACCATGGTAACCACAGCTACAATTATTCACAGACAACGTCAGTTACAGAACAAATTGACATGAGTTAACATGAGTTAACAGTTGAGTTATTGGTCTTTGAATTCATGCTATAATTTGTGCTTTGATTTTACTGTAACTAAACTCAAAACACATGTGACATATATGTGATTATAACAATATTAATTGAATGACCAGGCCAGTAGTCAATGTACCGGACATTGTTGCTTGACATGTTCAATGAGGCGAAATGATAAATATTGATAAATGATATATTCCACAGCGCATAATTTATTATACTGCATATCCTATCATGTTCAATGAATAATTATATTAAAAAGTTATCATGATTAAATGCAAATGAACAAAAGCCAGTGGCTGATGAGGCTTTCAACTGTCTCGCCACCTTTTGGCAGTTTCCATGGTTACTGCACACACGGTGATAATAATTATGGGATGGTATAAACCAGTAACCATGTAAAGATATTACCAGACACCACAGACAAGAAACAGACAGTGCAGCGAATATTTTTAATGCCAGTGTGTAATGTATGAATATGATAAAAGTACTGTTACTAGATGTCACACAATTTCACAATTGGAATTTGATTAACTTTGGTTGTTGCTCTTCCTCTATGATGTTGTTTTTTTTTGGATTTTTGAAATTTTCCCTTTGTTTACATTCTTGAAAATGCCACTTGGAACCACAACAGGCCATTCAACTGTGGCTAATTGGGAGGGCCTGGGGCCCGTTGGGAGGAAAATGACACCCGTATACTTAATCATGGTTAATGTAATTAGTTATTATCGATAATAATCCCAGGAGACGTGTGTTCCGACCGTTTTTTTTTTGTATGTCACCGTTTCATACCCATCACCTATTCCGTTTCGATCTTCACTGAAACAGTGCTTTCTTGCAATCATATGCACTCAAAGTTTTGGATATACGTTCCGCACAATATATAGATACAGTATGCTATTGCAAAAATGAAAAACAAGTTGAAACGGCAACATAATAATTATGTGTTAGTGGTGGTATTCCATATTCCAGTAGGCAAATTCAATTCTCGTGTGGCCCCGATAAGCAGTCACGGCAGTCGGCCTGCCAGCCAGATAGTCACTGAATTGTCCAATCGGGAAGCTGTCTTGACGGACACACCCACATGTTTATGAACTACACGTGGATATAATTATATGCAAATTATCACGCGAGCAAGTCCCGCCAATTAGTGACGCACTGGGCAAAAATTTTGCTTGTGGTGTCAAAATCTGCCACGAGAGCGTCGAAGTTACTGGGTGCGGTATTTGTGGAAATACTTGTTACGACCCAAATAAATGGTCTTTTCTATGATTCTTTCCTACTTCACTGGTAATACTTCAGGAAAATATCACCATACAAAGCTTGTTCATGGGGAAATCTAATAAGAAATGCCTACTGAAGTGAAGCGAGATTTCCCGAGATTTGAGTAGGAACCTGTCGGAAGCAACAAAACTTGGCAGATTTGCCGAACTAATAGTACACTTTGTCGGGGGAAAAAACTTAGTTTCCTCCTGAAATAAGCAGAAAGGAATGGATACTATCTCAGTTATCATGTTTATGATAGTTATATATTGCCGACGAGAATTGTCAGTGCTGATTTTGAGGGGTACAGGCGAAAAGGCCACCAAGCAATCAGGCCGCAATCGAGAATTAGCGAACTGCAGAGCAAGTGATGGATGGAAATGCAGACATTAGACAAGTTGCTGAAATGTCTCTGCAGTATAAATCAAAACACTGAAAAAAAATCCATGAAAAAGGATTTAGAACTAGCTCGAAAATTTTTTTGCCTCCTAAATAAGAAAAAAAAATATTCAGAACCTTGAAAATCTTACACATTGGTCCAAATAATACTCGGGTGATTTTTATACGGGCCCAACATGGTAAAGCTTCTGACTTGTAGAGATTTCATATATGTATATATCGGAATAAGTTAACAATAGTTTTACTAATTAAGTCTTAGTTATTGGCCACAATAAAATAGTTATGACAAGAATCATTTATTATTGGGCTCAACAAGGTATATATTCTGCCCAGTGGGGAATTCATAGCTGTAACCAAATAGGTTAACATTAGTTTTACTAGTTAGATATATAGTTAGCCACAGTAGAAGTAATTAAGACAAGACCAAATCAAATACAGTATTCAAGGGTTTTTTAATAGTTCTGTGCAAACAATTTCAAAGCTCTTCCTTTGAGTCCAGTGGCCCTTGTTGGATATATGATTGTTATATCATGTGATCGAAAGTTCATTAACAACAGCTTGTTACAAGTGGTCAAGGATGCAGATGACAATCTAGAGGCAGATGAGCATTTACAATGATATTCTGTTAACATGGTTAAATCATGATTTGTTTCACTACTTACAAATATAATACACGATGGTGGAATGCCTTGCATTGCGAATCAATGCTGAGAAAAGTGAAATATCTTAATATATACATGTACACTGAATGATAAGATGAAACATGCTTCGCTTTCCAAAAAAAAAAATACTGAAATATAGGCATTGAGTATTGTGCACATGTACAATAATTTGTTGGTTTGATCTTGATTTCAATAAACATTTATCCCCTTAATTAAAGTGTACATGTAGACAGCAAAAAAATAATGGCCCACATGTTAAATATAACTTCAAAATTATATAGCGTAGTCATTTTAAAATTAATATATCATAAAACAACCGATTACAATTTGTGCCTGTTATTACCTTGCACCATACTATATGATGAACCCAGTTGATAAAGTTTCCTGGAATTGGGATATAATATTAGAAGGTCTATATTCAGTTCACCTACAGGCTTGTATGTCCTAATACATGACCTTGCATGTTATCCACAAAGTCATATTTACCCAAGCAATGCTCCGATATTCCTTTACATTTATAGCTATAAATATTAATGTTGTAGGAAAAATATATGCGAAAAGCGGGAATCAACTCGGGGATTAATGTGCGATGTTCACCAATAAATGTTATGATGAATGTTCTTCATGGGATATTTATGGTGTAATTGCGTCACAGTTATTGCACATTTTGCAGATTTATATAGTATATACCAGTACATGAATAGAGCGATATGAAAATGCTGGATGAATATAATATGGCTTTGAGGTCGATTAGGTGCAAGCTGTAGAATTTATAGCTCTATATTGATCACATGCTTGCTGTCTACAGTCATTTAATGTGGCCCCAAAAAATCATAAAACTTTTCATTCGATGGCCTTTGGTGTGCTCAGATTAATTAATGTCGTGGCAGCCGTTAACGACTTAACGTACTGAGATAGAATCCCACTGTGGAGTTTCCAATATCATGTGAAATCTCTGAATGGGCATGTTTATGTTCCTACCTTTATTTTAAAATTCATTAGAGGATATTGAAGGGCAAAATAATAATATGATAAATGTACATTTGAATATATTCATGAGAAGACTGACCCAGTATGAATTTTTTTCCTGGAAACATTTCAGTGATGATTAACACATTATTAATTCTGAATAATCAATGTCACCGCAGTAAAATAAACTGACCACAGTGTCAGTGACCAGTGAACACAAAGGCCTTCCACTCAGAAATTGGACGCCTGGCGCAAACTTACATATGAACGACTTATCGATATGCGATAATATATTAACGGAGAAGTCGCAGGGCACAAAATTGCCCCTTGTGGGCAGCCATAGGCTCCAAAATTTTCAGATTTGCTCCCAGGCAATAGAGCATACGGGCCAATTGGCTAATGAAAATCTGTAAACTTACATTGAAATGTGCTTCTAGAAGACAATTGGCTCCTAAAAATTGTTGAATAGGAGCCAAATAGGAACCCTCTGGCTCCTGGAGAAAAATTCTAATTTTGTGCCCTGAGTCGTTATTATGTCAATTAACACTCTGATTGGCTATTTCCTATTAGTAATTTCCATCCTCCAAATACTTCACCATGAATTAGTGGATGTCACACAAGACTTGCACTGGTGATGTCAAATAATCATTAGCATGATTACTAGGTCCTAATAGGACTAAATACCATGCATGATAACAGGTAGCATATATTCCTACTACGCATCAGCATGATCAGTATTGGGTTCTATGAAATGCAGCATATTAAGGTCCCTATACTAATACTATATATATATATATATAGTATACCTAATACTATAGTATTACCTTGACAATCACCGGCAATTTGTGAAGAGATTCTTACGTCAGAATGTCCTCGGGATAGGCTTTCAGAATAATACAGTGACTCATACATGACAGTTGTAGCTCCAATCAGCATCCTACCGCACATCAGAGAACCTATCTCAAATCTGACATCATCTCGACCCCTCCCATAGTCACCTGATGCCTAATAATTGCCACAGTCATTTAATGCACTGGCAGGTCATTGCATGAATTTAATTAATCATATCCATGATGTCAGGAAAAACTCCGGCGGATTTCCCCACCTGAAATTCCAGGCTCGTGTAATCAGAACAAACAAGTAATTTTGATGAGTAATGGAGAACTTCCAAGGTTGGTGGTGACGCTGAAGATTCAGAAAAAAAGTTTTTTTTTTGTGATTACCCTCTAGGGACTAGGGACTGGGACTTCTTGTTTCGGGAGTCTCTTTGGCTTTTCGCCCAAGGACGTGTTATCACAGAAGTTGATGATTGCAGACGCTATTCTCCAGTCCCAGACAGCTATTTTCCTTCTCCCGTTTTTCTTTTTCGAACAGCATCATCGTGGCCACAGTGATTGGAGGAAAAGTGATGTCGGCTGCAAATGGCTTTTAGCAAGAATCAATGCTGCCAAAAAACGTAGCAGAGGAGAGAAAAACTCTCCAGCCGGCGAGCCAGCTAGATTCATTCATTGGCCGTCAGTAGAGTTCCCCCCCCCCCCCCCCATACACCATCCCACTCGTCCCCTTGACTTGCATGAAGTGCCAACTCATGCTGGAGATCCTACTCACAAAAGCCGACAATTGGGGATTTAGGGTTTAGTTGTCTGTGTTTAGTAGAGTATCTGCTATGCTACGACAATGAGTAGGTGTGGAGCGGGTAATAATACACTACGTAGGGGGCAGCTAGATCTCATCTCGCGGCGCCAGCCTCGATGACAGCCGAAATCAATACTTCGTCTAATTAGTATGCTGATTATAGTGCAGGCAACTAATGGTGTAGCATGATGAACATTTTAATGGACATCTGCAGTGTTATGAGTAGACGCCTTGTGCCTGTTGAGGGATTACCACGGCGCGCCGGGTGATGGGAGTGAGCCAGTTCTTTGACAGAATCATTGTCGATATTGTAATGTGTCGTTAAGTAATGAGCATCATCAGTAGAAGCTGGAAACGATGAATGGGAGAAAAAAAAATTACGCCATTTTTGTACCAGGACAACAAAGGAGATTTGAAATGAATGTGATACTTTCACTGCTGTCTCTATGTACCATACATCTATATTCTGCACATATATGCAATAACTGTGACCAGCACTGAATGATATTAGCATTTGGTAGCATGATGTTTCAGAAATAACGGTTTCGACTGTGTCAGAAAGTGGATCTTGTTCTGCTCCGCGGAGGACCGAGACAAGTCAGCGATACAGACTTTGATCCTCTGGAAACGTCAGACAACTAATGCAATTACACCAGCCTCAACTGGCCTTGTCAGGCGTCAGCTTCCTAGGGCTATTTTACATGTTTTATCAGGTTATGGAAATTAGGAGACTTGCAAGATGATGCCTGGTGCAGTTCGGAATGAATGAAGCAGTTTGCAGTCTTGCCTCTCTTATTTCCGGTCGGTCCCGCAGGGTGGCTGCGACTTAAACTCAATAAATCTCCAAATGCATTTCATTAAAGTGAATTGCATGTGGGGAAATATAACAAGATGCAAAGCAGAAGGAGACAAAGTTATAGAAAGAAAGAATAAAATTCACATTGAAATTATCAAAGGCAATGCTTAATATATCCTAAGGCAAAGTGAAGTACATGTACAATTTCAGCAAAGACACCGTCCAATGTGGGTCAAATGCCAGTTAAGCTCACTTACTTTCCAAGACTTCTATGTTCAGCAAACAACTCACAGAGTTCTGGTCCATGAACATTCAAAACTAGTTCACACAACACTTGTCAAAGTGTTGCTAGTGTCGATTGGTGGAATTTTACATTCAGTAAAAATTACACCAAGGTATTGCTATGACAAAATACATTTGGAATTTTGGCCCTTTTTGGAAGTTTTGACCTTGTGGTTGACCTTGCCCTCCAAGGCGTTTTTGGCGTCGTCGCTGTCTGCTGCTGGCACAGACTGATCTTCTGGTGGTGATTCTCCCGTGCCACTTTCCTCGACCCCATTGTTTCCACTTTCTGCCGTTGCCTGATTGGTCGAGTCCTTATCGTTCTCCTTGGCTTCTGTTGTCTGTTCCACACAGTCCTGCCGTTGAAAATGTACTCGTTTGTTGTTACTCTTCGGTTCGATGCGTGTCAGCATGTCTACTTCCTTGGTAACTGTCCTTGGTGATGACACCTTGCACTTGGAGCAGTTGATGTTTTTACAGGTGCACTTTGTGCTGCACTTGCCTTTCTCTGTGTATTCAATCTCCATCTCATGTAGGAAGTTCTGGAGCTCGGACATTCCCTTGTCATCTTTGTGCTGGAGCAGGTGATGGGCCTGGTACTGATCCTGTCGTGGGACGAGATTCATCGTCGGCGGGTTGTACGACTCTGGAACGCTTTTGCTGTGTACCAAGGCGCGACGCTTGGCCTCTGCTGATTGCACCTCGAGAAGTGCTGGTACGAGCGCAATGTCGTCTTTTGCTCGGACATCTTTAGTCGGGACTGGGCTGGCGTTACTGCTTGCACTGACATTGCTTGATTCACTGAGTGTTCCAATGCCACTCTCTGTTGTTGCTATGCTGTGGGGTCCACCGTGCAAGGACGTATCGTGACTGGTGCTGGAAGTTTCTGCGACTTCCTGTTCCTTTTCCATGAGGTACTGCTCCAACTGTGACAATCCCGACTCGTTCTTCTCAAAGAGAAGGTTCCTCTCATAATGTGCACTCCGCGGTACGAGCCTGCGTTTGAGGACCGTGACCTTGTGGTCCCCTGAGAGGGGCTCCTCCAGGGAACAAGTTCTTGGGTGGCTGGAGCTCGTGTCCCGCTCCATCATCATCAAGTCAAACTCCGACAATCCTGAGTCGGAGCGGATCTGGAGCAGCGGGTGTTTCTCGTACTGGCTGCTGCGAGGCAGAAACTTGAGGCTTTGTTTTCTCTCACCGCTATCCACACGCTTCTTTGGAGCCTCAAAGGCCACCACGGGTTCACTCTCTGGAATCATTTGAACACTGACATTCGGTGAGCCGCCTATTCGGTTCAGGCCGGAATCTCGTGATGTAGATGGCCTCGGTTCGAAGATGTCTTCCATGACGACTAATTCCTCGGGCGACGGCGATCGTTGAGCAGTTTGTTTTTGAGCTTGGCACTCGGAGTCGTGTGGTTCCAGTCTTTGGGCTGCCTCGTTACCATGGTAACCTTCCCCATCAGAGGGACACGTTGCATCGTGTAACTCATTCACTGGGTCCATGTCTGGTTCATTAGAAATTTCAATATCCAATTCTATCCCATTTATGAGAACTGGGTCATCAATCATATAACCCTCATGATTCTCGCCCTCTTGTGTATCAACATCGCTCTCCTGTGCGTTGTTGCTGCTCTCCACCATCGCCTCTGCTTCATTGTCGGCAGATTGGAGCCCGGAGTTTTCCATGTGGTATTCTGTCGTCTGATTTTCGCTGCCGGGTTCCGCGTTGATGACAGCCTGCGGCTTGCTCGGAGCCGCGAGAGCTTCATTCTCGTTCTCGTCCTGATGACTGCTATCCATGTTTGGTTTATAGCATGTTCTCTATCCAGTCCAGCAATATGAACAGTTCTATCCGATGTCAATTATTCACTGCCCAAATCCCACAACGGGACTATTCCAGTACAAATTGTTATCGTTTACGACATCAGAATATATCCCGTATGGTAATTCCAGTCCATTTGGTCACTTTCCCCCAGGACACAAACCTAGGTCTGTGGTTTATGCTGAAATCCTAGCTGCTGTATTGTCATTACCACTGACACACTCCGTCCTGTAGAATAAATTCCGTACTTTGTGGAGCCTGCTATTCATCTGGTATCCTTCAACTCTTGACTTGGTGATTACACCAGAGGATTACTCCATCTCCAGCTGACAACTCCACATTTCTATCCACAAGTAGTTGCGCAAGAGGCAATCACACCCTGCCTTGCCGCAATATCCACAATCCTCTGCCAATGACCAGACAATATATTTCCAAGGCTACTTCTCCATGACCCGAGCTCACGAGAATTCCACACTCCCGTCATTTATTGCCGGCAAATCAATATCCCAAACAGGCATTGTCGTTCTCATCTCCCTCCGTTGTTGCGCCAGCTACAGTCGTCGTTATTACGTCGCCCCGTCAATTCCGCTCTGTGATACATTGCGCAATGCCGTCAATGTCGTGAATATCACCACACGATTGCAAGCGCTGAACAAATGTATTCCACTTGTGATTTGACGGAGAGCCAAACACAAAATCCAGGTCAGGTATTGCACGTTAG
Organism: Terebella lapidaria; assembly: GCA_949152475.1. Taxonomy (NCBI): domain Eukaryota; kingdom Metazoa; phylum Annelida; class Polychaeta; order Terebellida; family Terebellidae; genus Terebella; species Terebella lapidaria. Next base: position 54,407,341 of record OX424556.1, read on the forward strand.
TTTTGACCAGTGCTGTAGTTCCTTATCACCATGCTCCAGGTTTCAGACAATGTAAGTACACTGAGCCTGACGTGTAGTTATTGGATTGACTCTGTCAGTCACTGCAGCTCTGTGGAGGTTTGTAGCGGCTCGAGCTCGGCTCACAAGCGGGAGTTGATAATCACGATTATTGGCCCGTCAGCGTCAATGCCCAGGTCACCTCGTCTCAGGCATCATCTATAATAGACATACAAACAGATGCATGATGAGAATAGTTTCTACAATTTGTTTTAGGTCGGCATGATTAAACACTTGAAACATCATTTAGAGATTGATCATTGTGATGCAATAAGATTGAAATTGCGTGGAATTTCTGCTGTTTTTGAAAACAAATATTTCTAACTGGCATTTCTGAAATCACAATGCAGCCCGCAAAACAACACTTGACTCTGTTGTACCGACAACCATATGGAGAATATGCATTCTGAAATGAGGCAATCTCTGTCAACAACATGAGTGCACACACCCACATTCCACGTGTAGGCTATAGCTAAAGTTTAAGACAGAGTGCAAAACAGTCAATGCAGTTACGACAACACATTCCACATAAGATATTCGTCCTTCAACAGATTTGTCTTAAGACAGATAGAGGACGCTTCCTGCGAGTAATGCGCCATCAGATCGACTCAATGGAGCAGACAAGCTCGTTCTCTAGATCTTGTTTCTGCTGGTCGTTGGAGCACACTCAAGAGCCAGTCCTCAGCTCTGATAACCATACACCGGCCAGCCGGGTGCGCCCCGTTTTGGTTGTACATCATGACTGCGTAAGGAAGGCTACGCGTGTGAGCTCTGGCATATACATGTATATACGTTTCAAGTGTCCGCTTTTTAGTTGGCATCTCAACAGTCCATATATATATCTCCCTGCTATCCGGTTGCACAAGGAACTGGTTTTCTACTGTACGTATATCGTGCTGTCGGGCGAGTTGTCACTCGAGATGAGCAGATATGGTGGGGAGGGGGGGGGGGGGGAGTAGTAGTGGTAGGAATATCCAAGTGCAAGAAGGACATAAACTGCAGAACAAAGTGTAGAATACTAGTACATAAAAACATCAAAGCTAAAGTTTCCAAAAGCATCGGTATTTTGTACAAGTCAAGGCACAAACTATTTACAGATACACTTATAACTATATACAATGCCTTGGTTTTACCATATTTATCATATTGTATCGTTGTATGGGGTCGTTCATACAATAGAAATACCAACTCAATTTTATTGCTACAGAAGAAAATTGTTCGACTGATAACTTTCTCCGAATACAGGGCGCATACAAACAACTTATTTCTTGAATGTAGGATTTTAAAGTTTGATTCGTTGTATTCATATTTTACGGGTATACTTATGTTCAAGTTTAGTCAGAATAAACTGCCAATGTTTTATTCTGCATTTTTTTCAAGAAATGACTTCAATCACATGTACGATACAAGACAAAAAAGCAACTATAGGTCAAATGAGTGTAGATCTTTAATATCTTCTTTCAATGTGAAAATACATGGTCCAAAGATCTGGAATAACATTCCAAATAATATCAGAGGGAGTAGAACACTATATGCTTTCAAATCAAAACTGAAAAACCACCTGATCACTTGTCAAAATATCACATAGTTGTGTTTCATGTCAATTATTACAAAATTGTGTGTTGTTCTATGATGGTTAGGTTTGAAATCTATATGTATGTATTTTAATTATGTCAATATTTTAGGGGAAAAATAAGCCTTGTGGTTTCATTTCCCCACCCATGTAAATATGTTTATGTTGGGTGAATAAACTACTTATGACTTATGACTTATGACTTATAGTACTTCCCCAATTTCTTTCTTTCTCTCTCTCTCGCTTTCTGTCCCACTGTTTTTCCCGGGTGTTGTGACTAACAGTAATTGGTTTTCGCCCTGCTGTTTGTCGGTGTGTCTCGTCCACTTGAAGTCGTTTGTCTCCTGACGACACCGAGCTTCCAGCCCACGAAGGCGACATCATCAGAGTCACAAGTGTTGGTTTATCTCAATCAACTGGTCGTTTTGTCTTGTCCATGCCCATTTGCCTACTTTTTCAACATTTTTCCAACTACTAGGTTACACAGCACAGCCCAGAGAAGAAAGACCTGTATACCGCCTCTGTTTTGAGATTATTTCTGCATATGAAAATGAGAATATAGTTGCTGATTGTCGCAGCAATTATAGATGATAATAACATCACACAGCACTCACGTCCTACCTAATATGTATGTAGTTTTACAATGTGTGCATGTTGAACAACTGTGGCCACTTGGTATATCACTGCATGTTCATTGATGTTCTTAGAGTAGCAATATCATGTCATATTAAACAGCACTACATGTATTGATCGTATGTTATAGGCTACATAGGTACATGTATATCCATTTTGACTTACATATCATATGTGTGGAAGATTATCATTTATCAAAGGGTAAACATTTTCACCATGCATACTCAAATACTTTCTTTGATCTCATGATGCTGATCAAGCTGAACAGCCCTGCCATATGTCTTCCCTCTTGAATCATTTTCCTCTCACAAGGGGAAATACATTGCTGGATATTATTCCATTACCAAAATTGATTGGCAATTCTTCACAGTAATCCTTTTGCATCTCGTGGAGTCGGCATCCTGGGGATGACTTCGTTGACTTCCTCATGAATCAGACTTCCTGATGTCCGGCGTCCAGGCACTGATTTCTCACCTCTGCCTCGCGGCAAAAACCTCCCTTCCTGCCATTTCCGTTCCGTCTGCCATTACACTATTTCCATATATCCATTGTTCATGTAAGCGCTTGACTTCTAAAACACGGTGGACATCTGGCTGACAGGCTGTGTTATCATCTATGGACAGGGCTTTGCTCTCAGACCCGTTTCAGTTTTACTCCATGTCTCCCCACTGCAGGAATGTTACTTGATTCCTCTGTCCTGTTGTAGCGAGCAGTCCTGTATTCTGTGAGTAAATGACTGAAACTGCACACACTGGCATCACACACAGTTCGTGCTGCTTCTCCCCACAGAACCCGACTGGAGCCAGCCTCGGTGGCCCAGTCTCTCGCCTGCCGGCTGCAATGTGCGCCAGGCTTGAGCACGGCAGTCAGCACTGGCTGGGTGGGCATTGGCAGCACTGCAGAGAGTGAGAGAGTGTGGTGGCCATCACAGGATATCTTAGCTGGACAGAGGGCTACACTAGCTATGTTGTGCTGCAATGGCTGTCCAACAATATACACCCTTCTCTCAGTTCCATTGCCGTTCTCCTACCCCCAGCATCCTGTCAACAACTGCTCGCCCAGCCCCCCCCCCCCTTCCCCCTCCCTCCACCCTCACGTCTTCCAGCTTTTAGCCCGAACATCTACAAGACGAGATTAATTTCGCCTTGTGGGTTATCAGCTGGCCACAAGGTCACTGCCATGGAGAATTTATCAGGAGAAGCCTGCCTATTTCATTAAGTGGTAAATGGATAATTGCATACCTCACCACCGTGACCAGATACTGTAAACGTACGAAATTTCGCGATGTATTAATTTCGCGAATGAAAAGAAAACGCGAAAATTAATACACGCGAATACACGGTTATTCAATCGGGGGGCCGACCATTCACGACAGTCACGAACTTAAATCCACGCGAACATGTTGGGATGTTGAAAACGCGAACATTGATACACGCGAAATTTTATACGTTTACAGTATTATGAAGGCCTAGAAATCCTAGAAATCTCATATATCCCTACTCAGAATCTTCTTAGTGTACCGCTATTGTTCCATTCCCTTTTAAAATGTATAATGTGCGACCACATAGAGTTGGATTATGGATCACAATTATTCAGAAGACTATTTGTCAGTCCATGGTCAGTCACTAGCGTTTGACATGTAGAGCCCAGGTCAGTCAAATCGTTTCTGACCATTAGATATCCCCATTAGGTATGTATAAGCTGTCCCTCCATTGACAGAGATAGAATGCATTTGTTTTATTGCTGGGACATTCCCCAGGGACCATGCTTCAATTTGTCTCGATGCTGACATGAGCCAGAAGCAATCATAAACTTGTCACTGTGGCGCGCTGTTCGTTCATGTATATTGACTCGATCAATTGCTGCAACACCGGCATCAGCGCTTGTTGATTGATGTATGCTGTCCACACAAGTGTCTCGTGGAATACTATTTGCACTGTGAAAAAATATTATCAAGAGTACTTTTGTGCGGCAGCAGCTGTAGTGACTCAGGAAGATTCTCTGGTCCACAACAGACTCATCACCTGTTAAATGACCTTGTAATTCCTGTCACAGTGTGTTGATTTCCGTTGCCAACTGAAGGTCATCTAGATTCCGGCGATCCACACGATGCCAGAGACCTCGCAAATTTCATTATTCCCGACACAAGTCATGCTCCGTGTGCCCCTTGGAGCACTAGCGACCCTCAAAGTATCCTGAGCGAGATCCAATAATCGTCCCAAATATGAAAGATCTGTCACGAGATGTCGCCCGGGGCAGTCCGGAGTGTTATCGGCGATGTCAGTCAGCCCAAGGAGACATCATCCTGTCGTGTGTTGGTCTGTTTCCAAGGGGATTTGACTCCATCAATGGTCCTTGACATCTTGATTCTTTTGTATCTGACTCTAGACGGTCAGTCGTATCACCTCACTCAATCGTGGAGAATGCCCCCTGGCGAGTGTTGCTCGCGTATTCCCGGCAGTCGGTCTACGAAGAGTTCAGGGGCCGTTAAAATGGAGATTGTCGTGACATGACTTTGAACTGCGCTATTTTAGTTGTGGAAGTTGGCTGTTGTCCCTGTGGAATGTGTCGTGTCTGCAGCCGGCGGCCCTTTTGTGGAGCTGCCATAGACATATTGAGAACTGGTATCCATCGAAACGGGCCAGGCCACAATGCCCTGCTCAAGAAGAATTGGGCAGTCGAATTACTCAGAGGAAATTATAGATTAGTGCACTAGACGGTTCTGTAATCCAGGCTGGCTTCAGGAGCCTGTCCTGTCCCACCACGAGGCTGTGTGATGTCTCAATTGGGACAAGTCAAAGTTCTAGAGCTGTCTTTGTAACTTCCTGCCCTCGAGACATAACTTTCTGACTTTCAATCTTCCGAACGAGTGTACTTGGTCATGACAGAAAGCCGAACAAGAATAAAACTAAGCTAGTATACAGTAATATTCTTTGTCATTTACTGAATTCATCAGGAGCCAATCAATTCAAAGATTGAGAAGATCATATTTCAAATCATATCACATGCTACAAATGATCATCACACATGATTTGACATACTGTAATACAGTCTTAAACAAGGTCAGTGCAATCCGTATCCACTGCATGTACCCGCAGCATCCATTTGAACTGACAAATCAACAGGACGCAGCCTTTCTTGGTTTGCCGTCATGTCGTACTTTCTCACCGGCGAGTTCAAGCCAAGGGAGATCAATGGAAAGCGCTTGAGTGAAGAAATTCTGAGGTGATAAAAACCCAACAAAGGAGCGATGCACTGATGGATGAAACACGACAAAAACAAGAGGAGATTGCTGGAAGAATCAAGATTGCACACCGCACTCCACCAGTCGTCAATTAAGCACAGCTCTCTACTGATAACCAATGTCCATGATCACCGTACAAACTGCAGCTCAATCAATGAATAATATATGGAAAGATAATAAGCCCTGCTGGTGCAACAATTGAGTGCAGGTGGGGGTTCCAATATATCAGTTACTTATTCAGTAATTAATATTCAATATTAACATCTAAAGGAATGTTGACATGCGTCGTGGTTGACGAGTGGTTACTTGCTTGCTGCCCAGAAAACTCGATGCTCCCAGTGCAGAGTTCTCGGTGCGTTTCTAACTTTCTACAGGTTTCTCCCTTTGTTCTCGACAGATGCGGCTGTCACATTGAGTTAGCAAACATGCACGATATCCCGTCTCGTACGTGTTGGAGGTGCAGACTTGCTGCTGGCTTTTTTGTCTTGGTTGCCATAGTGATGTTTCCCCTCTCAGACATGTCCAAATGAATGCAATGTTTATTTTATTGCTCTGGTATATGAGATGTCATCTCCAATTTGCTTCTGCCTAACATTATAGACAGACATGTGTATATTGAATCGTTGCAAAGAAATTGAATTGTATGGTAATCATGGCAATATACCCAGCATAATCCAAACTCTTGCTTACCATAAATAGGTATAAAGTACGCAAACCCTGTCTGGCAATGTTACCAGAAGGTATTCATCTTGAGTCGGATTCTGCACCAAGTTTTGACCGTACCATGTGGTGCTCCGTCAACCTCAGCAGCTTCCGATGGAAGGCGACTGACAGATCAGTTAATATCGGAGAATAGTGATTGATGACATCGCTGGCGCCTCAACGTACAAAACAGTCGCACAGGAATGCAGTCTCGTTTTAAGAAAGTGGAATCTGTAGAAAGAGCTGGTGAAAATGTCTTGTAGAGAAGGAGACATACTGAGAGCAGTTTTACAGGCTTCAAGGTTTTTGTCAGACTAAAGGCATCCTTTTAGCAATCTAATTAAAACATTATATCTATGCACTTTGAGAGCATGGAAACCATGATATCAAACTGGAACATCATGCAACATAAAGTATTCGCAGATCCTCAGATCATGTTCTGGGGTCAGGTCTCAAATACATGAGACAAACTACCAGGACAACTTTGATATCAGAATTGAATTTGTGCACCAGGTTGGTGTATTCATCCTCGCCACATATACATTAGGACATGTAAATAACATAAATTTTGTGGTAGATCCATCATCTCTAGAAGAAAGCCGCAAACAGTCAAACTGTTGTTTTCTCATCTTGCGACTCACAGTTCCCTCTACAGGCACGTCACTGGGTCCAAGGACACTACTGCACTCCAGAACCCCGATCAAGCTCAGAACTCTCAGTCCCCTGGCTCCGGGAGTCGTGGAGGCAATACATCATGTGCTCACTGACGTACGGGAACCTTGACGCAGTTGTCACCCATCCTAGTCGCCGTTGGTTACCTGGTTGTGCCGCTCCCCAAATTCATCACGGTCGTCAGGCGTCTCCCACCTATCATTTATTTAGGGCAGCTCTGTGTCCCCTCTCGGCCGCTGTGGAATCCTTCACTGCCCCCAAAGTTTATTAGGTAATGGCTCCTATTCACAGAGCACCCAGAAGGCCAACTTAGGCGACGTTTATATTTCCGTTTTCAGGGCCACACAAAGACCCTCAAGACTTTTTCGGTGGAGGTTGGAGACAACTATTTGTTTTTTGAACGCGGTTAGGGTTAATTCTAGCTGCCTTTGTGTGTCCTCTGTTCTAGTAATCTTGACATGCTCCATTCTTCTGGCCTTGTTCATATCACTCAACAAAATCAACAAAATCCTGAGCTACAATAAGAGACAGTCGCAATGACTTTCTGTATTGCGTCGTGTGTATTATATTAGATTCCATGTTGTTGCAAATCATGATTGACAGAGTATTCTTGCAATATGTACAAGTGAGCTCCAATAACCCTGCATTATAGCCTAGGTATCAGGTTAACACGAACGCTAAATGGTTCAGCCGCAGTGTCTTCCTCAACTTCAGGGGGTCCATTTCAAGGGAACACGCTTCCTGCAGACAAACGCAAGTGCACATGTGCTGAAGCAATATGATTCATCTGAGGCATCGAGCTCAAAACTGTTATTGTTGTTTTCTTCCTTCATGCGGTGTAAGATACCGCCATACTTTCCGTTTGGACTCTGACTACTTTCTGCATTTGAAAAAGGGTCCGGTTGGTTTTTGCGAATCGTGAGAATATTGTGCACGTGTTATCAGCTGATACGAGAGATGGTTTACATGTAATCCTGTCTGATACAGCAGAACATGCAATGTGATTCCATAATATGGATGAGATTACGTTATTATTCTGTCCTCGTGAAAGAATAGATTATACAATGTAAGAAACATGGGAGATATAAAAATATGATATCCTGAGGGTCCAAGCACTCGGTTAGCTCAAGTTGTCAACAAAGTTACTGTATTCAGATTTCGTCTCAAGTCATTTGCCTCGGACTGACTTCAAACAACAAAAACATGTAAGTGCTTGGGGTTTATCATGTTACCAGTGAGCAGAGAATTAATATGAAACTCCAGAAAGAAGAATTTGAGTCCATAGGATGAGTCTACTCGTTCAAGTTAATTAGTATCAAAAAGCATTTCCATGCAGGCAAATGCATATATGACCGTGAATGGTGTACTTTCATCATGATGGAAGTAGCAGAAATACAGAATGGAATAATCAGTGCTGAATTATTTGAGTAAGAAGATAATCTCTAGATGGCTACTGCTGTGAAAAAAAACAGTATAAAGTACTTGGGTAGGAGAGCAACAAGATGGAAAGAGAAACTGTGGCTGTGAACAAAACTAAAAAAACTAGTGAATTAGTCTTCCCTGCCAAAGTAATGACACCACAGAATGGAATTTGGAACCCAGTCTATGTGAGTGGATAAAATCACCCAGGGCCACTGGTAACTGGCAATAGACACTGAAATATGGTGTGTCTCAAAATTTACTGCTGCGCCAAACATTCCCACTTTGTCCTGTCTCGAAGCTCTTCCTGAAGCTGGAATTCTCTGACTTGCCACTGTGGGATAGTTGTTTGAATTTTTTATTCCAAGCATTGCCAGAAGAGTCAGAGTCTGAGCCTGAATTGATGTCAGAATAGGGCGTGTAAGTGAGATTTGAAACGTCACGTTATTTTACGTGATTTGACCTTCCTGGTGACATTTGATTTTCCCGCCAAATTTTTGGGCCAATTCGTGAAATTCTACATATTCGAACTCCTGCAACTTACACGGAAATTATCGGAAAATTATCGCATGTTCGTACTTTGATCATGACCCGTTCCTACGATCGTTAACGACCTAAATATGCATTTTTCGTAAACATTTCATTCCATTCAAAAGGGATGAAAAACGTATGTTTTCATGTTCCAAGGTCATGACCTTGACGGGAGAAAAAAGCTCATTCTCTTGAAACTACGTGACTAGTGTCCAAACCGTCGGTGGTGTTTGTGACTATATATGATGTGGCATATGTTCTGTACACTGTTTGTCATAACATCACAAAAATAATCGTGTTATAACGGTATATGGAGTCCAGAAACATGCTGCGAAACACAACATAGTTCGGGGGCGAATTGACCATGAAAAAATATCCATTCATTATTAAAAACAGTGGTATGTTGTAGTTCGGAGCAAATGTAATTAAGAATAAAATGAATTGTAACAATATTCTTAATAATATTTTTGTATGGTGCTTCTAAAGTCAAGCAAAATCAGCAAAAATGACCACGTGGCAATGTTTGTCACCACTACGTACCTAAATACGTCATTTTACGACATATATGAAACGAGACTTACAGGCCCTATTGACTTCTGTCTCAAAATTGATCTCAGAATGGTTGTCTGAGAAATTTCTTGTGAGACATATGCTAATCACTGCAGTTTGGTCTACTTTCGTGATGCTACAAGACAGTTTAATATTTTATTTGATGGGAAAAAAGCAGTGGCTCCAAGACTGAAGCAGAAGACAGTGGTCTGTCACATGAACTTCTAATCGTATGAGACATGGCTACTTGATTGTACAGCGAAGACCTATGACAAAGATTATAACAACACTGGTCAGACTGCAAAATAGTGTTCTGTCTACCGTATTTATTCATTTAGTTCGAACAGCTAAAAACAATTAAATTTTGAAATGTTCGAATTTTTAGATTCACGATAAAATCGTCCGTCAAAACGAAAAACCCCCCCCCCAAACCCAGATCGATCATGCCATGGCAGATAGGCCTATGCGAGTTGACAGAAGCCGCTCATGGCTGGCTGGTTAGGGCCTGTACGATTGATAGGTTAACTGCAGACAACTAGCATTTTAAAAAAAACTTGAACAACTGGCTGCTAAATCGCCAGGTAACTGTAATTCATAATCTCACATTGATGCTAGATTCTAGTCATATTGCATGTGCAATCGAGTCACTCGACTCGAAAAATCTTCAATGGCCCGCAAAACCGTCTGGCACTATGAGGTCCGCGCTTTTTGCCTGATCGCACACACTGCCACCTGGCGAATATATCGCTGATTACTCATTTTGTAGTGCTGCCACCTGGCGAGTTGTAAGTTTTGGCAGCTGACAAGTTGATTTCGTTCGTTGTTTCAATCGAAATTTCGATCGTAAATTTGACTGTTCGAACTAAACGAGTCAATTTAAAAATTATTTTCTTGAATAATTTTTGGTGTTCGAATTATTAAAGTGTTCGAACTAATTGGATAAATACGGTACTCATTTGCACAAAAGCTTGATCTATATGAGACATGAAAATATAGTATTCCAAAGGCAAAAATAAGTCGGGTAAACACATTACAAAACACTGAACACCAGGAAACAAGGTGGATAATTAACATGTTTTCCGTTCAGTGTCACATCGTTAAGTGCCCTTGTGGTGTTTTACTCCCGTGTCGTGACTCTTGAGAAGGAGAATAACTCGACCAAGTGACACACACATCTCCACTTCTAGAGTCCTCCTCACATCAACTGTGCTCCGTGGTCCAGATGCAACCTCAGAATATTGCCTCCTTCGGCATGGCCAATTGATATTTTCTGGAGTCGACGTCATGTCATCCGCAGTTTTCTCTCCGTTGCCCCGTTTTGGCATTCGAGAGTATTGAGTATTGAGTTTTTCTTGCATCTTCAGTCGTCTAACGGCCATAAATGATCCTCAAGCGATATCGTTCCCACAACGTTGTATCGATATACTCATCCGCATAAGGCAGATTTATAGTGTCCACTATGTATGTGAATAGAAACAAATCACAGTCTGGCATTGCCTGTTGTGTAGTATTCTCTGACCATTTTATCTTGGATGCAGTTTTTGCACTAGATCCTTGCAATAGCGACTTTGCGAACATTTCCTTCGCATGGGTACTTACTGTAAGTTCTCTAGCGTGACATTTACGAGAATTAATTTCAGTTTCCGGCTGGTTTGGCTCAATTGAGCATTATAGTTTTACAGGTGGTGCAAATTTGAAATGTCAAACAAGCAATAGCTTGGTGCCGCGGAAAGTAGGGCTTCCGACAAAGATATTACTTATTAGTATGCACCACTGAGTGACGGTTTGAATGCATATACATGATACAATTTACATGCACCAAATGTCACCAAGGTCCCCAATACACAAACAGTAATCTATCATCCTAAAATGTTATTTTGAAAAACAAACTTTAATGTGCATTTGTATAGCCTAACTGAATTACTTAAAATACCCATTTTCATACTCATGATGTAGGACAAATGTGTAGTATTTCCCCCACATATAGTAACCACATTGTGTATAATGTACCTTATAGAAAATCAAACTATATAGTAGATAGCAATATAGATAACAGTGGAGTGAAGAATGAATGCACCCTGGAATATTATGAATATTCTTAAGGCCATTATTTTTTGATTGATTGTTTTACAAACCCGCCGACTACACATAAAATTGGCCGATAAGAAATAAATTGAGCAGTTCTTCTTTTTATTTTCATTTTACCCACCGACTGGAAAAAATGCACTGACAAAAATGTACAGCATCAAAATGATCATTTTTCCTTCATGGTTATGCTCGTTTCATTGATAATAATTGTGGTCTCTTTTCACCAATTCAAAACGATTATATGTCTGTCTGTCTGTGCTTTTGTCTATGGTTTTACTACGATGACTGGCTCATAGTTCTTTCCAGATATCACGGATATTTCCCATTCGAATATAGCTGAAAATATTTAGAATATATTCAATTGTGCAATATTCAAGTATCATCTATGAAAGTATTCAAGAAAGTATTCAAGATCAAGTATTCAAGATCTATGAAAGTATTCAAGACTTTCATAGATCTTCATAATTTGAGCCTGCACGTGTTATGTAACTTTTACATTAATTTTTCAAGAATTTTGCCAGCCATTTTCAACTTAGAATTTGGTCCACCAACTCTCAGCCATCATGGCCACATTGTCTCCTTGTCATGCTGTATAGTCACCAGGTGGCAGCAATGCAGCAGTTTTCTGAATCTTCTAGACCCGTGGCAAGTACATGATGAACTATTAAAAAGAACCAGGAAATGAAATGTGATGAGATTTGTGTTGCTTTTGATAAAAATAACAAACTGTAATGTGTTTATGATGTGTTGTTGTTTTCCCGATGTTGTCACTTTGTATTATTATTTTCAATACCTAGACGAGTTGAATTTTGATATTTTGATTATTGTCACCCAATTGAAGTTAACCTGAAAATTCGGTAAACCATGTCTTAGTTGGGTTGTGACAGAACTGTTAATGATTGTGAGAAAAAAAATCTTTCTTCATCTTTATGCTCATACGAAAGGTGAGTTTTGACTATCTGTTTATGTCCACAGGCTGGGGTATTTCCGGGCCGCATAAACGCACAATTGAGTCAATGCGCTCAGACACGCTGGTAAATTAAGTGTACGGATTGACAGATTTTTCACTGTTGCATTTTTTTTATTAGCCCGACCACACATTTTCAGCAATTTTTATTTTTATTCCTTCCTACCGACCGACTTAAAATTTTTAAAGCGAAAAAGTTTGTAAAACAATTAATTAAAAAATGATGGCCTAATATATGATACTGCTTTTGGCAGAATGAAGTTTCATTTGTCTCATGCATGTGATTCCATTACTGAGATACTCAGGTCTTTGTCATGCATTAGCACTCATCACTTTTCAAGGAAGATTCATGCACTAGTAATTCCCATGACCATGATGAATATAGGTGCACCACATAACACATGTTTCGAATGGAAATGTTGAGAGAAAAAATGAAGAATTATGCCTGCGACCCTTGCTGATCATGCTGATGTGACGCCGTTTGACCCGCCCTTGACGGTTATATTACATTTCCTCGCTACATTATTTCCCCGACCTGACCTGATCATTGTGGAGAGGAGTGTGGAGTGCTAAACCATAATCAAGCTATGGAAACGTTACGAGGGCTAACCGCCCGGACCGGATGTTAATTTTATCTGGTTGACACCGTGCCTGCGCCACACGTATAAAGTAATATCTGCTCTTGGCCGAGCAAGCGACGTGGACACCTCGGGCCATCTTCATCACAGAGTCGGGAACGTGACCCGCTTAAAACGTGATTATCATGAAATGTTGCCATGGCAATAGCTTGGTGTCACGCTGTGGCCTACATTTATCTCATCCATACTAGAGGCAAAAAAAAAAAAGAAAAAAAGAAAATTGTATTCAGGTAACAAGAGAGTATTAATTTGCAGAGGTAAGCCATATCCATTTGATAAACGTTTACATAGTTTATGGTTTGTGTCATTTTATTACCATGATTACATACGACATACCTAACTTATGATTTTTTTCTCAATAAGCATAAATAAATGCGAGAAATTGAATTGACACTGATACTGTTATCATATTAGGAATCTGTCTCCACTTTATGCTTGGTGGTGAAATTAAGTTCACTGGTAAGACAAAAAGAATAAGCCAAATGGGGAATTCAGTATGAACCCGTAAGAGCTTTATGGGTTTCTGATAACCGATAACCAGTTGCTTTGTACACACAAAGATTTCCACCATCCTTTGTATGTTTGCGTGTGATTGGTCCATCATTCTAACAATGCTGCCTTGTCTATATAAAGATCCCAGCCCACTCGAGTGTTTACCCGTTCACATTAGACACATCTTATTGTACTTGACTGGTATCTGCAGCGTCCATTCCACCAGAACGTTATCCTCCACCGTCATCGTCACTTCCCAGTAACCATGACGACAACATGTATTTCAGTAAACACTTGGGAGATGCGTAAGAAGATCAGCCATTTAGCTGATGCTAAAACAGCCTGTACAGTTTTCAAAGTGCATTTATGGTTGCCTAGCTGAAAAGAATGATTTTTACGATAGAATATGTTCTATTGCTCTCCCACTTGAGTTTTCCAAATGTGATGAATTGACGATGGCACAGTAACTATGTAGGACGATTCCCCAGCATCCCAAGACCACATTTAAAGTTGAGTGTTATTCCACGCGGGGTTTCATTTGGGGATTTTCTTGTGGGTATTCTTCCGTTGCAAATCCGCTGTGACCTTTCCCTAATCACACGGCTTGGACATCGCGATTAGTCGCCCCCTTCCACTTCCCCACCTACATTTTACCACTAATTAGACGGAGTCAGGCTTCCGTGACGCACTGCCCACTGTCAAATAGTGGACCCTGCAGCATATCGTATCGCCAGCACAGTCCATATCACGCCACTGTCGTTTCATTCCATTTGAACTGAACAATAGATGATCCCCTGAACAGTTGGATGTGCCTGCGATTCTCTTCCGCATTGTGAATAGCAATGTCACCTTCTGCAAACCCCTGACACCCCCCCCCCCCCTCCCAAAGTACATCCGAATGACGATATTGATCGGGCACTGTGTGATTAGCGAGCATCTATTGTGCGATGATTGGCGCTGTGCGATTCTGTACACTCTATTAAATGCGGTAGGTCCACCTGTGGTTCTGGCGGCCAATGTGACTTACAAGAATCAAGTCTTATGCTAATTGTCACATGTTCCTTGCATCTCGCACTAGCCAGAACAAGATAGATCTGTGGCGAGTGAAAGAGCCTCGTGAATGAATTGTTTTCCCAGACAGGGAAAATATTTGTTTTTGATATTGGCATCGCTGCTTGCTTCTTCTCGTGAGACAGCATGGCATGTCGACATTGATTCTCCATTTCACACTGGAAATTATTTACATTCAGTTTATGGGCGATGATTCTGAAGTTTCAAGACTAGATAATATCGCAGAATATTCATCACACTTACAATAAACATGCATTGACTTGGTTCCGATAAACATGATAAACTCTTCTCCTAACATGGCAATTTGCAATGAATAATTTCTTTTCTTTGGACTAAAGAGACATCCCATGCACAAAACCTGTGCAGTAGTCATCACATTGCTTGTTCCCTGAGCTTAGCGTATACAGGTGTATGTCCAGGCTCAGGTTTCCTCATTGACTAAACAGCATACAGTTAGCAGCTTAGCATTGTCGCCATGGCAATCAGATATGTCACTTCCTGTTTGTCACCTCCAGACATTGACTTGTCCTGAGAAAAAATTGGCGAGAAAATCTTTAGCCCTTGCCTTGCATTCCATGTCAACAATGTTCTTCAGCATGCTTAAAATATCCATCAAATCAGCCTATAGGAAATTCCACAAGTTCAATATTGTGAAGTTCAAGAAAAATTCTTGGAAGATATCATGTTTCACGTTGTTGCATGCATGTACACGCCCCCAGTACTGGTGGATGTATCAAGTTACTCCAGTATTAAACACTAGCTACCAAATGTAAATCAAAGCAGGTTTACAAAACAGAGTATTGTTTCCATGGCGATAGCCAGCAGCTGAAGACGATAGCTCGGTTTAATTACGTAACAGTTCCAGCTCTCTCAGGCAAGCTCAATAGCAGTGTTCCCATGGCAACGAGACCCCTTACCCAGCTGAGCTATTATCACGGTATTAACCAGGAGGCTTGTAAGAGAATTGGATAATTATTCCATCGTTGGAAGAGGTTCTGTCTCGTCGCTGGAATTAGGCGTCATGAGCAATCGATTGCGTTCCGTGTCCCTAAAAATGATACATTCGTCCTATCACGATTTTTGGTGTGCATGAAATTGGTCAGTCACTGTTTAGTGTTTGCATCATCTTGGCTCCAATTATTTCTTTTAACTATGCAGTTGTGGAATATTGATACCAGCTCTTAATGGAAATTTGACACTGATGTTGTTGTTACAAAACACTAGAATGCAGTTTGAAAATTTCAAAACTGATACTTAATGGTAACGAGGGAATCACAATATTCGATTTTGAGTGCACAGTGACAGCAATACTAGACTAGAAGGGTTCACTAGAGAGAAAATCTTAAGCAACAAAAGACAGGAACTCGGGACCAAAAAACACACAAATCTATATTGCTTGTCTTCCCAGTAATTCTTCCAGTCTATGAGTGTGCTAGTGGGAGCTGAGAGGGCAAAATTCAGTCGCAGCCACCAGCTGAAATCAATTGTGACATTGCCCACGACTTTGGGCGGGATCCATTCTTGCCTGAAATGGGTGCTGTGCGATATCGGATCGTTTACTGGCTATCGGGAACTGCCCGGCAATGCTCGGCTTTTATTTCATTAAAATTGAGAACCGACATTATCCCACAGACCAGTCCACTCACAGTGTGCAGTGAAACAGTCCCTTTGTCTTTGCAGCCCTCCCAGGACAAACAGAGGACAATAAATAAAGAAAAACATTTTTGATATCGACGTGCGCGAAGAGGAGGGGGGGGGGGGGGGGAGGGTCACAATCAATGCGACATCTGAAGTGACTGCAATAAATTATGAAGCTCTTGAGACGACGATTTATAATCCATCGATTCCTTGTTTGCGCATTACGCCATGACATCACAGGGACAAACAGGGAGGATTATCCGATAATCTCATAATCAAGCTGATGAATCAAGACTACAAACTTCAAAGATCTCGCAGCTCAACATCATGACACACAGAAGAAAGAAAGAATGACATGCTACAAAGTATTGGTTTGTCCTGCAGTCATCCTGTACCCGATTTCCGATAAGCGAGTCCATCCCACCCACATCATGCATAAAAAAACAATAAACACTGCATTCTTTTGCTTTCATCTTCCTTGTGCCTAATGCAAACAATGTTGACACCCATATAATCCTTTTCCATGTAATCTGTACCGTGCATTTGTTACTAGGCTTTGATCTGAAATATCGAATAATGGTATTGCAATGGTACGATTCATCTGCTTCAGCTAAATTGTCCATGGGTGCATATTTTTGCTGCTAATGGTATGGACATTTTTGTTGCTAACGATATACTGTATGAGGACAAAATACTGCACTGACATTATGCGGTCTGATAAATGTCAATAGGGGGTTATCAAACATCATTCAACAGAGGGCAGCATTGTACTATCAGTCCTTTTTGGCGCCAAAATCATAAACGGATATCGTCTGTAATCATTAATGACGTACGTTTGGGCGGGAAAATTACGTTTATATTGATAACGCCAGCAAAAACAGTAAAATGACGTCATAAGACTGATAAAGCAGTGCTGCCAGCTGGTGATTGCAGATATTTCTGATAACCCCTCATTGTAGAAATTATTCTCATCATCGTGTGAGCTCTGGCATATACGTTTCAAGTGTCCGCTTTTTAGTTGGCATCTCAACAGCCCATATATATATCTCCCTGCTATCCGGTTGCACAAGGAACTGGTTTTCTACTGTACGTATATCGTGCTGTGGGGCGAGTTGTCACTCGAGATGAGAAGATATGGTGGGGAGGGGGGGGGGGGGAGTAGTAGTGGTAGGAATATCCATGTGCAAGAAGGACATAAACTGCAGAACAAAGTGTAGACTACTTCCCCCAATTCTTTCTTTCTCTCTCCCTTTCTGTCCCACTGTTTTTCCCGGGTGTTGTGACTAACAGTACCGTATTTATTCAATTAGTTCGAACAGCTAAAAATAATTAAATTTTGAAATGTTCGAATTATTAGATTCACGATAAAATCGTCCGTCGAAACGAAAAAAAATCCCAAACCCAGATCGATCATGCCATGGCAGATAGGCCTACGCGAGTTGACAGATGCCGCTCATGCTGGCTGGTTAGGGCCTGTACGATTGATAGGTTAACTGCAGACAACTAGCATTTAAAAAAAAAACTTGAATAACTGGCTGCTAAATCGCCGGGTAACTGTAATTTATAATCTCGCATTGATGCTAGATTCTTGTCATATTGCAAGTGCATTCGAGTCACTCGACTCGGAAATCTTCAATGGCCCGCAAAACGCCTGGCACTATGAGGTCCGCGCTTTCTGTCACATACCCTAGCATTGGAAGGCCTAATCGCGATCACTGCCACCTGGCGAATATATCGCTGATTACTCATTTCGTAGTGCTGCCACCTGGCGAGTTGTAAGTTTTGGCAGTTGACAAGTTGATTTCGTTCGTTGTTTCAATCGAAATTTCGATCGTAAATTTGACTGTTCGAACTAAACGAGTCAATTTGAAAATTTTTTTCTAGAATAATTTTTGGTGTTCGAATTATTAGAGTGTTCGAACTAATTGAATAAATACGGTAATTGGTTTTCGCCCTGCTGTTTGTCAGCGTGTCTCGTCCACTTGAAGTCGTTTGTCTCCTGACGACACCGAGCTTCCAGCCCACGAAGGCGACATCATCAGAGTCACAAGTGTTGGTTTATCATCAGCAGCCGGTCGTTTTGTCTTATATTCATGCCTTGTTTGTGGAAATTTTCAACATTTTTACCAACTACTGTACTAGGTTACACAGCACATCCCAGAGAAGTTTTGAGATTATTTCTGCATGTGAACATGAGAATATAGTTGCTGATTGTCGCAGCAATTATAGAAAATAATAACATCACACAGCAATTATACATGATAATAACATCACACAGCACTCACGTCCTACCTAATGTGCATGTAGTTTTACAATGGGCATGTTGAACAACTGTGGCCGCTTGGTATCTCACTGCATGTTCATTGATGTTCTTAGAGTAGCAATATCATGTCATATTAAACAGCACTACATGTATTGATCGTATGTTATAGGCAACATAGGTATATCCATTTTGACTTACATATCATATGTATGGAAGATTATCATTTATCAAAGGGTAAACATTTTCACCATGCATACTCAAGTACTTTCATTGATCACATGATACTTAACAAGCTGAATATCCCTGCTATATGTCTTCCCTACTGAATCATTTTCCTCTCACAAGGGGAAATACAGCTATACAAGCAATACAAGTAAAAGCTTTGCTGGATATCATTCGATTACCGAAATTGTTTGGCAATCCTCGAATCAGAGCAATCCTTTTTCATCTCGTGGAGTCAACATCATGAAGATGACTTCGTTGACTTCCTCATGAATCAGACTTCCTGATGTCCAGCGTCCAGGGACTGATTTCTCACCTCTGCCTCGCGGCAAGAACCTCCCTTCCTGCCATCCACGTTCCATAGATCTGCCATTACACTATTTCCATATAGCCATTCCCTTGTTTGTGTCATCGCTTGACTGCAAAAACTCGGTGGACATCTGGCTGCCAGGCTGGGTGATCATCTATGGACAGGGCTTTGCTCTCAGGCCCGCTTGAGTTTTACTCCGTGTCTCCCCACTGCAGGGATGTTATACTTCATTACAATGTTCATCATGTTCATGTTGTAGCTCTGCGAATCGGTGACTGAGTGAGACTGCACACACTTGCGTCACACACAGTTCATGTTGTTCCTCCCCACAAAACCCGAGTGGAGCCAGCCTCGGTGGCCCAGTCGGCTGCAATGTGTGCCGGGCTTGAGCACCGTAGTCAGCACTGGCTGGGTGGCTCACTGTGCTAGGCATTGGCAGCACTGCAGAGAGTGAGAGAGTGTGGTGGCCATCACAGGATATCTCAGCTAGACACAGGGCTACACTAGCTATGTTGTGCTGCAATGGCTGTCCAACAATATACACCCTTCCCTCAGTTCCATTGCCGTTCTCCTACCCCCAGCATCCTGTCAACAAATGAATACCCCCCCCCCCCCTCCCTCCCCCATCCTTCCACCCTCACATCTTTCTCACAGCTTTCATGCCCGAACATCTACAAGACAAGATTAATTTCGCTTTGTGGGTTATCAGCTGCCCACAAGGTCACCGCCATGGAGAATTTATCAGGAGCAGCCTGCAGATTTCATTACTGGTAAATGGATAATTGCATACCTCACCACTGTGACTAAGTCCTATATATCCTAGAAACCTTATCCCAACCTGAATCTCCGACATGTACTCTAATGTTCCATTCCTCTCAAATGCATAATGTGCGACCACAACCAGTTGGATAAATTATATGGATCAAACATATATATTAGAAGGACTTCATGGAATTCCATGGTCACTCTCTAGCATTTGACATGTAAACCCCAGGTCAGTCAAATCATGTGCAGTATATCCCCATCAGAAATGTATTAACTGTCCCTCCATTGACAGAGATAAAGTGCATTTGTTTTATTGCTGGGACATTCCCCAGGGACCATACTTTAATTTGACTGGATGCTGACATGATCCAGAAGCAATCATAAACTAGTCAATGCGGCACACCGTTCATTCATGTATATTGACTTGATCAATTGCTGCGACATTGGCATCAGCGATTGTTGATTGATGTATGCTGTCCACACAAATGTTTCGTGGGTTACTGTTTGCGCTGTGAAAAATTATTGTCAGAAGTGCTTCTATGTGGCAGCAGCTGTAGAGACACAGGAAGATTGTCTGGTCCACAACAGACTCATCACCTGTTAAATGACCTTGTAATTCCTGTCACAGTGTGTTGATTTCCGTTGGCAACCAAAGGTCACCTTGATTCCGGCGAACCACACAATTCCAGAGACCTCACAAGTTTCATTATTCCCGACACAAAGTCGTGCTTCGTGTGCCCCTTGGAGCACTAGCGACCATCAAAGTATCCTGAGCGAGATCCAATAATTGTCCCAAATATGAACGATCTGTCACGAGATGTCGCCCGGAGCTGTACGAGATGTCGTCCGGAGTGTTATCGGTGATGTCAGCCATCATCCCGCCGCTTGTTGGTCTGTTTCCAAGGGGATTTGACTCCATCAATGGTCCTTGACGTCTTGATTAGCATCAGACTCTAGACGGTCGGTCGTATCACTGCCCCCAGTGTCGCTCACGTGTTCCCGGCAGTCAGTCTACGAGGAGTTCAGGGGCCATTAAAATGGAGATTGTCGTGACAGGACTTTGAACTGCGCTATTTTAGCTGTGGATGTTGGCTGTTGTCCCTGTGGAATGTGTCGTGTCTGCAGTCGGCGGCCCTTTTGTGGAGCTGCCATAGACATATTGAGAACTGGTATCCATCGAAACGGGCCAGGCCACAATGCCCTGCTCAAGAAGAATTGGGCAGCCGAATTACTCAGAGGAAATTGTAGATTAGTGCACTAGACGGTTCTGTAATCCAGGCTGGCTTCAGGAGCCTGTCCTGTCCCCACCACGAGGCTGTGTGATGTCTCAGTCAGGACAAGTCAAAGTTCTAGAGCTGTCTTTGTAACTTCCTGCCCTCGAGACATAACTTTCTAACATTCAATCTTCCGAACGAGTGTACTTAGTCATGACAGAAAGCCGAACAAGTATAAAACTAAGCTAGTATACAGTAATATTCATTTATCATTTACTGAACTCATCATGAGCCAATCAATTCAAAGATCAAGAAGATCATATTACAAATCATATCACATGCTACAAATGATCATCACACGTATGATTTGACATACTGTAATGCACAGTTGAACACGATCAGTGCAATCAGTATCCCCTGCAAGTACCCGCAGCATCCATTTGAACTGACAAATCAACAGGACGCAGCCTTTCTTGGTTAGCCGTCATGTCGTATTTTCCCACCGGCGAGTTCAAGCCAAGGGAGATCAATGGAAAGCACTTGAGTGAAGAAATTCTGAGGTGATAAAAACCCAACAAAGGAGCGAGGCACTGATGGATGAAACACGGCAAAAACAAGAGGAGATTGTTGGAAGAATCAAGATTGCACTCACTGCACTCCACCGGCCATCAATAGCGCAGCACTCTAGTGATAACCACGATCACCGTACAAACTGCAGCTCAATCAATGAATAATATATGGAAAGATGACAAGCCCTGCTGGTGCAACAATTGAGTGCAGGGGAGGGTTCCGAGATATCGGTTACTTATGAGGTTCCTAGTATTCAGTAATTAATAGTCAATATTAACATCTAAAGGAATGTTGACATGCGGCGTGGTTTATGAGTGGTAGCTCACATGCTGCGCAGAAAACTCGATGCTCCCAGTACAGAGTTCTTGATGCGTTTCTACAGGTTTCTCTCTTTGTTCTCGACTGATGCGGCTGTCACACTGAGTTAGCAAACATGCACGATGTCCCGCCTCATACGTGTTGGTGGCGCAACATAGATACACGGTTTGCATTGACTGCAGGAGGTATTAGTGAATAAGATATATCACTTATGTTACAATGTTGTATCTGGACATCAAGGAACTCTCAGGGTGGTCTGGTACAAATCACATTCCGCAAGCAGAGATAGGTATCAAACTTGAAAATTGCAGGGTGTTTGGCTGCTTCTCTTGATTATTCCAGTACCGCCCGCCCCTCCCTTGCCGCTTTCAACCCACCTGCCCCCCCCCTCGGATCTCTCCCTTCAACTCCGCATTCGATTGGCTCCCATTCCTCACCTCCTTACACCCAATAAAACTTGTTAGGCAGATCACCCATTACACTGCCATCGTGTAAACGCGAAGAATCATCCAACAAAGGAAAGTCTGTTGTGTTTGTTGTTATTAGTATCCTAGCTGTACTGTGATCTCAGTGTCATGACATACGATGAAAACGGCGTATGGTTCCAGGGTCGGCTTCAGCCTTGCTATATCACAGCAGCTTTTGTTTTGAAAACATTTTTCCAATAAATATATCAAAGCAATTCCTCAAAAAAATATTTCTTACTTTGATAGTTTTCTCTTGATGGTATATTTTTCCCTCAATCACTAGTTAGCGCTGACACCTACATGTATTTTCACTCTACATCTAATTTGGAAAGTGTAATCATGATTGTAATCATGATTACATTGGATAAGTAATCGTAATTGTAATCGATTACATCTATATTTGCCTGTAATCATAATCATAATTTAATCATCAAATTTGTGAGTAATCGTAGTCGTAGTTGATTACATTGACCCTGTAATTGCCCCATGTCTGGTTGTCATGGTGATGTTCCCCCTCTCAGACATGTCCAAATGAATGCAATGTTTATTTTACTGCTATGGTATATGAAACGTCCGCTTCAATTTGCTTCTGCCCACTTTGACAGACATACTGTGTATATTGAATCATTGCAAAGAAATTGAATTGTATGGTAATCATGGCAATATTCCCAGCATAATCCAAATGCTCGGATACAAAAAATAAGTATAAAGTACGTGAACTCCATCTGGCGATGCTACGAGAAGACATTCATCTTGAATCGGATTCCGCACCAAGTTTTGACCGTCCCATGTGGTGTTCCGTCAATCTCGGCAGCTTCCGATGGAAGGCGACTGACAGATCGGTTAGTATCAGAGAATAGTGATTGATGACATCGCTGGTGCCTCAATGTAGAAAACAGTCGCACAGGAATGCCGTCTCATTTTTAGAGAGTGGTCGCCGTCACAAAGAGCTGGTGAAAATATCTTGGTCCGTGTAGAGGTGGAGACATATTGAGAGCAGTTTTACAGGCTTCTAGGTTTTTGTCAGACTAAAGGCATCCTTTTAAGGTTTCTTGACTTTAATACCACATGCAGGTGTACAAAATGTATTGTCCAATGTCCATGATGTCAAATTGGAACATCATGCAACATAAATTATACGCAGATTTTCAGATCATTTTCTGGGGTCAGGTCTCAAATACATGAGACAAACTACGAGGACAACTTTGATATCGAAACTGAATTTTTGCACCATGTTGGTGTATTCATCCTTGCTACATGTACATTAGGACATGTAAATAACGGAGATTTTGTCGTAGATCAATCATCTCTAGAAGAAAACCGCAAACAGTCAAACTGTTGTTTTCTCATGTTGCTACTCACAGTGCCCTCTACAGGCACATCACTTTGGGCCCAAGGTCACTACTGCACCCCAGAACCCCGATCTAGCTCAGAACTCTCAGTCCCCTGGCTTCGAGAGTTTTAGAGGCAATACGTCACACGCTCACTGACGTACGGGAGCCTTGACGCAGTTGTCACCCGCCCTAGTCGCCGTCGGTTACCTGGTTGCGCCGCTCCCCAAATCCATCACGGTCGTCAGGAGTCTCCCACCTATCATTTATTTAGGGCAGCCTTGTGTCCCCTCTCGGCCGCTCTGGAATCCTTCACTGCCCCCAAAGTTTATTAGGTAATGGTTGCTATTTACAGAGCACCCTAAAGGCCAAAGGCGACATTTATATTTCCGTTTCAGGGCCACACAAAGGCCCTCAAGACTTTTTCGGGGGGAAATTGGAGACAACTATTTGTATCTTGAACACAGTTTTGGTTATTAGCCTCTGTCTTTGTGTGTCCTCTGTTCTAGTAACCTTGAAATGCTCCTTTTTTCTGACCTTGTTCAGCCAGATACCACTCACTTGCGTGATGTCCAATAGTATTTTGTATAAACACTAATAATATCAAGATGAGATCAAAATCCTGAGCTACAATAAGAGACAGACGCAATGACTTTCTGTATTGCGTTGTGTGTATTAAATTGATTCCATGTTGTTGCAAATCATGAATAACAGAGTATCCTTGCAATATCTGCAAGTGAGCTCCAATAACCCTGTATTAAAGCCTAGGTATCAGGTTAACATGAAGACAGCCGCCGTGTCTTCCTCGACTTCGCGGTGTCCATTCCAAGTGGAACACGCTTCCTGCAGACGAACGCAAGTTACAGTACATGTGCAGAAGCAATAGGATTCATCTCACAGGCATCGAGTCCAAAACTGATATCAGTTAATATTCTCGCTCTATGTGGCATAAGTTACCGCCATACTTTCTGTTAGGACTCGGATTACTTGCTGCATTTGAAAAAGAATCCAGTTCTTTTTCGCGGGTTGTGAGAATTTTGCGCACGTGTTTCCAGCTGATATGAGAGATGGTTTACATGACATTATAATCTCGTCTGATACAGCAGAACATGTAATGTGATTCCATGATGTGGCTATAATTACGCTATCATTCAGTCCTTGTGGAAGACTAGATCATACGTGTAAGAAATGTCGGAGATATTTTTAAAATATGATATCCTGAGGGTTCAAGCACTCAGTTATATAGCTCAAGTTGTCAACACAGTTATTCAGATTTTGTCTCCTCAGGTCATTTGCCTGAGGCTGACTTCAGATAACAACAACATGTAAGTGCTTGGGGTTTATCATGTTACCAATGAGCAGAGAATTAATATGAAACTCCAGAAAGAAGAATTTGAGTCCATAGGATGCGTCTACTCGTTCAAGTTAATTAGTATCAAAAAGCATTTCCATGCAGGCAAATGCATATATGAGCATGAATGGTGTACTTTCATCATGATGGAAGTAGCACAAATACAGAATGGAATAATCAGTGCTGAATTATTTGAGTAAGAAGATAATCTCTAGATGGCTACTGCTGTGAAAAGAACAGTATAAAGTACTTGGGTAGGAGAGCAACAAGATGGAAAGAGAAACTGTGGCTGTGAACAAAACCAAAAAAACTAGTGAATTAGTCTTCCCTGCCAAAGTAATGACACCACAGAATGGAATTTGGAACCCAGTCTATGTGAGTCGATAAAATCACCCAGGGCCACTGGTAACTGGCAATAGACACTGTACTATGGTGTGTCTCAAAATTTACTGCTGCGCCCAAGATTCCCATTTTGTCCTGTCTCGAAGCTATTTCTGAAGCTGGAATTCTCTGACCTGTCACTGTGGGATAGTTGTTTGAATTTTTTATTCCAAGCATTGCCAGAAGAGTCAGAGTCTGAGCCTGAATTGATGTCAGAACTGACTTCTATCTCAAAATTGATGTCAGAATGATTGTCTGAGAAATTTCTTGTGAGACGTATGCTAATCACTGCAGTTTGGTCTACTTTCGTGATGCTACAAGACAGTTTAATATCTTATTTGATGGAAAAAAAGCAGTGGCTCCAAGACTGATGCAGTAGACAGTGGTCTGTCACATGCACTTCTAATCGTATGAGACATGGCTACTTGATCGTACAGCGAAGACCTATGACAAAGACGATAACAACACTGGTCAGACTGCAAAAAAGTGTTATGTCTACCGTATTTATTCAATTAGTTCGAACAGCTAAAAACAATTAAATTTTGAAATGTTCGAATTATTAGATTCACGATAAAATCGTCCGTCAAAACGAAAAAAAAACCCCCAAAACCCAGATCGATCATGCCATGGCAGATAGGCCTATGCGAGTTGACAGAAGCCGCTCATGGCTGGCTGGTTAGGGCCTGTACGATTGATAGGTTAACTGCAGACAACTAGCATTTAAAAAAAACTTGAACAACTGGCTGCTAAATCGCCCTGTAACTGTAATTCGTAATCTCGCATTGATGCTAGATTCTAGTCATATTGCATGTGCAATCGAGTCACTCGACTCGGAAAATCTTCAATGGCCCGCAAAACCGTCTGGCACTATGAGGTCCGCGCTTTTTGCCTGATCGCACACACTGCCACCTGGCGAATATATCGCTGATTACTCATTTCGTAGTGCTGCCACCTGGCGAGTTGTAAGTTTTGGCAGCTGACAAGTTGATTTCGTTCGTTGTTTCAATCGAAATTTCGATCGTAAATTTGACTGTTCGAACTAAACGAGTCAATTTAAAAATTATTTTCTTGAATAATTTTTGGTGTTCGAATTATTAAAGTGTTCGAACTAATTGAATAAATACGGTACTCATTTGCACAAAAGCTTGATCTATATGAGACATGAAAATATAATATTCGCAAGGCAAAAGTAAGTCAGGTAAACACATTACAAAACACTGAACACCAGGAAACAAGGTGGATAAATAACATGTTTTCCGTTCAGTGTCACATCGTTAAGTGCCCTTGTGGTGTTTTACTCCCGTGTCGTGACTCTTGAGAAGGAGAAAAACTCGACCAAGTGACACACACATCTCCACTTCTAGAGTCCTCCTCACATCAACTGTGCTCCGTGGTCCAGATGCAACCTCAGAATGTTGCCTCCTTCGGCATGGCCAATTGATATTTTCATCCGCAGTTTTCTCTCCGTTGCCCCGTTTTGGCATTCGAGAGTATTGAGTATTGAGTTTTTCTTGCATCTTCAGTCATCTATCGGCCATAAATGATCCTCAAGCGATATCGTTCCCACAACGTTGTATCGATATACTCATCCGCATAAGGCAGATTTATAGTGTCCACTATGTATGTGAATAGAAACAAATCACAGTCTGGCATTGCCTGTTGTGTAGTATTCTCTGACCATTTTATCTTGGATGCACATTTTGCACTAGATCCTTGCAGTAGCGACTTTGCGAACATTTCCTTCGCATGGGTACTTACTATAAGTTCTCTAGCGTGACATTTACGAGAATTAATTTCAGTTTCCGGCTGGTTTGGCTCAATTGAGCATTATAGTTTTACAGGTGGTGCAAATTTGAAATGTCAAACAAGCAATAGCTTGGTGCCGGGAAGTAGGGCTTCCGACAAAGATATTACTTATTAATATGCACCACTGAGTGATGGTTTGAATGCATATACATGATACAATTTACATGCACCAAATGTCACCAAGGTCCCCAATACACAAACAGTAATCTATCATCCTAAAATGTTATTTTGAAAAACAAACTTTAATGTGCATTTGTATAGCCTAACTGAATTACTTAAAATACCTATTTTCATACTCATGATGCAGGACAAATGTGTAGTATTTCCCCCACATATAGTGACCACATTGTGTATAATGTACCTTATAGAAAATCAAACTATGTAGTAGATAGCAATATAGATAACAGTGGAGTGAAGAATGAATGCACCCTGGAATATTATGAATATTCATGATATATGATACTGCTTTTGGCAGAATGAAGTTTCATTTGTCTCATGCATGTGATTCCATTCCTGAGATACTGGTCTTGTGTCATGCATTAGCACTCAGCACTTTTCAAGGAAGATTCATGCACTAGTAATTTATGACTCATGAACATGATGAAGACTGAAGCTACGGGTTCTTCATAATGCAGCAGTTTTACATTGTTCAGACCTTTTTACATGTTTTCCGTTTTAAAGCATCTATGATAGGGAAACAAGTGGACACTAATTAGGGCATTTCAGCCTGAAATGCCCGAATTTTTTTTTTTTTTTTTACTTTCCGCCGTTTGGTTCCCAATCAATAACTCGGGAACGCCTGAACGGATCTTGTCCAAATTTACACCACTGGTCAGAAATATTACATGGAAGACCCCTGTTGTTTTGGAGGCGGCTCCGGGGTCTGTGAGGTCCGTGAGGATGAAATCAAGGTTGATTTTGAGACTTGGTTTCCGAGCGATAACTCAAAAAGTATTCATGCAATGGCAAGTATTCTATGCATGGGAGTTCATATACCACCAGGGAAGAACCCTATTGATTTTGGGATCAATCCGTTGATTGACCTCTGACCTAGAGCTCGGAAGAATTTTTGCTGATTCATCCTTGAGGCTTTCATGCATATCTCGGAAACGGTGCGTCGTAGAGCGAAACGGATCTCAATTTTGGCCTCCTGGCACTAGACAAACTAGTCTAGGGGGTATCTTGGGTCGAGACGACTTCTGGTGTCAAATTTTTTTTCACCGACTCAGCACTTCCTGTTTGCCCCTGGTGTCGAATTTTTTTTTGCCGACGCGGCACTTCCTGTTCGACCGTATCTCGGAAACGGTGCGTTGTAGAGCGAAACGGAGCTCAATTTCGGCCTCCTGGCACTAGACTAACTAGTTTAGAGGGTATCTTGGGTCGAGACGACTTCTGGTGTCAAATTTTTTTCACCGACTCAGCACTTCCTGTTTGCCGTATCTCGGAAACGGTGCGTCGAGAGTGAAACGCAAAGATGCCTAAGGGCGGGGTATGTCACTTAAACTTTGACCACGGACAGTTTCAGAGTCATCATGGTTCTAGACAAGGTCTCTTAGGTATATATGTTAGCTAGGAATAGAACTCACACGAAATGCCCCAAGGCATCTTCAGGCCTTGACGTCTAGTTATGTTTGCTTGGGATAAAATAATATTGTCCAACAAACAGCAGATTAATTCTCTATGTACAGATGTACATCCAGAATCTATGAAAATGCCATAATGTCCCATGACCATGATGAATATAGATGCACCACATAACACATGTTTTAAATGAAAATGTTGAGAGAAAAAATGAAGAATGATGCCTACGACCATTGTTGAGGTGACACCGTTTGACTCGCCCTTGACGGTTATATTACGTTTCCTCGCTACGTTATTTCCCCAACGTGACCTAACCATTGCGGAGAGGAGTATGGAGTGCTAATAAACCATAATCAAGCTATGGAAACGTTACGAGGGCTAGCTGCCAGGACCGGACGTTAATTAGGCATCCTGATTGAAAAATTTTTTCTTTTATTTTTTAGGTTACCGGACCTATGGTTCGATAACCTATTGGCATGGCGTTGCGTCCATCGTCCGTCGTCGTCGTCCACATTTTTATCTTTTTTGTTTATGGGCAAATTTTTCTGAAATTTTGCACAAAAATACTTAAAAATAATTCAAGAAGGAGGTATTTTTTAGTTTTTAGGTTACCGGACCTATGGTCCGATAACCTATTGCCGTCACGTTGCGTCCGTCGTCCGTCCGTCGTCCGTCGTCCGTCCACAGCTGTATCTTTAAAGTTTACAGGCGGATTTTTCTGAAATTTTGCACAAAAATGCCTAAAAATATTTCAAGAGGGGGTTTTTTTTTAGTTTTTTGATTTTCGCATTTTTCTCAAAATGGCGGCCATTTTTGACGAAAAATGGCCAATTTTGGACTTTGGCGGCCATTTTCTCAAAAACTGTAGAGCTTAGATATTGGCACTTTCAAATGGGAAGTCATATATGGCAACTTGTGTGGTGACCTTGAATTTGACCTTGGATGACCTTGAAAGGTCAAAATAGCCATTTTTGGGTCGAAAAATGCCCAAATTTGCAGCTTTTCTGTCTTTTCTCGAAAACTGTCTGATCAGTTTTGAGATTTTCATTTCAGAAGATTCCCTCTATGTACCTTTATGATGTGTATAAGTTTTGTTGCCCTTGAATCACTGGTCTCCGTGTGGCAGCCATTTTGAATTTTTGACGCAAATTGCGTTACTATCCATTTTGGGCCATTTCTAGGCAAAGAAAATTTTTTCACCCTTTGAAAAAAATTTGGGACTGAAAATTTTCGGCACTTTTCTCCTTCATAATGGGAGCTGCCTAGACTGTACTCATAGAATGCTTGAAGATAGAGCTTAGAAATTAGCACTTTCAAATGGGAAGTCATATATGAAGACTTGTGTGGTGACCTTGAATTTGACCTTGGATGACCTTGAAATGTCAAAACAGCCATTTTTGAGTCGAAAAATGCCCAAATTTGCACCTTGTTTGTCTTTAATCGAAAACTGTCTGATCACTTTTGAGATTTTTATTTCAAAACATAGTAATTGGGGTTTTTGACATGATGTGTATAAATATGTATATAGTGTATAACGTGCCTTGAATTGCTCAAAAGGCTAGAAATTTAGGCTGAATAGGCCCCAAATTTAATTTTTGGTCGTTTTCCTTCAAATTTATCTGATCAGTTTTGAGATTTTTGTTATAAAACATGCTAATTGGGGTCCCTGACATTGTGTATAAAGATGGAGTGCTTTGAATTGCTTAAAAGGCCCCTTGAGTGTGTAAATTGGCCTCTACAGCCAAAAAATGTTTGTAGGTATAGCTGGAATTGGAAGTCATATACATGTATACCACATATATATGTGGCTTTTTTGGGTGACATTGAACTTGACGTCAGATGACATTGAGTGCTATATCTCAGTGTCACGTCCAACAAGAAATGTGTAAATTTCGTTTATAAGACAAAAGACTTGTAGATAGACCTTGTATTTGTATTTTGAACATACATGAATACAAGAATATATGCTGCACACTTAATGATGACATTGAAGTTCACGAAGATGATTGGTTTATCTTAACGTCATATCTCACCTGTCCTGTTTCAACTAAAGTTGTCCGGTAACCTATCTTAGCCCTTGGGCTAATTTTTTGATTTTCACATTTTTTTCTCAAAATTTTGGACTTTGGCAGCCAATACGATACCATTTGGCATCGCAAAATTATCAGCAAAAAACAGTGTAAACGAGTTAGAAAAATCAGAGTATAGGCTCATATCCATGCATAATCGCCACTCCCCCCTCCAAAGCCTGGTTTACTAGTGTGTGTACATGGTAAAAGAATGAAGTTCCACCCCACAGAAAACAATAGTTGGTTAATAAGCCAACACACATGACAGGACATGCTTGTGGAATGATTTGCCCTGTCTACATTTATATTGTACAAACATGTATTGTTTGAATGTTTTGTTATTCAACTCTATTTCACATGCAATGACCAGATCATCATTGTTTTAGTTAGCTGGGAAATGTATGGCTTTGGTTATAATATGAATGCAAAAATTCAGCTGTATTGTACAAGTTTTGAAATACAAACTTGGCCAAGATGACGAAGCATTTTTTTAGTCACGTATCATTTTACATTTGACAGGAGCACCTGAAAAATATCACGGAACATCCTGATTAAATATACTAGTACTCTGAATAATATTGGCAGGGTAATTGTCCATTCATTTTGGGTGGCAAATGTCTGGTGGGCCAAGTTGTCAAGATGATAGAAAGCATTTCTGGTAAGAAACTGTCTGATGAGCTCTCACTCTTACCCACATATGGCCTATGTATTCTTTTTTCTCAGTCCAGTATGACCATTTGAAATGATAAGCACAAATTGGGGGATGCCACAAAGCCTATAGGCTTTTATGTCTAGTTTTATCTGGTTGACACCGCGCCTGTGCCATGCATAAAGTAATACCTGCCCTTGGCCAAACGAGCGAGTGAGCGACGTGGACACCTCGGGCCATCTTCGTCACAGAGTCAGGAACGTGACCCGCTTAAACGTGATTATCATGAAATGTTGCCATGGCAATTGCTCGGTGTCATGCTGTGGCCTACATTTATCTCATCCATACTAAAGCAGAAAAACAGAAAAATTGGAACTGTAACAAGAGAAAATTAATTTGCAGAGCTGATGTAGGGTATATCCATTTGATGAACGTTTAGGGTGTGTGTCATGTTATTACATACATGTATGTGATAAGACTCACAGTAACAAATTTTTCTCAATAAGCATAATTGAGAGAAATTGAATTTACACTGATACTGTTATCATATTAATATTAAGAATCCATCTCCAGTTAATGCATGGTAGTAAAATTAAGTTTACAAGAACACAAAAAGAACAAGTGAAATAGACAATTCAGTATATGAATCCAAGAGATATATGGGTTTCTGATCAACAATAACCAGTTAGTTTGCACACACAAAGATTTCTACTGTCCTTTGTATGTTTGCGTGTGATTGGTCCATCATGTCTATATAAAGATCCCAGCCCGCTCGAGTGTTTACCCGTTCGCACTAGACACATCTTATGGTACTTGACTGGTATCTGCAGCGTCCATTCCACCAGAACGTTATCCTCCACCGTCAACGTCACTTCCCAGTAACCATGACGACAACATGTATTTCAGTAAACACTTGGGAGATGCTTAAAAAGATCAGCCATTTAGCTGATACTAAAACAGAGCGCACAATTTTTCAAAGTGCATTTACAGTTGCCTAGCTGAAAAGGATGATTTTTATGGTGGAATATGTTCTATTGCTCTCCCACTTGAGTTTTCTAAACGTGATGAATTGATGATGTCGCAGTAACTAGGCAGGACGATTGCCCAGAATCCCAAGACCACAGTTAAGGGCATTAAGTTGAGTGTTATTCCACGCGGGGTTTCATTTGGGGATTTTCTTGTGGGTATTCTTCCGTTGCAAATCTGCTGTGACCTTTCCCTTCACACGGCTTGGACATCCCGATTAGTTGCCCCCTTCCACTCCCCCACCCGCATTTACCCCTAATTGGAGCGAGTTCAGCTTCCGAGACGCACTGCCCGCTGTCAAATAGTGGACCCTGCAGCATATCGTATCTTCAGCTCAGTCCATATCACGCCACTGTCGTTTCATTCCATTTGAACTGAACAATAGATGATCCCCTGAACAGTTGGATGTGCATGCGATTTCCTTCCGCATTGTGAATAGCAATGTCACCTTCTGCAAACCCCTGACACCCCTGACCCCTGACACTTTTGTGCGATGATTGGTGCCGTGCGATTCTGTATTAAATTAAATAATCTATTAAATGCGGCAGGCCCACCTGTGGTTCTGGCGCCCATTGTGACTTACAAGAATCAAAGTCTTATGCTAATTGTCACCATGTTCCTTGCATCTCGTACTCCCCAGAACACGATAGATCTATGGCGAGTGAGCCTCGTGAATGGATTGTTGTTCCACACAGGGCAAATATTAGTTTTTGATATTGGCATCACTGCTTGCTTCTCTTTGTGAGACAGCATGGCATGTCAACATTGATTCTCCATTTCACGCTGATGGAAATTATTTACATTGAGTTTATGGGCGATGATTCTGAAGCTTCAAGACTAGATAATGTCGCAGAATATTCATCACACTTACAATAAACATGCATTGACTTGGTTCTGATAAACATGATAAACTCTTCTCCTAATATGGCAATTTGCAATGAATAATTTCTTTTCTTTGGACTAAAGAGACATCCCATGCACAAAACCTGTGCGGTAGTCACCACATTGCTTATTCCCTGAGCTTAGCGTATACAGTGTATGTCCAGGCTCAGGTTTTCTCATTGACTAAAGAGCATACAGTTAGCAACTTAGCATTGTGTCGCCATGGCAACCAGATATGTCCCTTCCTGTTTGTCACCTCCAGACATTGACTTGTCCTAAAAAAAGATTGGCTAGAAAATCTTTAGCGCTTTTCTTGCATTCCATGTCGACAATGCTCTTCAGCGCGCTTATCCATCAAATCAGCCTATAGAAAATTCCACGAGCTCAATATTGTAAAGTTCAAGAAAAATTCTTGGAAAATATCATGTTTCACCTTGTTGCATGCATGTACACACCCCCAGTACTGGTGGATGTATCAAGTTACTCCAGTATAATAAACACTTGCTACCAAATGTAAATGAAAGCAGGTTTTTGCGTCACTACGGAGACCGCAGGTGACAGAGAATTGTTTCCACGGCGACAGCCAGCAGCTGAAGACGATAGCTCGGTTTAATTACGTAACAGTTCTAGCTCTCTCATCCAAGCTCAATAGCAGTGTTCCCATGGCAACGAGACCCCTTACCCAGCTGAGCTATTATCACGGTATTAACCAGGAGGCTTGTAAGAGAATTGGATAATTATTCCATCGCTGGAAGAGGCTCAGTCTCCTCGTTGGAATTACATGGGAGACACGAGCAAGTGATTGCGTTCTAGGTCCCTAACGTGGGTCCATTCGTCATGCCGCAGTTTTTGGTGTGCACGAAATTGATCCGTCGCTGTTTAGTGTTTGAATCATCTTGCTCCAATTATTTCTTCTGATCATGCAGTTGTGGAATATTGATACCAGCACTTACACCTTACAACGTATGAAAATTTGACACTTTGTTGTTGTTGCAAAACACTAGAATGCAGTTTGAAATATTCAAAACTGAGAACTAATAGTAACGAGGGAATCACACTATCTGTGTACATGTAGATTTGAACGATTTTGAGTGCGCAGTCACAGCAAGACTCGACTAGAAGGATTCACTAGAGAGAAGATCTCAAGCCACAAAAGACAGGAACTTGAGACAGAAAAAAACACACAAATCTATACTGCTTGTCTTCCCAGTAATTCTTCCAGTCTACGAGTGTGCTAGGCGGAGCTGAGAGGGCAAGAATTCAGCCACAGCCACCAGCTGAAATCAATTGTGACACTGCTCAGGACTTTGGGCGGGATCCATTCTTGCCTGAAGTCGGTGCATCGTGCGACATCGGATCGTTTACTGACTATGGGGAAGTGTGGCAACGCTCGCGTTCTATTTCATTAAAATTGAGAACTGACAAACCCACAGACCAGCCTCACAGTTTGCGGCGAATCAGTCCCTTTCGTCCGTCCGGTAAGACAAAGGCGTAAGTGACATTTTTGCCCAAAAAGCCTTTTTTTCATTTTTGGGCCCCAAATAAACAGTTGTATCTGCACTATTAATATCGTACCTGAAGTCCAAGTGGTTCCAAAGTTACAAGCAAAAGTACATCGCTGTATCTACACAGATCATGATTCCAGTTGTAATACATAGCAGTAAGTACGGTGGTTTCGGTCAGACAGAGACGTAAGTGACACATACCTGTACTTACGACTGTGTTCATCCCAACGTTCAGGAAATGGGTATCATTTTCCAAGTAGACAAAGATGTATGTGACATGAATTTGCAGTTACTGCTGTGTTCAATTTAAAATATCTAAATGTATAATTACTGATGAGATTGAAGAAAGGTTGTAACTGATTTGAAAAAATGTTTTTCTCTTACCAGGAGCATGCTATTGGTTAACTTTGCGTGGTTTTTAGCTTACCGGCCCTTCGGGGCGATAAGCTATTGCATCCATTCGTCTGTCCGACCGTCTGTCTGGCCGTCCATTGCTAGAGCATTTTATCATGTTTATTTTGTGTTGTTCAACAATGAGGGAAATGTTTTTAATCATTGTGCTCTGCTGGAGTATTTATTTTGGTGTTGTTCAACATGTTCAATAAGGAATAAATATCGTATGTTGTTTTTCCATTTTACTGCATTATGCTAAGGTAGTATTTACATTACCACTGAATACAATAAAGAATGCCTCACATTACTAAACGAGTATAGAAAGAAAAAAAACAATATCTAGACTGTCATGTCACCAATATGGAATACCATGCAATATTCGGTATTACTTTCCATAATAAAAAAAAACTGTATCTACAGTCTCATGGTATACATACTGCTTCTTCGTGAAATAAAATGGTAATCTATATGGATTTCCACAAGGGAAAAAAGCTGTATCTACAAGGTCATGCACATACTGCTTTGTCATACTACAAAATGGTACTCGGTATTACATTCCACAATAGAAAAAAGCAGTATCTACAATGTCATGTACATACTGCTTTGTCATACTACAAAATGACATTTGGTATTAATTTCCACAATAGGAAAACGCAGTATCTACAGTTTCGTGTACATACTGCTTTGTTACACTATAAAACTTATTATACATAATAAGTGTTCAATTTAGAACAGAAGCATATCTGCATTTCTCACATTTCTTGAAAAGTGTGCGTTCTTGTGCACTAAATCAAGTATTGGTGTTACTTTACAAATGCTCCTTTCAGATTATAATAGCATAAGTTTCACAAAAATGAAAACCTGATTTTCTTATCGACGATTTTATTTCAAACTGCTCTCCTGAACTTTTTTCAAAATATCACTTACGTCTTTGTCTTACCGGACGGACGCTTTGTCTTTGCAGCCCTCCCAGGACAAACAGAGGACAGTAAATCAAGAAAAACATTTTTGATATTGACGTTTGCGAAGAGCAGGGTCCCAACGAATGCGCCATTTGGAGCGACTGCAATAAATCATGAAGCTCTTGAGACGCCGATTTTGTAATCCATCGATCGATTCTGTGTTTGCGTATTACATCATGACATCACAGGGACAAACAGCGAGGATTATCTGATAATCTCATGATCAAGCTGATGAATCAAGATTACAAACTTCAAAGATCTCGCACACACACACAAATAAAGAATGATGCGCTACAAAGTAAATATTGGTTTGTTCTGCAATGATCCTGTATCCAGATCATTCCCGATAAGCGAGTCCATCCCACCCACATCATGCATAAAAAACTAAACGCTGCATTCTTTTGCTTTCATCTTCCTTGTGCCTAATGCAAACAACGTTGACACCCATATAATCCTTTACCATGTAATCTGTATGGTGCATTTGTTACTAGGCTTTGATCTAAAATAGTCGATAATGGTATTGCAATGGTACAATTTTTCTGCTTCAGTTAAAATTGTCCACAGACGCATATCTTCGCTGCTGACGATATATATGAGGATAAATACAGCACTCACATTATGAGGTATACCGTATATGATAAATGTCAATTGTCCAATAGTATTTATTGCTTTGAGGCAGTATAATACATGTAAAACAGATTTTTGTGTCTGGAAAGAAATCCTTTCAACACAAGGTCATGCACTGGATGTCACTAGGATGACCTCTCCAGCCCCAATACTTCAGCAGCATTAAGTGAAGCCATTTTTGACGGAGATGTTGTCACTTGATAGGCAGCAGGGGGTTCACAAACATCAAAATCAAGACTTGGGGATATCTCATCATGGTCATTAATAAAGACGTATAGATATTTTGAATCGTATTCAATATCATACAAACCTGTTTGGATGTGCAATGCGCTATGTCAGCTTGGCAGCTCACTAATCCAGTATTTTCATGAATGAATACAAGTCATCTCTATCCCTTGTAATGGCAGCTACAGTGGTTAATATCAGTCACTATTTCAATCCACTTGTATTCTGACAGATAGCCAAACACAAAATCCGGAAAGGCTCGGCTCACAAGCGGGAGTTGATAGTCACAATTATTTGCCCGTCAGCGTCAATTCCCAGGTCACCTCGTCTCAGGCATCATCTGGAACAGACATACAAACAGATGATGAGAATAATTTCTACAATTTGTTATAGGTCTGCATGATTAAACACATGGCACATCATTTAGAGGATGATCATTGTAATGCAATAAAATTGCAATTGCATGGAATTTCTGCTGTCCTTGAAAGAAAATCAGCAGTTTCAATAGGCATTTCTAAAATCACAACTGCAGCCTGCAGTACAATGCTTGACTCTAATGTACCAACAACCGTGTTTATGGAGAATATGAATTCTGGAATGAGGCAAACTGTGTCAACAGTAGGCCTACAATGAGTGCATGATTCGCACACAGACACACTCCACATGTAGGCTATAGCTAAAGTTTGCGACAGAGTACAAAACAGTCAATGCAGTTACGACAACACACTCGTACTCCACATAAGACATTCGTCCTTCAAGAGATGTGTCTCAGAAAGATAGAGGACGCTGCCTGCGAGTAATGCGCCATCAGAACGACTCAGTGAAGCAGACACTTCGTTGTCTAGATCTTGTTTCTGTTGGTCGTTGGAGCTCAGTCGGACCCTGCAATCCCCGGCTCTAATAACTATACGCTGGCCATTCGGGTGCATCCTGTTTTAGTCATACAAGACTGTGCAAAGCCTTCAGTGCAAAAGTCGTGGCATATACATTTCAAGCGCTCCTTCTTTGGTTCGCATCTCGACAGTCCATATACATGTATCCATCACCCTGTTATCCGGTTGCATAAGGAACTGGTTTTCTATGTTTATGTACGTATATTGTGTTGTGTAGACTACTTCCCCCGTTTCTTTCTCTCTCTCTCATTTTCTGTCCCACTGTTTTTCCCGGGTGTTGTGACTAACAGTAATTGGTTTTCGCTCTGCTGTTTGTCAGCGTGTCTCGTCCACTTGAAGTCGTTTGTCTCCTGCTGACACCGAGCTTCCAGCCCACGAAGACGACATCATCAGAGTCCCAAGTGTTGGTTTATCTCCATCAACTGATCGTTCTGTCTTGTCCATGCTCGTTTGCCTACATTTTCAACATTTTTTCCAACCACTAGGTTACCTAGCACAGCCCAGAGAAGAAAGACCTGTACACGTATACCGCCTCTGTTTGGAGACTATTTCTGCATGTGAACATGAGAATGTAGTTGTTGCTTGTTGCAGCAATTATAGATGATAATAACATCAGACAGCACTCACGTCTTACCTAATGTGTGTGTTTTGTTACATATCATCATGGGCAACAGCATTTTTAGTTGTTGTGACTGCTCGGTATCTCGCTGAATGCACACATGTTCATTGATGTTCTTATAGTAGCAATATCATATCATAATCAACAGCACTACATGTATTGACTGTATTTTATAGGCAACATCCATTTTGATTTATCATATGTATGAGTCTGCAGAAATTATAAGGGTAAACATTTTCACCATTCATACTCAAATACTTTCTTTAATCATATGACACTGAACAAGTTGAATAGCCCTGGTATGCTAGTATATCTTCCCTACTGAATCATTTTCCACTCAGAAGGGGAAATACATAAGTAATAGCACTGCTGGATATCATTCCAGTACGGAAATTGATTGGCAATCCTTCTGCATCTCATGGAGTCAACATTACAGAGATGACTTCGTAGACTTCCTCATGAATCAGACTTGCTGATGTCCAGCGTCCAGGCACTGATTTCTCACATATGCCTCGCAGCAAAAACGCCCCTTCCTGCCATTACCGTTCCGTCTGCCATTACACTATTTTCATATATCAATTCCCTTGTTCATGTCAGCGCTGGACTTCTAAAACACGGTGGACATCTGGATGGCAGGCTGGGTGATCATCTATGGACAGGGCTTTGCTCTCAGTACTGTTTGAGTTTTAATTCGTGTCTCCCCACTGCAGGACCGTTACTTGATTCCTCTGTCAATGTTGTAGCTGCCAGTCCGGTATTCTGCGAATGTTCATGCTGTTCCTCCCCACAAAACCCGAGTGGAGCCAGCCTCAGTGGCCCAGTCTCTCGCCTGCCGGCTGCAATGTGTGCCAGGCTTGAGCACCGCAGTCAGCACTGGCTGTGTGGCTCACTGTGCTATAGCTATTGGCAGCACTGCAGAGAGAGAGAGAGAGAGGGAGAGAGAGAGAGTGGTGGCCATCACAGGATATCTTAGCTAGACACAGCTACACTAGCTATGTTGTGCTGCAATGGCTGTCCAACAATATACACCCTTCCCTCAGTTCCATTGCCGTTCTCCTATCCCCAGCATCCTGTCAACAACTCCCTCAATCCTCACGTCTCTCAGCTTTCACGCCTGTACATCTACAAGATGAGAATAATTTCGCTTTGTGGGTTATCAGCTGGCCACAAGGTCACCCCATGGAGAATTTATCAGAAGAAGCCTGCTGATTTCATTGAGGGATAAATGGATAGTTGCATACCTCACCACCGTGACCATATATTACATGTATGAAGGCCTAGAAATCCTCAAAACCTCATATATACCTACTCAGAATCTTCTTATAGTGTACTGCTATTGTTACATTCCCTTTTAAAATGCATAATGTGCGACCACGTAGAGTTGGATTATGGATCACAATTATTCAGAAGACTATTTGTCAGTCCATGGTCAGTCACTAGCGTTTGACATGTAGAGCCCAGGTCAGTCAAATCGTTTCTGACCATTAGATATCCCCATTAGGTATGTATAAGCTGTCCCTCCATTGACAGAGATAGAATGCATTTGTTTTATTGCTGGGACATTCCCCAGGGACCATGCTTCAATTTGTCTCGATGCTGACATGAGCCAGAAGCAATCATAAACTTGTCACTGTGGCGCGCTGTTCGTTCATGTATATTGACTCGATCAATTGCTGTGACATAGGCATCAGCAATTGTTGATTGATGTATGCTGTCCACACAAGTGTCTC
The DNA here is from genome assembly GCA_949152475.1 of Terebella lapidaria. Classification (NCBI taxonomy): domain Eukaryota; kingdom Metazoa; phylum Annelida; class Polychaeta; order Terebellida; family Terebellidae; genus Terebella; species Terebella lapidaria. The sequence continues at coordinate 54,447,774 of OX424556.1, forward strand.
GTGGAATACTATTTGCACTGCGATAAAATTTTAACAGAACATGTGCGGCAGCAGCTGTAGTGACACAGGAAGATTGGTTGGTCCAAAACAGACTCATCACCTGTTTTAAATGGCCTTGTAATTTCTGTCACAATGAGATGATTTCCAATGCCAACCAAAGGTCACCTAGATTCCGGCGACCCACACAATACCAGAGACCTCGCAAATTTCATTATTCCCGACACAAAGTCATGCTTCGTGTGCCCCTTGGAGCACTAGCGACCATCAAAGTATCCTCAGCGAGATCCAATAATCATCCCAAATATGAAAGATCTGTCACGAGATGTCGCCCGGGGCTGTCCGGAGTGTTATCGGCGATGTCAGCAGCCCAAGGAGACATCATCCCGCCGCTTGTTGGTCTGTTTCCAAGGGGATTTGACTCCATCAATGGTCCTTGACGTCTTGATTCTTTAGCATCAGTCGTATCACTGCCCCCAGTGTCGCTCACGTGTTCCCGGCAGTCAGTCTACGAGGAGTTCAGGGGCCATTAAAATGGAGATTGTCGTGACAGGACTTTGAACTGGGCTATTTTTGCCGTGGAAGTTGGCTGTTGTCCCTGTGGAATGTGTCGTGTCTGCAGCCGGCGGCCCTTTTGTGGAGCTGCCATAGACGTATTGAGAACTGGTATCCGTCGACACGGCCTCGGCCACAATGCCCTGCTGAAGAAGATTTGGGCAGCCGAATTACTCAGAGGAAATTATAGATTAGTGCACTAGATGGTTCTGTAATCCAGGCTGGCTTCAGGAGCCTGTCCTGTCCCCACCACGAGGCTGTGTGATGTCTCAATAAGGAGAAGTCAAAGTTCTAGAGCTGTCTTTGTAACTTCCTGCCCTCGAGACATAACTTTCTGACTTTCAATCTTCCTAACACGTGTACTTAGTCATGACAGAAAGCCAAACAGGTATAAACCTAATCTGGTATGCAGTAATATTCATTTGTCATTTACCAGCACAATTGAGAAGATTGAGAAGATCATATTTCAAATCATATCACATGCTACAAATGATCATCACACATGATTTGACATACTGTAATACAGTGTTAAACAAGATCAGTGCAATCAGTATCCGCTGCAAGTACCCGCAGCATCCATTCGAACTGACAAGTCAACAGGATGCAGCCTTTCTTTGGTTAGCCGTCATGTTGTACTTTCTCACCGGTGAGTTCAAGCCAAGTGAGATCAATGGAAAGCGCTTGAGTGAAGAAATTCTGAGATGATAAAAACCCAACAAAGGAGCGATGCACTGATGGATGAAACACGGCAAGAACAAGAGGAGATTGTTGGAAGAATCAAGATTGCACTCACTGCACTCCACCGGCCATCAATAGTGCAGCGCTCTAGTGATAACCACGATCACCGTACAAACTGCAGCTCAATCGATGAATAATATATGGAAAGATGACAAGCCCTGCTGGTGCAACAATTGAGTGCAGGTGGGGGTTCCGAGATATCGGTTACTTATGAGGTTCCTAGTATTCAGTAATTAATAGTCAATATTAGGATCTGAAGGAATGTTGACATGCGGTGTGGTTTACAAGTGGTGGCTCGCATACTGCACATAAAACTCGATGCTCTCGGTGCAGAGTTCTCGGTGCGTTTCTACAGGTTTCTCCCTTTGTTCTCGACTGATGCGGCTGTCACATTGAGTTAGCAAACATGCACGAAATCCCGCCTCGTATGTGTTGGAGGCGCAGACTTGCCGCTGGCTCTGTCTTGGTTGCCATGGTGATGTTTCCCCTCTCAGACATGTGCGAATGAATGCAATGTTTATTTTATTGCTCTGGTATATGAGACGTCAACTCCAATTTGCTTCTGCCTAATATTATAGACAGACATGTTGTGTATATTGAATCGTTGCAAAGAAATTGAATTGTATGGTAATCATTGCAATATTTCCAGCGTAATCTAAATCCTTGCTTACCATAAATAGGTATAAAGTACGCAAACCCTGTCTGGCAATGCTACGAGAAGGTATTCATCTTGAGTCGGATTCCGCACCAAGTTTTGACCGTCCCATGTGGTGCTCCGTTAATCCCGGCAGCTTCCGATGGAAGGCGACTGACAGATCGGTTAATATCGGAGAATAGTGATTGATGACATCGCTGGCGCCTCAACGTACAAAACAGTCGCACAGGAATGCCATCTCGTTTTTAGAAAGTGGTTGCTGTAGAAAGAGCTTTTGAAAATGTCTATGTTCGTGTAGAGAAGGAGACATATTGAGAGCAGTTTTACAGGCTTCAAGGTTTTTGTCGAGACTAAAGGCATCCTTTTAGCAATCAAATCACTAATAAAACGTTATATTTACTCACTTTGAAAGCATGGAAACCAAAAGGCCTTTTGACTTTATTACCACATGCAGGTTAACAAATGTATTGTCCAATGTCCATGATGTCAAATTGGGACATTATGCAACATTTTACACAGATCCTCAGATCATGTTCAGGGGTCAGGTCTCAAATACATGAGACAAACTACCAGGACAAGTTTGGTATCAGAACTGAATTTGCGCCCAAGGTTGGTTTATTAATCCTTGCTACATGCACACTAGGACATGTAAATGACAACTTTTGTGGTTGATGCATCTTCTTTAGATGAAAGTTGCAAACAGTCAAACTGCTGTTTTCTCATCTTGCGACTCACTTTGACCTCTACAGGCACATCACTTTGGGCCCAAGGACACTACTGCACCCCAGAACCCCGATCTAGCTCAGAACTCTTGGTCCCCTGGCTCCGAGAGTCCCAGAGGCAATACGTCACACGCTCACTGACGTACGGGAGCCTTGATGCAATTGTCACCCACCCCAGTCGCCGTCGTTTACCTGGGTGTGCCTCTCCCCAAATCCATCACGGTCGTCAGGGGTCTCCCACCTATCATTTATTTAGGGCTGCCTTGTGTCCCCTCTCGGCCGCTCTGGAATCCTTCACTGCCCCCAAAGTTTATTAGGTAATGGCTCCTATTTACAGAGCACCCAAAAGGCCAAAGACGACATTTATATTTCCGTTTCAGGGCCACACAAAGGCCCTCAAGACTTTTTCGATGGAGGTTGGAGACTACTATTTGTATTAAACGTGGTTTGGGTTATTAACCTGTCTTTGTATGTCCTCTGTTCTGGTAACCTTGACATGCTCCATTTATCTGACCTTGTTCAGCCAGATACGACTTACTTACATGATATCCAATAATGTTTTATATAAGTTTTGTTGTATATTTTGTATTGCGTAGTGTGTATTAAATTGGATTCCATGTTGTTGCAAATCATGAATGACAGAGTATCCTTGCAAGTGAGCTCCAATAACCCTGCATTATAGCCTAGGTATCGGTTAACACGAACGCTAAATGGTTCAGCCGCCGTGTCTTCCTCGACTTCGCGGTGTCCATTCCAAGTGGGACACGCTTCCTGCAGACGAACGCAAGTGCACATGTGCAGAAACAATAGATTCATCTCACAGGCATCGAGTCCAAAACTGATATTAGTTTTTTCTCGCTCTATGTGGCATTAGTTACTGCCATACTTTCTATTTGGAGTACCGATAAGATTACTTGCTGCATTTGAAAAAGGGTCGGGTTCGTTCTTGCTAGTCGTGAGAATATTGTACACGTGTCTCCAGCTGATATGGTAGATGATTTACAAGTAATCTCGTCTGATACAGCAGAACGTGCAATGAGATTCCATAGTGTGGATATAATTACGCTATTATTCAGTCCTTGTGGAAGACTAGATTATACGAGTGAGAAACGTAGGAGATCTTTTTAAAATATGATATCCTGAGGGTTCAAGCACCCAGTTAGCTCAAGTTGTCAACAAAGTTATTCAGATTCAAAGTCTCCTCTAGTCATTTGCCTCGGGCTGATCTCAAATAACAACAATGTATTAGTGCTTGAGGTTTATTGTGTCACCTAACTGAGCAGGATAATTAGAATGACACTCCGGAAAGAAGAATTTGAGTAGGAAGAGGCTCTTCGTTCAAATTAATTAGTATCAAACAACATTTTCATGCAGGCAAACGCATATGAACATGAGTGGTGTATTTTCATCATGAAGTAGCAGAAATACATGTAAAAATGGAAGTAATTGGTGCCGAATTATTTGAGTAAGAAGATACAGTAAGATGTAGATGGCTACTACTGCGGAGAACAGGACCAAGTGGTAAGATTGTGACAAGATAGAAAGAGAAATTGGCCAGTGGAAAAAAAAAAATAGTGAATTAGTCTTCTATACCAATGTAATGACACCACAGAATGGCATTTGGTACCCAGTCCATGTGAGTTAGTGATGGGACGATCATCGACTCTAGTCGAAGGTCAGTCGTTTGCTATGAAAATTCAAGCGCTCGATTATATATTTAGAGCTCGATTTTCATCAATGCGCTAAAGTACGGTAGTTGCTTTCCGATCTATTTCGTACCCATCTGCCCGGTGCTGTGCATCTCGTACCATCAATTATTTGGATCCACGCATGTACTTAACGAAGGGCGAACGTTGGATCAAATTTAACGGAGTGCGAAGTGTTTGGTTGTGAGCACTGGGTAGGTACAATTAGTTACCTGGAAGAAAGATGGCAGAGAGCGTGAACTAAACTACATATATTTATATTAGTAAATACTGATTGACATTATCTAAACCGATTATTAATCGATCATCGGTTACTTTCATCAAACCGATGATCGATTATGAAATCCAAACCGACTCCCATCACTAACGCGAGTCAATAAAATCATCCAGGGCCACTGGTAACTGACAATAGATGCTGTACTAAGGTGTGTCTCAAAATTCACTGCTGTGCCGAAGATTCCCACTTTGTCCTGTCTCGAAGCTCTCGAAGTTTAAAATGATTTTCGTCTTGTTTAAAACATTTTCGTTGTGTTTAAAACTATTTTCAACATGTTTAAAATATTTTCGTTGCGTTTAAAACTATTTTCGTTGTGTTTAAAACATTTTCGTTGCGTTTAAAACTATTTTCGTTGTGTTTAAAACATTTACGTTGCGTTTAAAACTATTTTCAACATGTTTAAAATTTTTTTTTTTTTGCGTTTAAAACTATTTTCGTTGTGTTTAAAACATTTTCGTTGCGTTTAAAACTATTTTCAACGTGTTTAAAATATTTTCGTTGCATTTAAAACTATTTTCGTTGCCTTTAAAATGATTTTCAATGCGTTTGAAATATTTTCATTGCGTTTAAAATGATTTTTAACGCGTTTAAAATATTTTCGTTGCATTTAAAACTATTTTCGTTGCGTTTAAAGCATTTTCGTTGCGTTTAAAATTATTTTCAACACGTTCAAAATATTTTCGTTGCGTTTAAAACTATTTTCGTTGTGTTTAAAACATTTTCCTTGCGTTTAAAACTATTTTCAACGTGTTTAAAATATTTTCGTTGCGTTTAAAACTATTTTCGTTGTGTTTAAAATGATTTTCAACGCGTTTAAAATATTTTCGTTGCGTTTAAAACTATTTTCAACATGTTCAAAATTAAAATATTTTCGTTGCATTTAAAACTATTTTCGTTGCGTTTAAAGCATTTTCGTTGCGTTTAAAATTATTTTCAACACGTTCAAAATATTTTCGTTGCGTTTAAAACTATTTTCGTTGTGTTTAAAACATTTTCCTTGCGTTTAAAACTATTTTCAACGTGTTTAAAATATTTTCCTTGCGTTTAAAACTATTTTCATTGCGTTTAAAATGATTTTCAACGTGTTTAAAATATTTTTGTTGCGTTTAAAATTATTTTCGTTGTCTTTAAAACATTTTCGTTGCGTTTAAAACAATTTTCGTTGTGTTCAAAACATTTTCGTTGCGTTTAAAACTATTTTCAACGTGTTTAAAGTATTTTCGTTGCGTTTAAAACTATTTTCGTTGTGTTTAAAACATTTTCGTTGTGTTTAAAACTATTTTCAACGTGTTTAAAATATTTTCGTTGTGTTTAAAACTATTTTCGTTGCCTTTTAAAATGATTTTCAATGCGTTTGAAATATTTTCGTTGCGTCTAAAATGATTTTCAACGCGTTTAAAATATTTTCGATGCGTTTAAAACTATTTTCAACGTGTTTAAAATTAAAATATTTTCGTTGCATTTAAAACTATTTTCGTTGCGTTTAAAACTATTTTCGTTGCCTTTAAAATGATTTTCAATGTGTTTGAAATATTTTCGTTGCGTCTAAAATGATTTTCAACGCGTTTAAAACATTTTCGTTGCGTTTAAAATGATTTTCAACGTGTTTAAAATATTTTTGTTGCGTTTAAAACTATTTTCGTTGCGTTTGAAACATTTTCGTTGCGTTTAAAATTATTTTCAACACGTTCAAAATATTTTCGTTGCGTTTAAAACTATTTTCGTTGTGTTTAAAACATTTTTCTTGCGTTTAAAACTATTTTCAACGTGTTTAAAATATTTTCGTTGCGTTTAAAACTATTTTCGTTGTGTTTAAAATGATTTTCAACGTGTTTAAAACATTTTCGTTGCGTTTAAAATGATTTTCAACGTGTTTAAAATATTTTTGTTGCGTTTAAAATTATTTTCGTTGTGTTTAAAACATTTTCGTTGCGTTTAAAACAATTTTCGTTGTGTTCAAAACATTTTCGTTGCGTTTAAAACTATTTTCGTTGTGTTTAAAATATTTTCGTTGCGTTTAAAACTATTTTCGTTGTGTTTAAAACATTTTCGTTGCGTTTAAAACTATTTTCAACGTGTTTAAAATATTTTCGTTGCGTTTAAAACTATTTTCGTTGCCTTTTAAAATGATTTTCAATGCGTTTGAAATATTTTCGTTGCGTCTAAAATGATTTTCAACGCGTTTAAAATATTTTCGTTGCGTTTAAAACTATTTTCAACGTGTTTAAAATTAAAATATTTTCGTTGCATTTAAAACTATTTTCGTTGCGTTTAAAACTATTTTCGTTGCCTTTAAAATGATTTTCAATGTGTTTGAAATATTTTCGTTGCGTCTAAAATGATTTTCAATGCGTTTAAAACATTTTCGTTGCGTTTAAAATGATTTTCAACGTGTTTAAAATATTTTTGTTGCGTTTAAAACTATTTTCGTTGCGTTTGAAACATTTTCATTGCGTTTAAAATGATTTTCAACGTGTTTAAAATATTTTCGTTGCGTTTAAAATGATTTTCAACGCGTTTAAAACATTTTCGTTGTGTTTAAAATGATTTTCAACGCGTTTAAAACATTTTCATTGCGTTTAAAACATTTTCGTCTTGTTTAAAATGATTTTCAACGCGTTTAAAACATTTTCGTCGCCAACATAAATTTTACATAAGTTCTTGAAAAAAAAAAAAATTATGGCCGAAAGAAGCCACCGTAGATCTGCCACTGCAGGACAGTTGTTTGTGACTCCATGACTGATGCAGCAGACAGTGGTCGGTCACATGCACTCCTAATAGCATGAGACATAGCTATTAGACCTATGACAAAGATGATAACACCACTAGTCTAACTGCAAGGAAAGTGTGATCCACCCATTTACAAAAAAGAAATATGGATATTAAGGAGAATAACTGGACCAAGTGACACACACATCTCCACTTCTCCAGTCCTCCTCACATCAACTGTGCTTTGGCACCGTGGTCCAGATGCAATCAGAGATTATTGCCTCCTTCGGCGTGGCCAATTGATATTTTTCTGGAGCTGACGCGATGTCAGCCGCAGTTTTCTGTCCGTTGCCTTGTTTTAGTGTTCGAGAGTATAGCGTATTGAGTTTTTCTTGCAGCTTCAGTCATCTATCGGCCATAAATGATCCTCATGTGACATCGTTCCCACAACGTTGTATCGATATACTCATCCGCATAAATCAGATTGACGGTATAGTGTCCACTATGTACATGATGTATGTGAATAAAAACAAATCACAGTCTGGCATTGCCTGTTGTGTAATATTCTCTGACAATTTAATCTTGGATGCAGTTTTTGCACTAGATCCTTGCAGTAGCGACTTTGCAAACATTTCCTTCGCATGGGTACTTACTATAAGTTGTTTGGCGTGACATTTACAAGAATTAATTTCAATTTCCGGCTTGGTCGGTGGGCACATGAGCATTTTAGTTTTGCAGGTGTAAATTTGAAATGTCAAACAAGCAAGAAAGACCTTGCTGTCGAAAAGTAGGGCTTCTGAGTTCCAACAATGTTATTATTTATTAGTATGCATCACTGAGTGATAGGTTGAATGCATATAAATGATACAATACATACATCAAATTTCACCATGGTCACCAATACACATAATACCCTACCCGAACTAAAACTCCAAGTCTACATTTTCATACTCGTGATACAAGACAAACTTGTAGTATTTCCCCGAATATGGCAACCACTTTACACATTGTATCCTAGTTTGTGAGAACTGATATAGATATCAGTAGAGTGAAGAATGAATGCATTAATGCACCGCTGTCTCTATGAATGCACTCTGGAATATGATAAATATTCATGATATATCATACTGCCTCTGGCACAATGAAGTGTCAACTGTCTCATGCGATTCCATCTTGTGTCATGCGTTAGAACTCAGTGGTACCCGGTAAATGGAGACTCAAGATTGCTAACAGGTGCTTCATAATGCAGCAGTTTTGCATTGTCCAGAGCTTTTTACATGTTCTAATGATAAAATTCTGATTTGAAATGTTTTCCCTTTTGAAGCATCTATGATAGGACCGGAAGATGGTAGTATTCTGGATCGAAAGTTGTGGATAAATTTCTTGGATTTCTCCTTCGATTTTTCGCATTCTCTCGACGTTTTCTTCAAGGTAGCAGTCATAGATGATTATTGAACATCTTCCTTTCAATAGTCTTTATTTCAAAAGATGACTGCTACCTGCAATACATCAATATACACCACATCAATGACATAGTATGATTAGTATCTGTTTAATTTTGGAATAAAATTTGCATTGAATAAGATAATATTGTCCAACGAACATCAGACAAACATCAGACATCAAACATCATTCTCAATATCCGAAATCGATACAACCGCCAGAAATGTATGGTCACCTTGATGGATATAGATGTATTGTCACACATAACACATGTTTCAGATGAAAATGGGGAGAGAAGTAAAGTCAGTATGATGGCTACGACCAGTAAACCATATGAGTGATATCTCTCTGATGGGTTTCTGCTGCGACCCGTGTTCAGGTGACACCGTTTGACCCGCCCTTGACGGTTATATTACATTTCCTCGCTACATTATTTCTCCGACCTGACCTGACCATTGCGAAGAGGAGTGTGGAGTACTAAACCATAATCAAAGCATGGAAACATTACGAGGGCTAGCCGCCCGGACCGGACGTCAATTTTATCTGGTTGACACCGTGCCTGCGCCACGCGTAAAGTAATACCTGCTCTTGGCCGAGCGAGTGAGTGAGCGAGCGACGTGGACACCTCGGGCCATCTTCATCACAGAGCCGGAACGTGACCCGCTTAAAAGGTGATTATCATGAAATGTTGCCATGGCAATAGCTCCGTGTCATGCTGTGGCCTTCATTTATCTCATCCATACCAAAGGCAAAAAATTAGCCCAAAGGCTAAGACAGGTTACTGGACAATTTTGGTTTGGCCATGGCAGCATTGTCAGGTAACAGACCTTGAGATTTACCAATTAAGGTTCGCAGTGTGAACAAATGACCTTGAGATTTACCAATCAAGGTCATCCGTGTGAACTTCGATGTCACCATTACATGTATGTGTGCGGCATTTGATATTCTATATGTTCATAATACAAAGATATATCTGGGTGGAATTGTTTAGGCCGCTCAGGTCAATTTACACATTACGAGTCAGACATTTGACACTCAAGGTCATCTGATGTCAAGATCAAGGTCATCATTAGTTGTGCCATGTATGTCTTGCTATATGTTCATAATGCAAACATGAGTTCTATATGCAAGCATTTCATCTATAGAGGCAAATCTGGGCATTTTTTGACCCCAAAATGGCTGTTCCGACCTTTCAAGGTCATCGAAGGTCAAATTCAAGGTCACCACACAAATCGCCATATATGACTTCCCATTTGAAAGTACCAATTTCTAAGTTGTATCTTCAAGTGTTCTATGAGAACAGTCCTGACAGCTCCCATTATGAAGGAAAAAAGTGCTGAAAAATTTCTAAGTCCAAAATTTTTTTAAGGGTGAAAAAATTTTTTTGCCTAGAAATGGCCCAAAATGGATATTAATGCGATTTGGGGCGAAAAAGTTTTTTTTCCCCGACTCGTCAAAAATTCGAAATGGCCGCCACACGGAGATCGGCGATTCAAGGGCAACAAAACTTATACACATCATAAAGGTACATAAGGGGAATCTTTTGAAACAAAAATCTCAAAACTGATCAGATAGTTTTCGAGATAAGACAGACAAGGTGCAAATTTGGGCTTTTTCGACAAAAAAATGGCTGTTTTGACCTTTCAAGGTCATCCAAGGTCAAATTCAAGGTCACCACACAAGTCGCCATATATGACTTTCCATTTGAAAGTGTCAATTTCTAAGCTCTATCTTCAGGCGTTCTAGGAGTACAGTCCTGGCAGCTCCCATTATGAAGGGAAAAAGTGCTGAAAATTGCTGAAAAAGTCCAAATATTTTTTCAAAGGGTGAAAAAATTTTTTGTCTAGAAATGGCCCAAAATGGATAGTAATGCGATTTGGGCCGGAAATTTTGTTTTTCGTCGACCCGTCGAAAATTCAAAATGGCCGCCATACGCAGACCGGTGATTCAAGGGCAACCAAACTTATACACATCACAGAGGTACATGAGGAGAATCTTTTGAAACAAAAATCTCAAATCTGATCAGACAGTTTATGAGAAAACGACCGTTGAAGTCCAAAATTAGCTGTTTTTCGTCAAATGGCCGCCATTTTGAAAATAATCCGAAAATCAAAAAACTAAAAAATACCTCCATCTCGAAATATTTTTAAGCATTTTTGTGCAAAATTTCAGGAAGATTCGATCATAAGCTTTAAAGATATGAATGTTGACGGACGACGGACGCCGGACGACGACGACGACGGACGCAACGCCACGGCAATAGGTTATCGGACCGGTAACCTAAAAAACAGAAGTCAAAAACTGTAACAAGAGAGAATTAGTTTGCAGAGCTAGGGTATAATACCATATATCCATCGATAAACATGATACGTTTAGGGTTTGATGATGTTATTATGTAATATCAGAAATACATAATCACAGAACAGCATTTTTTTCTCAATCTAGTTTAACTCGATCATAAGAGATAGATTCTGATAAAATACGATAACCAGTTGGTTTACACACAAAGATTTCTACCACCCTTTGTATGTTTGCGTGTCAGATTGGTCCATCATGCTGCCTTGTCTATATAAAGATCCCAGCCCGCTCGAGTGTTTACCCGTTAGCACTAGACACATCTTATGGTACTTGACTGGTATCTGCAGTGTCCATTCCACCAGAACGTTATCCTCCACCATCATCATCACTTCCCAGTAACCATGACGACAACATATATTTCAGTAAACACTTGGGAGATGGGTAAGAAGATTTGCCATTTAGCTGATGCTAAAACAGACTATATGGTTGCCTAGCTGAAAAGAATGATTTTTACGATAGAATATGTTCTATTGCTCTCCCACTTGAGTTTTCCAAACGTGATGAATTGACGATGTCGCAGTAACTGGGTAGGACGATTTCCCAGCATCCCAAGACCACAGTTAAGGGCATTAAGTTGAGTGTTATTCCACGCGGGGTTTCATTTGGGGATTTTCTTGTGGGTATTCTTCCGTTGCAAATCTGCTGTGACCTTTCCCTTCACACGGCTTGGACATCCCGATTAGTCGCCCCCTTCCACTCCCCCACTCGCATTTACCACTAATTAGACGGAGTCAGGCTTCCGAGACGCACTGCCCGCTGTCAAATAGTGGACCCTGCAGCATATCGTATCACCAGCACAGTCCATATCACGCCACTGTCGTTTCATTCCATTTGAACTGAACAATAGATGATCCCCTGAACAGTTGGATGTGCATGTGATTCTCTTCCGCATTGTGAATAGCAATGTCACCTTCTGCAAACCCCGACACCCCTCTACCCCCTCCCAAACTACATCCGAATGACGATATCGATCGGGCACTGTGTGATTAACGAGCATCTATTGTGTGATGATTGGCGCCGTGCGATTCTGTACACTCTATTAAATGCAGTAGGCCCACCTGTGGTTCTGGCACCCATTGTGACTTTCAACATGTTAAAAAATCAAAGTCCTCCTTGCATCACGCACTCCCCAGAACAAGATATATCTGTGGCATGTGAACCTCGTGAATGGATTGTTGTCCCAGACAGGGCAAATATTAGTACAGTGGTCCCCCTCAAATAAGACCTACCCTTCTGCCACAAAAGTAAGGTCTAATCTAAGGGGATGTCTTATTGGAGGGATTCATTTGCACATGTACATGTTAAATTTATCCTAGCACCACACAAAAAGGTCTTTACAGAGGGGTAAGTTTTTATTGAGGGGGTTTTATCTGAGGGGGGCCACTGTATTTGATATTGGCATCGCTGCTCTCTTCTCCTTATGTGCCATCGTGTTCATTGTATCGACATTGAATCTCCATTTCGCACTGATGCAAATGATTTACATTGAGATTATAGGCGATGACTCTGAAATTTCAAAAGCTAGATGGGTAGGCCCTTTAAAATGCATGGGGAATCGAAGACAAAATTTATTTTGCGATGTCCGGAATGGTGATGACATTTTCTGCCGAGATGTTTTAATCAATGTCGCAGATTATTCATCAGAATTAAAATAAACATGTATTGACTTGGTTCTGATAAACTCTTCTCCTAACATGGCAGTTTTACAAAGAATAATTTCTTTTCTTTAGACTAAAGAGACACCCCATGCACAAAATCTGTGCGGTAGTTACCACAATTTGCTTCAGAGCTTGGCTTCACAGGTGAAGTTCTATGCTCAGATTTCCTCGTTGACTAAACAGTATACAGTTAGCATTGTGTCGCCTTGGTAACCAGATATGTCACGCCCTGTTTGTCACCTCCAGACATTGACTTATCCTAAAAATAGATTGGCGAGAAAATCTTTAGCGCTTGCCTTGCATTCCATGTCGACAATGCTCTTCAGCGCGCTTAAAATATCCATCAAATCAGCCTATAGGAAATTCCACAAGCTCAATATTGTAAAGTTCAAGAAAAATTCTTGGAAGATATTATGTTTCACGTTGTTGCATGCATGTACATGCCCCCAGTACTGGTGGATGTATCAAGTTACTCCAGTATTAAACACTAGCTACCAAATGTAAATGAGAGCAGGTTTGCGTCACTCACTACGGAGACCGCAGGTGACAGAGTATTGTTTCCATGGCGACAGCCAGCAGCTGAAGACGATAGCTCGGTTTAATTACGTAACAGTTCCAGCTCTCTCAGGCGAGCTCAATAGCAGTGTTCCCATGGCAACGAGACCCCTTACCCAGCTGAGCTATTATCACGGCATTAACCAGGAGGCTTGTAAGAGAACTGGATAATTATTCCTTCAGAAGTAGAGGCTCAGTCTCCTCGTTGGAATTACATGGGCGACCCAAGCAAGCGATTGCATTCTGTGTCCATAACATGGATCCATTCGTCGTGCTGCAGTTTTTGTTGTGCACGAAATTGATCCGTCACTGTTCAGTGTTTGCGTCATCTTGCTCCAATTATTTAATCCAATCATGTGAAATTGGCAAAAATGAAACCAGTAGCTTGCACTTGTGTAAAGGCACCATACTGAAATTTGACACTGATGTTGTCGTTGCAAAATCCCAGAACGCAGTTTGAATATTTTGAAACTAAGAACTAATGAGGATATCACAATGTGCATGTAAGTTTGATTGAACAGTGACAGAGTTCTCAAGAGTTTACTGGAGAGAAAATCTTTAGAAATGAAAGACAGGAACTTGAGATAGAAAAAAACACACAAATCTATATTGCTTGTCTTCCCAGTAATTCTTCCAGTCTATGAGTGTGCTAGTGGGAGCTTAGAGGGCAAAAATTCAGCCGCAGCCACCAGCTGAAATCAATTGTGACACTGCCCACGACTTTGGGCGGGATCCATTCTTGCCTGAAGTCGGTGCATCGTGCGACATCTGATCGTTTGCTGGCTATCGGGAACAGCCTGGCAATGCTTGGCTTTTATTTCATTAAAATTGAGAACCGACATTATCCCACAGACCAGTCCACTCACAGTTTGCATGCTGTGAAACTGTCGCTTTGTTTTTGCAGCCGTCCCAGGACAAACAGAGGACAATAAATAAAGAAAAACATATTTGATATTGACGTGTGCGAAGAGGGGGGTCCCAATCACTGCGACGTCTGAAGCGACTGCAATAAATCATGTACCTCAAGATCTTGAGACGCCGATTTATAATCCATCGATTTTGTGTTTGCGTATTGCGTCACAACATCACAGGGACAAACAGCGAGGATTATCCGATAATCTCATGAGCAAGCTGATGAATCAAGATTACAAACTTCAAAGATCTCGCACACACACACAAATAAAGAATGGCATGCTACAAAGTAAATATTGGTTTGTCCTACAGTTCTTGTCTCCGATTCCCGATATGCGAGTCCACCCCACCCACATCATGCATAAAAAACTAAACGCTGCATTCTTTTGCTTTCATCTTCCTTGTGCCTAATGCAAACAACGCTGACACCCATATAATCCTTTCCCATGTAATCAGTACGGTGCATTTGTTACTAGGCTTTGATCTAAAATAGCTGATAAGGGTATTTCAATGGTACGATTTTTCTCCTTCAGTTAAATTTGTCCATCGGTGCATATTTTTGCTGTTAATGGTATGGACAATTTTATACTGCACTCACATTGTGAGGCTTGATAAATGTCAATTGTCTAATAGTATTTATTGCTTTGAGGCAGTATAATATATGTAACAGATTTTCGTGTCTGGAAAGAAATCCTTTCGATAGAAGGTCATGCACTAGATGTCCTACGAAAAGACTACTCAAGTCGAGACCTCAGCAGGGTAGGTAAGGTGACACTGATTTTGCCAAGAAATTGTCTCGTAGACGCCACAGGTTTTAGTGGGTCACGTACAAACATCAACATCAAGATATTTTATCATCATGGTCAACATACATGTAGATGTTTCGATACACTTTCAATATCATACGAACCCCTTCGAATATGCAGTGCTCATTCCGCTGACTAATCCATTGCCCTGTCGAAGCACACAAGTCGTCCATACGCTGCTGCTGCCTGTTGCACACGGTCCCATTCATTGGATTATACACAAGATCCGGGGCACACACACACACACTATTCCTTACGTAATCGTTGTGATGTTCGCTCACCGCTTTACAGTGGACACAGCTAGCTGCAATTACAGTTCAATGCAGTGCTTCAGCACAGAATCGGTGGATCCTACGTATCTGGCAGATCCATTGGAAAAACCATGGACGAATATTGCAGATTTTAACGCTGATTTCATCTGGTGGTTTGGTCAGCCAGCCGACTGGGTCATTCCATGTGAAATGATGAGTCTTCTTTCAATCCAGCAGCCGACTGCTGACTGTGCTGGACCGAGCAAGCGGGCCAGCGAGGGTGGAGAACGACAGAAGACAGCCCTCTGAGCACAGCAGACGAGACGACGTCGGTCGCTTGCTGGCTGCCTGCGGAGGGATGGAGGTGTCAGTGTCACCGCAGAGCAGGGGGCCGGGCGGGTGACCGGGTGGATGGGTAGAGCATTGCAAGGCTTCCTCCCTTGCAGAGTTGCAATCAATAGCTAAGCTGCCCCCCCCCCCCCCCCCCACACACACACAGAGGCCTCCTAACCCCTTGTACCATCCCTTTCTGCCACACAGACAGTAAGTGTGCAGACAGTCTACGTCCAGCTCATGTTTGTGACATACATCAGCTGGCTCCTCCACCAGCACACTTACCAATCGTAAGTGTGTTGTTTTGCACTATTTCTTTTGGATAACATGGCACTCAAATCATAATTTCAGAGCTTTACTTGTTTCTGATTTAAATGTTCATGTATCTGAATCCAAATGAAAATATATGATTGAGCATGTTGAGAAGAAACAAAAATGATCTATGTCAACATTTAACATGGTGATGTACATAGGCAGACGAACTGCTAGAGAGGAAAGTAGAAAAGAAAAAAGAAAAAAGGCAAAGAAAAACAGCACCCTTTGCAGCTGGCAAGAAAAGGCAGAGACCAAACAAGCCCAATACCAGTACATACATTATGGATGCACAAAGCACTGGGTAATGGACATCCGAGTTGATGCTCTTCTCTGCCGTTTTCCCGATGTCGAGATCTCTCAGCCGTTCCATGTAGAAAGAACTGTCCCCAAAAAGCCGCGGCAGACGACTCTTTCCGCTCTCCGACCCGATGTTGTCACAGTGCTGCTCTCACATCCTGCGATCTAACACTAGCGGAAGAGTCGCCTTTGAAATTGGCTCTGGGATCCAACACGATGTCCCCCTGAACAACCATTGTTGTTGCTTGTCTATAGATGTTCCTTGTCACCTTAATGTGATGGTTTCTTTTCCATATACACAGTATGAAATCGTATAATATTGCAAAGTGTTATTAAGAAAATATGAGCGGTAGCTTGAAATATTACTGATCAATCCTTTATCTACATGATCTACAGGTACAGGATTTGTGTTAATTTGCGTGCAAATTGATCTGTTGAATGCTGAATACCAATCCTGATACAATATTAGCATGTATATTATCCATAATAAATGTAATAAATTGTATTCTCAGCATTGATGATACTTAAAAGCCTGGAGTGATAGATAGTGTTCTCTAAATTATGGTTCCCAGTATCCTCAAGCCGTAAATACTCCGGACCGATGTCACCTCCACAACACCACCAGACACAGATTCGGCTTAGTGCTGTTATCACCAACGCCACCTATCTACACCTATTGAGTCCATAGTAACCTGATCGTGATCAGAATCATTAACGCAGATCAAAGTCATTACACCTCTTGGCTTCCTATGTTCAATCTCCCTCTCTCCCCCCCCCCCCCACATAAATTTTCCACAAGCCAGTTGTTGCTAGTTCGCTCTGACAAGGGTCCACAAACTGTGGGCGCAGGGTGACTGTCGTGGGTTTGGGGCGATCGGGCTGACTGTGTCAGAATGGAAAAATCTCTTTAAAAATGCTAATCACAGCGACTAATTGCAGCACGGCTCATTTGTCCCCGTAATTGATTTTCACGGCGCTGTGTGGGAGGCGAGTGCGACCACTTCGTCCCGATTGCCGTCAGGGCAGAGTGCTACAGCGAATATGTGGGTCTACACAGTCTAGCGTAGTGTTTTTATAAGAGGAGAAAAAAAGACACAGTATAGTGGTTGATCTCATACTGAATTGAACAGCTTGCATTGACAGATTCACCATGTATGGGTTGAAGACAGAGCCGACCCATGCAGTATTAGCAGTTTATTATCGTGTTTCACAGCCTCATTGTCAGACATCGTCAGGTGACACATGTTCAAATATAAACAGGAGAGCGGCGTCAAATCAAAACACACGTAGCCGGCCGCATGTAACATCAATCATCTCTGTGGAATAGAAATTATAGCGACAAGAGAAAAATGGTGAAGAGCTGTGACACGTGACAGTTGCTGTCCTGCAATTTGACTTCTAGGGGTACCTTGTTATACATGTATTGTATGAAGGACAAGGATCGATAAAAGACAGACAGAAAACACATAATATCTCAGTGAGATGTGACAAACTGTCTCATGTCTGACGAATAACATGACAAACCTAATAATATTCCACATGTTTACTTGTTTTTGAAATCTGCATGAAACAAAACTCAAGGCCATTTAAACCAAATGACTGAACTATTATGATCATGTATGCACATAAGTTTAGGAATTAAATTTTGTATTTGTCGTACGAGAATTCTGATTTCAATCAATTAGTACCATGTACTTAAATCGCAAGTCTATTGCAAAAAAAAAAAATCAAAATGTGACAGTTTTTTTGTCATGGTCAAGTTCATTAAATATTCACACTACTACGCCACAAATACCAATAACAAAATGCTTCAACACTAGACACGTTTTAAACAATAACGATGATCGTGTCAAGCACTGATGCATAATGTGGCACTCTAGGGCACAGACTACTTCACTACAATTTTCAAGTAATTCATCGGGCTCTATCGACTCAGCGAGCTACCGAAGACATGATGGAACACTGGGAATAGGGTCGAAAACCCCCGCTGCAGCCATCAGCTGCCATGGCAACGTATGGCCATCGTCGTCGAAAACTGTGAAAGATTTTTCATGTCCCACGTCTGTGTCCGGTATGAATAAATCCATCTTGAAAGGTTTCATATTCTATTCTCGCTGTGTGTTATTCATTTTTCTCAGTATATTCCAATGGCATTATAACATAGCCAGAGATAATTGCCATAATGTTACCACTGTGTTGTGAACACAAGCCTGTTGAATGGCAGGACATCGAGCCGTTTTGTTATTGCTACAATTTGCGCCTACGCATCAGGAAGGAAGCGGAAGGGGAGAATGACATTCACGAACTATATGCGGTGTGTGGCCCGATCAATCAGTGCTTGGGACATCGGCAGGGAAACACTGCAACCCTCCACAATGTGCTGATATTGTTCTTCACCGTATGTGCCATAATATTATAAATAATTGTTTCTCACATAATATATGATGCTTGATTCAATAAAATGACATGCGAATTTAGATACCGTATTGGTCCTAATAGTGGCACGTGCCCTAATAGTAGAGCGTCCCCCTCTTTTCCAGAAAAATGTTCAATTTTTGTAACCTTGTATTTCACTTCATATCTTTCTAATAAGATCTTGGAGTGTTCCAATCCACAGATTTATGTTATTTGAATAAAAATAAAGGGGATTGAAGGCCATAGGTGTATTATTCAGTGATTTTCTTAAATTTGACCTCAAATTCGACCTCATTTTTAAACGCGTTGCAGCAGGAGGTCTTGTTTTGGCTCGCCGTGCTTCTATTAGGACCAATACGGTATTGACTTCAGAACATGTATGTTAACCTACCTTGTTGAAAAACCGAAAGTATTTGTTTCATCTCTTGTTCAATTTGTACAGTATGACAAATTACATGTGACTCCTGATTGATATTAAAATAAGTCATTGTCCAATATTTATTATTTTTGTTCCCCTTTGTTTTAGAAAGTCATTATGATTTGGGGGAAAGTCTTGTCATAAGCATCAGCTTCTACTTTCACCTTGTTCTTCATCTGTAGCTCATTTTGTGAATTTTTTTTATGAATATTTATGTACAAAAAGATGAAATAAATAAATTTGAATTGGATCAAATTGAACCTATACAAGTCCCATAGTATTTGAGTTTATCTCAATTATTTGCAGTGTTCCAATATGAAAATTCATCCCATTGCTTATCTACATTGGATCAGGAAGGTCAATGGTTTCCAATAATGGACCATGAAATTACATAACCAGTTTTTCCCATGTTAAAGGCATCTTTTAATTCCTTGTTTTCTCAAACCTGAGCCAACGATCAAAACTTGAACCCCTGCCGCCGATGCTCGGAGTGTTCCAAAATAGCTCTGTGCTCTGATGGATCTGCACCTTTCGACTAATCAGCGGTTACATGCTCGATGATTCGCCAGGCGGTACTTCACAGTTTACCGACGATGATAACACCGTCTTTTGTTTGTACTTCCTGCCGTGCATCTCTATCAAGTTTCCAGACCCATTACACTCGTGGCAGTGGCAGGTCAATATCTACATCGTCAGCTCCTGATAGCGTCTCCTAATGGCCAGTTTTAACATCGTTTTCAAGGATTTTTTTACTCGTCCTGCCAAGATTACATCACCTGTACCTTCCTTGCACCTGTGTCCCAGATTTCCCAGATAGTCTAGCTATTATCATGTGGGATATGGATTTTTCTTCCATCGCCTAATCACATTTTGTACATCTTGTTGCCATCTTGTTTATGAACTTTCAATGTCATAATTGTATCCCCCGAACGAAGTTCGGCGGATACTATGGTTTTGTCTTGGTCGCGCCGCCGCGTCTGCAGACACCTTCTTGTGAACGCGCTACAGGTTGCAAATCTTAACCGATTCTAATAATTTTTTATACAGACACATCTTATGGTAAGATCCCGACACCAATTGATTTTGGTTGCCATAGCAACCAAATTGGCCGATTGGCAACACATTTTGTGCTCAAATTAGCCTGTTTAACACACATGGGTTGTGAACGCTCTATGAGTGGGAGTTTTCAATGAATGATGATGAAATCGCACAGACTCGGAGAGAGAGACCCTCACACGAAACCTATCGTTTTTCAGAATGATCGAATAAATATTAATTAGTTATCGGACTAACTTATTAGGACCATTAAAATACCGACTTGAACATCTGTGATCAATCCAATACTCTGTACTATGAAAACAGATAGCACTGGATTCTTGTTCAGAATAGAGAACTGATGTTTTTAGTGAAAACAGATCGATATTATCGAATAAGTTAACCTCAATTTTACTAGTTAAGTCTATTATTGACCACAATTAAAATAGTTAAGATGAGAAACATTTATTATTAAGCTCAACAAGGTGAAGGTTTTGTCCAGTACAGATTTCATGAGTGTGACCGAATAAGTTAACCTTATTATTACTAGTTAAGTCTATTATTGACCACAATAAAAATAGTTAAGACAAGAAATATTTATTATTGGGCTCAACAAGGTAAAGGTTCTGTCCAGTAGAGATTTTATGGCTGTAACCAAATAAGTTAACATTATTTTTGCTAGTTAAACCTATCATTGACCTCAATAATGATAGTTAAGACGAGAAGCATTTATTATTGAGCTCAAGGTAAAGGTTTTGTCCAGTAGAGATATCTGGGTGTAACTGAATAAGTTAAAATTATTTTTACTAAAACATTGATCTGGCTTGAATTTCATCATCTTGAAATGCAGTTTTGGTAAACTTTTACTCTGAATTTCAACTTGAAACCACATTTGATACATATTATGAGTCAAAATATAACTTATGGCGAAAAGTTCGATCTGGCTCGATTTTGTCATCTTGGAATGCAGTTTTGGTCAACTTTTACTTTGAATTTCAACTTGGAAACAAGTTTGTCACATTTTATGAGTTGATATATAACTTATGGTGAAAAGTTCGATGTGGCTCCAATTTCGTGATCTTGAAATGCAGTTTTGGTAAATTTTTACTTTGAATTTTTGAACTTTGAAAAGTTTGATCTGGCTGTGATTTCGTTTTTGTTATCGAATATGTCGAATGGACTCATATGCCGTGCGATCCAACACTAGCGGAAGAGTCGCCTTCGAAATTGGCCCTGGGATCCAATGTGATGTTCCCCTGAACAACCATTGTTGTTGTTTTTCTATAGATGGTTCCTGTCACCTTAATGTGATGGTTTCTTTTCCACATACACAATTACACATTATGAATTCGAATAATATTACAAAATGTGTATTGTGAAAATATGAGCGTTAGCTTGAAATATTACTGATCAATGCTTTATCTACATGATCTACAGGTACAGGATTTGTGTTAATTTGCATGCAAATTGATCTGATAGATAGCTGCATGGGTATTAGCTGGATACCAATCCTGATACAATATTAGCATGAATATCATCCATAATAAATGTGATAAATTGTATCTTTAGCATTGTTAATACCTACCTAAAATCCTTCGATGATATATAGTGTTCTCTAAATTATGGTTCCCAGTATCCTACAGCCGTAAATACTCCGGACCGATGTCACCTCCACAACACCATCAGACACAGGCTGGGCTTAGAGCTGTTATCACTAACGCCACCTATCTACACCTATTGATTAACCTGATCGTGATCAGAATCATTAACGCAGATCAAAGTCATTACACCTCTTGGCTTCCCATGTTCAATCCCCCCCCCCCCCTACACAAACTGTGGGCGCAGGGTGACTGTTGTGGGTTGGGGCGAGCGCGGGCTGACTGTTTCAGAATGGAAAAATCTCGTTAAAAATGCTAATCACAGCGACTAATTGCAGCACGGTTCATTAGTCCCCGTAATTGATTTTCACGGCGCTGTGCGGGATGCGAGTGCGACCACTTCGTCCCGATTGCCGTCAGGGCAGAGTGCTACAGCGAATATGTGGGTCTACACAGTCTAGCGTAGTGTTTTTATAAGAGGAGAAAAAAAGACACAGTATAGTGGTTGATCTCATACTGAATTGAACAGCTTGCATTGACAGATTCACCATGTATGGGTTGAAGACAGAGCCGACCCATGCAGTATTAGCAGTTTATTATCGTGTTTCACAGCCTCATTGACATCGTCAGGTGACACATGTTCAAATATAAACAGGAGAGCGGCGTCAAATCAAAACACACGTACGCCGGCCGCATGTAACATCAATCATCTCTGTGGAATAGAAATTATAGCGATAAGAGAAAAATGGTGAAGAGCTGTGACACGTGACAGTTAATGCTGTCCTGCAATTTGACTTCTACCTTGTTATACATGAAAGACATGAAAAGACATGCATGAAAGACATGGATCGATAAAAGATAGACAGAAAACCCATATAATATCTCAGTGACATGTGACAGACTGCCTCATGCCTGACAAATAACATGGCAATGCCACTAATACTCCCTATGTTTACTTGTTTTTGAAATCTGCATGAAACAAAACTCAAGGCCATTTAAATCAAATGACCAGACTATTATCATGATTATGATATCATGTATGCACATAAGTTTAGGAATTCCAGTTACTTGTATTTGTGGTACAAGAATTCTGATTTCAATCTATTTGTGCCATGTACTTAATCATAAATCTAGTGCCAAAAAAAAAATCAAAATCACACTCGGGAAAAGGGCACGTTAAAATTGAAAGATGTCACAGTTTTTTGTCGTGGTCAAATTCATTGAATATTCACACTATTACGTCACAAATACCAATAACAAAATGCTCAAAAACTAGACAAGTTTTGAACAATAACGATGATCGTGTCGAGCGCTGATGCATAATTGGCACTCTAGGGCACAGACTACATCACGACAATTTTCAAGTAATTCATCGGGCTCTATCGACTCAGCGAGCTACCGGAGACATGATTGAACACTGGAAATAGGGTCGAAAACCCCGCTGCAGCAATCATCTGCCATGGCAACATCTCGGCCATCGTCGTCGGACAAAGTTTTTTCCTTCACAATGGGAAGGAAAAATTTCTAGATATATGGGTTTTATTTACATGTTCCACGTTTATGCTAGGAATGTTCTTCAATATACAGGATATAAAATTGCATACTACACAATATTGTTGAAAAAGTGTAAACTGTAGCTTGAAATATTACTGATCAATGCTTTATCTGCAGATGATAAATAGTGTTCTCTAAATTATGGTTCCCAATTCCTCAAGCTGTAAATACTCCAGACTGATTTTTCGACGGGTCGGCAAAAAAAGTTTTTTTTTGTCCAAAATCAAGTCACTATTCGTTTTGAGCAATTTCCAGCAAAAAAAACCAAATTTTTTTTTTTTGGCCATTGAAAAATTTTTTGGACTTAGAAAATTTCACCCAATTTTCCTTCATAATGGGAGCTGTGCGGAGTAAACTCATAGAAGACTTCAAAATAGAGCCTGAGTATTGGCACATTCAAATGGGAAATCATATATTGCGGTTTGAGTGATGACCTTGAATTTGACCTTCAATGACCTTGAAAGGTCAAAAACGATGAATTTTGTCTTTGGTGGCCATTTTGTCAAAATCTATTCAGACAGTTTTTCTCAAAATAATGTATAAGATTCTCTTTATCTACCTTTGTGATGTGTAATTTGATTTCGTATTATAGTCCATGCAGAAAATGTGTTTCCAGCAACATTGAACATGTTTTGACAATTAGAGTTCAAGATCAGTGTAACAACTTATAAGTTGGAAAATCAATACTCTGCGTTTCTCATGATTGCCGGTAAGCTACAGCACCCTTGGTGCTATGTTTAAAGTACAAATGGAAATAGGAATTGACGAAGTGTACATTCGTGAGTTTTTCTTAGCTTACCGGATCTATGGTCCGATAAGCTATTGCCGTCAGGTTGCGTCCGGCATCCGTCCGTCGGTGTCGGCGTCGGCGTTGTCAAACGCTGGGAAAAATCTGTTCGATGAATATTGCTGTAATTCACAAAATATGTTCTATGGGCCCATATCTCCGGACCATTTGTTTTTTTCGTCGATTGAATCCTTTTTTTAGATAGACAGAAAACCTATATAATATCTCAGTGACATGTGACAGACTGCCTCATGCCTGACAAATAACATGGCAATGCCACTAATACTCCCTATGTTTACTTGTTTTTGAAATCTGCATGAAACAAAACTAAAGGCCATTTAAATCAAATGACCGGACTATTATGATATACATGTATGCACATAAGTTTAGGAATTCCAGTTACTTGTATTTGTGGTACAAGAATTCTGATTTCAATCTATTTGTGTCATGTACTTAATCATAAATCTAGTGCCAAAAAAAAAATCAAAATCACACTCGGGAAAAGGGCACATTAAAATTGAAAGATGTCACAGTTTTTTGTCGTGGTCAAATTCATTGAATATTCACACTATTACGTCACAAATACCAAAAACAAAATGCTCAAAAACTAGACAAGTTTTGAACAATAACGATGATCGTGTCGAGCACTGATGCATAATTGGCACTCTAGGGCACAGACTACTTCACGACAATTTTCAAGTAATTCATCGGGCTCTATCGACTCAGCGAGCTACCGGAGACATGATGGAACACTGGAAATAGGGTCGAAAACCCCGCTGCAGCAATCATCTGCCATGGCAACATCTCGGCCATCGTCGTCGAGAACTGTGAAAGGTTTTTCATGTTTCGTGTCTGTGTCCGGTATGAATAAGTCCACCATGAAAGGTTTTGTATTCTATTTTCGCTGTGTGTTATTTATTTTTCTCAGTATATTCCAATGACATTACCACAGCCAGAGATAATTGGCATAGTGAACTTACCATTGTGTCGTGAACACACGACTGTTGAATGGCAGGCCGTTTTGTTATTGCTTCAATTTACGCCTACACACCGGAAAGGAAGCGAAAGGCGAGAATGACATTCACAAACTACGCGGTGTGTGGCCCGACCAATCAGTGCTCGGGACATCGGCAGGGAAAAACTGCCATACTCAACAATGTGCTGATATTGTTCTTCACCGTACGTGCCATAATGTTCATAGATAGTTGGGGTTTCATATGTGACACTTAATTCATCACAATTCATTCAGTAAAAGATTCAATAAGAAACTTGGAAACTGTTGTGCACAATAATACGGTGCAGCATTATAGTGACTACAAACTTTGAGTGAATTGAATTCAGAACGTGTTAAAATAATTGGTTGAAATCCAAATGTAATTTGCTTTTGACTCTGAGTTCATCCTTAGTTCATCTACAGCATGGAATAAAATGTTCCAATATTAACATGATTAATATTTACTATATACATCATGTATATCAGGTCAGTAAGGTAGATAGTTTCCAATGATGGACCATGTCTGATTACATACCAGTTTTTCCCATGTTCAAGGCATCTTTTAATTCGGAATCCTTGTTTTTCCCGAACCTAAGCCAACGATCAAGATGGCTTGTTCCAAAAAAGCTCTGTGCTCTGATGGATCTGCACCTTTCGACGTGGCTCGGCCGTTAGCGGTAGTCCCGACTGATCAGCGGTTACATGCTCGATGATACGCCAGGCGGTACTTCACAGTTTACCGACGATGATAACACTGTCTTTTGTTTACACTTCCTGCGGTACGTCTCCCCAATTATCCAGACCCATTACACTCGTGGCGGCAGGTCAATCTCTACACCGTCAGCTCCCGATAACGTCTCCTAATGGCCAGTTTTAGTATCGTTTTCAAGGGTTTTTACCTCGTCCTGCCAAGATTACATCACTTGAACCTGCCCTGCACCTGTGTCCCAGATTTCGGAATTAACATTAGTCTAGCTATTATCATGTGGGATATGGATTTTCCTTCCATCGCCTAATCAGATTGCGTACATCTTGTTGCCATCTTGTTGATGAACTTTCAATGTCATAATTTTTTCTTGCCCTTATATTGGTATGTGATGTCTTAATTCTCGCCGCATTTAAAACCACTGCATTGTTTTATATACTGAGGACGACCTGCCTAGATTTGAAACAATTATGCAGCGTATTTATCAAGTAAAGGCATTTATCATTAATGATGAGCAAACTAAATAGGAGATTCTTTCCTGAAGAGGTTGCTGTCTAGACATTGAATTGTTTAGTCTGCTTTGATGGTCTTGTTTCTGCTTTGGGAAATACAGAGCTTGGCTAAACTGTTTAGATTGGTGATGCTTTTCTGTGACTGGCTCCGTGTTTATTGAATGCTATTCAGTAAACAATTTTTAGCTTACCGGCCCTTTGGGCCGATAGCTATTGTCGTGGTATTTCGTCCGTCGTCTGTCCGTCGTCCGTCCGGGTCTGTAACTTTTTTTGGACATGATGAATTTCGCCATAAATTTGTCAGAACATACCTTGGGCCAGTATCTAAAGACGTTTTTTTAATTTTTTTGATTGAATCGTTTTTGCCTATTTGGTGGCCATTTTTGACGAAAAATTGCCAGTTTTAGACTTTGGAGGCCATTTTCTCTAAAACTGTCTGAACAGTTTTGAGATTTTTGTTTCAAAACATTCCTCTCATGTACCTTTATGATGTGTGTAAGTTTCGTTGCCCTTGAATCGCCGGTCTGTGTGTGGCGGCATTTTGATTTTTTGACGGGTCGGCAAAAAATTTGTTTTTTGTCCCAACTCAAGTCACTACAGTATTCGTTTTGAGCCATTTCCAGCAACAACAAAAAAAATTTTTTTTGGCCATTGAAAAATTTTTTGGACTTGGAAAATTTCACCCAATTTCCTTCATAATGGTAGCTGTGCAGAGTAAACTTATAGAACACTTGAAGATAGAGCCTAAGTATTGGCACATTCAAATGGGAAATCATATATTGTGGTTTGAGTGATGACCTTGAATTTGACCTTCAATGACCTTGGAAG
The DNA here is from genome assembly GCA_949152475.1 of Terebella lapidaria. Lineage (NCBI taxonomy): Eukaryota > Metazoa > Annelida > Polychaeta > Terebellida > Terebellidae > Terebella > Terebella lapidaria. The sequence goes on from OX424556.1 coordinate 54,474,908, forward strand.
GTCAAAACGACCTTTTTTGTCCAAAAATGGCCAATTTTGGATCGTTGATGGCCATTTTCTCAAAAACAGTATGATCAGTTTTGAGATTTTTGTTTTAAAACATTCCCCTCATGTACCTCTATGATGTGTATGAGTTTCGTTGCCCTTGAATCGCCGGTCTGCGTGTGGCGGCCATTTTGATTTTTCGACGGGTTGGCAAAAAACGTTTTTTTTTGTCCAAAATCAAGTCAATATTCGTTTTGAGCCATTTCCAGCAAAAAAACCAAATTTTTTTTTTTTGGCCATTGAAAAATTTTTTGGACTTAAAATTTCACCCAATTTTCCTTCATAATGGGAGCTGTTCGGAGTAAACTCATAGAAGACTTCAAAATAGAGCCTGAGTATTGGCACATTCAAATGGGAAATCATATATTGCGGTTTGAGTGATGACCTTGAATTTGACCTTCAATGACCTTGAAAGGTCAAAAACGATGAATTTTGTCTTTGGTGGCCACTTTGTCTAAATCTATTGAGACAGTTTTTCTCAAAATCATGCATAAGATTCTCTTTATGTACCTTTGTGATGTGTAATTTGATTTCGTATTATAGTCCATACAGAAAATGTGTTTCCAACAACATTTACGAACATGTTTTGACAATTAGAGTTCAAGATCAGTGTAACAATTTATATTTTGAAAAATCAATACTCTGCATTTCTCATGATTGCCGGTAAGCTAGAGGACCCTTGGTGCTATGTTTTTTCTTTGTGATCTATCACAACAATTTCAGCAGGCACCTACATATGCATGTACAATATGTATTACAAGATAATCGTAGAATAAAATTAATAAATTTAAATATAATTGTGTGAAAATCACATGTGCAAATCTTCTTGAAAAAACACATATATTTTCAAGTGGTTTCATTTTGTTTGTTGCAGGTCGTTACGGTGCCAATAAGTCAGATCGCCCTACGAAGCGCGACACAGACGGCAGCAGAGATATGCGACCTGACAGTTCTCACCCCGCTGTCTGCCCCAGCAGGTCAGTGTCCTCGGAAGCTTAATCATTAAATGTAGAGAAAATTGGTCTAGTACGGTGTACCAGTGGATGTTCTCCTTGCTCAATGATCTTTTGTAAAGTATTATGCTGAAATTTTTAACCTGTGTTTAAGACCACTTGGCACATTCATGTAAGAACCATTGGTTATGATGACTCTAAAGTTCAAATCATACTGTATGCATAAGGGACTTCATCAAGTTGCATGAATGCAAATTCAGTCCAACAGGGGTATATATTGTAATCGGATAAAATAGCATAGCCACATTGTATATAATTTCATTCCATTTGCTCTGTACAGTATTGGACTGTCTGGAACAGCGGTACGCCAGCGACGTGTTCTACACCGGTGCGGGGAGTACACTAGTCGTTGTCAACCCCTTCAAGGAGTGTTCACATCTGTACGCTGATGATGTCATACAGGCGTACAGTCAGCCGCACACGGACGGCGGACGTGTGAGTATCAAACGTGGACTCTTGTGTGTTGTTCTTGCAGTGCTCAGTGTCTAGTAATTAAAAGTGTTTATGATTCTATCGTCTTTTGTTGATGAAAATGCCATATACTTGTATTCGTTGTTTGAGAAATTTTGATGATTGAAAAATAATAATTATGAAATTTGTCATTTGCTTAGTTTATAATAACCCGTCTGAACAAAAACATGAATTTCCATGACTAGGCAAACTTATCAGTTCTATTTACCAGGAATACTGCGAGGCTTACTAGTCAAAGAAAGTGTCCAACATAGAGAGAATTGCTCGAGATTTTTTGTCAATACGCACAATGAACAATTCTGATATTTCACGAGAAATGACATTACCGGTATGACCCGTATATTGCAGGCTGCGTGTGATGCCCACGTGTACAGGTCGGCCCAGGCGGCATACCGCGGACTTTTACACGGGGGGCTTGGTGGCAGCAACCATTGTGTCATTGTCAGCGGGGAAAGTGGCGCCGGCAAGGTATCAAATACATTATATAGAAATGACATAATTTTATGATATTGCTTAGCTGTGACAGTTATCCTTCTTAAAAGTGTCAAATTATCAAGTTTGATGCTGGAAACAATCAAGTCGTGAGTTTTCTTCGTAATGTTGGAAATCTTCTTGATAAAGGCCTGTATAACATAAGTATATCATAGTATATACACGTACATGATAATATTCAGTGTAATTTTTCAGTCAAATATTAATAATTCTAATGCTTTGGTTCCTCATTATTTCAAAAAAAAATTATGTACAATTGTAGGCCCAAGCAAAGTGTGTTATATGCCATGTTTGCCAAAAGACAACCATTATATCTCAGGTAATGCATTCCTATTGGATTTTGTTTGCAGACCGTGTCAGCGAAGCACGTGATGAAGTATTTGGTGACTGTAGCCAACACGGACGGCACCCGGTAACTATGATCATAACGTAAACATGGAAACTGATAGTGTAGTAGTGGTGTCCTCTATGATTCCATTGTTGAGGAACATTGTTCCTCAAGAAACCTGGATAAAATGATCTCAAATTTGATTGCTTCAGCATGTTCATTTGAAATCCAAAACACAATCGATAAATTGAATACTTTGTATCTAGAAATCAGGACTTTGGAAAGGAAATTGAGAAGAGAATTCTAGGGTCAAATCCTGTTCTGGAGGCTTTTGGTAAGATTTACAAATTTTCATACTTGCCCTTCAATACCTTTCAACATATGTATGGAGACATAATCATAAATGAAGGCAAACTTATGAGTGCTGATTGCCATTCAAATATGGAGTAAATGCACATGTAAATAAAAGCACATGTTCAGAACATTTTCTTTTCTGTTGACTCAAAGGCAACGCTTCTACCCTGAGAAATCACAACAGTTCACGCTTCGGCAAATACATCGAGCTTCAATTTGATAGGTAAGAAACATGATTGTATTATATGGCAGAAATGACAAAGTTGGTCTTTGAGAATTTGAAGGCGAAAAAGGAATTTGCATTTTTATAATAATTAGGGCATTTCGGCCCGAAATGCCCTTATGGTTTTGTCTGGTTTTTTTTTTTTTTTTTTTTTTTTTCTTCTTTTTTTTTTACTTTCCGCCGTTTTGGTTTCCGATCAATAACTCGGGAACGCCTGGACGGATCTTGTCCAAATTTACACCACTGGTCAGAAATATTACATGGAAGACCCCTATTGTTTTGGAGGCGGCTCCGGGGTCCGTGAGGTCCGTGAGGATGAAATCAAGGTTGATTTCGAGACTTGGTTTCCGATCGATAACTCAAAAAGTATTCATGCAATGGCAAGTATTCTCTGCACGGGAGTTCATTTACCACCAAGGAAGAACCCTATTGATTTTGGGATCACTCCGTCGAACGACCTTTGACCTAGAGCTCGGAAGAATTTTTGCTGATTCATCCTTGAGGCTTTCATGCATATCTCGGAAACGGTGCGTCGTAGAGCGAAACGGAGCTCAATTTCGGCCTCCTGGCACTAGACAAACTAGTCTAGGGGGTATCTTGGGTCGAAACGACCCCTGGTGTCGATTTTTTTTTTCGCCGACTCGGCACTTCCTGTTTGGCCGTATCTCGGAAACGGTATGTCGTAGAGCGAAACGGAGCTCAATTTCGGCCTCCTGGCACTAGACAAACTAGTCTAGTGTGTATCTTCGGTCGAGACGTCCCCTGGTGTCGAATTTTTTTTTCGCCGACTCGGCACTTCCTGTTTGGCCGTATCTCGGAAACGGTGCGTCGTAGAGCGAAACGGAGCTCAATTTCGGCCTCCTGGCACTAGACAAACTAGTCTAGTGTGTATCTTGGGTCGAAACGACCCCTGGTGTCGAATTTTTTTTTCGCCGACTCGGCACTTCCTGTTTGGCCGTATCTCGTGAACGGTGCGTCGTAGAGCGAAACAGGGCTCAATTTCGGCCTCCTGGCACTAGACAAACTAGTCTAGGGGGTATCTTAGGTCGAGACGACCCCTGGTGTCGATTTTTTCGCCGACTCGGCACTTCCTGTTTGGCCGTATCTCGGAAACGGTATGTCGTAGAGCGAAACAGAGCTCAATTTCGGCCTCCTGGCTCTAGACAAACTAGTCTAGTGTGTATCTTCGGTCGAGACGTCCCCTGGTGTCGAATTTTTTTTTCGCCGACTCGGCACTTCCTGTTTGGCAGTATCTCGGAAACGGTGCGTCGTAGAGCGAAACGGAGCTCAATTTCGGCCTCCTGGCACTAGACAAACTAGTCTAGTGTGTATCTTGGGTCGAAACGACCCCTGGTGTCGAATTTTTTTTTCGCCGACTCGGCACTTCCTATCTCGGAAACGGTGCGTCGTAGAGCGAAACGGGGCTCAATTTCGGCCTCCTGGCACTAGACAAACTAGTCTAGGGGATATCTTGGGTCGAGACGACCCCTGGTGTCGAATTTTTTTTTTCGCCGACTCGGCACTTCCTGTTTGGCCGTATCTCGGAAACGGTGCGTCGTAGAGCGAAACGGAGCTCAATTTCGGCCTCCTGGCACTAGACAAACTAGTCTAGTGTGTATCTTCGGTCGAGACGACCCCTGGTGTCGAATTTTTTTTTCGCCGACTCGGCACTTCCTGTTTGGCCGTATCTCGGAAACGGTGCGTCGTAGAGCGAAACGGAGCTCAATTTCGGCCTCCTGGCACTAGACAAACTAGTCTAGAGGGTATCTTGGGTCGAAACGACCCCTGGTGTCAATTTTTTTTTTCGCCGACTCGGCACTTCCTGTTTGGCCGTATCTCGGAAACGGTGCGTCGTAGAGCGAAACGGAGCTCAATTTCGGCCTCCTGGCACTAGACAAACTAGTCTAGAGGGTATCTTGGGTCGAAACGACCCCTGGTGTCGATTTTATTTTTCGCCGACTCGGCACTTCCTGTTTGGCCGTATCTCGGAAACGGTATGTCGTAGAGCGAAACGGAGCTCAATTTCGGCTCAATTTCGGCCTCCTGGCACTAGACAAACTAGTCTAGAGGGTATCTTGGGTCGAAACGACCCCTGGTGTCGATTTTTTTTTTCGCCGACTCGGCACTTCCTGTTTGGCCGTATCTCGGAAACGGTATGTCGTAGAGCGAAACAGAGCTCAATTTCGGCCTCCTGGCTCTAGACAAACTAGTCTAGTGTGTATCTTCGGTCGAGACGTCCCCTGGTGTCGATTTTTTTTTTCGCCGACTCGGCACTTCCTGTTTGGCCGTATCTCGGAAACGGTACGTCGTAGAGCGAAACGGAGCTCAATTTCGGGCTACTGGCACTAGACAAACTAGTCTAGGGGGTATCTTGGGTCGAAACGACCCCTGGTGTCGAATTTTTTTTTCGCCGACTCGGCACTTCCTGTTTGGCCGTATCTCGGAAACGGAGCGTCGTAGAGCGAAACGGAGCTCAATTTCGGCCTCCTGGCACTAGACAAACTAGTCTAGTGTGTATCTTCGGTCGAGACGACCCCCGGTGTCGAATTTTTTTTTCGCCGACTCGGCACTTCCTGTTTGGCCGTATCTCGGAAACGGTGCGTCATAGAGCGAAACGGAGCTCAATTTCGGCTTTTGGCACTAGACAAACTAGTCTAGTGTGTATCTTGGGTCGAGACGACCCCTGGTGTCGAATTTTTTCTCGCGGACTCGGCACTTTCTGTTTGGCCGTATCTCGGAAACGGTGCGTCGTAGAGAGAAACGGAGCTCAATTTCGGCCTCCTGGCACTAGACAAACTAGTCTAGTGTGTATCTTGGGTCGAGACGACCCTGGTGTCGATTTTTTTTTAGCCGACTCGGCACTTCTTGTTTGGCCGTATCTCGGAAACGGTGCGTCGTAGAGCGAAACAGAGCTTAATTCCGGCCTCCTGGCACTAGACAAACTAGTCTACGTGTATCTTCGGTCGAGACGACCCCTGGTGTCGAATTTTTTTTTCGCCGACTCGGCACTTCCTGTTTGGCCGTAATTAAGCGAAACAGAGCTTAATTCCGGCCTCCTGGCACTAGACAAACTAGTCTACGTGTATCTTCGGTCGAGACGACCCCTGGTGTCAAATTTTTTTTTCGCCGACTCGGCACTTCCTGTTTGGCCGTATCTCGGAAACGGTGCGTCGTAGAGCGAAATGGAGCTCAATTTCGGCCTCCTGGCACTAGACAAACTAGGCTTATGGGTATTTTGGGTCGAGACAACCCCTGGTGTCAATTTCTTTTTCGCTGAATCGGCACTTCCTGTTTGGCTGTATCTCGGAAACTGTGCATCATACAGGGATACGGAGCTCAATTCCGGCCTTCTGGCACTAGACAAACTAGTCTAGTGGGTATTTTGGGTCGAGACCACCCCTGGTGTCGAATTTATTTTCATCGACTCGGCACTTCCTGTTTGGCTGTATCTCGGAAATGGTGCGTCGTAGAGCGAAACGGAGCTCAATTCCGGCCTCCTGGCACTAGAATAACTAGTCTAGAGGGTATCTTGCATCGAGACGACTTCTGGTGTCGAAATTTTTTTTGCCGACTCAGCACTTCCTGTTTGCCATATCTCAGAAACGGTCCGTGGTAGAGCGAAACGCAAAGATGCCTAAGGACGGGGTATGTCACTTAAACTTTGACCATGGACAGATTCAGAGTCATTATGGTTCTAGACGCGGTCTCTTAGGTAAATGTTAGGTAGGAATAGAACTCACACGAAATGCCCCAAGGCATCTTCAGGCCTTGACGTCTAGTTGTCATAAAAGTCAGAAAATTAATTTACGTAATAATTGTCTAAAGTCAGAAAATAAATTTTCCTAATAATTGTCATAAGTCAGAAAATGAATCTTCCTAATAATTGTCAAAAAAATTTGTCTGTCTAGGAACCACTGTATAGAGGGAGCCACCATACAGACATACCTACTGGAGAAAACCCGCGTCACTCACCAGGTGGCAGGGGAGTGCAACTTCCACGTTTTCTATCAGGTTGGTGAAAAATGAGCAGTAAATTTCTAACTATAGTCACCTTAGGATGGAGACCTTATACTAAATTATATTGTTCATGTCTAAATGTTTGCCTTTTGTCTGGATAATTTTGTGAGACTTGTCAGTTCTTGAAATTGATGAAAAGAATATCACAGAATCTATGTTCCTCACTTCTCAGCTGTTGGAAGCCTGCGATGACCCTGACATCAAGGATCTTTTGGCATCCGACTCCTCACGACGTGTGCGGGATTTCCAAATCACTAAGCATTGCGGTCGACCTCCCGGACAGGACCAGTCAGACTATCAGGTCTTGCAAGGGGCTCTCAGTGACCTGGGCTTCAGTCGTCAGCAAATACTTGACGTCTACAGGGTGTGTATGGAGTAATGTCAATGCTATCCTTTTCTGTGTCAAAACGCCATAGAAGTTTTGGATTGTGAATGGATTTGAACCCAAGAAGTGTGCATGCTGGTGACATGATGACCATTACTGTTTCTACAAGTATTGCAGTCTTTCATTATCCAAACAACAGGGATAAGAACATGGCAGATGTTCCTAGTACACGTCTGTTACCAAAAGGGCACTCTGATATCAAATGCTAAGTGCCGTTACCATGGTTATGGGACATTAATTTGTCACTAATACTGGAATAACTTTTTAGGTTACCGGACCTATGGTCCGTAACCTATTGGCATGGCGATGCGTCCGGCGTCGTCGTCCGTCGTCGTCGTCGTCCGTCAACAATTTTATCTTTAAAGTTTACGATCAAATTTTTCTGAAATTTTGCACAAAAATGCCTAAAAATATTTCGAGAGGGAATTATTTTTTAGTTTTTTGATTTTCGCATTTTTTTCAAAATGGCAGCCGTTTTCGTCAAAAAATGGCCAATTTTGGACTTTGGCGGTCATTTTCTCAAAATCTGTTCAGTAACTTTTTTTTTTATTGATGCATAACACTCCTCATATGTACCCCTGTGACATGTATAAATTTCGTTGCCCTTGAATGACTCGAAGTGGGCCATTTTGGGCCCAAACTCTGCCCAAATGGGACTTTCCCATGTTAAATTCTCCTATGCTTTATAATGGGACACATTAAAGCCTAATATCTCACTTAATATTGAGATTAGAGACTAGGAATCAATTGTGGACATATAGGAAATGATATATGCTGAATATTGTCGTGACCTTGAATTTGACCTCTGACCTTGGTTTCAAGGTCAGAGCGGCCGTTTTCGTTGAAAAATGGCCAAATTTGGATTATGACGGTCGTTTTCTCAAAATCTGTTCAGTAACTTTTTTAGGTTACCGGACCTATGGTCCGATAACCTATTGGCATGGCGTTGCGTCCGTCGTCCGTCGGCGTCCGTCGTCGTCCGTCGTCGTCGTCGTCCACATTTTTATCTTTTTTGTTTACAGGCGAATATTTCTGAAATTTTGCACACAAATACTTAAAAATAATTCAAGAAGGAGGTATTTTTTAGTTTTTTGATTTTCGCGGCCGTTTTCGACGAAAAATGCCTGATTTTGGACTTTGGCGGCCATTTTCTCAAAATCTGTTCAGTAACTTTTTTTCTTTTTGATAAATAACACTCCTCATATGTACTCCTATGACGTCTATAAATTTCGTTGCGCTTGAATCGCTCGAAGTGGGCCATTTTGGCCCAAACTCGGCTCAAATGGGACTTTCCCATGTTATATTCTCCTATGCTTTATAATGGGACACATTATGCCTAATATCTCACTTGATATTGAGATTAGAGACTAGGAGTCAATTGTGGACCTATAGGAAATGATATATGCTGAATATTCTCGTGACCTTGAATTTGACCTCTGACCTCACTTTCAAGGTCAGAGCACAAAATGGCTTATATCTCGCTTATTATCGACTCTACAGCTTAGGAATCAATTGTGGACATATAGGAAATGATATATTCTGAATATTCTCGTGACCTTGAATTTGACCTCTGACCTCAGTTTCAAGGTCAGAGCACAAAATGGCTTATATCTCGCTTATTATCGACTCTACAGCTTAGGAATCAATTGTGGACATATAGGAAATGATATATGCTGAATATTCTGATGACCTTGAATTTGACCTTCGACCTCATTTTCAAGGTCACAGGACAAAATGGCTAATATCTCGCTTGTTATCGACTTTACAGCTTAGCAATCAATTATGAACATATAGGAAATGATATATGCAGATTATTGTCATGACCTTGAATTTGACCTTTGACCTCATTTTCAAGGTCACAGGACAAAATGGCTAATATCTCACTTATTATCGATTTTACAGCTTAGGAATCAATTGTGGACATATAGGAAATGATATATGCTGAATATTCTCGTGACCTTGAATTTGATCTCTGACCTCATTTCTAAGGTCCAAGGACAAACTGGCTCATATCGTGCTCCTCTATTGACTGTATGGCTTGGGAATCAATTGTGGACATGATATACATGATATAGAAAATGATATACACTGAATATTTTGATGACCTTGAATTTGACCTTTGCCCCTTCATTTTCAAGGCTACAGCATAAAATTGCTAATCTCTCTCTGATTATTGAACTTACAGCTTAGCAATCAACTGTGGACATGATATATGCTTAATGTTATATATGCTGAATATTCTCTTGACCTTGAATTCAACCAGTGACCTGGCTAATACCTAAAATATTAAACATTGTCCGGTAACCTATCTTTGGCCCTTGGCCTAATTTTTTCTTATTCATGAAAAACACTCCTCATATGTACCCCTGTGACATGTATAAATTTCGTTGCCCTTGATTCGCTTGAAGTAGGCCATTTTGGGCCCAAACTCGGCCCAAATGTGTCTTTCCCATGTTAAAATTTCCTATGCTTTATAATGGGACACATTAAGCCTAATATCTCACTTAATATTGAAATTAGAGACTAGGAATGAATTGTGGACATATAGGAAATGATATATGCTGAATATTCTCGTGACCTTGAATTTGACTCATTTTCAAGGTCACAGGACCAAATGGCTAATATCTCGCTTATTATCGACTTTACAGCTTAGGAATCAATTGTGAACATATAGGGAATGATATATGCTGAATATTCTCGTGACCTTGAATTTGACCTTTGACCTCATTTTCAAGGTCACATGACAAAATGGCTAATATCTCGCTTATTATCGACTTTACAGTTTATGAATCAATTGTGAACATATAGGAAATGATATATGCTGAATATTTCGTGACCTTGAATTTGACCTTTGACCTCATTTCCAAGGTCACAGGACAAAATTGCTAATATCTCACTTATTATCGACTTTACTTCTTGTAGGAAATGATATATGCTGAATATTCTCGTGACCTTGAATTTGACCTTTGACCTCATTTCCAAGGTCACAGGACAAAATTTGCTAATATCTCGCTTATTATCGACTTTACAGCTTAGGAATCAATTGTGAACATATAGGAAATGATATATGCTGAATATTCTCGTGACCTTGAATTTGACCTTTGACCTCATTTTCAAGGTCACAGGACAAAATGGCCAATATCTTACTTATTAGCGACTTTACAGCATAGGAATCAGTTGTGAACATATAGGAAATGATATATGCTGAATATTCTCGTGACCTTGAATTTGACTTTTGACCTCATTTTCAAGGTCAACAGGACAAAATGGCTAATATCTTGCTTATTATCGACTTTACAGTTTAGGAATCAATTGTGAACATATATGAAATGATATATTCTGAATATTTTAATGATATTGAATTTGACCTTTGACCTAAATTTCAAGGTCAGTCATTTTATTTTCAAAGTCAGATTACAAAATGGCTTATATCTCGCTTATTATCAAATTTACAGCTTAGGGGTCCATAGTGAACATATAGGAAATGATGTATGCTGAATAGTTTGGTGATCTAGAATTTAACCTTTGATCCCATTTTCAAGGTTAGAGATATGGCGATTTCAGTGGTCACCTTGAATTTGACCAACTTTCTCGGCTCAACTCTGTATATTTCTCCGGTAACCTTTCTAGCCCATTGGGCTAATTTTTTCTTCTTTTCTTGTTTTTTTTCCATGTCAACAACGAAATTTTCGTGAAATAGTAATGTGTTTAACACAGAACCTGCAATTTTATGCGCTTTATCCAGACACTGTGTGCGTTGTTATACCTGGGTGACCTTGAGTTGACCCCCGAGGACGAGGAGGAAGATGTCGCCTGTGTGGCTGATGGTAAGTCGCAAGCCTCACAAATTACATTCAAGTTTGGCTAGGATCCTGTTCCTGATCAGTTAAACATTAAGGAAATAATCTGCGTTTGCAAGGTGAGGCACAGCAGTGTTGCGACTCAGCCGCTAAGCTCTTAGGCGTCGACCCGGGAAAATTGGAGAAGTCCCTGACGCACAAACGCATCACCGCCACGCACCGGCGGAGACAGAGCGTCTTCTACAAGCCGTGTACATCGCTACAAGCCGGACTCCGCAGGGATTGTCTCGCAAGGCTGCTCTACGCAAGGTCAGGATGAACTTCTAATCGACACAATCTTCGGCAAATTTTTTTCAGCAAATTTTGTTATAAAGTACATGTATGGTTGATTGTACAGTTCATGTTTTGGGAGATTTTGCCTTCCACTATTCGATTTGTTTCATACTTTGACTTTATCATTTGTTCAAACAGATTGTTCAAATGGCTAGTGTCGGTCGTGAACAACAGAATGAAGGCAGAAAAATCATACACGACCATTGGTTTGTACATGGAATTACAAAGAAGACTCTATTGTTGAAATTTGAATTGTTTAACTTGTTGATATTCAGAAATAACTATAAGATATTATGTTTGCTAGTAAACTATATTTGTATCCGCCGAACTTTGTTCGGATTTGGCTTCGTCGTCCGCGTCCGCGTCCGCAGAGATTTTCTTGTGAACGCGCTACAGGCCGCAATTCTCACCCGATCACCATTATTTTTTGCAGGCACATATATGATGGTAAGATCCCGACACCAATCGATTTTGGTTGCCGTGGCAACTGAATTGGTCGTTTGGGGACACATTTTGCATTGAAAACACCCTGTTTGAGACACATGGCTTGTGAACGCGCTACAGGCCGCAATTCTCACCCGATCACCATTATTTTTTGCAGGCACATATATTATGGTAAGATCCCGACACCAATCGATTTTGGTTGCCGTGGCAACTGAATTGGTCGTTTGGGGACACATTTTGCATTGAAAACAGCCTGTTTGAGACACATGGCTTGTGAACGCTCTACAGATGGCAATTTTTGACGAATCTCGATAATATTTGGAAGTGTTGTTGGGAAGGGCTGTCACACGAAACCAATCGTTTTTTAGAATGATCATATAAATATTAATATGTTAACAGCCTAACTTATTACAGAATTTTGAAATATCCATTTTGACATGTACGATCATTCCAATAGCCTGTACAGTGGAAGGTAATGACACTGGTTTCTTGTTCAGAATGGAGAACTGAAGTTTTCAGTGAAAACAGGACAATATTACTGAATAAGTTAACATTAGTTTTATTAGTTAAGTCTATTATTATCCACAATAAAAATAGTTAAGACGAGAAACGTTTATTATTAAGCTCAACAAGGTAAAGGTTTTGTCCAGTACAAATTTCATGGGTGTAACTGAATAAGTTAACATTATTTTTAATAGTTAAGTCTATTATTGACCACAATAAAAATAGTTAAGACAAGAAATATTTATTATTAACCTCAACAAGGTAAATGTTTTGTCCAGTACAAATTTCATTGGTGTAACCGAATAAGTTAACATTATTTTCACTAGTTAAGTCTATTATTGACCACAATAAAAATAGTTAAGTCTATTATTGACCACAATAAAAATAGTTAAGATGAGAAATATTTATTATTAAGCTCAACAAGGTGAAAGTATGTCCAGTACAGATTTCATGGGTGTTCTGAATAAGTTAACATTATTTTTACTAGTTTAGTCTATTATTGACCACAATAAAAATAGTTAAGACAAGAAATATTTATTATTGGGCTCAACAAGGTAAAGATTCTGTCCAGTAGACATTTTATGTCTGTAACCAAATAAGTTAACATTTTTTTTGCTAGTTAAGTTTATTATTGACCTCAATAAAAATAGTTAAGATGAGAAATATTTATTATTAAGCTCAACAAGGTGAAAGTATGTCCAGTACAGATTTCGTGGGTGTACTGAATAAGTTAACATTATTTTTACTAGTTTAGTCTATTATTGACAACAATAAAAATAGTTAAGACAAGAAACATTTATTATTGGGCTCAACAAGGTAAAGATTCTGTCTAGTAGACATTTTATGTCTGTAACCAAATAAGTTAACATTTTTTTTTTGCTAGTTAAGTCTATTATTGATCACAATAGCTTTTTATGAAAACATTGATCAACTTTTACTTTGAATTTCAACTTGAGACCATGTTTGGCACAAATTATGAGTTAAAATATAACTTATGGTGAAAAATTCGATCTGGCTCCAATTTCGTCATCTTGAAATGCAGTTTTGGTCAACTTTTACTTTGAATTTCAACTTGAAAGCATGTTTGGCACATATTATAAGTCGAAATATAACTTATGGCGAAAAGTTCTATCTGGCTCTAATTTCGTCATCTTGAAATGCAGTTTTGGTCAACTTTTACATTGAATTTCAACTTAATACCAAGTTTGGCACATATTATGAGTTGAAATATAACTCATGGCGAAAAGTTTGATCTGGGTCCAATTTCGTCATCTTGAAATGCAGTTTTGGTCAACTTTTACTTTGAATTTCAACTTGAAAGCATATTTGGCACATATTATGAGTCGAAATATAACTTATGGTGAAAAGTTCGATCTGGCTCCAATTTCGCCATCTTGAAATGCAGTTTTGGTCAACTTTTAGTTTGAATTTCAATTTGAAACCAAGTTGGGCAGGTATTATGAGTTAAAATATAACTTATGACGAAAAGTTTGATCTGGCTCCAATTTTGTCATCTTGAAATGCAGTTTTGATTAACTTTTACTTTGAATTTCAACTTGAAACCATGTTTAGCCCATACATGTATTATGAATCGAAATATAACTTATGGTGAGAAGTTCAATCTAGCTCCAATTTCGTCATCTTGAAATGCATTTTTGGTCAAATTTTACTTTGAATTTCAACTTGGAACCAAGTTTGTAAAATATTCTCAGTTGAAATATAAATAGGTGAAAAGATTGATCTATCTGTATTTTCGTTATTTTATCAAACATGTCGAATGGAAATTCATATAAAGAGATTTCAGTGGTGATTTTGAATTCGACCTTCAATAACCTCGGAAAATCAGTGCAGCAGTTTTGGTGGGGAAAAGAAAACAGTTGTGACTTGGGATTTAACATTTCTCTGGTAATCTTTTTTAGCCCTTGCTCTAGTTTTTCACACTTGACAGTGATATATTTGGGGCAACAGAGATGATAGGGCTACGGGGGATACACCCAAGCGGTCGTAGGCGACCGGAAGCGTCTAGTTTGTTTTGAAATTTGCAGGAATTTTGGACATTTATGGCTTTGAGAGTTTTGCAAATAACAGCCTGGAACAACTGTGCATAAATTATGCAAATGAGAAGTTGCAACAGCATTATGTGGCCCATTTTCTGCGAGACTTGCAGGTCATTTTCTTAAAAACAGACTTAGTCAATCAGGAAGAAGTGTTCACAGATTATTCAGATATTTGCAAGCCAGCAAGAATATTTTAGATATATCGCAATATTTATTTTCAAAGACGGACTATGCGAGGGAGGCTATACCATGGACCTTCACGGAATTCCAGGACAACCGGAAATGTCTGGATCTTCTTGAGTTGAATCCAGGATTGTTTACTATTCTAGATGAGGCAAGGGAACTAGACATCCGAATATGTTTGGTTCAAATATAAATTTACAATTACACATAGGTATTGGAGTTATATAAAACTAAATCATTTGAATGTTTAAAATTAAAATCAAAGATATCAAAATTGATAGATTCAAGCCGACACAAATTTAATAGAACATTGTGCATTCGTTTCGCAGGAGTGCCAGCTGAACCGACCCAGCAATGACGAGACTCTGACCGAGCGAATCCTCACGAGTCTCAGCTCAAACTGCCACCTGGGGAGAGCTAGGAGAACTAACAAGGCGTTTGTTGTCAAGCACTATGCGGAGCCCGTGTGTTACAGTGTCAAAGGTCTTCTAGACAAGAACAAGGTCAGTTTCAAGAGCAGGGGCCTAGCTCACAAAGAGTTTAAGTCGACGACTAAGTTCGGCATTTAGCATGGTAGCTGGTAGACTAATTCTTAACTTAGTAATAGTCGACTAAATTTAGATTCTTTGTGATATAGACCCCAGATATTGCCTCATCTTCAAGACTAGGAGAAAAACTTGGCAGTGTTTATTCAATTAATGTACTGGTTAGAGTACAATTAATATTCAATTAATGTACTGGCCAGCCATGCAGCCAGATACTGTAACTGAGCCATGCTACTGTATTCACTGACTGCAGCCTGCATGTCCAGCATGAGGCTAGGCTCTGCCCTCTCAGCCAGTGCAGTATATGAGAGCCCTGCTCAGTCATGCCTTACAAGATCAGCCAGTCTGTTCAGCACAGCAATAGGCTCCGCCTCTCTCAGCCAGCCCTGCTCAGTCATGCCTGAAAAGTGACACAGCTGTAAATCTGGCATGTCCAGTCTGACCCTAGGCTCATATTCATACATAATCCCCTACTTCCCCCTCCAAAGCCACTCCCCCCTTTGGAGGGGGGAGTGGCTATTATGCATGGATATGAGCCTAGGGTCATGTTGGACATTACTGCTCCTCCAAAGGGGGGAGTGGCTTTGGAGGGGGAAGTAGGGGATTATGTATGAATATGAGCCTAGGGTCAGACTGGACATGCCAGATTTACAGCTGTGTCACTTTTCAGGCATGACTGAGCAGGGCTGGCTGAGAGGGGCGGAGCCTATTGCTGTGCTGGACAGACTGGCTGATCTTGTAAGGCATGACAGAGCAGGGATCTCATATGCTGCACTGACTGAGAGGGCAGAGCCTAGCCTCATGCTGGACATGCAGGCTGCAGTCAGTGAATACAGTAGCATGGCTCAGTTACAGTATTGACTGCATGACTGACCAGGCTTTAAGTATCTGGCTGCATGGAGAGCCAGCATCTGCCTGGGTGCAGGTGAGGGAAAAATTCTAAGTCCCCTGCAAAAAAAAAATACACCCAAACATTTTTTTTCACCTGGAAATTGCCTGAATCAAATTATGACATTGACAGGAATCGCCCGATTTTTTTTTCCAAAATGACCGCTGGCGGCCATCTTGGATTTCAGATCTCGACGAAAAACAATAGGGGTTACGAGCAAAGTATTTCGGATGAGCTGTGAAAATTTCGGAAAGATAGATCAAGGCGTTCAAGAGTTATGATCCGGAAACCAAACGGCGGAAGAAAAAAGAAAAAAAAAGACAAAAACATAAGGCCTCCCGATTTTCAATCGGGATGCCTAATAATATTGGCTGGGTAATTGTCCATTCATTTTGGGTGGCAAATGTCTGATGGGCCAAGTTGCCAAATGCCAAGATGATAAAAAGCAGTTCTGGTAAGAAACTGTCAGATGAGCTCTCATTCTTACCGACCTACAATGGCCTATGTATCCTTTTTTCTCAGTCCAGTATGACCATTTAAAATGATAAGAACAAATTGGGGGATGCCACAAAGCCTATAGGCTTTTATGTCCAGTTACCACATATTTTTGCAATATATGCATCTATATAGTTTAACCTGGAAATAGTATCAGAAATTATAATGCTTTTGTTCTAAAAGTTCCATGCAGTTTCGTTTCAATTAACGTATGATACCATGTTGGTCGTAGTTTAGCATGATTTCTCATGGATTTATTTTTTCCCATCTGTAGGACGACATACCCCCGGAGTTGGTCGAGCTCTTACAACAGAGTCAGGTCGACTTTCTGACTGAGCTCATCAGTGACGAAACTCAGGCAGCAGCTGTGGTCAAGAAGAAGAAATCTGTCCTTGCAAAGTTCAAGGTCCAATATTTTGTTAAACCTGCAATCCATTAACGAATGCTGGTGGCGGATATTTCAAGACATCCATTGTTGTCAGAAAGCAATGAAAATATTTTGAAAAACATGGTACATGTATTGATCTCCAAACCTAACTTGACTAACAGTTTGTTTTTTATCTATCTGATATCAAATGGAAACCAAACAGACCAGATGTTAGAGGTCTATGTTAAGTCACATAGATATCACGGACCGGTCTCAGTCAACACATTCTATAAGAACACATGCAATGTAATCAAATATATATTATAGGTCTGTCTGATTTGATCCCTTCTATCGTTCTGAACTGTCCAGAGTTCCCTGGATGCGCTGATGGTGACTCTTGAGAAGACACAACCACACTACATCCGCTGTATCAAGCCAAACACGCACTGTCAACCGAACGACTTTGACCAGGCGTATGTCCTCTCACAGCTTCAAGCGTGTGGCGTCATAGAGACCGTCGAGATTAGTCGCCAGGCTTTCCCGGCAAGGTTTGTGTGGCGGGGTGGAGGCTAGGACTTTTTGTGTAGTAAAGTTGAAATAGTATCTATACCGGCTCCCAACCTCGTCTTTCTGAGTAGTCCATTCATATATTCCGGGATGCATGCACAATTGCACATCAATTTTCTTCTATGACACTTAGCCGATATATACTCTCAATGAGTGAACATTTACGATGTTTCTACAAATTTGGATTTCTACTCTGAATGGAAAAAAAAATTTTTTTTCTCAACATTCAGATACAGCTACGAGGACTTTCTCCAGCGGTATGGTGTCATCCTGCGGTATGGTGTCATCCTGCGATCCAAGGTTGTGCAACCGGAGGGCCGACAGCCACTCGACAACAGTCTTCTGGATCAGTCCAGCACCGAAACCGAGAGCAACAAGGAAAATGAGCTCTTCTTTGAACCGCTAGACATGCTCTACAGAAAACAACTCAACATGTCGTCATCGCGCAAAGTTTCTTCCACACCCAAACGCAAGCTGAGAAGACGTGCAGGTATAATAAACTTTTGCATGTTTTAGGTGAAAAGATTGTTACTAGTTGCATGTTTGTTTGATGTTCAACTACGTTGAGTTAGCATACTAAGTCGTTGAAATAGAAAATTGTTTGTCAGTTTTAACAGCGTCTCCGCAAGTTCTGTTGTGATAGTAACTGTTATAGCCTCTAGCCTTCCTCTATCTTCTGTTTGTATTGTAGATTGTGGTATGTCCCTTTTGACTATTGATGACAATAAAGGTAAGCATTGCATGTCAACCAGAAGATGTACAGTCTACTTCCAATTTCGAATATTGTAGCAATTCAACCATAGACATTCATGTTTTGGCCATAAATTCATCAGCAAATTCTAGTCTCCGCTATGCAACTTACTAGTGTAAATTTCAACATAACAGAATCAGATCTTTCTTTTCACCACTTACATACAATGTAGCAATGTATATTGACCATAATCATTGTTATATACATGATACAGTGGTCCCCCTGAGATACGACACCCCTCTATAAAGACTGCTCCCCCCCCCCCCCCCCTGTAAAGACTTTTTCCTTAGTGTGGCACTAGGATGACTTGTAAATAAACTCTTCTAATACGACTCTCCATCAGATAAGACCTTAATTTTGTGGCAGAAGGGCAGGTCTTATCTGAGGGGGACCACTGTACATACAACAGTCCATTAACCATTGTTATTCAACCCGTAGTGGTTATGTTAGTCTTCAATATTCCCAGAAACAAATTTTTAGGTTACCGGACCTATGGTCCGATAACCTATTGCCGTCGCGTTGCGTCCGTCGTTCGTCCACATTTTTATCTTCAAAGTTTACAGGCGGATTTTCCTGAATTTTTGCACAAAGTTGCCTAAAAATATTTCAAGAGGGGGTTATTTTTTAGTTTTTTGATTTTCGCATTTTTCTCAAAATGGCGGCCATTTTTGACGAAAAATGGCCAATTTTGGACTTTGGCGGCCATTTTCTCAAAAACTGTCTGATCAGTTTTGAGATTTTTGTTTCAAAAGATTCCCCTTATGTACCTTTATGATGTGTATAAGTTTTGTTGCCCTTGAATCGCCGGTCTCCGTGTGGCGGCCATTTTGAATTTTTGACGGGTCGGCGAAAAAAATTTTGTTTGCCCCAAATCGCGTTACTATTCATTTTGGGTCATTTCTAGACAAAAAAAAAAATTTCACCCTTTGAAAAAAATGTTAGACTTTTTTCCCTCATAATGGGAGCTGCCAGGACTGTACTCATAGTACGCTTGAAGATAGAGCTTAGATATTGGCACTTTCAAATAGGAAGTCATATATAGCGAGTTGGGAGGGGACCTTGAATTTGACCTTTGATGACCTTGAAAGGTCAAAACAGCCATTTTTGGGTGAAAAAATGCCCAAATTTGCCTCTACAGATGAAATGCATGTAGATAGAGCTTCAGTTTGCATTATGAACATATAGGAAGTCATATATGGAACAACTAATGATGACCTTGATTTTGACCTTGGATGACCTTGAGTGCTAAATGTCTGACTTGAAATCTTGAAAGTGGCCTCTGAAGCATAAACTTTTGCACATACAGGTTAGGATTGTGTATAAGCCTGTAAAAAAGTCATGACTTGTATAAATGGCACATTTTTTTTTTTCACATTTTTTTAACTTGACCTCAAAGACCTTGAAGGGCGAATCTCAAAATCTGAAATTGGCCTCTACACACGAAATACTTGTTGATAAAACTTATATGTTTGTATTATGAACATACGAAGTCATATGCAGCATACCTGATGGTGACATTGAGATTCACAAAGATGACCTTGACTGGTAAATCTCAAAATCATATGTCACCTACAATGCTTGAAACCAAAATTGTCCGGTAACCTATCTTAGCCCTTGGGCTAATTTTTCTAAAAACTACTAGTATTATTGACCTCCATTGTATATTTGCACAATCATATTACTGGCACTCCCTTGTTTCTGTTCAATATATGCATAAACATAGAATTATTTGAGAAAACTGTTTTCATGATATTTGGGCTAGAATTTGGGTGAAAAGACCACACACAATCAATCACAACAAAACGAATTAACTGTACATTGTACTGGTATTGATCAACCTTAATTATAACATTAACTTGATCATGGTCTTAGCCTGCATGGTGGTCTCCAAAATAGATGACCTCTTGCAGAGGTTTTACTGTGTTTTCAACAAATTATCATGCTATTCCATCTCTGTTAGAGACACCACCTTGAAACCTATGCACGATAATGTTGCAGGCCTGTCCAGTGCTGACCACACCCGCCGGCTCTCCGCATCTATCATGAAACTCGTCTTTGGTAGCGAGTACACGGATCAGCCTGCCGCATGTACGCAGTTCGGCAAGACCAAGATCTTTCTCAAAGACGGTCAGGTCAGTCAGTCTCAAAGGCATTCCTGATCTGCTCATTTACAATGTGAATCAGATTCTTGTAAATTCTGTCAAGTCTTCAAGTTGGTATAATAGTGCGGTGTTGGCTGTCCTGCATATTTGCCTACTATGAACCCAGAAATATTAGCGTCCATTGAGTGTAGCGATTTCACCAAAGTGGATGTAATAGCGGCCATAGTGGGTGGACGACAGAAACAGCAAAGCAAACCCATATATTATGACTTAGCGTCCATAAATATTAGCGATTTTTTCAAAACACTAAATGAATGGATGCTAATACTTTCTGGGTTTACAGTATGTACAGCAAACATTAGCTGAGCATTTTCTCAGATTTCTTGTTTGTGCACAGATTGTCACAACAGACTCAGCTCGTCACATAATAATCTACCGGGAGATATTAATTGCCATGAGCCTGTGTTTTAGTTGGAGCGTCTGGAGAGCACCAGAACACTGGCGCTGTCGGCCCATGTGTTCACAATCCAGTGCGCTTGGAGGCGCCACCGCACGAGACAACAACATCGCAGAGAGGAAGCTGTGCTCTGCGTACAGTCTGGTACGTTCTCCGCTGATGATCAGCATCTTGTGACTGGTATTGTGAAGTTTTAAGATGAGTTGGAGCCATGTGGAGAATTTCACTCCTGGTTTGTCCAAAGGTAGTGTATTGACTCACAATATATGATATAGAAGGCGCAAATAATCACTGATAATGGTATAATTGTTTGTCTTTGTGCAACAGTGATAAGGGGATGGTTCGTCAGACGAATGTTCAAAGCACAGCAGCAGGCATCCAAAAAAATCCAACGAGCTTACAGAAGACATCTCTCCAGAAAGGAGCAGACTCATGCTGGGGACGAGAAAATTTCTCCCGTCGTAAGCCAGGATACCAGCACCATTGACTGCGCCAGTCCTCTCATAGGCGCCATGGTGTCCAGTGCTTGTGCAAGCCATGCTCGTTCCCTTACAGAGACTCCTGACCGATCACTGGACACCCCGTACTTCACACCGAAAACCTCCAAAAAGAAACCGAAACCGAAAGTCTTCACTCCTGATGACTTCTCGACTCCAGTGGGACCTCCAAGACGAGGGTTCCTCCGACGAACTCCGAGGACTCCCGGAACGCTGGAGGGTCTCGAAGACGAGGAATTCCTCCTAGACTCCGAGAGGACTCCAGACGGAATCACATATCACATCCGGAACAGTCCTCACAAGGGCTACCCGGGCGGACGATCAGCACGAGAAGTTTACCGCACGGTGGCGTCTGCGATCTCGGCGGCCTTTCTCACGCAGCGCAGGTTCCATCTCACAGGGGCTTTCTGCGGCATTCCATATTTCGAGGCATGCAACGGGATCATTTCAAGAAGACGACTGCCCAGGGTTTGTATTGCCAGACAAAGCAGTTATAGCCAAGATAAGAGATATGCCTCACCTAAATACACATAGATTTACAGATTCAAATCTTCTTTCCTTAGAAATTCTTAAAAACCTGAATTATCTCAAGAAAAAAGTATCAAATTATGAAATGTCGACACATAAGTGGGTATGCATAACTCATTCGACATGCACATTTTGCACTATATAAATTTAAAATTTTTTAGAAATATGGCGACATGGTTTCATTTTCCAGGTACAGATCAAGTTTCACACCCGTGCCAACGCTCTGCTCAAGTACGGCCACTACGTCCACAACCGCGAGCTGTGCTGTAGTTTGTTGGACTGCTTAACCATCGATAAATGATTGCAAGCAGAAACTAAATCTCGATTAATTCAGTTTGTTATGGTGATATTTTAACTGCTTTTGTGAAGATTAAGTTTATTTTATGTAATGACGTTTCACAATGGGAAATGGCAGTATGTATTCATTTGTCTGGTTGGAATTGCAGCAAAATGAGTGTATGTGTTACATAATGTCCTTGTGACTTCTAACTGTATAGTATATTCCAGGTCTTATATATATAGGACAATTTGTACATTTTAACACATGTATATTTTGCATATATAGATCTATCTTAATCAAGGTCCATATGCCTATTAATGTATTTCATTTTAGGTTTTAGTAATATTACAAATTGTTGAATGAAGTTTTTTTTTCTATGATGCAAGCTCTGATCAATTTCCGCTGCCTGTGTTCATACTTCCATGCCAGCTTGTGTTCATATACTAAAGCAAAGGACTTAACACTTGAATATCTCCGTTTGTGTTCATGTACCTACAGTTGTTCAAGGCGTACTATTATCAGTAATACATGTATTAATAACAATGTCAATGGGTGATGATAAAATGTAAATCAAAATTACTCAAAAATGCCTTTCATCTACATTTGTTTGAATTATAAAAATTTGGCAACAAAACTTGCAATAAATGCTGAAATTGGTATGTGTTTTGTTGATTCGTTGATATATTGTTATTGCACTGTATACCGGTACTCTGATTCATGCCACGGATATATAACCCGATACCATTTTGTATCACAAAAATATCAGCAGAAATTAGCCCAATGGGCTAGAAAGGTTACCGGAGAAATATACAGAGTTAAGCCGAGAAAGTTGAAGGTCAAATTCAAGGTGACCACTGAAATCGCCATATCTCTAACCTTGAAAATGGGATCAAAGGTTAAATTCTAGATCACCAAACTATTCAGCATACATCATTTCCTATATGTTCACTATGGACCCCTAAGCTGTAAATTTGATAATAAGCGAGATATAAGCCATTTTGTAATCTGACTTTGAAAATAAAATGACTGACCTTGAAATTTAGGTCAAAGGTCAAATTCAATATCATTAAAATATTCAGAATATATCATTTCCTATATGTTCACAATTGATTCCTAAACTGTAAAGTCGATAATAAGCGAGATATTATCCATTTTGTCATGTGACCTTGAAAATGAGGTCAAAGGTCAAATTCAAGGTCACAAGAATATTCAGCATATATCATTTCCTATATGTTCACAACTGATTCCTAAGCTGTAAAGTCGATAATAAGCGAGATATTAGCCATTTTGTCATGTGACCTTGAAAATGAGGTCAAAAGTCAAATTCAAGGTCACGAGAATATTCAGCATATATCATTTCCTATATGTCCACAATTCATTCCTAGTCTCTAATTTCAATATTAAGTGAGATATTAGGCTTAATGTGTCCCATTATAAAGCATAGGAAAATTTAACATGGGAAAGTCACATTTGGGCCGAGTTTGGGCCCAAAATGGCCCACTTCAAGCGATTCAAGCACAACGAAATTTATACATGTCACAGGGGTACATATGAGGAGTGTTTTTCATCAATAAGAAAAAAATTAGCCCAATGGGCTAGTAAGGTTACCGGAGAAATATACAGAGTTAAGCCGAGAAAGTTGAAAGTCAAATTCAAGGTGACCACTGAAATCGCCATATCTCTAACCGTGAAAATGGGATCAAAGGTTAAATTCTAGATCACCAAACTATTCAGCATACATCATTTCCTATATGTTCACTATGGACCCCTAAGCTGTAAATTTGGTAATAAGCGAGATATAAGCCATTTTGTAATCTGACTTTGAAAATAAAATGACTGACCTTGAAATTTAGGTCAAAGGTCAAATTCAATATCATTAAAATATTCAGAATATATCATTTCCTATATGTTCACAGTTGATTCCTAAGCTGTAAAGTCGATAATAAGCAAGATATTAGCCATTTTGTCCTGTTGACCTTGAAAATGAGGTCAAAGGTCAAATTCAAGATCATGAGAATTTTCAGCATATATCATTTCCTATATGTTCACAATTAATTCCTAAGCTGTAAAGTCGCTAATAAGCAAGATATTGGCCATTTTGTCCTGTGACCTTGAAAATAGGTCAAAGGTCAAATTCAAGGTCACGAGCATTTTCAGCATATATCATTTCCTATATGTTCACAATTGATTCCTAAGCTGTAAAGTCGCTAATAAGCAAGATATTGGCCATTTTGTCCTGTGACCTTGAAAATAGGTCAAAGGTCAAACTCAAGGTCACGAGCATTTTCAGCATATATCATTTCCTATATGTTCACAATTGATTCCTAAGCTGTAAAGTCGCTAATAAGCAAGATATTGGCCATTTTGTCCTGTGACCTTGAAAATGAGGTCAAAGGTCAAATTCAAAGTCACGAGAATATTCAGCATATATCATTTCCCATATGTTCACAATTGATTCCTAAGCTGTAAAGTCGATAATAAGCGAGATATCAGCAATTTTGTCCTGTGACCTTGGAAATGAGGTCAAAGGTCAAATTCAAGGTCATGAGAATATTCTGCGTATATCATTTCCTATATGTTCACAATTGATTCCTAAGCTGTAAAGTCGATAATAAGCGAGATCTTAGCCATTTTGTCATGTGACCTTCAAAATGAGGTCAAAGGTCAAATTCAAGATCATGAGAATTTTCAGCATATATCATTTCCTATATGTTCACAATTGATTTCTAAGCTGTTAAGTCGCTGATAAGCAAGATATTGGCCATTTTGTCCTGTGACCTTGAAAATGAGGTCAAAGGTCAAATTCAAGGTCACGAGAATTTTCAGCATATATCATTTCCTATATGTTCACAATTGATTCCTAAGCTGTAAAGTCGCTAATAAGCAAGATATTGGCCAATTTGTCCTGTGACCTTGAAAATGAGGTCAAAGGTCAAATTCAAGGTCATGAGAATATTCAGCATATATCATTTCCTATATGTTCACAATTGATTCCTAAGCTGTAAAGTCGATAATAAGCGAGATATTAGCAATTTTGTCCTGTGACCTTGGAAATGAGGTCAGGGTCAAATTCAAGGTCATGAAAATATTCAGCATATATCATTTCCTATATGTTCACAATTGATTCCTAAACTGTAAAGTCGATAATAAGCGAGATATTAGCCATTTTATCCTGTGACCTTGAAAATGAGGTCAAAGCTCAAATTCAAGGCCACGAGAATATTCTGCATATATCATTTCCTATATGTTCACAATTGATTCCTAAGCTGTAAAGTCGATAATAAGCGAGATATTAGCAATTTTGTCCTGCGACCTTGGAAATGAGGTCAAAGGTCAAATTCAAGGTCACGAAAATATTCAGCATATATCATTTCCTATATGTTCACAATTGATTCCTAAACTGTAAAGTCGATAATAAGCGAGATATTAGCCATTTTGTCATGTGACCTTGAAAATGAGGTCAAAGGTCAAATTCAAGGTCACAAGAATATTCAGCATATATCATTTCCTATATGTTCACAACTGATTCCTAAGCTGTAAAGTCGATAATAAGCGAGATATTAGCCATTTTGTCCTGTGACCTTGAAAATGAGGTCAAAAGTCAAATTCAAGGTCACGAGAATATTCAGCATATATCATTTCCTATATGTCCACAATACATTCCTAGTCTCTAATTTCAATATTAAGTGAGATATTAGGCTTAATGTGTCCCATTATAAAGCATAGGAAAATTTAACATGGGAAAGTCCCATTTGGGCCGAGTTTGGGCCCAAAATGGCCCACTTCGAGCGATTCAAGCGCAACGAAATTTATACATGTCACAGGGGTACATATGAGGAGTGTTATGCATCAATAAAAAAAAAAGTTACTGAACAGTTTTTGAGAAAATGGCCGCCAAAGTCCAAAATCAGGCATTTTTCGTCGAAAACGGCCGCCATTTTGAAAAAAATGCGAAAATCAAAAAACTAAAAAATACCTCCCTCTCGAAATATTTTTAGGCATTTTTGTGCAAAATTTCAGAAAAATTCGATCGTAAACTTTAAAGATAAAATTGTTGACGGACGACGACGACGACGACGACGACGGACGACGGACGACGACGCCGACGCCGGACGCATCGCCATGCCAATAGGTTACGGACCATAGGTCCGGTAACCTAAAAATTACTGAACAGATTTTGAGAAAACGACAGTCGAAGTCCAAAATTGGCCATTTTTCGACGAAAACGGCCGCTCTGACCTTGAAACCAAGGTCAGAGGTCAAATTCAAGGTCACGACAATATTCAGCATATATCATTTCCTATATGTCCACAATTGATTCCTAGTCTCTAATCTCAATATTAAGTGAGATATTAGGCTTTAATGTGTCCCATTATAAAGCATAGGAGAATTTAACATGGGAAAGTCCCATTTGGGCCGAGTTTGGGCCCAAAATGGCCCACTTCGAGCGATTCAAGCGCAACGAAATTTATACATGTCACAGGGGTACATATGAGGAGTGTTATGCATCAATAAAAAAAAAAGTTACTGAACAGATTTTGAGAAAATGGCCGCCAGAGTCCAAAATTGACCGTTTTTCGACGAAAACGGCTGCCATTTTGAAAAACATGCGAAAATAAAAAAACTAAAAAATACCTCCCTCTCGAAATATTTTTAGGCATTTTTGTGCAAAATTTCAGAAAAATTCGATCGTAAACTTTAAAGATAAAATTGTTGACGGACGACGACGGACGACGACGGACGACGACGCCGGACGCATCGCCATGCCAATAGGTTACGGACCATAGGTCCGGTAACCTAAAATTGGTGTAAACGAGCTAGAAATTTCAACAGTATAGTAATGAATTTGTGTAGTGCCATATCTACAATACAAAGCATACAATCATATTTTCGTCCAAATATTTATTGTTTGTCACACACATTCTCAAGGTAGCACACGCGCGATCATGCCTGAGCCGGATATATGTACACACTTGGGACTTTCCCAGGGGTGAAAATCAAAAAGTTTTCACAGTAGCTTCACCAGGTAGACATATCATCGCAATACATGTAATAATACTTCTTTAAATCCTTCACATTCCCAGTCGAAACCTTCCTATTGGGACGTCAACTCTTCACTCCTTCCATTTCGTCATCAAACTTCTCTGCAGATATCTGAAATCAAAAATATCTCAATTCAGACACACAGAGTCAAATTGATGACTCTAAATTTATTTTTTAAAAACAATTTCTTTCATGATCTTGAATACCAGTAACCATGGATACCGGTACTGACCTTCCCTTTCTTAAGTTTCTTGACGAGTTTTGCGTCTCGACTGAGCTCATCTATCTCGTCGTCGTTGAGTTTTCGTTTCTTCCTCTCCTTAGTTGCCTTTCTCTGCTTCCGCTTCTCCTTGCGATCTTTCTGCTTCGACCAGGACACTGGCTTCAGCTAAATAAAAAAAAAATCAGAGGAAAAAACTTGAACTGCGAAAGTAATCGCAATATTTTGTTCTGCGATTTGTAATCGCATTTGTTCCTCAACAGTCAATAGCAGATCCATTCAAAGTAGTGGATTCTTTGCAATGTTTTCACATCATTCTTCTATCAATCTACTATCGACCAACCTTAAATGGTTTCTGTCCAGGCATTAGACCGGTCTCTGCCTTTACTCTCAGTCTTTCTTGTCTTTGCTTCTCTCTGGATTTGTCCCTGAAAATTAGTTAAAGTGGTATGTATATATGTATTCACAATTTTATTCAATGGATCCAGATCTTACAAAACTCATGAGCATATGTTCTTAGATGATCTATTGTTTATACCAGGCACTGGAGTATTTACTTTATTTTATGACCAACTCACTTGAATTTGATGGTTCCTGTGTCGATGTCATCTGGGGTGAAGTCTGGAAACTGTCGGCCTTTCAATTCTGGCATTTTTGGTAATCGCAACAAACCAAAGCCTTGTGCTAAGTGGGGTATGTCCAAATCTGCCAAGGTCAAATTTACATCAGAAATATCTATTCATTATGACAATCCAAGCAAATCTAAATATTGATAGTGATACTGTACAGGACAGCAAAAACTTGCCTTTCAGTCTGAATATGAGACTACACTCGTGCTTGGCATAACTTTGAACAAACGACACAAACGCTTTCATCCCTTTCTCATACATGGCTCTGTTGCGACGAGAAGAAATAAACACAGTCATCAGGGCATTTACATGTATTGTCATAACATTACCTCCATACAAGACAAGGATATTTACTGGGGCATTGAAAAAAGGAGGAGAAAATCATGTCGTTAGTTTATTGGTTGTGAAGGTGTGGCAAATTATTAATCATGTGCCATGCAGTTCAATCATATCATACATATACCTGTCTTGTTTTGCCAATTTCTTGAGTTTTGGGAGATAATCGTCTTTTACTGGAGGTGGGACTAGTTTCTTTAAAGGCACCTAGGTAAATTGAAAAGAAGTAATGGTAATGTCAAAGTGGTTTTGAGCAGAGGGCAGCATTCTGGGTAAATATCCGTCATATCCGTCTAATTTCACTCCATAGTTGATATCTTTACCAGTACCTTTTGATTGAGTGAAACGAACTTGGTGTAGGCATCTTCACTAGGTGACAAGAACAGCAGAGCGTTTCCCGTGTTGCCTATCCTGGCTGTTCTACCACAGCGATGTACGAACGCACTGAAATAGATGTTTAAAAGCATTTGAACATCAGAACTTTGCTGAAAGTTATTAAGGCATTTCGCCTTTATGGTTTTAGCAGAATTTTTTATTTTTTTTTCTTCTTCCGCCACTTTTGGTTTCCGGACGATAACTTTAGATTGCCTTGACGGATCCTCGTCAAATTTTCACCACAAGTCAGAAATGATATGTGGAAGAACCCTATTCTTTTTGAGCAGGATCCGAGGTCCGTGAGGTCCGTGAGGTCCGTGAGGATGAAATCAAGGCTAATTTTGAGACTTGGTTTCGGGACGATAACTGGAAAAATATTTTCCAGTTGGAGGTTCATATGCCACCAGGGAAGAACCCTATTGATTTTGGGATCGATCCGTCAAACGACCTTTGACCTAGAGGTCGAAATAATTTTTTGCTGATTCA
This sequence comes from Terebella lapidaria, assembly GCA_949152475.1. NCBI lineage: Eukaryota > Metazoa > Annelida > Polychaeta > Terebellida > Terebellidae > Terebella > Terebella lapidaria. The sequence goes on from OX424556.1 coordinate 54,504,124, forward strand.
TCCTTGAGGCTTCCTGCATATCTCAGAAACCGTGCATCGTAGAGCGAAACGGACGTTATTTTCGGACTCGTCAGCCTAGACAAACATGTCTAAGGGGTATTATGGATGAAGATTGACCTTGACCCGAATTTTTTTTGCCGAGTCGGCATTTTTCGTTTTCGTCGATATCTCGGAAACGGTGCGTCGTAGAGCGAAACGGACGTTATTTTCGGAATCGTCGCCCTAGACAAACATGTCTAAGGGGTATTATGGATGAACTTTGACCTTGACCCGAAATTTTTTTGCCGAGTCGGCATTTTTCTTTTTCGTCGATATCTCGGAAACGGTGCGTCGTAGAGCGAAACGGATGTTATTTTCGGACTCGTCGCCCCAGACAAACATGTCTTATATGTAATATGGATGAACTTTGACCTTGACTCAAAATTTTTTTGCCGAGTCGGCATTTTTCGTTTTCGTCGATATCTCGGAAACGGTGCGTCGTAGAGTGAAACGGACGTTATTTTCGGATTCGTCGCTGTAGACAACATTTATCTTATATGTATTATGGATGAACTTTGACCTTGACTAAAAAATTTGTTGCCGAGTTGGCATTTTTCGTTTTCGTCGATATCTCGGAACGGTGAGTCGTACAGCGAAACAGACTTTTTTTTCGGACTCGTCGCCCTAGACAAACATGTCTAAGGGGTATTATTTTAACGGTAATTTTTTTTGCGGAGTCGACATTTTTCATTTTCTTAGATATCTAGTATATATTATAAATTAATCATCACACCGAAATGCCTCCAAGGCATCTTTAGGCCTTGACGTCTAGTTCTGAACTAAATTTAAACAGTGAAGTGTATTACAGTTGGGAAACTAATTTGGGTTTGGAAACCGAATTTTTGGATGAATTTCTCCAAGCAAAATCGAATGTGATGACTGCAGCACATAAATTCAGAACCTCAGGCTATCGATATATACCATTTCATGTCATGTTTATGCGTGCAAACCTTGCAGAGCTGGGTGGGTCATACTGTACGACCCAATATACTTCCGGAATGTCCACCCCTCGGCCCATCACGTCCGTACACGCCAACACGCCACTGTGCGACAAAAGATTGAAAATATATGTGACATACTTATAAGTGTAAACGGTTGGGTAAAGAATGAAATGTTGTTTATGGCAGTTTACAACATCAGGGCTGGAATTTCGTAAAATTTTGCTAGAATCCTGTGCTCATATACTCAGTTATATTTTGGGAGAATCAAGGGCCATTTTGCAAGCATCGATTCCCGGATTCTCACTGAATATTATGTATTATACCTGTCCAATTCACGGAATTTGTTGAACACGTTATTCCTCTTTTCCTTCTTCCCATGAATGGCAAGAATTGTGGAGTTGCTGAGAATACTGAAAAAAGGAAGATCTTTTTATCATAATCATGTTTATCAAACTGAATAGTTTTCACATCTGTGATTTCATCATGTTCATTTCACAATCAAATATTGCAGTCAATACTTGCAGACGTTTTTGATTACCTTTGGAGTGCTTTCGAGAAATAGTCTACACAAGCACAGGTGCTGAAGAAAATCATGACTTTTTTTGAGCTGTGAGCCCTTAGAAATGACACTAGCTGGTTGAATTTGTCTTCCACAGGTACCAGCTGCAAGGAAGAAAGATTGAAGATGTAGCCTAAACATGATAAAGATTTCAAGCAATTTGTAGTCAGTGATATAACAGATTTCTTCGTTTACCACACTAATTTATCAAATTATACAACAAACTCAATCACACATATCTGTACATAGGTACTAATACATAAGTTACATGTAATACACTTCTTTAATAATGAATTTGTTCTGTTATGTCCTTTTTCCACCACATTACAATTACATGCACACTGCCATACTGAGACACACACCATGTAGAAGTTCTCGAGGGAGGCTGGCGTGCGTTGCACTGTGTCAGTGTGCGAAGATTCCTTGACAGCGACCCTGACAGGATTCCGCAGTCCCGCACGGATCAAGTCCTCCAGAGCCTCGGTCTGCGTCGCAGAGAACAACCCCGTCCTTCGCTGCTTCGGAAGATAACTCAGAATCGTGTTGAGACTACGAAACAAAATAATTTGCATGCATTTGATTTGTTGTGTGCAGAAAACATATATGTACACATTTATAGTTCACTGGTACATCATGACTGGAATAGCTGGTCTCTGTATATATTACCTAGTTTTGAAACCCATGTCGAGGAGTCGATCAGCTTCATCCAAAACCAACACCTCCTGAACAAATGAACATTGGAAGTTTGTCATTTTATATAATGTTTGAGATACTGCCTCCAACCCCAATGAAGGTTGATAACAAAGTGATAGTTTTAATTAGTTTTTACAGCATGTAATTATCGGTAGGGTTATATTAATGTTGTGGAAGTTGCATGAGTAGACTTGTTTAGGCAAAGGTCATTGGTGCATGTTGAACTATACCAGAGATTTGACGGCAGCGGGTAAGTTCAGACCGGGGTCTTTTCTCCGCAGCATATCTTCCAACCTCCCTGGAGTGGCTGTGATAATGTGCGCCCTGCAAACAATCATCATAAAACATGAAGATCTATAACACGGTAGATGTACATGGCTAATAGATAATAAATAAGGCATGACAGATGTTTTAGCGTTTTGCAGATTATACAAACCCATTCTCAACAAATTTGGTGACGTTGGCCATTGGATTGCTGCCTCCAATGAATAACATCTGTGTGAATTGACCTAGTTCTGTTGTGAACTTTGACAGAACTTCGTCTATCTGTATCGCCAGCTCCCGAGTCGGGGTTATGATGATGGCACCAACCTTGAATAGTACAATGTTCAGAGTTACCGAATAGTAAACAAGATATTCATTTCTATTATGGTAAATATATATATATATATATTATTGCCACTGTAATATCATTTTGAAACCAGTTAAACGTTATGAGTGCACCAGTATAGAGAAATACAAGTTGTGTCTATGTTGCGACCCACCTCTTGTTTCTTTAGTTTTTCCTCCCTACGCAGCAGTATTTCCAGAAGCGGAATTAGAAATGCCAGGGTTTTTCCGCTGCCAGTTACAGCCTCTGCGGCAACATCCTTGTTTGTCATAAACAGAGGAATACAAGCAGCCTGGAAACAATAGGGGAACATAATCCAAATCAGAAAATATTCGGATATTAAATGTATTTTATATGAGACTTAACACTGTCCTGGGCCTATTTAGATCTATAGTGTTACCTTGACATCCTCGTTGTGGGAGAAGAAATTTGGCTATGCTTCCAGAGTTTATATGACACTCAAATGTTACAATACACTGTCTGCTTGGATAATTACTGTAGTGGTTCAGGTAGATTGGGCATGCATCATTTAAAATTTAACCGACCGAATGATTCACTCTCAATCGATGGCAGTTCAGCAACTCCCTAAGGGGTACAGGTGATAAGGCCGCCAAAGTGATCAGGCCGCCATTAAGAGTTATCAAACTGTGAGTTACGAGTGATGGATGAAGAATGGTATGACAGATCAGTTATGCCTGACTGATTTTGTTAGGATTATATCTGTGTCATGAAGTGGTAAATCTGCTTGCCTGTGCGTAAGCTATTTTTTATTGCATACCAGAGCAAATCTTGCTGCTGTCAAGTGAAGTAAATCTTCTCAAGTTTGTTCTTTTTGCAGAAGTCGATTAGATATAGATATAATATATTGTTTGTTAGTACTGACTGTTTTCTTGTAGATCAATTATATTGTTTGTTACTGGTGTCAAGATGTTGTTTTATGCTGATATGCGGCCTGATCGCTTTGGCGGCCTTATCGCGTGATTGGAATCTGCATGCATGCCATTTGTTATGGTGGGCGATAATGGGTGTATTACAAATTATATTCGATGCTACTCACTTGAACGGGGGTCATCCGCTTGAACTTGCACATCTTCAAGACCTTCCTGACAGACTTGCACAACGAAGGATTGAGATTCGACCATGTTTGATCCATTATGTTAGAAATTCTAAAAGTTCACGTGTTTCGCAATCAACATTTGTAAACATCATGTGTCTAGTAGGTCATTGTGTACCACACATAGAGAGACGGGTGGCTGTTCGTTGTGGTAGATTTCTAGCCGTACCTGTTCCCGGTGGAATAACTCTGGAATAATAACAATGAATTAATAATAATAATAATAATAATAAAAATAATAATAATAATAATAATAATAATAATAATAATAATAATAATAATTATCTATAAAGTATAAATTCGTTATAGGTACCCCATGTCTTTCCACTATCAGGAATTATCCACGTCTACCTTTGAACAAACATGGGATACAAAATTATTACAGCTAGCCTAGATAGTCCAATAGCCCTTCTATCGACCCAACCGACCGAACCCCTCACCCCTTGGATCCGCCCATACATCAAACATAGGCCTATGAGCCATGTAGGCAGTATAATATTATAGGATAATAGGCCTGGGCTTATATGAGTGGGCTGAGTAGAACTATAAATATAACCCCTACCAGTGGAAATAAATCAAAAATACATCTGAAATTATTTCGGTTTTAATAGCAGACTAACCATGCAGAATTTGTATTTCGTACACTGGCCAATCAATTACAATTAAGCCAGGCCAGGTTAATAGGCCTATACAGCAACTGGTAGACCGGATCTATAGGCTGAATGACCCGGGACAAGGACGCTCATCAGATTGTTTCTGATGAGAGCAAAATTCGTTTGACAAAGCTGAGGAGGGGTGAATTGCCCATATTTATTAACCAGCCGCCCACCAAAGATACTGAAATAAGTGTTTATTCAAATTATTTATAGTAACAAATATTGGTTGAATATAGGGTATGGAGGCATATGAGGACAATATTTTCGCTCTCTTTGTAGGGTATTGAGTCACTTTACACACCATCTAGTTCAGTCAATAATACTACATCCTGTTCATCAATTTGATATAGGTAGCATTCTACCGACAAAAATGAAATTCTTAATACTATGGATTTGCGATCGTCGCGCCACCGCACGCCGCGGTTTTGCGGTTATGAAGATTGTATGAGAAAAGCCATTAAGATGTACACAACTCTTAAAGTAATGTGTGTGGTGTTATTATTGCGACAAGATCTTTGGCCGCTATGATAGACGACCCGTCATAACGCGACGCTGAACACTCGTTGTCAGTTCAGAAATGAACTGATCGCCCCTCTATCGAATGAGTGAGAACTAGCCAGCAAATTTCCCACATGTATATCCCCCAACTCGACACAGTCACACCGGTGCATGCCGCGCATCCATCCGTTTCGCCATAAATATTATTACATGTTGATTTTGTATGACTTTTTTGAATATTGACCATAGAATACCATAATAGAGCCTAAATATTTTTTACATGTTGATTATGTATGCAAGACCTCTTTGAATACTCACCATAGAATAGCACAATAGAGCACTCAAAGACTCTCCAAACCAATGTAACAACTGGAACAAGCAGGCCCACGTCAGCTTGTGACACCAATCTATTTTGGTTGCCATAGCAACAAAATTGACCGATTGGTCACTTTGTGCTTAAATTAGCGTGTTTAGCACACATTGTGAATGCTCTACGGATAGGAGTTTTTGATGAATGATGATGAAATCGCACAGGCTCGATGAGAACGACCATCACACGAAACCTACTGCTTTCCAGAATGATGAAATAAGTATTACTAAGTTAGCAGGCTTAATACATCCAATCGGTCTTATTACGACCAATAAAATATGGTGTACGATAAAGGCCAAACTCGCAATCTTCGGGCGAATCGCCACATTACCCCCTTCTTACAATGTTGGTCCCCAACATGTTCCACCTCGGCCCAAATGCTTCCGAAACACGACTGAAGCATCATATGACGGAACCAGAAGGAAGCAAAGTGACAGCCAAACCATAAGGGTCTGTTTTGGAAGAATGGGGTTTTACCCCGGGACTCACGTACTACACTGCAACACTCCCAGAAATTGGGTAAACCCTAATAAACAAGCTAGAACTTTGAACGAGGTGTTCCAGAAAACTTCATCCACCGAAAGGGACGGTGTGCCGAATCTTTGGTATCCAATAAACCTTTAAATTCAGAAATTTTGTGAAACAACACACCGGTGATCGAAAATGATAGTAACTCCGTGCCTGCCTCAGCGGCGCAGGAGCTAGACGGATCCTTAAGGACCATTCCCGGAGGAGTTGTATCTACTTGAGAGTCGTCCCTCTCATACACAGATGGTGCAGACTCGGGTGCCACATCGGGTCTATCCATGGGGGCAATGTTGGTCGCCACCACGTCCGGCTTCAGTTTCCCTCACATGGGGAACGGCGTTGTTGTTCCTGAGGACCTGGCCGGAAGGAAGAGTTCCTCTGCCCTTGCTTGGGCATGCTGCCCTTGTAGCCACTGGCCCGCAAGCATTCCAACAACTCCGGACACTGTAACCAGAAATGTCTCTGCTTACTGAAAGAGTAGCAGGGCTGGTTAACGTTGGACCCGGAGGTCAACGCACCGCTCATGTCATGATGACTTGTCCGGTTTCTTGTCATGCGGGGAGCGCTCCTTGAAGTTGAACCAAAGTCGGTGGCATAGGAAGGGACAGCCCACACTAACCCTGGGAGGACCTGCAGAAGTGGGCCCGTACACTGCGGATGCGGATGGGCATATCGAATGTCGGGGCTGCCGACGGGTATGCACCCAGGAAATACCTCGCTGCCACTGGGCATGGAAGAAGTCCCCGCCGGTCCTAACGGATAGGACCTGGGCGAGGCTGGGTATCCAGCATAGCTCAGGGCTGAAGCCGTTGACTGCCAGCCAACTCCTGGGCGCGTGCCGGAGCAGGGAAAGTTGACCACGTGGCCACAGATCCCACTTCCGGAGCAGCGGAGAATGTAGCCAACGTGGTGCTCCAAGCCACGGAATGGGTGCGAGCCACATGGTCTGGGCCACTGGCACATGCGGGCTTGGGATAGCCTGAGGTGGGGCCAGCGGATTATGTTGAGGCTTTTTGCAGGCTTCCTGTACTTTCGCTACAGGAATACTGTGCGCACGTTGACGACTGTGATGACACCCTGAAGAGGGACGTAGCTTGCGGCGGGAATCGCCTTCGTTTACAAACAAATGCCACAGAGAGGCATTTGTGCCCAGGGCTCCAGAAGCTGAAGGGGTTTGGATGTTCCCTGGTTGATTCTGGGCGTTTTCAAGCATATCTATTATAATCTCCAGATCCAAGGATTTATTGGGATAAAAATGACAATTTTTAAAAATCTTCAACACATGATGTTGCATTCCATCGACGATCGAATATTTTGATTGACAAACCTATCCCATAATACAGCAAATTGTTCTAATTAATCTGGTAATGCGAAGGTGTACAACGTATATTACAGTAACATATTTTTGCCAATATAATGATAATTTGACACCCAATTGAGTCTCGCCATCCACCTCGACAACTCAAGATGTTCCATATACAGATACAATGCTACTAAAACATACATTTCAATTGAAAATTGCATTGGGGTTAGAGTCTACCCCCGTCCCTGAACCAAAGGAACCGGATCCCCTGAACCGGGTGGGTGGCGTATAGGGGTGGGAAGGGAGGTCCTGGCTTGAGCACTTTAATCGCAAAGATATACATATACATGTATAAAGATGTACATAAACATGGTGTGACCGCTGATCATGTCCGTGTTAACAAATAGTTCAATATGGGAACATTGTCATGCCGTAGTAGTGAAAGAAAAAGATCGCGCGATGTTGAAGATGATTTTATTCAAGGTTTCGTATAGGCCTATACCAACTTGGTGGATGACAGTCATCAACTGATCATGCGCCAGACACTGTAACCGGCATATTCTTTGACGTGCCCGAGTGTCGAGATTCAGAGCATATGATTTCAGAAAAGGGCAATATATAGAATAATGTGAATTATTTATTTCTCTAAGAAAGTCAGTCATTGCTTGATTTCGTAAAAGAGGGGCACAAAAGTAGTGTACCTTTTTTATGGTAAGTGGGAGCACGTGCCCCCCCCCCCCCTCCCTCTAAACACGGCAGTGGAGGCCTATGAGCCATGTAGGCAGTATTGTAGGTGGTGACGATGATAGGCTCACATATAATGGGATGAGTATAAATATAACCTGCCAGTGGAAATAAATAAAAAATACATCTGAGATAATTCCGGACTAACCACGTGTAATGTGTATTTCGGAGGCCCATGACCAATCAATGGCAAAGACGTTCATCGATGGTTTCTGATGAGGGCGAAATTTGTAACAAAGCTGAGGAGGGTGAATTGCCAATATTTATTAGCCTGCCGCTCAAGAGAGATCCTGGTATAATTGTTTATTTAGTAGCCTAATACTAATATTATAACTGGGTATAGGCCAATGTAGGCTTATGGGACGATATTGTGGCTCTGTCTGATATAGTCAATTTACAGAGCATTGGTCCAGCATATCCTACTTCTACGGCAAGTCAGTTATGATACAAGTGACTGACCGACCGGGCTAAAGCATCTGTTTGTTCACAAATTTGATATTGGTAGAATTCTACCGACAAAAATGAAATTCTTAGATACTATGGATTTGCGATCGTCGCGCCGCGTTTTTTGCGGTTATAAAGAGGTGTGAGAAACACCCTTCACATATGAACAAAGTATATTGAAGAATTTTTGTGGTGTTATTATTGAGACAAGCTGTTTGGCCGCTATGATAGACAACCGTCATAACGCGATGCTGAACACTTGTCACTGGGACAGAAATAAACTAATCGCCCCCTCTATCGAGTGAGTGAGAACTGGGGCCTCTTCACTGTTGATACCCCGATTACAGTAACGTGCGTTAAAGCCGACGTTTGGTGTGATTACCGTAACGTCAAATTCACCATAGAGGATAATGTGGTGGTTAATGCTTTTGGTGAATAGAGAACCAATTACCACCATACACGCAAATATAGCAATGATTGTCAGAATATTGTGTATTACATACATATACCAATAACATGGCGTATCAGAATTATATACGTAGTGATTACATATATTCATTTTTGTAGGCAGCACGAGCAGCTACGAGAAATATAATCTGTGGATTTCATATATTTATATAATTTTCATATATATGCCACTCGTTCAAAGCTTATAAATCAATTCAATACTTAAACGCAGAAAAAAAACTATATGTCATTTATAACATTATTCAAACCTCTTTATATCGAACCAATTAAGCAGGTTGTTGCAACTGCAATGAATGTAAATTTAATGAAGAGGATTGTGTTGCTGAAGTTTCTTCAATTTGATCCATTGCTCCAAAATCGTTTCAGTCGTTTCAAAAACAGTTTTACAAAAAGACTGATATATCAATTACATACATACACAATCTTGGAAATTCAAGTTTAAATCTTGAGAATTCAACTTTTTTTTCTTGAAAATTCAAGTTTAAATCTTGGAAATTCAAGTTTAGATTTTGAAAATTCAAGTTTAAATCTTGAAATTTATATTTTAAATATCGAAATTTCAAGTTTTTTTCTTAAAATTCAACTTTTAATCTTGAAAATTCAACTTTTAATCTTGAAATTTCAAGTTCTTTTCTTGAAATTTCAAGTTCTTTTCTTGAAAATTCAACTTTTTTCTTGAAATTTAAAGATTTCATGAGTAGATGAGTAGAAAAAAATCGTGTGGCCCCAAAGGGCTTCCGTAGGTTTGTAAGAAAAATTGGTTCACGTCGAACTATATTACTGGTATCTGGATTTGAATTATTGTGGTCAGAAAGTTATCTTTTATCGGATATTCCACTATCTTTGACCAATCCGCTACATCGTATAAAGGACAATGCTAGATCCAACATCTTTTCTTAATATTGAGTGATTATTATATTAAATTTGCCACACTTTTAAGTTTATAATCATGCCCCTCGTGCAACACACGCATCGCATCACAGCTACAATTGTATACTATAGCAGGGGCGGATCCAGGAATTTGGAAACGGGGGTGTGGGAATGCGTAGAGCTATCGGTCTGGGGGTTGGGGGCGCCGTAAGCCCCCCCCCCCCCCCTCGAGAAAAAAATGGTTTTGGCGTCTTCTGAGAGCATCTAGGAGTGTTTTCAGGAGACATTATTATGAGTATTATGCACATTTTGTGTGGTTATCAGAGGCGGAATCATGACCCATTGGCTTTGCGTGAACATATAATAGTACATGCATGTACATGTGTACTATGGCTCAGTATATGTTTAGCATGCATGTATGTTTAGTTTCACACACATGTTGACAAAAGTTAATTCACCCAAAAAAAATGTCAAGAAAGACTTGTATTAGTGCCACAAGTATAGCACAATAAAGCACTCAAAGACTCTCCAAACCAATGTTACAACTGGAACAAGCAGGCCCACATCTTCAGACGTGTTTGGAGAAGGCGAAGCCGGTAACCACCCCACCCCACCCCCTTCCATGAAAGGTATAGCCTACATTAATGTGTGCCCATTAGTTTTTCGCCCTCAATCATATCATAAATCATATACGCATCTGATCACCCACAATCAGGCACGTCAGTCGATATACTTTATTTCTTGCTGTAGGCCTATGGGCCTACATATTATATTGTATCCCACGAATAAAGGTCGGCGGATGTTATGGATTTGCCGCATCTGCAGACACTTTCTTGTGAGCGCTCTGCAGGTTGCAAATCTGAACCGTTTATTTTTTTTTAGAAAACATGTCTTATGGTTAGTTTGTGACACCAATCTATTTTGGTTGCCATAGCAACAAAATTGACCGATTGGTCACTTTGTGCTAAAATTAGCGTGTTTAGCACACATTGTGAACGCTCTACGGATAGGAGTTTTTGATGAATGATGATGAAATCGCACAGGCTCAATGAGAACGACCATCACACGAAACCTACTGCTTTCCAGAATGATGAAATAAATATTACTAAGTTAGCGGCCTCAATACATCCAATCGGTCTTATTACGACCAATAAAATATGGTGTACGATAAAGGCCAAACTCGCAATCTTCGGGCGAATCGCCACATTACCCCCTTCTTACAATGTTGGTCCCCAACATGTTCCACCTCGGCCCAAATGCTTCCGAAACACGACTGAAGCATCATATGACGGAACCAGAAGGAAGCAAAGTGACAGCCAAACCATAAGGGTCTGTTTTGGAAGAATGGGGTTTTACCCCGGGACTCACGTACTACACTGCAACACTCCCAGAAATTGGGTAAACCCTAATAAACAAGCTAGAACTTTGAACGAGGTGTTCCAGAAAACTTCATCCACCGAAAGGGACGGTGTGCCGAGTCTTTGGTATCCAATAAACCTTTAAATTCAGAAATTTTGTGAAACAACACACCGGTGATCGAAAATGATAGTAACTCCGTGCCTGCCTCAGCGGCGCAGGAGCTAGACGGATCCTTAAGGACCATTCCCGGAGGAGTTGTATCTACTTGAGGGTCGTCCCTCTCATACGCAGATGGTGCAGACTCGGGTGCCACATCGGGTCTATCCATGGGGGCAATGTTGGTCGCCACCACGTCCGGCTTCAGTTTCCCTCACATGGGGAACGGCGTTGTTGTTCCTGAGGACCTGGCCGGAAGGAAGAGTTCCTCTGCCCTTGCTTGGGCATGCTGCCCTTGTAGCCACTGGCCCGCAAGCATTCCAACAACTCCGGACACTGTAACCAGAAATGTCTCTGCTTACTGAAAGAGTAGCAGGGCTGGTTAACGTTGGACCCGGAGGTCAACGCACCGCTCATGTCATGATGACTTGTCCGGTTTCTTGTCATGCGGGGAGCGCTCCTTGAAGTTGAACCAAAGTCGGTGGCATAGGAAGGGACAGCCCACACTAACCCTGGGAGGACCTGCAGAAGTGGGCCCGTACACTGCGGATGCAGATGGGCATATCGAATGTCGGGGCTGCCGACGGGTATGCACCCAGGAAATACCTCGCTGCCACTGGGCATGGAAGAAGTCTCCGCCGGTCCTAACGGATAGGACCTGGGCGAGGCTGGGTATCCAGCATAGCTCAGGGCTGAAGCCGTTGACTGCCAGCCAACTCCTGGGCGCGTGCCGGAGCAGGGAAAGTTGACCACGTGGCCACAGATCCCACTTCCGGAGCAGCGGAGAATGTAGCCAACGTGGTGCTCCAAGCCACGGAATGGGTGCGAGCCACATGGTCTGGGCCACTGGCACATGCGGGCTTGGGATAGCCTGAGGTGGGGCCAGCGGATTATGTTGAGGCTTTTTGCAGGCTTCCTGTACTTTCGCTACAGGAATACTGTGCGCACGTTGACGACTGTGATGACACCCTGAAGAGGGACGTAGCTTGCGGCGGGAATCGCCTTCGTTTACAAACAAATGCCACAGAGAGGCATTTGTGCCCAGGGCTCCAGAAGCTGAAGGGGTTTGGATGTTCCCTGGTTGATTCTGGGCGTTTTCAAGCATATCTATTATAATCTCCAGATCCAAGGATTTATTGGGATAAAAATGACAATTTTTAAAAATCTTCAACACATGATGTTGCATTCCATCGACGATCGAATATTTTGATTGACAAACCTATCCCATAATACAGCAAATTGTTCTAATTAATCTGGTAATGCGAAGGTGTACAACGTATATTACAGTAACATATTTTTGCCAATATAATGATAATTTGACACCCAATTGAGTCTCGCCATCCACCTCGACAACTCAAGATGTTCCATATACAGATACAATGCTACTAAAACATACATTTCAATTGAAAATTGCATTGGGGTTAGAGTCTACCCCCGTCCCTGAACCAAAGGAACCGGATCCCCTGAACCGGGTGGGTGGCGTATAGGGGTGGGAAGGGAGGTCCTGGCTTGAGCACTTTAATCGCAAAGATATACATATACATGTATAAAGATGTACATAAACATGGTGTGACCGCTGATCATGTCCGTGTTAACAAACAGTTCAATATGGGAACATTGTCATGCCGTAGTAGTGAAAGAAAAAGATCGCGCGATGTTGAAGATGATTTTATTCAAGGTTTCGTATAGGCCTATACCAACTTGGTGGATGACAGTCATCAACTGATCATGCGCCAGACACTGTAACCGGCATATTCTTTGACGTGCCCGAGTGTCGAGATTCAGAGCATATGATTTCAGAAAAGGGCAATATATAGAATAATGTGAATTATTTATTTCTCTAAGAAAGTCAGTCATTGCTTGATTTTGTAAAAGAGGGGCACAAAAGTAGTGTACCTTTTTTATGGTAAGTGGGAGCACGTGCCCCCCCCCCCTCCCTCTAAACACGGCAGTGGAGGCCTATGAGCCATGTAGGCAGTATTGTAGGTGGTGACGATGATAGGCTCACATATATAACAGTGTATGGTATAAATTGGCGAAAGTAGGTTTCGCCAAGTTCACTGTTAATTAAAAACGCTGCTCAGAATATCCGGTTCATTTATTGCAAGCTTGTTATTTCTGGTCCGTTGCACAAAATAATGATTCACTTCCACATAGTAACACATATACGAATAAATGTTACGCAAATATGATTATGTACAAGTGTATAATAAAGTGTGGAAACAAAAGCAGAAAACACATTGCAACACTTCACAATGAAGTCCTAAGGGAGGTCGCTACGTCAGTCGGGAGTCTTCCAGATCTTGAAAGACAGAAGACATGATGCTTTTTGTTATTCAGGCAACATGTGTAAGACACATTTTGTCCACTCCCCAGTGTGACGGGTATCCAGGAGCTTTTAAGTTGTCCGGTATAAACCAAGATATCGACATCATCGTCACGAACGCTTGTTATTTTTCCTACTCTCCAGTTGCCGTTTTCAAAAACGGCGAGCAAAAGACCTACGCTTGGAGAAACAGTGGATTCATCTGCTGTCACGGACCGTTGGTGCTCCTTCTTTTTCTTCCCATGATACACCTGTTTGGAAAAAAAATGCATGAATTACCGTCTGGAATATAAGCATCTTCTGAATAGTTAACTGAAGGGTTTTAACTGAAACTTAACTGAAGTTAACTGATTATGACAAGATAATATTCAACTTACTTCCGGAATGCTTCGCTCTTTAGCCATAGCAGATGCTAATGGAGATACGATACTCTCTCGATGTCCGTCGACCTGCGAATGATCTTCGGATAGACTGGGGTTTTCCTTCAAGATTTCCAGATGGAAAGGGGCGGCTGGAAGGTGGTGTTGCTCTGGGCTGTCCAAAAAAGTTTTCCACCATGTGTACTGAGAATACGACAGGTATAACTTGATTTTGTCTGTGTTTTTGGCGATATCTTCCATGTTGTTTTTCCTGTGAAAATCGGCCAAAACTATTTGCGGACGACCTTGAGGTGAAGCCTGATCACCATTCTCATCCACTGTGAAAATATTTAGTTGTTCCTGCTCTTGTTGTGGCAACCAAGTAGTGTCGGACGACCAGTTTTTGTATTTCAGCCGGATTTTGCCGTCGCTGTCCTTGAAGATGCTATGGGGGCATTTCAATGCGAATGTTAAACATTTTTTGTTCATTTTTGAGCGATTTAAATAAATTACATATCTCTCCACACAAATATTTTTTTGTGCATTTAGAGCTATAAATCAAAACTAACACGAACTGATTTTGTGTCAATTTTCTAGCAAAATATTACCGATACACGTGTGGATAAAGATGATTGTGTAGCTCGGTCAGGTATGGTGCCAGCCAGTCTCTGTAATTATACACTGTCTGAGTGCACGAAGTCTACTTCCATAACGCCTTTAGTCATGCAGTTGGAAATGACTTGTTGTAATTCAGTTAGCGTCATGGCATCTGAGCCCTTCAAAGACGCTGATATTTTCGAAAATCTCGCGTCGATGTCTGCAAATAAAGCAAATAGGTATCCAAATCACTTGAACATTTGTAAATTACTGGCATGTAGGGAATGCTATTCGATAGAGTAGAATATGCAATATTCTTATACTACTCACCTTCGTGAGTATGGCCCACCATTAAGAAGCTTAGCTGGACTGTGTCAACGATTTTCCAATAGACTAGCAGAGCTATTGCGCCAATGAAATATTTATTTTTGTTCTCTCGGGAACAATTATCCAGTTGTATATATATATTCCTGGGGAGTATCCCATCACGAGACTCTTTCACAAGGGCTTCCATCACACAATTTATAGTCAGATTCGAATCATGTGGCCATTCATTACAGTCTATTTTGCAATATGTCCTTCGACCGTGCACTAGAACGCCAGTCACATGTGTGTGTAATTGTTTTGTTGGGTCATGGATCTGTTGACAGAAATATAACAACAATATATTGTAGTATTAGATAAGATAAATATACAAATATACCGGTATACGTATGCATGACTATGCTATTGAAAATCGTTGCTCATAATGAAATACTCACCGCAGGCGGTTTCCAGCCCTTCCAGTGAGGTATATCTGTTTTTGACTGGTCCATGCCATCACAGATCAAGCTCAAGTAATCATTTGGTTTTGCGATTGCTTCTGCGCGCCTTTGATAATATGCCGAACGTTCATCCCTGTAATATTAATTTTTTATACGATGTAATAGCCGTTTCAATATGCAATTTTTTTTTCGGATGTTTTTATATATTGGTCGTAAGTAAGGCGCATGACTTGTATTTGTCAAACATACTGCTGCAACTTGAGATGTTCCTGTCGATCTCTGAGAACGAGATTTCGAGTTTCTACTGGCAGGTTCTGGTTGAGCAGTGATCTCGACAGCGTACACACGTTGCATTTCGTCATCCTGCAATACTGATTACGAGCAGAAATCGTGCAGTTTCACTGCAGTATCGGCAATATTGGTGTTAAATTGACCTTTAATGATTGTATTACTCGTTCATCACACTTACTCTTTGTTGGGATACATGGGACATTTGACTATCCCAGAGTTCATAAAAGTACACCAGTCCTACTTGATCTTCCGTTGGTGTTGTTTTTGTATATTCCTCATATATCTCTTTAATCGTCACTCCGGCAGGTAGTACAATTCTAGATGTCTCAGGATGATGATCCGCAGTTATGGAAACATACCACCTCATATATCCAATAGCAATGGATCCTGTCAAACCAATATCAAATATTCGTATTTGCGGATGTTGAAAAATGCATGCATGCTTTTGTTGGTAGTTCATGTATGGTATGTTTCATATCAAAATCGGATAACATATCAATATAGTAACGTAAAGTCGGAACTACACCAATTGCAACAAATTATATTTGTACATTGTGACTTCGGTCTATGACGGCTCTAAATTTCTAGTAAGTTGTCGGCTTCGTGACTTTCAAAAACAAGGTGAATAGTGTCCATTTTCTATAATTGTGTTTAGTTACTGTGGTTTATAACAAATCTGAAGTTGATTTATTCAAATCACAAAATATCAAAGTCTCTGATAAAACATTTCTTCTGTTTCCTGATCGTTTAGTTCTTAAGCTGTCCAAAATCTCTTAAATCAAAATTTACAAGATGATATATATGTCATGAACAAATATCAAAACAAACTACGCCCATTGCATCAATCTATATTGTACGTCAACAGTATATTGTTCGTGTGAATGACCCGTGACGGATCTCAAATAGATGTATTTTAATCCCAATTTAATTACAAATAATTGTTTAATAATTTTAACTTTATTGTTCTAGAAAAAAATAGAAATTGTGACTGTGGTTCACTGCGGCTCTAATTTTGAAATTTATTTAAAGCAGAATATATATATATTATTGAATCTCAGACAAAAACCTTTCTTCCGTTTCTTGCTCCATTGGTTCTTTAGCTGTCCAAAAATATATTTTTCGGTAGCCCATAGTGCTCAGCTTTAAAACGTATTCCACATGTTCACTCTGATTGTGTTGAGTGGTTAAAATAACATAATGGCTCTAAAATTGATTTATTTGGATAACAATATATCGAAATTTCAGATGAGACATTAACAGTTTCCTGATCACTGATTTGCCTCTTTTGCGAAATTCTTAAATATTCATTTCCTTGTAAGGAATCAATGTTGATTTGCGCAGAATTACACTACATTTAAGTACTAGTACTCCCTTGAAATCCAGACTTTTTGTGCTCTAAAATTAATATACGGAAATCAAAACTTAATTATATATTAACTCCCCAACAATTCAGCAGCTTTATGGCTTTTAAAACAAATTGAAGTGTCCTATATTTGTCCCAATTTTCTTATAAATGTGCTGATTGACTGTGACTCATAAAGGCCCTAAAATTGATTTACTTAAATCACAATATATCATAACATCAGATAAAATATTACAGTTTCCTGGTAAAAAAAATGCTTTCCCACAAGTTGCTTTTTTGAGAACGTTTTTAAGTGTTCATTTCCTTGTAAAGAATCAAGGTTATTTGAAGCAAATTACATTTCAATACTAGTGCTTCACTGCTTGTAATGGCTTTGATCAAGTTGATATAACTGGTTAATATGCAGGGCCTTGGTCTAAGATAAGTATACCCACTAGGCCTAAACATTCAATATTGCATTCCGAAATAAATCCAGTCTTGTAGATCTTGTCAAAAAATAAATCTGACTTTGATGTATTTAAATCAATCTTTTGAACATGATCTCTCTGTCCTGAACAAATGTCTAAATAAAATCGGAAAATTCAAACTACACCAACTGCAGCAATTTAAATTGAACATTACTAATATATGGAACATTTTGACTATGGTTTATGACGGCTATTTAAATTATGATTTAAATCACACCGTAATCGCAAATAATATTTCTATCAATTTGTTGGCTTTATTGCTTTTAGGAACAAATTGGAGTGTCATTTTCTTATAATTGTGCTGAGTGACTGTGCCTCATAACGGCTCTAAAATTGATTTATTTAAATCACTTCATAGCAAAATTTCAGATAAAACTTTTCTTCACTTTCCTGATCACAGAATTGCTTTTTAACAAATTATTTCATTCTCATAAAATATGCAGGGCCCATTGTCTAAGAGGGGCCTACACACTAGGCCTATACATTGCAATAACTCACTCCGAAAAAAGTCCACAGTCTTGTGGATCTAGATGAATAATACATCTGACTTTGATTTTTTTTTTTTTAAATCAACGTTAGCATGGTTTATCTGTCATGAAGATTGAATTAAATCAACCGTTTGAACATGATTTATCTGTACTGAACACATATCACAATTAAATAGCAAAGTCAGAACTACACCAATTACAGCAATTTATATTGTACATCACTAATCTAGTATATAGTACATTGTGACCGTGGTTTGTGGCTGCTCCAAAATTAAATTGCTGTATTTAAATCACAACTCGAATCAATTTTCGACAACTTATCGACTTCTTTTCTTTTGAGACCAAATTCTTTTGAGAACAAATTGAAGTGTCTTTTCCCGATAATTATGTTGAGTGACTGTGGCTCAAAACGGCTTCAAAATTGATTTATTTAATCGCAATATATCAAAATTTTGGATAAGACATTTCAGTTTCCTGATCACGGAATGTTTTGCAACAAGTTGCCTATTGAGCACGTTATTTAAATGTTCATTTTCTTGTAAGGTATCAAGGTTGATTGAAGCAAATTCACATTAAATTTATAGACTGGTACAAGGTTAATTGAAGCAACTTATATTGTAACTTATATTGTACATTACTGGATTGTGACTATGGTCTGTGGTGGCTCCAAAATTGATGCATCTAATTCACAACTTAATTGCATATTATTTTTTAACAGTCTGATGGCTGTTTTGCTTATAAGATTTAATTGAATCGACCATTTGAACATGATTTATCTGTACTGAACAAATATCAAAATAAAATCGCAAAATCAGAACTACACGAATTGCAACAATTTATATTTTACATTACTAGTCTAGTATATAGTACATTATGACCGTGGTTTGTGGCTGCTCGGCTTCCTTGCTTTTGAGAAAAAAATGAAGTGTCTTTTTCCGCTAATTGTGTTGAGTGACTGTGGCTCAAAACGGCTTTGAAATTGATTCATTTGAATCACAATATATCAAAATTTTAGATAAAATATTTCAGTTTCCTGATCAAGGAATGTTTTTCAACAAGATGCATCTTAATCATAACCTAACTGCATATTAATTTTTGGACAATTTGTCAGCTGTTTTGCTTAGAAGAACAAGCTGAAGTGTCTCTTTCCTATAATTGTGCTGAGTGACTGTGGTTCATAATTACCTTAGAGTTGATTTATTTAAATCATAATATATTAAAATCCCCAATAAAACATTTCTTGCATTTCCTGATCATATGGTTCTTTAGCTGTCCAAAACTCTTTTGATAGACCTTTTGATAGTTAATCATCCCAATTAACAAATATCAGAATGAAATCACAAAATCAGAACCACTCCAATTGCAACAATTTATATTTTACATTATTAGTGTAGTATATAGTATTTGTGACCGTGGTTTGTGGCTGCTCCAAAATTGTTGTATTTAAATCACAACTCGAATAGCTTTCCAACAACTTGTCGGCTTCCTTGCTTTTGAGAAAAAATTGAAGTGTCTTTTTGCTCCAATTGTGTTGAATGACTGTGGCTCAAAACGGCTTTGAAATTGATTCATTTGAATCACAATATATCAAAATTTTAGATAAAACATTTCAGTTTCCTGATCAAGGAATGTTTTTCAACAAGTTGCCTCTTGAGAACTTTTTTTAAGTGTTCATTTTTTTCTAAGGAATCAAGGTTGATTGAGCAAAATACATTACATTTATGAACTTGTACAAGGTTAATTGGAGCAACTTTTAATGTACATTACTAGTATATTGTACATTGTGACTGTGGTGGCTCCAAAATTGATGCATCTTAATCAAAACCTAACTGCATATTATTTTCTGGACAATTTGTCAGTTATTTTGCTTATAAGAACAAACTGAAGTGTCTCTTTCCTATAATTGTGCTGAGTGACTGTGGTTCATAATTACCTTAGAGTTGATTTATTTAAATCATAATATATTGAAATCCCCAATAAAACATTTCTTCCATTTCCTTATCATATAGTTCTTTAGCTGTCCAAAACTCTTTTGATAGACCTGCATTTAGATCATAACTTAATTGCAAATTATCTTTCTACCAATTTGTCAATTTATTTGCTTATAAGAACAAATTGAAGTGTTTTTTGCCAATAATTGTGCTGAGTGATTGTGGTTCATAATTACCCTAGAGTTGATTTATTTAAATCAAGATATTTTAAAATACCCAATTAAACTCTCTTCCATCATCCCGATCAACAAATATCAAAATAAAATCGCAAAATCAGAACTACACCAATTGCAACAATTCATATTTTACATTACTAGTCTAGTATAAATTGTGACCGTGGTTTGTGGCTGCTCCACAATTGATGTATTTAAATCACAACTCGAATAGCTTTCCAACAATTAGCGATTTTAATGTATAAAATAGCTAAATCAGAACTACACCGATTGCAAGAATTTATATTTTACATAACTAGTGTAGTATATAGTATTTGTGACCGTGGTTTGTGGCTGCTCCAAAATGGATGTATTTAAATCACAACTCAAATAGCTTTCCAACAACTTGTCAGCTTCCTTGCTTTTTGAGAAAAAATTGAAGTGTCTTTTTCCTCTAATTGTATTGAGTGACTGTAGCTCAAAACGGCTTTGAAATTGATTCATTTGAATCACAATATATCAAAATTTTAGATAAAATATTTCAGTTTCCTGATCAAGAAATGTTTTTCAACAAGTTGCCTCTTGAAAACTTTTTTTGAGTGTTCATTTTCTTCTAAGAAATCAAGGTTGATTGAAGCAAATTCACAATACACTTATGAACTTGTACAAGGTTAATTGGAGCAACTTTTAATGTACATTACTAGTATATTGTACATTGTGACTGTGGTCTGTGGTGGCTCCAAAATTGATGCATCTTAATCATAACCTAACTGCATATTATTTTTTGGACAATTTGTCAGCTGTTTTGCTTATAAGAACAAACTGAAGTGTCTTTTTCCTATAATTGTGCTGAGATACTGCGGTTCATAATTACCCTAGAGTTGATTTATTTAAATCAAGAAATTATATAATACCCAATTAAACCTCTCTGTCATCATCCCGATCAACAAATATCAAAATAAAATCGCAAAATCAGAACTACACCAATTGCAACAATTCATGTTTTACATTACTAGTCTAGTATATATAGTACATTGTGACCGTGGTTTGTGGCTGCTCCACAATTGATGTATTTAAATCACAACTCGAATAGCTAAATCCAACAACTTGTCGGCTTCCTTGCTTTTGAGAAAAAATTAAAGTGTCTTTTTCCTCTAATTGTGTTGAGTGACTGTGGCTCAAAGCGGCTTTGAAATTGATTCATTTGAATCACAATATATTAAAATTTTAGATAAAACATTTCAGTTTCCTGATCAAGGAATGTTTTTCAAAAAGTTGCCTCTTGAGAACTTTTTTAAAGTGTTCATTTTCTTCTAAGAAATCAAGGTTGATTGAAGCAAATTCACATTACATTTATGAACTTGAACAAGGTTAATTTGAGCAACTTTTAATGTAGATTACTAGTATATTGTACATTGTGACTGTGGTCTGGGGTGGCTCCAAAATTGATGCATCTTAATTATAACCTAACTGCATATTATTTTTTGGACAATTTGTTTGCTATTTTGCTTATAAAAACAAACTGAAGTGTCTTTTTCCTATAATTGTGCTGAGTGACTGTGGTTCATAATTACCTTAGAGTTGATTTATTTAAATCATGATATATTAAAATCCCCAATAAAACATTCCTTCCATTTTCTGATCATATAGTTCTTTAGCTGTCCAAAACTCTTTTGATAGACCTGCATTTAAATCATAACTTAATAGCAAATTGTCTTTCTACCAATTTGTGAAGTTTATTTGCTGATAACAACAAATTGAAGTGTTTTTGGCCAATAATTGTGCTGAGTGTTCATAATTATCCTAGAGTTGATTTATTTAAATCAAGATATTTTAAAATACCCAATTAAACCTCTCTTCCATTTCCCGATCATATGGTTCTTTAGCTGTCCAAAACTGTTTAATAGGCCTAGATCTAAATTAGGCATGCATAATAGGCCCGAACATTTCAATAATGCATTCAAGAAAAAAAACAGTATTGTAGATCTAGCCAAATAATAAATTTGACTTTGATTAAATTGAATCAAATTTTAAATCGTGATATCCAACCTTTATCGCCGGGTTTTCCTCGTGATCCACCATTAATAAAGCCGTCAATACCATATTCTGCTGCTTGTCTGACTCTAGCATATGTCCTCTGTGATATTCCTAACAACAAGCACCAGGCTTTCCTGTAATTAAGTCGAAATAACTCTCAATGAAATGTTAGGTAATGGGAGAGTGCCTATACATAGGCCTAGTTACAAAAATACAATAGAGCTTTTACACTAGTAGATTTATGAATCTGAATATCATGAACACTCTATATTTTTCATGTATCTGCTATAGTCTAACCTGCATATCCTTTTTCCTTGTACAACATGCGTGCCATGAAACTTCTTGTTTTCAAAGAGCGAATCCTTGTACATGTCAAACAGTCGCATCTTCTGTATTGATCCAGTCGGTATGAGATGGACTTTATTCCTCCAATATACCAAATCACCAAGTGTGAGTTGTTCGTTACAGTTCAAAGCACATCCGCATGGTTTTCGTAAATCATCTTTCATCAAACCTATTGATAATATCTTGTCCTTTCTAGTAATCTTATGCTTTTGTGCAGAAACCAGTTTTGGAGTTTTGGTAATTGCCTGGAGCTGGAATATGGTGGACGTGAATGATAGACCTACTCTAAGTGAGGCACTTGCAAGGACCGGTGCCCCGAATAGAGTAGCATGGCCTAGAATCAGAGCATGGTGGTGTGCTATGACAGCATCCGTGACGTCAATAACATAAAGCTAGCATTCCATAGACGCGGCATGCGGATACGGCGTCCGGTATGCGGCATCCGGCAAAAATCAAAATGACTGTTTTCAGAAGGACACATTCCATACATACGGTTGCGGTATCCGGCAACGGCATGCGTGAATAAAAATCATTTCATGTAGCGATTTTTGCCGCATGCCGGACCCATTCCGCAAGGGGTAAATCGAACATGTGACGTCATCGGGCACCTGCTACATGGCCATTTAAGTGATTTTTTTCAATTTGTCTGGATCATATTTCGTACCAAATGCTGTGCACTAATTATCATGTACGGTATACACTTTGTGACATATACAGTAAATAAAACCATTATCTTATGATTGAACACTATTGATGAAGAGTCCTTTCGCACATATATGCTGTATACGAGTCAGGGACGGTGTCAAGTAGTCCATCAGAGCATGGTGGATGAAAATTTAGGCCTAGATGTACACGTGCATTTTTCTTTGATGATAATGAGATTTAAACATGGCTATGTGTCATGAAATAGTCAACAGCATTTTATTAAGCATATAATGTCTGCATCTACCTCATATAACATCAACTACATATAGTTCAAACGGTTGAATGTAAAATAGCGCCCCTTTCGAACATTTCTTTTTCATCAGGCGTATTTGTTCCCCCTTCCATTTAATATGTGGCCATGATGGGCACATTACGGTAACTCGCTCAGCCAATCAGCGAGCTTTCACTTCACTTAGGCAATTTAAAGGGAAACTGTTGTGAAACATCAACTCATATATTCATGCTTATCACGCGATGTCCAATACGTCAATAACTAGCATAGTGGTTAGACTGGGATTTTTTTTTTAGAAAGGTGCTATGGACCACCAAAGTAAGGCCATTTAAGAATGAGTTGAGTGGCCATTCAATTACCGTAATATGCCCTTATGGAGCTTACGTACGCATAAACGGTCGTTTGGTTACATCGAAAGAAAATGCATATGAAATAGAAAACTGTTACCTTTAAGTGATATTTATTAATGAAATGAATCTATGGAATCTAGGCCACAAGTAGTGAAGCTTATTATGGACATTCATTTTTTTATATTTATGAAATAATTTTTTTTTGAGGAATGATTTACTCCCTGGGAAAAACTAATGAGTGTTTCTGCAAATCTTTTTCTACAGTATTCAACAATTTGTTGAACTGTTCTTTGGTCATTCGGAAATATTGGTGAAATTCCTCGTCGTCTCTTTCAAGTGCCTTCATTATGTTGTGGAAACACCCCTGTCCCTCTCGTCTGTCATGAATATCATGCACCCACCAGCGATGTTTTCTATTTTCTTTTTGTTCTTATCTTTTCTAACTGCTTCAGCAATTTTGCAAATGAAAATAGTGTCATCTCTCAGCTTTGGCCACAGATCCATAGCGTATGCAAATGACGAAAACGCACGCGATTCCGTATATATGGAATGCAACATTACGCATGTCGGATGCCGCACGGTACTGCTGCCGGATGCCGCATACCGGACGCCGTATCCGCATACCGCACCTATGGAATGCTAGCTTAATACCTTACCTCACTTCCGTAAAGCGTGTCGTCATGACAATGAGTGACGTAATGATCAACGTCGTCATGCTGATTGACATTGGCGCAGTAACTTGAATATGTTGTCATGACGTTCTGGGTATTTGGTCATTTGTTCAAAATCAAGAGATCACGGGTGGTTTTTTTATCATATCATTTGAGATAGATCTAGATCAGAATCAAGATACCGTAGATCAGAGATGGCGGCCATGAATATCAGGGTCCGTATTCTCGAACGAGTTACGAAATTCGTAAGTTCATATTTGCGAAAAAGATGTTAAGAAAAATCGTAACTTTTAAGAAAATTCGCAAGTGGTATTCTCGAAAAATTACGACTAAGATTTTTCGTAACTTACGAAGAAAAGTTACGAAAATGAAGGAGGTGTCTTAAATTTTGCGAAAAATCGCAAAAGACACATCAGACGTTGCTAAAATACGCAGAACATGGCAGCTCTTTTGCTTAATAGCCCGGTTTTGCCCGCAAAATATTTTAAAAATTGTGATTTTATGCCTTGACTCCCACCTGAACATGGTAGAATACACATACCGGGAGCCCCCGTTAATGAGCCCACCCGATAATACGCCCTTGGGCGTATATAGGCCTACGGAATAGCTTCCCGAAAATACGCCAGGAGCGTACTAATATTTCAAGTATATTTTGGTGCGTCGTCATAAACAGCGATAACATTACTTATGTGGACATCACAAGCACGCACTTGTACATGGACGCATATTAAACTTAAATACATATGCAGTCTTCGATTATTATGTTCCCACCCACAATTCCTTGTTTAAAACCTTATTCCGAAAATATGCGGACGTACTTTCAAAACCATTTTCATACGCCCGGGCCTATTAACGAGGGCTCCCGGTGACTACTGCCGGTAGTGGGGAACAGTTGATGGTATGGTACTAGCATGACCAGATTCAAACAAAACGAATTCATTCACTTGGTGGGGGTCGGGATATTTAATATTCGAGTACGTTGTCCGTTCGAGTTATGACTACAAATAATGGTCGATGTCCCGTCGATGTCCCATTCAGGAAGAAAATGTCCTCGTGCCCCATCTCATTAAACAATACATGGATCTAATAAGCTATGCATATGGCACTGTTTGCGTGCTGTATTGGTTTTTTCCCGGTACGAGTTACCTCGTCCAGGCTAAACCTTTAGGTGACGACTGTGCCAGGAAAACCCAATACCGTACACAAAACAGTACCATAGCCTAATAGATGCATGTATTGTTTAATGAGATGGGACACGAGGACACTTTCCCAGCGCGCAAGAAGGCTTTGATATAGCATTCAATAGATGAAACGTAGCCTAGATTATGAGTTTTTTTTGGGGTGTTTTATACAATACATGGCAGAATGAAAACGTGTAGGCCTATGTACCTATAGGCCTAAGATATAATATATGCACATCAACAGAGCAAATAGGATATTCATATTACATTACAGGTAACAATAGGGTAATCATTGGTTACAACAAAAACACTTGTTGGAACGAGAAATAGACCTAAGTCACACAATTTCTCATATTAGTGGCTCATATAATAATGTACTAGTGCGTGTAGGTATACACTTAGCCTAGTACACTAGTTCATACATGTAATGGTTGTATGATTGTTGACTATTTAGTTAATGGATATTTCACACGATTTATTTTGACCATGGAATTTTTATTTGCATGGGCCTAATTTATATTTGATTTGGGCACAAGATTTCATTTGACGGTTTCTTCCCTACCGCCAAATCCGCCAAGTAGCCTAAATCATCCGCCAAGTATATAAGTGAATAAATACGTGATTTTGACGCCGTGTCACCTATTCATTGCAAAAATGTATGATTCAACATGGATTCTACAGCTTTACAACTAGTATCACGGCATCTAGCAGACGAACTTTCAGTGAAAGTATGGCAAAACACGCAAGCAAATCCATTAAAACGCTCTTTGCGAAACTTCGCAATTTTACGAAATTTCGTAAGTAAGAATTTTCGCAAATCTTTCCAGAATACAAAGTTACGAAATTTCGTACTTGCGAATTTTCTTAACTGAATACTTTCGTAACTTAAGAAGTTTCGTAACTCGTTCGAGAATACGGACCCAGCCAAACTAGCTGGACAATGAAACACGATGCTATTACCGAGAAACAAAAACTTATTGTAGACGAGGAAGATGCTGGCTTCGTTTCAAGTAAGTATACAAAATCAAACATTTACATCGATCTAATGAAATAGATCAGCCAGGTTTCCCTGTCACTGTGACACATTCACATTTAGATCTAGCTGCAGACCCTCACACATTCGACTCCCAATCCCATCCCAAGGGTCAGTAGGCCTTTTAATCATGCAGTAGCCTCTATACCACTGTAGAGTAGGGCCTATGTAGATTAGCCATTAGGGCCTAACTAATAACTTAGTTAACTGAGACTTCTGATGTCATTGGAAAAAAAGATTTCCATCTGAATACATCTCTCAAAACTATATCATTGTACATTCTGACTGTGGTCCATGACGTCTCTAAAATTGATATATTTAAATCACAACTTGATAGCGAATTCAACCCTTTAACACTGTTTAAAGGGATTTAAGTTGTCGGCTTTATTGCTGTCATAAACAAATTGAAAAATGAAGTGTGCGTGACCGTGGTTTTTGGAGGTCCTAGAATTGATTTATTTAAATCACAAACTATCAAAATCCCGAATGAAACATTTCTTCCCTTTTCATTGGGTCGTTTGTCTAAAATCTCTTTGGATAGGCCATAAAGCTGGCTTGGGTGCAGTTTATATAACTGGATAATTTGTAGGGCTTAGATCGGAGATAACACATGCGCACACAGTAAGCCTAGCGGAACTAGAGTTGATTTATTTGAATCACCAAAATTAAATATCAAAATCCTGAATAGAATACTTCTTCCATTTCCTGATCATTGAGATCATTGGTTTCTTTGGCTGTCCAAAATATATTTGGATCAGCCATAAAGCTGGCATAGGTCTAGTTTATATAACTGGTTAATATGTAGGGCTATTACAATAGTACAGTATAAAAAAAATCTCGAGTCTTGTAAATGGAGCCAAATATTATATCTGAGATTGATGAAATTAAATCAAAGTTACTACATGATTTATTTAAATCACAAAATGTCAAAATCATTTCCTGATCAGTGTGTTCTTTAGCTGTCCAAAATCTATTTGGATAGACCATACATCTGGCTTGGATCCAGTTTATATAACTGGTTAATATGTAGGGCTTAGATTTGAGATAGGCACACACACTAGGCCTACCGGAACTACAGTTGATTTATTTAAATCACAAAATATCATTATCCTGAATAAAATAAATTCTTCCAATTCCTGATCATTGGGTTCTTTAACTAGCCAAAATCTTTTTGGATAGGCCATAAAGCTGGCGTGGCTCCAGTTTATATAACTGATTAATTTGTAGACTTAGATCTGAGATAACACATGCACAAACAGTAAGCCTAGCGGAACTAGAGTTGACTTATTTAAATCACAAAATATCAAAATCCTGAATAAAATACTTCTTCCATTTCCTGATCATTGGGTTCTTTAGCTGTCCAAAATCTATTTGGATGGGACATAAAGCTGGCTCAGGTCCAGTTTATATAACTGGTTAATATGTAGGGCTCTTACAATAGTTCAGTAAAAAAAATCTCGAGTCTTGTAGATGGAGCCAAATATTATATCTGACATTGATGAAATTAAATCAAAGTTACTACATGATTTATTTAAATCACAAAATATCAAAATCATTTCTGATCATTGTGTTCTTTAGCTGTTCAAAATCTATTTGGATAGGCCATACATCTGGCTTGGATCCAGTTTATATAACTGGTTAGTATGTAGGGCTTAAATTTGAGATAAGCACACACAATAGGCCTAGCGGAACTAGAGTTGATTTATTAAAATCACAAAATATCATTCTCCTGAATAAAATATTTCTTCCAATTCCTGATCATTGGGTTCTTTAACTGTCCAAAATCTTTTTGGATAGGCCATAAAACTGGCGTGGGTCCAGTTTATGTAACTGGTTAATTTGTAGGCTTAGATCTGAGATAACACATGCGCACACAGTATGCCTAGTGGAACTAGAGTTGACTTATTTAAATCACAAAATATCAAAATCCTGAATAGAATACTTCTTCCATTTCCTGATCATTGGGTTCCTTAGCTGTCCAAAATCTATTTGGATGGGACATAAAGCTGGCTTAGGTCCAGTTCATATAACTGGCTAATATGTAGTGCTATTACAATAATTCAGTAAAAAAACCTCCAGTCTTGTAAATACGGCGAAATATTATATCTGACATTGATGAAATCAAATCAAAGTTACTACATGATTTATTTAAATCACAAAATATCAAAATCATTTCCTGATCATTGTGTTCTTTAGCTGTCCAAAATCTATTTGGATAGACCATACATCTGGCTTGGATCCAGTTTATATAACTGGTTAATATGTAGGGCTTAGATTTGAGATAGGCACACACACTAGGCCTACCGGAACTACAGTTGATTTATTTAAATCACAAAATATCATTATCCTGAATAAAATAAATTCTTCCAATTCCTGATCATTGGGTTCTTTAACTGTCCAAAATCTTTTTGGATAGGCCATAAAGCTGGCGTGGCTCCAGTTTATATAACTGATTAATTTGTAAACTTAGATCTGAGATAACACATGCACAAACAGTAAGCCTAGCGGAACTAGAGTTGACTTATTTAAATCACAAAATATCAAAATCCTGAATAAAATACTTCTTCCATTTCCTGATCATTGGATTCTTTAGCTGTCCAAAATCTATTTGGATGGGACATAAAGCTGGCTTAGGTCCAGTTTATATAACTGGTTAATATGTAGGGCTCTTACAATAGTTCAGTAAAAAAATCTCGAGTCTTGTAGATGGAGCCAAATATTATATCTGACATTGATGAAATTAAATCAAAGTTACTACATGATTTATTTAAATCACAAAATATCAAAATCATTTCTGATCATTGTGTTCTTTAGCTGTTCAAAATCTATTTGGATAGGCCATACATCTGGCTTGGATCCAGTTTATATAACTGGTTAGTATGTAGGGCTTAAATTTTAGATAAGCACACACAATAGGCCTAGCGGAACTAGAGTTGATTTATTAAAATCACAAAATATCATTCTCCTGAATAAAATATTTCTTCCAATTCCTGATCATTGGGTTCTTTAACTGTCCAAAATCTTTTTGGATAGGCCATAAAACTGGCGTGGGTCCAGTTTATGTAACTGGTTAATTTGTAGGCTTAGATCTGAGATAACACATGCGCACACAGTATGCCTAGTGGAACTAGAGTTGACTTATTTAAATCACAAAATATCAAAATCCTGAATAGAATACTTCTTCCATTTCCTGATCATTGGGTTCCTTAGCTGTCCAAAATCTATTTGGATGGGACATAAAGCTGGCTTAGGTCCAGTTCATATAACTGGCTAATATGTAGTGCTATTACAATAATTCAGTAAAAAAAACTCCAGTCTTGTAAATACGGCGAAATATTATATCTGACATTGATGAAATCAAATCAAAGTTACTACATGATTTATTTAAATCACAAAATATCAAAATCATTTCCTGATCATTGTGTTCTTTAGCTGTCCAAAATCTATTTGGATAGACCATACATCTGGCTTGGATCCAGTTTATATAACTGGTTAATATGTAGGGCTTAGATTTGAGATAGGCACACACACTAGGCCTACCGGAACTACAGTTGATTTATTTAAATCACAAAATATCATTATCCTGAATAAAATAAATTCTTCCAATTCCTGATCATTGGGTTCTTTAACTGTCCAATTTTTTTTTGGATAGGCCATAAAGCTGGCGTGACTCCAGTTTATATAACTGATTAATTTGTAAACTTAGATCTGAGATAACACATGCACAAACAGTAAGCCTAGCGGAACTAGAGTTGACTTATTTAAATCACAAAATATCAAAATCCTGAATAAAATACTTCTTCCATTTCCTGATCATTGGATTCTTTAGCTGTCCAAAATCTATTTGGATGGGACATAAAGCTGGCTTAGGTCCAGTTTATATAACTGGTTAATATGTAGGGCTCTTACAATAGTTCAGTAAAAAAAATCTCGAGTCTTGTAGATGGAGCCAAATAGTATATCTGACATTGATGAAATTAAATCGAAGTTACTACATGATTTATTTAAATCACAAAATATCAAAATCATTTCCTGATCATTGTGTTCTTTAGCTGTCCAAAACCTATTTGGATAGGCCATACATCTGGCTTGGATCCAGTTTATATAACTGGTTAATATGTAGGGCTTAGATTTGAGATAGGCACACACAATAGGCCTAGAGGAACTAGAGTTGATTTATTCAAATCACAATATATCATTATCCTGAATAAAATATTTTTTTCCAATTCCTGATCATTGGGTTCTTTAACTGTCCAAAATCTTTTTGGATAGGCTATAAAGCTGGCGTGGATCCAGTTTATATAAGTGGTTAATATGTAGGGCTTAGATTTGAGATAGGCACACACAATAGGCCTAGCGGAACTAGAGTTGATTCATTTAAATCACAAAATATTATTATCCTGAATAAAATAATTTCTTCCAATTCCTGATCATTGGGTTCTTTAGCTGTCCAAAATATATTTGGATAGGCCATAAAGCTGGCATAGGTCCAGTTTATATAACTGGCTAATATGTAGTGCTATTACAATAGTTCAGTGAAAAAAAAAAACCCGAATCTTGTAAATGCAGCCTAATATTATATCTGACATTGATGAAATTAAATCAAAGTTACTACATGATTTATTTAAATCACAAAATGTCAAAATCATTTCCTAATCATTGTCTTCTTCAGCTGTTCAAAATCTATTTGGATAGGCCATAAAACTGGCGTGGGTCCAGTTTATGTAACTGGTTAATTTGTAGGCTTAGATCTGAGATAACACATGCGCACACAGTATGCCTAGTGGAACTAGAGTTGACTTATTTAAATCACAAAATATCAAAATCCTGAATAGAATACTTCTTCCATTTCCTGATCATTGGGTTCCTTAGCTGTCCAAAATCTATTTGGATGGGACATAAAGCTGGCTTAGGTCCAGTTCATATAACTGGCTAATATGTAGTGCTATTACAATAATTCAGTAAAAAAAACTCCAGTCTTGTAAATACGGCGAAATATTATATCTGACATTGATGAAATCAAATCAAAGTTACTACATGATTTATTTAAATCACAAAATATCAAAATCATTTCCTGATCATTGTATTCTTTAGCTGTCCAAAATCTATTTGGATAGACCATACATCTGGCTTGGATCCAGTTTATATAACTGGTTAATATGTAGGGCTTAGATTTGAGATAGGCACACACACTAGGCCTACCGGAACTACAGTTGATTTATTTAAATCACAAAATATCATTATCCTGAATAAAATAAATTCTTCCAATTCCTGATCATTGGGTTCTTTAACTGTCCAAATTTTTTTTGGATAGGCCATAAAGCTGGCGTGACTCCAGTTTATATAACTGATTAATTTGTAAACTTAGATCTGAGATAACACATGCACAAACAGTAAGCCTAGCGGAACTAGAGTTGACTTATTTAAATCACAAAATATCAAAATCCTGAATAAAATACTTCTTCCATTTCCTGATCATTGGATTCTTTAGCTGTCCAAAATCTATTTGGATGGGACATAAAGCTGGCTTAGGTCCAGTTTATATAACTGGTTAATATGTAGGGCTCTTACAATAGTTCAGTAAAAAAAATCTCGAGTCTTGTAGATGGAGCCAAATAGTATATCTGACATTGATGAAATTAAATCGAAGTTACTACATGATTTATTTAAATCACAAAATATCAAAATCATTTCCTGATCATTGTGTTCTTTAGCTGTCCAAAACCTATTTGGATAGGCCATACATCTGGCTTGGATCCAGTTTATATAACTGGTTAATATGTAGGGCTTAGATTTGAGATAGGCACACACAATAGGCCTAGAGGAACTAGAGTTGATTTATTCAAATCACAATATATCATTATCCTGAATAAAATATTTTTTTCCAATTCCTGATCATTGGGTTCTTTAACTGTCCAAAATCTTTTTGGATAGGCTATAAAGCTGGCGTGGATCCAGTTTATATAAGTGGTTAATATGTAGGGCTTAGATTTGAGATAGGCACACACAATAGGCCTAGCGGAACTAGAGTTGATTCATTTAAATCACAAAATATTATTATCCTGAATAAAATAATTTCTTCCAATTCCTGATCATTGGGTTCTTTAGCTGTCCAAAATATATTTGGATAGGCCATAAAGCTGGCATAGGTCCAGTTTATATAACTGGCTAATATGTAGTGCTATTACAATAGTTCAGTGAAAAAAAAAAACCCGAGTCTTGTAAATGCAGCCTAATATTATATCTGACATTGATGAAATTAAATCAAAGTTACTACATGATTTATTTAAATCACAAAATGTCAAAATCATTTCCTAATCATTGTCTTCTTCAGCTGTTCAAAATCTATTTGGATAGGCCATACATCTGGCTTGGATCCAGTTTATATAACTGGTTAGTATGTAGGGCTTAAATTTGAGATAGGCACACACAATAGGCCTAGCGGAACTAGAATTGATTTATTAAAATCACAAAATATCATTCTCCTGAATAAAATATTTCTTCCAATTCCTGATCATTGGGTTCTTTAACTGTCCAAAATCTTTTTGGATGGGACATAAAACTGGCGTGGGTCCAGTTTATGTAACAGGTTAATTTGTAGGCTTAGATCTGAGATAACACATGCGCACACAGTATGCCTAGTGGAACTAGAGTTGACTTATTTAAATCACAAAATATCAAAATCCTGAATAAAATACTTCTTCCATTTCCTGATCATTGGGTTCTTTAGCTGTCCAAAATCTATTTGGATGGGACATAAAGCTGGCTTAGGTCCAGTTTATATAACTGGTTAATATGTAGGGCTCTTACAATAGTTCAGTAAAAAAAATCTCGAGTCTTGTAGATGGAGCCAAATATTATATCTGACATTGATGAAATTAAATCGAAGTTACTACATGATTCATTTAAATCACAAAATATCAAAATCATTTCCTGATCATTGTGTTCTTTAGCTGTCCAAAACCTATTTGGATAGGCCATACATCTGGCTTGGATCCAGTTTATATAACTGGTTAATATGTAGGGCTTAGATTTGAGATAGGCACACACAATAGGCCTAGAGGAACTAGAGTTGATTTATTCAAATCACAATATATCATTATCCTGAATAAAATATTTTTTTCCAATTCCTGATCATTGGGTTCTTTAACTGTCCAAAATCTTTTTGGATAGGCTATAAAGCTGGCGTGGATCCAGTTTATATAAGTGGTTAATATGTAGGGCTTAGATTTGAGATAGGCACACACAATAGGCCTAGCGGAACTAGAGTTGATTCATTTAAATCACAAAATATTATTATCCTGAATAAAATAATTTCTTCCAATTCCTAATCATTGGGTTCTTTAGCTGTCCAAAATATATTTGGATAGGCCATAAAGCTGGCATAGGTCCAGTTTATATAACTGGCTAATATGTAGTGCTATTACAATAGTTCAGTAAAAAAAAAACCCGAATCTTGTAAATGCAGCCTAATATTATATCTGACATTGATGAAATTAAATCAAAGTTACTACATGATTTATTTAAATCACAAAATGTCAAAATCATTTCCTAATCATTGTCTTCTTCAGCTGTTCAAAATCTATTTGGATAGGCCATACATCTGGCTTGGATCCAGTTTATATAACTGGTTAGTATGTAGGGCTTAAATTTTAGATAGGCACACACAATAGGCCTAGCGGAACTAGAGTTGATTTATTAAAATCACAAAATATCATTCTCCTGAATAAAATATTTCTTCCAATTCCTGATCATTGGGTTCTTTAACTGTCCAAAATCTTTTTGGATGGGACATAAAACTGGCGTGGGTCCAGTTTATGTAACTGGTTAATTTGTAGGCTTAGATCTGAGATAACACATGCGCACACAGTATGCCTAGTGGAACTAGAGTTGACTTATTTAAATCACAGAATATCATTATCCTGAATAAAATATTTCTTCCATTTCCTGATCATTGGGTTCTTTAGCTGTCCAAAATCTATTTGGATGGGACATAAAGCTGGCCTAGGTCCAGTTCATATAACTGGTTAATATGTAGTGCTATTACAATAGTTCAGTAAAAAAAACTCCAGTCTTGTAAATACGGCCAAATATTATATCTGACATTGATGAAATCAAATCAAAGTTACTACATGATTTATTTAAATCACAAAATATCAAAATCATTTCCTGATCATTGTGTTCTTTAGCTGTTTAAAATCTATTTGGATAGACCATACATCTTGCTTAGATTCAGTTTATATGACTGGTAAGTATGTAGGGCTCACATTTGGAATAGGCACACACAATAGGCCTAGCGGAAATAGAGTTGATTGACTTAAATCACAAAATATCATTTTCCTGAATGAAATATTTCTTCCAATTCCTGATCATTGGGTTCTTTAACTGTCCAAAATCTTTTTGGATAGGCCATAAAGCTGGCGTGGGTCCAGTTTATATAACTGGTTAATTTGTAGGCTTAGATCTGAGATAACACATGCTCACACACTAGGCCTAACGGAACTAGAGTTGACTTATTTAAATCACAAAATATCAAAATCCTGAATAAAATACTTCTTCCATTTCCTGATCATTGGGTTCTTTAGCTGTCCAAAATCTATTTGGATGGGACATAAAGCTGGCCTAGGTCCAGTTTATATAACTGGTTAATATGTAGGGCTCTTACAATAGGTCAGTAAAAAAAATCTCGAGTCTTGTAGATGGAGCCAAATATTATATCTGACATTGATGAAATTAAATCAAAGTTACTACATGATTTATTTAAATCACAAAATATCAAAATCATTTCCTGATCATTGTGTTCTTTAGCTGTCCAAAACCTATTTGGATAGGCCATACATCTGGCTCGGATCCAGTTTATATAACTGGTTAATATATAGGGCTTAAATTTGAGGTT
This sequence comes from Terebella lapidaria, assembly GCA_949152475.1. Lineage (NCBI taxonomy): Eukaryota > Metazoa > Annelida > Polychaeta > Terebellida > Terebellidae > Terebella > Terebella lapidaria. The sequence goes on from OX424556.1 coordinate 54,539,724, forward strand.
TGGGCACACACAATAGGCCTAGAGGAACTAGAGTTGATTTATTAAAATCACAAAATATCACTATCCTGAATAAAATAGTTCTTCCAATTCCTGATCATTGGGTTCTTTAGCTGTCCAAAATATTTTTGGATAGGCCATAAAGCTGGCGTGGATCCAGTTTATATAACTGGTTAATTTGTAGGGCTTAGATCTGAAATAACACATGCGCACACAGTAGGCTTAGCGGAACTAGTGTTGACTCATGTAAATCACAAAATATCAAAATCCTTAATAAAATACTTCTTTCATTTCCTGATCATTGGATTCTTTAGCTGTCCAAAATCTATTTGGATAGACCATACATCTGGCTTGGATCCAGTTTATATAACTGGTTAATATGTAGGGCTTAGATTTGAGATAGGCACACACAATAGGCCTAGCGGAACTACAGTTGATTTATTTGAATCACAAAATATCATTATCCTGAATAAAATATTTCTTCCATTTCCTGATCATTGGGTTCTTTAACTGTCCAAAATCTTTTTGGATAGACCATAAAGCTGGCGTGGGTCCAGTTTATATAACTGGTTAATTTGTAGGCTTAGATCTGAGATAACACATGCGCACACAGTAAGTCTAGCGGAACTAGAGTTGACTTATTTAAATCACAAAATATCAAAATCCTGAATAAAATACTTCTCCCATTTCCTGATCATTGGGTTCTTTAGCTGTCCAAAAACACAGGGTCTTGCAGACTTAACCAAATAATAGATCTGATTTATGAATGATAGATCAGGTCTGAAGTTAAATCAAACTTTGAACATGATATATGCTATGAAAAAAAGTGTCAAAATAGAATCGCAAAATCTGAACCACATCCGTGGCAACAAACTATATTGTACTTTACTACTATACATGTAATGTACATTGCGAGTGTGAAGCGTTACGACTCTAAAATGGATGTATTCAAATCACAACTTAATTGCAAATTACCTTTTTAACAAATTGGCAGCTTTCTCTCTTTTGAAAACAAATTAGAGTGTCCCGAAAATTCTCTCGAGTGACTGTGGTTCATAACGGCTCTAAAATTGGTTTATTTAAATCAATATATCAAAATATCAGATAACAAATTTCTTCCGTTTCCTGATCATTTGGTACTTTAGTTGTCTAAAATCTCTTCTGATAGGCTTTGAAGTTCAACCCCTTAAAGGTATTCAATATGGTGAATAACGAATTTTGAGATAATGCTATTAGTTATTGCACTGGTTTTTTATGTCGAAAAAGGATGTTGCCAGGAAGATATCTCTCGAACCTATATCACTTGACTTCACTGACAATGGCTGAACTGTCCTACAATTATGCTGGGGTTATATACTATACATAATATTCACATATCCTGAAAATGCAATGGCCACCGTTCTATCTACAGTAATTTTACAGGTATCAATGCTGTGGACGACGACGAAGATGATATTTTGGTGAGTGTACACGAACATGACTAATACGAACGCTACGAATTCATGTCACATCCAGATATATTGGTTTAAATCATGCATGTGGATTTTTATTGGATAGGAGATCACATTTGAATATTTTGTGGGGATTTTTTTTCTATGACTATACAAATATATTCTGCATAGTGCTGGACACCTTTTTTTGTTTTCTGGATACTTAAGGTTATTTTGTTCATCCTCCAGGTAACACTCGCAGATGGGGCTCGATACAAACTGTCGATGAGATATTTTCGAGGTTGTGACACGATGTCCGCTACACTTTTGCATTGTGAAAGCCCCTATCAATTCGTCCAGCAATACAAAAGGCTTGGACAAAAAGCCAGTTCCCACCTCGTTCCTGTGGTACATAGGCCTAATGAGGTGCTACGAGCTTGCGTAGGGAATGATGACTTTGCTGAGGAATCAAGTACAGCAATCGAAGAAAATGACATTTCCTCGAAATTTCGGGGAGTTGTGAAGGTCGCTTTCAATAAGCTGGAGATCCCAACTAGTGATAACATGGTGAGGGAGATAAATACAGATAGGGTAAATCAACTATTCATCAAAATCAACAAAACCAACTCCAGAGAATTGGCATCTCAACTGACTGTCATGGCATCACCTTCAAAGCCCGGTTACTATTCGCTGATAGATGGGAACCACAGGTGCCAGGCAATGCTCAAGGTGCGAGCACAGCCCGGTAAAGAGAAATACTTCGAATTTGTCCACTGTGCGGTCTATGGTCCCATGCGATCAGAAAACGCCTTGGTACTCGGCATTGAGAAGAATAAGATATCGAGCGACTCACGAAATATGAGTGATTTTGAACTTGTAGAGTGTTTAAGAAAGGTCTTTGGATCCTCAACTTCGACTGAACCGCACGAAGTTATGACAAAGATATATAACAATCTGCACCTGACTGAGGCGAGTACTTCCAATTGTAATTAAAATTCTCACAGTGATTTCATGACCAAATTATAATGGTATATAGTGTAGACTTATGCATTGAGCGTTAAAATAAATGATTACAGAGGAAAGAGAAACAATCGATACAACCACAAGCATTCGTAGCCAGATTTTCTGATAGATGCTATCAGATTATCCGTCAACTATTACGAGAGAACAAGTTGAAGGCTACATGTTTTAATCCTCTTCGGGCTCTCCGTGAAGACGAGCAGTACGAACTGCTCGAGAAGTTCCGCGCTTCTGGGTGGGATAAAAATGTCATGAAGTTAACGGCCGCCAAGAAAAAAATACCACAAAAAAACGTAAATATCATATGTATCCATGTAATTCGAAGCGTATGCACTAGGCCCAAATGAATAGGCCTACCAGTAGGTAGTTTTTGTTCATGAATTTCTACATGAATAGTATTATTTTGTTCAATTCTAAGGAACTCCCCATCGAGGCCAGTTGCAATTCTGGGAAAATAATTTTAAAGAAGGGTGCCACAGTCATTTCGTCCACTCAGATCCAGATGTTCGGTTTAACTCTCTCAGAATCCGAATTCGCGGCAGCAATGAAAGGTATACTACTGTTTTTATATGTACTGTAGGTTTCGATTCGAATCCAGTGGTTGTCGTTCCATATCGGTTTACCACTGACCATGTTTTATTAACAACAGTGTCACCCTACCCTGAGTAAACTAATTTAAGTAATTTCCACGTAGAATCCGTGCGGAACGTTCTAGACAGCAGGACTTCGGCATATGTTGATGAACCCAGGGAACATGCGAGCGGTAAATAACTACTAGACTTGTTTTGTGTGATCGCCATGAAAATGCACATCTCGGATGCAATGTACTACATAATGTAATTACTATTACATAAAGTACGTTAATATTGTGTAGGACTTTGAAACGTTATTTTCATTCACCGGTATTGAGAAACGTGATTGTCAAAATAGCTGATATTTTCTCACCTTATCTGCTTGGTAGTGTAGTGTCGAGATCGATGGGTGAGCAAGTGCAGCATGAACCCAGTAGCAAAGCAAGGAAGGGTAAGCTAATGTTCGTTAGTAATTGGGAATTTGAATTATTCTTTGGTGTGTTGCACGGTATCTTTATAATTATATTACTAGTATATTTGCTTCAACTTTGAAGGAACTACAAAAGAAAACAAAAACCAAGAAAAAAAGAAGAAAAAGTCAACAAAGATAGGTGAATCGTCAATTTATCACGTACTCACTATTTTAAAAAGTTTCCTGGTAATTTTTTTTCAATTCATATTAACATTTTGTAGATATGCTGTGTTGAGTGGCTGTCATGTTCAAAATTCTGATGCACAGTTATGTTGGAATCCATTTTTATGAATTGTCGTACTAGTCCGCAGATAAAACTTCCGATGATTACAATATTGAATGATACTATTAGTGATAACACATTTGAGCTGAACCTTGTTATAGATTTATTCACACAATCAATATTGAATTCAGTTTTAAAACTGATGCTATTTCTTATGGTATTAAAATGTTGAATTTATTTCTTGACTTTAAAGGAACGTCGAATGACAAAGTACCCCAAGACACCCAGAGTGAAGAGACAAATAGGACAGGTAAAAATCCATTTATTAGTAAAGTACTCAGAAGTTATGCGATCGATTTTTACGACTGGTGCAGGTACCCATCGAGTAATTGGGTAGGTTTAAATAGTTCATCATCGGGTCGGGATTTAAACTAATCATTTTGAATTGAATGTTCCTTGTGTTTTTATTGCAAGATTTGGGCCAAGAAATCGAGTGTTCAACACACAAAAAAGGTAAGCTACTTGTTGGTAAATGTGAATACATATGTGTCCACTTTGTTGTGCCAACTATTATCTAGAGGTAAGTTGTACTATTTTTGCTTTAACCCTGAAGGAACTACAAAAGAAAGGAAGGACCAAGACAAAAAGAGGAAGAAAGAGTCAACGAAGACAGGTGAAACGTCAAAGTATTATGTACACACTATTTGTTAAAGTTTTTCATCAAAATTTAAAAGCAGAATCAAATATATATTATGTGGTCAAGTTTTGCAATTGCGAAATAAAGTGCAATGATGGGGACAGGTAATAATAATAATCGTGTATGTCAACAAGTAGTTGGGTAGGGATAGATGGTTCTTTTTTAGATCAGGATTTAAATAAATCAAGATAAATTCGATGTTCCTTTTTTTGTCTCTCCAAGATTCGCTGCAAGAAAAGGAGTGTTCAACACCAAAAAAAGGTAAGCTACTTGTTGGAAAATGTGAATACATCTATGTGTCCACTTTGTTGTGCCAACTACTATTTACAGGCATGATCCCGTTATTTTTGCTTCAACTTTGAAGGAACTACAAAAGAGGATAAAGACCAAGAAAAAAGGAAGACAGAGTCAACAAAGACAGGTGAGACGTCAAATTATTATATACACAGTACAAGTTTTCTCATAAAAATTCCAATGCGCAAGCAAATTTTGAATCAAATTTGGCCATCGATGTCGTTTGCTCAGTGAATAATCAAATTATACATAGGGTCAAGATGTAGATTCAAATCTCACACAAACTGATTTTTGATGTCGATATGTTTTCACGATTCTAATGCACAGTAGTTATGTTGTGATCCAATTCTAGTATGATTTGTCATGTTAGTCTGCATAATAAAAATACAATGGTAATATACATTGTATGATATTGGAATTACCATTTTAAACTGAGTTTGCATTTATTTCATAAAATTTATAACGTATTCAGTCTCAGAATGTATCAGTTTCTTATAGTTTAAAAACCGGTATATATGGTATATATTTGTCTCTATCTTAAAGGAACATCGAATGACAAAGCACCCCAAGACACCCAGAGTGAAGAGACGAATAGGACAGGTAAAAGTCCATTCACTGGTAAAGTACTTTATTTGATAGTTACGCGATCAATTTTTCACGACTAGTGCAGGTATCCCATCGAGTAATTGGGGTAGGGTTAAATATCACCAGGTCGGGATTTAAATAAATCATGTTAAATTGAATGTTCCCTCATTATATCCCCAAGATTCGGACCAAGAAGCAGAGTTTTCAACACCCAGCTGTAAGTACATCTTTTAGATACTATAATTCATGATCAAGCCCTTTTTAAAATACATTTTCACACGTATGTGTCGTCAACGATAAAAATATATGAATAATTTCGCCCTGTTTATCCTCAGCATCAACAGTGACGGTCCCTGCTGGTAAGGGGAATACTATTTCTGATATATATGCATAAATTGTCATATCCATAATCTTTTCTTTGTTTATAATATTTTCTTTTGTCACTCTCAGGGCTCGTCTTGAATCCACTGACCTACCAGGTTGGGGAGTTTGTGTTGGTCAAACCCCCGAGAGGTATCAGCACAACTTTTCCTTGGATCGGACGCATCAACGTAATATCAAAATCCAAGCTCCATATAGTATGGATAGAAAAGAATGACGACGTATGGGCTGAAATGGACGAGGAAGACATCGGTAAAAGTCTGGTACTGGGGAAGTTTAACGATTGGGACGGAAAATCACCATTGCCAGCAGTCTTTGAGGCATTTGCGCTTGGCTTGATGTAATTGATGTAATTCGTTCACCAGAGAATATTTTTCATATTTTGCTCTAAGCTATAAACTCAAATTCATCCATTAGTGAAACACGCTTTTTGGCCGTGGTTTTGTTTTGACTGATCGGATCAATTTGAAATTTTGTGTGTATTAATTGGGCATCATGCCGTAATTTTTCACCAAATTTCATAATTCTATCTAAAACATTGGAAATCTTGGCAATCTAACCCAATGTTAAATTTCAGCCCTAACATGGAATTTCAGTCTGCACAAAATTAAGAACTTTTATTCGGTGTACGAGTTATATATTGCTTCAGAAAAAAAATATTTACTTAGTATACACCAACTATGCCTTCCGATTCTAAATCAACCCAATATGTTCAATCTGTATGGGCATAAACAAGATAAAAGCCCTGAAATCGTTGAAATTTACTTTTTGTGTGTTTACTGATGGATGAACTTGACTTTAAAGAAGTAATGGAGGATAGTGTACATATGTTGTTCATCACTCTGTTGGGAGGAGTTGTGCTTAGAATGCAGCAATAGTCGTTCATTTTTAAGGTTCTGTATATACTTGAGGGCAGAAAGAAATACTGAATGATTACAATGATATATCGTAATATACTCGACAGAAAAAATACTGGATGATCAGAATGATATATGTTTATATAATGTACTTGTGCATTCAATGAGACACTGGATGCTGTATGTTTTTCTTTTTGCTATATAGGTCCAAAGAATCGACGGTCTTTGCTCGAAGCATAACGAAATATAGCTCTAATATGTGGTTCATTGCTTTGTTTTGAAATATGTGTGCTTAGGATTGTGCATTTATTGTATACTTGCGGATGTCACGTGTTGTTGGAAAATAAACCTTCATCGTTCTGAAAGATTTGTGCTCAGAATCATGTTACTTGTTGGTATATCCTGGAGGAGAGAACGAAATGTTGAAAATAAACGTTCCTGGATATGACTCACACAGACACACACAGACACCACTACATAGTTGCAAAGTTTGTTTTTAATTTGCTGTGAAGATGGCAAAACCGACTTTCGCCAATTTATGCCATACACTGTTATAATGGGATGAGTATAAATATAACCTGCCAGTGGAAATAAATAAAAAATACATCTGAGATAATTCCGGACTAACCACGTGGAATGTGTATTTCGGAGGCCCATGACCAATCAATGGCAAAGACGTTCATCGATGGTTTCTGATGAGGGCGAAATTTGTAACAAAGCTGAGGAGGGTGAATTGCCAATATTTATTAGCCTGCAGCTCAAGAGAGATCCTGGTATAATTGTTTATTTAGTAGCCTAATACTAATATTATAACTGGGTATAGGCCAATGTAGGCTTATGGGACGATATTGTGGCTCTATCTGATACAGTCAATTTACAGAGCATTGGTCCAGCATATCCTACTTCTACGGCAAGTCAGTTATGATACAAGTGACTGACCGACCGGGCTAAAGCATCTGTTTGTTCACAAATTTGATATTGGTAGAATTCTACCGACAAAAATGAAATTCTTAGATACTATGGATTTGCGATCGTCGCGCCGCGTTTTTTGCGGTTATAAAGAGGTGTGAGAAACACCCTTCACATATGAACAAAGTATATTGAAGAATTTTTGTGGTGTTATTATTGAGACAAGCTGTTTGGCCGCTATGATAGACAACCGTCATAACGCGATGCTGAACACTTGTCACTGGGACAGAAATAAACTAATCGCCCCCTCTATCGAGTGAGTGAGAACTGGGGCCTCTTCACTGTTGATACCCCGATTACAGTAACGTGCGTTAAAGCCGACGTTTGGTGTGATTACCGTAACGTCAAATTCACCATAGAGGATAATGTGGTGGTTAATGCTTTTGGTGAATAGAGAACCAATTACCACCATACACGCAAATATAGCAATGATTGTCAGAATATTGTGTATTACATACATATACCAATAACATGGCGTATCAGAATTATATACGTAGTGATTACATATATTAATTTTTGTAGGCAGCACGAGCAGCTACGAGAAATATAATCTGTGGATTTCATATATTTATATAATTTTCATATATATGCCACTCGTTCAAAGCTTATAAATCAATTCAATACTTAAACGCAGAAAATTTATATTTATAACACTATTCAAACCTCTTTATATTGAACCGATTAAGCAGGTTGTTGCAACTGCAATGAATGTAAATTTAATGAAGAGGATTGTGTTGCTGAAGTTTCTTCAATTTGATCCATTGCTCCAAAATCGTTTCAGTCGTTTCAAAAACAGTTTTACAAAAAGACTGATATATCAATTACATACATACACAATCTTGGAAATTCAAGTTTAAATCTTGACAATTCACCTTTTTTTTCTTGAAAATTCAAGTTTAAATCTTGGAAATTCAAGTTTAAATTTTGAAAATTCAAGTTTGAATCTTGAAATTTATATTTTAAATATCGAAATTTCAAGTTTTTTCTTAAAATTCAACTTTTAATCTTGAAAATTCAACTTTTAATCTTGAAATTTCAAGTTCTTTTCTTGAAATTTCAAGTTCTTTCCTTGAAAATTCAACTTTTTTCTTGAAATTTAAAGATTTCATGAGTAGATGAGTAGAAAAAAATCGTGTGGCCCCAAAGGGCTTCCGTAGGTTTGTAAGAAAAATTGGTTCACGTCGAACTATATTACTGGTATCTGGATTTGAATTATTGTGGTCAGAAAGTTATCTTTTATCGGATATTCCACTATCTTTGACCAATTCGCTACATCGTATAAAGGACAATGCTAGATCCAACATCTTTTCCTAATATTGAGTGATTATTATATTAAATTTGCCACACTTTAAGTTTATAATCATGCCCCTGGTGCAACACACGCATCGCATCACAGCTACAATTGTATACTATAGCAGGGGCGGATCCAGGAATTTGGAAACGGGGGTGTGGGAATGCGTAGAGCTATCGGTCTGGGGGTTGGGGGCGCCGTAAGCCCCCCCCCCCTCGAGAAAAAAATGGTTTTGGCGTCTTCTGAGAGCATCTAGGAGTGTTTTCAGGGGACATTATTATGAGTATTATGCACATTTTGTGTGGTTATCAGAGGCGGAATCATGACCCATTGGCTTTGCGTGAACATATAATAGTACATGCATGTACATGTGTACTATGGCTCAGTATATGTTTAGCATGCATGTATGTTTAGTTTCACACACATGTTGACAAAAGTTAATTCACCCAAAAAAAATGTCAAGAAAGACTTGTATTAGTGCCACAAGTATAGCACAATAAAGCACTCAAAGACTCTCCAAACCAATGTTACAACTGGAACAAGCAGGCCCACATCTTCAGACGTGTTTGGAGAAGGCGAAGCCGGTAACCACCCCACCCCACCCCCTTCCATGAAAGGTATAGCCTACATTAATGTGTGCCCATTAGTTTTTCGCCCTCAATCATATCATAAATCATATACGCATCTGATCACCCACAATCAGGCACGTCAGTCGATATACTTTATTTCTTGCTGTAGGCCTATGGGCCTACATATTATATTGTATCCCACGAATAAAGGTCGGCGGATGTTATGGATTTGCCGCATCTGCAGACACTTTCTTGTGAGCGCTCTGCAGGTTGCAAATCTGAACCGTTTATTTTTTTTTAGAAAACATGTCTTATGGTTAGTTTGTGACACCAATCTATTTTGGTTGCCATAGCAACAAAATTGACCGATTGGTCACTTTGTGCTCAAATTAGCGTGTTTAGCACACATTGTGAACGCTCTACGGATAGGAGTTTTTGATGAATGATGATGAAATCGCACAGGCTCAATGAGAACGACCATCACACGAAACCTACTGCTTTCCAGAATGATGAAATAAATATTACTAAGTTAGCGGCCTCAATACATCCAATCGGTCTTATTACGACCAATAAAATATGGTGTACGATAAAGGCCAAACTCGCAATCTTCGGGCGAATCGCCACATTACCCCCTTCTTACAATGTTGGTCCCCAACATGTTCCACCTCGGCCCAAATGCTTCCGAAACACGACTGAAGCATCATATGACGGAACCAGAAGGAAGCAAAGTGACAGCCAAACCATAAGGGTCTGTTTTGGAAGAATGGGGTTTTACCCCGGGACTCACGTACTACACTGCAACACTCCCAGAAATTGGGTAAACCCTAATAAACAAGCTAGAACTTTGAACGAGGTGTTCCAGAAAACTTCATCCACCGAAAGGGACGGTGTGCCGAGTCTTTGGTATCCAATAAACCTTTAAATTCAGAAATTTTGTGAAACAACACACCGGTGATCGAAAATGATAGTAACTCCGTGCCTGCCTCAGCGGCGCAGGAGCTAGACGGATCCTTAAGGACCATTCCCGGAGGAGTTGTATCTACTTGAGGGTCGTCCCTCTCATACGCAGATGGTGCAGACTCGGGTGCCACATCGGGTCTATCCATGGGGGCAATGTTGGTCGCCACCACGTCCGGCTTCAGTTTCCCTCACATGGGAAACGGCGTTGTTGTTCCTGAGGACCTGGCCGGAAGGAAGAGTTCCTCTGCCCTTGCTTGGGCATGCTGCCCTTGTAGCCACTGGCCCGCAAGCATTCCAACAACTCCGGACACTGTAACCAGAAATGTCTCTGCTTACTGAAAGAGTAGCAGGGCTGGTTAACGTTGGACCCGGAGGTCAACGCACCGCTCATGTCATGATGACTTGTCCGGTTTCTTGTCATGCGGGGAGCGCTCCTTGAAGTTGAACCAAAGTCGGTGGCATAGGAAGGGACAGCCCACACTAACCCTGGGAGGACCTGCAGAAGTGGGCCCGTACACTGCGGATGCGGATGGGCATATCGAATGTCGGGGCTGCCGACGGGTATGCACCCAGGAAATACCTCGCTGCCACTGGGCATGGAAGAAGTCCCCGCCGGTCCTAACGGATAGGACCTGGGCGAGGCTGGGTATCCAGCATAGCTCAGGGCTGAAGCCGTTGACTGCCAGCCAACTCCTGGGCGCGTGCCGGAGCAGGGAAAGTTGACCACGTGGCCACAGATCCCACTTCCGGAGCAGCGGAGAATGTAGCCAACGTGGTGCTCCAAGCCACGGAATGGGTGCGAGCCACATGGTCTGGGCCACTGGCACATGCGGGCTTGGGATAGCCTGAGGTGGGGCCAGCGGATTATGTTGAGGCTTTTTGCAGGCTTCCTGTACTTTCGCTACAGGAATACTGTGCGCACGTTGACGACTGTGATGACACCCTGAAGAGGGACGTAGCTTGCGGCGGGAATCGCCTTCGTTTACAAACAAATGCCACAGAGAGGCATTTGTGCCCAGGGCTCCAGAAGCTGAAGGGGTTTGGATGTTCCCTGGTTGATTCTGGGCGTTTTCAAGCATATCTATTATAATCTCCAGATCCAAGGATTTATTGGGATAAAAATGACAATTTTTAAAAATCTTCAACACATGATGTTGCATTCCATCGACGATCGAATATTTTGATTGACAAACCTATCCCATAATACAGCAAATTGTTCTAATTAATCTGGTAATGCGAAGGTGTACAACGTATATTACAGTAACATATTTTTGCCAATATAATGATAATTTGACACCCAATTGAGTCTCGCCATCCACCTCGACAACTCAAGATGTTCCATATACAGATACAATGCTACTAAAACATACATTTCAATTGAAAATTGCATTGGGGTTAGAGTCTACCCCCGTCCCTGAACCAAAGGAACCGGATCCCCTGAACCGGGTGGGTGGCGTATAGGGGTGGGAAGGGAGGTCCTGGCTTGAGCACTTTAATCGCAAAGATATACATGTATAAAGATGTACATAAACATGGTGTGACCGCTGATCATGTCTGTGTTAACAAACAGTTCAATATGGGAACATTGTCATGCCGTAGTAGTGAAAGAAAAAGATCGCGCGATGTTGAAGATGATTTTATTCAAGGTTTCGTATAGGCCTATACCAACTTGGTGGATGACAGTCATCAACTGATCATGCGCCAGACACTGTAACCGGCATATTCTTTGACGTGCCCGAGTGTCGAGATTCAGAGCATATGATTTCAGAAAAGGGCAATATATAGAATAATGTGAATTATTTATTTCTCTAAGAAAGTCAGTCATTGCTTGATTTCGTAAAAGAGGGGCACAAAAGTAGTGTACCTTTTTTATGGTAAGTGGGAGCACGTGCTTCTGTGCCCCCCCCCCTCCCTCTAAACACGGCAGTGGAGGCCTATGAGCCATGTAGGCAGTATTGTAGGTGGTGACGATGATAGGCTCACATATAATGGGATGAGTATAAATATAACCTGCCAGTGGAAATAAATAAAAAATACATCTGAGATAATTCCGGACTAACCACGTGGAATGTGTATTTCGGAGGCCCATGACCAATCAATGGCAAAGACGTTCATCGATGGTTTCTTATGAGGGCGAAATTTGTAACAAAGCTGAGGAGGGTGAATTGCCAATATTTATTAGCCTGCCGCTCAAGAGAGATCCTGGTATAATTGTTTATTTAGTAGCCTAATACTAATATTATAACTGGGTATAGGCCAATGTAGGCTTATGGGACGACATTGTGGCTCTGTCTGATACAGTCAATTTACAGAGCATTGGTCCAGCATATCCTACTTCTACGGCAAGTCAGTTATGATATAAGTGACTGACCGACCGGGATAAAGCATCTGTTTGTTCACAAATTTGATATTGGTAGAATTCTACCGACAAAAATGAAATTCTTAGATACTATGGATTTGCGATCGTCGCGCCGCGATTTTTGCGGTTATAAAGAGGTTGTGAGAAACACCCTTCACATTATGAACAAAGTATATTGAAGAATTTTTGTGGTGTTATTATTGAGACAAGCTGTTTGGCCGCTATGATAGACAACCGTCATAACGCGATGCTGAACACTTGTCACTGGGACAGAAATAAACTAATCGCCCCCTCTATCGAGTGAGTGAGAACTGGGGCCTCTTCACTGTTGATACCCCGATTACAGTAACGTGCGTTAAAGCCGACGTTTGGTGTGATTACCGTAACGTCAAATTCACCATAGAGGATAATGTGGTGGTTAATGCTTTTGGTGAATAGAGAACCAATTATACCACCATACACGCAAATATAGCAATGATTGTCAGAATATTGTGTATTACATACATATACCAATAACATGGCGTATCAGAATTATATACGTAGTGATTACATATATTAATTTTTGTAGGCAGCACGAGCAGCTACGAGAAATATAATCTGTGGATTTCATATATTTATATAATTTTCATATATATGCCACTCGTTCAAAGCTTATAAATCAATTCAATACTTAAACGCAGAAAATTTATATTTATAACACTATTCAAACCTCTTTATATTGAACCGATTTATTTATAACACTATTCAAACCTCTTTATATTGAACCGATTAAGCAGGTTGTTGCAACTGCAATGAATGTAAATTTAATGAAGAGGATTGTGTTGCTGAAGTTTCTTCAATTTGATCCATTGCTCCAAAATCGTTTCAGTCGTTTCAAAAACAGTTTTACAAAAAGACTGATATATCAATTACATACATACACAATCTTGGAAATTCAAGTTTAAATCTTGAGAATTCAACTTTTTTTTTCTTGAAAATTCAAGTTTAAATCTTGGAAATTCAAGTTTAGATTTTGAAAATTCAAGTTTAAATCTTGAAATTTATAGTTTAAATATCGAAATTTGAAGTTTTTTCTTAAAATTCAACTTTTAATCTTGAAAATTCAACTTTTAATCTTGAAATTTCAAGTTCTTCTCTTGAAAATTCAACTTTTTTCTTGAAATTTAAAGATTTCATGAGTAGAAAAAAATCGTGTGGCCCCAAAGGGCTTCCGTCGGTTTGTAAGAAAAATTGGTTCACGTCGAACTATATTACTGGTATCTGGATTTGAATTATTGTGGTCAGAAAGTTATCTTTTATCGGATATTCCACTACCTTTGACGAATCCGCTACATCGTATAAAGGACAATGCTAGATCCAACATCTTTTCTTAATATTGAGTGATTATTATATTAAATTTGCCACACTTTAAGTTTATAATCATGCCCCTCGTGCAACACACGCATCGCATCACAGCTACAATTGTATACTATAGCAGGGGCGGATCCAGGAATTTGGAAACGGGGGTGTGGGAATGCGTAGAGCTATCGGTCTGGGGGTTGGGGGGCGACGTAAACCCCCCCCCCCCCCCCCGGAGAAAAAAATGGTTTTGGCGTCTTCTGAGAGCGTCTAGGAGTGTTTTCAGGAGACATTATTATGAGTATTATGCACATTTTGTGTGGTTATCAGAGGCGGAATCATGACCCATTGGCTTTGCGTGAACATATAATAGTACATGCATGTACATGTGTACTATGGCTCAGTATATGTTTAGCATGCATGTATGTTTAGTTTCACACACATGTTGACAAAAGTTAATTCACCCAAAAAAATGTCAAGAAAGACTTTACATGTATTAGTGCCACAAGTATAGCACAATAGAGCACTCAAAGACTCTCCAAACCAATGTTACAACTGGAACAAGCAGGCCCACATCTTCAGACGTCTTTGGAGAAGGCGAAGCCGGTAACCACCCCACCCCATCCCCTTCCATGAAAGGTAAAGCCTACATTAATGTGTGCCCATTAGTTTTTCGCCCTCAATCATATCATAAATCATATACGCATCTGATCACCCACAATCAGGCACGTCAGTCGATATACTTTATTTCTTGCTGTAGGCCTATGGGCCTACATATTATATTGTATCCCACGAATAAAGGTTGGCGGATGTTATGGATTTGCCGCATCTGCAGACACTTTCTTGTGAGCGCTCTGCAGGTTGCAAATCTGAACCGTTTATTTTTTTTTTTTAGAAAACATGTCTTATGGTTAGTTTGTGACACCAATCTATTTTGGTTGCCATAGCAACAAAATTGACCGATTGGTCACTTTGTGCTCAAATTAGCGTGTTTAGCACACATTGTGAATGCTCTACGGATAGGAGTTTTTGATGAATGATGATGAAATCGCACAGGCTCAATGAGAACGACCATCACACGAAACCTACTGCTTTCCAGAATGATGAAATAAATATTACTAAGTTAGCGGCCTCAATACGACCAATCAGTCTTATATTACGACCAATAAAATATGGTGTATGATAAAGGCCAAACTCATGTCGCAATCTTCGGGCGAATCACCACATTACCCCCTTCTTACAGGGGAAGTTGACCACGTGGCCACAGATCCCACTTCCGGAGCAGCGGAGAATGTAGCCAACGTGGTGCTCCAAGCCACGGAATGGGTGCGAGCCACATGGTCTGGGCCACTGGCACATGCGGGCTTGGGATAGCCTGAGGTGGGGCCAGCGGATTATGTTGAGGCTTTTTGCAGGCTTCCTGTACTTTCGCTACAGGAATACTGTGCGCACGTTGACGACTGTGATGACACCCTGAAGAGGGACGTAGCTTGCGGCGGGAATCGCCTTCGTGGCAAACAAATGCGACAGAGAGGCATTTGTGCCCAGGGCTCCAGAAGCTGAAGGGGCTTGGATGTTCCCTGGTTGATTCTGGGCGTTTTCAAGCATATTTATTATAATCTCCAGATCCAAGGATTTATTGGGATAAAAATGACAATTTTTAAAAATCTTCAACACATGATGTTGCATTCCATCGACGATCGAATATTTTGATTGACAAACCTATCCCATAATACAGCAAATTTTTCTAATTAATCTGGTAATGCGAAGGTGTACAACGTATATTACAGTATTATATTTTTGCCAATATAATGATAATTTGACACCCAATTGAGTCTCGCCATCCACCTCGACAACTCAAGATGTTCCATATACAGATACAATGCTACTAAAACATACATTTCAATTGAAAATTGCATTGGGGTTAGAGTCTACCCCCGTCCCTGAACCAAAGGAACCGGATCCCCTGAACCGGGTGGGTGGCGTATAGGAGTGGGAAGGGAGGTCCTGGCTTGAGCACTTTAATCGCAAAGATATACATGTATAAAGATGTACATAAACATGGTGTGACCACTGATCATGTCCGTGTTAACAAACAGTTCAATATGGGAACATTGTCATGCCGTAGTAGTGAAAGAAAAAGATCGCGCGATGTTGAAGATGATTTTATTCAAGGTTTCGTATAGGCCTATACCAACTTGGTGGATGACAGTCATCAACTGATCATGCGCCAGACACTGTAACCGGCATATTCTTTGACGTGCCCGAGTGTCGAGATTCAGAGCATATGATTTCAGAAAAAGGCAATATATAGAATAATGTGAATTATTTATTTCTCTAAGAAAGTCAGTCATTGCTTGATTTTGTAAAAGAGGGGCACAAAAGTAGTGTACCTTTTTTTATGGTAAGTGGGAGCACGTGCTTCTGTGTCCCCCCCCCTCCCTCTAAACACGGCAGTGGAGGCCTATGAGCCATGTAGGCAGTATTGTAGGTGGTAACGATGATAGGCTCACATATAGTGGGATGAGTATAAATATAACCTGCCAGTGGAAATAAAAAAAAAAAAATACATCTGAGATAATTCCGGACTAACCACGCGGAATGTGTATTTCGGAGGCCCATGACCAATCAATGGCAAAGACGTTCATCGATGGTTTCTGATGAGGGCGGAATTTGTAACAAAGCTGAGGAGAGTGAATTGCCAATATTTATTAGCCTGCCGCTCAAGAGAGACCCTGGTATAATTGTTTATTTAGTAGCCTAATACTAATATTATAACTGGGTATGGGCCTATTTAGGCTTATGGGACGATATTGTGGCTCTATCTGATACAGTCAATTTACAGAGCATTGGTCCAGCATATCCTACTTCTACAGCAAGTCAGTTATGATATAAGTGACTGACCGACCGGGATAAAGCATCTGTTTGTTCACAAATTTGATATTGGTAGAATTCTACCGACAAAAATGAAATTCTTAGATACTATGGATTTGCGATCGTCGCGCCGCGTTTTTTGCGGTTATAAAGAGGTTGTGAGAAACACCCTTCACATATGAACAAAGTATATTGAAGAATTTTTGTGGTGTTATTATTGAGACAAGCTGTTTGGCCGCTATGATAGACAACCGTCATAACGCGATGCTGAACACTTGTCACTGGGACAGAAATAAACTAATCGCCCCCTCTATCGAGTGAGTGAGAACTGGGGCCTCTTCACTGTTGATACCCCGTAACGTGCGTTCAAGCCGACATTTGGTGTGATTACCGTAACGTCAAATTCACCATGGACGATAATGTGGTGGTTAATGCTTTTGGTGAATAGAGAACCAATTACCACCATAAACGCGAATATAGCAATGATTGTCAGAATATTGTGTACTACATACCTATACCAATAACATGGCGTATCGGAATTATATACGTCGTGATATACATATTCCATTTTTTGTAGGCAGCATGAGCAGCTTCGAGGAATATAATCTATGAATTTCATATATTTATACAATTCTTCATATATATAGGACATTCGTTCAAAGCTTATAAATCAATTCAATACTTAAATGCAGAAAAAACTATATCTCACTTATAACACTATTCAAACTTCATTATATTGAACCGATTGAGCAGGTTGTTGCGGCTGCAATGAATGTAAATTTAATCAAGAGGATTGTGTAACTGAAGTTTCTTAAATTTAATCCATTGCTCCAAAATCGTTTCAGTCGTTTAAAAAACAGGTTTAGAAAAAGACAACATACCGATATATCAATTACATATATACACAATAACTCTTTTTCTTGAAAATTCAAGTTCAAATCTTGAAAATTCAAGTTTAAATCTTGAAAATTCAAGTTCAAATATTGAAAATTCAAGTTAAGATCTTGAAATTTCAAGTTTCTTTCTTGAAATTCAACATTTAATCTTGAAATTTCAAGTTCTTCTCTTGAAAATTCAACTTTTTTTTTAAATTTGAAGATTTCATCAGTAGAAAGAAAGTCGTGTGGCCCCAAAGGGCTCCCGTAGGTTTGTAAGAAAAATTTTTTCACGTCGAACTGTATTATACGGAGCCCCTGAGGTGACATACCAGATATATTTATTAATCCGTGCGCACGAATTAGTAAACCGTGGCCACGAATTAGTAAACTGTGCGCACGAATTAGTAAACCGTGGCCACGAATTGGTAAACTGTGGCCACGAATTAGTAAACCGTGCGCACGAATTAGTAAACTGTGGCAACGAATTAGTAAACCGTGGCCACGAATTGGTAAACCGTGCGCACGGATTACCTTAACTAATCTGTGGGCATGATTTAACAATCCGTGGGAACGATTTAATAATTCGTGGGCACGATTTAACAATTCGTGGGCACGAATTAGTATTTCGTGGCCACAGATTGGTATAACTAATCCGTGGGCACGATTTACCAATTCGTGGGCACGAATTAGTATTTCGTGCCCACGAATTAGTGAATCGTGCCCACGGATTGTTAATTCGTGGCCACGAATTGTTAAATTGTGTGCACGGTTTGGTAATTCGTGCGCACGGTTTGGTAAACCGTGCTCACTGATTGGTAAACCGTGCGCACGGATTGGTAAACCGTGCGCACGGATTAATAAATATTTTCGGTATGTCACCTCAGGGGCTCCGTAGTATTACTGGCATCTGGATTTGAATAATTGTGGTCAGAAAGTTATCTTTTATCGGATATCCCACCATCTTTGACGAATCCGCTGCATCGTATAAAGGACAATGCTAGATCCAACATCTTTTCATAATATTGAGTTATTATTATATTAAATTTGCCACATTTTAAGTTAATAATTATGCCCCTCTATTAAACTTGTCACAGTTCCTGAACGTATGCAACACACGCATCGCATCACAGCTACAATTCATACTATATGTATCGTATTTGTCATGCAGGCTTCTCTATGATACGGTAATCAGTTCCATTTATTCATGTTCACGTTACTGTAATTATCGGTACACGTTACGGTAATCAACGATGTTTTTTTTTAATGGGTAATAAAACAACTTAACGTGAACAGTACAATATGTTTTGTTAGTACGGTACGGTGGCTGATTACCGCCAATTACATTCGTGCATTTCTCACCCCGTCTATTGGTACTTTAAAATGTTTTCCAGCTGCAACATGGGGCTTCATAAGGCATGTGTGTAATGCTGCGCTCATTAGAACATGTGGATATCGTGATTCCCAGTTCACAAGTTGTGATTTGCGTTCATTTCGCCATTTTCACCGTGATCACAACTTGTGAATTCGGGGTATGAATTTCTGTCTCGATGGCTTGTGCTCATGCGGACGGGCAGGAGCACCAAATTTCAATTTCGGAATCTGGGAAGCCTATATATGACAAATTGTCCCACACTTATTTCAAAGATATTTCTTTTAAAAAGTAGTTTTATTTTCTTGGGAAGTTATGGACTAAAATCATAGTTGTCGGAGGTAATGGGGGTAAGCCAAGCCTATATATAATCTGTGCTTTTCTAGTTCGGTCATCTATGTCACTTGAACGGTCAATAGTTTTGTCCACAAGTTACAATTTGTGAACTCACGATATTCACATGTTCTAATGAACGCAGCATAACTGTGTATAAACATTCAGCTTCTGGGGCCGCAGGCGAATCGCAGAATGATCCTACGCCTATCTGGTATGGACACTATGGGTCAGTGGGTGCACCGTACCCTCCCTCATTTCCAAACTCTTAAATTCGACCCTGTTAAGGATACGCCTGCGTCAGAATGCACTAATTGAATTGAGGATTGAGGAAATGGATTTCTGTGACCTTGAACTTAAGTCGAGTGACATTGAGAGGACAATTTAACAAAGTGCAGTGCAGTTTTGTATCTTAAAGTACCTATACAAGTCTCCCTGGGACCCCGGAGACGCCCCGACAGTGCTACGGCAGAAAAATTGTCTGATCCGGGGTTAATCCGTAGTGCTATCGGCTTTGCTGTAATGAAACCGTAGTAGAACCGTCATGAACTTTGATGAACCGGGATCAACCGGGGTGCCACTAGGAAGCCCCACAAAATTTGCATGCCGTCAGTTTTTGTTTTCAAACAGTAGCGCTACCGGGAGAGTAGCCCCGGATTGCTGATCCGTAGTGAGAGCCGGGGCACGAGCCGTAGCGCTACCTGGCAGTCCGTAGTGAAACCGTGGTGCATCCGTGGCCAATGGGAATTATTGGTAGACTGTATGTTTTCTATATACAATGTAGTATTATGACTCTATTAAACTTCACTGCAGGGGGTGGCGCCAAGATTTCCCCGCAAGCGGGCTGAGCTCCCTGACAGGGGTCTAAAATATACACAAATGGCAATCGAGCAGAGCGAGGGAGCCAGCGTACGGCGTGGGGTCTGGGCCCGCTCAAGGGCCCCAGAAACCAGAGCTTTTTTGGTGTTCTGAAGTTGACTATGATCTTCTCCTGGCTCTTAACTGATCTGATCTCCATTTTCCAGATTTCATAACTTTTAAAAATATTCTTTCTGATTTTATTTTCTGACATTATTACCGCGTAGGGTATGGGCCCGCTCAAGGGCCCCAGAAACCAGAAGTTTTTTTTTGGGTGTTCTGAGGTTGATTATGAACTTCTCCTGGCTCTCAACTGACCTGATTTCCATTCCCCAGAATTCATAACTTTTAAAATAATCTTTCTGACTTTATTTTTATCATTCAGTGATTACGCCCAGATATAGATCTTGTTTAATTTTGCGTTCAATTTTTTCCTTCACACAAATTGTGTATGAATTTTTACTTCTTGGTAAAGGAATATATTTTTTTTAACAGAAAACACATTTGGAGAATTCAGACGGGGTTCACGAAGGAATCATAACAACATAACAATAAATATTTACATGTTTTAACGACAAAATTAAATATTTGGGCGTTTTCAATTTTTTTTAACACAATTTTCCCAGACAGGGGTGTGCCCTCTGACCCCCTTTGCTGCCACCCCTGATTCACCGGTACAGTAGTCCACTCGCAGATCGACTTCTTTCTTCATTTGTATACCGTTGCTAGTTGAGTCAGCTTTGGGAAACCTCGCGCGACTTTCTCAGTACATACATTATGATTTTTCATTTGATTAAATAAATCTTTTGGAAATGGAAGCTATATATAATATTTCTAGAGTCGTGTTGGCCGATGCATATGAAATCACACACATTGATATTGTTTTTTTTTATATATATAAATAAACGTACTATTGAAGATAATATTGCCTGTCTGGCTCCATGCGTAGTTTAGCCCACTGTAGACAAAACTTCTCATAGATTAGGTTAGTATGGCAGCTTATGAACATCTGAATGTCATTAATTTACAATTACAACGTCATGTCTGTCCAATTACTGGGTTTCAAATCTTCATAGACACCAACCCAAGGTAGCTAGTTTTTTTTCCAACCAAAAATTTTGTGAAATAGCATGTGATGCGTATGCGTCATAATTCCATTTTAGGTTACCGGCCCTATGGGAAAAGGTGGATCTGCCGAAAACTAAAAAATTAGCCCAAAGTCTTAGATAGGTTACCGGACAATTTTGGTTTGGCCATGGCAGCATTGGCAGGTAACAGACCTTGAGATTAACCAATCAAGGTTCACAGTGTGAACATATGACCATGAAATCTACCAATCAAGGTCATCTGTGTGAACTTCGATGTCACCATTACATGTATGTGTGCGGCATTTGATATTCTGTATGTTCATAATACAAAGATATACTTAGTATCTGGGTGGAATCGTTTGGGCCGCTCAGGTCAATTTACACATTCCGAGTCAGACATTTGGCACTCAAGGTCATCTGACGTCAAGTTCAAGGTCATCATTAGTTGTGCCATATATCACAGTGCCGAAACCGACTATGGTAACGCGCATTACCATAATCAAAAATGGCGACAGACACTTGTGGTTCGAATTTGCTCGTGAATTTATATGCATACAACGTGTATAAATCGAGGGGATCTTCGAAAAGTACCGAAATCGATACATCTAGGTTAATCCCGATTATGTGCAATGGGTCACATGGTGACATATTAGAGGAAACGGAGGGTGGACAATTGTGTCTTGACTAGGGTAACGCGAATGTCAGACTATGGTAATGTGATTTGTAAAAAATTTGATGACTATATGGTAATGCGATGGGTCTTTCGTAGACAAAAACAATTATATTGTCAACATAACAATGATTTGAGGGGTAGAGTATGTGTTGAAAACTCTCGAATCATCTGTTATTTTATCGCATATCCATGTCAAAAAACATCTGCGATGTTATTACTGTACAAAGGTCAGCAACTCCATAAAAGTTATTATTTCAGAACTATGATACACATGATGAGAAACGTCAAGTTGTCGATTAAAAGCAGGGTCTGGCATGAAGCCAAATTTTATTTTTTTTTTTACAAATCTGTGCACTTCCCCATCAAATTGTCAGAAATATTGAGGAATTTCAATAACGGGAGATAATGAATGTTTGATTTTAGCTGCTGTCAGACTATGCGAATCAGTCGCAGCGACTCGGTTGCACGCCAGTCGCATGCGATCTGGTCACCGCGACCGTCACTGGTCAGACTGCGTTCGAGTCGCATGCACATGTAAATTGACGATATTTGAGAGCGATTCGTAAAAAATCCATAGGCCGACAGGTGTTTTTGGCGTGTAAACATGGATCACAATTCATGTAGGCTAAATCATACAACAGAATTTACAGAAGGAGTGTGTGGGTCATTCCTGTGGCGCCGTTCATCTTGTTTTCTATCTGGGCATTTTATCTTATCAAGAACAAACCGTGTGAAAAAGGGAAATACATGTTGTGATGGATTTTGTTCGTCTGGGTAAATACCAAAACCGGTATGTCGGCACTCACTGTGGGACCAAACTCTTTGGGCCTTTGAGACTTTACGTCCCAATTATACTGCAAATATCCTACTATGTTACTCCATGATCTACTTTTTACACACTACATGTGAATGTCATTTTATCCGTCTCGCACATTTTTTAAAAATCTCTGATCAATATACTGAGCAGTACGAGGAGTGGGGAACTTAGTTTGAGGCAATTATTTCAAATGATGTGCGAGGGGCAAGAAGTATCCCATTTTATTAAAATATGTCAATATTTACTGGCACATGTATATACATGTATGTTTTCTCCCTATTGTCCGAGGCTCCCTAATTGTCCTGAATTGTTTCTGTATTCAGGGCTGCAGTGACGTCGGAAAGTGACAGTGTTTTCATATTCTCATGTACATGTATTGGAACATTGTCCGCAAACTATTTCACTCCATCTCGATCATGTTGTCATACAATTACAAAGTGTCTGTATGTACCCGGGACCATAGGCTTATTCTCATCATTGCAATTGGCTATAATTACATGCGACCCAGTGGTTCTATATCTCACGGTGTCAGCATGGGTTTCAGCACGGTACTACATCAAGTATGTGCAGTTTTAACGAAAAATTTGCACTGTAACATGAGAAAGACATGATTACCCTGTAGTATATATGCGAATATCGTATAAATTACTGTCCAATTCTTGTGTTGTATACATTATTTGCAGTGAAGTGGTGAATGCATTACCGTAGCCGACACTGTGCGTTACCATAGTCAATGTAGCCATGGACCCGGGCGTTACCATAGTCAGCCACGATTTTCAATCGCTGATATCTCGTAGAAAAAGCCTATTTTTTATAACTCTTCTGATTAATTATGTGTAGCACAATCAACTTCATATCACAGACTTCTGAATGCTTCAAAATAGCCTCTCATTTAAGTTGTTAAGCTCGATCAAATTCGAACCACAAATACCGGTCGCCATTTTTGACTATGGTAATGCGCGTTACCATAGTCGGTTTCGGCACTGTGATTATGAAGGAAAAAAGTGCAGAAAATTTTCCGAGTCCAAATTTTTTTTCAAAGGGTGAAAAAATGTTTTGCCTAGAAATGGCCCAAAATGGATAGCCATGCGATTTGGGGCGAAAAATTTTTTTTCGCCGACTCGTCAAAAATTCAAAATGGCCACCACACAGAGATTGGCGATTCAAGGGCAACAAAACTAATACACGTCACAGAGGTATATAAGAGGAATCTTTTTAAACAAAAATCTCAAAACTGATCAGTTTTTGAGAAAATACAGACCAGGTGCAAATTTGAGCATTTTTTGATCCAAAAATGGCTGTTTTGACCTTTCGAGGTCATCCAAGGTCAAATTCAAGGTCACCACACAAGTCGCCATATATGACTTCCCATTTGAAAGTGCCAATTTCTAAGCTCTATCTTCAAGCGTTCTATGAGTACAGTACTGACAGCTCCCATTATGAAGGAAAAAATTGCCGAAAATTTCCGAAAAAAAGTCCAAAAATTTTTTCAAAGGGTGAAAAATTTTTTTTACCTAGAAATGGCCCAAAATGGATAGTAATGAGATTTGGGGCAAAAAATTTGTTTTTCGCCGACTCGTCAAAAATTCAAAATGGCCGCCACACGGAGACCGGCGATTCAAGGGCAACAAAACTTATACACATCATAAAGGTACATAAGGGGAATCTTTTGAAACAAAAATCACAAAACTGATCAGACAGTTTTTGTGAAAATGGCTGCCAAAGTTCAAAATTGGCCATTTTTTTTTACAAAAATGGCCGCCATTTTGGAAAAAATGCGAAAATCAAAAAACTAAAAAAAACCTCCTTCTTGAATTATTTTAAGGTATGTTTTCTTAAATTTTCAGAAAGATTGGACCGTACACTTTAAAGATAAAAATGTGGACGGACGACGACGGACGGACGGACGGACGGACGGACGACGGACGACGGACGCAACGTGACGGCAATAGGTTATCGGACCATAGGGCCGGTAACCTAAAAAACACACCACACGCAGACCGATGATTCGAAGGAAACGATATTTATACACATCACGAAGGTATATTAGTACGGAAGCGTAGAAGGGCCACCCAGGAAAATTATTTTTTTTTAAATTCCCGACTTAGTCTCGATAATATCGACTTAGTGTGGAACAGGCACAGGAAGGAGATCTATTTTTTTTAAATTCCCGAGATAGTAACTCGATAATATCGAGTTAGTATCTCGATAATATCGACTTAGTAACACGATAATATCGACTTAGTAACTCGATAATATCGACTTAATATATCAGGGTTGTCCAGCCCATGTGTACATGTATGTATAATGTACATGGGTAACCAATAAGGACAGTGTCAATTGGCGTATATGTCCCCGTGTGAACATTGAAATAAATGATATCTAAAATGAAAACTTTCCCCTCTGATGTAAATATCAATTACATTAATTACATAATAGAGTTCTAACAGTATTTGACCCTCATTTAAAATCAGTAATGTTTATTTGCTTTCTCATTATGTATTTGCACAAGCAGACTATACATCATGTGCTGTGATTTAAGTCGAGATACTAAGTCGATATTATCGAGTTACTAAGTCGATATTATCGAGATACTAACTCGATATTATCGAGTTACTAAGTCGATATTATCGAGATAGTAACTCGATATTATCGAGTTACTAACTCGATTTTATCGACTTACTATGTCGATATTATCGAGATACTAACTCGATATTATCGACTTACTAACTCGGGAATTTGAAAAAAATAAATCTTCCTGTGCCTGATCCACTCTTAAGTCGATATTATCGAGATACTAAGTCGATATTATCGAGATACTAAGTCGATATTATCGAGTTACTAAGTCGGGAATTTAAAAAAAATAATTTCCTGGGTGGCCCTTCTACGCTTCCGTAATACATGGGAATCGTTTTGAAATAAAAAAAAATCCAATAAAGTCCGTTAATTGGCCGTTTCTCGAAAAAAAAATGATAGCCGTTTTGAAAAAAAAATGCAGAAATAAAAAAACCTCAAAATAGCCCCTTTTGGAATATCTGTAGGCATTTTTGTTGGAAATTTCAAAAAGATTCGACTGTAGACTTTCAAGATACAAATGTGCAGGGACCACGACGATCTCAATTCCACGACAATAGGTTATCGGACTACACTCCGTTAATCTCAAAATTTGATGTGCATTCAGGACATAGAAGAAAATACATTCATTAGCAATAACATCAAACAGATAACATTAAAGAGTGTAAAATCACTCTTTGATAACATTGTTTGAATAATGCTTCCTTTCCTATTTTGTGGGACAAGGCACTGCCCTGTCCCGACTCCTAAAGAGTCAAACACCGGCAAGCGCAAAACTGGGCCGTTCGACCCTCGCCTTGCCTTGTTCCGGAATATGTATGAAAATTGAGTGGCCACTGCTGGTGTGCCACCCGTCACCGGCTAATATTCCGACGAGTCGGGCATTAATTGTGGTGTTGATGGTATAATGTCTGCTGACACGTTAGCGGTTACGCTAACAAAACGTACCCTATGCATTGGTCCTGTGGTCAATAGAACTTGTCAAAAGCGTGTTTTCCAGTTCACAGAGAGAGAGAGAGAGAGAGAGAGAGAGAGATCATGGACATGGACGTTAAGATGACTTGTGATATATATGAAATTGTCAGATATCTTGCTGAGTAAGGCCTACATAATATTTACCCTCGCCCCCGTGAAAATCACATAGGGCAAGAGGGGGCAAAGCGGGCCACCCCATGTAATTACGTCATTGTCATGGATAGGGTTGCTTAGTGACGTCAGTCATATGCGCCGATGAAAGTTCAACCAAAAAGTACACAGTTTTATCTCTAACTCCGATTCTACTTGATATTAATATTCCAACTATTTTTGTATTTCTCTGTGGCCAATTCCCAATCGTATGGTGTACGACCGATGGTCGTACGACGAAAACTCTCCATTATCGCCCGATGTCGAAAAATTGGGGGTCACGATTTCGAATATTTATTGCCAGCGACGTTTCAGTGCAAATGTCTGCGCTCATAACTCGGAGGCAAACGGATGATCGATCTGAAATATGGCTGGAGTGGAAGTGGCTTGGTCCCTTTCGAATTTTGTCAAAATCTGACAAAAACGGTCGCCATGGCACTGGAAAAAAGAAAATCACATAATTGGCTATAACTCCAGTTCTAATGAATATTGAATTCAACCTTTTTTAGGTTACCGGACCTTTGGTCCGCTAACCTATTGGCATGGCGTTGCGTCCGTCGTCCGTCGTCGTCGTCGTCGTCGTCCGTCGTCCACATTTTTATCTTTTTTGTTTACAGTCGAATCTTTCTGAAATTTTGCACAAAAATGCCTAAAAATATTTCGAGACGGAGGTATTTTTTGTTTTTTGATTTTCGCATTTCTTTCAAAATGGCGGCCGTTTTCGTGGAAAAATCGCCAATTTTGGACTTTGGCGGCAGTTTTCTCAAAATCTGTTCAGTAACTTTTTTTCTTATTGATGCATAACACTCCTCATATATACCCCTATGATGTGTATAAGTTTCGTTGCCCTTGAATCGCTCGAAGTGGGCCATTTTGGGCCCAAACTCGGCCCAAATGAGACATTCCCATGTTAAATTCTCCTATGCTTCATAATGGGACACGTTATGCCTAATATCCCACTTAGTATTGAGATTAGAGACTAGGAATCAATTGTGGACATATAGGAAATGATATCTGCTGAAAATCCTCATGATTTTGAATTTGACCTTTGACCTCAGTTTCAAGGTCAAAGCACAAAATGGCTAATATCTCACTTATTATAGACTTTACAGCTTAGATATCAATTGTGGACATATAGGAAATGATATCAGTCGAATATTCTCGTGACCTCGAATTTGACCTTTCACCTCATTTTCAAGGTCAAAGCACAAAATGACTAATATCTCGCTTATTATCGACTTCACAGCTTAGAAATCAATTGTGGACATATAGGAAATGATATATGCTGAATATTCTGATGACCTTGAATTTGATCTTTGACCTCCTTTTCAAGGTCAAAGCACAAAATGGCTAATATCTCACTTATTATGGACTTTACAGCTCAGATATCAATTGTGGACATATAGGAAATGATATCGGCCGATTATTCTCATGACCTTGAATCTGACGTTTGACCTCATTTTCTAGGTCAAAGCACAAAATGGCTAATATCTTGCTTATTATCAACTTCACAGCTTAGAAATCAATTGTGGACATATAGGAAATGATATATGCTGAATATTCTGATGACCATGAATTTGACCTTTGACCTCATTTTCAAGGTCACATGACAAAATGGCTAATATATCGCTTATTATCGACTTTACAGCTTAGAAATCAATTGTGAACATATAGGAAATGATATATGCTGAATATTCTCGTGACCTTGAATTTGACATTTGACCTCATTTTCAAGGTCACAGGACAAAATGGCTAATATCTCGCCTATTTTCGACTTTACAGCTTAGGAATCCATTGTGAACATATAGGAAATGATATATGCTGAATATTCTCGTGACCTTGAATTTGACCTTTGGCCTCATTTTCAAGGTCACCAGACAAAATGGCTAATATCTCGCTTATTATCGACTTTACAGCTTAGGAATCAATTGTGAACATATAGGAAATGATATATGCTGAATATTCTCGTGACCTTGAATTTGACCTTTGACCTCATTTCCAAGGTCACAGGACAAAATTGCTAATATCTCGCTTATTATCGACTTTACGGCTTAGGGATCAATTGTGAACATATAGGAAATGATATATGCTGAATATTCTCGTGACCTTGAATTTGACCTTTGACCTCATTTTCAAGGTCACAGGACAAAATGGCCAATATCTTGCTTATTAGCGACTTTGCAGCTTAGGAATCAGTTGTGAACATATAGGAAATGATATATGCTGAATATTCCAGTGACCTTGAATTTGACCCTTGACCTAAATTTCAAGGTTAGTCATTTTATTTTCAAGGTCAGAATACAAAATGGCTTATATCTCGCTTATTATCAAATTTACAGCTTAGGGGTCCATAGTGAACATATAGGAAATGATGTATGCTGAATATTTTGGTGATCTAGAATTTGACCTTTGATCTCATTTTCAAGGTCAGAGAACAAAATGGCTAATATGTCGCTTATTATCATCTTTACATCTGCCCCTGATGACGCCAGTGTGTCTATGGATAAACTATTTGGTCGGGCTTTGTTTCTATTGCAAAATGTTGTATTTTACCTTTCTTATTGGCATCATCAAAATTTGATTGTATTGGTGGTAATAGATTGATACTGACATTTATACCACTGAGTCGGTGTCACTGCTGGCGGACGTTAAATCTGTCCGCGAGGATACCATCAACTCAGTAGCCTTCGGGCTTGTGATTGGGTACTTTTGTACTTGTCATGTATCTATTCCATGGGGTTAGATTCGGATTTCTGAATTATTTTCATAGGTTGTTGGGCAGTTGTATACTAATTCCATCTGGTGTACGGTAGAAACAACTACATTTAACACATTGTCTGCCCCTGAAGACGCCAGTTTGTCTTTGGATAAACTGTTTGGTCGGGCTTTGTTTGTTTCTATTGCAAAATGTAGTATTTTACGTTTCTTATTGGCATCATCAAAATCTGATTGTATTGGTGGTAATAGATTGATACTTACATTTACAGCATAGGAATCAATTGCGAATATAGAGGAATGATATATACTGAATATTTTCATAACCTTGAACTTGAACTTTGACCTCATTTTCAAGGTCACATCACAGAATGGCTAATGTCTCACTTATTATCGACTTTACAGCTTAGGAATTTATTGTGGACATACTAGAAGTGATATATTTGTTGAAAATTTCATGGCCTTGAATTTATCAGTGACTTTATTTTCAAGGTCACTGGACAAAAGGCTAATATCTAAAATGTATATTGTCCGGTAACCTTTCTTAGCCCTTGGGCTAATTTTATCTTTTTTGTTTACGGGCGAATTTTTCTGAAATTTTGCAGAAAAATACTTAAAAATAATTCAAGAAGGAGGTATTTTTTAGTTTTTTGATTTTCGCTTTTTCTTCAAAATGGCGGCCGTTTTCGACGAAAAATGCCTGATTTTGGACTTTGGCGGCCATTTTCTCAAAATCTGTTCAGTAACTTTTTTTCTTTTTGATACATAAGACTCCTCATATGCTCCTCTATGATGTCTATAAATTTCGTTGCGCTTGAATCGCTCGAAGTGGGCCATTTTGGCCCAAACTCTGCCCAAATGGGACTTTCCCATGTTAAATTCTCCTATGCTTTATAATGGGACACATTATGCCTAATATCTCACTTGATATTGAGATTAGAGACTAGGAATCAATTGTGGACATATAGGAAATGATATATGCTGAATATTCTCGTGACCTTGAATTTGACATCTGACCTCAGTTTCAAGGTCACAGGACAAAATGGCTAATATCTCACTTATTATCGATTTTACAGCTTAGGAATCAATTGTGGACATATAGGAAATGATATATGCTGAATATTCTCGTGACCTTGAATTTGACCTCTGACCTCATTTTCAAGGTCCAAGGACAAACTGGCTCATATCTAGCTCCTCTATTGACTGTATGGCTTGGGAATCAATTGTGGACATGATATACAAAATGATATACATTGAATATTTTGATGATCTTGAGTTTGACTTTTGCCCCTTCATTTTCAAGGCCACAGCACAAAATTGCTAATATCTCTCTGATTATTGAATTTACAGCTTAGCAATCAACTGTGGACATGATATATGCTTAATGTTATATATGCTGAATATTCTCTTGACCTTGAATTCAACCAGTGACCTGGCTAACATCTAAAATATTAAACATTGTCCGGTAACCTATCTTCGGCCCTTGGCCTAACTTTTCTGTTTTTCTTTGACCAATTCCCGATCATATGGCGTACAACCTATGGTCTTAAGACCAAAACTCTCAATTATCGCCCACGTCAAAAATTTTGGGGCCACGATTTTTATTACTTGTCAGTGTTCTGAGATTCGAGACCATATTGTGAAGCCAGTTATCAATCTGTTCAAACCGTTTTCGTTCATGAGATGATAATAGAAATATTATGGTGAGATATACAGCTCAATATTGAATGACAAGGTCAAGGTCACAGAAGAGGTCAAAATCGAAAAGTTGCAAAAACTCCGTTTATATTCATGATTAATTTTCACTGATAATTTTATAATTGGTCAATTTGCCATTATTCCCTATATGACCAATGGTCGTACGATCAAGATTTCCCATTATCGCCCAAGGTCGAGAATATGAGGGTCATCAGCGGAAATTACCAGTTCGTAATATTTCGAGTAGTAATAATTCAGAAACCACTCAAGATATTCAATAGAATATTTTACGCAATATGAATCTGAGTGAGCCTGCAAATTTTGGAAAGTCAGTGTCAAGGATTCAGGCCGTGATCGAGAATTTGGTCAAAATAGAGAAATCGCAGGAACTTAATCCTCCCATTGTTTTTGTATTTTTCTATGGCCAATCCCTGACCATTTTATATATGACCAATTTTCGTATGACCAGGATCCCCGATTATCGCCTACGTTGAAAACGCAAAGGTTATCAGCTTTAATTTTAGTGGCTAAATCTGAAGGGTGAGGGTCTGCAATATCTGATTGTCTCGTTTATTATTTTAAAAAAGTGTCCAATGGGGAGGGGACGGGACGGGCCACTACCATATGCTCATTTTGGTCCATTCCAGAGCGTAGATGTATGCATATGAAATCATCTACATTGATATATATATATTTTATATAAATAAACGTACTATATCGAAGATGATATTGCCTGTCTGGCTCCGAACGTATGTTCGGCCCACCATGCTTAGCCAACTGTAGACAAAACTTCTCGCAGATTAGGTTAGTATGACAGCTCATGAACATAAATAATTAATTATAAATAAATATTTGAAAGGCATTAGGGGCCGGTCATTATTTATCGGGTGGGGGCCCCCCCCCCCACCGATATCGAAAAACAATGTATGACCCCCCCCCCCCCCCCCCCCCACCACCAAGATCAAAATTGAAAGTGTGGCCCCCCTCCCCCCAATCCCCATGTACATACGCAAGGCCATAATACACAAATGATGACAATTATAAGGAGCCAGTATCATAATATGTATGATACCTAAACGCTGTTCTAATACTTCATTCACATTTCTATTAAAACAATTGTGATGTTTGTCGCAAATTTTTTATACTACAACGTCAGGGGATGTTATGAATTTGTGGTCGTCGCGTGCCACCATGTCCATTGCCTCAAGTGTGACTGCCATTACAACTGATTCAATAATTATTTGTTGGCATATTATTTCCGTATGGTATGTTGAGGGCAAGAATCAATCCCCCCCCTCCCCCAAGACACCTATGTCTAGCATCATGTTCCCCCAGAATACTGGAATCTTTCTTTTTTTCACTCCAAACCCGACGTTTCCAAGCCCTCTCGAAACACTTGAGACTTGGGTTGAAGGTCATTCAGTTCATTCATTGACTCTGAAATTTTTTGGAGGAATGAAAAAATTCCATGAATCTTATATCTTCCTTACGGACTAACTGGACCCCAGAGCGAAATCGGAAAAATTATGACTCTTCCACATATCATTGATGAATCAGGCCATCCTGGACTGGTACTTTTCCGGCATCGAATCAAATCTGTGTTGGATCCATGATGGGTTCATAATGTTCCGTGATTGTCTATCAATGTCCTAGCCACCAAGAAAGTCAGGTATATCCGATTCACTATAGCGTCATCCGGGACGATCCAGGACTATTTTGCGATCCTGGGTGGAAAGATCCATGGTTTGTTCATGGCGGTCTAAGACAGTCCTGAGCTCATCGAGGATTATCCTCAGTGGCCAGGGTTCCTGTGTTTGCAACGTGTTGAGTGGAAAATCAATTGGATGTTATGACATGTTGGTCTGCATGGTATGGGCCGGGTGATCCATTGTTAGTCTGTGACAGTGCCCTGCATGTTGATCATCCTAGCTGGCACCATATTCAGCTGCAGTGTTGCTGTGTTCTACTAAAGGTCCATAGTTGATCCTTGGTGACAATATTTCAGTCTGGGGGTGATGAGCGGTTGTCGATTCACATGTATCATGACATTTCCTGATTTTGGGTGTTCCTGGACGGTCCTTTCTAAGATCAAATTTGGCGGAGCCATAGTTTCACTAAAATGTGACAAAATGATGGATTCCATATGTTGTATACTCCAATGAACCATCAGTCCATGTTGAGTGGATTGTTTTCACCTATTAATTCACTATTTCAACATACATATTTTCCAAAATTAACTAAAATTCAAACTCCGACCCCCCCAGTTCCATTGAGAATAAAAGTATGACCCCACCCCCCCCCCCCCAATTATGTTGAAAATGCAGGTGTGACACCCCCCCCCCCCCCACCACCTGATAAATAATGACCGGCCCCTTACAATTACAACGTCATGTCTTTCCAATTACTGGGTTCAAATCTTCATATATTCACCGCGCCCGTCCCTCCTATTTTTTTTTTCACAATCACAAGTTTCGTGAAAAAGCGTGCGTGCGATATCATTCCACTTTCGCTTTGTGTGACTAGGCATTGCCCAGTCCCGGCCCTTGAGTGGCAATTCAGCTGGGCCCTAGTGCGCTACCAAGAAATACATACCTAGAGAGAGTGTGTTATATGAAAAATCCCACGAGGCGATATTGCGCCTTCATGCGTGGAACCAGCCAACAACAACTTCAAGTGTACAAACTGTGTATGCCAAAACAACAACAACACGTGTTTGTTTGCTTGAGTCATTGTCATCATTGCCGAAAGTTATTTCGGTTGACGGCATACACTGTGGGTCGAGGCTGAATTATGTAGATACCATGTTGCAATATGTTTGTGGTGTTCATACTGAACCCCTATCCATTTGACGATAGGTGTCAAAGCAGCGACCAAACTGGAGGGTTTGTGATATAAGTATAATTTTCAATGATACGGATGTATGATTGGAATGACCAATCAATGATCAGTCTAGATGTAATAAATCTATCATTTGCGTGCAAAAGGCGCACGACAAATTCAGCGTTTATAGCCCTGTATGGCATAACTACGAGTTGTGTCAACAAACGAAATTCATTCCCTTATCATAGCCAGGATATAGAACATAAAAATGGTGTCGATACCAGGTAACACTGGTGCCACCTAGTTTAGGTTATGTATTACTCTTACGTGTGGAGCAGACTTATGTCTCACATGTACAGGCCTTGCTGAAGTGAAGCGCGACGGGCGAGTCCATTGTTCATATCCCGCTCTAGGGGCGATATGAGGACCATTCCACATCATTTGGGGAGGTTCTGGTCGTTTTTGGCAATAAAAACAATAGGTTTTACTCGGTATGTATGACAAATAATACACTGTCACCCCTCGGCGATATACACGATCATCACGCCTCGCTGACGCTCGGCATGATATCGTGTATATCGCCTCAGTAACAGTGTATTATTTCACACCTAAACTGGGTCTTTCAAACCTCGCTCAGCCTTGGCAAGTTCGAGCGCTCGTACGAGTACGACAAAGGAATAGTACGATAAAGCCACCGACACACTAACCCACTCATCGTGATATGTATCCTACGGTGGCTCATATTCGCCAGATGGAGGAATGCACTTTTTTCTTTACAGCGTTATAACGCTGTAATACAGCGTTATAACGCTCTAATTTACAGCGTAATAACGCTCTAATTTACAGCGTAATAACGCTTTAATTTACAGCGTAATTACGCTCTAATACAGCGTTATATCGCTGTAATACAGCGTATTAACGCTGTAAATTAAAGCGTAATTACGCTGTAAATTAAAGCGTTATAACGCTCTATTACAGCGTTATAACGCTCTATTACAGCGTTATAACGCTCTAATTTATAGCGTAATAACGCTTTAATTTACAGCGTAATTACGCTCTAATACAGCGTTATATCGCTGTAATACAGCGTATTAACGCTGTAAATTAAAGCGTAATTACGCTGTAAATTAAAGCGTTATAACGCTCTATTACAGCGTTATAACGCTCTATTACAGCGTTATAACGCTCTAATTTATAGCGTAATAACGCTTTAATTTACAGCGTAATTACGCTCTAATACAGCGTTATATCGCTGTAACACAGCGTATTAACGCTGTAAATTAAAGCGTAATTACGCTGTAAATTAAAGCGTTATAACGCTCTATTACAGCGTTATAACGCTCTATTACAGCGTTATAACGCTCTAATTTATAGCGTAATAACGCTTTAATTTACAGCGTAATTACGCTCTAATACAGCGTTATATCGCTGTAATACAGCGTATTAACGCTGTAAATTAAAGCGTAATTACGCTGTAAATTAAAGCGTTATAACGCTCTATTACAGCGTTATAACGCTCTATTACAGCGTTATAACGCTCTAATTTATAGCGTAATAACGCTTTAATTTACAGCGTAATTACGCTCTAATACAGCGTTATATCGCTGTAATACAGCGTATTAACGCTGTAAATTAAAGCGTAATTACGCTGTAAATTAAAGCGTTATAACGCTCTATTACAGCGTTATAACGCTCTATTACAGCGTTATAACGCTCTAATTTATAGCGTAATTACGCTTTAATTTACAGCGTAATTACGCTCTAATTACAGCGTTATTACGCTCTAATTTAAGCGTTATTACGCTGTAAATTACAGCGTTATAACGCTCTAATTTACAGCGTAATTACGCTCTAATTACAGCGTTATTACGCTCTAATTACAGCGTTATTACGCTGTATCAGAGCGTTATAACGCTGTAATTTACAGCGTATTTACGCTCTAATTACAGCGTAATAACGCTGTAATTACAGCGTTATAACGCTCTATTACAGCGTAATAACGCTGTAATTAGAGCGTAATTACGCTGTAAATTACAGCGTTATAACGCTCTAATTTACACTGCCAGAGACATCATCGGACCTGCTAGTTCATCAGCTCAATCATTTGTAGGGAAATCTCAAAATTATTCTGATCTAGATATGTTTATTACAAATCACGATAATGGAAATATGCTAGGAAGGTGAACGGTTTAATTTAGAGCGTAATAACGCTCTAAAATAGAGCGTTATAACGCTCTAAATTAGAGCGTTATAACGCTGTATTTATTACACTGTAATTAAAAATTTGCGGTCCTCTATGTGGCGAATATGAGCTTCCGTAGTATCCCCTACATGGGGCATCATTGTGGTGTTAGAATCGTGTTCTACACCCAGGAGCCGCCACTTGCGATCCGCGCTCGAGGGTGCATGACATGACGATGTCTCAGAGTGCTAGACTGCATGTTTACACAGTACGCTCATCGTGGTCCATTCCAGTGACAGATAACAGCTATAACTGGTGCTGAAATTATTTGTAAAAGATACAAAACTAATTTAATCTTAGTATATTTCTCCAATCTGATGCTCTTCAGATATGAATGACTGTGATTATTTCATCCTGATATAACTTTCATTCAAATATGATACATTAGTTTCTGTTTCGATGATCGAACAAAAAGTATCCATACATTTTGTATGTTTTACAAGAAATTTGCAGAGAATGCATCCATTTTATAAAATTCAATTTATTCACAGTTTAATGAATAAAGGTAAATCTTAAATATTTAATATGTACAGTATGCTTTATACCTGTATTGATTATTCTGAATACATTTGTAAATGGTTTTGAACTTGAACTTAAAATCGACATGAAACAAAAACATCGGCCTGGTTTTAACCGTTTAATATGGCAAAACAGATGGATGCTCGGAACTCGGATGTAGCCCGTCTAGAAGTTATGTGTGGACCCCCTAGTCATGACTTCAACACTTCAACAGATAATGTTTGGATTGTAGTGAAGAGTGGGGGGTCAGATTTTTTTTCCTTTTCTTAAATTTTACCTGTGAATACCTTGGCTACATATCTCAAGATTTTTAATGGATACGTTTTATCATGGGCTTTTGAATGTATTATAAATTTGTAATATACAATTTAGATATATATAGTTTGTTTACTGTTCAATCAAATAAATTGCGCGCACAAGTAGGCCTACCGATTGGTGATCCGTTATGTATACAGACTAAACAATGTATATACACGTTTGTAATTTTTATGGAGGGATAGAAAATAAAATGCAAGCGACCATTTGTCGCAAGCTTGACGAAATGTCGACTGGACCAATCATGACCTTGACCTTCGGAATATCACCTTGATCTTTTTCTGGTTATAGGCATCACACCCGTGTTCCTCCGATGAACATCCGTGTACTAGAGCCCTGCGCGGGCCGAAAAAAGTGGCCCGCACCCGCCCCGCCCCGTAAGTATTAAACCCGCACCCGCCCCGCACCCGCACCCTTAGCCTGCGGGCAGCCCGCACCCAACCCGCATGTGCAAAGTTCAACCCGCACCCGCCCCGCCCCGCAGTGATTGAGCCCGCACCCGCAATTAACCCGCACCAAACCCGCAACAAATACAACACAGTACTGGAGGTATACTCAGCCGTGTTGTTTTTAGCTGAGTAAAACATCAGAGATCTTTCATATTAATATCCAAGTGAAACCCACTACGGCCCCTGCCAATACGGATCAACTCCGTATCACAAGTACAGTTTGATCCATATTTTAGTAACTTCTAAAGATCCAGAAGCAGATGATTACAAGATGTATGCATAGACTGGGCCAGTGTGATTACAGTACGTGGCCCAGTCGCCTTTGTCACAACACACAGCCAGACGAGTCTATTGCACTTTGAAGTCTCTCACCATGACATGTGAATTACCACAGCATGCGGATATTACTTCACCATTAGCCCGGTAGTTTCCAAAATGGAATATGTTTGAATCCCCCTGACAAGTTAATTTCTAGTTCCCTATTGTTCCTTTCAATAGAAATCACACTAATGAAAGTAATTTAATATGTTTGGGCAATATGTGGGTGTTGGGGTAGAGGCACTAATTAGAAACCACACAATATTACATGCAATATATAGTGATAATAATAGTCATCTGCTTATCTGAGGCCATACAACATGCAATAATTACATGTGTCAGGTAGCATCTGAAAAGGACTCAATGAAATCAAACATGTCTCATGCCATAACAACGCTGCGGGTTATCAAGAAACCCGCACATGGATTTTTTTTCGACCCGCACCCGCCCCGCACCCGCACCAGTTCTACAGCGGGTACCCGCACCCGCACCGCGACATAGAGATACAACCCGCACCCGCCCCGCACCCGCAACATGACAATGCGGGTAACCCGCACCCGCCCCGCCCCGCCCCGCCCCGCGGGTACCCGCGACCCGTGCAGGGCTCTACCGTGTACCCAATCAAATAGTGCCTAAAAAACCTTGGATTTCATGGCATGTGTGCAGTCTTTGTGAATTTTGCATATATAACTAATGGTGTTTTGCAGCTAAAAAGCTTCAAACATTGCATCACATGTCACTGGCGATTCAAGGTCAACAAAACTTAAACATGTCACAACTGTACATAACAGGAATCTTTTTGAACAAGAGTGGCCGTCAAAGTCCAAAATTGAGCCTTTCTTGACGAAAACGACCGCCATTTTGAGAACAATTTAAAAATAAAGAAAAAAAAAACCTCCTTGAAATATTTTAAGGTAACTTTCCCCAAATTTTCAGAAAAACTGGACCGTGAACTTTAAAGATAAAAATACGGACGGCTAGACAAACGACGAACAGATGGACGACGGACGCAACGCGACGGAAATAGGATATTGGATTTTCGGTACGCTAACCTCAAATGGGTTTCTGTGACCTTGAACTTCCGCCAAATGACCTTGAGAGGGCGAATCAGCAATATGCAGTTTTGTATCTTGACACAAAAGTATCATGAAGTAAGAACGTAAATTTATGCATATAATCTCGCACATTGATATAATCATTATAAATAGATATATAGGTAAAAAAAATATTATTGTTGGCAAGTAAAAGCATTTTAATGACAATACAATGATGGGGACCTGCACCAATTGCAAATTCATTGAAGTCATTCTGTAAAGACCCACCTTGCATTTCATGCCCTCTTCTGGGAAACATTTCATGCATTGCAAAATCTGTATTGTTGACAAATTTCAGTCGCCTTACTGGTCAGCACCGACCATGTCCCATGAATATCGATTAATTTTAGTCATGCATGGTTAAACTGTGAAAATTGGAATAACTTTCTATGGCAAGGTGGGCCAAAATACAGAGACACAAACAATTTGCACCTTTCGATAATGTACCCTATTACCGGAAAAAACCAACATACGACTATATACTGATTTTTCTATTATGTTTACACCGGTTTGATGATATTTTTGAGATGCTTTATGCTATCGTGCTATTACTTGGCATACTTCACCAAGGATTCAATCGGCAATTATCTACCAAATTTCAGACTTCTATAGCAAAAATTGGAGAAGTTGTTAATGTTAAATTAATGTTACCCCAATGTTAAATTTCAGATCAAACGGGATCTCGAGAATCTGATCATTTTCGAGGATTTATTCCTGTTTACATCCATCAGGATTCAAAATGTTCTTATAATTTTGGACCAGAAGACCCATTGAGGTATATTCTACATGAAAATGTTGATTTCAAAAAATTGCACCATTACAGAACCGAGCAATTGCACAAAATTGTATGCGCGGCTCAAAATTAAATGACATGGTTGAATTTAACATCGAGCTAGATGGCCAACATTTTCAGTTTTCGCGATATAAGTCTGACATTTAGCAGAAAATTGCCGTTTGTCTCCTAGGTGAAGTATGTCAAGTTATAGAACGATACCATCTAGCATCGCAAAAATATCAGCGAAAAACAGTGTAAACGAACCAGAAATATTAGATTATATATTTCATCCTATTTTTTCGACCATGAGTTTGGTGAAAACCAGCATGAATACGCGCGTACTTCAATAAACATGGTGGATAAACTTCACGCGTCCCAGAAATTTGACTCTTTCACGTGATATTCAGGAGTATGTAAATTGTGGCGATTTTTCTGCGATCCTAGATTTGTAGTGTCTTGTTTATAAAAACGGAAAATAGAAAGTACAATTGAACAACTATACAATGCGGTGGCTCTTTTAGGACATTGCTCTTTTATTTAAAAAAAAAAAAAAGAACTATGTGTGACACTTTTTTAATCATTTTATACGCGTATATAATCATTTTATTTAGGAGCAATGTCCTAGAATATTAAATATACGTAATAAATGATTATATACGCATACAAAATATTAAATACGCATATATAATAATAAATACACATAATAAATGATTAAATACGCGTATTTAATATTAAATATGCATAAAAATATTAAATGCGCATAATAAATGATTCATTATGCATATAAAATATTCATAATAAATGATTATATACGCGTATAAAATATTAAATACGCGTATACAATATTAAATATGCGAATTAAATGATGAAATATGCATAAAAATAATAAATATGCATAAAAAATATTAAATGTGCGTAATAAATGATTAAACATGCATATAAAATATTAAATATGCGTAATAAATGATTAAATACGCATATACAATATTGAATATGCGTAATAAATGATTAAATAAGCATATAAAATATTAAATACGCATATATAATAATAAATACGCATATAAAATATTAAATACGCATATATTATAATAAATACACATAATAAATGATTAAATACGCGTATTCAATATTAAATATGCATAAACATATTAAATACGCATAATAAATGATTCATCATGCTTATAAAATATTAAATATGCATAATGAATGATTATGTACGCGTATAAAATATTAAATACGTGTATACAATATTAAATATGCGAATTGAATGATTAAATGTGCGTAAAAAATAATAAATATGCATAAAAAATATTGAATATGCGTAATAAATGATTGAATATGCATATAAAATATTAAATAGGTGTAATAAAAGATTAAATACGCATATAAAATATGCGTATAAAATAATTAAATACGCCCTACTAATATTTCAAACTATTTTTTAAAAAAAATAAAAAGGCAATGTCCTAAAAGAGCCACGGTAATACAAAGTTAATGAGTATATATTTTTTTTGACGTGTGTTCATTTGTCCTACAAGATACAAGTTGTATGAAATCTAGAATTTAGGGAACAGTTAACCCCCCCCCCCACACACACACACACATATACACACGTAAAATGATGATTAATCAAAGTGAGGTTGAAATAAGATATAACTAATAATACGAATCTGCAAGTCATTATTGTATGCCTAGAATTCATAGGTCCAGCATAAATTCGATAGCTTTACATAATGGTACTGATGCATACATATTAGATCTGTTCATTATTTTTTCTAGTAGGCCTACATTTTTACCATATTGTGGGTCTGATACAGCCTCGGCAATAATTGGAAACACTCCATGCCCATAAAAAGAAATTTTCGAAAAGTGACAGTGCACAAGTTGTCGATGAGTTCTGGTATCGAATCCCCAATAAGAAGATGCTGATAGGCCGCGGATGCTTCTCCATGTGTGGGCGTAATGACATTCTGAGTCAAACGGCATTTTTTTACTGACTTCTAACATGTAAATTGAGTAATCTTCTCCAACAGTAAATTCATTCACATTTCATAACTTTCGGGTTCACACATGCTTTTGTCAATTTTGTTGCTTTTGTAGCCAAGCCATCTTTCCGAATCAACATTTTTCTGTAAAATGCAAAAATGTGTATTCTAGTCCAAAATTATAGCTGTACTTCTAATACGGATGGATGTAAACACGACCGAATCCCACCATATATTCAGATTCCAGAGATCCTACTTTAGGCTGACATATAACATCGGGGTAGACTGCGAATTTTTTCAATTTTTGTGATAGAAGTCTAAAATTTAGTAGAAAATTGCTCTTTGACACCCAGATGAAGTACACCAAGTTATAATACGATACCATATAGCATCACGAAAATATCAGCAAAAAACGGTGTAAACGAGTTAGAAAAATCAGAGTTGATTTTATATGCTTGACAACTTAATCCATGCCATCCATGCCGTATGCGGGGAATGCATGGCATGGTTTCCCTACCATGCAGCGAGACATTTTTCTCTACTATTTTGTGGAACAAGGCACTGCCCTATCCCGGCTGATAAGCCATAGTACGAATGGGGCAAGGCACTGCCCTATCCCGCCTGCTAAGCCTATAGTACGTACGAACGAGTATTCGGGCAAGGCTCGGCCCAACCATTTGCCGACAAGGAAGTCCAAAACCGAGTTTACAAACTCTTGTCTTGCCTTGAAGTTACTGTCTTGCTCAGCGGGTCATGTATTCCGGGGTCGGACCATCATTGTGGTGATGACGTAGGTGAGACCGGAGCAGGTTGAAACAAAACGATTTTGTTGCGTTATGGAGAAGTGTAATTTACGGTGTATTTTAAAATAAAAATATTGAAATATTGTAGCACGCATTCAATCATTTTATGCGTGTATTTAGTATATTATTTTGTATTTAATAATTTATTACGCATACTTATTATTTTATGTGCGTATTTTATCATTTACTGCGTATATTTAATATTTTATGCATATTTATTAGTTTTACGCACAAAATAAAATAAAACGCGAAATGCTGCATCTTTTTCACTTTTAGCTATTTGAGATTTTCACAGGTTTGTTGCCAGAAGATTGGAAAATATTGTATCATGTCAATGCAATGGATTATCGTCTTGAGTTGACATTGTGCACTTATTGGAGATTGGGTTGGACGCCCTTGAGGCACGACTGAGGACCAATGAATCAATCCTCCAGACACTAACTGCTTTCCAGAGCATTTCTTTATCACTACTCCGCAGTGACACTTTGGCGAAATCACAAACTCGATTATTATACAACGTTCAACCCCTTTGCTGATGTGACACCCCAGTTTTAATCTGAAACCAATACAAACCTGGTATATTGGAAATTAGCTGTGTGGGATCCAAAAATGCTCTCATTTCTGCTCCACAATGAATATTCACTTAGATATATACTGATCTAACATAACAAGTGTTAGTGATAACATTGGAAAGTAACACTTTTTGACCTTGAAACACACCAAAATTGCCTAATAATAAGATCCTTGGGAAATTCTACTTCCGGTTTGGTGTATATTGACACCACATGTGTAATCTGATACCAAACCACACTCAAAATATTGCCAGTTAGCCCTACGGGCCCGATAATAACGCCCTCTTTGCTCTACGATCAATATTCACTGAGATATGAAGGTTTCATGCAAAAGTGGGTGATAATATGGAAAAATATTTCGCCATTGAAAATTTTGCCAAGTAAAAATATAGCAAGCCATGGCAGCGAGCTGGCGGTTTCATGTGGAACAACAAGTCTCACTCAGCACTACACTTATCCAATGGCATGGCTTATGAAATAATGATTATGCTTACAACCCACGACTAATAGTCGTCCACATATTGTTTCAACTTACCCCGCACCGGGGTAATCTTTAACAATGACATGTTATAGGCAGAAATTAACCTTTTACGAGTTTCTGATATAGGCCAATTAGCTCATTCGTCATTTCACTTATGCAAAATTCGAATTGAAATTGATGTGAGCAGCAAGTTTAAAACAATTAGT
This sequence comes from Terebella lapidaria, assembly GCA_949152475.1. Lineage (NCBI taxonomy): Eukaryota > Metazoa > Annelida > Polychaeta > Terebellida > Terebellidae > Terebella > Terebella lapidaria. The sequence continues at coordinate 54,583,319 of OX424556.1, forward strand.
CGGGCATGTACGGGGGGTCCCTTTGCACCATTCCCCCCCCCCCCCCCCCCCATGATCCTCCAAAACCAACTTTTTTCTCAAGGTTTTTTAATACTAAAAAACCTTACATATGTCTCCGGTTGCGCATCCATTGCAAAAATTGGTTTTCGGGCCCTTTTTCAAAATGGCCGCCCCGCGAAATCTCGAATTTTGAGATTGCTTCACTTTAGGCTGCATAGGTCTACAAAATAAAATCTTTGTTACCTTTTGCTGCTTATTGTAGGGGCCTGATACATTGTACATGAGAAAACAGTGGTTAAATAAATATTTATAACATGAATATGTCAATAAATCCAAGATGGCCGCCAAATTTAGATAATTTTTCACTAAAATGTCCATAACTTCGGACTCAGTCAACCTAGGATGTTCATTTTGGGGTCTATACCTAGGTTTTCATATACCGGGAATCCATTTAGACCAAAATAAATACAATCAAGCTATTTCTTTTGATGCATATACACCTGCACACATGGTACACGCGACATATTCATTTAGATATCTCTCGAACATAGCCCCCTTGACACCCCTATGGTCTCAATTGTGGATCTTGCTTGGATATTTCTGATAGAGACTTTTACTGATTTGCAATCCCAATAAATCCTTGAACAAATAGAGCTCCCTTCCCTCGCAATATTATTGTATTCCCTCGTGACCTTATTGTGTTGCCTCGCATTCCGGATCATTGTTATTGCGTCAGAGTTTTCTTTCCATCCGCTTTAGCACATATTTTATGCCAGTTTTGTATACACCCTGCCAAATGGCATAGAGCGTTGACCGATCTAGTTCTTTTGTTTAGGGACCAGGTCATGTTGTCAACGCTGTAAGGCAAACTTTTGGGGAAATGATGCCGACACATGGTGAGTAAAAAAATTGCTCTGTCAAATACTATATTACCTTAGAATGGCGATTGAACGCAGTGTTCGAGATACCAATGTACCAGCCCGTCCTGTCCAATTATCCATCGGGACATGATTTGTTCAGAAATATGCCCTGGTCCACAGATGTGATCCACAAATATGTAGTGTCCAAACATCGATCACAGTGTGTTCCATGCTTCTGGTCCTGGATCACGTACAGCAACATTGTATGAACTGGAGATTTCAAATACTTCAAACTTCCTTCGTGAGCAAGATAAAGGCGCAACGTCATCTATTAGTAAATAGGGCTCTGACAAGTTATTATTGTATCGCTTGTGTCGTATCAACGCTCTAAAGACATGATCTACGTTCTCAAGCTGCCGGGTCAAAGTTACATATACCTTCTCCCGGAACTGTAAACAATCATTGAGGATATCTTGTATTTGTTTTCATGCACGAGGAATCATTTTCGTGCAAAATTTCAGAAAGATTCGTTCAAAAATGTTTACGGAGGCCGGACGGACGCAACGCCATGGCAATAGGTTATCGGACCATAGGTACGTTAACCTAAAAATATTTTTTCTGCCAATATAACTTTAAGACGTCAAGTGGTATCACAAATGTTTCATAATAAATTCCTGCAAACATATCAGTAACTCACGGCGACCGAATGCTCGTAATGATACGTTTCCTCCAATAATTTGTGGGACAAGGCAATGCCCTGTCCCGGCGGCCCCGGGCTAACCAGAAGGGGCGCACGAGACGCCGCACCCGCCAGCGCCCAATGGGACCTTAACGCAGAAGGTTTGTCCCCCTCCGCGCCAAGTTCACTGTAGGAACCCTACGACCGTAACGCGACGTTACGGTAGTCAAAACGATGGCGGAAGGTTATTAGCTTCGAAAGGTTTTTTCACGATGAACTAGGTATTAGGCAGGTTTCGCACATAACACCTACACGAGGCGAATTGTCTAGTTATGCTTTATAGTGTGGCAATATAATTAAACTGTGAATCTGATTGATTTGTGAGAAAAAACGGTTTGAAATATGCGACGATTACTACCGTAACGTTAGCAGCCCACTACCGTAACGCCAATTTCCAGATTTCAAGTACTACCGTAACGCTTGTATATATAAAAAAAATTACCATGATGTAAAACTTTGATTTTGATCATATTTCAGGATTTTCGTTATCGATAAATAGTACAAATATTGTTGTGGATCGATGATCATAATCGGGACAATTTTGGGGAATTTGTCATGCATATGTAGCCTATGTGAAAAATACATCAGGATACATATGTTATTTCTGCCCTTTGACCAGCCATTCGCCAAACAGAATTTTAGAGCATGTTATTGAACATCATTCAGTGTCACATTTTAGCATCAGACTCGTGTCCAGACGATGAATCTGGTAATGATTCAGGGTGTTACATTCACTTTGGAATGGAACTTCAGGCTTTGGGTCCTGGTACGATTTTGACTCCAGACACTTACTCATAAACTGTAATTAAAGAATACCTGGTATAGTGACAGAAATTCAATAATCGTTACAGCCTTCTGACGATGGTTTTTTTTTGGGGGGGGGGACGGTGTATAACGTTTTAAGAGCAAACCTTTGCGGTTTTTCCGTTGATACGATGCGGCTGAACCAGTGGCGACCTTATCTTCAAGTTCACCTCCAAGTTGAAGTTTACCTTATACCGTAAGTTTCAAAGTTTGACTGACACCAAACGGAACATGGTGCATAATAAGGATTCACTCTTTCATAGTATGTATTATGATATGATTTCACAGACGTCGATAAAAACAATCAAATGTCAAGAAGAGACTATATCTGATGCATATCACTGTGCGAATCTATGTACTTATAATTGATACCATGTCTGATGCATATCACTGTGCGAATCTATGTACTTATAATTGATACCATGTCTGATGCATATCACTGTGCGAATCTATGTACTTATAATTGATACCATATCTCATGCATATCACTGTGCGAATCTATATTCATAATTGATGCCAATTAAATCATTGTTGTAAACTTCATTACTTTTTCCTCAGACGAGTGTGTAATGCTGTGCAACGGTCAACGTTTGCATACATGTAAATTATACGGCTCGGAATACACAAATGTATCTTAACATTTTATATATTAATACGACAACAATATATGGCATTGAAATAAATCAGAACATTAACATCATTATCTTCGTTAAGATAAAAGTATCTTATCAATATTATTTTCTCACTCATACCTTATCATAAAATTAGTACAACTAAATTTCCTACGCTGGGGTAACATTCGAAAATGTCATTATTCAATGTATAAACATTGCTTATTTGCTTGCTCATATTCTGCTCCTTCGACAACCCGTGTAATATGTTCAGTTTTAGCGTCCCAAAGCACCACATTTCGTCATTTTACATGACATCATACAGTATCAGTAGTATAATATAATAAACAATTGTACCTCGAAATCAATTTCGTATAATGCAAGCTCCTTATATTCGAAATTCTTATCTGAAACGACGCGAAAGACATATTACGAAAAAATCTAGTGTGAGACCAAGATTAACGTTACGGTCGTACATGTTTGGCGTTACGGTAGTACCCCGCATCTACTGATCTGACGTTACCGTAGTAATCGCTTGCTTTTCATTTTCCATTTTCTGACTAATTAAGAGCAATGTTCCCACAAAACAATACGCCAATAGATGCGAAACTTCAAGAGGCATCAAAGCACATCATCGGAGAAGAGTGACATGGGTTCTATAAACGATAATCTCAAGGAAACCAATCGAACCACTCGCCTGCCTCCATCGTGCCGTACTACCGTAACGCCGCGTTACGGTAGTGGGGTTCCTACAGTGAAGTTGCAAGGCTGGGCTGTTCAACCCAGGTGGTGGAAGAACGCTTCGCGCCATCTGTCGGTCAAAAGTTGGCCTAGCCATGAAATTCATGTCGGCAGTCACCCGGAAACATTGAATTTTCAACGCTAGTTTTAGCTATTAATAACGGTTCAGGCGAGTGAGTCTATACAATTTATGATTTTAAAACTATGTAAGTTAAAAGATTTTCGGCGGTTACAATCATTATGGGTCTGCGCCTACGATAACATCCATCATCAAACATGTGACAAAATGGCCATTTCGAGTAATTCTTCAAATTTGCGCTCGGGATTCATGGCTGTGTTTCGATATATTTGAGAGTCATGGATAAGATGTGATCGTTTTAGCAAGATATGCCATCCAGTTTACTAAATATGTTGAAGATCCTCTATGACCTCCATGATAATAGTGCCAAAACTGATCATTCTTCTAGGCCCTGATTGATATTTTCTCTGAGCGATAATATAGTAATTTAGACCATTGGAGGCGAGGACAGGACCAGGTGGGACGAGAGTGGACAGAGACGAGCGGGGGGACGGTTAGTTCACCATGTTTACATCAGGGACAGGGTTTGTTTAGAGATCGACAAAGTGAACAAACCATTGATAGTGCTTGGGGAGGCTTATGGGGCTACATAACTGCATGTACGTCAGTACGTGACAAGTCACAAATATCAAATTAATGAACAAATTTGAATAGATCTACTAGAACTCTGTGTTTAAAATTATATTATTTTTTTACTATGGAATATCGGATCAATTATCCGTGGCTTTGCTAACGGGAAGTAAATAATAATACTCAGAACATTCAATCCTGCTTGTAAAATATTGGATGTTAATATTAGTATCCGGTATATTTAACTGTGTTTTTCAATTATATCGAAGAAGGTGGAGGAAAAATCTCTGATAAACACGAACGCACAAGAATGAGTAGTACTACGCCCACTCGTACTCCCTTGAAGTCGAGGAAAGTCCTTTTCCAGAGTGACGTTGGCAAGGTGGACGTTACAGGATCACCAAGCCAGAAGGTGCTCATATAGACACCAACAGTTTACTACGCTGCCAGCTTTACACAAAAATTTGTCATGCTGTAAAATTGTGTAAAGCCCAATTGTTCTATGAAGTATGAATGTTGGTTCTCTTATCTAAATGTATTCAAGTAGATATAAAGCACCAAAAAACTTGAATGATAATAATGATAATGATAAATATTATAATTAGAAAACATAAGTTCCTATTGTTTCTGCTTGAACAAGTTTACATCATTAAATACCCCACCCTCATTATGTGTTTGTTGAAATCCAGTCTGCCTCCAAGCTCCTAAAGAGTGCTCAGCGTCACAGACCATACCAGTCACCTGTGACCAAACTGAAAACGCCTGTAAAGAAGGTACAGATGTGGACTAAGCCGGAGATGCGAGCTTTGGTCGAATTCATCGCTTTGCATCGGTAAAGTGTGGTTACCTCATTGTTTTTCTGTAGACTGCATTCTTTCGATATTTACATCATGTGTACATCATGGGTTACATTCTGGTTCTATCATATTTAAAGTCATAAACTATTTTAAGATCTGAACAACATGATCCTGAAGCTGAATGGCCAGGAATGCAGGCGAGCCATCCATACTGGCAGTTAGCTGCGAACTACCTGGTGATTAAGACTGGTGCTTCAGCTAGAGAAGGTTCAGTATCAACTTTTTATCATCAGCATGGTACACTTGTGGTTGCAATACTGATACATCTGGATACTGTATATGGACCAAGATAAAGTGGGTGATGTTGACTCTGTGAATGAATTGTTCTGACTTCCCCTGTCATTCTTGACAAGATGACAAGCACATTGTAAAAGCCATATTTACACCAACCATTCAGATTTCTGTTTAGATAATGGCTACCATACATGTAGATGTTCTGAATTGCCACATTAGGATTTCAATTTCATAGGATTTCATTTCTTCAGCCCAACTTTTCAAACATATTTACAATGTCTTTATGGATGGGAGGTACTTTATTTGGCTCAGAATGAGATAATATTCAATATAATTGTGCAATACATGACATTTGAAATTGCCCTTTATGGATCATTAAGTTAGGTTCGAAATTCACAAGCTAAACCATTCACGAACATTTGTCCATGTACAGTATGTCTGTAGATCATGTAGATGCAGACCTGCATGTAGATTGTTCTAGCTTTCTATGTTCTGCTTGCTTTTCACTAGTCTTTACTGCATGCTAATTCATGCAATGAGCAATAAATTTAATGTGGCACTGTAGTATAGTGGTGTGGGTTTCTAATTTTGTTTCTTTGTACATGTAATTGGTTCCAGTTTCACTGTAATCTTCTCTGGCTGATAAATTATTCTGTACCTAAAAGTATGTGTATGTATTTTTAGGTTACCGGTACCATAACCTACTGGCATGGCGTTGCGTCCGGCATTCGTCCGTCCGTCGTCCGTCCACAGTTTTGTCTTTAAAGTTTACGGTCGAATCTTTCTGAAATTTTGCACAAAAATAGCTAAAAATATTCCCAGGAATGTCTTTTTTTCGTTTTTTCATTTTCACATTTTCCTCAAAATGGCGGCCTTTTTTTAAAAAAAGCCCAAATTCGGACTTTGACGGCCATTTTCTCGAAAGCTGTTCAGATAGTTTTGAGATTTTTGTTTCAAAAGATTCCCCTTACATACCTCTGTGATGTGTATAGGATTGGTTGCCCTTGAATCGCCGGTCTCCGTGTGGCGGCCATTTGGAATTTTTGACGGTTGGGCGAAAAAAAAATATTTTGCCCCAAATCGCGTCACTATCCATTTTGGGCCATTTCTAGACAAACAAATTTTTTCACCCTTTGAAAAAAAAAATTGACATTTTTTTCCTTCATAATGGGAGCTGCCAGGACTGTACTCACAAAACGCTTGAAGATAGACCTTAGATATTAACACTTTCAAATAGGAAGTCATATATGGCGATTTGTGAGGTGACCTTGACACATACTAAAAACAGTTGCACATACAGCTCATGTGCATTATTAACATCATATATGGGGCATTTTTTTGTGACCTCGAGGTTGATCTCGGACGACCCTGAGGGTAAATTGCAAGGTCACGCCAGACAAAATGCTTATAGACAGAGCTTATATTTGTAATATGAAATTATAGAAAGTCATATATATGCAGCACACCTAATGGTGAAATTGAAGTTCACAAAGACGACCTTGATTGGTAAATCTCAAGGTCACCTGCAATGATTGAAACAAAAATTGTCCGGTAACCTAATTTAGCCCTCAGGCTAATTTTGTGATTGCATGAGAATAAGAATCAAATTTTTAGGCGGTTCCATTCGGAACCGTACAAGATGGGTACGGAACACTTATGGCACCTTGGAGGCAGCAGAGGATGCACACGGCCTATCAATTCTGCATTATGCTAATGACACGCACCAAGTTGATGACTCTGTGGCTACTATCAACTCAGCTGTAGATATTTCGAGTCTATCTAGCGAGCAGCTGTCTACGATCCTAGACCACTGTGTCACCACTCTCTCACAGTCCTCCCTGCATGCTTTCATAGTGAAAACAGCTAACATGGTGGCGGATAAACCCAAGCTGGTTATGGACTTAACTGACGGCTTGCCTGAGCATGAAAAAAGTCTAGTTGCAGACAACCTGTATGTTGGATTGACCAAACGGCCCATCTTGAGAAACTTTGTCTCGAAGTCTGTCACGGCAGTAAAGAAACTTGAAACTGAAGGCAAAGGATGCGATTTGATAAACAAATTCGTTGAGTGTATAGCAGATTGCCGTCCAAATTCCAACGAATCTTTAATGCCACTAAATCGAATGCCATTTGGGTTGATCGAGTATCAGGTTAGATTCTTCACCTGCGACAATGTTTCCAAGGTAAGAAACATTGTGGTTTAATGACTCTACTACAGGACTATACACCACGCAACCAGTTGGCAAATGATGCAAGGTGATATTAACGTTCATCCTTAAGATCAACTGATCATGTGATAGTTACATTTTTTATATCACCCAGTTCTCTGATGCCATCAGGTTGTAATTTATGTATCCAAATAACATGTCTGTGTTTTTTGTTACCAGACCTTTGGTCTCACACTGTAACCTAATAGCTCCTATTGGCACATGTGGCATGGCATTGCGTCTGTTGTCCCTCAGCATTTTTATCTCTAAATTTTATTATCAAATCTTTCCAGAATTTTTTTTTTCATTTTCGTCTTTTTTTCAAATTGACCATTTTCATTTTAAGCTTTGGGCCGATAAGCTATTGTCATGGTTTTTCGTCCGGCGTCCGCCATCGTAAAAAATTTCACCCAATTTTTCCTTCATAATGGAAGCTGGGTGGAGTAAACTCATAGAGCACTTCAAGATAGAGCCTAAGTATTGGCACATTCAAATGGGAAATCATATATTGCGGTTTGAGTGGTGACCTTGAAGTTGACATTCAATGACCTTGGAAGGTCAAAAACGACCTTTTTTGTCGAAAAAAACAAACAATGAATTTGGTCCTTGGTGGCCCTTTTCTCAAAGTCTATTCAGACAATTTTCCTCAAAATGCATAAGATTCTCCCTATGTACCTTTCTGGTGTGTAAAAGTTTTGTTACCTGTAACCTTTGAATCGACTGTCTGTGAATATATGTCATCAGCGAAAAAAAAATATTTAAAGATGTAACTTGATTTCGTATTATAGTCCATACAGAAAATGTGTTTACATTTACAAACATGTTTTAACAATAGATTTTAACATCAGCGTGGCAATTTATATGTTGGAATATGATTCTAGTGAATGCCGGTAAGCTACAGCACCCTTGGTGATATGTTTGCACGTTGACAGCCCTTTCCTGAGTCTGTTCAGTACTTTTTAGGGTACCGGACCTATGGTCCGATAACCTATTGGCATGGCGTTGCGTCCGTCGTCGTCGTCCACATTTTTTTTCTTTTTTGTTTACAGGCGAATTCTTCTGAAATTTTGCACAAAAATACCTAAAAATAATTCAAGAAGGAGGTATTTTTTAGTTTTTTGATTTTCGCATTTTTTTCAAAATGGCGGCCGTTTTCGACGAAAAATGCCTGATTTTGGACTTTGGTGGCCATTTTTAGCTTACCGGCCCTTTGGGCCGATAAGCTATTGTCGTGGTATTTCGTCCGTCCGTCGTCCATCCGGGTCTGTAACTTTTTTTTTGAATTTCCCCATCAATTTGTCAGAACATACCTTGGGCCAGTATCTAAAAACGTTTTTTTAATTTTTTTGATTGAATCGTTTTTGCCTATTTGGCGGCCATTTTGGACGAAAAATTGCCAATTTTGGACTTTAGAGGCCATTTTCTCAAAAACTGTCTGGTCAGTTTTGAGATTTTTGTTTCAAAACATTCCTCTCATGTACCTTTATGACGTGTATAAGTTTCGTTGCCCTTGAATCGCCGGCCTGCGTGTGGCGGCCATTTTGATTTTTTGACGGGTCGGCGAAAAAAAACTTTTTTGTCCCAAATCAAGTCACTATATTCGTTTTGAGCCATTTCCAGCAAAAAAAAAAAAAAATTTTTTTTTGGCCTTTGACTTAGAAAATTTCACCCAATTTTTCCTTCATAATGGGAGCTGTGCAGAGTAAACTCGTAGAACACTTCAAGATAGAGCCTAAGTATTGGCACATTCAAATGGAAAATCATATATTGTGGTTCGAGTGGTGACCTTGAATTTGACCTTCAATGACCTTGAAAGGTCAAAACAACCTTTTTTGTCAAAAAATGATGAATTTTGCTTTTGGTGGTCATTTTATCGAAATCTATTCAGACAGTTTTCCTCAAAATCATGTATAAGATTATCCTTATGTACGTTTGTGATGTGTATAAGTTTTGTTGCCTTTGAATCGACTATCTGTGAAAATTCGTCATTAACAAAAAAAATATTTCAAGATGTAACTTGATTTCGTATTATAGTCCATACAGAAAATGTGTTTCTATCAACATTTACGAAGATGTTTTAACGTATTGATTTTAACATCAGTGTAACAATTTATATGTATACAGTATTCTATGCATTTCACATGATTGCCGGTAAGCTACAGCACCCTTGGTGCTATGTTCTCAAAATCTGTTCAGTAACTTTTTTTCTTTTTGATACACAACACTCCTCATATGTACTCCTATGATGTCTATAAATTTTGTTGCGCTTGAATCGCTCGAAGTGGGCCATTTTGCCCCAAACTCAGCCCAAATGGGACTTTCCCATGTTAAATTCTCCTACATGTATGCTTTATAATGCGACACATTATGCCTAATATCTCACTTAATATTGAGATTAGAGACTAGGAATCAATTGTGGACATATAGGAAATGATATATGCTGAATATTCTCGTGACCTTGAATTTGACCTCTGATCTCAATTTCAAGGTCAGAGCACAAAATGGCTGATATCTCGCTTATTATTGACTCTACAGCTTAGGAATCAATTATGGACATATAGGAAATGATATATGCTGAATATTCTGATGACCTTAAATTTGACCTTTGACGGCATTTTCAAGGTCATAGGACAAAATGGATAATATCTCGCTTGTTATCGACTTTACAGCTTAGGAAGCAGTTGTGGACATATAGGAAATGATATATGCAGATTATTGTCATGACCTTGAATTTGACCTTTGACCTCATTTTCAAGGTCACAGGACAAAATGGCTAATATCTAACTTATTATCGATTTTACAGCTTAGGAAGCAGTTGTGGACATATAGGAAATGATACTAGTATATGCTGAATATTCTCGGACCTTGAATTTGACCTCCAACCTCATTTTCAAGGTCCAATTACAAACTGGCTCATATCTTGCTCCGCTATTGACTGTATGGCTTGGTAATCAATTGTGGACATGATATAGAAAATGATATACACTGAATATTGAATTGACCTTGAATTTGACCTTTGCCCCTTCATTTTCAAGGCCACAGCACAAAATTGCTAATATCTCGCTGATTATTGAATTTACAGCTTAGCAATCAACTGTGGACATGATATATGCTTAATGTGCTGAATATTCTCTTGACCTTGAATTCAACCAGTGACCTGGCTAACATCTAAAATACTAAACATTGTCCGGTAACCTATCTTTGGCCCTTGGCCTAATTTTTTTCCAAATCATGCAATAGACTTTCCAGGTGTTCCGGTGTGATGTGTAAGTTTCGTTCCTCTTGATTCATCAGTCAAAACCAGTTAAACCTCCAGGTCATATCTCCCCTGCAATGATGAAATCTGAAATTGTCCATTAACCTATCTCATCCCTTGGGCTAATTTTCTTGCTAAAACTAACAACTAATGCGTGTAGATGCTTGCTGTACTCTAACCTGTGTGTTCAGTGGGTTACATATCTAACATCTGAACATGTAATACTTTATGTTGTAACTCAAATTATTGTTCTAATCTGAAGCATGACGTCCTTGTGATCACACATTCTTTTGTTATACTTAGCAGACAAATTTGGTACATTTATATTTTAAACGCCGCACAATGTAACTGCAATAGGTTAGAGAACCATCAGACTTCCGAATGTGGAGAGAGACAATGGCGTCTGAGCTACCATCCCGGCATGATCGCTTGATCCGTGGTCCAATGTGGAGTGGTGTACCACAAGAGGACATTGGGAAACCACTGATGGTAGTTGTAATACATTTAATGAGGTTCCTGTTTGCCACCAGGATCGCCACCATGTAATTCGGGTATAGATAAACCATAGAAACAGTCTACTGTGCCGAATACATACAAAAACGTAATAATGTTGCATTAAAATTTTGTCATGTTTGTTTTTGCATAATGGAGACAATGAACATGACGTTTTTTTACACTTTTTGGGCATAATAGACTGTTTCAGAGCCCCAAAAGCACGTGGCATCAGCAGGTACCCCATTGTTCCCATAATGAATACAATGTATTCACACATAATTAGTTTATTTTGTGGAAACGCTTGCAATTTTCGAGATGGATATTTTGAGAAATAAGTCTTACGTTACATGTTTCCTCAGGCACGTCCGAATATTGCTTGTGTGTCACGCCGGGCTATCAACAAAAGGAATAAGGCAGCAAAAGACAAGGCCACATTCACAAATGAGTCAACAATACAGGTAAAAATAAGAAAATCCTGCATTATATAGATGCGAGATAGTAGCTATTACTTCATAGTAGCTATGAACATGACATAACAATAGTGTTGTTTCTGGTCTGTTCCATAATAAGGAGGGTGCACTCGACAGCTTTGCCTTGACACATCCAGGATCCAGTGTATGGATCAAAGCTGATGCGAAGGATATCAAGCCCGCCCTACAGGAAAGCAAGCGGGGTGACTGGAATGGCGACGTGGACGTGATACCAGGACACCTGGAGCAGCAGCGCGTTGCCTATGACGAACGCCGGGAGGAAGTTGCAAGACTCGTCTGTGCCCCAACAGCGGAGGATTTCAAGGCATCCCTGGAGGTAGTGGTACACAACCTTTCGGACGACGCTACGAGGTTGAAAGATGGATTGGACAAAGCAACTAAGACATATGCGATGAAGTCAAAAAAACAGGTTGGACAGCAGAAATTGATGGAGCTCAACTGGGACATCGCAGACCACTCGACGCTAATCTCCGACAATGTGAAGTTCACAGCGCAACTAACAAGATACATCGGGCACGTCAACTGGCAAGGTTGTAAACAGATCGTAACAGATTCTTTTCGTCCGGCGTACCTCGACTACCTACGCGAGGTGTGGAGGAAAAGAAGAACAGCAGCAAGTCATGTCCTTGTGCTAATGATCTCGGAGGAGCATCGCAACAGCAAGCCATACGCATTGCCTGTCCTGTACGTCCCCTGCCAAACACTCCGTGACAAGGTTGTTCGCGAGATCATCGGGCGAGTGGCGCATTCTGTCGTGGATAGAGGCTTGCATGTTGTAGGTGTGTAGAATCAAGGCCAAAGGACGTACACAAAAGTTTCAGTCCTTCATGCTATTCAGTATTCAATGTGTTTATCATGGAACATACCCATCTCGAGATCTTTAGCTAATTGTCAGATTCTACCCAGGAGCAACAACAGATGGGGAATATTGCTCACTGAGATCATCAGGAGAGACCGGGGCCACGCATCTGTGTGATTTAATCCGGGAAGCCAAGGGATCCGTGCGTCACAAGAGCACCAGAACTCTCGAAGCGATGTTGTTCCCCATTGGATGTTAGTTTCAGAATCTTAATTGCTAGACCTATAAACATTATTCCATAGAAATGTGTGAGGTGCTTGTCAATGTTTTTAACAAAAAACTGTCTGCTTTGAACTTAGGACTTGTATGAAAATCACAATGGCTCCATGCTATCAATTTATATAGTTTTTGTGATGTTTCTCATTTATTCACAACAGTGGATGAGGCAGGAGAAGCAATTTTTGCTCAAGGCTCCAAGCACCCAGCAATCCCTGACGAGGTAGTTTTCACAGCGTACGCCATGAAACGCCTCGGGTGGACAAACCACGAGTGCGTCACAGCTCTGAGACAGGAGCAGGTTCCTCCAGGATACGAACCACACCCATTCAACTCCAAGGTACAAGAAACCTACGACAACTGCCTGAAGTCTGTGATTGCGACCTACATCTTGAGGGAGTCTATCCGGGCCCTGAAAGAGGAGAAAGGACGGGACTTCTCGATGTACCTGTACATACCAGAGGATAATCCCACAACTGGGGCAGCATACCATGATCGAGCAGATCATTGTCATCTCCTGAAGCGCATTGCTGGTGTGTACATTTTGATATTCATATCATTTCGGATCAAATACTTACTGTTCTCGAGCTTGAAGTATATGTTGTGAAGCACAATCTACTGCTATAACTTTTAATATAATTAATCTACAAATTGCATGCAGAGCACACCCGCACACTGAAGTATGCCAAGCTGTCCGAGGATGCTTTTTTGAGTGCCGTTGGCAACCCAGAGACCACGGGCTTGACACACTCAGCCTGGGTAGGCATTCGCCGTCAGTCGGTAGCCGATGCCGAGAGATTACTCTCCTTCCACGTGGCCCAGCACCTGCTAGATGACGACCGGTTCCAGTTCGAGGGCGAGTACGTCCTGAGAGTAGCTGAATGGCATGAGGCAAGTGACGGTCGTGGCATCAGTCAGCTACAGCGGAGTCGGCAAAACCACAAGATGCTTAACTACTTGCTGGACGATTTCATGCCATGGCATCGTGACATGTATGACTTTTCTTCCGTGGATGTGAACAGGTCAGTAACACATTTGCTGCATCCTTTCATAGGAATCGTTCAGTAGAATTTATGCGTGGACTAATTTCATTTCTATTGGAATTTTTTTTATAGCCCAATGGATAAGGTACGTGGTTTCTCACGAGAAACGTTCATTGAAGTCACGGCGAATATCGAGTCTCAAGAGTTTCGTAGACGCCAGCTTCGGGAATTGAAGTTGGAGCCCGAACATCCGAGAGCTGCAACAAGTGATGATGTTGAGGTTTGTTTGTGATATCTTCGAATATGTTTGCTCAAGTATTTTTAGGTTACCGGACCTTTGGTCCGATAACCTATTGCCATGGCGTTGCGTCCGTCGTCGTCGGCGTCCGTCGTCCGTTGTCCGTCGTCCGTCAACATTGATATCTTTAGAGTTTACGATCGAATCTGCCTGAAATTTTGCACAAAAATGCCTAAAAATATTTCGAGAGGGAGGTAGTTTTTAGTTTTTTGATTTTCGCATTTTTTCCGAAATGGTGGCCATTTTTGTCGAAAAATGGTCAATTTTGAACTTTGGCAGCCATTTTCTCAAAAACTGTCTGATCAGTTTTGAGATTTTTGTTTCAAAAGATTCTCCTTATGTACCTTTATGATGTGTATAAGTTTTGTTGCCCTTGAATCGCCGGTCTCCGTGTGGCGGCCATTTTGAATTTTTGACGAGTCGGCGAAAAAAAAAATTTTCGACCCAAATCGCATTACTATTCATTTTGGGCCATTTCTAGGCAAAAAAATTTTTTCACCCTTTGAAAAAATCTTGGACAGAAAATTTTCGGCACTTTTTTCCTTCATAATGGGAGCTGTCGAGACTGTACTCATAGAACGCTTGAAGATAGAGCTTAGAAATTGGCACTTTCAAATGGGAAGTCATATATGGCGACTTGTGTGGTGACCTTGAATTTGACCTTGGATGACCTTGAAAGGTCAAAACAGCGATTTTTGGGTTAAAAAGTGCTCAAATTTGCACCTGGTCTGTATTTTCTCAAAAACTGTCTGATCAGTTTCGAGATTTTTGTTTAAAAACATTACTCTCATATACCTCTGTGACGTCTATAAGTTTTGTTGCCCTTTAATAGCCGATTTCCGTGTGGTGGCCATTTTGAATTTTTGACGAGTCGGCGAAAAAAAAATTTTTCGCCCCAAATCGCATTACTATCCATTTTGGGCCATTTCTAGGCAAAATAAAATTTTCACCCTTTGAAAAAAATTTCGGACTTGAACTTGACGTCAGATGACCTTGAGTGCCAAATGTCTGACTTGGAATGTGTGAATTGACCTGAGCGGCCTGAACGATTCCACTCAGATATATCTTTTATGTATTATGAACATATAGAATATCAAATGCCGCACACATACATGTAATGGTGACATCGAAGTTCATTCGGAAGACCTTGATTGGTAAATCTCAAGGTCAAATGTTTACACTGCGAACCTTGATTGGTAAATCTCAAGGTCTGTTACCTGCCAATGCTGCCATGGCCAAACCAAAATTGTCCAGTAACCTGTCTTAGCCTTTGGGCTAATTTTTTAACCATACCATGGGTGTTAGCTTCTGGGTACTACACTCGCTCTTATGTCAGGTATGACTTTTGTTTTGCAGAACTTCTTCTCTCTGTGCGTCAGTCACCTCGGCGACAGTTTCACGCTGAAAGACTTCAAATTCCGATGGACTAAGCTTGTCCAGTGAGTTTTACTATATGGTCAACATAATAATTGCCAGAATTCAAATTGCACTCATAGAAATCTGTAAATCAAAGAGAACCAGTGATTTGTTTGTGAGTTGAGACATGATTGTCTGAGTAATGTGTGAATATTTTTCAAGGGCATTCAGCCATAGGATGGACGATACGCTACCATTCTACTACCACACCAGTAACTGTCGCTACAAACAGCCCGTCAAATCCTTTGACGAAATCCCTGAGCAGCCATTACGAGCAAGATCAGTGGAGGTCGAGAGCGAAGAAGACAGTGAAGATGATGAGGCTGAAAACATCTACATGTACGTTCGGGACGGAGAGCTGTATGCCTTCAGCGATGACGAGGACTCGGCAGGCGAAGACACTGGAATGCTACAAGAGAAGTCGGACGTAAAACTTCCTCAGCCAGGACAGGACATCGCAGGAAATCCGGCATATGATATTTGGGATAAAGATGTCCGGTTCCATCCCCGCCGACTGCATAGACTTCGAATAAACCGTCGTGAGAGTGCGGCTTCTGCCATCCTGAACAGACAACTAATGCCAGCAAGAGGACAACGATCTCTACGCCACACCTTTCACCAGCCTGTGGCCGAACTTCCTCCCATTCAGCAATGAGGAAGCTCAAGATTCGCTATTCAGTTAGGATCCAGTACCAGTACCACCGTGCTAGACCAAGACGCCCGCTGACGAACACCCCGCCCCCCACTCCTAAGATAATCCCAGTAACACTGTATCAGACCAGTGCTACCCCACTTCCCAGCTGAACACTGAACTTCTGTTGAATGATAATGCTGACCAATGTGAATGAACTGCTAGATGGATCTGTGAATGCTGTACTTAAGGTGTGTTTAAATGAAAATCATACCAAGAAACCGTTCGTTGTCTATTTCTTATTTTTGTTATGATTCTGTTGGAACTCCTGGTGGACGATAGCACTGAATGAAAAATGTAAATGAACTGCTATGAAGTTATGAATGCTGTACTTTGAGTTTATCTAAATTAGCATTGTTTAATTCAATTGCATCTTCGCTCTATCCATGGTCTAATATGTATAATGAATCCATATTTCTACAGAGAAAATATTAATATTCAGTAACCATAGAAACATGACTATAGAGGTTGATTATACGCATAGTTTGGATTGTCTCTCGGCCATTGGCCATACTGCCTTAGTTCCATGTCGCAAACATAAGGGCGATGTCCTCCCTGCAATCTGGTGTGAATTGCTAGCACACGAACACCAAGAAATCTACCAGTTCTCCTTGAAGCCCAAACTTTCTGAAGTTTTCGTCCAGGGACGTAGCCAATAGGGTGCCATTGATTGTTAACCTCGATCTGAACCATCAGTGCGTTGATATCATCTGCGTTGGCTGGCTCTGGTACAAGTCGTGCTGATGGTGTCAAGTTTTGAATGATCAGTCCACGGGCTTCGCGTAGAATAGGCTGGTACCTATCGAAGGGACATCCAGCTACAACGCATACCTCAGCGAATTCCGGGTCATGGTTCCCTGGATCACTGGGTAAGTCCACAGGGGTAGGCTCGGAATCCATGCCTCCATCTGACGAACACGGACATCCTGATGTCAGGACGACTGGCAGGTATGGAGAGGCATATGAAGCAGGATCCCTACTGGCATCCGGGCATGGTGAGGTGTACGAACATGGTGAGGTGATTGACATAACTTCTAAACGGCTAATGAAGACGATCTCCTCCTCCGTTTTTGTTTTGTGATTGAACATCTGAAGAATACAAAAAAATTAGAAATCTTTATATACATGAAACACGTTTATGTTTCAGTGTAGCACAAACTTGTGTTAACTTTTTAGAATAACCAAATTAATGCTCTATTTTGTATTCTTTAGATGTTCAATCAAATATTTAGGTGTAATTCTCGACCAAGAGTTCAAGACATGTAAGGAGTAACCATGGCTACTAGGGTTCTTTCCAAAATTAGTGCCAAAATTAAATTTCTGTACAGGAAAGGTATATGTTAGTGTCACACTGAAAGAATATTGCTTGTATCTGCATTTGTTCAGTCTAATTTTGATTGTGCATGTATTAGCTAGTATTTCGGTCTACCCAAGGTTCTGTTACGAAAACTTCAAACAGTTCAAAACAAACTTATCAGGTACATCTTAGGATATCACTCCAGAAACCATGTTGGTCTTGACGACTTCAAGCAGTTAAACTGGCTAAATGTGGTCAAACGGGTGATTTACATTCCGCTATGCCTAATGTATTGCATTCTTGAAAACATCGCTCGAAGTTTTCTGTTTGACATTGTTCCTGTAAACTCATCTCAAAATACACGTGGTAGCTCTTTGTCATATGTTATACCAACTGTGAAATACCATGGTAAACACACTTTTAATTTCATTGGCATCGTCAGGTGGAGTAATTTACCACAATTTGTCAAATAGTTTGGTATTATATCTGTGTTGCTGTAAACCCATTTAAGTTCTCTCCCATTAATGTTCGCATTTTTGAAAAAAAAACGACTCTTCGCTGACCATTGAAGTTTGTGTTTTGTTCTTTTTGCGTCAGTTTCAATGCAATTTTTAATGTTTACATCCAACAAAATTTGCGGTTTTGTTCAAAGAGCGAAATTAGCGAAATAAAAAGGTAGCGAACATAACAGGTTTACAGTATTTAATAATCTTTTTAGTACTCCTTTTTATACCGTACATGTTTTCCTGTCTCTGTTTATTTGTTCTCATTGCAATAATTATCAAATTTCATGTATGTGTATAATGAAATAAATTCATTCATTCATAACATTAGTCTGCCTACCTGATAGATTGTGCTTTTCGAATTCTATTTGTCACTCGACGAGGGATGGGGGAAAACAGACAAAATTGCTTATTATCATGGCCCGTTTCTAAATTTTAGGGTGTGAGAAACTGGCAAATTCTAACAGGTTAGCCAATGTAAACACTCCATGTATCCTGTGCCCCTTGTGAAAACTCACTCTCGAATCACAGTTGCCCATGACACGAACAAGGACTGGGTGCTCCTGGCGAGGTATCTTCTCCCCCTCACTGCTCAAAACCAAGCATCGCCTCCGGACTCCAGTGGTTTGTGGTGAGGAAAAATGGAATTCGTGACACCGAAAACTCATTAGTGGAAATCCACCAGGCGAATACTCCACGTTCTCAACGACACAATGTACATACATCAGTGCTTCTGTCAGATGTTTGGACAGTGTCTGATGAGTGTTGATGTTACAATCCATCACGGAAAAACTAACTCTACCCCGGATCGTCTCAATGTCGACCATGTGCCACGAAGTGAGCGATAAAACCAGTAACCGCGAAAATGCTAAATGCTAATGCCGTCATACATAATGTGTCGCCCGAACTAGCTCGAGAATTGTTAATGAACGTGGGCGATAATAGGGGTTAATAGCGATTAAGTGCTGCCGAACAATTCGATTCGATATTTTCTTTTGTTTATTCATTGTGTACACAAATTTTACATTGGATTAGCGAAATTAGTTTATTATATGCACTTGTGGACATTCACAAAAACGATGAGAAAATCTGATGTTGTCTGGGGAATGGTCAAAATGTCAATGGCGGCTGTGTAAAAAAAACTGCTTTAGTTTCACATGCTCCCACCAGAGGGGGCGAATCGTTCTAACCCCCCCTGGTTCAACCCTCGTCTTGTCTTGGCCTTCGGGACGAATCCCGGCAGCGGTTGTGACACCGCATGAGTGACCGGCCACTGCTTCCATACACTCCGTCACCGGGTAGTTAAACACCGTGTCGAACAATAATTGTGGTGTTGGTATCGTGCTGTCTGTTTGTCGTGCTGTCTGTTTGTGGCCTCTGCTACCGCTTGGAATGCGGACAAAATGTATCTAAGATCTGCAATGAGTTATTCAAATATTGCGTCGAGCACTGGAGATGCCTTGGGGCATTTCGACTGAATCTATGAATTATTTTAAAATGTCCTATTGATTGAAATCATTGTGCATATATACCAAAATAACTGTGCCATCATCAGATCATACCATGCTAAAACAGTTAGACTAAGAGCCTTTCATAAAAAAAAAAAAGAAGTCAAGGCAATTGTTCTAACTTTATAATTTATGTTGATGAACTCACAGAGACAAACACACTGGTTTTTACTTTGAATTGGATTATCTTCATCAGGCAAATTTCGTCAAGTTGTCACAGTGAATTTCTCTTCATGAGTGATAAATAGTTAGTAACTTAGTATTCATGACATTATATCATGCAATTCTGTTTGCAATTACAGAAGCTGATACAACCGGCCGATTTACCAATCATAAAGATCAGGGGGATCTTGCTTGGGCTTCAAGAGCTATAGCAATGATCATATACTTGTGACATTACTAACATACATGTATGTATTGAGCCCTTGCAGAAATTTCTGTGTAAAAAGTACTTCTATCCATTTGCATTCCATTCAAAACAAAATACAACAATGAAAATATTGTGTTTATTTACATGCAAAAGACACTATCCAATCTCACAGCATTGCCCACAGATAACGCACATGTACACAATGTTTTTTTTTAACCCCGTCATAACTTTATACAACTAACAACTAACATAACTACATACAAAATATTGGTGATTCTGGTTCTCCAATGCTATGCATGCAAGTTAGGACCACAATAGCTCAAGCAATTGTCCAGAGTTTTGTACAACTCTGTAGCCTGGAACTCCTGGCATGGTTGTTGAAACATGGTTTGGTGTAGGTCGATATATAAATATATATGTTGTACATATAGTGAGCTTGGCATCACTTGGGTTGATTTTTATTTGCTTCAAGTGTCTCTTTCATTCGAGATATTCTCTGTGATTCCTCTACAGATTTCAACGCATTCTTCTGCCGAACTTCTTGGATTTCCTTCTCCCAGAACATATGCCTGTGAAGGACAAAATGAGTTACGTAAATTGTGTTTCACGATTCACGTTCAGCTGATCATATATATACCAGTCAACAAAATTTGGGGCTCGAGAAATTTTGACAGAAATATATTACGTTCCTCAAATGTTTAGCATTTCCTCCAATATTGAATCTATCGATCCATTATAAAATTCCTTGAAAATTTTGAATCACTGATTATAGATAATAAATCAGGAATGGTATTTGGTGTTCTGGGGTACTTCAGAATCACAAAACGTCAATAACGTGATACTGTAGTCTGCAGGAACATTGGTCCTTTTTACTATGACAGGCTGAATAAAAGGGACATGTTTTACTGCAAAGATATTGATCACACCGTTCAGTGTATGAGCAAAAATGAAAGTGAATAAACTTGCTTGTATCTGTATCCTATTCCATAGGCAGCCAAAAATGCACCAAAGATCAAAGGAAATCTTAATTTTCTGAAGCGTGCAGAACGCACTGGATCCATGATGATATTTCTGTTAACTCCGTTATACGGTAGTTGTGTAAAAAACGAAGGTCAGACAGAAGCATTATGACGGCTGCCCATGGAATCCGTTCCGTCATAATGTACTCTCCTACGCATTGCTCAGTGAGTCATAAACGAACGTTGGGAGCCAGTTGGGAGGATGATGAATATTACTGCTAATCAGGAACACCTGAAATCAAGACAAGTATCATAAATAGAACACAAGTACAGACAGGCTTTTAGTGAAAAATAATAGGAATCAAACAGAATGAATTTCAGCAGGCTACACAAAACCAATATAGCCTACTGATTCTTAATTGCCTTTGTAAAGGGGACTAAAGGTATAAATTCATCTCCTTTTATGAGTAAAAGGGGATTTCATGAATTTTGGTGTTGACCATCTAGCCAGGTTTTAATTTTGCAGATTTAGCTTAATATTCATCATTAGTTTTCGTTTATTGTGAAAACTCGCTAAATTTTTCAGTGGACAAAACTAAATAAAGACACAGTTTGGAACATTTCACTATGCAGAACAGTGAACACAAAATAATAACTAAGACTGTAAAAATGCATGTCAATGTGTATGTAATAAACTTCAATGCAATGTTTGTCGGCATTTCAGAAGAATTATTGGCCTTGTAGAAGTGTCAGCACAGGATTGAATGTTCCAAAAGAGGAAATATTTCAATTTGAGCCAATATTCACATTATATATATATATGCATACAGGATGTTTATTTTCCAAGGGTTGGAGTATAGAACAACATAGAAATGCATATAAAAGTTTCATATATTTCAATAATTTATTTTTTCTTGCAATGATACAGGTTATGTCGAATGACACCATAAGTCACATCATCGTTCTTGTCACTCAACTTGGATATATTACAGCAATATGGCACATTAATTTTTCTGTATCTTCAAATGCAAAACTCTTTGGAACACATACTGGTGAATGCATAAGTATTGCATTTTGAGATTTTTCATCGGACAATTTGTCTTCAAATGTACTGCATAAGTGATATACCTACAAATTGAAACATTGCAAAAAAACATTAATCTAACAAAAGAGATCGGAGAAATGAGTTGGCCTATTTTTAACTTTAACATACACAACACAGCTACATGCTAAAACAGTTCTTCAACTTGACACGGTCATGATTACATTTGCCCTGCTAAAATACACGGAGACGCAGTTACTTCTCATTTCCCATGTACGGAAGATTTTCCCATGTTTTTCCCGACAATTTCTTTTACTTTGAACACAATGCTCTTTGAACACACTATAGGCTGGTAAAAGATATTACGGTATTTCAGGGTGTATTAACCAGAACACATGAGACAGTCCTCCTTGTTGGCGAGGGAGCAGACCATGGCTGCTTCGTTTTGTTCCTTTTTGTTCGTCTGTTCTGCCGTTGGCGTATCAGCTTTCAACTTGAGTTTTGTTTTGTCCACTGTGAATTGGATTGCTTGTGCCGCGGCCTTCGTTCGGAGGTAGTACATTCCTGTCTTCAAACCCTGCAATTTTTTTTTTCAACACGGGACCATTTGGTTAATCACATGCACACGGAAAAAGTTCAGAATTGCAGAACTCCATAATTTTTTGCATCATTTTTTGCGAGAATGTATCAAGTGAGAGAGAACAACTAGGCTCAAAATTCTGTCAGAATTTTCAGAAAGTTCAGAACGCACCGCTTTCCACCCGAAGAAGTGCATGCTGGTCAGCTTGCCATAGTTGGGCTCAGCCACGTGGAGATTGAGTGACTGGCTCTGGTCGATGTACGCTCCGCGATCGGCCGCCATCTGGATGATCGTCTTCTGGGAGATCTCCCAGACCGTCTTGTACAGAGCCTTCAGGTCATCAGGGATGCCGGGGACATTCTACATTCAGGGAGCAAAATAGTTAATGAATACACTAGGAATAGCAGCAAAAAATAGCAATTGCACTGGAGTGTTAGCATCTATTATTGACAGTACAAAGTCCTTCTTGTCCTACCTGGATTGAGCCACTGTTGGCAATGATCAAGTTCTTCTTTTCATCGTCCCACAAGCCTTGCTCCGTCAAGTCCTTCAGGAGATGGTGGTTCACAACCTGCACAAAGCAAATATATAAATGTTCTATGAAACAGAATGCATAATGCTGCCATGTTTCACCAGAGCAAACTTAGAATTTCATAAAGAAAATATATCAGTGCAATTATATTTACATTTGAACTAATGAAACCGTCACAGTATTTTTTCCCCAGCATTTTTTTTGTGGTCATACACATTCTTCAGGTTTGAGGGGGGTGGGGGGTGGAATGGTAATGAATCTGAAGAGGAGGAGAGTTTACCTGGAACTCTCCAGACAGCACTCTGCGCGTGTAGATATTGCTGGTGTATGGCTCGATTGACTCATTATTGCCGAGAATCTGCGCTGTTGAAGCTGTCGGCATCGGGGCTAACAGTAGACTGTTCCGTACACCATACCTGTAAGAAAGCCATGCCACAATGTGAATGGAGGACCGTTAAGTACAAACAATGGCTCATCATTTCTGTACCATGAATTTTTCACATGATTTATCACTTGTGTGTTACTATTCGGCATACTTTTTGATGTCGGCACGCAGTGCGTTCCAGTCGTGTCTGTCAGTTTGTGGTACGTTCCACATGTCAAACTGGAAGATCTGTTGCAACAAATAGGAAGAAATTCTTATCAACTAAGTTGGTTCGAGATAATACCAGAAGACAAATATATTCTATACTCACTGCCTGTTACATGTGTCATTTAGAATTTAGTGCATCACTACTGTGCTTCATATACATGTATTATAACTGATGAATTTCAAACGTACGCCTTTGCTGATGGGAGATCCTTCGTAGGTCTCGTATGGACCCTGCTCTTTGGCGAGTTCACAGCTGGTTTTGACGGCAGCGTAGTAGATGGTCTCAAAGATCTGCTTGTTGAGTTTCTGAGCTTCCGGACTGTCGAATGGATACCTCATTAGAATGAAGGCATCAGCCAATCCCTGCACACCAATCCCTATCGGCCTGTGTCGCTTGTTCGACCTCTCCGCCTGCAAATGATTTGAAATTGCTATTTTTTTGTATATTCTACTGTATGTCATATCATCAGTTATTCTATATTAGATCTTGATCTTCTGTGCAATTTTGGCAATCATTTTCCGGATGAGTTGAGCCAATGTATCGGACACAAACCTCTGGGACTGGGTAGAAATTGACTTCGATGATTTTGTTGAGGTTGCGGGTGATGACGCTGGTAACATACTCGAGCTTCTTGAAGTCGAACGTTCTGTCGGACGTCACATAGCGGTTGAGGGCGATCGATGCAAGGTTACAGACAGCCACCTGGCGTGAAAGAATTCAAAATATGACAAAGCAGTTCTCAGCCATAAAATATTTTGTCACAAAACCTGGCAAAAGTAATAATAAAACACATACCTCATCAGGACTGCTATACTCGACAATTTCTGTGCACAAGTTACTGCACTTGATCGTGCCCAGGTTTCGCTGATTACTCTTGCGATTGCAGGCGTCTTTGTACAGCATGTATGGATTGCCTGTTTCTGTCTGCGCTTCAATGATTGCATACCACAACTGCTGTGCTTTGATGGTTTTGCGACCTTTGCCTTCTTTCTCATACCTACAAAAAAAGAGACATTTTTCACTCGTCTTTTCACCCATGGTTAGCAAAAGCACATTGCGTTTCTTGTACTTGAAATCAAAATTGAAACACTTTCATTATTCAAACTTGAATCCGAAAGCAAAACTGCCAAGCATGATTCTAGTGTCAAAAATTTTCAGCTCAGAAATGCAGAAAAATCTACCCGTAGCAGAAATGATTCGTCATCGTTTCTGCTTACTTCTCGTAGAGCGTTTCAAACTCCTCGCCCCAGCAGTCCGACAGCCCCGGACACTCGTGGGGACACATTAGCGTCCACTCCTGATTGGCCTCCACACGTTTCATGAACAGGTCTGGGATCCACAATGCATAGAACAGGTCCCTCGCCCGTTGCTCCTCCTTGCCCGTGTTCTTGCGGCAGTCCAGGAAGTCAAAGACGTCCGCGTGCCACGGCTCAAGGTAGATGGCGAATGCGCCAGGTCTCTGCACCGACAGGAGTGATATTTCCGTGTATTGCACATAAATTGAAACACAAAGCTCATAAAGTAAGGGAAATTTTCTGTCCGTACAATTAAATTCTCAGTTACAAAATTATTCGCATTTTGCTCATGGATTGAGAGCTTTACAAATCATCTACAGCATTGAGAATAAATGGAAAAGTATTTAATCATACAGGGAGTCCCGTACCTTGTTACCCCCTTGATCCACGTATCTTGCAGTGTTGTTGTACACTCGAAGCATTGGCAACAAACCATTTGAAGTGCCGTTTGTCTGCAAAAAAGCGTGTTCCATCATTCAGGTGCTAGTTCTATTGGATCGAAATCAAAATTCAAAGTTGTACACTACCAAGGCACTTACGCCAGCTATGTAGCTGCCCGTCGATCGAATACAGTGAACATTGAGGCCAATTCCACCTGCACTCTTCGAAATCAGAGCGCATTGTTTGAGGGTGTCGTAGATTCCTTCAATACTGTCGTCCGTCATTGTCAGCAGGAAACAACTGGACAAAGACATAGGTTCTGATAAAATATTGACATCACCAAATGAAATACTTGATGGTTGATAAATTTTGTTTGAATAAATTTTGGCATGTCTGAAAAATGAAACTTTGGTAGCATGTAACAAACCTGGACAGTTGTGGACGGTTCGTGCCGGCGTTGAATAGCGTCGGCGATGCGTGCGTGAACCATTTCTCGGACAGGAGATTATAAGTCTGCAGTGCAGATACACTGATACAGAGTCAATCCCGTAAAATCAAAACTTTGCTATTGGCAATTATGTACAGTATATAGCAACATGCTTTGATTCGAATAATGAAATCTTCCCGTCACCTCAATTGCTCCGTCGATGTCGTCTTCGTGAATCCCGACAGCAACCCTCATCAGCATATGCTGCGGACGCTCTGCCACCTTCCCGCTGGTTTTCAGTAGATACGATCGTTCTAATGTCTAGAAACATACATTTATCGTGTCAGAAGAAAACATGTGTTTTCATGTGTTCAAAGTACATATATATGCAAATCATTAATTATTCATTAAGTAGTAAGTACACTAGTTTGGCCGCAAGTGACCAGTATAACTCGAAAAATGTCTTATACTACATATGGGCCCCAAGACTGCTGACAAGACGCATGAGTCAACACGAGGATCGAGATTAACAAATTAGTAAAATTAAATTCATTGGAAATGGTAGGCTTGTGGCTAGACCATGACAAAGTCAACCATGATAATATATACTGTAAACCCCTTTAATTTCGCGTTTTCAGGATTTGGACATATTTGCTGCCGTTTAATTTTGCGTTTTCTGTTACATGCCTATTACTGGTAACGCATTACAGAGGTATTTTCCAATAACATACTCACTAAGCAACCCAACAATTGGCAAAATACTGACATGATCACAATTGTATCTTTATTATATCTTTATTTTCTGGCTTAGTAAACATGAACTAAATACAGTCACCATACAAAATAACTACGTACATGTGAACTTGGACATGGCTACTGGTTTTTGTTATGTTAAATTTACAGCATTTTGTTCTTGTTTTATACCACAGACATTACAAAGTCGATTTCCGAATCAACGGCATTCAACCAGGCTACTGACATTCCGTGATGCTCAATTTTGAATATATTCGCGAACCAAAAAATGGTCGGCCAAAAAAATTCGCGTCCAGAAATTTTCGCGAATATTAATGGCCGTGAAAAATTAAAGGGTTTACAGTAATGAATATACATGTAGTGTAGTGATCATACCGGGTAAGCATTCCATGAAAAAAAATATGAGACAAGAACCACATCAAATAATATATATCACAAGTACCAACATTGACAATATTCACTTGAACAGGAAACACTAGTTTTGCATGTATACTGATTTGAGATATGAAGATTCAGATGAATGTTTAAATTGATATCATACAAACCATGAAATCATCAGTAATGACTACCAAAACAAGAAAACATGGTTCAAATACAACATTAACAATTATTTACATTATATTTTTATTTTATGATATCATATTTTTATCTTATTGTTTTATGCCTAGTTATCTTTGTTATTAGATATTATTACGTAATATGACATATTATTATGATTATGCTCACTTTGAAGCCAAAGAAGTTGTAGCCGTAATCTCTGTCGTAGATGATGGAAGAGTTCAATCTCTCGGCATGTTTTGTGATCCGTTCGTGCGTGGCTTTCGAAATCATGGGGGAATGTTTTTGTGTCTTCGGGTTGATGTACTTGTACAGATCATCCATCACCTCTGTCAAAAACACACAGAAAAAAAACAAAAAAACATCAGGCAAAACATATCATAATTGCTACATTTGAGGTTCGAATCTTGTTAAATTTGCTGAAACTGGACATACCGCTAAAGACTTTTTTGGTTTCCTTATGCAGGTTGGAGACCGCTATGCGTGCGGCCAGTATGGCGTAGTCTGGATGCTTGGTCGTCATAGTAGCAGCCGTCTCGGCAGCCAGGTTATCCAGCTCCTGGGTTGTGACGCCCGGATACAAGCCATTTATCACCTTGAATGTTATCGCAGCCTGTATCAAAACAAAACAGGAGGTGTCAAGAAAATGCATGAGAACAATTTCACAAACAAAAATACCTATAGACTACTAGTATTAGCGAAAAGTGAATACAATCAATCAATCAATCAATATGTTTTGAGTCGATTTCACAAAACACATACAACACATAGGCTTAAATTCACCGATTATACATAACATGCACATATAGAAATGGAACAGAAATATTGAAGCAAGGGTATGAAAAGAAAAAAAAATAATTAGATAGACTCTAATATAGACGTATATTCGCACACAATTATGGAAAGATTTCAGATTAATTTGTGTGAAAATATGTGAAACAACTTACACAGTCCACAAATTCCATGTTGAGGCCGTAGCATAACTTGGAGACCCTGGATGTGATCTTGTCGAACATGACATTTTCCTCGCGTCCATCTGTACATGTATCAAAGATCAATATCAATCCGTCAATTTATTCAATTATTGATAAATCTACATAGAATTGTCAATTGTATGTAAAAGGCTGCATACAATTACGCTAGACTCAAATAATTAATCATTCATCTAAACTATATCTTCTAGGTTGTCTAGATTAGATTCAATATATTTACATACTGCATGTAGATTACTAGAGATAACATTGTAAGTGAAATGGACAATTACTGTAGCCACCCTTACAAACAGGGACCACAATGGAAATAAGTATTAGGTTACTTTTTTGTGCAATCCCTTGTGATTTTATATTCATGCACATATTTCTGTATGAAAAATATGGGTTGCCAAATAAACAAATGAGAAAACTAAACTATAAAAAATTAGCCCAAGGGCTAAGATAGGTTACCGGACAATTTTGGTTTCAAGCATTGTACGTGAGATATGATTTTGAGATTTACCAGTCAAGGTCATCTTTGTGAATCTCAATGTCACCATCAGGTATGCTGCATATGACTTTGTATGTTCATAATACAAACATATAAGTTTTATCAACAAGTATTTCGTGTGTAGAGGCCAATTTCAGATTTTGAGATTCGCCCTTCAAGGTCTTTAAGGTCAAGTTAAAAAAATGTGAAAAAAAATGTGCCATTTATACATGACTTTTTTACAGGCTTATACACAATCCTAACCTGTATGTGCAAAAGTTTATGCTTCAGAGGCCACTTTCAAGATTTCAAGTCAGACATTTAGCACTCAAGGTCATCCAAGGTCAAAATCAAGGTCATCATTAGTTGTTCCATATATGACTTCCTATATGTTCATAATGCAAACTGAAGCTCTATCTACATGCATTTATCTGTAGAGGCAAATTTGGGCATTTTTTCACCCAAAAATGGCTGTTTCCACCTTTCAAGGTCATCAAAGGTCAAATTCAAGGTCCCCTCCCAACTCGCTATATATGACTTCCTATTTGAAAGTGCCAATATCTAAGCTCTATCTTCAAGCGTACTATGAGTACAGTCCTGGCAGCTCCCATTATGAGGGAAAAAAGTGCCGAAAATTTTCTAAAAAAATTTTTTTAGAAAATTTTTTTTTTTGTCTAGAAATGACCCAAAATGAATAGTTACGCGATTTGGGGCAAACAAAACTTTTTTCGCCGACCCGTCAAAAATTCAAAATGGCCGCCACACGGAGACCGGCGATTCAAGGGCAACAAAACTTATAGACATCATAAAGGTACATAAGGGGAATATTTTGAAACAATAATCTAAAAACTGATCAGACAGTTTTCGAGAAAAGACAGGCCAGGTGCAAATTTGAGCATTTCTCGACCCAAAAATGGCTGTTTTGACCTTTCAAGGTCATCCAAGGTCAAATTCAAGGTCACCACACAAGTCGGCATATATGACTTTCCATTTGAAAGTGCCAATATCTAAGCTCTATCTTCAAGCGTTCTATGAGTACAGTCCCGGCAGCTCTCATTATGAAGGAAAAAAGTGCCGAAAATTTTGTAAGTCCAAAATTTTCTTCAAAGGGTGAAAAAAAATTTTTTGTCTAGAAATGACCCAAAATGGATAGTAACGCGATTTGGGACCGAAAAATTTTTTTTCGCCGGCCCGTCAAAAATTCAAAATGGCCGCCACACGGAGACCGGCGATTCAAGGACAACAAAACTTATACACATCATAAAGGTACATAAGGGGAATCTTTTGCAACAAAATCTCAAAACTGATCAGACAGTTTTTGAGAAAATGGCCACCAAAGTCCAAAATTGGCCATTTTTCGTCAAAAATGGCCGCCATTTTGAGAAAAATGCGAAAATCAAAAAACTAAAAAATAACCCCCTCTTGAAATATTTTTAGGCAACTTTGTGCAAAATTTCAGGAAAATCCGCCTGTAAATTTTAAAGATAAAAATGTGGACGGGCGACGGACCACGGACGCCGGACGGACGACGGACGCAACGCGACGGCAATAGGTTATCGGACCATAGGTCCGGTAACCTAAAAAATGTGAAAAAAAAAATGTGCCATTTATACATGACTTTTTTACAGGCTTATACACAATCCTAACCTGTATGTGCAAAAGTTTATGCTTCAGAGGCCACTTTCAAGATTTCAAGTCAGACATTTAGCACTCAAGGTCATCCAAGGTCAAAATCAAGGTCATCATTAGTTGTTCCATATATGACTTCCTATATGTTCATAATGCAAACTGAAGCTCTATCTACATGCATTTCATCTGTAGAGGCAAATTTGGGTATTTTTTCACCCAAAAAGGCTGTTTTGACCTTTCAAGGTCATCAAAGGTCAAATTCAAGGTCCCCTCCCCAATCGCTATATATGACTTCCTATTTGAAAGTGCCAATATCTAAGCTCTATCTTCAAGCGTACTATGAGTACAGTCCTGGCAGCTCCCATTATGAGGGAAAAAAGTGCCGAATATTTTTTAAGTCCAAAATTTTTTTCAAAGGGTGAAAAATTTTTTTTGTCTAGAAATGACCCAAAATGGATAGTAACGCGATTTGGGACCAAAAAAATTTTTTTTCGCCGACCCGTCAAAAATTCAAAATGGCCGCCACACGGAGACCGGCGATTCAAGGGCAACAAAACTTATAGACATCATAAAGGTACATAAGGGGAATCTTTTGAAACAAAAATCTCAAAACTGATCAGACAGTTTTTGAGAAAATGGCCGCCAAAGTCCAAAATTGGCCATTTTTCGTCAAAAATGGCCGCCATTTTGAGAAAAATGCGAAAATAAAAAAACTAAAAAATAACCCCCTCTTGAAATATTTTTAGGCAACTTTGTGCAAAATTTCAGGAAAATCCGCCTGTAAACTTTAAAGATAAAAATGTGGACGGACGACGGACGCCGGACGGACGCAACGCGACGGCAATAGGTTATCGGACCATAGGTCCGGTAACCTAAAATTAGCCCAAGGGCTAAAAAAGGTTACCGGAAGATATATATTTTAGATACTAGCCTTTTGTCCAGTGACTTTGAAAATAAGGTCATTGGTCAATTCAAAGTCATGAGAATATTCAGCATATATCATTTCTAGTATGACCACAATAGACTTCTAAGCTGTAAATTCGATGATAAGCGAGATATTAGCAATTTTATTCTCTGATCTTGAAAATGAGGTCAAGGTCAAATTCAAGGTCACCAAAGTCGATAATGAGCGAGATACTAACCAATTTGTTCTCTGACTTTGAAAATGAAGTCAAAGGTCACCAGAATATTCAGCATATAATAATAATAATAATGATAATGTGGCGATTTTGCCCAAAGATCGCGGCAGGAGTCTTTGCAAAACACTAGCTAGTATTGCCTATCTTTAGACCGCTCGAGCTTGGAGCGTGCGCTGCCTAGCAACGCACTGTACCTAATCGCGCCCAGTAAACTATAACAAGTGGTGACCTAGTTTCTCCTCCCGCCTCTCGGTTCGATATATACACGAGCATTTGGCTTGGTCTGTGAGATTGTCCCAGAGCAAGCCGAGAGGCAGGACGAGAGGCTCGCCATGAGCTTTTCGTCCCTGTGTCTTGGGTAAGGCCCTCGTGGGCCCTGGGGACGATTTCCATTGGGGGCCCGGGCTGGGGTAGAGACAGTTGCTGACTCGGGGGCGCAAGCCCTGTGGATCGCCAGTTCTCTTCTCCACCCGGGGTGGTGTGATACAGGCTCTGGCAGACCGTTGGGCTGGCTCAGAGTTCCATCTCTGTGACAGTGCCTTCGGCGAGGCCGGCCAGCAACATGCCCACGTGTACGGGTTCCATGGTGCCGCTCCCATGGCATCTCGGGCTCTACACACGGCTACATTACCATAACTATGTAATATGCATGTTGTAGTTAAGGAGTTGGTGAGATGCATGTGTTATGTCGTAGTGTATGACGGCTGGACTCTTTCCGGGCTGACTGTACCTGGTTGTAGTATTCCGTAGAGTAGTGCCGGACGCCCTGTAGCGGGCGCCCGCCGAACTTTACAATAATAATAATAAAAATGATAACAATAATAATAATAATAATGTGACCCTGAAAATTAGGTCAAAGGTCAAAATCAAAGTCACGACAGTATTCAGAATATATCATTTCCTATATGTCCACAATTGATTTTGTTGTAAAGTCGATAATAAGTGAGATATTAGCGATTTTTATCAAGGTCATAAGAATTTTTGGCATATGTCATTTCCAATATGTCCACAATTGATTCCTAAGCGTAAAGTCGATAATAAACGAGATGTTAGCCATTTTGTGCCTGATCTTGAAAATGAGGTCAAAGGTCAAATTCAAGGACATCAAAATTTTCGGCATACAACATATTCATGTACCTCCACAATTTAGTCGCTCGATCTAAAGTCAATATTGAGCAAGATATTGGCCACTTTGTGCTTTGACCTTGAACAGAGGTCAAAGGTCAAATTCAAAATCATCAGAATATTGGCACTATACCATTCCCAATAATGTGCACAATTGATTCCTAAGCTGTAAAGTCGATAATAAGTGAAATATTAGACAATTTGTGCTCTGACCTTGAAAATGAGGTAAGGTCAAATTCAAGGTCATGACAGTAATCAGCATATATCGTATCCTATTCGTCTACAATTAGATTCCTGATCTCTAATCTCAATATTAAGTGAGATTGTAGACATAATGTGTCCCATTATAAAGCATATAGCCATAGGAGAATTTAACATGGGAAAGTCCCATTTGGGGCCCATCGAGAAAATGAAAATAGCCACCACACACAAACCGGCGCTTCAGGGGCAACGAAACTTATACACACCACAGAGGTATGTAAGGGCAATCTTTTGAAATAAAAATCTCAAAACTGTCTGAACAGTTATTGAGAAAATGACCGCCAAAATCAGAAATTGGCTGTTTTTCGGCAGAAATGGCCGCCATTTTGGAAAAAATGTGAGTCAAAAAAAAAAAAATAATGATCCTCTTGAAATATTCAGGCATCCCGATTGAAAATCGGGAGGCCTTATGTTTTTGTCTGTTTTTTTTTTTTTTCTTCCGCCGTTTGGTTTCCGGATCATAACTCTTGAACACCTTGATCTATCTTTCCGAAATTTTCACAGCTCATCCGAAATACTTTGCTCCTAACCCCTATCGTTTTTCGTCGAGATCTGAAATCCAAGATGGCCGACAGCGGCCATTTTGGAAAAAAAAATCGGGCGATTCCTGTCAATGTCATAAGTTGATTCTACGGAAGCTCATATTCGCCACATAGAGGGCCGCAAATTTTTAATTACAGTGTAATAACGCTGTAATACAGCGTTATAACGCTCTAATTTAGAGCGTTATAACGCTATATTATAGAGCGTTATTACGCTCTAAATTAAACCGTTCACCTTCCTAGCATATTTCCATTATCGTGATTTGTAATAAACATATCTAGATCAGAATAATTTTGAGATTTCCCTACAAATGATTGAGCTGATGAACTAGCAGGTCCGATGATGTCTCTGGCAGTGTAAATTAGAGCGTTATAACGCTGTAATTTACAGCGTAATTACGCTCTAATTACAGCGTTATTACGCTGTAATAGAGCATTATAACGCTGTAAATTACAGCGTTATAACGCTCTAATTTACAGCGTAATTACACTCCAATTAGAGCGTTATTACGCTGTATTAGAGCGTTATAACGCTGTAATTAGAGCGTAATTACGCTGTAAATTACAGCGTTATAACGCTGTAATTAGAGCGTAATTACGCTCTAATTACAGCGTTATTACGCTGTATTAGAGCGTTATAACGCTGTAATTACAGCGTAATTACGCTGTAAATTACAGCGTTATAACGCTCAAAAGAGCGTAATTACGCTGTAAATTACAGCGTTATAACGCTCTAATACAGCGTAATAACGCTGTAATTAGAGCGTAATAACGCTGTAATTAGAGCGTTGTTACGCTGTAAATTAGAGCGTTATAACGCTGTAATTTACAGCGTAATAACGCCTAAATTACAGTGTAATAACGCTGTAATTAGAGCGTAATTACGCTGTAAATTAAAGCGTAATTACGCTATAAATTAGAGAGTTATAACGCTGTAATAGAGCGTTATAACGCTGTAATAGAGCGTAATAACGCTGTAAATTAGAGCGTTATTATGCTGTAAATTAGAGCGTTATTACGCTGTAAATTAGAGCGTTATTACGCTGTATTACAGCGTTATAACGCTGTAAAGAAAAAAGTGCATTCCTCCATCTGGCGAATATGAGCCACCGTATGATTCAGGCAATTTCCATGTGAACAAAAATTTTTGGGTGTATTTTTTTGAAAATACGGGAGGCCTTATGTTTTTGTCTGTTTTTTTTTTTTGTTTCTTCCGCCGTTTGGTTTCCGGATCATAACTCTTGAACGCTTTGATCTATCTTTCCGAAATTTTCACAGCTCATCCGAAATAATTTGCTCCTAACCCCTATTGCGAGATCCGAAATCCAAGATGGCCGCCAGCGGCCATTTTGGAAAAAAAAATCGGGCGATTCCTGTCAATGTCATAATGTGAATCAGGCAATTTCCATGTGAAAAAATTTTTTTGGGTGTTTTTTTGGGGGGGGGGGGGGGGGGGGGGGGGCTTAGAATTTTTCCCTCGCCTGCACCCAGGCAGATGCTGGCTCTCCATGCAGCCAGAAGCCTGGTCAGTCATGCAGTCAATACTGTGACTGAGCCATGCTACTGTATTCACTGACTGCAGCCTGCATGTCAAGCATGAGGCTAGGCTCTGCCCTCTCAGTCAGTGCAGTATACTAGTATATGAGAGCCCTGCTCAGTCATGCCTTACAAGATCAGCCAGTGTGTCCAGCACAGCAATAGGCTCCGCCCCTCTCAGCCAGCCCTGCTCAGTCATGTCTGACAAGATCAGCCAGTTTGTCCAGCACAGCAATAGGCTCCGCCCCTCTCAGCCAGCCCTGCTCAGTCATGCCTGACAAGTGATACAGCAGTAATATCCAACATGACCCTAGGCTCATATCCATGCATAATCGCCACTCCCCCCTCCAAAGCCTGGTTTTCTAGTGTGTGTACATGGTAAAAGAATGA
Source organism: Terebella lapidaria (assembly GCA_949152475.1). Taxonomy (NCBI): domain Eukaryota; kingdom Metazoa; phylum Annelida; class Polychaeta; order Terebellida; family Terebellidae; genus Terebella; species Terebella lapidaria. The sequence goes on from OX424556.1 coordinate 54,618,607, forward strand.
AGTTCCAACCCACAGAAAACAATAGTTGGTTAATAAGCCAACACACATGACACAACATGCTTGTGGAATGATTTGTCCTGTCTACATTTATATTGTACAAACATGTATTGTTTGAATGTTTTGTTATTCAACTCTATTTCACATGCAATGACCAGATCATCATTGTTTTAGTTAGCTGGGAAATGTTTGGCTTTGGTTATAATATTGTGGGAAATTAGCTTGGTAGAGCTTGAGGATGATAGTTATTTGATGAAAACGTAACGAGAGGCAAGTTGTAGAATATCCAGTCTTGTTTTATTAAATCCGATCGTAATTGTTACAATTGTAAAGTGCTGCCGGGCGTGCCGGTGTCCAAAACTCAACTGAGTACAAAATCATTTTTGGCGCTAGTGTACAATACCTGGGGGACTGGTGCGATATGGATAAACCAATCGGGATCCTGAATTTTGAAAATACCAAGCTTATGCTAATTCTACTTTTACAAATATGGAAACTTAGATGGAAACAAAGGAAATTCAAATTCAAAATGTTGCTGGGTACAAACGTACTCGACTATGGACGTAACAATTTTCTGATAGTGGGTCACTTAGTACAAAAGGTTCAAACACAGAATTCTTTTATATTGTAGATAATACTGATATACTGTTGTTGTACACATATACACCTTATTCATAATGATAGTTGTGCTATCACATAATCTACTATATAACTTATAATTTATTACATAACAATTATGTAATTTATATATTGACTTAATCATGACAATAAACAGTACTTGTCAATCAAGGATACATGATTGAGTAACAATTTAAAAAGATTAATAGCTAATTATCAATTAATAAACAATTAATAATTTGAAACTCTGATATCATGAATGCGAAAATTCCGCTGTATTGTACAAGTTTTGAAATCACAAAATTGGCCAAGATGACACAGCATTCTTTTAGTCACGTATCATTTTACATTTGACAGGAGCACCTGAAAAATATCACGAACATCCTGATTAAATATACTAGTACTCTGAACAATATTGGCTGGGTAATTGTCCATTCATTTTGGGTGGCAAATATCTGATGGGCCAAGTTGTCAAGATGATAGAGAGCAGTTCTGGTAAGAAACTGTCAGATGAGCTCTCACTCTTACCCACCTACAATGGCCTATGTATCCTTTTTTCTCAGTCCAGTATGACCATTTGAAATGATAAGAACAATTTGGGGGATGCCACAAAGCCTATGGGCTTTTATGTCTAGTTCTAACTATTTTCGTGCGAAATTAATGCCATACCAATAGGTTATCGCAAGGTTATTGGACAATAGGTCCGGTAACCCAAAATTAACCTAAACTACAGCAATGTAGATCTAACTACTTTTCAAAAAATGAAATGTCTCGTGAAATACCTCTACCCTGGATATTTTATGGTAAAATGTTGGGGAAAATCCTACCTACCTATAGTCGGCGTCATTGGTCTGTGAGCGGTGGTTTTCAGGCGAATACTCTGTCATTATTTGAGATAATCCTATGGAATTTTGACAGGTATGTTATCTCATAACCGCCTAACTCGGATTGCATTTTCAATAAGATTGGATGCGATGCAAAAAAGTTAGCCTATGTCGTCCATAGTAAAAATCTGAAGAAATCGGCCGTGGACCGCCCCCGATCGCCGTAGCATTTCTATAGATAACGTTTAGACGTTTTCCTATTCCGTTATATATAGGCCAAATGGGCTAACTTTTTTATTTACACACCAATCTTTCCGAAAATTTATATCCTGTTAGGCGAACATAAAATAACACTCCTGCCGAAATTTCATCGAAATATATGTTAATTATTGACGGAATAATCGCCAAAAAACCACCGCTCACAGACCAATCATGCCGACTTAGTATAGACTCTAGTCGTCCCAGTAAGATAAGACGTCACCTTTTGCAGGAAAAATGAGGTCTTATCTTACAGGAAGTCTTATTTCACAGGTTCATTTACATGTTAAATTGATTTTTGGGGAATACAAAAATCTTTACAGACAGGGAAGTCGGCTAGGATGTGGGCAATTTTATTTTCAACTAATTTCCCATAGATCTACTTATGATCCGGAATGACAATTGGTTATGATAGAAAAATGTTCTTTATTACACACCCGATGTTCGTTTTATCTGCATTTATCATATTGTGTCACTGATTACCGTATTGATCCGCATATAGGCGCATGCGCCTATAAGTGAATATGCGCCTATATTCGAATATAGGCGCATGCGCCTATAAGTGAGACACTTTATATTTTTCCCGCCGAAAACCAATATTCACATATAGACGCATGTCATCGGAAAAAACGAAAAACATGTACATGGAATGGATCGCAATTTAGAATACATGTCAATTGTTGTATTACACAGTGCCATCGCGGGGTACATGAGAACAGAAGAAGAAGAAATAAAGTTTAACGCACTTGGGCTCAAGAAGGCCATTTCAGTGCCAAACGAGGATATATTAGTAGTATCAAGAATACAGAAGGTTTCCTCCTAGACATATGCAGATGATACTGGCGCCCGATAATATGTCGACCTACAGACAAGCTGTTAGCGTGTTGTCATCCATTTTTCAAACATGTGCTTATAGATCTATCACGTGGTATCACGTGGTATCATTTCACTATGATATCAATTGAATAACTGGTATAGATAACCGTTTGATATATATATATATTTGTCAGTAAAAATGTAAATACACTATATTTTAATATAAAAAAATTAGGCCAAGGGCCAAAGATAGGTTACCGGACAATGTTTAATATTTTAGGTGTTAGCCAGGTCACTGGTTGAATTCAAGGTCAAGAGAATATTCAGCATATATAACATTAAGCATATATCATGTCCACAGTTGATTGCTAAGCTGTAAGTTCAATAATCAGAGAGATAGTAGCAATTTTTTGCTGTAGCCTTGAAAATGAAGGGGCAAAGGTCAAATTCAAGGTCATCAAAATATTCAGTGTATATCATTTTCTATATCATGTATATCATGTCCACAATTGATTCCCAAGCCATACAGTCAATAGAGGAGCAAGATATGAGCCAGTTTGTCCTTGGACCAAGGAAATGAGGTCAGAGGTCAAATTCAAGGTCACGAGAATATTCAGCATATATCATTTCCTATATGTCCACAATTGATTCCTAAGCTGTAAAATCGATAATAAGTGAGATATTAGCCATTTTGTCCTGTGACCTTGAAAATGAGGTCAAAGGTCAAATTCAAGGTCATGACAATCAGGGCTCCCGATAGCGTAAAATAATGCGTAATTACGCATGACTTTTTGAAATTTACGCAGTGCTATCACGGCCAGTGCGTATGATTACGCACTCCAAAGATTTGGGGAAACTAATTTAAAACAAGGACATCGATTTATTAGCTCAAAAAACGACGTTCTAGAAAATAATCAAACAATGTCAATTTCCGCCAAAGAGACGCATGCGCAATGCACTCGCTGGCGAATAAGTTGTGGGACACGTCATCAAAATTCGAGCACAACACACTGCAGCGCCCTCGTGCGAATGGCTGCAACATCGAAAGCCTATGTGTGCGCCCCCTTGCGAATATAAATTTAAGGATTTCCCCACTTTCGTTTCTTCAACATGACTCGACAATGAATCGACGAACTATTTGAGAGCAAAACAAGTGCGTTTTCTGCAATAGAAGACCTTCAGAAAGCTACTATGGGCAAAGGCTATCATTGACTATTAGGATTGTGCTGAAATTTTGAGAAAACCTAGAGGATATGCGAGATTTGTAAACATATTGGAAGCTGTCACTTTGACTGAAAAAAATTAAATAAAAATCACTGTACATCCTTTTTTGAAAATTACCCCTTCATTTCAAAATTTACCCCTTGTAATTTGACCCATGGGGTACGGTACTCCTTCGAAAAAATCCTTCCGGGAGCCCTGACAATAATCTGCATATATCATTTCCTATATGTTCATAATTGATTGCTAAGCTGTAAAGTCGATAACAAGCGAGATATTAGCCATTTTGTCCTGTGACCTTGAAAATGAGGTCGAAGGTCAAATTCAAGGTCATCAGAATATTCAGCATATATCATTTCCTATATGTCCACAATTGATTCCTAAGCTGTAGAGTCGATAATAAGCGAGATATAAACGATTTTGTGCTCTGACCTTGAAACTGAGGTCAGAGGTCAAATTCAAGGTCACGAGATTATTCAGAATATATCATTTCCTATATGTCCACAATTGATTCCTAAGCTGTAGAGTCGATAATAAGCGAGATATAAGCCATTTTGTGCTCTGACCTTGAAACTGAGGTCAGAGGTCAAATTCAAGGTCACGAGAATATTCAGCATATATCATTTCCTATAGGTCCACAATTGATTCCTAGTCTCTAATCTCAATATCAAGTGAGATATTAGGCATAATGTGTCCCATTATAAAGCATAGGAGAATTTAACATGGGAAAGTCCCATTTGAGCCGAGTTTGGGCCAAAATGGCCCACTTCGAGCGATTCAAGCGCAACGAAATTTATAGACATCATAGGAGTACATATGAGGAGTGTTATTTATCAAAAAGAAAAAAAGTTACTGAACAGATTTTGAGAAAATGGCCGCCAAAGTCCAAAATCAGGCATTTTTTGTCGAAAACGGCCGCCATTTTGAAAAAAATGCGAAAATCAAAAAACTAAAAAATACCTCCTTCTTGAATTATTTTTAAGTATTTTTGTGCAAAATTTCAGAAAAATTTGCCTGTAAACAAAAAAGATAAAAATGTGGACGACGACGACGGACGCAACGCCATGCCAATAGGTTATCGGACCATAGGTCCGGTAACCTAATGAGGCCTAAATCTGTGTGATTTGGAGGCCTTTGGGGGTGTGCCTATAAGTGAATTTTGGGGTGCGCCTATATTCCAGTGATTGCCATTTACTTCTGACAAACAAGCCACACACTCTCCCAAATTAAATCCACCTCTGGTGGATCTCCCTGAAAGGTAACAAAAGTTATTTGTCCGACAGGTGAAGTGCTTTGCTGGTCAGGGCAAGTTTGTCTGTCAGCTCCCTCTCCCCCCTTACATAATCAAGCATTATAGAGCAGCTGCACCAGACATGCACTGGAAAAAGCAATAAAATTGGCTTTTGATCGTCCACTTTCTGTGGTGATTACATAGATACTTACCCAGTCACCCAGTCAAATTGGTTTAAGCAACCAATGTAACAGAAAATCAGGGCAAATCAGTCAGAAGTAAATGGCAAAGTTTGCTTGCCAGATGCAGTGATTGGGAAGAGGAACTCGAAGTATGAGAGAATCCCCCCTTCAATTTGAAATGTATGGGGGATTTTCAAAAGTTATGGGGGATTTTCAAAAAGTTATGGGGGATTTTCTAAAAGTTGTGGGACATTTTGGGTTTGTACTTTTAAAAACGATTTTATTCAATCATCAACTGCGGTACAGCCGTAGTCGTAGCTATAATTGTGTGCATGAGAAACCTGTCATTGTCATCATCACGATCTGAATCACCACCGTGAATGCCTGCTGTCAGTGTGTATATGTCAACAGTAACACGTGGTTGTTGCCGGTGACTGTGTGGGCTGCTTCCTGCCGCTGCAGCTCAGTTCAATCTTTCATCGCATGAAACAAAGTTTCTTTGTCATTGTGTTTTTTTTAAATAAATTGCCATGGATGCGGAATTTACGATAATCAACTTATTTGGAGGCACTGACAACTCCCGAGAGCGGTGTCAAAAACTGTCAGTGGATGTTTGTAAATCTGGAAACTGTCAACTATGACGTCATGGAATACCCCAAATTATGCTCAGCCAGCCAATCTGTTCAGCGGTTTCTAGACTAAGTCTAGAGACCGTCTGACACTGACATCAAGGGCGCCCCAACATAATGGAAGATCGTCATACGATTGATTTCCAAACTTTCGCAATAATTCCAATAAAAACATAACATTCGCAAATATTTACAGTGCGCGCATTGGGCTCACTGATAAACTGTTGTATGCGGGATATTTCGAAGTTATGCGCGATTCGCGCAATCCCGCACGTCTTCCTAATCACTGCAGATGGAGCAAAAGTGAGAAAAAATAGTTAAGTTATGCGCTGAACTAAGATTGCCACAATGAATAAAATGATTAGATAAGATTAGATTTCAAGAAATATCCACCCCCTATTCTATTATTAACCCTTTCACATCGGAGATTTTTTCAGAGTCTCCCACCACCATCGGAATTAATTTCTGGAAAGTGCTTTGAACTGTCCCCAAAACTGACCCATCTGTTCAATAGTGTGCAGAATAAATAGTATCAAACATACCCCATTGAAACCCATATGTATTTCATCAAGTAACACCAAAGCTTTCTGACTATGGTTGTTAGGGTCACCTAACCCCCCACTTGGTTGCTATGGTAACCATGGAAACAGCAAAATCGGTGAAAATCAGCAATAATTTCGATTTTGCACTGTCAGTAAGTTATATGATTGACCTTGCTCAATCTATATGCTTATTTATTACCAATGGTATTGTCCTTTGCCCATTATCTACAACAAAATATATATAATTGTAAGAAAATAGCAAATAAAAACTTAAATAGCATAGACCTCGACTTTATTATCAACCGCAAACTGTATTGAATATTGCCATAGTTGAACCGTCAGTTCAACAGTTTGTGGAATAAACAGTACCGGTATCAAACATACCCCAATCAAACCCATATGTATTTTATCAAGTAACATCCAGGCTTTCTGACTATGGTTGTTAGAGTCACCTAACCCTTGACGTGGTTGCTATGGTAACCACGGAAACAACAAACTTGGTAAAAATCAGCAATAATGTTGATTTTGCACTCCAAACGTATGTACAAATGTATGTCATTCCGAGTCATAAAAAATTCCATTACTGTAAAAACAATGAACATTTATATGAACAATCTGAAGTTCTAAACCCTTATTTATTTTCTCACACTGCAGAAATAAATAATCATAAGATGCACTTGATATAAATACAGTGCAAATGAAAAACTTTTTGATACATCTGACATCGGGACAGATGTGAAAATTTATCACGTAGGACACTGTCTCTCAACATAGGACAAGAGTTTGAAGCCTCCCAGAATCAGAAATACACTCGATATTGGAATGACAAATGTCACAAGACACCTGCTCAATCACATCATGCTAGTAAATTAGATTAGTAATCTATCTAGACTCAATATCAAGACAAAATTTTGTGCTGAAATTCTCCACATTGCACAAGAATATATGCCAGTACATTACAAGTCATCAAATGTGCATATCCTATAATAAGTTTATTGACTTACGGTTTCTGTTATGCAAATATACACCATATAGGCCTACCACATTTATTGTCAAAGTATAAGGTGCTGCTTGGACAATGTGTGAAGTGTCAGCTAACATGAAACTGATAGTGAAATTCATGGTGAAAATAATATCTACGGTGATAACTGGTAATGACAAGGTTTTCATGTTTATGACAAGATGCAAGCAAGCAGTAGGCCTATCATAGTTGGACAATACGTGAGTTCGGAAATGTTTTCAGGTCAGGTCAGTGGAATTGGGGCGGGGTCAAGCGGTATAAACATAGCCAAACCATGTTGTCACGCTACCATTGTCGAGTCACTGTCACCAACACATTACTCGATTTCGCCTGTACAATACTAACCTCTTTGTGTACTTCGAGTTCACCGCGTCACTCACGTTTGAGCATGGTGTGTACGAATGTTTTGTTTATACCATTTGACCTGACCTAGAAGCATTTCCGAACTGGCTTATAGCCTCTAGCAGTTCGAAACAATATGAGACAATAATATTGTGTTGGGCGTTTTGGGAATATAAAGTCTTGAGATTGTGTGATGTGTGCCCCAACTTCGTTATTCTCAAACGGCACGATTTTACTGTCAGTCAAACAGCTTGTTTTACGAGATAGTGTGTGCTTAAACAATTTACGAAAGGTTCCAAGATTGATCAAAGATCCACGTTCGCGGGAGTGGCTAAAATTCGGAAAAAATCTAATCGCACTTGGACTCAGGCTGGATTATACACATCTGACATCTGGACAGAAGTGTTGCCGAGTGACATCGGACATACAGTCATTTACACAGGACATGTCAGACGGTCCGACGGTTTTTCATATACACTGTAAATATCAGCTTCGGAATACCGAAACTTTCCGTTGGTTCATTGTGCAAATGCATGCAATATTTCTCGATGTTCACAAGAATGTTTTATAACATGTTACGATAAGTCTTTAATATAATAAACATTTATACAATCTGTGTCAAAACAAAAAATAATTTGTTGGAATCACATGCTTCTAGTGTTTACAACTAGTATACATGTAGGCTACCTCATATTACTGCAACTTTCCAGGGATCGACATTAACACTGGCCCGCTGGCCCCACACCACATCTTGAGCCTGTGGGGCCAGTAGGGGCCACCAGATTCCCTAAGTCACTGGCCCCACTGGGCCAGTATAAAATCTTCATTCTTTGAGTTTGTACTTTAACAATGTTCAGTTCCTTTGAAAGCTTTTCCGTGTTCTTTGTAAAAAATACATCAGTGTTTGATATTCATGTACAGTTGTACACATTGATCATGTTGATTGATATTGAACTTCGAAAGTGGGGCCAGTAGATTATGGATGGGGCCAGTAATTTCCAGATGGTACTGGCCCCATTGGGCCACTGGTATCATATGCCTAATGTCAATCCCTGCTTTCTACCAGAATTCAAATACACTAACTTAGTAACTAAAAGTATACGAAATGGCTCCATTATAACCTAAATTTATTATACTGTATATGAAATTATACAGATCGTTATGTACACTATTTACTGTTATAAAATAGGTCTGGTTAAAATATTAAACAGTCGGTCTCTCAGATTTTGATAAGGGGCACGTCATGATGCTCTGACAGGTCGCTGTCTCTGTCATCAGATTCGTCGGCAAGAACCACCCTCAAAGTCTCCTGCCGGGATCGTTTATGTCGTGGTCGAGGCATTTCTAACATCTTCTGATTCGAGCACATCAAATTCGCTGCTGTCACTTAATAATTAGCACATCATCAATGTTTTTTGAGGCATATGGGGTGATCGTTTTGACAGATGACAGATCGTTTGTGTACATTGACAACATGTGTACGCGGTCATGTGACTTCAGGACTTGTCAAAAACTCGGAAGCGAAATACACGCACAAAATCATAACATTCACCCAGTCAGAAACTACATTAGTTTCCTTTCGTGAAATATATCTACAAGTAGGGAAGCTTGTTAGGGACATTCACTTTTTTTTACATATGATTTAACATTTTATTCTCTCTGATGATTTACTCCCTGGGAAAAACCAGAGAAACTGGGAAATAAATATTTAAAACCCGGAATTAAATATTAAAACCGGGAATTAAGTATTTAAACCTGGAATTAAATGTTCAAACCGGGAAATAATTATTCAAACCTGGAAATAAATGTTCAAACCCGGAATTAAATATTAAAACCCGGAATTAAGTATTAAAACCGGGAATTAAATGCTAAAACCGGGAAATAAATATTCAAACTGGGAAATAAATGTTCAAACCCGGAAATAAGTATTAAAACCGGGAATTAAATGTTCAAACCTGGAATTAAGCATTTAAACCGGGAATTAAATATTCAAACCCGGAATTAAGTGTTAAAACCGGGAATTAAATATTCAAACCGGGAAATAAATATTCAAACCTGGAAATAAATGTTCAAACCGGGAAATAAATATTAAAACCCGGAATTAAATATTCAAACCGGGAAATAAATATTAAAACCCGGAATTAAACATTTATAACCGGGAAATAAATATTAAAACCCGGAATTAAATATTCGAACCTGGGAATAAATGTTTCTGGGCTTTAATAATTATTTCCCAGTTTTAAGACTTAATTCCGGGTTTTAATACTTAATTCCCGGTTTAAATACTTAATTCCGGGTTTGAACATTTAATTCCAGGTTTGAATATTTATTTCCCGGTTTGAGTAATTAATTCCGGGTTTTAATACTTAATTCCAGGTTTGAATATTTAATTCCAGGTTTAATACTTAATTCCGGGTTTTAATACTTAATTCTGGGTTTTAATATTTATTTCCAGGTTTGAACATTTAATTCCAGGTTTGAATATTTAATTCCAGGTTTGGACAATTATTTCCAGGTTAAAATATTTATTTCCCGGTTTGAACATTTAATTCCAGGTTTAAATACTTAATTCCCGGTTTTAATATATAATTCCGAGTTTTAAATATTTTTTCCCAGTTTCTCTGGTTTTTCCCAGGGAGTAAATTATTCTTCAGAAAAAAAGTTAAATCATAAATAAAAAAAACTGAATGTCCCTAATAAGCTTCCCTATATATCATTATAATTCACTTTGATTAAGCTCTTAGTTTGCAGGACTTTGTTTTGCGAAGTTGAAATTATCCATTTTTTGTGCGGCTACCTAGCAGGTGCGTTGCGCATGCGCATTCCTCAAAGTTGCCCCACTCGCAAACTTACGTTTTTATCACTAGAATTCCATGTTTCCACGAACTCGCAAATATATTGCCACGGAGACTGATAATATGATTACAATTTTATAACCTTACCAACAACTGGCTGTAAAATACGCATTGATTTTTGAAGTTATCAATGAATTACATCGTTGACAAAAAAGGCGGGAAATCTGCGTCATCATGGGATTCCCGTTTGCATTCCTTGGGGAAACCCCTAAAGTTTATCAACTTTCACATTGCTTTTCTCTGTTTTATATATATATATTTCATTTGTTATCGTGTTAATATATTTTCCAAACGTTTATTATGAAAGATAATTAAAAAAAAAACTTTTATACGCGAAGTCATGTGACAGGCCAAGCTCATGTGATCAACAACATCCGCCATGACAGTTTGACTAAACAACAAGAAAACTTGCTCGAAATAAATTGCATTTTACTGTGTTTCAGTACAGTGTTTGAGAATATTAGGCACATTTATTGTATAAATAGAACTTGAATAATCAGTCAAGCTCAGAAGAAATGTTTGTCAACGCGATTAAGAATGAACGTAGCCGATCAACCGGCGGTGTGACAGAAACGGTCAAATTGCGTCATAACGTCAAAAAAATGCAACTTTCGCCACAGCGTGGGAATGCATAAATGCAACTTTCGACGGGAAAGGGTTAAATTTGCTGTCCAATGTCCAATCCATACTAATATCATTTTTATTCCACCGTGTACTATTATTTGGAAGATGACAGTAGATGAAATCATTATCCTAATATGTCTTCACCCATTTAAGCCTATTTCATGACTCAGGATATTCATCAACGCTGAATTTTTAGGGTATTGAGTGTTAGTGATAAAAAAGCTGGACCAGTGAAAGTTAGGCTGGGCAGGTAGAAAATTTGGGTTCACCTGCCCAATGGTCCAGTAAAATTCTGACCACTTTGGCAATCACTGCTATATTCGAATATAGGCGCATGCGCCTCTAAGTGAGAGTTTATTTTTCAACTGCACCGGAAAATATGCAATAACTCACATATAGGCGCATGCGCCTATACGCGGATCAATACGGTAACTCATCGTTGTCATTGATTATCATAGAGAAATAAGAATGCCCACTAGATTGTACATGTGCTCCCACAATTCTTTTATTTCAATATTTGGCCTGATCGACTCATCGAGGCTGATCTGCTGATGGTGAAATTTGAAAATGATGATTGATGTCTAGAGATTTGAAGATTCTACGTACCCCTTTTCAAGACATACATCCTCTGAGTTCGCTCCATGTTTGTGGGTCTAACTTTTGTTTTTGTTCGATGTCAAGTTGAAACTGTGATTGTGAGTTGAGGACAGTGACAGAGACTCCCTTTGTGACAACTGACAAATCCAGTTTACATTTCCCGCGATTCGTGACGTCATATGGCGGGAGATAAATGCTTCCCTTTTCACCACCCCCCTTCCTCCCCATAAAGTCAAGATAATTGCATGATATATTGTAACATTTAATGAATTATGCATATTCATAAGACTATGTGCTTGGCACATGTTATTTCCATACAATTAAGCATTGATTGTTATATATTGTTGTGATAATATGATTGATATATTGAATTATTTAGCATTTTATGTGGGAAGCGATATTCAAATAGAATGGCCATTCAAAACAAATTACCGTAATCGCATGTATTTCACCAGGGGCGAATTCAGGGGTGCAAACTTCTAAACAACGAATCTCTGAAGTTATTTTCTGTGTTAAAGAAATTACACTTCTAAAAGTTTGAGTCTAGCTAATTTTCTTGAGTGAAGAATTACGAATATAAGTATCAATAAAAATCAGAATGTATAAGAGAGAGATTATTTCTGGATAAAAGATCACGCGGAAAAGGCTGAAATCATAACGTTTTCTTTTTGATAAATTGGCCGTCGTACGTTCACGCCATCTAGCGAATGTTTTACAACCTTCAACAAAATTCTATATGATGGAGTTTATAATTATTGCAGCTCTGCCAGAGAAAAACCCGCAGAAAAAAAAAACAAGGAAAATTTACTTTCGTTTCCAAAACATATTTCTACGAAGTATTTGATGAGTCAGAAGTATGGCCGATCCACAAATACCTGGCGGCGTTGATACGCAATGGAAAACACCACAATTTAGACAAAAAGTTGTTGCTCAAATGTAAGCTTCTACAATGATCTGGGGTCTACCCTATATCCGACAACCCCACTTATTCCGACACCCCATTGTTCCGACACAACAGTGTTTCAATACAGTTTGATGCGACACAAAAGTGTTTTAACACAGTTAGATGACAGTGGGGTGTCAGAACATTGGGGTGTCGAGAAATGTCATTATACCATAATCAGACGCACTCTCTCCTGCATAAGCAGCCTGTATAGGCCTATTAAAGTATTCTTGTAGATCCTATTTCTGTCATGATGTCATTTAGATCTATAGATGTACATTCACGTCGAATTGGTATTGGTCCTAATAGTGGCACGTGCCCTGATAGTAGATTGGCCCCTTCTTTTGCCCAAAAATGTTTGATTTTTGTAACCAAATAATTCACTTCATATCTTTCCAATAAGATCTTGGAGTGTTCCAATCCATACATTCATGTTATTTGAATCATAATAAAGGGGATTAAAGGCTATAGGTGTATTATCCAGTGATTTTCTTAAATTTGACCTCAAGTTTGATGCCATTTTCGTGCGCGCTGCTGCATTTGGTCTTGCTTTTGCTCCCTGTGCTCATGGTGCTACTATTAGGACCAATACGGTATTACAAATCAAAGGTTGTCCGGAACCCACTTAATACACGAAAAATTCGTTTTTAGCAATGATATTTGGCGACATGAGAAATGTTCTTTGTGTACGGGTTTTTTACATGATAAAGCCCCCCCCCCCCCTAAACTTTGGTCTAATAGTTGATGTAATTCATATATATGCCCAGGAAGTAGTGTCTTCATACAATACAGGTGCCCCCAAATTGTTCTTGTTGATCAGTAAACAAGTGTGTGATTGCCATCTTGAGATGGCTAAAAACTGTGAATTACAGTAGCGTCTGTGTGTATACTCCACAATGACATGCGTACTGTTATATATATACTGCAGGCTGCATACGAAGTTACACTGTTTCTTTCAGAAGAGCAAATGAAAAGAATATGACATTCTTCTGTGATCAAAAGTTCCGCCAACTAAATGACCACGGAGTTGCGAAGTTGTGCGTCCTCGAAATTTAATTGCAATTACCCTTTGATGGACTACTCGAAAAAACAAAACACCTACTCTGTTGTAATAAACAATCAATTATCAATTTCCCGTGATAACATTTTTCAGGACACTAAAAACGTTTTGTGGTATAGTCCACTAAAACAACTAAAAACATTCCGTGTCCCCAAAAATATTTTCTCGTTCACTGAAAGAATTCCGTGTCCCCAAAAACATTTACCCAGATATCAAAAACATTTGTGTCACCTAAAACATTCTCCCAGACACTAAAACATTCGGTGACCCCATAAACATTTATCCAGACACTAAAGCATTTTGTGTCCCCATAAACATTCTCCCAAATACTAGAAGCATTTTGTGTCCCCTAAAACATTTTTAGATCTAGATCTAGAGATCTAGATCTAGATCTAGATTTCAGTCTGCCATAAATAAATACAGAAATACCTGACCAATCATTACCAATGAGCTCACTGTATGCTTATGCGATATACTGTGCAAATTTGAAAAAGCACAGCTTGAAACTGCATACTGTAAACCCCTTGATATTTCGTGGCCATTATTATTAGAGATTTTCGTGTTTTCATTAAAAACGTGAACATTTCTGGATGCGATTTTTTTTACCAACCGCATTTTGATTCATGAATATATTTAATATTGAGCATCATAGGATGTCAGTAGCCCAATTTGCATGGCTGAATTGGCAGTTGATTCGGAAATTCAATTTGCAATGTGTGTGGTATAAAGCAGAAGAACAAGTAATGTTGTATATTTAAAGACGACGGACAGTGAAAGAATATTTTTTTGCACAAATATACTGCTTATGTTCATATGATATGCTACGAAATAAATAAATGTACGAATTCCAACGATATAATGCGCGTCTGGCACGATCAAAATGCTGTTCACAGTGCCCCAGCCATGCCGCGTGTTTCAGGTAAAAGAATCGTGACGTCACGATAGGTCATTACGTTTTCCATACAGCTGTATAGATACCTGAACGTTTTCCGCGGATGCTGTGACCACCGCGGTGAGGTCGAAGAATTTTCATGGGATGAGATGGCGTTCATTAAATATTTGCGACACAGCCAGTTTTGGGCAGAAGGATATGAAAATTTGCCACCATGTTCAGGATAGTATAGATGACACTGTTATGGTGAAATATATGGTTAACCTGAAAAATATGCACAGTACATGCCCTAACATGGTCTCTAATCGGAAAATATTTCAAGAGGGGTGATGAGTTATAACCCACAGGTAAATATGTGCTCATCAGAATTTTCTCAAAATTTGTCTGATTATCAAGTGATATGTGTAGATTGAAATCGTTGAATAAAAATTGGGGGTCACCGCGTTTGATTTGTTGCAAAACACTTTCGAAAGAGTTTAGCTATCCTTCGAAATCCGCCATATTATTAATTTCAAAATGAACTAACAGCCCCAGAAAAAAATCCATACGGTAGAAACTTCTAAAATTTAGTATACATGTCTAGTGGATTGTACACATGTAAAAAATGAAAAAAAAATTGGGGGTCACTGCGGCAGAATTTGCGCAATCTGCATTTGAATGCTGTATGTCGGACTAGGATCGTGCGCCCGTTTGCCACCAAAACGTCAGAGGTTTACCTATCGTGACGTCACACCATTCGCTGGAAGCTTCTTGAAGGGGGTTTCTACTACAGAGCGCCCACAGGGCAACAGGATGCATATTTATTGAAAATATTGTTGCTATCATTTATAACCCATACGAATATATCATATAAGGAAAAAATCCTGAATATTATTTTTTCACCGTCCGTCGCCTTTAACATAACAAAACCAGTAGCCAATTCCATGTTTACATGTAGGTCTACGTAGTTATGTTGTGCTGTGACAGTTTGTATTCAATTCATGTTTGCTAAGCCAGAAAATAAAGATATGATAGATATAATATAAAGATATAATAAAGATACAATTGTGTTCATGTCAGTATTTTGCCAATTGTTGGGTTGGTTAGTGAGTATGTTATTGGAAACTACCTCTGTATTCTGTAATACATCAACCAGTAATATGTATGTTACAGAAAACGCAAAATTAAGCTACCGCGAATATGTCCAAATCCTGAAAACGCAAAATTAAACGGCCGCGAAATTAAAGGGGTTTACAGTATTCCTATATAAGAAAAAAAATTTGCAACTCACAGAAGTTGATGCAGCTTGCGAAATGTTCTTGTCGCGTAATATAAATTCAAATATTGAGTTAAAAATTGGGAATTACCAGTTGGTAATCAGTGCTGAACAATATGTACTCAACATATTGAAGCCACACAAAATACATGTATGTACATATTTTCAAAGTCACCCCAATTTTAGGTTACCGGACTTTTGGTCCGATAACCTATTGCCGTGGCGTTGCGTCCGTCGTCGTCGTCCGTCGTCCGTCATCCGGCGTCCGTCATCCGTCAACATTCATATCTTTAAAGCTTATGATCGAATCTTCCTGAAATTTTGCACAAAAATGCTTAAAAATATTTCGAGAGGGAGGTATTTTTTAGTTTTTTGATTTTCGAATTATTTTCAAAATGGCGGTCATTTTTGACGAAAAACAGCTAATTTTGGACTTTGACGGTAGTTTTCTCAAAAACTGTCTGATCAGATTTGAGATTTTTGTTTCAAAAGATTCTCCTTATGTACCTCTGTGATGTGTATAAGTTTGGTTGCCCTTGAATCGCCGGTCTGCGTATGGCGGCCATTTTGAATTTTCGACGGGTCGACGAAAAAAAATTGTTCCGGCCCAAATCGCTTTAATATCCATTTTGGGCCATTTCTAGACAAAAAATTTTTTTTCACCCTTTGAAAAAAATTTTGGGCAAAATTTTCAGCCCTTTTTTCCTTCATAATGGGAGCTGCCAGGACTGTACTCCTAGAACGCCTGAAGATAGAGCTTAGAAATTGGCACTTTCAAATGGAAAGTCATATATGGCGATTGGTGTGGTGACCTTGAGTTTCACCTTCGATGACCTTGAAAGGTCGCAACAGCCATTTTGGGTTCAAAAATGCCCAGATTTGCCTCTATAGATGAAATGCTTGCATATAGAACTCATGTTTGCATTATGAACATATAGCAAGACATATATGGCACAACTAATGATGACCTTGATCTTGACGTCAGATGACCTTGAGTGCCAAATGTCTGACTCGTAATGTGTAAATCGACCTGAGCGGCCTAAACGATTCCACCCAGATATATCTTTGTATTATAAACATATAGAATATCAAATGCCGCACACATACATGTAATGGTGACATCGAAGTTCACACGGATGACCTTGAATGGTAAATCTCAAGGTCATTTGTTCACACTGCGAACCTTGATTGGTAAATCTCAAGGTCTGTTACCTGCCAATGCTGCCATGGCTAAACCAAAATTGTCCGGTAACCTGTCTTAGCCTTTGGGCTAATTTTTTGTTTGGCCTTGTGCCAAATGTCAAAATTGTGCATCATAGAGCCTGAAAATATGATATTGCAATGTAGAAATTATTTCTTTGGATCACAGAGATGAAATGTACAGGGTGTGCAAAAAAATGTCAACAAAAATGTTACACATTTTATTGTGTTCATTGGGTGCGCCTGTGTTCAAATCAATGTGGTGCGTCTATATTCGCTATGGGTACACCACATTATCATCATCCGATATTTTTGATAAGAAAAGCGTGAATTTTGTGTCACGTGTGTTATTTTTCTCTCCCCAGAGAGGAAGCGATGCGGCAGTCGGGAAATCCCATCACCAAAAGCAGTGTGGAGATGGAGCAACACGTCTTCCAGAAGGCACATAGTCGGGTGTGTATGAATCATATTGTTGTACTGACATGATGTGTACAGTAACATAGAAATATAATGTACCGTATCGGTCCTATCGGTCCTAATAGTATCGGTCCTAATAGTGGTTATTTGAATCATAATAAAGGAGATTAAAGGCTATAGGTATAATATTCAACATTTTTCTTAAATTTGACCTCAAGTTTGGCCTCAATTTTGCTCGCGCTGCTGCAGGGGGTCTTGCTTTGGCTCACCGTGCTACTATTAGGACCAATACGGTATCAAATAATGGTAATTTTCTGTATTGGAGGTGTAAAATATCGTCGTAAGTTTTCATTGAGTGGTAGAGTAAATTTCTTATGTAAAATTTTTCATAATTTTTTTTTCATATTGAAAATTTCGATAAGTTGATATCCAGTGAGAGAGAAAAAAATCCCCTAAGATTGTTCTAAGACAGTCACCTGTTCTCAATGTTATTGATTAAAATTGTGAAATATGCAGCTGTTTGCAGGTAGATTCAGCGATTGGTACGGTTTGATGTAGGGGAGTGGGGGAAGGGTGGGGGAGGTTGACGGCCTGTTTGAAGGCTCACAACCTAAATATAAACATGATGAACACTCTGAATTGTGAATATATAAAGTAACGATTGATATCCAACTGTCAATAAAATCCTCATTTGTATATAACAGACCTAGTTTCTTTCTAACTGCTGAATTGCTGAATACGATTGATTTTTTCGAGACATTAGGTTGTGTCGTTATTGTATGCATAAAATGGAGTATATACATGAGACATTTGACATGGTGACATGTACATCCTCAGAATTTTCATTGGAAGAAAATAAGAGATCTGACCGTTTTTCAATGCAAACACTCCAAAAAGCGATATGAAATGACATACTGTAATATCATGAATATAATTTCAAAGACTATGCAATGCCCCTATTGTTGACAAAACACACTTTGTACATCAAAAAGGCATGAATATTAGTAGGTCATCTCTCAAGTAAAAATCACGTGTTTTGGTCGAAAAATTCATTCGTGTATTGATAAAAATAATGAATGATTTTCCCCCGCTTGCAGGAGGAGTACCTAGCTCTGGTCGCCCGCCTGATTATCCATGTTCGCGAGATAAGTAAGTATGCATTCAAATACTGTCTTATTCTTGGCTTCCGTGGCACCAGGCCATGCACAAACTGGTATATATGTTGTGTTGTATGTGCATTTATATTTGGATTGCTAGAAGTGCGCAATTCTGAACAATCTTGGATGTCTGTATTGATTACAATGACATTAACATGTCATTATGTTAGTTGGCATCGTGCCAATTTACATGCAAGGGAAAGTACCTGTGTACATTACATTACATGTACCTTAGTTACCATGGTTATGGCTGTTGTGTGTGTTATACATGGTTACCATAGAGATTGGTCCTAATAGTAGCACGGCGTGCCAAAGCAAGACCTCTTGCAGCAGCGTGTGCAAAAATGAAGTGAAGTTTGATTTAAAATTTAAGAAAATCACTGAATATTATACCTATAGCATTCAATCCTCTTGATCATGATTCAAATAACTTAAATATGTGGATTGGAACACTCCAAGAGTTCATTGGAAAGATACGAAGTGAAATACAAGGTTACAAAAATTGAACATTTTTGGAGAAAAGAGAGGGCATGCTACTAGTACTATTAGGGCACATGCAACTATTAGGACTGATACGCTTCATGGGTGTGTCAGTATGCCATGTATATTTATTTTAAAAAATAATGTTCTTGATTTATTTTTCGTGTTGATTGTGAGACTGACAGTTCACTTGAAGGTGAATATGTGATATGTATCAGTTTGTATGAGTTCACGGTTGTTGTCATGGTGATGTTACTTGCTAAACACTCTGAACGTCTCCGAGATGTGTGACATGCTTATCAAGAGCTCAATGAAGCCCTGTGATCCCGGAAATGAGCTGTTTTCAAGATTCTGATATTTGTGCTGAATTTGTTTGCCATGATATTTGATGATATTGCAGGCCTTCCTTATCTGTGCTTAGAAGAGCCGAAAAAATTAATCACGACTTCTGTCACTAAAAAATAACAAAACATATATAAGCAGTAGAAAGTAATTACTAAGTTTTCTGTGTGGTTGCTTTGAGATAATTATGCAACTCTAGCATGTCCAGGCAGTATAGAAGATAGTTCATCTGACAATAGATACACCCACGTATTCAGCTTTGGATGGGGCTTTTCTGCCAATGGTTTCCACTGATTACTCCTACAGTAGTTCCGCGGATAAATGTGAGCACTTTTTACCATGTTTACAATACGTTGGCCGTAATTGGTAGAGTTCCTTTTGAACGCTGTACAGGTTTTGAGTCTTAATCAATTCTTGTAATTGCGCACCCGGTATGCACATATATTATACCTCGTTTCCACCAGAGGTGGAGACAGATTGCATGATTTTTGTTGCCACGGCAACCAAGCTGATTGATTTATGGGCAGCATATTTAATAAATACCTGGTAAGTGGGTAATTGATCAACGAAGCGCATGGATTGGTAATTGGTAGAGTTCCTTTTGAATGCTGTACAGGTGTTGAGTCTTAATCAATTCTTGTGATTGCGCACCCGGTATGCACATAAATTATACCTTGGTTCCACCAGAGGTGGAGACAGATTGCATGATTTTTGTTGCCATAGCAACCAAGCTGATTGATTTATGGGCAGCATATTTAATAAATACCGGGTAGGTGGATAATTGATAAACGAAGCGCATGGATTGTAATTCGTTCTGCAAGCGACATTTTCCAATGAATCTCAATGGTTTGGATGTTGGGATGAAAAGTCTACTAGCAGACGATTTCTGAAGATGTACTGAAACATATGTGAAAGGGTTAATACTGGTTCCATCATAGATACAGTATGTAACCAAATTAACGATGAATTGCTGTAAAGTGCCTAATGCAGTGGACTAAAGCCCTGTAATTTGGCCCAGTCCAATTGTGACTCTCAACGCTGTATAAATATGCAACATATGGTAGAAAACTTTGCAGTGACACAGCCCGTAACCAATGATACATGTACATGTCGCACTAGTCCACAAAGCTGAGAATCTGTCTGGCTCCTAGGGAGTCTTCTATTGTTTGCATTGTGTGTGGAGTGGATTCGCCAGTAGCTTGCGATTGATGAGACCTTGTTTTCGCCGATGGTGTCACTGACATCTCTACTGCTCTGTACTGCCAATGCAATGATCGTCGACGGCCGCGGTGGTGGCAGTCCACTGGTGTCGCTGTCCGTGAAAGTGCCTAGCCGTTCGCACTGAAACCGACCGACTACCCGTTATTGGCCCTCACATACAGTCAGCCTGACAGCCAGCCCCAGATCTAGATCAGTACAGCTTCCCGTAGAATTTTAACGATATTGACAAATTTTTACACCCGAGTCCCATCATCTAGGACAGCTAGCTCAATCAGTCCACATGTGTGTCGCAAGTATTTAAAAAAAAGGATGAAATCTCGGAGATGAAAAAGAAAAGAGAGAAAAACCTTTTGTGGCCGTGAATGAGAGCTGAGAAAAGTGCTGACGCAGCGAGGAAAAAAGTAGCAGACTGATGAGTGGGGAGGGTCGAGTAGTGCGGGACTGGTCCATTCTGTGGTGGGGGGTGTCAGGTGGCCATTTATGAAATCATTGAGATTTGAGGCAGGCTCAGTGTTGGTAGGGAGTGTGGAGTGCCTCGCGAGCAGCCATATGGTCAGTTGTTTCTCCGACTCAGTCGCACTCAGCGCGTTACAGGCTAGGGGACGGTGCTGACACCATGTGGAGGCCACAGGAACCACACCTCGATTTCTACTTCAATCAGTCGTGTACGTAAACTGACGAATTGTTCTATGGTAATCTGCGTACAGAGCCTTGGATTGTCATGGTGTACCTAGTGAACTCGCAGTGTTTGAAAAAGTCTTGCAGATTGCGAAAAAGCATGATAAGGAAGGTGAGGAATTGTTCACAAGTGTTGGAGACCAAATTCTTGTACATGTGGGAAAGGAGTCTTGGATATGGTTTGATCATTGGTAACAATTGATATCTTTGAAGATTGTTCATTCATCATCATACAAGTTATGTAGGTACAGTCATGTATGTTGCCTATCGTATTGGTCCTAAAGTACATGTAATAGTTCAAAGTACATGATCTAAAACAAGAGAACCATCGTGTTTCTGTCTAAAAAAAAAGTGACATAATCGTTGGATTCAAATTCAGACTTCACCTTAGCATATATTATAGACATATGTATTATACTCAGTATACATGGTATACATGTATCATAACTTATATACATGAGAGCAGATTTTATCTTTGATCATTTCTTTGAAAAATGGACCTTACTTTTTGTTCGTGCCTCTGGGACATTATGGACTTGTTGCTGCAGAGCGTTGTTTACCTATTTATCATGTTTATCATGACCAACATTTTCAAACTCTGGAATGTACAAGAGACTTGATACTATATACTTGTGACAGTAAAATGGGTAGCATGAATTTGCTGTCGATCATTATCTTTTGGACTAACGGCCTTCATTAAATGTAACAATTGTACACAATTAGGGGACACTGGACCCGACTGTTGAGCTGATGCAGGAACTGTCCGTAAAGTTGTACTGAGGTAATGTAGCGTCCATGATGTTCTAATACAGGTATAGGTCTAGTAAACGGACAGGCACTTGCTATAAATAGCAGTTAATTGTCTGGGACTCGTGAAGAAACTTTCAACTCCGTGTAAAGGTACACCATGGTGTATATTAAAGTAGATCCTCATTGCTCGACACATGCAGTGCTAATGAGTACGGTACGGTGGCTGTGATGATATCATTCAAGTTTAGTTTACATCAGATCATGTAGGTTATTGAGTGTGCATTATATAACAGTTGTACACTTGTAGATACCATGTTTCTCGCATACATTCAGTGTTCTATAATGTAGTCGAGTCATCAGAGCTCATTTCTTATCAAAATTTCAACAATGGTCATTTGAAACATGTATGAAAATAATAGCAGTTTTTCTAACCTCATACCTTGACTGAAAAGCATGGAAACTTAATTTTTATGCAAGTCATGTTACCGTATTGGTCTTAATAGTAGCACGGTGAGCCGAAGCAATCACACAAAAATGAGGTCAAATTTAAGAAAAACACTGAATTATATACCTATAGCCTTCAACTCTCTTTATTATGATTAAAATAATATAAGAGTGTGAATTAGAACACTTTTTATTGGAAAGATATTACCGGTAAGGGAATTACAAGGTTACAAAAATTAAACTTTTTTTGGGGGAAAGAGGGGGGCGCTCTACTATTAGGGTAGGTGCCACTATTAGGACCAAAACAGTATATGTATGAGATTCAAGGTATGATCCGTGTAAATGTGTGATAAGACGCTTCTGAAATTGGACTTCCCTGTCTATGATGAATTGCTTGTATTTGTATTCCCCAAAGATCAATAGCATGTAAATGAACCTGTGAAATTAGGCTTTCTGTGAGACAAGACCTCGTGTATTCCGCAAAGGTTCAGGTCTTATGTTACAGGGATCACTGTATCTTGACACCTGTATATTTTCCCCTGGAGAATTGTGCAGTCCAAGCATGTTTCTTTCACGGCTGGAGGTGGGATTGTTGTTGCAGTGGCACATAAAGGGTTAATGAAAAACATCGCAGTGCAGCTTGGCCTGGTTTTTAGGTTACCGGACCTTTGGTCCGATAACCTATTGGCATGGCGTTGCGTCCGTCGTCCGTCTGTCCGGGCAAACGGAACGGAGTTATGGGGATTTCTTAGGGGGAATAAAGCTGAAAACGCCCCACAACCACAGTTTAAGCCAAAAGTGCGGTCTTATGGGGATTTTTTCAGGACTTATGGGGAAAGTTAAGATAGGAAATTTAACATTGGGTCCGCCCGTAACGCCCATCCGTTCGTCCGTCCGTCCAGCCGTCCGTCCGTCTGTCCGGGCAAACGGAACGGAGTTATGGGGATTTCTTAGGGGGAATAAAGCTGAAAACGCCCCACAACCACAGTTTAAGCCGAAAGTGCGGTCTTATGGGGATTTTTTCAGGACTTATGGGGAAAGTTAAGATAGGAAATTTAACATTGGGTCCGCCCGTAACGCCCATCCGTTCACCCGTCCGTCCGTCCGTCCGTCCGGCGTTAACATTTTTATCTTTAAAGTTAACGATCGAATCTTTCTGAAATTTTGCACAAAAATGCCTAAAAATATTTTGAGAAGGAGGTATTTTTTTGTTTTTTGATTTTCGCATTTTTTTCAAAATGGCGGCCGTTTTTGTCGAAAAACGCTCAAATTTGGACTTTGACGGCCATTTTCTCAAAAACTGTCTGATCAGTTTTGAGTTTTTGGTTTCAAAAGATTCCCCTCATATACCTCTGTGATATGTATAAGTTTGGTTGCCCTAAATTCGCCGGTTTCCGTGTGGCGACCATTTTGAATTTTTGTCGGGTCGGCGAAAAAAATTTTTTTCGCCCCAAATCGCATTACTATCCATTTTGGGCTATTTCTAGGGCAAAAAAAAATTTTCACCCTTTGAAAAAAATTTTGAACTTGGAAAATTTTTGGCACTTTTTTCCTTCATAATGGGAGCTGTCCGGACTGTACTCATAGAACGCTTGAAGATAGAGCTTAGAAATTGGCACTTTCAAATGGGAAGTCATATATGGCGACTTGTGTGGTGACCTCGAATTTGACCTTCGATGACCTTGAAAGGTCAAAACAGGCATTTTGGGGTCAAAAAATGCCCAGATTTGCCTCTATAGATGAAATGCTTGCAGATAGAGCTTATGTTTGCATTATGCACATATAGGAAGACATATATGGCACAACTAATGATGACCTTGAACTTGGCGTCAGATGACCTTGAGTGCCCAATGTCTGACTCGGAATGTGTAAATTGACTTGAGCTGCCTAAACGATTCCACCCAGATATACCTTTGTATTATGAACATATAGAATATCAAATGCCGCACACATACATGTAGTGGTGACATCGAAGTTCACACAGATGATCTTGATTGGTAAATCTCAAGGTCATATGTTCACACTGCGAACCTTGATTGGTAAATCTCAAGGTCTGTTACCTGCCAATGCTGCCATGGCCAAACCAAAATTGTCCGGTAACCTATCTTAGCCTTTGGGCTAATTTTTCAAGAATCATTAGCATCTACGAGAGCCGAAGGGAATAGGGGGAAAAAAACCCTGTCTCTGTCGGGAACAGGGGAAAAAAACAAACTTGACGTAACGCTGCCACCGTTTTCCCCGGAATTCAAATATTTTTCCGCCCACCCACTTTCCGCCGGCACTTCCAGAAGACGATTTTTCCGCCCAGACTGGCCACGTGTGGAAAAAGTCACAGAAAACGCATCAATTTCAGCGTCACTTTAGTCAGGCGTTTGTGTTCTTTAGTAGTTTGAATCCATTGGTTGAAAACATAACAAAAAATGAAACCAGTTCTGGCAAACAAGGGAAAAACTAGGTTGATGCCAGAGGCATACTATCGCTATAAAATTTGCAGTCGTAGGCAGAAATTGTTCAATATTTCCATGGAATCTTCCTGCAAGGTTTGCATTGATATTTGAAAGCGAACGGGAGAGTTTTTCCAATGTTGACGTTTTTATGTTTGAAAACTGAAAGGCATACTTAGGGTTCTTCCTACGCTATATACAAATACTGCATAAGACAATATTGATTTCATGATCATTGTTATCATGTTGAATAACCTGAGTGGGCGAAACAAAAAGTCAAAATGTGAACAGTGCCTCACATGCGTGCATGTGGGTGGGTGTGTGTGGTATTACCGGTAATACGTCGATGATATCTTAGGCATGCAGTTTAGCAATCTGAAAACATGCATGGCTCTCATAAAATTGTGAATGTGGCATATTGCATCAATGGGCAATATCAAACATATCAGTCACCATGCAATGTGTGTCGAATACATGCGTAACATCACACATTAAACATGTATTATACATGTATGTGTGTGTGGTTATACATGTGTCATCAAAAATGCTGACAACTGCATGTGTGTGCCTATATTATGATAGTTATCATTAATCAGGATTATCATAAGTATATGTATATTATATTGCCATATTGAATAGTCATGTTTTGTATAATATACTATTATGCACAGTGCTTAGTATACACTTATATTATTATCGGACAATGTTTGTGTTTCAGACTCGAAGAACAAGAAGGGCGATGGCGCGTTTGGCGGTGCGGGTGGTCTGCAAGGTTCCATGGCGGGCGGCCAAGGGGGTGACATGCAGAATCCGATCATGGCACTACAGACACTGACACGGACGGGGCCAAGCCAGAGTATCCCCCAGCAGGGCATTCGTACGTACAAATACCACATGGTCCCGAAAAGTTCGACACAGTCATTGTATGAAATACATGTGGATAAGTTAGGATTTGTGATTTTGCTGTCCATGTTCAACGCCAACGCATCCATGAACATTTTCCTTAACATGTTAAATGCCCTATACATAATACGCATATCTTGGCCGGATGACGTTACCTATCGATTTCAGTTGCCACGGGGATCAGCCAATTTACCCGATTGGCTAGACATTTTCTGCTAATATTACCACATTACATGTAAGCCCTTTGAAATACACGGCTTCACTTGTGAATCCTCAAAGGTGTATCGTTACCCTTCAGGGAATCAGGTTATTGCTCATAATCTCATATTCATGAATATTCATCAAGGTGCTAGACATTTTCGGTTTAAATGAACAATAAATATTAAACCGTTCCTGTTCGACATATTAATCAATTCCACCACCTGAGTGCCCTTTCAAATTTTTTAGACTTTCTCGGTTTCTGAAAGCTAACATAATTAGCATGCAAAAATTAGTTTGGGATCTTCATTCAGAATCAATTCATTTTGTTCAAAATATTCTCAGTTTTTTTAATGGCACACATCAATTTTACATCATGTACCGGTATTTTAGAAATGGTGGGGAAAATTTTACTGGGAAGAAACTTCAGTCTAGCATAGAAATTATGTACATGAATGCAATTTTAGACACAAGTGGAAAATACATACTTCCAATCAATAAAATCTCTCTGATAAACTGCTCTAATCGTAACTATTCCATCAATTTATCCTAATTGCTACCTGGGGAAATATTCATTACAACATCATGTACAATATCTGTGTTACAGGTTAAGTTCGAGCTGATGCTACAAAATGGTATTACCATACAAAAAGAAATATGTTGTTCCTCGTATTGTCTCGTATTGTTGCATTACTCAATTTCCATTACATTTAATATTTAGTATATCCTGCATAATCATAATGGTACATATACCATGCATGTCATTTAGTAACATGACCATGATGGCTAAATGTCAAAGAATGCATATATGGTATGTACGCCAGTGTGATGGCACTGATGCAGGAAGTAGAACAGATCCTGTTTATACACATTGGACACCATATTAAAATAGAAATGCAGCTAATGAGTGTATTGTTATGTATTTCGGATGATGATCAATAATTAACCCGCTTATCAATACTTGTTCATAGATACCAGAATACTAACAATATTTTACAAAGAAAAATTACGATGCAGAGAGGGATTTGACAAATCTGA
Organism: Terebella lapidaria; assembly: GCA_949152475.1. Taxonomy (NCBI): domain Eukaryota; kingdom Metazoa; phylum Annelida; class Polychaeta; order Terebellida; family Terebellidae; genus Terebella; species Terebella lapidaria. Next base: position 54,645,786 of record OX424556.1, read on the forward strand.
CGCAATATATAAATGAGTACAACTTCTTTGGACGGAACCTATATTCAGGAGTAAATGCTAAATAAACCAAATGTATGTTTATGTTACTATGGTTACAGCGCAGCAGCAGCCCATGATGCAGAACACAGGGGGTCAGATGCCGATACAGGGACAGATGCTGGGTGGACCAGGTATACAGGGTCCGGGGCCCGCTCAGGCGCCATTTCAGAGTTACCAGCTACAACATCAACAACAGCAGCAGCAGCAACAACAACAACAACAGATGATGCAACAGAGACTTAACATGGGCCACCAGCAACAGGTATCAGGGGGGGGGGGGGAAGGGGGTCAATATAATTATGAATATGTAAAATAGGAATATGTGAAATTTGAATATATGAATTATGAATTGGTGAAATCTTTGGTGAAAGACGGTATGTAAAATATTCGTAATGTCATATGCTGGAAAATAGCGACGCTTCACTGATCCCGTTCATACTATTCCCTGTTCGCTACTTGATATTCCCTTTTTTATGTTCAACAATCTACGTTTTCATCTCGACGCAGATGAGACAAGAATTCTTGCAACAGCAGCAGCAACAACAACAAACCAACCTCCAGCAACAACAGCAGCTAAATCTGCAACAACAACAGGCACAACAACAACAACAGCAACTTGGAGGCTTGCAGCAGCAACAGCCACAACAACCTTCCCTATCACAGCCGCAAACCAACCTTCAGCAAACACTGCAAGGCCCCGCTCTGGCACAACAAAGCCTGCAACAACAACAGCAGCAACAGCAACAACAAAACCAACAGCCAAGCCAGCAATTACAATATGCCCAGCCAACACTGAGCCAGCAGCAGTCTGGACCAAGCCAGATTTCACAGGTAACCACTAACATTGCACCTGAAAACCTGTTACCGTTTGCTTACCAATAATGTGTATTTGTGCATGGCATAAGTGAAAATGAATAGCTCTGACATATGGACACAACTCTGCATGCCTACTGTCATGTATTCTTTATCTGCAAACCAGTGTTCTCCCATATTTGTCACAAAATCGCTTGACTTGCAAAATTCCTGACATACATGTAATGTACACCTAAAAATAGCTGGGTACTGGCCAAAATCATCAGCTGATTGTGATGTGTGCATCTGCATTGAGCAGACAAAAAATGGACCGTCAAATCATTGAGTTGCTTCAACCTTGTGTTGACATCTTTCATAATGTACCTTATATTATAAATGCTTATCTCGAAATAAAAATCTCTACTTCAGGCCACTTCTCGATATCATCTCAAAGATATATATAGATAGAAATAAGCATTTATACAGATACTGCAAAGGTTCTGATAATTATGGGAAAAATATTAGCTGCCTGCATTTTATCAGTTAAAGCAAAAATTCAAACTTTAGGCCCCTTAAATCGGTTATCTCATATTACGAATATCATACAGACTGTCCCATTCAAGTCACCCCAAAAAACCCAGTTGATAAAATTGATCAGACCATTTTTGGCAGTTATATATTTCATGTAAATAAGGCAAAAACCTACATTGTATATTGAGCCATAAATCATAATCAGACATATATCTCGACCATGTGGCGTTTTTCTCATGATTTCGTCAAAGTCATTCTCCTATCAATTTTGTATCCCTGAAATCAGGATTTCATCACCCTTGATCAGCGTGAAAAACATCTTGGCTATCCCATGCAACATTTCCCCTATATAAGTACGAGATTTCACAAATTGGCAGAAATCGGAAATTTCTGAATGACTTGTATGTGTCGTCGACTTGATACACAAGGAATTTTTTTGTACTCTTTACAGCCTTATTCCTATCACTGAACCATGGAAGCGACAGAAAAATTTACTGCTTTATACAGACGATAGAGAGAGTGCTGTGGGTATTTTGAGAAGAGAAAGAAACACCATTTGATTTTACATCATACTCCATGTCCGATTGCGTTCAGTTTGCACTGTGCCTCCCTGTTCATTTCCTGTATTTCCGTTCGCCAGGAACTTGAGGAAATTGGTGTTATTCAGAGTAGTTCGTCCGCATGATATCCTGGATAGATTGTCACTTTTACGTGAACGTTGGTAAAAACAAAGCAGCTGTCTTTGCTGCAGTTTCTTTGTTTTCCCCTCGTAATATGTATACTAATCAAATACGCATGTATCCATAATATTAGTATTTTACACGGGACTCGAAAATATAGTTTTTTTTTCGATAACGACCAACTTGCTGATACCAAGTAATTGCCGGAAAAAAAGTTTGCGAGTAAGATCTGGGTATGAACAACAAGGAAGACAAATTAAAAAATTGTTTGTTGGTCTGTTACACTTCACCTTTAGGATTCACTGTCATTTTGTACATGTTTTTACCACCTTGATAGCCCTCAACGACACCTTGAATTTCGAACACCAGGAAGTATGTTGACAACCTACATGTTTACATAATCATCATGATCATGTCAATAAAAGGTTTTTAATATCTCAACATGTTTTGTAGCATGTTTGACATTATACACATCTTGACACTGCATAGTATACGTGTGTACTATTTTGATGAAAGCATGTATATCATACCCAGCTAATACACTGAGGAAGTCACGTGCCGTCACATAGTGATTCTGGTGACCAACAAACATACACCTTTGTTCAGTGACAGTCAAATTCGTTTCAAATCTCAAATTACTCAGGTAACACAAAAAGTGTATCTACCGGTATGTTTGTCGCCAAAATCACACCTAACATCACACGACTAGGCTGATGTTTACTATACACCGGTTCAAATGTTGTGTTCATGCATTGAAACTGTATGACTGACAATTAATTTGTGTTTTGTACCTTTGCAGCCGTCGAGTCAGTCCGGAACTTCGACTGCCGTGCCTGTTCCCTCGCCCATCACCAGGTCTGTACCTCACAAATATAACGGCAATAACATCGGGATATATCATCGTTCAAAATCCATGGCAGTCACCATAACATTGTAGAGTAAAGCACATTGTGATTGTCAAGCTGCAACTGTAAGCATGATTGTATAGTTTCCTGTCCTGTTTGACCACATACAGCCTCAGCATGGTGCAGTCGCCCGCGATGATCCCGAGTCCGTCGTCGATGCAGATGCACGTGACCCCGTCGCCAGCGTCTCGATCGCTCACCGGAGCTCCGTCGCCTGGCAACCCACAGTCAGTGCCTGGTAAGGTCATGCATGGTTACCATAGTTACTGGGGATTTATGACAAGAACCGTCCATTTAAACAAACTCTGTAATGGCAAAAATACTTTTCCTGAAACTAATTTTCCAGACTGATAATTCAAAATCATTGCGCTAACATATCAATTATTAAGAGTTATTCAGCCAAACTTCATTATATGGCTGAAGTTGGAGCATGATGGATATTGTTTTGCCCGTGTTTACAGGTGGCCCTGGGTCCGTGGGTGCTGCCCCGAGCCCCGCCTCTCTAACAGCCAATGAGGAGCAAGCATATCTCACCAAGTGGAAACAGCTTCAGATCTACATCGAACCTCTCAAACGCATGATCAACAAAATGGTCAAGGACGAAGGTCTCTTTCCAATCAGTTTATTCTCAACACATTAATAGAACATACATTTGCTCCCTCATCTCTTGCTCTGTATCTTGCCTAATAGTAAGGTCTGTTCATACTTTAGACCGAAAGAATATGAACAAGATGAAGAACTTGCTGGACATCCTATCAGATTCTTCCAAACGGTGAGTTGTTTTGCACATGGCTTTTTGAATGTAGGAAGATTCAAATGTAGAATGTTAGATATCAATGTTGCATAAACTGACAGTGCATTGGTTTCTGACTGTTTCCACTGTCAAAATTGGCCGAACATGTAACATCAAGTTGAAAAATCATTCAATTTTCCTGTCACTTTTCCAGGGTGTCCATGAATGCTCTGTCCAAATGTGAACAGGTTCTCCAGCAAAACTTCCGGGAAGAGAACACATCGAAGGTGTGTAATTTACATTCATATACTAGTAGTAGAGAACTTTGTGCATGTTAGTTCCTTTCCTTTACTTGGTGGTGTGAAACTTATTTCATTCTGTCAGTTTCTTTCGGTCACTCACTTGCACACACTATTCACACAGCATGTTTCTGTAGCTTCACCTTTTCTGAATGTTGCATGCATATGTGAATGTTTTGTGTACAGCATACATCATTAAATACACACATATGTATATATGTTGCCCAAGTATATGTACAAGAATCAGAAACTCCTATTTCTACAAGAAATTAAATGACATGAGCCAATTTGGAACTACATGCGTTTTCCGTCTAGATCAGTTATAGGAAGCAAGCACAAAAAGAATCAGAACTACCAGTAGTTGATATAACAGTACCATGAATACCCGTGGTCCACAGAAATCGTGGCCAGGCCACATGCTGCAGTTCTCTTCAGCAGGTTCCAGCCATTGACCTGGATAGCTCTGACAATGATCCTGAACCTGTTCCGGGCTGCAGCCACCTGTCTCCTGATGTCACCATGCCAATTTCACCAGATCGGATGACATCACCATGCACGGTAACCTCGGAAACTGTCTACGATGGAGCTTCTGTCAATCCAAACAATTTTGCGATGCGGGTCGAATATCTGGATGTTTCGACACATCAGAGTTTGTCGTCAACTTCATCCAGTTCCGCGTCTTCATCACCTGGACCTGCCCTGGACAGTGACAGTTGTAGTTTTTCCGACACGGACACCAGGTCGTCCGTCTCTAGCTGCGGGTCGGATGCAGGCTCTGTCAACGCTGATCACGAAGACACTTATGACCTCAGCAAATTGACATCCGATGTTGTGTTTGACATTTCTTCGATTGTTCACGAAGCCAAAAACATTGTAGACAATGATACGCTTGAATTCTTGGCTTTTGACAATAACAGTTTCCAAAGAAGTGATCCAAATGGAAATCTCCTAAAAATGGAGCTCAAAGCTGATGATAAGGTGATGGATAACATTATTCCTGCTTGTGGTGGTGTTCGAAAGTCTGAAAGAACTCCTACCACCAGCCTCGCTATCAAATCAGAGATTTGTCTCGACAGTTTACCACAGGATGAGCCTCATGGAAATACACTAAAAGCTGAATCTTTGTGGCAGTCTCACCATGATACCCAGCCAGAAATTTTCAACACCGGAGGTTCCATCGACGAGCCTGGATTTGTTCAGGAACAGTTTGAAGATGGAGTGAAGATTGAGAACAGTGGAGTCCCCCATGACAACGAACCTTGCATGAAGTCAACAACTTCCCAGGCTCGGAATAGTCACCAGCGACAGCGCGGGTCCCGTAGCTACCGGCGCCACGCTATGGAGAGAGCTCGCAGGTATCGTCTGTCTCAGAGCTCACACAGCAGCTGCTCTGCGTCCGCTAATGAGTCGTCCGTCTCAGATGGAGACAGAACTCCACACCCAAGGGGAGAATGTGACACTTTGGGCAGTTTCAAAGGAAAGCAGACAAGGAGGAGCATTAAAACATGCAGAGATAAGGTGTTGAAGACGAGCTCTAGTAGCTGTGACACTGGGAAGAGTCCATGCCAGAGCTTTGGTGGAGTTGCTCAGTCAGTTTGTTCCTGCCATCCGTTGCCAAATCGTGATACCCAAACAGGCACCAGCAAGGTTGTAGAACAGACGATGGAGTTCCAAGGAACTGTGTCAATGTTCGAGATGAAAATGTCACAAAAGCCAGGCGTTGTGTCCTCATGCTGCACCTCATCAAAGAGCTCATGCAGCTCATCAAATACAAGTCAGGAGTCACAGCAGTGCCCCTGCGACAAAACTTGCAGGTGTCGGGTTCCCATCTGTATCTCTCCACCAATCAGCAACGAGCATTCAACGCCTCACATCAAGGCATTAATGCAAAGCGGTTGTGCTTCGACAACAAGCATCGACCACAGCCACCGCCATGCTCTTGTGAAGCGTATCCATGGCGCGGCGACCGCACTTGACATGCAAATGGCGTCAGCGGCCCAGTGTCTACAGCAGGCGAAGTCAGCCACCAGTCTCAGTGCAGCCATCGGACCGCTGCACCAGATGGAGAAAATCTTTCTCACCAGCTCTCGATGCATGACACTGATTGAGAAGGATGCCTCCGTGCTGCTCCATGACCAGACAGGACTCGCGCAGGGCGACACCTTGCCGACCACGTCTAGAGAAACTCCAGCCAACGGCGACCCTCTAGCTGCACCGTGGGAGAATGTCTGTGTTTGTGATCCACTGTTTCCCCCGACCAGGAAGCGCCCGGAGCGAGCAAGCGACAACAGCGATGCCTGGCATCATGCTGTTGGAAAGTTCTACGATATGCCTGGTGACTGTAACCGTCGCTTCAGTCCTCATCCGCATGATCATGGTGCCCCATCCTCAAGAGGTCACAGGCGCTACAGAGCGAACTCCGGCCAGCAGCAGCCGAACAGTGCCAGATTCCTGGCTGGTGAGAGCGGCGGTGGAAGTCGCTACGGTCGGAAGTCTGGTAGCCGTGGCAACGGGCGGAGAGGAAGAGGCTGGAACGTGTACAGACATGGCGAGTCCCAGCAGCGTGAGTACCACCAGCAAAGAGAGTACCATCAACAGAGGGAGTACCACGTGTACCACGGCAAGTACACGGACAGGGGCCCCGTCTGGCACAGGAAGTAGTAGGCTGGTTTGTGGTGACAATGTCATGTTGCACTCAAATGTATTGCACGATTTTGTGTCTTGGAAATCTGGATCTAGAAACCAAGGATATGCACGGAGGAAGTATGGTGAAACTACGAGAACAAAGCATGTAAAACAGTATACCCGAAGACAGATTTGACTAACATTACTCCCAAATTTTGCATGATACAATATTCCACAAAGCACAAATGGTAATTGTGACTGTAGGACATGGAACGTTGGAGTGTATTTATCCAACGAAAAGTATGAAACAGAGACATCATGAAAGAAGGATGCTGGATTTCCAAGGATATTGTTTATCGGAGTGGATGTCTGAATGCAACATGTCAGTGGAGAATGGAGAATATTGTGGCAGAAAGTGAGTCCAGAAATTACTTGGCAATTTTGACAAGACTTCACCTTGTTTATAAATTGAATGACTGAATCATGCACAGTCACAACATGATGTCATTTCATGTCTTTGCTTTGTATGGTTGCGTAATATTTGTTTCTTGGTTTTTTTTCCCCGTGTATATAATTTAGCATATCCATTTCTCACTGAAAAAAACTTCTGACCTTAGCTAGTCATAGTTTGCATGCTTTCTTAGCTCGTAGTGTTTTCAAGTCTCCACTTCTTTTGGAGTTTTTTTTTCCTGCAACTCATCGTCAATCTTGCCTGCATGCCAAGTAAATATCAGACATGTATCACTATAAATTTATTTATTTGTTCAAAGCATCAATTCCTCATCAACCTACCAGTGCCTGACATTGCTGTAGTTTGTGTATGTGCAGGCGGACACACACATGTGCCAGACGCTGATGGACGCGGTGGCCAGCCAGATCAAGTCTCCTCTCCTCAATCACACCCTGCACAGAACCTTTGGTCCCGCTCTACAGGCGCTCCACGGCACACCAATACGGTATGTCCTACTGTCCTTCCTTCAAAGATACAGGACTCGAGGGGGACCCGGGGGGTCATCACAGATTTGTAAATCATAATGTTATTGAAGTCTATACATGTATATAATGAAGTCTATATATATATTCATAATGATGAGTTTTGGGATTGCATAATATATTACAGTACGATCATCTCACTTTTGTTAATGAAAATGTTGGTATTAAATCATATGCATGCTTCTGACACCGCATCACTAGATCTTGATCAAATACACAAGGACCATCTTGATTGCAGAGTACCTAGTCCGCCCCCAAAGCGCCACAAGCCGGACACTGACACAGACGACACTCCGGAGATCTCGGGTCTGCTGCAGGGCGAAGTAGCCCGACTGGACTGCCGCTTCACCGTCACCCTTGACCAGAGACACCACCCCGGCTCCCACACTATCCACCTGCTCTGTAACCTCAGTGAGTACCACTTTGATACCTCAGTCAGGGTCAATTTGACCTCAGTGGGTGTCACTCTGATCCTAAGAGTGTTACTTAGGTGAGTGTCACTTTGACCTCAGTAAGTGTGAGTGTCAGTCAATGTCACTGACCTCAATCTGTAACTTTGACCTGAGTAAGTGTCACTTTGACCTCGGTAAGTGCCACTTTGACCTCGGTAAGTGTCACTTTGACCTCAGTCAGTGTTACTTTGACCTTAATGAGTGTCATTTTGACCTCAGTCAGTGTCACTCTGACCTCAGTCAGTGTCACTTTGATCTGAGTGAGTGTCACTTTGATTTCAGTAAGGGCCACTTTGACCTTGGTAAGTGTCAGTCAGTGTCACTTTTACCTCAGTGTCACTTTGATCTCATTGATTGTCACTTTGACATGTGTCAGTGTCACTTTGACATGTGTCACTTTGAATGATATATTTGACCTCTGTGAATGTCACTTTGAGCTCAATGAGTGTCACTTTGACCTCAGTCAGTGTCACTTTGACCTCAGTCATTGTCACTTTGACTTTAGCATGTTTAGTGAGTGTCACTTTGAACTCAGTAAATGCCATTTTAACCTTAGTATGTGTCACTCAGATCTCATTTTGACTTCAGTAAATTTTGTTTGTAACTTCAGTGTCTCACTTCAGCAAGACTCTGTTATTTAGGTGTTTTTTATCACTTCAGTGTCTTCACTGGTTTAACTCTCCCTTCGACAGGTGACAAATACTTGCCGAGTGTTCCCCCTATTGGAGTCGTCATTCCTGAAGACTACCCCAAGAACAGTCCAGCTTGTGACACATTGCCTGATGACTACGGTATGTATACTGTATGTACACTGCATGTACATAGAGAATCAGCTCCGACTACGTCACATACAAAGTACAGAATGACACTATGACGTCAAAATCTTGCACAAAATCCTCTATATGATCTACATTCCCTGATCTGTTATTCTGAAAACCTGATCAAATATTTGTCGCAGGATTTATTTGAACAAGTGTTTTCGCTTTCCAGAGACAACTCCATTCCTGCAGAAAGTCCAGAAACTGTTGAATGCACAGCTGCTCCAGTTGCCTGACAGATTTTCACTGACTGCTCTCCTCAATACATGGGTAAGTGGTCTCGTCGATACATGGGTAAGTGGTCTCAATACATGGGTAAGTGGTCTCGTCGATACATGGGTAAGTGGTCTCATTACATGGGTAAGTGGTCTACTCAATACATGGGTAGGTGCTCTACTAAATACATTGGTAAGTGCTCTACTCAATACCAAGGTAAGTGCTGTGCTCAATACATGGGTAAGTGCTCTACTAAATACATGGGTAAGTGCTCTACTCAATACCAAGGTAAGTGCTCTGCTCAATACATGGGTAACTGCTCTACTCAATACATGGGTAAGGGGTCTACTCAATACATGGGTAAGTGGTCTACTCAATACATGGGTAAGTGCTCTACTCAATACATGGGTAAGTGCTCTACTCAATACATGGGTAAGTGGTCTACTCAATACATGGGTAAGTGGTCTACTCAATACATGGGTAAGTGGTCTACTCAATACATGGGTAAGTGGTCTACTCAATACATGGGTAAGTGGTCTACTCAATACATGGGTAAGTGCTCTACTCAATACATGGGTAAGTGGTCTACTCAATACATGGGTAAGTGGTCTACTCAATACATGGGTAAGTGCTCTACTCAATACATGGGTAAGTGGTCTACTCAATACATGGGTAAGTGGTCTACTCAATACATGGGTAAGTGCTCTACTCAATACATGGGTAAGTGCTCTGCTCAATACTTGGGTAAGTGGTCTACTCAATACAGGAGTATGCATTTTATTGGGTAAAATGGCAATTGGGTAAGTGCTTCACTTAACATTTCGGTGAGTGTTTATACTGAACACATAAGAAAGAGATGAGTGTTCGATTCAACATATGACTTAGTTTTGTATTCAACACATGAAATGATCATATGTTGAATGTTGTTGTGTGTTATGGTGTGTATGTAATCCAGTCTTTTCTGTTCCCCAGGAGATGAGCATACGCCGAGCTTGCAACCCAGCTTCCGGATGATTTGTGTGACCTGGTGTACTCGTGTGACTGTTGTATTCATTCAGTGCTGGCTACAAACATAGAAAGTCAGGCCCTTATGTTGGAGGAAAGGCCACATATTTTCTTGTGCATTCGCATGATTGATATATTAGAAAAGCTTGAAATATACATTATAATGAATGCGATAAAAGGTTTTGTATTGCGAGTGTTGGCTGGACAACAACTATTGTATAGGATATGAATGTCACCATAGAAATACTTACTCTGTTCTTCGATGTAAGTAAAATGTAAACATACATGATATTCAATCAATATCAAATTAGGACTTTTGTATTATGAATGAAATATCATTTTGGTTAGAGTATACAATCAATATTCTTTGATTAAAACCAATTATTGAATGTGATGTTGAGTATGTGGAAAGTTTATTGACATAATTTGTTGCTAGTTACAGGAACCTGTTTTGATCGCAGGAATTAATAGAAATAGGTGACTTGCAAAAACTTGCAAGTTGAGTGTCAGAATTGAATTTGTTCACAATTTGCATTTATTGATATGCTGTTTGCATCACAAATAACACCTTATAACACAATGGACTTTACTTTGTAATATCAACACAAGTTATTGGGTATAATTATCATTTTACCAGCGAAATAAAAGAAACGATTAGGTACACAACAGTTTCACCTGTACATGTTATTAGTGAACATAAGGAAATTGAGAATTTAACCGAAACTGTATCAAATGTGAGTGTGCCGTTCAGCAATCACAAAAAAAAAATGTATTTATATCAGTGATAATTTATTCCAGATGTTTGTACTAAAATAATAAAAGATGTTCCTCAATCGGTATGCAGATATTCACTTGTTTATTTCCCTCCCCGTGTGAAGTACATCATGTCACTACACATGTAAATGTAATACATTGAAGCTGCTGTAAATCATGTCGAAATACATGTAAAGTACTTGTATGCACAAATATAACGAGAGACTTTGATATAATATTCGAAATCATCAATACTGGTATATTGAGCTATTACTGTGAAAAGGTTATTGTTGTGGTGCAGTAATACAGACACTCAAATGACAAAGTCAAATCCCCCTGAATGCAATAGCAAACGAGACAATCAGAGATTGCAGACCCTCGCCCTTCAGATTTAGTAACTAAAATTAGGCGATAATTGAGAGTTTTGGTCTTAAAACCATCGGTTGTACGCCATACGATTGGGAATTGGCCAAAGAAAAATACAAAAATAAGTTGAGAATTTAATATTGATTAGAACCGGAGTTATAGCCAATTGTGTGATTTTCTTTTTTCCGTTGCCATGGCAACCTTTTTTACCCGATTTTGGCAAAATTTGAAAGGGACTGAGCCACTACCATAGCACTCCAGTCCTATAAGTTTCAAATCGATCGGACCGTTTGCCTTTGAGTTATGAGCGCAGATATTTGCACGGAAACGTCGCTGGCCAAAAATAACCGAATTCGTGACCCCCAATTTTTCGACATCGGGCGATAATGGAGACTTTCCGTCGTACGACCATCAATCGTACACCAAACGATCGGGAATTGGCCAAGGAAAAATACAAAAAAGATGGAAAAAATAATATCAAATAGAACCGGAGTTAGAGCCAATTATGTGATTTTCTTTTTTCCGTTGCCATGGCAACCGTTTTCACCCGATTTTGGCAAAATTTGAAAGGGACTGAGCCACTACCATAGCACTCCAGCCCTATAAATTTCAAATCGATCACACCGTTTGCCTTTGAGTTATGAGCGCAGACATTTGCACTGAAACGTCGCTGGCCAAAAATAACCGAAATCGTGACCCCCAATTTTTCGACATCGGGCGATAATAGAGAGTTTTGGTCGTACGACCACGGGCTATATATCAGATGATCAGGAATTGGCCATAGAAAAAATACAAAATTAGTTAGAAAAAATTATCTTGATTAGAACCGAAGTTATGGTCAATTATTGATTTTTACATTTTCCGTTGCCATGGCAACAGGTTTTGTCCGATTTTGACCAGATTCGAGGAGGACCGAGCCACTGAGATACCGCTTCATCTCTATAAGTTTCATGCTGATCGGACCATTCTCCTTTGAGATATGCGCGCGGACAGACAGACAAACAGACAGACAATCGGACAGACCCAATTACAATACCCTCTGCCCCTATCGGGGCGAGGGTAATAATTGTATCCCCCGAACAAAGTTCGTCGGATACTATGGGCGAGGGTAATAATTGTATCCCCCGAACAAAGTTCGTCGGATACTATGGATTCGCGCCGCCGCGCCCGCAGACACTTTCTCGTGAACGCGCTACAGCTTGCAAATCTGAACCGATTTTGATAATATTTTATATGGACATGTCTTATGGTAAGATCACGACACCTATCGATTTTGGTTGCCATAGCAACCAAATTGGCCGATCGGCAACACATTTTGTGCTTAAATTAGCCTGTTTAGCACACATGGCTTGTGAACGCTCTATGAGTGGGAGTTTTCGATGAATGATGATGAAATCGCACAGGCTCGATAAGAAAGACCGTCACATGAAACCTATTGTTTTTCAGAATGATTGTATAAATATTAATCCGTTAATGGACTAACGTATTACAACCATTAAAATACCCACTTTGATACATGTGATCACTCCAATACCCTGCACTATGAAAGCAAAGGACACTGGATTCTTGTTCAGAATGGAGAACTGATGTTTTTGGTGATAACAGAACATTATTATTGAATAAGTTAACGTTAGTTTTACTAGTTAAGTCTATTATTGATCACAATAAAATAGTTAAGATGAGAAACATTTATTATTAAGCTCAACAAGGTAAAGGTTTTGTCCACTACAGATTCCATGGGTCACTGTAGACAAGCGGTGGCGCGGTAAAATAATTTTGAACGGGCTAGGTGATCAATTTCGAACGGTTGGTGATCAATTTCGAACGGTTAGTGATCAATTTCGAAAGGTCCGCACACTGAAACAGGGTGAAAATGAGTAAATTGTGGAGTAATTTCAGATTTATAGACATAACCTTTCAATTTGGGCACAAAGAAATGATCGTATGTCATTTGTAAGCAGTTGAGGGTTTTCAGATAGACGTGGAAACACAATTCATCTTGTATTTCCTGATGATTCCAGTTTGTTGACAATTTGCGTAATATATAGACCAATTTTATTATCGTATATTGATGATTTTCAAAGCACATATGGCCCGCAACCTATATCTAAGAATTGAAGTATGGAGATCAAAGGATAAAGATGCTAACACCGTGATAAGAATAATATTGATAAGCGATCAATTTCGAACGGGCGGTGTTGATTTCGAACGGTTATTTTCCATAGGCGATCAATTTCGAACGTTCAAATGATCAATTTCGAACGGGCGGTGTTGATTTCGAACGGTTATTTTCCATAGGCGATCAATTTCGAACGTTCAAAAAAAATTTTATTCATCCTGTATAATGTTTTCTATGGGTTCTTATCGGCGTCATCATGACCAATTTTTGGTGCTACCACTGTAAGATTCCTTTTGATGACACAGAACACGCGGAAATGAGAATTAGCATAATTGTGCAAAGATAATAAAGGCTATAAGCCTTGCACTACAAATGTATGGCAAAGGATATGCCAAGCGATGTTTGCACGGTTGAAGAGGGTTGACTGATATTCAGAAAAAAAATTAAGACACAGGAAGCTCCTTGAAAAAAATACCTGAGCAAAAATATTTGTCAAGCCCCAAGAAAAGTCAGATGTGTCTAAGAGACTGGTGGTTGAAGATGTACCACTGCCAATGGATGAAGATGGTGATGATTACGACTTTGTGGGATCAGATGTGACATCATCGTCCATTCAAAGATATTTTATGCTGGTTGAAGGCGGAATTTTTAACAGTTTTCATTAGATATATTGTCACATTCATCGATATAGCCTTCATATATATATATTATCAGTGTTTATATGAAGGACCGAAATGAGCTGGCCCCGCCACGCCGGGATACCATACACCCTACCGTAGCCTATGTAACTTTTCGGCATGTTGACCTGTATGTGCATATATAGTATTCATGCATATACAGCTACATTTCACTACTACGGGATAGTGATTCAATGCTTGCGGATACCGATTATGATAATGCTTTATTCACAAAGGCCAACGGGCCCATATGCGTAGAAACATACAATATATCGTGGTTTGAGACAAATAAAATACAGCGTACATCACAAGTAATGGTATTTATCACGAGTAATTTCAGCGTTATATATAAAGGCAGCTAAACTTCTTATACATTCATATTTCTTGTGTGACATAATAAATTGAAAGCATGCAACTGTGCTACAGTTTGGTACAATGAATTTGTTTAAGTATTTCTGACTTAAATTATTATATAGTGGGCAAATTAGGACAAAATGACATTCAACTTCTCCTAAATTGATATTATTTATTGATTTACAATACTGGCAAAAGCGTGCATCTTGTTTTGTTTTGTTATGCCTGTTCTTCTCTATACCAAGTTTATGATTTGAACATCGAAATCTGGCCACAGATATTATGTGTTTCCAATATACAAATTAATGAACAAATACTTTTCTAGAGTCAGTTCTGTTTTGTAATTTCGGTAGTAGTTGAACTTTGAATTTACAGACAATTTTGAATACCAATTTTATTGTACAAAATCTGTTACCCTCTGCCGAAATGTATTCACAAATAGTTCTGTATTCCTCACCCCCTGAAAATACCACACATCCCCAAACCCGTGAGAACACAACATCATGCGAACATCAGTTACCCAGTTTTTACATCCGTTTTCGTCGTAAACTTTCAATATATTATACATTGCATTTTTTTTTATCCTTTTCACATCTCCATTTTGGACAATACTGAGCCAAAACTTGATACATTTCACATTGTATATGTATACCGATTATGCGTTTTCCAGACATATTTTATACCCACCCGTTCTACTAGACTAATCACCTCACGTACTTGGAGATGAAAGGAGAGGGGGAAGGGGAGGTGGCTAGATGCTCAATATATATGAATTTAATCAATTTTACAGTGTCATGTACAGTGTATGTATATAATCCTTTCAATGCTAAACACCAAATAGAATTTGGGCTTGTCATAGGCTTATCCGACAGATAAAAAGTAACGAAAAGTAATAATGACTAACCTAATAATATTTGTAACCCCCCCCCCCCCCCCACCCAAGAAACAGAAATCAAAAGAAATCACAACACATACACAATTTTCACTGTGAAACAGTTCAGGAGAGCTATTAATAAACCGTTCGAAATTACTTGCATGACCGTTCGAAATTATCCGCCTGTCATTTATGAGCGTTCGAAATTGACCACATTTAAATTTTCTATTCTACTTGATTCGGGCTCGTTTTGAGGAATATACATCAATCAAACAGCCTAACGTGATCCACTTTACCTATATGTCTAGGTACACGTTCAATTTAACTGACTCCTCAAACGTTTCCACACACTAATAACGATATTACATATTAATGACATGTATACTGCTTCTCGCCATTCAAAAATAAATAATAAATAATCATAAAAACTCTCGATGTACTTCAAAAGCATTCCACAGGTCAGTAAAGTTTCACCGAGGTGGTAAATATAAATATTTGTGATATAAACATCAGACAAATATACTTTTCACCTATCTTAATGTGTGGACCGTTCAAAATAGATCGCCAACCGTTCGAAATTGACCACCAACCGTTCGAAATTGATCACCAAGCCCGTTCGAAATTATTTTACCGCGACACCGCTTATCTACAGTGTGGGTGTAACCGAATAAGTTAACATTATTTTTGCTAGTTAAATCTATTATTGGCCACAATAAAAAATAGTTAAGACAAGAAATATAAATTTATTAATGGGTTCAACAAGGCAAAGGTTCTGTCCAATAGAGGTTTTTTGGCTGTAACCAAATAAGTTAACATTATTTTTGCTAGTTAAGTCTATTATTGACCACAATAAAAATAGTTAAGACATGAAATATTGATTATTGGGCTCAACTAGTTAAACTTTCTGTCCTGTAGAGATTCCTTGGCTTTAACCAAATAAGTTGACATTATTTCTTGCCACCTGAATCTATTATTGACCACAATAAAAATAATCAAGACGAGAACATGTTTGGGGTGAAAATAGAGCTTTTTGTGAAAACATTGATCTGGTCTCAATTTCGTCATCTTGAAATTCATTTTTGGTCAACTTTTACTTTGCATTTCAGTATGAAACCAAATTTGGCACATACTTAGTAATATCAGTCAAAATCTAACTTATGGTGAGAAGTTCGATCCGGCTCCAATTTTGTCATCTTGAAATGCAGTTTTGGTCAACTTTTACTTTGAATTTCAACTTGAAACCAAGTTTGGCATATATTATGAGTTAACATATAACTCATGGCGAAAAGTTCGATCTGGGTCCGATTTCGTCATCTTGAAACGCAGTTTCTGTCAACTTTTACTTTGAATTTCAACTTGAAACTAAGTTTGGCACATAATGTGAGTTAAAATATAAGTTAAAGTGAAAAGTTCTATCTGGCTCCAATTTCGTCATCTTGAAATGCAGTTTTGGTCAATTTTTACTTCGAATTTCAACTTGAAACCAAGTTTGGCACATATTATGAGTTAAAATATAACTTATGGTGAAAAGTTCGATCTGGCTCCAATTTCGTAATCTTGGAATGCAGGTTTGGTCAACTTTTGCTTTGAATTTCAACTTGAAACCAAGTTTGGCACATAATGTGAGTTAAAATATAAGTTAATGTTAACTTAAAATATAACTTTTGATGAAAAGTTTGATCTGGCTGTAATTTCGTTATCTTATCGAACATGTTGAAATGGAAATTCATATGCACTGATTTCAGTAGTGACTTTGAATTTGACCTTCAGCAATATTGAAAGTTCAGTGCAGCAATTTTGGTGGGGAGAAAAAAGGTTTTGGCTTAAGCATGTTAAGATTTCACATTTCTCTGGTAAACTTTTTTAGCCCTTGCTCTATCTTTTCAGCAATATTTGGGGCGACAGGGATTATGTGGCTACGGGGGATATACCCAAGCGGTCGTAGGCGACCGGAACGTCTAGTTACAAACGTAGACGTCAAGGCTCGAAGATGTACAGGGGCATTTAACTGTAATTCATATGTATCTCCATTATTAGTTTATAAAAATGAAAAATGATGACTCAACAAAAAAAAAATTGGCCCAAGGTCAAGTTCACTCAACATGCCCCTAAGACAAGTGTGCCTAGTGCCACAAGTCCGAAAATAATGTTTATTTCACTCTGAAACGCACCATTTCTGAGAGATGGCTGAAAATGTAGAATGCCGACTCAGCAGAAAAAAATTTGACTTGGTACAAGTTCACCCAACATATCACTAAGACATGTCTGACTAGTGCCACGACTCCAAAAATAACACCAGTTTCGTTCTATGCACCGATTCCGAGATATGGCCAAAAATGAAATTGCCGATCGGCAGAAAAAAACTTGGCACAGGGCTAAATTCACCCAACATACCCCTAAGACATGTTTGCTAGTGTCACGAGTCCGAAAATAGCGTCCGTTTCACTCTGCGACACAACGTTTCCGAGATTTGGCCGAAAATGCCAACTCAGCAACAAAAAGTTTGGCCTAGGCCGAGTTCACCCAACCCAACATACCCCTAAGACATATTTGACTAGTGCCACGAGTCCGAAAATAACGTCTGTTTTGCCAAAAAAAAATTGAGCTCTGAGTCACAGGTGATTTGACGGATGGACCCCATAATCAGTAGGGTTCTTCTGTGACACAATATCAACCTATGTTTCAACCTCAAGTACTTTTTGAGTTATGATCTGGAAACCAATTGACAGAAAATTCACCCTCAAGGACTAACCGAGCCTTGGAGCCGGCTCCAAAACAATAGGGTTCATCTACGTTATATATGTAATAGAAGGTGAAAATTTCTCCGAGATTCAAGGCATTGTTGAGTAATCGTCTGAAAAGTGAAAGAAAAAAAATCTGAAAAAACAGTAAGAATTTTGCGTTCCAAAATTTTGCTTCTATCTGCTATAGAAGATGAAATATCGCCTAAGATTGGATTTTGCGATTTCACGAGTTTTGGTGGCAGCCATATTAGATTATGAAGCAACCAACAGTCACAGATAATCAGCAATATCACCATCAGATTCCTTGGGGCACAAAACACGGGGGTAGACACCAAAATCACCAACGTAGGTGCAGTAGATAACTCACTAGATCAATTTTATGCTATTTCGTGTATAAATGGCGGCCACCTTGGATTTTTGGGAAAACCCCCCATGGGATTGATGGGGACTTTTTATGGGATATCTACAAGACCTCCCGAGTCACTGTGCAAAAATTCAGCTTTGATTAACAAATGGGCTTTTTGTACCTAATTTCGGTAGACTCTAGTATATTGACCTCAATTGCCAATAACCAGACCAGAAATGGTACAGGGAATTTCTTTCTCACTTTTGGTGGGATAAGGCATTGCCCTACCCCTTTGCCCGAGCAGACCGGTTAAGTATCCCCCGAGACAGTACGGAGTGGATTGATCTCTCCCTCCGCCGTTATACGCTAGGATTGACCCCTCGCGTGACCGGACGCCTAGTTTAGGCCGTCCTACCGACGTATACTCCGCCGGCGCGTCTTACGGCAATGGCCCGAGTTTAGCACTCGTCACACATTACCGGGAGCTCACTCAATTGGTCATGACCCTCGGCCAAGGTTTCATCGTTTAAGTATTAGAACATCATTGTGGTGATACTATAGCCGTAATACTACTTTGTCTATGGATATCAAGATATGCATATTCCTGTATATGAGCAGAACCTGATACACGAGACCGGTCTCGTATATTTCTGACATGAGCAAGGTCTGATATGAGCATGGAACATATATTAGTTTTGATACCTGATTATAGTAGCTTCTGAATCTCTGAGAGTGTGTTGGGAATACTGACTGAAATTGGTCGATCGTCTTGATGGAAAAGTGTTAATAAGGCCCTAGGCACATGATTGGCTACATTATACTGTAATTGCAATTTTTATTTGATAATGTGAAGTATGTTTATTTCAATGAAACTCATATACGTAGCCACCATAGCTTCAGTTTAAAAACAATTTCATTATATTCTTCTCTGTAAGTTATTATTTGGTTATCATTCCAGTGAAACACAGTAGAGATGCCATCAGCAACAGAATAAAACCTACACATTTGAGCACAGTCTATGTATAGGCCTTGGAGGATCCATGACGTTTTTCTCTGAGAGGTGAACATACGTACTCGAAACTAGTAAATTTGCAATGTGCATTATATATGAGTGACAACTTGGAAGCAATTATTACACCAGACTTGCTTGCTGGCAAAAATGATCATAGATGTCGCTAGTGTATTCGTTCTGACAAGCAATCCTAGTGCATATGTAGCTGAACAGAGGAAACTATTTAAAGCATTTAATACTCAGTAATAGTCTTCATTATTTCACATTTTGTTGACAACGACTTTTTTCAGAGTAAAATATGTACGTTGAAGTTCACTAGGCAGAAATGAAGCTCATACGAGATATGTAGTTCGCTCAGTAACACCACAAATATTGTCTGCATTGGCAAGTACAGGTAATTGATTGTCGGCTGTTAATGTTGAGCAGGTGCTCCCGGCAGTGTAGCCTGTGAGCAAGCCAGGTGCACTGTCGTGATGAAACGGCAGGTGTCCGTAATGTCGAAGACCCTGAGAGATGGGTATTGATTGCGCAGTGTCGCATGGATGAATCATAGACAGCAAGGGTTGAAAGACCTGGCTGGCGCGGGTGGAGACCCCAATCCTTCCGCATATGGTCTGTGAAAATGTCTCACGGACCGGGACAGGGCAATGCCTTGTCCCACCAACAACCAGAGTAAGACCCTTGACCCGCAAGCACTAATGTATAGAATAGACCATGAACAACCGTAGGGATATGACGAATACACAAGTCAATTCTCGAGCGGTAGCGAGAGGATTAACAAGTGTAAAGTCATATTCTAGGCTGTGAGTTGTCTATTGGGTTTGTACCACCGGTGTGTCTACGGGGAATAAACCACGATTCCCCGGGGAATAAACCGGGGAATAAACCACGATCTGGCCTATTGTTGAAGGTGTCAACCATGGTACAAATAGAGGCATCTATATCAATTATATATTTTTATATATGATTCACAGTTCACCATGTATAGAATAGACCACGAACAGCCGTAGGGTATTAATCTCGTTAATTTGGCGAGAGGATTAACAAGTGTAAAGTCATACCCCAGGCTTTGAGTTGTCTATTGTACATGTACCACGGGTGTGTCTACGGGGAGTAGACCACGATCTGGCCTATTGTTGAAGGTGTCGACCGTGGTACAAATTCAGTGAACACACAGGATGGAGATGCACTACACAAATAGTATTGGAATAGAATTATTGTGGATTTGTTGTCACTGTAGACAAGCGGTGGCGCGGTAAAATAATTTTGAACGGGCTTGGTGATCAATTTCGAACGGTTGGTGATCAATTTCGAACGGTTAGTGATCAATTTCGAACGGTCCGCACACTGAAACAGGGTGAAAAGTGTGTAAATTGTGAAGTAATGTCAGATTTATAGACATAAACTTTCAATTTGGGGACAGAGATATGATCGTATGTCATTTGTAAGCAGTTGAGGGTTTCCAGGTAGACGTGGAAACACAAGTCATCTTGTATTTCCTGATGACTCCAGTTCGATGACAATTTGCGTAATATATAGACCAATTTTATTATCGTATGTTGATGATTTTCAAAGAATATATGGCCCACAACCTATATCTAAAAATTGAAGTATGGAGATCAAAGGATAAAGATGCTAACACCGTGATAAGAATAATATTGATAAGCGATCGATTTCGAACGGGCGGTGTTGATTTCGAACGGTTATTTTTCATAGGCGATCAATTTCGAACGTTCAAAAAATATTTTATTCCTCCTGTATAATGTTTTCTATGGGTTCCTATCGGCGTCATCATGGTCAGTTTTTGGTGATACCACTGTAAGATTCCTTATGATGACACAGAACACGCGGAAATGAGAATCAGCATAATTGTGCAAAGATAATAAAGGCTATAAGCCTTGCACTACAAATGTATGGCAAATGATATGCCAAGCGATGTTTGCACGGTTGAAGAGGGTTGACTGATATTCAGACAAAAGACTCAAGACACAGGAAGCCCGTTGAAAAAAATACCTGAGCAAAGGTATTTGTCAACCCCTAGAAATGTCAGATGTGTCTAAGAGACTGGTGGTTAAAGATGTACCACTGCCAATGGATGAAGATGGTGATGACTACGACTTTGTGGGATCAGATGTGACATCATCGTCCATTCATAGATATTTTATGCTGGTTGAAGGCGAACTTTTTAACAGTTCAATGTTCATTAGATATAGTATCACATTCATCGATAGAGCCTTCATATATATACTATCAGTGTTTATATGAAGGACCGAAATGAGCTGGCCCGCCACGCCGGGATACCATACACCATAGCCTATGTAACTTTTTGGGATGTTGACCTGTATGTGCACATATATTATTCATGCATATACAGCTACATTTTACTACTGGATGGTATGTCGATGCTTGCGGATACCGATTATGATAATGCTTTATTCACAAAGGCCAACATATATATGCGTAGAAACATACAATATATCGTGGTTTGAGACAAATAAAATACAGCGTACATCACAAGTAATGGTATTTATCACGAGTAATTTCAGCGTTATATATAAAGGCAGCTAAACTTCTGATACATTCATCTTTCTTGTGTGATATGCTAAATTGAAAGCATGCTACTGTGCTACAGTTTGGTACAATGAATTTGTTTAAGTATTCCTGACTTAAATTATTATATACATGTAGTGGGCAAATTAGGACAAAATGACGTTCATCTTCTATCAAATTGATATTATTTACTGATTTACAATACTGGCAAAAGCGTGCATCTTGATTTGTTTTGTTGTGCCTGTTCTTCTCTATACCAAGTTTATGATCTGAACATCGAAATCTGCCCACAGATATTATGTGTTTTCAATATACAAATTAATGAACAAATACTTTTCTAGAGTCAGTTCTGTTTTGTAATTTCGGTAGTAGTTTGACCTTTTACAGACAATTTTGAATACCAATTTTGTGTGCAAAATCTGTCACCCTCTGCCGAAATGTATTCACAAATAGCTCTGTATTCTTTATAAATACCACACATCCCCAAATCCGTTAGACAATATCATGCGAACATCAGTTACCCAGTTTTTACATCCGTTTTCCTCGTAAACTTTCAATATATTATACATTGCATTTTTTGTCCTTTTCACATCTCCATTTTGGACAATACTGAGCCAGAATTTGATACATTTCACATTGTATATGTATACCGATTATGCGTTTTCCAGACATATTTTATACCCACCCGTACTACTAGACTAAGCACCTCATGTACTTGGAGAGGAGAGGGAGAAGGGGAGGTGGCTAGATGCTCAACATATATGCATTTAATCAATTTTACAGTGTCATGTACAGTGTATGTATATAATCCTTTCAATGCTTAACACCGATTAGAATTTTGGCTTGTCATAGGCTTATCCGAGAGATAAAAAGTAATGAAAAGTAATTGTTGCATTGTTATGTGGTCTCACACTTGTACCCACTACATTTGTATCTATGGCCAACCACGGTATTTTCTATGCATACGTATTCATTGCTCAGTACCAATTCCATGTCCATGTGTACATGCTTGATCATATTTCCAATATTTAAACTTCAGTATGCATATCGTTTGGTCGATTAGCTCATTAAACTGTCTTTATCATTGTGCTTGTTGTACATAATCTGTGGAATGAGTGTTAATCATCATATCATGTTTCGTAAAACTTTGTGGCAACTTAAATATTATATATATATTATTCCTTTATTATCCTGCCGACTGCGCCAATTGTAGCCGTGTGGTGAAATGAAGACGACGCCAAACACACGCATGTAAAATCAGTGTGGTTTAATGATGTGCAATATGGACAAATATGATGAACACACATCCATGACGTGAACGGACGAGTGGCAATTAGTCCTAAATCACAGCCAAATTTATAAGAAAATATATTAGCGTTAATATGACGTAAGAAGACATACAGCAACAGATTACTTTTCACAATGTGGGTATTAATAATACAAAGAGTATAACTCAAAGACATGAAATTTGAGACAAACAAGGGCTTAATGTCTTAATCCATTGAGAAACACAGAGAAATAGTAGAATTCACTGAAACGTAATCCCAGGTCATAAACACCCTGCTACATAAAAATGACTAACCTACTAATATGTGTAACCCCCAACCCCTCACCCCCCACCCAAGAAACAGAAATCAAAAGAAATCACAACACATACACAATTTTCACGGTGAAATAGTTCAGCAGAGCTATCAACAGACCGTTCGAAATTCCTCGCATGACCATTCGAAGTTATCCGCCTGTCATTTATGAGCGTTCGAAATTGACATTTAAAATTTCTATTCTACTTGATTCGGGCTCGTTTTGAGGAATATGCATCAATCAAACAGCATAACGTGATTCACTTTAGCTATGTCTAGGTACACGTTCAATTTAACGGACTCATCAAACGTTTGCACACACTAATAACGATATCACATATTGATGACATGTATACTGCTTCTTGTCATTCAAAAATAAATAATAAATAATCATTGAAACTCCCGATGTGCTTCAAAAGCATTCCACAGGTCAGTAAAGTTTCACCGAGGTGGTAAATATAAATATTTGTGACATAAACATCAGACAAATATACTTTTCACATACTTTAATATGTGGACCGTTCAAAATAGATCGCCAACCGTTCGAAATTGACCATCAACCGTTCGAAATTGATCACCAAGCCCGTTCGAAATTATTTTACCGCGCCACCGCTTATCTACAGTGGTTGTTATGATTTGGAATTGAACTATACAGGGCGATCGGGAGAGGCAGTCGGTCTCACGACCGCACAGGTGTCCCCCGGTACGTTTTGAAATAAAGTGTGTGACGTTGTTTCCTGGAAAAAAAAATGTTTGTTTCTTTTTCTGGTGGTCATCCTGTTTTTCAGATTTGGCTGAAATTCAATAGCAACCTACCGCAGAGCACGATATATGTGTATAAAAAGTTTCGTGATGATATCTTTCGGAATAAAGTGCCTGACGTCGTTTCTGGACAGGGTTTTCCAAAAAAAAGTAATGTTTTTAGGTTACCGAACCTATGGTCCGATAACCTATTGCCATGGCGTTGCGTCCGTCGTCCGTCCGTCCGTCCGTCGTCCGTCGTCCGTAAACAATTTTATCTTTAAAGTTTACGATCGGATTTTTCTGAAATTTTGCACAAAAATGCCTAAAAATATTTCCAGAGGGAGGTATTTTTTAGTTTTTAGGTTACCGGACCTATGGTCCGATAACCTATTGGCATGGCGTTGCGTCCGTCGTCCGTCGTCCGTCGTCCGTCCGTCCGTCGTCCGTTCACATTTTTATCTTTAAAGTATATGATCGAATCTTTCTGAAATTTTGCACAAAAATACCTAAAAATATTTCAAGGAAAGGTTTTTTTTTGTTTTTCGATTTTCGCATTTGTTTCAAAATGGCGGCCGTTTTCGACGAAAAATGCCTGATTTTGGACTTTGGCGGCCATTTTCTCAAAAACTGTTCAGTAACTTTTTTTCTTTTTGATACACAACACTCCTCATATGTACTCCTGTGATGTGTATAAGTTTCGTTGCGCTTGAATCGCTCGAAGTGGGCCATTTTGGGCCAAACTTGGCCCAAATGGGACTTTCCCATGTTAAATTTTCCTATGCTTTATAATGGGACACATTATGCCTTATATCTCACTTAATATTGAGATTAGAGACTAGGAATCAATTGTGGACATATAGGAAATGATATATGCTGAATATTCTCGTGACCTTGAGTTTGACCTCTGACCTCAGTTTCAAGGTCAAAGAACAAAATGGCTAATATCTCGCTTATTATCGACTTTACAGCTTAGAAATCAATTGTGGACATATAAGAAATGATATATACCGAATATTCTGATGACCTTGAATTTGACCTTTGACCTCATTTTCAAGGTCACAGGACAAAATGGCTAATATCTCACTTCTTATCGACTTTACAGCTTAGGAATCAATTATGAACATATAGGAAGTGATATATGCAGATTATTGTCATGACCTTGAATTTGACCTTCGACCTCATTTTCAAGGTCACGGGACAAAATGGCTAATATCTCACTTATTATCGATTTTACAGCTTAGTGATCAATTGTTGACATGTAGGAAATGATATATGCTGAATATTCACGTGACCTTGAATTTGACCTTTGACCTCATTTTCAAGGTCACGGGACAAAATGGCTAATATCTCGCTTATTATCGACTTTACAGCTTAGGAATCAAATATGGACATACAGGAAAGGATATACGCTGAATATTCTGATGACCTCAAATTTGACCTTTGACCTCATTTCCAAGGTCACAGGACAAAATTGCTAATATCTCGCTTATTATCGACTTTATGGCTTAGGAATCAATTGTGAACATATAGGAAATGATATATGCTGAATATTCTCGTGACCTTGAATTTGACCTTTGACCTCATTTTCAAGGTCAGAGGACAAAATGGCCAATATCTTGCTTATTAGCGACTTTGCAGCTTAGGAATCAATTGTGAACATATAGGAAATGATATATGCTGAATATTCTAGTGACCTTGAATTTGACCCTTGCCCTAAATTTCAAGGTTAGTCATTTTATTTTCAAGGTCAGAATACAAAATGGCTTATATCTCGCTTATTATCAAATTTACAGCTTAGAGGTCCATAGTGAACATATAGGAAATGATGTATGCTGAATATTTTGGTGTTCTAGAATTTGACCTTTGATCTCATTTTCAAGGTCAGAGAACAAAATGGCTAATATGTCGCTTATTATCATCTTTACATCTGCCCCTGATGACGCCAGTGTGTCTTTGGATAAACTATTTGGTCGGGCTTTGTTTCTATTGCAAAATGTTGTATATTACCTTTCTTATTGGCATCATCAAAATTTGATTGTATTGGTGGTAATAGATTGATACTTACATTTGTACCACTGAGTCGGTGTCACTACTGGCGGACGTTAAATCTGTCCCCGAGGATACCATCAACTCAGTAGCCTTCGGGCTTGTGATTGGGTACTTTTGTACTTGTCATGTATCTATTCCATGGGGTTAGATTCGGATTTCTAAATTATTTTCATAGGTTGTTGGGCAGTTGTATACTAATTCCATCTGGTGTACAGTAGAAACAACTACATTTAACACATTGTCTGCCCCTGAAGACGCCAGTGTGTCTTTGGATAAACTATTTGGTCGGGCTTTGTTTGTTTCTATTGCAAAATGTAGTATTTTACGTTTCTTATTGGCATCATCAAATTCTGATTGTATTGGTGGTAATAGATTGATACTTACATTTACAGCATAGGAATCAATTGCGAATATAGAGGAATGATATACAGTAGAACTCCAGTAATGTGGTCACCCATCGTACCAGTGATTTTGGCCACATTATAGGAGTGGCCACATTATAGGACTCAAGCCATATTTTGCACCGGCCATATTGTTTATCTGATGTTAACTCAAGCGAAAATCAACATATATTATACAATTTGTACATGTGTATGAGTTAAATAAAACATGTACATGTAGTTTATATGTGAATAGCATTTTATTGAACCAAGTTATATCATAAATGTAATATTTGAAACACAAATACTAAAATGTCAATACAGTTTACTAACAGAATATTTAGAACAACTGAATGTCACTTTTTGAAGAAAGAAGTGATTGTTGTTTGGCGGCGTTTAGCCAAATCATGATCAACATGATGCGAGTACGAGGTGTGTTTATCAACGTTTGGGTAAGCCAAGAGAAGAAAGGTGTGAAGAAGTGACACGCAGACAGTCGGTCGGCTTGCTGCTCTTGGCTAATGTAAATGTTCAGCTGACCGCATCGGTGAATGAAGACTTGCAGACGGCTGGCCGCTTGAGGCTAATGTTCAATTGACCGCATCAGTGAGTTTGGGGGGGGGGACGTTGGCTGCTTGGTGGCCGTATTGTGTGATTTTATGGGCTTTTGTGACCAGATACACTGACCGCATTGTGGATAAGGGGAGTGGCCACATTATAGGGGTATTCTTAACATGTAAATGCCTATGCTGGCGTTCGGGACCAATGCATCTGACCACAATGCATGGGTTGACCACATTTCTGGAGTGACCGCAGGCTGGAGTTCTCCTGTATACTGAATATTTTCATAACCTTGAACTTGAACTTTGACCTCATTTTCAAGGTCACATCACAGAATGGCTAATGTCTCACTTATTATCGACTTTACAGCTTAGGAATTTATTGTGGACATACTAGAAGTGATATATTTGTTGAAAATTTCATGACCTTGAATTTATCAGTGACTTTATTTTCAAGGTCACTGGACAAAAGGCTAATATCTAAAATGTATATTGTCCGGTAACCTTTCTTAGCCCTTGGGCTAATTTTGTTTTGGTCAAAATCTCGGAAACTATGCATCATAGAGGGAAACAGACAGCAGTTTATTTTATACATCACCAATCTAAGCTACTACATGCTCCTTTTCGATCCTTTGGATCGTTCTGGATAGAAATTCGCGTACTGAAAGCAAGGCACGATCGTCTGCCTGCATGACTCGAGCGCTCCTTTTGCCGCCAAAACCGCCGCGCATATGCGCGCCCAGCTGTGCAGAAGCTTCACTTTTCTGTCCACCGCCAGTTTTGCTTGGCAGCTTTGGATTTTGGTTCCCGGTGAATTCGTAGAATTTAATCTGCAAACTAGCTTTTTGCGATATATTCTTACGGAATTTCACCTGCCACGTTCATAGACATCGTTTTGTGTCTATTTGGATAAGTATTGGTCGATAGTTTGTTACTTGCTAGATCGTCAGTGATTTGTGTAGCCAGTTCACCCTATTATCGTCCATCCGTCGTACTTGATAGTGTACTTGTTGTTTACATCTATCATTAGTTCTACTTTAATTTTCTACTGTATATTTATTGTCATATACTATAGTTCATATATTCATAGTCCTCTTAGGGTTCTTTTTCAGCGCAGTCTCAGGTTTGCTTATTTTACTTCACAATCCTCCCTTGGTACCGGGGCCATGGACGAACGTCCGTGCCCGAAGTGTCTGGTCAATACCCTCCGAGGAGGGGAGAAACACAGCTTGTGTTTCGACTGTTTGGACCATGGCCCGGTATCTATGGAGGATTTGAGTGCAGGCGACTGCAAAGTATTCTGAGGCCTCGGTGGCTCGTCAGGATGCTTTGAGGCTTGCGGAAGCTACGGATCCGCAAGTGCGCCAGTCGTCCATGGAGGTGGAGACTCCGCCTATGACGGCTCAGATCGCGTCCGGTGTTAGTCAGCCCCTGGGGCTAACACAGGACATGGTCAACGCGGCTGTGCAGTCCTTTTTTGCACAGTCGCTGTCGTCCCTTCAGGGTCCCCTTCTGCCGGGTCTCTCTCCCCTGCTTGGACAGGGAGTCCCGGCCGGTTCTTCGGCTGCCCCTTTGTGGCAGGGAAAGCTTGCTCCCCCTGCTGGCAAGAAGTCGAAACCTTCTAAGAAGAAGGTTTCATTTCTTGCCAAGACGAAAGTGGCCAAGAAACCGCACTCCACCTTCGTCGTCCCTCAGTCGGGGCCGATCGAGGTGGAGGGGTCCGTTACTTATTCCCCTGGGCCTTCCAAGAAGAGGAAGCGTGCTTCCTCTAAGCACCGTGGTGCTGAGACCACATCGATTTTCGATGTGGCTCAGGCTTCGTCCGACCTCTCGGTGGGCGACGATCAGGCGTCGGGCTTCGATCGGCAGAGCGTCTTGGATGGCTCTTTCTTTTTTTTCTTTTTTTTTTTTTTTGTGCAATTTATTCAACAATAACAATAATAACCACAGCACATGTACCAACAATTAGTAGTCCATCCATATATGTTTACATCTAAATTACATCATCATTCACCAATCCAGAAATTTAACATATATTCATTTTTACTCAAGTACATACATGGTGCTTGTATATAAACTAAAAACAACTCTAGCATGCTACTTTGGGAGAAATTAAGATTGAATATTAGAGATAACGTATGCTTATGTATGTATAATCGGTTTGAGTGAAGCGGATCTTGTGTCGACAGCAGCGTGTGGGCCGCCTACAACCGGATCCGCTTCACCCATTCCTAAATTAGGCATTTAAACATATATTTAACTCTTGTAATACACTTGCATACAAATCAGAGCACACCACTAGCATGCCTAATATATTCGATATATGAATTAAAGCGGTCATCGGGGTGGACTACCCTCTCGCTTTTGGGGTATATTCTGCCCCGTACAAAATGATACACAAAAGTAATATTAATACTGCAGTTTGATACATTAATAACAGTTCGGAAGTTTGCAATATTCAAAACAGTTATGGTTTGCATTGACATCAACTAACCTTATTCAACAATCTCTATGTTATTGTTATACCCCTGAATAAAGTATTTCATTTTTATATTGAAACGTGGTGTTTTTTTTAACATAGCATATGCAGTTCTTGGCCACAAAGATTAACAGGTTAACTTTATTAATTTGCTCTCTAGGATAGACCCTCAGTGTCCATTATACCTAAAATTTTCATTTTATTAGTGAGTTCAAAATCATTTCCAATAATTTTTCTGATATCATTCTGTACAATCAGCCACAGAGGTGAAACTAATTTGCAACAGACAAAATAATGTTCCAGAGTGTCCACTACATTACACAACAAACATTTATCAGAATCGGTTATTTTCAATTTAAACAATAGTGATCTTGTTGGGTATATACAATGTAGTATTTTCCATTGCAAAGTAATCAAACGAATTGGATGGCTCTTTCGGGTCCTCGGTCTCGAGGTTCGAGGGGGAAGAGCTCCCTAGGTTTGGGGGTGAGACTCTCAATCGTTCGTGCGATCAGGAGTCTACACTTGGCGGTCGTGCTCCTGGTCCTCGATCAGGGCCGATCGGGCGGATGGTGCTGAGGTCGTTCCTCAGGACCACTCAAGTCCTGTGTATGCTGATGTAAGTCGCCGGACGGGCGCGATCGCTGAGCAGGCATTCCCTCGCCCGTCCTTTGATGTACCCTTGGGGTCATCGAGGTCTTCGATCGACCTGTGAGGCCCCAACGATCGGGGGGGGGGGGGGGGGAGGCGATCGGTCGAGTGGAAACTGATCAGGAGTCGTCCTCCTCGGAGGATGAAACTTCCGATCAGGCCGGGGGTTCTAACTTCCGGTGGGCTTTGGAGTCGGTGGCAAGGCATATGGACTTGCCGATCGATGCTCCAGGGCCCTCGCGGGGAACCGGTAGGTTCGCGTCGGCACCAGTTCGTCGGCTGATCCGGCTCCCTGTGGCTCCCGCGTTGGTCAAGTCTTTCGACAAGATCAACAAGGGAGTTACGGCTAAGAAGGATGTGGCTCGTGCGGAGTCGACATTCCCGACTAGCCGTGTTCGACCTGAGTCGATCGACACCTATCGGACTATAGAATCCGAAGGTAGACATCAGACTTCCGTCCCGGTCGAAGACCCTAACCTTCACCTGCTTTCCCGGAAGCAGGGTACGGTCTGGTCAGCTTATGTGAAAAAGGCTCGTCTTCTCACTGGCAGACGCTGTCTCATCAATTGACAGATCACCTGACCACCTTGGTTCAGGAGTTTGTTGACGAGGCGGATCTGGAGGAGGGGAGTCGCGCCAACATTCATGCGGCACTCGAAGTCTTGGCCGGAGTGGTCCATGCTGCTGAACGTGACAGTGCGCACAATTGGATCTCACCATGCGTGATGCCGATCTCCGTTTGCTTGACGTGTCCGCTACGGACGTCGCTGAGCTATGTGGGAGGCCGCTTTTCTCGGGCTATACCTACGCCAACCTGGTCCTCGATCAGGGCCGATCGGGCGGATGGTGCTGAGGTCGTTCCTCAGGACCACTCAAGTCCTGTGTACGCTGATGTAAGTCGCCGGACGGGCGCGATCGCTGAGCAGGCATTCCCTCGCCCGTCCTTTGATGTACCCTTGGGGTCATCGAGGTCTTCGATCGGACCTGTGAGGTCCAACGATAGGGGGGGGGGGGGGGGCGGCGGGGGGGGGGGGGGGTGGGAGGCGATCGGTCGAGTGGAAACTGATCAGGAGTCGTCCTCCTCGGAGGATGAAACTTCCGATCAGGCCGGGGGTTCTAACTTCCGGTGGGCTTTGGAGTCGGTGGCAAGGCATATGGACTTGCCGATCGATGCTCCAGGGCCCTCGCGGGGAACCGTTAGGTTCGCGTCGGCACCAGTTCGTCGGCTGATCCGGCTCCCTGTGGCTCCCGCGTTGGTCAAGTATTTCGACAAGATCAACAAGGGAGTTACGGCTAAGAAGGATGTGGCTCGTGCGGAGTCGACATTCCCGACTAGCCGTGTTCGACCTGAGTCGATCGACACCTATCGGACTATAGAATCCGAAGGTAGACATCAGACTTCCCTCCCGGTCGAAGACCCTAACCTTCACCTGCTTTCCCGGAAGCAGGGTACGGTCTGGTCAGCTTATGTGAAAAAGGCTCGCCTTTCTCACTGGCAGACGCTGTCTCATCAATTGATGGGTCAGCTCTCGTTGACAGATCACCTGACCACCTTGGTTCAGGAGTTTGTTGACGAGGCGGATCTGGATGAGGGGAGTCGCGCCAACATTCATGCGGCACTCGGCGTCTTGGCCGGAGTGGTCCATGCTGCTGAGCGTGACAGTGCGCACAATTGGATCTCACCATGCGTGATGCCGATCTCCGTTTGCTTGACGTGTCCGCTACGGACGTCGCTGAGCTACGTGGGAGGCCGCTTTTCTCGGGCTATACCTTCGCCAACCTCTCTCGATCGGATATTTCCGTCATGCGGGAACATCTTCGGGATGAGGCTATGGCCAAGGCTTTGCTCGGGAAGTCGGCGGGGTCTGGGACAGGCAAGAAGACCAAGGGTCAGAAGCCTGCCCAACCTCAGGCACCACATGCACCTGCTTCTGCGCAGCCGCCCTTTCGGGGGGTGCAGCCTCCCCCTCCTCAGGGGGATGGCAAGCGTGGAGGCAAAGGGGGTGGACGCTTTAGGGGCAAAGGAAATCTTCAGTGACTCGTTGCAGGAAAGCGTAGGCTCTGTGGAAGTTTCAGTTCTTTCGGAATTCGATCTTCCACAACCTGGTCCAGTTGGGTGGCGCCTGGCTCAGTTAATTCGTTCAGAACTGGAGCGATCTGGCGTCGTCAGACAACTCAGTCGTGGCATGGGTGAAGTTCGGTGTCACCTTCAGATGGGAGGCTGGAAAACCACCGATCAGACCCAAAGCGTGGTTCTTCCCTGTGCCCGGCGATCAGGAAAAGTTTCGGCTTCTGCAGCACGAAGTGCAGCAGTTGCTAGAGAAACGTGCGATCGAGGTGGTCAAGGACGAGAGGGGATTTTATTCTCTCATCTTTCTAGTGCCGAAAAAGACAGGCGGTCCCGTATCGTAAGGACGATGGCAGCCAGGTTTCGATCGGTTGGAATTCAATTCCACCATTACATCGACGATTGGTTAATCATAGCCGACTCCCCGTCTCAGGCTATAGAGCAATCCGGGTTCGTCCTCAGGTTGGCGACCAGGCTGAATCCCCAATTGGGCGTTGTCTCATCTGTCCCCGACTCAGAGATTCGAGTATGTCGGGGTGGATTACGATCTAGATCAAGGAGTAGCTCTTCCTCCGGGGATGAGAGTTCTCAAGGCGATTGCGGCGATGGATGTCGCGCTGACGCAGTCGTCGATCACAGCTCGACAGTTCCTGTCCATCATCGGTCTGTTGGTGTCGATGGAGAAACAGGTGCCGTACGGCAGGTGCTTCCTCAGACCCATTCAATGGTGTCTAGCTTTGCAATGGCGGATCCTCACCGATCGACTAGACCAAGTCGTATCAGTGGATGATCGTGCTCGGGAAGCAATGCATTGGTGGCAGGACCATCGTTATCTTTTCCGAGGGATGCCACTGGCGGAGTATCTGCCTGATCGGACATTCTTCACCGATGCGTCAGAATTGGCTTGGGGAGCTCATATGGACGAGCACGAGCTCTTGGCTGTGTGGAACACCAGCGAGAGGTCGTTGCACATCAATGTCCTAGAGCTGCGAGCGGTGAGACGTGCGTTCGAGATCTGGGGGCCTCAGAGTCCCCCAGGGACGAAGGGTCTTCACAGACAACAGCACAGTAGTGGCGCACGTAAACAAACAGGGTGGAACTCGGTCGAGTCAGCTTTGTTTGGAAGCCGAGTGTCTGATCAGGTTTGCCTTCAAGTCCCGTCTGTTTATCAGGGCAAGGCACCTACCGGGTCGCAGGAATGTCCTAGCAGACGCCCTGTCGAGGCCGGACAAGATCATAGGCACGAAATGGAGTTTACATCCGGGGGTGTTTCGTCGCATTTGTCAGGCGTTCGGGACATCGAGCATAGACCTGTTCGCAACCTCTCGGAATCACAAGCTCCCGGTCTACTTCTCACCTCTGCCAGAGAGCGAGGCACTGGCTGTGGACGCGATGTCCCAGTCGTGGGATGGGATGTGCGGGTATGCGTACCCGCCAACCTGGTTCCTAACGGAAGTGCTGCACAAGGTAGCCAGGTCTCAGTGCGAGATTCTGTTGGTGGCGCCATGCTGGCCGTTGCAGGCGTGGTTCCCGCTGCTACTGTCCCTCCTAATCGATGTACCGCGGGTTCTCCCATTCGAGAACAGGTTGCTGAGGCAACCGGGGCGGGATATATTTCACGATTCTGCCCACGTGCTCAAGTTACACATGTGGAGGCTATCGAGCGATCCTTCCAGGAGGCAGGATTTTCTCAGAAGGTGTCCGTACATCTCGCGAGAAAGAATAGGAGATCCTCCTCTAAAACATATGAAGCTAAATGGAGAGTATTCGTACGTTGATGTAACGGAAGGCGCATTGATCCGCTCTCTGCCCCTTTGAATGCAGTGCTAGACTTTCTCTGCTATCTCTTTGATAGGCTTAATTTGAAGCCTACTACGATCGAGGGATACAGGTCCATGCTGGGGCTTGTATTCCGTGCTAGGGGGATCGATTTAACTAATAATCGTATCCTTACTGATCTGTTAGCGTCCTTTAGGACGCAAAGGCCACGTGGAGCCCTACTCTACCGGATCGGGACATTGCT
Source organism: Terebella lapidaria (assembly GCA_949152475.1). NCBI lineage: Eukaryota > Metazoa > Annelida > Polychaeta > Terebellida > Terebellidae > Terebella > Terebella lapidaria. Next base: position 54,680,203 of record OX424556.1, read on the forward strand.
TTTGTGCTATATTGTCTTACTAAAGCACCTTGGGAGCCTCTCAAGGAAGTTTCCTTGCAGAGGTTAACTCTTAAGACTTTCTTGTTAGTCATGCTAGCAAGTGGTCGAAGACGCTCAGATGTCGTGGCGATCGACGTATCGCGAGTGGCATTTGGCGCGGATGGGTCCGTTTCCTTATACCCAGTACGTGATTTTATGCCTTAAGCCGGTTATACACTACACGACGCGACCACGACGCGACGGCGACGCGACGATCCGTCTTATAGTGTATAGCCACCCACGACGGGTTCACGACGAATGAAAACCGCTTCACGACTACTCGTCGCCCCGATTGAAATGTTCAGTTGTGGAGACTGATTTGTGCCGACTAATCGTCGCGTCGCGGTCGCGTCGTGTAGTGTATGACGGTTTTGTGACGTTTTGTCGTGGTACATGCGAGCTTCAGCCTTTTGAAACGGACATTTTAGGCTACTATAAGTTTGAGGTGCACGAAGTTATAACTGATTCAATGTCTAGAAATATCGACAAACATTTTTTGGCCATTGTTACTGTTTTATGTCTAACGAAATAGCATCCCGAAAAATATTTAGTTGATTACGTTCAGTTTTTCATATATATTGTAGAATAAAATGTTCAAGTGTATAATTTTTACATGTACAGATCACATGTCATTTGTGCATTGTTTTGGCGAAGGGGGAAAACGACAGAACCCCGATAGGTTAACAATCAATATTTAAAACACACTGAGCAAAAATGAAACTTCGAAGACGCGACGATTCGTCGTGTAATGTATAGCAGTACATCATTGCCGACGAGTTTAAGACACGTGCTGCGGTTGAGGGCGGGAAAGCGTTCTCCCCTATCGTAATTCCGTCACTGGGCGATTATGTGGGACGGAATGAGCCGGACGCACTATTGTGCCCGGTCAGAGCGCTGAAAATTTACATCGATCGTACCAGATCGATCAGGAAAGATCGTAAGCGATTATTTATTTCCTATCAGTCTAATAGGGCTACTGATATCTCCACAGCTACACTATCCAGATGGGTGAAGGTTGTAGTGAGGACTGTCTATGTGGAGTCAGGTGCTGACGATCGAGTCACTTACAAAATATCGTCCCACCAAATCCGACACATCTCGATGTCTTTGGCGGCCAGGTCGAATATTCCGTTGGAATATATCGTGAGAGCCGGAATGTGGACTAATTCTACGACATTCATCGGGTTCTATCTGTCCAATGCTGCCGAACTTCAGGACCAGTCGTCCAGATTTAGACTGGGTCCGCTGGTCGTAGCACAGGCTATTGTTTGAACCAGCTGGACAGAAAAGTCTTGGTTTTAACGTGCACGTGTATATAGCGACACTTTGTGTTTGTGTTTGAGTTCTTTATGTTACGGTCTCAAGTAGAGTTCCGTTTTCCACCGATGGGTGAAGAAGAAATTCGTGCATGTCGGAGGCAAGCGATCGCACCGCTAGGTGAGTATCTTTATTATTTCTAAAGATATATCGAAAATGTACCATTTTAGCGATTCGCTTGAAATCAAGACTATCGTCTGTTTTCATGACTCTCTAGCACAACGGCTCCACCGCCTATCCTTTGATTCTAAGGAGCATGTAGTAGTTTAGATTGGTGATGTATAAAATAAACTTCCCAAATTTTAATTGTAAATTTGCCGTTTATTGTTATTACTCACCTCTAAACTACTACAGTAAAGGCCCTCCCATCCATCCCCGCCAGTTTTGCGCTAGGGGCTTCCTTTTGTCGTTTTTTGGACAGAAAAGTGAAGCTTCTGCGCAGCTGCGCGCGCATATGCGCGGCGGTTTTGGCGGCAAAAGGAGTGCTCGAGTCATGCAGGCAGACGATCGTGCCTTGCTTTCAGTACGCGAATTTCTATCCAGAATGATTTAAAGGATCGAAAAGGAGCATGTAGTAGTTTAGAGGTGAGTAATAACAATAAACGGCAAATTTACAATTAAAATTTGGGAAATTTCGGATTCGTCGCCCTAGACAAACATGTCTTATGGGATTGAGGTTTAATATTCCACCCATGTGACCAGCGTCTCTTCAAAGTATTTGGTAAGAAATAAAAAGTAAATGAGTATTTTAATCGTTAAGTATGTTTCTCGATGAATAAAACTTTGAATATTGACATTGATGAAACATACTGGCCTGGCAGTATGATATTTTGTCTGAATTATTTTGGGCCACAGAAATGATAGGGCCCCAGGGGGATTCTACCACGCAGTCATCGACGACCAAATCGTCTTGTTTTCTCATGCCTCTCACCGAAATGCCTCTATGGCCTTTTTTTCACTTTTTAGGTTACCGGACCTATGGTCTGATAACCTATTGCCGTCGCGTTGCGTCCGTTATCCGTCCGTCGTCCGTCCACATCTGTATCTTTAAAGTTTACAGGCGGATTTTTCTGAAATTTTGCATAAAAATGCCTAAAAATATTTCAAGAGGGGGCTTTTTTTATTTTTTTTATTTTCGCTTTTTTCCCAAAATGACGACCATTTTTAACGAAAAATGGCCAATTTTGGACTTTGGCGGCCATTTTCTCAAAAACTGTCTGATCAGTTTTGAGATTTTTGTTTTAAGAGATTCCCCTTATTTACCTCTATGATGTGTATAAGTTTTGTTGCCCTTGAATCGCCGGTCACCGCATGGCGGATATTTTGAATTTTTGACGGGTCACCGAAAATTTTTTTTTCGCCCCAAATCGCATTACTATCCATTTTGGGTCATTTCTAGGCAAAAAAAATTTTTCACCCTTTGAAAAAAATTTGGGACTGCCAGAACAGTACTCCTAGAATGCTTGAAGATAGAGCTTAGAAGTTGGCACTTTCAAATGGGAAGTCATATATGGCGACTTGTGGGGGTGACCTTGAATTTGACCTTTGATGACCTTGAAAGGTCAAAACAGCCATTTTTGGGTCAAAAAATGCCCAAATTTGCACCTTGTCTGTCTGTTCTCGAAAACTGTCTGATCAGTTTTGAGATTTTTGTTTCAAAAGATTCCCCCATGTACCTTTATGATTTGTATAAGTTTTGTTGCCCTTAAATCGCTGGTCTCCGGGTGGCGGCCATTTTGAATTTTTGAAGGGTCGGCGAAGAATTTTTTTTTTCCAAAAATCGCATTACTATTCATTTTGGGTCATTTCTAGGTAAAAAAAAATTTTCACCCTTTGAAAAAATTTTCGGCACTTTTTTCCTTCATAATGGGAGCTGCCAGAACAGTACTCAATGAACGCTTGAAGGTAGAGCTTAGAAATTGGCACTTTCAAATGGGAAGTCAAATATGGCGACTTGTGTTGTGACCTTGAATTTGACCTTCGATGACATTGAAAGGTCAAAACAGCCATTTTTGGGTCGAAAAATGCCCAAAATTTGCACCTTGTCTGTCTTCAATCGAAAACTGTCTGATCACTTTTGTAATTTTTTTTTTTCAAAACATAGTAATTGGGGTTTTCGACATTGTGTATAGAGATGTATATAGTGTATATCGTGTATAAAGTGTCTTGAATTGCACAAAAGGCTCGAAATCTAGGCTGAATAGGCCCCAAATTGATTTTTTGGTCGTTTTCTTTCAAATTTATCTGATCAGTTTGAGATTTTGTTATAAAACATGCTAATTGGGGTCCCTGACATTGTGTATAAAGATGGAGTGCTTTGAATTGCTTAAAAGGCCCCTTGAATGTGTAAATTGGCGTCTACAGCCAAAAAATGTTTGTAGGTATAGCTGGAATTGGAAGTCATACATACCACTTCTATTGGTGACCTTGAACTTGACCTCAGATGACATTGGGTGCTATATCTCGGTGTCACGTCCAACAAGAAATGTGTAAATTTCGTCTATAGACAAGACTTTTAGATAGACGTTGTATTTGTATTTTGAACATACATGAATACAAGGTTATATGCTGCTCACTTAATGATGACATTGAAGTTCTTGAAGATGACCTTGATTGGTTAATCTGAACGTCATATCTCACCTGTCGTGTTTCAACTAAAATTGTCCGGTAACCTATCTTAGCCCTTGGGCTAATTTTTGATTTTCGCTTTTTTTTCAAAATGGCGGCCGTTTTCGTCGAAAAATGTGCAATTTTGGACTTTGACGGTCGTTTTCTCAAAATCTGTTCAGTAACTTTTTTAGGTTACCGAACCTATGGTCCGATAACCTATTGGCATGGCGTTGCGTCCGTCGTCCGTCGTCGTCGTCGTCGTCCACATTTTTATCTTTTTTGTTTACGGGCGAATTTTTCTGAAATTTTGCACAAAAATACTTAGAAGGAGGAATAAGAATAATTCAAGAAGGAGGTATTTTTTAGTTTTTTTATTTTCGCATTTTTTTCAAAATGGCGGCCGTTTTCGATGAAAAATGCCTGATTTTGGACTTTAGCGGCCATTTTCTCAAAATATGTTCAGTAACTTTTTTTCTTTTTGATACATAACACTCCTGATATGTACTCCTATTATGTCCATAAATTTCGTTGCGCTTGAATCGCTCGAAGTGGGCCATTTTGGCCCAAACTCGGCCCAAATGGGACTTTCCCATGTTAAATTCTCCTATGCTTTATAATGGGACACATTATGCCTAATATCTCACCTAATATTGAGATTAGAGACGAGGAATCAATTGTGGACATATAGGAAATGATATATGCTGAATATTCTCGTGACCTTGAATTTGACATCTGACCTCATTTTCAAGGTCAAAGCACAAAATGGCTTATATCTCGCTTATTATCGACTCTACAGCTTAGGAATTAATTGTGGACATATCGGAAATGATATATGCTGAATATTCTGATGACCTTGAATTGACTTTTGACCCCATTTTCAAGGTCACAGGACAAAACGGCTTATATCTTGCTTATTATCGCCTCTACAGCTTAGGAATCAATTGTGGACATATAGGAAATGATATATGCTGAATATTCTGATGACCTTAAATTTTACCTTTGACCCCATTTTCAAGGTCATAGGACAAAATGGCTAATATCTCGCTTGTTATCGACTTTACAGCTTAGGAATCAGTTATGAACATATAGGAAATGATATATGCAAATTATTGTCATGATCTTGAATTTGACCTTTGACCTCATTTTCAAGGTCACAGGACAAAATGGTTAATATGTCACTTATTATCGATTTTACAGCTTAGGAATCAATTGTGGAAATATACGAAAGGACCTCATTTTCAAGGTCCAAGGACAAACTGGCTCATATCTTGCTCCTCTATTGACTGTATGGCTTGGGAATCAATTGTGGACATATAGAAAATGATATACACTGAATATTTTGATGACCTTTAATTTGACCTTTGCCTCCATTTTCAAGGCCCCAGCACAAAATTGCTAATATCTCTTTGATTACTGAATTTACAGCTTAGCAATCAACTGTGGACATGATATATGCTCAATATTATATATATACTGAATATTCTCTTGACCTTGAATTTAACCAGTGACCTGGCTAACATCTAAAATATTAAACATTGTCCGGTAACCTATCTTTGGCCCTCGGCCTAATTTTTTTGATTGAATCGTTTTTGCCGATTTGGCGGCCATTTTTGACGAAAAATAGCCAATTTTGGACTTTGGTGGCCATTTTCTCAAAAGCTGTCTGATCAATTTTGAGATTTTTGTTTCAAAACATTCCCCTCATGTACCTCTATGATGTGTATAAGTTTCGTTGTCCTTGAATCGCCGGTCTGGGTGTGGCGGCCATTTTGATTTTTTGATGGGTCGGCGAAAAAAAATTTTTTTGTCCCAAATCAAGTCACTATTCGTTTTGAGCCATTTCCAGCAAAAAAAAAAAATAATTTTTTTTGGCCATTGAAAAATTTTTTGGACAGAAAATTTCACCCAATTTTTTCTTCATAATGGGAACTGTGCGGAGTAAACTCATAGAAGACTTCAAAATAGAGCCTAAGTATTGGCACATCCAAATGGGAAATCATATATTGCGGTTTGAGTGATGACCTTGAATTTGACCTTCAATGACCTTGAAAGGTCAAAAACGATAAATTTTGTCTTTGGTGGCCATTTTGTCTAAATCTATTGAGACAGTTTTTCTCAAAATCATGTATAAGATTCTCTTTATGTACCTTTGTGATGTGTAATTTGATTTCGTATTATAGTCCATACAAAAAATGTGTTTCCAGCAACATTTACGAACATGTTTTGACAATTAGAATTCAAGATCAGTGTAACAATTTATATGTTGGAAAATCAATACTCTGCGTTTCTCATGATTGCCGGTAAGCTACAGTACCCTTGGTGCTATGTTTTTTCAGATTGTTGAACATCTTTTTCAACGAAGTGTTCAACCCACTGCTGAATCTTGAAAATATATGTGGATATGTTGCTGAAGTCTTGTATGCCTTGTATTTCTTTCGAGTAATATTGTACTCATTGCTGCAAAAATGATTTATTTTTGTATAAAATATGATCGATTCCAAGAAATTTTCCAGAACTTTGGTAATCACTAAAACATACACTGCTGAAGGAAATAGCAAAGACTCGCAAATATTCTCCGATCCATTTATTCTTTATAGCCTCGAAAACAACCTGACCCTCAGTTTTTTAGAGGTTAATTATTGGATTTGATACCACATATTTCAGTATAAAAACTGTTCTCAGTCGTACATTTTGCAATAAATCCCCTAAAAAATCGGCCAATTACATGGAATATCTACGGTGCCCCTAATAGGACACGAGAAAATTATTTTGGAGCGAGCTGTTTTTCGTCCAGACGAAATAATAATTCGTCCAGACGAAATAATAATTCGTCGGGACGAAATAAAGCTTCCTCCGAAATAATTTTCTCATGTCCTATTAGGGGCACCGTAATTATCATTTATAAATTGAAACAATGTTTATTTGGTGTTGATCGGATTGTTTCTGACAGAATGCAGTTTGGAAAACCCAACCCTTGCGCTCTTCAACCGTTGGTTTCAATACCACGCTATTCCGTGCAAAATGTTGTGACAGGTATTTTTTTTCTGTAACGGCTATAACCAGTGAACTAATAAACGGCATGACAAGTGATGACATTATATTATTGAGAAATATCCAATACATAGACCACAAACGGTTGTTTGCACAATTTACTCACTAGGGGCGCCACCCATTCGTCATCCTTGGCCTTAAGAGTATGTTGGAAATACTGGCTGAAAGATCGCCTTGATAGAAAATTGTTAATACGAGCCTTCACATCGTACAAAACATGTATATATTTTCATTTGAGTGTGACATTTTTCTATATATATATATATATTTTTTTTTTTAAAAATCATTAAATACCTATGAAATTAATAAATACCTCATAAATGTTGTAAAATTTGTATATATACATTTTTATAAATCATTAAATACCTAGCTACGATAATTTTATTTTCCAGTAAAAAATTAATCATTACATACCGGTATCTACTATAAGCTATTTTTGTATCATTTCCAGTCAAACACGGAAAAGTGTCATCAGCCAGAGAGCAAAATCTGCACACTTAACAACAGTTTTCAATATAACTCTTGTCAGATCCAGGATTTTTTCTTGGAGAGGCGAACATAGTGTTACGTAACTCGAACCCCGTAAATTTGCAATGTGCATAATATAAGCGACGACTTGCAAGAAATAGCACCAGGCTAGCTCGGGAAAAATTGCTCATAGATGTCGCTGGTGTAGTTGTTTTGACAAACAATCCCAGTCAATGTAGCTGTGGAAGAGAAATTATTTTTATGACATTTTAATATACATAGTGATAACCTGTATAATTTAACGTTTTGTTGACAACCACTTTCAATAGAGTAAAACCTACATGTCAAAGTTTACTTGACAGAAATGAAGCTCATGGTAGATGCGCAGCCTACCCAGTAACACCACAAATATTGTTTGTGCTGGGAAGTACATTTGATTGATTGTCAAGGGCTGAAAGGCCTGGCTGGCGCGGGAGGAGACAACAATCCTTTCGCTTATGGTCCGTGACGCTCACGGGCCGGGACAGGGCAATGCCTTGTCCCACTTACAATCAGAGTAAAATTATGTCCCTCCTATAAGTATCAAATAAACACAGTTTAGATATTCCGCTCCAAACAGTGAAGTTATCGAGGAGGGGTCAGAGAGGTTTTTTTAGAAAATAATTTTGTGGTATATGTAGTTCAAGTTGTCAAAATGAGTGAATTTATCAGATTTTTTTCACAAATTTAAGTAAGAGTTTCTCTTCTGAGATGATATGGATAACTGTAGCGGAAAAATTAGCATGGTGACCCCCCAACTTTTTTTGTCTGTCAAAAACATACACATAGGTTAGTTGATAAATTAGCAAAATCTCAGATTTTGTTTTGCAGTAGTTGTTTTTAAAAAAATTAATATTGTCGAAAATGGCCCTTTTTCCACGTATTTTAGGCATAAAATTACCCATAATTCCACCCTAAATGGAATATTCAATCCCAAATTTCTTTTTCCGAATACATAATATCATATTGATGATTTTTGAAAATCATACAAAAATCAGGCCCTCGGTCGTGTCTGTGCCGCGGCCCAGACAAAACCTCGGGCCTCAAACACTGTATCAATTACCTATAATCATTCACAATTTTCGTATGACAACGACGGTATTTAATATTAGGTTTGAACAGTTGTGTGTGATAAAATAAAAACCACGCTCGTTTGGTCTGGCGGATGAACGCAGAATACACTCCTCGCACTCGCGTATCCTGAATTCATCCGCCAGACCAAACTCGACCGATATCGTGCGGAAAACACACTCGCATGGTATTATACATATACCATTCAGACTTGCAAGAAAAGGACAGACTATTCTAGAGAACAATATTATTTTCATTTTCTAACAATTACAAGAAAAGAAATGAAAAGAACTTTCTGGAGAGCAACAGAACTTTATAAAATTACAGGAGAACATTCTAGAGACCAGCCTCTATGTCAAATACATGTAACTAACTCGCCATGGCAACAGCAATACTGACTGAAAGGTCGTTACGTATTGATAGAAAAGTCTCAATACAGCCCTCACATGGTACAATACATGTACAGTGCCAACCCGATTAGCGGTCCGAAAAATGATGATATTCCACCATACATGCTCTGTAGAACAGCAGTGGTTGATTCTGAACACCAGAATTTGTAGTTATACTGTATATATTTTTTATTTGAGAATGTGAAATTTGTACATATATATATTTAAAAATCATTAAATACCTATACAATTATCAAATACCTCATAAATAATGTGAAATTTGTATTTTTTTTCAAAATTTATTAAATACTTATAGCTGTCATCATTTATTTTCCAGTGAAAATTAATCATGAAATGTTCAATATAAGTTATTTTTTATCATTTCCAGTGGAACATGCAAAAGTGTCACCAGCAACGGAGCAAACATGCACACAGATTATATATAAGCCTTATCAAATCCAGGATTTGTTTTCTTTTTCTCGAAGGGGCGAACATAGTATTACGTACTCCAACCCAGTAAATTTGCAATGTGCATAATATGAGCGAGCGACGACTCACCAAAAATTACACCAGGCTTGCTCCGGGGGGGGGGGGGGGGATGCTCATAGATGTGGTTAGTGTATTTGTTCTGACAAACAATCCCAGCCCATGTAGCTGTGCCGGAGGAAGTTATTTTCATGACATTTTAATACATGATAACCATCATAATTTAACATTTTGTTGACGACAACTTTCTATGGAGTAAAAACCTATACGTCATACTGTACTAGATGTACAGCTTACTCAGTAACACCACACTTATTGTCTGCGCTGCGAAGTACATCCAATCGAAGGTCGCCACCTGATATCGAGCCAACGCTCCCGGCAATGTGGCCTGTGAGCAAGTCAGGTGCATTGTCGTCGCCGACCCCGTTGCCGGCCGGCATTGATCGACCCCGTACAATAAAAACAAGGGTCGAAAGACCTGGTTGGGTGCGATTGGAGACATCAATCCTTCCGCTTGGTCCGTGACGCTCATGGACCGGGACAGGGCAATGCCTTGTCCCACTAAAAATTAGAGTAAAATCCTTGACCTCCAAGTAATATATATTCAGTTAACACACAAGATGATGAAGCATTACCCAAAATAGTATTGAAATATACTATTGTGGCCATACATGGTTTGGAATTGAATTATGTAATCAGCTTGTGATGCAATCTTAAGTAGCCAATTCCAGTGGCTATATCCTGCGTATTTGGGGGTAGTTGTGTGTATCTGAACCCACAGTTTTCAGAATAAATAATAAGTTGCAAGATTTCAGGTCACATGAGATTGATGATCTCTACATTGCTCTAGAGAATGAATGAAGACATATCTTCACACCAGCAACTTTTTTGCAAGAACAAAACATGATAATTACAACACATACATAGTATTTACATTTCAACGGTAAAATTCAGCATCTTTCTTTGATTCTTTCCAGGGACAGTGAAATTGGCAAATTTCATACTATTATATTTTAATTAATAAATAGGTATATGGAAAACTTATTCTGTTCGATATCCAGTTCGATACTGGATTGGTATATATGGTCCAATAACCTACTGGTATGGTGTTGCATCCGTCATCTGTCTGTCCGTCGTCCGTTCGTCATACGACGCGTTGACCTTTCAAGTTGAGAGGTCAAAACAGCCATTCGATGAACGTTTTGATGATGACTTTTCAAAGGTCAGAAGTAATGATCTGGCAGCTATTTTGTCGATATCTGTTCAGTACCTTTTTTCTAATTTATGTATAGGATTACTCATTGTATCCCCCGAACAAAGTTCGGCGGATACTATGGATTTGGCTTCGTCGTCCGCGTCCGCGTCCGCGTCCGCAGAGATTTTATTGTGAACGCGCTACAGGCCGCAATTCTCACCCGATCACCATTATTTTTTGAAGGCACATATATAATGGTAAGATCCCGACACCAATCGATTTTGGTTGCCGTGGCAACTGAATTGGTCGTTTGGGGACACATTTTGCATTGAAAACAGCCTGTTTGAGACACATGGCTTGTGAACGCGCTACAGGCCGCAATTCTCACCCGATCACCATTATTTTTTGCAGGCACATATATTATGGTAAGATCCCGACACCAATCGATTTTGGTTGCCGAGGCAACTGAATTGGTCGTTTGGGGACACATTTTGCATTGAAAACAGCCTGTTTGAGACACATGGCTTGTGAACACTCTACAGATGGCAATTTTTGACGAATCTCGATAATATTTGGAAGTGTTGTTGGGAAGGGCTGTCACACGAAACCAATCGTTTTTTAGAATGATCATATAAATATTAATATGTTAACAGCCTAACTTATTACAGAATTTTGAAATATCCATTTTGACATGTACGATCATTCCAAAAGCCTGTACAATGGAAGGTAATGACACTGGTTTCTTGTTCAGAATGGAGAACTGAAGTTTTCAGTGAAAACAGGACAATATTACTGAATAAGTTAACATTAGTTTTACTAGTTAAGTCTATTATTGTCCACAATAAAAATAGTTAGGACGAGAAACGTTTATTATTAAGCTCAACAAGGTAAAGGTTTTGTCCAGTATATATTTCATGGGTGTAACTGAATAAGTTAACATTATTTTTAATAGTTAAGTCTATTATTGACCACAATAAAAATAGTTAAGACAAGAAATATTTATTATTAACCTCAACAAGGTAAATGTTTTGTCCAGTACAAATTTCATTGGTGTAACCGAATAAGTTAACATTATTTTCACTAGTTAAGTCTATTATTGACCACAATAAAAATAGTTAAGTCTATTATTGACCACAATAAAAATAGTTAAGATGAGAAATATTTATTATTAAGCTCAACAAGGTGAAAGTATGTCCAGTACAGATTTCATGGGTGTACTGAATAAGTTAACATTATTTTTACTAGTTTAGTCTATTATTGACCACAATAAAAAATAGTTAAGACAAGAAATATTTATTATTGGGCTCAACAAGGTAAAGACTCTGTCCAGTAGACACTTTATGTCTAACCAAATAAGTTAACATTTTTTTTGCTAGTTAAGTCTATTATTGACCTCAATAAAAATAGTTAAGATGAGAAACAATTATTATTGAGCTCAACAAGGTTAAGGTTTTGTCCGGTAGAAATTTATGGGTGTAACTGAATAAGTTAACTTTATTTTTACATGTTAAGTCTATTATTGACCACAATGAAAATAGTTAAGACAAGAAATATTTATTATTGGGCTCAACAAGGTGAAGGCTTTGTCCAGTAGAGATTTTATGGCTGTGACCAAATAAGTTAACATTATTTTTTTGCTAGTTAAGTCTATTATTGATCTCAATAGCTTTTTATGAAAACATTGATCAACTTTTACTTTGAATTTCAACTTGAGACCATGTTTGGCACAAATTATGAGTTAAATTATAACTTATGGTGAAAAATTCGATCTGGCTCCAATTTCGTCATCTTGAAATGCAGTTTTGATCAACTTTTACTTTGAATTTCAACTTGAAAGCATGTTTGGCACATATTATAAGTCGAAATATAACTTATGGTGAAAAGTTCGATCTGGCTCCATTTTCGTCATCTTGAAATGCAGTTTTGGTCAATTTTTAGTTTGAATTTCAACTTGAAACCAAGTTTGGCATATATTATGAGTTAAAATATAACTTATGATGAAAAGTTCGAACTGGCTCCAATTTCTTCATCTTGAAATGCAGTTTTGGTCAACTTTAATTTGAATTTCAACTTGAAATCAAGTTGGGCAGGTATTATGAGTTAAAATATAACTCATGATGAAAAGTTTGATCTGGCTCCAATTTTGTCATCTTGAAGTGCAGTTTTGATTAACTTTTACTTTGAATTTCAACTTGAAACCATGTTTGGCACATACATGTATTATGAATCGAAATATAACTTATGGTGAGAAGTTCAATCTGGCTCCAATTTTGTCATCTTGAAATGCATTTTTGGTCAAATTTTTTTTTGAATTTCAACTTGGAACCAAGTTTGTAAAATATTCTGAGTTGAAATATAAATAGGTGAAAAGATTGATCTATCTGTATTTTCGTTATTTTATCAGTCATGTCGAATGGAAATTCATCTTATGAGATTTCAGTGGTGATTTTGAATTCGACCTTCAATAACCTCGGAAAATCAGTGCAGCAATTTTGGTGGGGAAAAGAAAACAGTTGTGACTTGAACAGTTTTTCACACTTGACAGTGATATATTTGGGGCAACAGAGATGATAGGGCTACGGGGGATACATCCAAGCGGTCGTAGGCGACCGGAAGCGTCTAGTTTATATGTACTTTTTGTTGCTCTTGAAATGCCGATCTGCTTGTGGTGGAATTTCAACGGAAAAATAGATATTTTGTCCAAAAATATAAAGATGTACGTTCAATCAAGTACGTTATTTCTTGAATGAACAAAACATAGTAATTCCTAATCCATGGTTCACTTCGGCCTGAACTAATTTAAATACTGCTCTGATTCTTTCGAGTGACCTTGAATTTGGCTAAATTAATGACCGGGTACGTTACATTGTTAGTTGGTGAACTAGGTATATGGAACGTATATTCGTTTCGATGCCCGATTAATAGTGTATATATATATATATGTATATATATATTTTTTTTCGTTGCCAGTAGCTTCTCTGAGAGGGTGTAGGAAATACTTATCGAAATTGGTAGAAAGTGTTGATAGAAAAAAAAACTTGATAGAAAGTGTTAACGAGGCCCTAGACACATGATAGGCTACAATCTATGCAGTGTTGTTCCTTATTGTGTTATAATGAAATTAGACCTAGTGAATTTGCAATGTGCATCAGTGCATGAAGTGACAACTTCGAAGAAAATACATCCAGGGTTGCTAGCTGGCAAAAATGATCATAGATATCGCTAGTGTAGTTGTTCTGACAAACAATCTCAGTCCATATAGCTATGAAAGAGAAACTTATAATGACATGTTAATACATAGTGATAACTTTCATAATTTAACAGTTTGTTGAAAACCACTTTCAATAGAGTAATACGTACACGTCGAAGTTTACTTGACAGAAATTAAGCTCATGGTAGATGCGCAGCCTACTCAGTAACACCACAAATATTGTTTGTGCTGGGAAGTACATGTACTTGATTGTCGCCAGTCAATGGTGAGCAGGAGCTCCCGGCAGTGTAGCCTGTGAGCAAGCCAGGTGCACTGTCGTGATGAATCGGTCGCAGTCCGTCATGTCAAAATCCCTGAGAGATGGGTATTGATCGCGCAATGTCGCGCAGCGCAATTAAGCGAACAGGTGCAGTGTCGCACACATACTTTGACAGCAAGGGCTGAAAGGCCTGGCTGGCGCGGGAGGAGACAGCAATCCTTTCGCTTGTGGTCCATGACGCTCACGGGCCGGGACAGGGCAATGCCTTATCAGAGTAAAATCATGTCCGTCATATGAGCATGAAGTAAACACAGGTAGTACGCAGAATGATGTTGCTATAAGTTTCTTTGATTGTATCTCCAGACAAGTGGGACATGTCTTTCTCAAATTGATTTGTAATTTTGTGTGTAATAATCGACTAACCGAAAATAGGTTTATGACTGTATGATGATAACTATCAAACAATTACTTTTGATCACATTGGAAATATTCTGGTGTCCTTTGTGATGCAGGTGAACATATTTGAATACTCATTAATGGTTAGTAGCAAAACGGAAAATATCAGCGAGCAACCACATTTTATATCAATATGCACCCTGATATTGGGCCCTCTTGCCAGTAGTGGACTTCGTATAGGCTGATTTTGCACGAATAAGACATACCGGTATTTGTTTTCGGAGGTGATGAACATCTTTTTTTTACATTAGAGCGTTGGGGGCGAAGCCCCCAACTCTCTACATGTCTATGTGCTGACTTTTTCATGGAGGTTTCATGCCAACTTATCAACACCCGTTTTGGCATGTAAACGTTTAGATACCTACTTCAAATGAGGATTTTCTTCGTCCTTGACATAAAATCTCTCCAATTGATAGCAAACTTCGAATATACCACAGATATATAAAGCATAAATCGATGTGTTAGTTTTGAGAAAAATACGAAAAACGCTCAGGTCGTCTTGAAAACGTCAAAATGGCGGAGCCGATGGAAATTGACGTTCCCAGAATGCAATGCAAATTTTACCGCAATGATGCGTATTTTGGAACACACAATTCTATTCAGCAATTCGTACATGCATAGATGTAAGCTTGCGTGTAGCCTTCTCTGGCGTTATAAAGTAAACAAAACGATTCGTCTGCAATGCCACGGCTACATTTACCGTAATTCGATGTATTTTATCACATGACAAAGTGTTTCATGCTGGGTTCATGCGAAGCCTTTTTATTCTGGTCTTTTAATTTGCCTAGTAGTAGTAGGCATGTGTTCTATATCATGATATCAGATGGAGATATTCCTCTTAGTAGTTTCCAGTATTTTTAAGGATATTTATTGAGGTTCAATATTATTTCAGCAGGTGTATCTGTTTCGTTGATCGATTAAAACAAAAAGTTTACTTATTAGGAATATAAATGAATGATAATATACGGGAATAAATGGGAATCATGTGGGTTAGGATATGGTAGCTTTTTTTTTGGGGGGGGGGGGGGGGGGGGGCTGGCATTGTTTAAGAGACATTCAGCTTTCGTGGTGCTGATGAGGTGCTCGAGCTCTAATGTCGTCTCCCGCAGTTAGCTGCATTTTCTTGTTTTTGCATCTCTATGCAAAAATACGCTTCAATGGTTGCTTATGTCAACAATGGCGGATTCAGAGGGGGCGTGGGGCTAAAATTTCAAAATATTCAAACTGCACAAACACAGTTTTAAACTACACCTCAGAAATCATCTGGGATACTATCAAATTCCAAAATTCTCTCGGATGTCTTATGGAGCATTGCCAACCCCCCAGAACGGGAGAAGATGCGCTTGTGCCTCTCCTGCACCCCCCCCCCCTTAGCATACTCCTGGATTCGCCCAAGTACACGTATCATTTATGTCGCTAGTGTAGTTGTTTTTGTTGTCAGATTCTGTGAATATGTAAATGTTTGAAGTACCATAACTTTGGAAGAAATCATGATATCAATATGCTGTAAAGACCGTTTTATTCAGTTCAAATTGTGCTTTCACATACACAGAAAAACCCAATACCCAATTTCCGTGACACATGCTCTTTAATGATGACGCTCATCGATTGGGACAGGGAAAATGCCTTTTCCCACTAACAATCAGAGTAAAACTTTTCACTTCAAGCATAACATAGATAAAGTTACCACACGGTATAGTCAACACGGTGATACAACACACAAAATAGTATCGGAATGTTTTTTAATTATAAGGTGGCTCGTTGCTTTTTTAAAAATTTTTTTGAAAAATAGAAAGGAATTTTGGACATTGCTTTTTTATTCTAAAAAAACTGTTTGAAATATTTGTAGCACGTATTTAATCATTGTACATTGCGTATTTTACCATTTTATACACGTATTTAATAAGAAATAAGACACGTAATAAATGATTAAATATGCATAACATATTAAATACGCATAAACAATATTAAATACGTGTAATAAATGATTGAATACGCATATGAAATATTAAATATGCGTAATGAAATGATTAAATACACGTATAATATATTAAGTACATGTGGTCTATACAAAACTAAATGCATGTAATAAAAGAGTAAATATGTATAATAAATCAGTAAATATGCATAATAAATATTAAATACGCATCTAAAATATCAAATACGAATAGTAAATGATTAAATATGCATATAGAATAAAGTATGCATATAAAATATTAAATGCATGAAATCAATGATCAGATACACGTTAAAAATATTAAATACGCATACACAATATTAAATATGCGTAATAAATGATTAGGTATGCATATGAAATATTAAATATGGAAAATGAATGAATAAATACGCATATAACATATTAAATACGCGTATAAAATGATTAGATACGTGCTACAAATATTTCAAACTTTTTAGAAAGAAATAAAATAAAAATGTCCTGTACGAGCCACCGTAGAATGATGTGACACAGTCAGAAGATCTACTTCCGATGGTTAGAGTTTACCGTATATTCGCGCATATAAGGACACGGTCCTTATATTCGAGCCTGTCCTTATATTCGAATATAAGAACATATCCCTATATTCGAGAAAGTTTACTTTTTTGCGCCATAAAGCAATATTCGTTTATAAGGACACCCGTGTCCTTATATTCGAGACACTTGGATTTTGGTGCCAAAAACGCAAAGGTGTCACGAATATAAAGACACCCATTGCACGTGCTATCACGTGCTGCCAGGCTTACGACCACTGTCGGTAATATATACACGAGGTTATTGGGGGCTCATTGAAAATAGGCCTACACAAAGGCCTACATGTGCAAAACAGAAATGCTAAAGCCAGTAGCAAGTCATAACCAGTAAAGCAATCACTTTGAAATGAGAATGGCACCGAACTGAATCCAATAGGAGCGCATTATATAATTATTCATATCTCCAATACCTACCCAAGCCAACACATATAATATAATTTGACATCAGTGGTGGTTTTAACCTGTCTAGGCTACTCGCACACGTAGGTTAATGTGGCTATTATTTTATTTAGCTTACCGTGTTCTTATATGCGGGTTATTGGGGGTGTCCTTATATTCGAATATAGGAACATGTCCCTATATTCGAGACACTTTGGTTTTTTGGTGAGAGCCCCAAAACGCAATATTCCGGATATAAGAACATGTCCTTATGTGCGCGATTATACGGTAAGGATTATGAGCGGATCGTATGTATGTCAGCTGAACATACAATAAAATACAGCGTATTATCATATGCCAGAATGACAGTCAAGGCAAATAACGTAATCAGTGCTATTTTACAGTAATTTAAATTACTGTCAACGAACTCAGACCTAAGCGTAGACCATTTCTATGTATTTTGTTTTTCGATGCCTTTGCCTATTCCTCCAATAACAAACTTCTGCCCAGCGGGCCGAAAATTCCACACTCTGCCCGGGGAGCTCCCACTTCAAGAAAACGCCATTTTTCGAATAGTGAACAAAAGCACATGGTCGCTTAACTGGCTTGATTCCGTCATATATGACGTTTTTGCCACAATTTAACGTTTTTACCCATGCAGGTGGTCTTGGACCTCTGAAATGGCTTGTGGATCCGATCACTGAGTGAATAAAAGTGTATTTCTTGCTTATTTCTTCCGAATCGGATATGATTTAGCCATTTAAAACATACCAAAATGTCCCCAACATTAACTGGCATATGATAAACGTGTTATTGCACAATAGGGCACGTAAGTGAAAACGCTACATGTTCTCGAAATAAGCCTCGACCAGGATTTTCTGGTCTCAACCTATTATCGCCCACTTTTTTGCCTAGATCCTCTAGCTCGTTTTCCACATAAATTAACTATCACTGTAAGAAAAACATATGCAATTAACGATATTAACCATATTCGATGACTCTCGACCATAATTGGCGACGATATTGTCAGTAAGACTGGAAAACAAAGCACAGTAGATGTACGGCCGTTAATTTCATACCGCTTATAAAATAGAATAATGCGGGCTTATTATGCATGTTTTGTCTTAAAAGGTAGCAAATCGTTAGTTTTTCATCACATGGTACAACACATAATTTACTGATTTGTTATAACGTTAATTATCAACTTATTATCTATCGCTCCATTATGAAGAATAGGACGATAGGACCAAAAGGCTTGCACAACGAATATTTTTAAACGTTTCGAACGATATTCGAAACTCACTTACGCTCCCTATATGAGGTTTCCTTGAACCGCTCGAAGCGGGTCATTTTGGCCCAAATTCAGCCAAAATGGGACTTACCAGGGTAAATTCTCCTATGCTTTATAATGAGACACATTTTTTCCAAATATCTCACTCAATATTGAGATTAGAGATTATCAATTGCAGACATATAGGAAACTTTCGACCTAACCCATAGAGCGTGTCACTTCCGCTAAACTCCTGGGTGTGCATATATCCAGCGCACTGATATGGACAGTGTGCTATCCAGGGCAGGAACTCGCCTCCACTACCTTCGAGAACTGAAACGATTAGGTTTAAGCCAAGGCGACCTAATCCAGGAGTACATATACCTTGTTAGATCAGTTGCGGAGTACGCCTGCCAGGTCTGGACAACGTCATGACAAAAGAACAATATTATTATAAAAAAAATACCCTGGTATGTTGAATATTGCCATGACCTTGAATTCGACGTTTGACCATATTTTCAAGGTCACATGACAAAATGGCTAATATCTCGCTTCTCATCCACTTTATAGCTTGGAAACCAATCGTGGACATATAGGAATCATAAATGCTGGATATTGTGATGATCTTGAATTTGACATTTGACCTCTCTCTGAAGGTCAGAGCACAAACTTGCTAATATCTTGCTTTATTATCGACTTTACAGCTTAGGTATCAATTGTGCACGTGTAAGGAATGATGTATACTGAATAATTTTGATGACCTTGAATTTGACTTTTGACTTCATTTTCAAGGTCATAGGACAAAATTTCTAATATCTTCCTTGTTTTTGAATTTACAGTTAAGCAATCAATTGTGGAGATATGAGGAATGATATTCATGTATGTTGGATATTCTCGTGACCTTGAATTTGACCAGAGGCCTTACTTTCAAAGTCACAGGACAAAATGGCTAATATCTAAGATGAAAAATATATATTGTCTGGTAACCTGTATTATTCTTTGGGCTAATTTTTTGTTTAAATCGCACACATCACTTTTTGCGATCCGATTTTCTTCATTTCTTTTGGTAAATTAACACCCGTATATCGATTTCGGCGACATATTGATGAGTCGAATAGCCCCGAAATTAAGATTCAGCTCATTGAATCATAATCTCTCTCCGCTTTATCAGTATCGGTCGTTCACCATGTCTACAATAAACATTTGCCCATCAAGCTTAACTAACAATGTCCAATCGTCAGACGGCTTGTGTAGTTAGGTAACCATCCATGCAAGTAAATCCGCAAGTAAAATTCGCCGATTTCCATATAACATAGATTAATTGATTTATATATACATTCAATATCGACGAAAGTTGGATATATCAGCGGTGTGTATGGTTGTTCGAAAGAGGTACATGTATAGCGTGTTGTCAATAATTCTATTATGCCGCATATTATGTGTGCTATAATGTAAATATCAATATTTCCCGGTAATTATATTTTCGTGGGTGTAGGGCAAACTGCGAAAATTCCGTGATTTACAGTATTGTGATTGTATCTCAAAGACGACAAGTCCAGTGTCCATGTTCAAGTCAACAATATCAGTAATGCAGTCCGTCGATGGATCCACGTCGGTGTGTGGAGCTCGGCACACTTCATTCATTTCAAATAACTTGTATTATATAGTCAATCTATAGTAATTGTTCGAGGTTGCGGTTAGTTCATTATCCTAAATATGTTTTCCTTTTTAGCCAGTTTCGATGTTCATTAGTATTCTTGTATTTACGTTTGTGCAGAGCTCCTCGATTAGCTAAGCTATTGGGCAATCCAATTCAAATAAATATGCTTAAATTTATGCTTATGCTTAACCAGTATTTGAGTGGATTCCATATTCTAGAGAGGTCAGAAAGCTTCCACAGGACGAAGGTTGTGGCGTCTGTGGCCTTGGGCCCCGTCTTCGAATATAGTTCACAACCGTCTTTTTCTTACGTGGAACCACTGACCACTTCCAGACAATTCCAGTGTTTTTGAATTATGTCTTATTATGTTTTGCATCAGGCCTTTGTATCCGGTGCATGGCTTGGAGATGGCCCCATCACTTTTTATCGAAGGATTATGAGTTCGGAATTCGGATTGGTTTATATTGCCCGCTGTTTTCTGCTTGTATGGCATGATGACTGTGTTGAATAATGAATGCCAATAAAACGTTGAGGCGGGTCCCAAACCCACTCTGGCATATACCAGGAACGCATTTCACGGAAAGTTCCAGTCCAGATTTTCACGTATATCACACATTGTGTTATCGTGGACATTTTGCGAGCTATCTAGTTGATCTTCCTACATGTATGTGTTTTTTCCTATTATGAAAGGAGCACAAGCTTATGAACTAGTACATATCTGGGTTAGTAAGCTTTTTTGTCGTAAATTTTTCATCCATCCCTGGCTACATTCGCTCTTTGAAATAGTTCCTACTGATTCAATACATCACTAGTACATGCAGGAATAATATAATAATAATCATAACATTACTCTTTGGTATTAATATTAATGACCAGATGTATGGTCTTACTCATATTGTCCGTCAGCTCTTGTTTTTCAAGGATCAATCACTAAGTATTGAATATGCTCCTGTCACCATTTTAAGTTTGTTTACTACATGTTAAATTACACATGTTTCTTATATAGAACGTTTCATTGCGTGCTTTGATATTGTGTTTCTTCGTTGAGGGTTAAATAAGTATTACTATAATTCATCGTTTCGAGGCCAAAAGTTTGCTACAGCTCTTTGTCTAGCAATTTTATCATTTTCAAATGGAATTTTCGATCTTTTAACTTTTCAAACTTTCAGTTGAAACCCCACTCCTTGTAATGCTATGGAATATTGATGGATATACGATATCCACGAACATTCCAGGCTAAGCGAACCTTTTACAGACAGTTTAACAAAAATATTGAACTAGTTAATAATATTCAAAACATCGAAAGGGCACACTGCAGCTATCATTGCCTGAAGTTGGTAGACGTTAACTACCGACATAAATTAAATTGTTTGTAACGTTTGACGCCCGCTTTTGAAGCGGCCAAAACTAAAGCTAATACGAGAAACGTCCGTCTCATGTACATACCCTTTGAATCAATATTTGTGGTGTTTCTAGTGAGACGTGAGTCAGGCCACTAGTATCCCAGTCCAATCAGCCGCATTGTAATGTAATGTAATGTAATGTAATGTAATGTAATGTTAAATCTATTATCATTAATACGAGAAACGTCCGTCTCATGTACATACCCTTTGAATCAATATTTGTGGTGTTTCTAGTGAGACGTGAGTCAGGCCACTAGTATCCCAGTCCAATCAGCCGCATTGTAATGTAATGTAATGTAATGTAATGTAATGTAATGTAATGTTATGTTATGTAATGTAATGTAATGTAATGTTAAATCTATTATCATTCTCAGAATGCATTATAATGTTTATAACCAATCATATACTAGTACTCGAATTCATTTTTTTCTGAATACATTTTAAAATTGTGCGTTTGGTTCTGGGAGCACTACATGATATAAATCATGTCTGTACCGTAGTGCCTTCGGTACAAAAATATATACATACATGGCAGAAACCCACGTCTGATTCATTGCCTACTGAGGAATAAACACAGTCAATATTTGGATGAAGATATATTTAACAATTTTTCGGATCAGGATAGTGTGATCATGGCAGATAAGTGGTATCAAACAAACGGAAATGTTCACTGTGAGTTGAGGAGAGTGTGGGGCAGCTTTGGGAGACAATTAACAGTATTAGTGTTGCTTGTTATAAAACAGCATTTGCTAGTGCGTAAGAATGGTGCTTTTGAAGTTCTAGCTGATTTATTCTTGCTCAATGATTCATGCTAAGTTTTTATCTATTCTTTTATTGTATATGACATGTTGAACCACGGCACAACTAACGGACATACAACAATGGATCAAGAACTAAGCATAACGAATCACCAACATAAATGATGAAGCATAGAAAACGAAAGGGCCAGAATTATATGCACTATTAGGCCATGTTATTACTTTTTTCTTTGTTTCCCGTCAATTTTTTTTGACGCGGGTTCGATCCCCGTCACCGGCACAAAGTTATTATTATTACAGCAAAATGGATTCCATTCACCATCCTTTTCGATGTTTGGTGATTTCGGGGATAAAAAAACATCAGATTTTGGTGGGAAAACAACCAAACATTTTGTGGTTTTTCCTCAAAATTCTGTCTATTTTCACCCGCCCGCTGACGGGAAACAAAGAATAAGAAACCAACATGGCCTTTATTACAGCAGGCGCTAAGAGCATTACCATACTGTGAATCGCGGTCTGTCTCGTTGTTGGATCTTTTTTAACTTGCTCACATGTAGGCCTACCCAAGACCCTTTTATGCCGGGCATAGACCCAACTAATATCTTCTATGTAGGGTCAATAGGGATCGTTTTGAAGTGGCCATATGGTGGCACAAAGGGGTGGCATATGCTAATATGCCAAAAACAATTTGAAATGGGAAAAATGAATGAGTAATTTAACTGGCTCACAGCTAGCAAAACCCCTTTGTGCAGGGCACAGACCTTACTAATATCTTCCACTTATCTTTTCAATAACCTCCTCTCTAATTTCGTGACATTACATACTGTTTGGTTTGCCGATTACCCAGATGGGATGCCTTGAATCGCTCCAACACAGCCAAAGGCCCAAAATGTAGGCCCAAAAGGCATAAAAACCTAACATTCCAGTTTAAGGCACTTTGCTTGAAATAATCAGTAACTTTTGCTCTAATTTTACATATATTATTGTCATTATGCACTCTCTATCTCATGGATATAAATTGCGAGGCTCGAAATGGCCCAAAACGGCCTGCTATGCAAATAAATTGACCCCGACATTGACGCAAGAACCTCGACAAGGTTAACGACATTAACCTTCCGTAAAAACCAGCACTAGAGATTTTGTTTTTTTTCTATCACACAAAACATGATAAATTGAAATTAATTTATAAAAAAAATAATATTTGAATGTCTAACTTTTTGAGTTTGACTTTAATGGTCTACATATAGAGGCACCGATGCAAAACTTTTCTCTGTCAGTGTGATTTCTGTCTCTGTTGCCTGGTATATCTCCGACAGAGATAAGTATTTCAAACCTAAAACATATATCCCTCGTATAATATATTGGCCATGGTGGAAAAACGTTTTTTTTTCTCTGAAAGATCCTCCATTGGCTATACTTCGGATTCGATTTTTATTCGGTGAGATGCCTTTCCGAAAAATCGCCCACTGCCTTATTACGGTAAACCCCGGTAGATTGATATTATGAGCATATAGAAATATACGGCAGATCCTTCGATGAACTTGAAGTTGAGCTAGGATGACCTTTAATGGAAATTGTTGAGGTAATATCCGATGGGAACTATATGTAAATTGACTGATGCAGACAGAATGCTTGTAGATAAAGCTTAGATTTGTATTATGAGCGTATATGGCAGTTACATCACATGGTTGTTTTGGTGACATTGAATTTGACCTTCAGTGAATTTGTTAGGCCAAAGCAGCATCTGTACTGAAGAAAGTTTCATGTCTAACACGTTACATTAAATTTTCTCCGGTAAATTATCTGTAATATTTTTCATATTATTTCGAATTGGACTCAATCGGGAGCATCATCGAGATAGCAAAACTTCTCACTTTCAGTCTTCTTCGATATTGGTAGATATACCACCGACAAAAATGAAAATTAAGATACTATGGATTTACGATCGTCGCACCGCGCGCCGTAGCACGTGTTTGCGGTTATACAGCGCAAAGACAACACAACAATGGATGTACAAATCAATAGAAGCATTCTTTGTGGTGTTTCTATTGCGGCACACCGTGAGGCCGCGAGATGGCGCGTTATGTGGGACCTTAATTTTTACCTGGATTGAACAGATTCAACAGATGATCAACACAACAGTTGACGTCCATCCAGGTCCACCATGCCTCACAGTAAATTTTCTCAAACTGTGTAAAAGCTTTATTTTTCAACCAAAGTGAATTACCCTAGAACACTTTACATATATGAATAGACCTACCCTGTCACAGCAATATAGTCTGCTGGGGACAAAAAAGCCTGGTCAGGTATTTCTTTTTTATTTGAATTCATTTTTAGCTTACCGACCTATAAGGGTCGTTAAGCTATTGTCATGGCGTTTCGTCCGTCGTCCGTTGTCGTCGTTGGTAGCAGCATCCGTATCGTCTGTTAACATTTTTATCATTTTATTCGGACTGATGAATTTCCCCATAAATTTGTGTGTATTTGTGTTGGGTCAATACCCCCAGACATTTTCTTCTTCTTTTTTTTATTAAATCGTTTATGCAGTTTTGGTGGCCATTTTTATTCCGAAAATAGCTGTTTTTGCATGCTTTAAATATTATTTTCTCAAAAACTGTCTGATCAGTTTTGAGATTTTAGTTTCAAAACATTCCCCTCATATATCATTATAATGTGTATAAGTTTCGATGCTCTTGAATCGTCGGTCTGCGTGTGGCGGACATTTTCATTTTTAACGGGTAGACGAAAAAAAATTGGTTCATCCCCAATCAAGTCACTATTCGTTTCAAGCCATTTCCAGCATTTTTTGGACTTTTTTTCATTCACTTTTTCCTTCATAATGAGAGTTGTATGGAGTAAGCACCCAGAACATCCCGAGATAGAGCCTAAATAGTAGCAGACACAAATGGGGAATCATATAAGGCAGTTTCAGTAGTGACCTTGAATTTGACCTTCAATGACCTTGAAAGGTCAAAACGGCCATTTTTGATTGATAACGATCAATTTTAAACTTTGGTGGTAATTTCTCAAAAACTGCCTGATCAGTTCTGAGATTTTCGTTTCAAAACATGCCAAATAGGGTCCTCAACAATGGATTGGTGACATTCAGTGTCCGGGTTTTTTTTAGGTTACCGTACCATAGGTCGATAACCTATTGACTACTGGTAAGCTACATGTCCCTTGGGCCTATGTTTAGAATACCAATCCAACTTAAAGAATCATAGCACCAAAGGCGCTGTGGCTTACCGGCAATTTGATGGTCAAATTATCGATTTTTGAGAGTGAATGTTATCACAATTTTCCAAAGTTGTGTTCTCAGAAGATGATTAGAATATAATATATAATATAACATAATCCCAAGATTATTAGAATATAAATATAAGCCCTACTTTCGAATCAATTGTTTTTAGTTTACCGTACCTTTACTCTGATAACCTATTGGCATGGGGTTGCGTCCGTCGTCCGTCATCTGTCGTCCTTAGTCTACATTTTTATTTTTAAAGTTTACGGGCGAAACTTTCTGAAATTTTGCACAAACATGCCTAAAAATATTTCAAGAGGGAGGTATATTTTTGCATTTTTGCCGAAACGGCGGCCATTTCTGTCGAAAAATGTTCAATTTTGGAATTTGACAGCCGTTTTCTCAAAAAATCTCTGATCAGATTTGCGATTTGTATTTCAAAAGATTCAGCGCATACACCTCCATGACGTATATAAGTTTCGTTGCCCTTGAATCGCCGGTCTGTGTGTGGCAGCCATTTTGATTTGTTCGACGGGTCCCAAATGGCACTTTCCCATGTTAAATTCTCTATGCTACATAATGGGACACAATATTCCTAATATCTCATTTTATATTGAGATTAGAGATTAGGAATAACTTGTGAACATATAGGAAATGATGTTTACTGAATATTGCCATGGCCTTGAATTTGACCTTTGATCCCCTTTTCGGAGTCGGAGCACAAAATGGCTGATATCTCGCATATTATCAAATATAAAGTTTAGGAATCAATTCTCTTATAGGATAGGAATCAAACTGATGAGAAATTATGTATGCTGAATATTTTGATGACCTTGAATTTGACCTTCGACCTTATTTTCAAGATCAAAGCACAAAATGGGTGATATCTCGCTTATTATCGACTTTACAGAATAGGAATCAATTGTGTACATATAGGACTTGATATACTAGATGTTGTCATGACCTCGAACTTAGCTTCGAACCTCATCTTCGACGTCAAAGCACAAAATAATATCTTACCGACTTTACAGCTTAGCAATAAATTGTGGACATATAGGAAATGATGTATCCCGAATTTTTTGATGACTTTGAATATGACCCTTGACATCCATTTTCAAGGTCAGAGCACAAAATGGCTAATACTTCACTCATTATCGACTTTATGGCTTATAATTCAATTTTGCGCATACAGGAAATGATATATGCTGGTTATTGTCATGACCTTGAACTTGACCTGCGACCTCATTTCCATGATCAGAACCCAAAATGATTAATATCTCGCATATTATTGACTATACATACACCTTAGCAATCAACTATGGACATATATACGGTATATACGGTATATTCTGATGACCTTGAATTTGACCCATGACCTCATTTTCAGGGTTACAGAACAAAACGGTTAATACCTCGCTTCTCGTCGACTTTATAGCTTGCCAGTTGAGAATCAATTGTGGACTTATAGGAAATGATATACACCGAATATTCTGATGACCTTGACTTTGTTTGTAAGGTCAGAGCACAAAATGGCTATAATATCTCGCTTATTATCGACTTTACAGGTTAGGAATCAATTGTGCACATATAGGAAATGATATATATGCTGAATAATCTCATGACTTTTGAGTTTGACCTTTGACCTTATTTTAA
The DNA here is from genome assembly GCA_949152475.1 of Terebella lapidaria. Taxonomy (NCBI): domain Eukaryota; kingdom Metazoa; phylum Annelida; class Polychaeta; order Terebellida; family Terebellidae; genus Terebella; species Terebella lapidaria. Next base: position 54,707,686 of record OX424556.1, read on the forward strand.
AGGTCAGAGCTCAGAATGGCTAATGTTATGGGCGTAAATAACCGAACCCCCCCCCCCCCCTCCTCCCCCTTTTCACCTGAAACTCCAGGCTGAAACCCAACTGATCCAACAGTAAAAGAGTCAGTGGGCCTATTTTGCATAAACCATCCCGTTATATCCCCGTTGATTGTCGACCACAGGAGCGCATCCAGGGGAGGGGTTGTCCAAGGGTTCTGCCCCCCCCCCCTTTTTTTTCTACTGGCCCTCTCTCAGTTAGCATGGTTGACCGTTCCCATGCAAGTTCCAATTTTGGCCCAGGGATTTGACTTAACTTGGTGCTACTTCTCATGTATCTACTGATGATTAAAAAGGTAACTGCTAATCAGAAATACATGTGCATGTACATGTATTTCTGCTACTATGAATGTCAAAGGGCGATCCAGGGGGTGGGGGACGGAAGGAGCCGTGTCAACCCCACCGCCCCCCCCCCCCCCGCCCCCAATTCAATATCAAAATTTTAGGGGTGTTGTGTCGGTACAGAAATGTCACAATAGTTGATTGGGATATGACGCACATGTATGGGGAACATATATATTAGTTCTGATGTATTTTTTTCACTAAATGCTTTGGAATATAATCAATTTGGTATTGGTATTATTTGGTATTAATGGTAAAAAAAATAATCAATTCGGTTTTAGTAACAAGTGCTTGATTAATAAAAGGTGATTTTAGTGAGTTTGTGTGAAATTTATACTCAGGAGAGGCCAGAAAGCTACCACAGAAAATGATAAGGGCTCTGTCTTCTAGGGCCCTTCAGCGAGCCCCAGACCCCCGGCCGCGAGGTGTTTTGCTGGGCTTGCTTTGGTTCCCCCCCCCCCCCCCCCCCAAAAAAAAAAAAAAATCCTGGATCTTCCCCTGGATGCACTACTCTCTTCATTTAGTATGATATACATTCATACTTCTTCAATTTCAAAAGTTACTTACATATTTACCTAAATACATATATTCGGAGAGTACATATTCACAGAGAAAAAAGTCGAAAGGCCTGGCTGGCGCGGGTGGAGACACCAATCCTCCCGCATATGGTCCGTGGGGTTAAACGGAAAAATAGAGGCCTCACGGATCGGGATAGGGCATCGCCTTGTCCCACCAATAACCAGAATACCAAAATTTGACACACAAAAATTTACATTCAGACTTCACTAGGTATCTCCAGAATTCATCTCAGGTGCTCCTAGAATTCACAAAAATACAAAATTTTCTCGGGGGGCTTAACGCCGCCTCCCGGGCCCCTAGACCGAATTGGGGCTTTGCCTTGCTGTTTCTCGAACCCCCCTTTCCGAACCTTTATCTACACCCATGAATATATCGCTTATTATCGACTCTACGACTTGGGAATCAATTGCGAACATATAGAAAATGATATATGCTGAATATTGTCATGACCTTGAACTTAGTCTTTGACCTTATTTTCAAGGTCAGAGCACAAAATGACTAATATCTTGCTTATTATCGTCTTTACAGTTGTGTACATATAGTAAACGATATAAGGTGAATATTGTCATGACCTTGAACTCGACCTTTGATCTTATTTTCAAGTATGGAGCACGAAATGGCTAATATCATGTTTGTTATCAACTGTATGGCTTAGGAATCAATTGTGAGCACATGAACTATTATATTGTTACATCGAATTTGACCTTTGACCTAAATTTCCTTCATAATGGGAGTTGTATGGAGTAGACTCCTACAGCACTGCAAGATAGAGCTTAAATATTGGCAGTATCAACTGGGAAATCATATATTGCAGTTTCAATGGTAACCTTCACTGACCCTGCAAGGTCAATACAGCAATTTTGATGAGAAAGGTTATGGTCTAAATTCTAACACTTTTCCGGTCACCTTTCCTAGCCTTTGGGCTATTTTTTTCTCCATGACTATTTCACACATCCTCATGTAGGATCGACGTGGAGTTCGGAGTTCGTGTAAAAGGTAATGTCAGTTCAAGTTCAAGGTAACCATGAAATGCACCATTTATATGGGTTATATGATTCCCATATTTCAAACATTCAATGTCACATTTGTAGGTGGCAGTGCGGCGGACTTACCCAAAGTTATCACAAACTTGCTCGAGTTCTATGAATTCATATATCGTCAGATTCACGCATACCACAGGATGCATCATATATATGACCTAACTATAAACCATAATCACCCGAACCACACTTTTTTGACAATGGCTTACCAACCAAAATCAACTGGAAAATTTATGTCGAACATATCACATACTCGTGTGAGCTAACTCAGCGCTACCATCAACTTGTACGTTACTCGAGACTTTGTTTAACTTTCTTTATGCATATTTCAACGCCTAGTGTGTGTTGGTTATCACTTCGTGAGCGATGGGGCGGGCGAAGGGAGTTTTACTCTGGTTATTGGTGGGACAAGGCGATGCCCTATCCCGATCCGTGAGGCCTCTATTTTTCCGTTTAACCCCACGGACCATATGCGGGAGGATTGGTGTCTCCACCCGCGCCAGCCAGGCCTTTCGACCCTTGCTGTCTAAGGTTCATCTTTGCGACACTGCGCGATCAAACCCATCTCTCAGGGTTTTCGACATCATAACGGACTCCTGCCGTTTCATCACGACAGCGCACCTGGCTTTTTCCATCAGGCTGCACTGCCGGGAGCACCCGCTCGACTTCAAGCGGCCTTGACTTTGCATATGTATTGCTCGGGACAAACAATGATTATGGTGTTACTGAGTGGGCTGCGCATCTAACGTGAGTTTGATTTCTGAATAGTTAACTGTCATGTATGTTTCACCACATTGAAGGTCGTTGTTAACAAAGCGTTACATTATTAAGCCTGTCACTGAGCATAAATATGTCACATAGAAAATTTCTTCTGTACATGTAAATAGTCTGAGCTAGTTTATCGGAACAACTACACTAGCGACATCTATAGTGAACTTATGGCGGATGTATTTATGGAATTCTTGAGACGACAAGCGACTTACGTCTCACCATTTCCTAACTACGGTTTGTAGATTAAATCTGTGCTACGGGCTATGACGAATCTCAACTGTGGTATAGGCTACCGTATAGCCATTATGGAAATGGAAAATAATTAGTCAGTGTCGATTCAGGAACAGGTCGTTTATTGTCTTCTCTGGAATATATAAGCTAGATAAAATATCTAAATTTCATTTAAAAGTATATCCTAAATTATGTTCAAGTGTGCAGATTTCACGGAAAATCATAACTTCATAGAAGAAATATTACATCATTATCTCATAAGCAATGTAGTTCAAATAGCTACATAGGTATGTAGCCGATATATGTGAAATAAACATTATGTAACATTTTCAAACAAATATAAGGTACTGTATGATGTGAGCGTAACGATTTCCGTGATCAAACACTATTTGAGTCAGTATTTCAGATACAGTCTTCGAGAAGCTCAACTCCTTCTATTGATTCCACCTTGCTGGCCTACACATTACATCAATGTGTTGCTAATTAAGAGAAATATTGCTGAGTAGAAAGAATTGGAAAAGAGCCTTGATCACCATTAAAAAGAAATAATCCACCCAAATATTGCTATTTCCTGTTACTAGCGAACTTACAGGCACTGAGACCTCCTGCTCATATACATGTATAACACCAGCTCTAGCCACATAACCTCTGAATTTTGGAATTCCTTGCGCAATGAGAACGTGCATTCAAAAAGCATATATCAATGACGTTGCACAAATGTTCATGTCATGTAATCATTTGTAACATTCCATCACTCAGTTTGATAATCCAGTCATGATCCAAAGTACTGCATAGAGCCCATAGCACCAACTAGAAAGCACCAATGCACCGTCAACTTTTGATAGGCGGTCCCAACTCACGCCAGTATTTCCTCTTACGAGCAGGCGTCAGAATAGGTTTTTTCATCATGAGAAATTTATTTAGCCATTTTGGACCCCCAAATTGATGTTTTGACCTATCAAGGTCATCGACGGTCAAATTCAGGGTCACCACACAGATCGCCATTATAACTTCCCATTTGTAAGTGCCAATATCCGAGTTCTATCTTCGAGAGTTCTAAGACTACAGTTATGGCAGCTGACAGGGAAAAAAGTGCTGAAAATTTTCCAGTCCAAAGTTTCTTCAAAGGGAACAAACTCCAAAAGATAGCACATGGGCCATATACTTTTTTGTGATAAAATTGTGGTGATATGATGTCATATTTTTTCAGATGTCATATTTCGATGAAAGTGTAAGCGGTTTATCGATCTTCCAGATATTTCATGGAACCTGGGCCGATTTTTTTTCTACATTCAATAACTGTCATCTTGTGGCGTCACGGATGATCATGGCGATACCCAAAGAAGGTATTATTATTATTTTTATTATTATTTAAGATATAATTTTTTTCTGTAGGATTACTCACAGAACCTGGAATTAAATATTTCTGGGTTTTAATAATTATTTCTCGTTTTATGCTGAATTGCAAGTTTTAATACTCAATTACGGGTTTAATTATTTAACTCCAGGTTTTATTACTTATTTCCAAGTTTTAATATTAAATTCTCGGTTCGAATATTTAATTGCGGGTTTGAATATCTAATTCAGGATTTTAATATTTATTTCCAGGTCCTAATATTTATTTCCGAGTTTTGATATTTAATTCCAGGTTTTCATGTTCAATTCTGTGTTTGAATATTTGATTCCGGGTCTGAATATTCATTTATAGGTTTATTTATGTCATGGTTGTAACCTTTATTTCCGGACTTTATTACCTAATTCCAGGTTTTAACATTTAATTTCTTGTTTGAATATTTAATCCCGTGCTTGAACATTTATCTCTAGGTATTAAAATGTATTTCCCGGTTTCAACACTTAATTCCAGGTTTTAATATTTAACTCCGGGTTTTAAATATTTAATTCCCAGTTTTCCAGGCTTTCCCAGGGATTAAATCATTCTTCAGAAAATAGCTAATTCCCAAATAAAAAATACTGAATGTTCCTAATAAGCTTCCATACAATATCGTTTTAAAGTTTTTTTTTCTCACAAAATAAAGGAAAGTGTTAAAGCAAGGTCAAGGCTTGAGAGTGGGATTGTCATCCGACAGGTAAGTATTGAGACATAGTTTCCTTTGGTAACCCACTCTCGTTCGGACCTTCTTATCAGGTTATAGCGCTGAACACATTTATGTGGGTGCTTCCATGTGGTTTTGATTATTGTGGTGTTGGAGAATTCAACGACATACGTAGGTGAAACTGTAAATGACTACGGAAATACCTAGATTATTTTCGTGTAACTTTATTCTCCTATGCTTTATGTATGTGCACCGCTCATAAATGGTGTTTGGGCGCTGTATAGGGTGAAACACACTGGAAATACCCAAAAGATAATATAAGTAGAAAAACTGATTGTCTCTTAATCATGAACACAGTAGATTAATCACTATCCGCTAGCTAGTTATAAAGTGGATTGTTGGTCTTTAGATCAAATGAGTACAGGTAGTATACATTTCATGCGAATTAACCAATTTACAGTGATATATAGGGGGCCAAACCATTTCACAGTGACATCTAAGGAATGAAATACGATTTATTACTATCGCAGCTCAATGTAGTAAACATCAAACCAGTATACGAGTATCACACATATGATGTATAATTTGCAAAATGGTGGTGGATGTTATTGTGATCAAAATAATAATAAACAATGAAAAATGCAATAGGTCCCTTATCCTGGTTTTCGGAAATCTGAAAAGTTACATTGCAGAAGCCAACTCTGGCATTTGAGCACCGGGGGCGAGAGAGCAGCGATGTACTGCTTCGCAGTACTGCTGGACTGCTGTGCGGAAGGTGTCAGTGGATTTAGATTCGACTATACTATTGTCCAGCTTATTCCAATCCAGAACTGTTCGTGCGAAGAATGAATTAGTGAATTGTTCGGTTTTGCCTAGAATGGGCTTGAAACCTTGTGAATTGTTTGTGACAAATTTATCAAGGACGTTACTGTACTCGAAATCATGGTGTCCTTTGGGTTTAATTTGACGCCTAACTTTATAATCGTTGGCCTTGATAGCCGGTACCATGCCACTGACTACTTTGTACAAGAATACCAATCTATTTTGTTTGCGCCTTTGTTGGAGTGTACTTAGGTTAAGTGTTTGCATCATGTTAGTCATTGCACCATTGTGTCTGCTTGTGTAATCACCTGTAATAAATCTAATTGCTTTACGTTGAACTTTTTCGATGCTGTCTATATCTTTTTGGTAGTATGGATCCCATACGTTGGATGCATATTCCAATGTTGATCTAACTAGTGAAATGTATGCTAGTAGGCTAGCGGTTATGGGTGCTATTGGACCGAGAACCCCTCCCCATCTTAGAACAAGCTACAACCTATTTTTTATTGAAGACATATCTCAGGTGAGTCAGAAAATCATGGTTGTAGATCTGAAAAACTTGCAGATCACTCTGAAAATCACACTTATGCCTGACGAGGTGGCGGCGGAAAAAGCGCATCTGATGTAACAGGTTTTTCCCCTCTAAACATGCCAATAATGATGTTAGAGATACCATCTTGGTGTCAAACTGTTCAGTGTTATTAGTGTCAATTAATAAAATACAATAGAACTGAAAGTAAAACATTCTATCAATAAAAAGTGACAAAACAGTGAAATTTTGTGTCAAAATTCACTTCGGTTTGGTCACTAAAGTTGGACAAATACTTCAACTACTTCAAAAATATGTATGCTATTGCAATAAAATTGGCACCAAAATATGACCTGTTCATCTGGGTAATGAACACTGATACCACAATTCTGGACGTCAAGCATAGGTATGAGAATATCATCAAAATCTATCATCACCCCCCAACATAGCCAATATTCAGAAATCACAATTTACAATTGAGACCCAATTATAAATCCGTTAGAACCCCAATTAGGTCACCAATTATACACAGCATTTGTATTCACCATATATATGTTATTTGTTTATACATCAATGGATATGTAGTGCAGGAAAGAGCTACTATGCACTCGGTATGAGAACGGATCAGACCATTATGCAACAGGTAACATACCAGGTACTTAAAACATATATGTAAAGACAAAGATTTGTTTGTTAATATCAGTTTCGGTTAAACAGTTTCGGTATTCTCAAAATGACATCAAATATAAGTTATTTAATTCTTACTGTATGTCGTTATATGGATCACCTCTATGGGACATCTCTCTTGTATATTGTAATATATTTGTAGTAAGATGGCGAAAGGCCATTCGGCGTCTGATGGTTCTCCCTCATAATACACAATTACTTATACGGTCCTTGAAATTCATTAAATCAGCTTGTATTAGTAAAAATTAGTTTGTACAAATTTGTAGCAGAATGGCTGTAAATGGTAGCTCTTCAGCAGTGAGAAACAGTATAGCATTCATTTGGGTTAAATATGGCGTCTTACGTAATAACTTTCTCAGTGATCTGGTAGATTTGGAAATACGTGTAAAATTTATTCCTGACAACTTAGATAAACAGGCACTTTGTGTTGCAATTAAAGATTTGATTAATGTGAAATTGGATAACATATTTATGGACATGTCACACGAGGAATGTGACAATGTTATCATGTATTTGTGTACAAACTGACATGTTGGTGTGTCATTTGTGTGCCTTTGGTTTTATATGTATGTTTTTGTTTCACTGTCACCTGTTATATGTACTATTTACTCAGTTACATGTATATGCACTAGTGTACTTTCTATGTACGAATAAATCATACATATATGTATATTGTTATGTTACGTTCAACATATGTACATATTACTGAACAATATTCAGCCACTTTCATCGTCATTGTCGCTGAGCACGAGAGGACTGTCTGAGCAAACATCGCCATGGCAAGAGAAGAACTCGGTGCATTGTAGCCCAGCGATCAGACAGTGAAATTGCCGGCTTTGGGAACAGTTCTCATCCGTGCAGTAGAGATATGTCAAATCTCGAATCTCTTTAGGGGCTGCATCATTTCGGAACATGACTGGCTCCAGGTTTTCATCTTTCAGCTGCCACCCACTGCCATCGGGGCTCCAAAAGTATGGTTGTGCCTCATGGCCAAACGTCCAAATCGCCAGCTGGTAGTTCGCCCGTCTCACGCGTTGTCCATTCGCATCATCAGGGGGTGGGAAAAGATATGATGTTCAGAGCGCAGCTCGTCCAGAGACTGGCATTTTGTCTTGGATCCATACATCAGCAATATATACTATGTTGCAGTAAGGAGTAACTCCGTGACATTACTTGACCGACCGAATTGTGATAGCAGCATCAAATCTGTGATTTTCTGCGACAGCTTGCTGAAAGCAGTTCATTTGCCGATTCTGAACAGTGAGCAGCTTGCGACACAACCACTGAGACCATGAGCTGCTGGTAAGCACGTTGCAACATCTTGCCCAATATTGTTGTTTTTGGTGGTAATTTGGAATGAACCCATCACGATTTACCACTTTGCCACGATGACCAGCATTCAAGTAGATATCACAGTTGCCAAACATATCCTTGGTACAGAAGTAGACAAGGAAATCTAAATGATTTTCATTGATGTTGGGTACCAGTGGTCCAGACGCATCTTCAATTACTCTACTAATTGGTCGTTATGATGTTCTCTCCATTAAGAAGATGGAACGAGACCGCCGTACCTGTGGAGAATCAGCACATAGTTATGTCATCAGTGGATGTCGCCGAGTAACAAATTACTGGAAATTTCTGAATGGCGCCAAGAACAAATCTGGCCTGGCCGAATTGCTGTGAGCATACTTGACAGAAACGGCTCCACAACTCCTCAAGGAACAACGATCGATCACACTAGCTGGTGCTTTCATAGATGATCAGCCACTAATGTGTTAGATTTCCTTGTCTACTACTGTGCCAATGATACGTTTGGCAATTGTGGTATCTACATGAATGCTGGTCATTGCGGCAAGGTAGTAAATCGTCATGGGTTCATTCCAATCACCACCATAACCAAAAATATATTATTAACAAGATGTTGCAAAGCGATTACAACTCACACTCTCAGCGGTTGTGACACAACCTGCTCACTGTACAGAATCGGCAAACCATCTGCCTACATACAGCAAGCTGTCGCAGAACATCACAGATTTGATGTCGCTATCCCAGTTGGGCCAATAATATAATGTCACTGAGCTACTCTCTACTGGAATGAAGTATGCATTGCTGATGTACTGATCCAAAACAAAGTGCCAGTCTCTGGCGATTTGGACGCACAGCCATGAAGCACAACCAGACTTTTGGAGCCCCGATGACAGTAGGTGGCAGCTGAAAAATGACAAACTGGAGCCTGTCATGTTCCAAAATGATGCAGTCCCGAAAGAGGTTCGATATTTGACACGTCTCTACTGCACGAATGAGAACTCTTCCCAAAGCCAGCAATGTCACTCTCACCGCTGGGCTACAATGCACCGAGTTCTGCTATTGCCATGGCGATGTTTTACCTAAACCCAGATAGTCCTCCCGTGCTCAGCGATGGTGAGGATGAAAGTGACTGAATATTGTTCAGTAATATGTACATATGTTGAACGGAACAAAACAACAACAAACAAATCTGTGACTGTACATTTGTAAGATCCACATTACAGTAATTAATTCAGTTCAAAATGTTCGTTAATTGTTATCAGAAAATGTAATCAGGATGATCCATCTGCTTTTACATGTCAGGTTCGCATTGTAGTTGTTTTTCATCAAGTGACTTCAACCCCTGCTGTTCCGGATACTGATTAAGATGCCAAGTCCCGCCAGGGGACTAATAACAGCTAGTCTCGTAGAACTCATTGCCCTGTGTTCATATATGCCAGCAAAGGCTTTCAATAAATGCAGTTTTTTGGATTCGACTTCAAACTATCCACATCGTTGTTTTCTGTCTCCAAACACAGAACCAGTCTGGCCTGGAAAGAACTATAGACTTGTGAAGTTTGTGAAAACAGAAAGAAATCACAAATTTTACACATCTGTCTTAAGTACCTGGTATACTGCATGTTGCATAATGGCCTGTGTCGATCTCAAACTCAGTGCATATTAGCTCTATCCTGCTCTAGCTGCTGATGTATGTATTAGATAATGGGCAAGACGCAGGTCATTATTAGAAAGCCTTCGTTTCTAATAATGACCTGTGTCGAGCCCATTATCTGACTTAATGGATGCCTGCCATTAGGTTATTATTGCAAATAATGACCTCCGTTGAGGTTATTCAACAAAAATAATAACCTCTGTAGAACAATACAAGCATCCATTAAATACATATAACTATACATGGTGAATACAAATGCTGTGTATAATGGTGACCTAATTGGGGTTCTAACGGATTTATATTTGGGTCTCAATTGTAAATTGTGATTTCTGAATATTGGCTATGTTGGGGGGTGATGATAGGTTTCGATGATATTCTCATACCTATGCTTGACGTACAGAATTGTGGTATCATTGTTCAATACCCAGATGAACAGGTCATATTTTGGTGCCAATTTTATTGCAATAGCATACATATTTTTGAAGTAGTTGAAGTATTTGTCCAACTTTAGTGGCCAAACCGAAGTGAATTTTGACACAAAATCTCACTGTTTTGTCACTTTTTATCGATAGAATGTTTTATTTTCAGTTTTATTGTATTTTATCAATTGCCACTGATAACACTGAACAGTTTAACACCAAAATGGTATCTCTGACATCATTATTGGCATGTTTAGAGGGGAAAAACCTGTTACATCAGATCCGCTTTTTCCACCGCTACCTAGTCAGGTATAAGTCTGACTTTCAGAGTGATCTGCAACTTTTTCAGATCTACAACCATGATTTTCTGACTCTCCTGAGATATATCTTCAATAAAAAATAGGTTGTAGCTTGTTCTAAGATGGGGAGGGGTTACCCCCATTTTAAACGCTCGTATGAGAATTCGCCACTTGCCTATAGCTGTTTAGTAGAAGTGGGACATGACTTTAAATTTCGATGAATAAATCCTAGTTTGGATGAGGCTTTACTGGTGATATTTGAGATATGGGGGGCCCATTTAAGGTCGTCCGATAGTGTAACACCGAGGTAAGGGTACGTAACAGCTGGTCATTTAGGGTATACATATGGTCTGTTTTATTCTTGATGGACATGATATAACATTTTTTGGCATTGAAACGCATGCCCCAGTCACTTGCTCATTTTTCAAGTTGTTTCAGGTCGTTTTGAAGTTTTTGGTGATCATTTGCTGTTTCAATGGGCCTGTAGAGCAGACAGTCGTCGGCGAACAATCGAACCTCTGACAAAACACAATCTGGAAGGTCGTTTATGTGGCACAGAAAAAGAATAGGACCTGAAAAAGAACAGCACTGTACCGGGTGTACCCTGTGGTACTCCTGATTCGACCGATACCGAGTCCGATTGTTCACCTTCAACCACTACTTTCATATTTCGTTGAGTTAAGAACGAGGTGAGCCATTTGTGTACTGGGCCAGAAATACCATAATGGTCCTATTCACAGACCCCTCCTAGAAGTCGGCAAACTCCGTAGTTCAAACTGACCAATCGCAGCTGCGCGCAATCTTCGGAAACCTGGGGTAAATCCCAGCCTGACCACGTGCAGTGAAACCACTCAAAATGTCGTGTGACACGAAAAGAAACCTGACATTTCGTGACAATCGCTAATATTTCAAGAGAAAATACCCGTAAACCCATCCCTTCCCCCGTTGAGACCAACCTTGCCAGTAAAATCATTTTACTGAGTAGCCAGGACTATTTGTTTACAAACACAGCGCGAGGATCACCATGGTCACCGGCCCGTACTGGGATTTCCCCAATACTGTGTTGACATTCTGACCAAACTCGCATCGCCCATTAACAGTGATCATTTGGCTTAGAAACCCTATTTCCATACATCCTCGTTGCAGATAATGGGGCATCTGGGTTAAATGTAATCTGTATTGCCGTCTATGATGAGAAAATGTGCGATAAACTGGACACTGCGGATTTGTTTATTACCGTTACTGCGCGCAGCTGTGATTGGTCGGCACTCGCGTGACCAGTGGCGGGAAATTCTGTGAATAGGACCATTGTGGAGTTTATGGAGGAGTTTAGTATGTGGGACGGTATCAAATGCTTTCGAAAAATCTAATATAGCGATGTCACAGTGATCATTTTGTTCGTAGGAGTTTAGTAGGTCATGGAGGGTTACGATGAGCTGGGTTTCACATGAGTAACCGGAGCGAAAACCGTGGTTCCTGTTTGTGAGAATGTTGTATTTTTCAAAGTGTTGTAGTAGTTGTTTACATATTATATGTAGTTTACAGGGAACAGATGTTAATGACACTGGCCTGTAGTTTTCTGCCGAGTGTCTGTGCCCTTTCTTGTATACTGGTGCTATGTTTGCATTTAGCCAATCGAGTGGTAGGTTTCCAGTGTCCAGAGAAGTTTGAAATATATTGGTTGACCCTGGGCCGAGTTGTTCTGCACATGTTTTAAGGACTATATTGGGAATACCATCAAGACCGCATGCTTTTGTGGGGTTTATATTATTAAGGAGTTTAGTGACACCATCGGTGGAAACATGAATAGGTTTTAATGAGGACGTTTTTACTCGTTTTAATTCAGCATAGCTTGAGGATTTGTCCTCCTTGGTGAAGACCGACTAGAATTGTTCAATAAGTATGTTTGCTTTCCCAAGGCTGTCGGAAACTAGGTTCCCCTTATGGTTTAGTGGAGAGATACCTATATTGTCTTGACGTTTTGACTTTATGTAATTCCAGAAGGGTTTTGAGTTATTTTTATCGAAACCATCGGCAATCACGTTGTTAACATGGTCCCATTCTGCCTGCCTGGATTTTTGTCTGCATTGTTTCTGGATGAATTTGAACTTTTCCCACTTCCCGGATTGTTTGCACTTTTTGTATGTTTTAGCTTTCCGCCTTGATAACTGTTTGAGTTTACGGTTAAACCAAGGATCTTCTATAATAGGATATCCAACTCTGCCTAAAAAGGCGTGATTACGTAATATGACGTAAATCTGATTTGAGCGTGTTGAAACGGTGCCGGGCGTTAAAATCAGAATGTGCACATCGATTTGTAATGAAAATGAGTAGAGTTGTGAATCATATATTGAAATGAATGATAGCTGATTGCATTGATTGGGGGTATGGCCTAAACTTCTTCAATAATATTCAGCATTCGCGTTGCCGATGATGTGGTATTGGGGCCGGGATTTGTAAGTGTCCGTTTATATGCTTGTGTGTGAATCGAAGACTGTATCTTGAACGGGTTTAATCCAATCGTCTTTAAATTTGAGCAATGGGAGGAATAACCTCTCAGCTTGAAAATATTCAGTTTCCATGGAAATCGGTTGACTTTTGTTGCCATGGCAACCGTTCAAAATCCTGAAATGCCATTTTACTGCCACGGAAAACGCCTGTAGAACCGACCCACTCATGGTGACAATAAAATTGGCCCCTCATTAAAAAAATCCCACATAATAGAGAGCAAGTTCTGATGTAACTCCGGTGGTATTTTTCAGGTGAAAGGTAGATTCATTTCAGAGTTATGAGACAGAACATTCACCTCCAAATTTAGTGACAGTTGAGTATTGCAATGATATTAGAATCGTTCTCATACCGACAGTTTTCATCGGATTTCCTTGGAAACGGGATATTTCCGAGACAATGGATAATGCCTATCAATCCTCAACTTTTGAAAAGATGGAATGGTAACTTTTTAAATTATTGACGTGGATGTGCTCAAAAACACTCATACAGACATGCACGTGCTTGGACCACATCAAAAATATTTTCGCGAGCGGGAAGAAAGACAAACTGTGGATGACAAGCAGGCTCCACCCCTTACGTGTGCCCTCCAAGATCACTGCGCTCAATCCCGGGGCCCGATTCTGTATGTTCTCACTATGAGCGAAATGATAAGCAGTATGAAAAACTCAATTTCGAGCACCTGTCACCGTTTTGACACGCTCAAACGAGATTTCGTCATTTTACGTAATCACGTTTTTTACGTCCACATTGAGCAGAGTTGGACATCCTATTATAGAGGATCCTTGGTTAAACCATGGGGGAGTAGTTTAGACGATGAGATTTGTCTTATAAGACTTGTCTTATAAGACGGATCTTAAGGTGTGAACCAGCGAAAATGTATCTCATGAGTCATATGAAAAACGTCATGAGATATCTTATCGATTTAGAACATGTTTTATTTCGATCAGACACAAATCTCGTGAGATCATGACAACGTTTTCGTTTCCATGGTTATCGATACATAGTGGTCATACATTGGGCTGGGTAATTAGCGGGAAATTCAAAACTGTTGTCAATCGAGTTTATTTCTTCAACATGGACACGGCATCGTGGACCACAGAAACCATATCTAAATTAATTTCGTTGTACCATACGGAAGCCACGCTCTGGAATGTTACCAGTGACGAATATCATAAGAAGGACGCCAGACAGGCTGCATTACAGCGCCTTAGTACCGAATTAGATATTCCTGGTAAGGCATGTTGCATGAATGTGGATTCAGTCATGAAGAGCATATATATATGTTGGTGTGAGCACGCCGGGTAAGCGAGAATGAAGAGTGTATAAAATGCCTATTTTGTGACAGATATATTAAGGATTTCGTTGAAAACTGTTGAAGTCATCGGTCATGTTTGACAATTTTTTATGAACTGCTCGGTGATCAATATCTGTCAATTTGCATGTGCACAACTATGGAAACGACAAATCGCCCGAACCGCAACAGTTTTATATGCGCGACACGGCATTTTTGTGTGTGCATAACTCGGTATTCTCGCTTACCCGAGGTAACAAATTAGTAATTTGACAAAAAAAAACTATTAAAGGTCTAGATCTATACCACAGTACGTACAGTAGCTCTACACCACAGCAGACAAGGGCAGAATCTTTCTCAGATCCGCACGCATTCTACGAAAGCCCAGATAGGACATTTGCCCCAAAATGTTAATATCGCGAAATCCTAACTCGCCTCGAAAAAATACTAACTAGTCCCGGCAACGGGTCGTTTGCATGTCATCGATCAGCTGTTATCTCGCCCCGGCAAGAAACTGTTAGGTCCCACCGGTCGATTGGCGAGATATGGCTACTGTTACTTAGACCAACATGCATCAACAAACTGCTTACTCGCCTCGGCCAACCACTAAGTTGCCACTTATTCGGTAACGTATCTCTTATGGAAGTTAAGCCGAGGCAGTTCGCCGAGGCCAACTTCTAAGTTGAAAGGTATGTATCACATCTATTTTGAAACGGCTGCAGCCAAATTTTGCCAAGACGAGATAACAGTGGCCCAAAACGAGTTACTAGTAGCGGTTGGCCGAAGCGAGTTAGCAGTTAGCCAATGAGAGATAAAATATCGGGGGAAATGTCCTAACTGGGCTTCCGTATGATTCCGTCTCGTTCAGAGACTGCAGTAAAAATCGAGAGTAATATTTCACAACGTTTTGGCCTAATGGGATCTTATATGTAAGATGTCACGGGTTTCCCTGCAAGCGGTGAAATACATACAGTCACCTCCAAAAGTTTGGGCCCTCTCGAAAATTTTGAGTCCCCATTGCATGACAGTTTTGAAAGTATTTTCAGTTGAACCTAGTCATGAGTGTTATTTTCATATTCATATTTGTCAATGTGACACTAAGTATTTTAGAACTCTTCTAAGAACTTAAAATGCATCATTCAACAATTGTGTAAGGTTTAGACCCCTAAATTAGGCCCCTAATTTAATTTTCAGCAGAAATTCACCTTTTCATGAATATGGTAAACATTTCCATATTAAACAATATAAACGGCAAACCAAATCAGCAACAACGCTGGAAAAAGCAAACTGATATCAATATGACACAGTTCAAACAACAATTGGCCAATTTCAATACTTGGTGTGGCCTCCTCGAGCCTGGATACAAGCCCTATCCAGGCTGATATGGATTGTACCAAGTCGTCACACCTCTCCCTGGAAACTCCATCCCAAAAAAAACATGGATGTGATCCTCCAGTTCTGCTAGGTTTCTGCTAGGTTTGGCCTCTGACCTTGACCTTCAGGACATTTGAGCGATATCTGCCCACAAGTTCTGAATTGCATTTTTCGACATAGTCGCATCGACATTCCCGGGATAGTCGTATCATAAAACGTGTATGTTTGTATGTTTATTTTAGGTGTAATATAGCAAATAACCTGGCGTCACGTAGAGTTGGTCGTTTTTCTGATTCAAGAAGTTGTGAAGTGCACAGCAAGCCAAAACCACGGCCTCAGCCTTGGCAGGACAGAGTGCTATTGACGTCTGGAAGATTCGGAATCGAGCTGAGAGAATTCCGAATGCATTTTCCACCACTCGTCGAGATCTTGACAACCTATAGTTGTAGATGCGAGCTTCGTCGCTGGTTATGTTTCTGGCGGAGAAAGGTTTCATTAGATATGGTTTGAGCGAAAACGCCTCATCAGCCACAAACACGTATGGTACTTCTTTCTCTCTGCCAGGCAGGCTCCGCGGGGTCGGCAGCCGCAGTTTGTTGCTTTCTATAGCATCTCTTATGGAGCTCTTGTTGAAGATGCCACCATCACTTATGCGGCCATTGCAACCGACATCAACATAGGTGAAATTATAATTTGCACCTACCATTGCCATAAGGACAATGCTATGGCTGTGCTTATAATTGTAGTAATAGGCTCCACTCCCTACTGGTTGTTTTAGTACGACGTGCTTGCCGTCCAGTGCCCCGATGCAGTGGGGAAAATTCCACTTCCTCTCGAACTCTTCTGCCATTTCCATCCACTCCTTTTCTGTGCTAGGTGTCTAGGAAAAGAGTGTGTGTGCTATGGAGAGCATGTCACATTTGTCTGTATGACATTGAAAAATACATTATATTAAGGCGGATATGACTAGTGTACACTACATATAGACTATGCGAGGGGGCATGTGGTCGTTCTCCTGGTTCTCTGGTTCTATCCCATAATGAGTAACAATGAACGACATTTTGAACATATACCACAGCAAAGCAAGTCGCGGAATTAAGTACTAATTGGTAAATATGGACAAACTGAGGTCACACACCAAGATATTTTTATTCGTGGAAACGAATTGATAATGTTTAAATCGAATATATATAATTACCCATGAAATAATGACCCGTTCCCATTGATGGAAAATGAGTACGAAAATTCCCGAGTACAAACAATTTAGACACATAGCAATTTGCAGATCAGAAAAAAGAACATTAAACATCGTCATCCACCTAATAATAAGCCGTGCACAAACGCATTGGCTTATGAAAATATATTGTAGCAATTTTTCATGAAAGAGCTTCCACTTTCAGGACGACGAAACAAGAGAGTCCGACGAGAGTGATGCTGTGGAAGGAGCGCAGAAGAGGACTCGGACGGCGAAGCGAGGTGCTTTGGATTCAAGCCTGCTGAGAGAGGCTACGAACGTCATGCGATCCGTTCAATCTCAACCCGATGCCGTTGATGACGAATATGATATCTTCGGCAAATTCGTAGCCAGTGAGCTCCGCCAGATCACAGACGCAAGATCTCGCAATTACGCGAAATTCAAAATCCACCAAGTCTTGTATGAAACCAACCTTCCGCCGATAATACAGAATTCTAGTACCAATAGCTATCAAACTACTGACGGGACCATCCCGGTATACAGTAATCTCCAAACCTATAATATGCAGTAGTTAATTGAATATTAAAGTCCAACTCAAGTCAAAATGCTATGATTCTATGTCAAAAATGAAAGTGGAATAATCAGTTTCTGAAATTCGTTATCAATCAATTGGCTAGCATATACTCTGATTTTTATGACTCGTTTACATCAGTTTTTGACAATATTTTTGCGATGCTAAATGTTATCGTTCTATAACTTAAAATACTTCACCTGGGAGTCAAACGGCAATGTTCTACCAAATTTCAGACTTCTATCACTAAAAATGAAAAAAGTCAATCTGACTCGATGTTAAATTTCAGCCCAAAACGGGATTTCGCGAATCTGTGCATATTCCATGTATCGGTCCTGTTTACATCGATCAGGAATCTAAATTTTGTTGTAAATTTGGATCAAAAGACACTTTGGGGTGTATTCCACGCAAACATGTTGATTTTGAAAGAATGCACAAAATTGTGTGTGGACCCTGAAATCAAACGACAGGGCTAAATTTAACATTAGGATATATAGCGAAGTCTCAAAATCGGTAAGAAACTACCGTTTGACCCCCAGGTGAAGTATGCCAAGTTATAGGACAATATCATTTAGCATCGCAAAAATATCAGCGAAAAACAGTGTAACCGAGTTATAAAAATCAGAGTATATATACCAAACTTCATTGCCAACTTTTTCATTTCTAAATTCTAAAAATATGAAATTTTTTAATTTCTAATTTCTAAAAATATGAAATTTGGTGAAAAATTACGGCGTGATACCCAATTAAGACACGCAATATTTCAAGTTGATTCGATCATCCAAAACAAAAATACGGCCAAAAAGCGTGTTCCACTGATAGATGAACTTAACTTCTTTCTTTTAGCACCGTCACAACACCTAAAATACGTCCCCACGACCCTGCAGTGGAGTTTTAACATACAGTAAAAAACGCAAGGTGTGAACTAATTGTTTACAGTACATAAACAAATACATTGTACAGCTGCTTCTCGTGACCATTAAATGACCTGAGACGATCTTGAAAACTAAGTCTCAAGGTCACGCCTAACCTGATAAATGTAAATTGGCATGTAGACAGACGACATAGTGCTATACATACCTTCTGTTGGTATTATGCGCATGTATGAATTAATTGAGCACCTCTTTTGTACATAGCGCCTATGCTTGTATTGTGAGCATAACAGGAAAGCATGTACAGACAATTTAACTTGAATTTGACATTGAATGGCATTGACTGCTGAATGTCAAGGTCATATTTCACTTTAAATTTTTAAAACCTAAATGGTCTGGTAACATGTTTTGGGGCACCAAAAAATCCATATCGTTTTATATACTATTTCATGAAAAATCACTCCATCATGGATCGAATAGAGACACACATTATTTTGACTAGAGTTGGACGTTCAATCAGCTTTCCATTATAGTAGCTATTTCATCCTTGCGTCAACCGTGTACATTAAACAGTAATTTATGTCACTTTGTGTTATTAGTATGTATTTGTTGGTTATCGATATGTATGTATAATTTTATACGATCAAATAAAATATGTGTGTAATATGTCACAAACGCAATGTATCCAGCAAATTATGATATCAGGACGGTTTGAGTCAGTATGAAATGTTACCAAGATACATGTAGCTGTTGGCGAGTGGCGTTGTACACAACAAGACGAGTGTAATTTATATACACTATTTATATAATATACACAGATTTACAGGATTATATATACACATATACAGCATACGGTTAGACAGTACAGCCAATCGGGCAACCACAACGTCAAATCACAGAAGTATCACACAGAAAGATGAACGATGATGTAATGACGTGGCAACGAGGCGACACACGATGTCCAGACGATCCAAGATGTGGCGGCGAATCGACACAAGACGATGAAGTGGCAACGAGAAAACACGATGACGTGGCGACGAGTTGACGTGACAAGGCGATGAGCGTGCGTGACGTAGATCGCGACTTGACACTAGACGACGTGACGACGTGACACTAGGCGACGTGACGACGTGACACTAGACGACGTGACACTAGACGACGTGGAGACGACTAGGCGACTTGACAAAGTGATAGTCCAAAGATATTCCACTAAGCAGGCAACGAAACTTGCAATATAAAATGAATGCACAAGGTAAGTTTTCAAGGTCACGTTGTCCATTAAATTAGCAATAGTGAATAATAGAGTAACACTAATAATTGACAGTAGAGTCAACAAATTGCCCAGGTTTTCGATCATAGAAATTGAATATACAATACATTTAGATGGTAACAAAATACCTGATATTGCCGTATAAATGTAACGCTGAACACCACAGCTAGTATAGAGTGAAAATGAAAGATTTACTTACAATGACGGCGTATACAAATTCCCATACAACCTCTGCAGTGAACACAGTTCTAAGCACGCCTTGGACAGCCAAATGATGAGTGATACATACGACTGTGGGTGAGACATTATATAGAGGTGTGCAGTGAAGCGAATCCAACTAAATCTAACCATCCTGCTGGACACGCAGGCCACCAGACAAGACTGTCTAGACACAAACTATACTGCTGGTATAAAATTAGGAAACTGTGCAATAAGACAAATATGATCAGACGAATGTTACACAAATATATACACAAATACCATAAAATGGAATCTGTAACACTCCTCCCTCCTTAGGTTTGAAATTCATAATTTCATGGAGGAAAAACACCAAACAAATATACCAACCATGTCAAATTACTTGTGGTTCTGTGCATCAATAAATTCAGCTATAACCTTGAAAGAGCATCCGCATTCTTATTGTCAATACCACGTCTGTGACGAACTGTGAAAGAATACTGTTGAAGCATCAAGCTCCATCTAAGTAGCTTCTGATTTGTATCTTTAAACTTGTCTAACCACACAAGGGCATTGTGGTCAGTTTCAATAGTGAACTGGTTACCGTACAAATATGGTTTTAATAGATCAACAGCCCACACAAGGCCGAGGCATTCTTTTTCGGTTGTAGCCAATTTACGTTCGCGTTCAAGTAGCTTCCGGCTGCAAAATACAATAGGGTGCTCATAACCTTGATCGTCAACTTGACTTAGCACAGCACCGAGACCACGTTCGGACGCATCAACCTGCACAAGAAACGGACGAGAAAAATCAGGCAAGTGCAGAACTGGATAACTAGATAACCGTAGCTTGAGAGCAGAGAAAGCTCGGTCACAGCTTTCTGTCCATTTTATGTGGTTAGGCTGGTTCTTGCCTGTCTTATCTGTCAGAGGTGACGCTATCTCCGAGAAATCCGGAATATACCTTCGGTAGTAAGACGCTAAGCCAAGAAAGGACCGGAGCTGCTTTTTAGTTTCAGGCACCGAGTACTGGACAAGACATTCGACCTTCGATCTCAAGGGTCGCATTTCACCTACACCAATGAGATGTCCCAGATATTTTACCTGTGCGTGCCCAACAACGCATTTACTTGGTTTGGCCACAAGTTTAGCTTCTGCCAAAGCTTGGAGTACAGCCTCCAGATGCACTAGGTGTTCTTCAAACGTGGAACTGTGAATTAAAACATCATCTAAGTATGCACCAGCAAACTGTTCCAGTCCAGAAAGAACATTATTCATCATACGTTGAAATGTAGCCGGCGCACTTTTCATGCCAAACGGCATTACATTAAACTGAAATAATCCGTTAGGAGTTATAAATGCCGATTTTTCTTTAGTGTCTTCACTAAGGGGTATTTGCCAGTAACCTTTTGTGAGATCCAACTTACTTAGAAATTTAGCGTTCCCGAGATCCTCGACCAAGTCTTCCATGCGAGGGAGAGGATATGGGTCGAAGTTGGAAACAGCATTAAGTTTGCGATAATCTATACATACTCTGATGCCAGTCTGCTTGCCATCCTGCTTCTTTGGGACAATGACCACAGGAGCTGCCCAGTTGCTGGTAGAACGCTCAATTATGCCTTGGGACAGCATCTCCTGCAGCTCGACTTGAAACTGTTCTTTCAGGGCATGAGGGATTCGATAAGGGCCTTGACGAATAGGCTGAGCATCAAAGGTATTAATTTGATGTACTGCGGCGTTAGTAATAGACGGTTTGTCAGAAAATACACAATCATACTTCATAAGAAGATCATCTACAGCTTTTCGCTGCTCCACAGTCAAGTGTTCAGACACTTCAACATCTCGCCAGGTTTCCTTACTGGCTATTGGACAAGACACTTTATCCATTATCTCGTGACTACTGAACATAACGACTTCTCGACGGGACTTCCATTTCTTCAACAAATTAGCGTGAAATATACGTAGCCTTTTGTTTGTGCGACCTGTATCAACCTCATAGTCTAGATCTGACAACTTACGGGTGATGGGGTACGGACCTTGCCATCTTGCTTCTAAGGATCTTGATGTGGTGGGCAGAAGGACGAGGACTTCTTCTCCTTCTTGGTAAGTCCGGCCTCTGGCGTCCTTGTCGTACCACTGCTTCATCTTCTGCTGGCTGTCTTGGAGATGCTTTTGGGCAAGATCAACACATTCTGCAAGCCTAGATCGGGTGGTTAGAACATATTCAACAATCGACAGGTCAGGTTCTGTTCCTTCTAACCAACTCTCTTTCACAATTGAGAGTGGACCTCGTACAGGCCAACCATACACCAATTCGAAAGGGGAGAATCCAGTGCTGGCTTCAGGGACTTCTCGATAAGCAAAGAGAACATAGGGTAGAACTTTATCCCAGTTTTTAGGGTCATCATGTACAAATTTACGGATCATAGATTTTAACGTACCATTTAGTCTCTCGACTAGGCCATTAGTCTGCGGGTAATATACAGACGACTTGATTTTCCTGATACCTAATGTTGAGCACAGCTGAGTGACGAGGGAGCTCATGAAGTTAGTCCCCTGGTCAGAAACGATCTCGTCCGGGATACCAACTCTGCTGAAGAGATCGACGAGGGCATCTGCTACTGCTTCGGCTGTCTGAGTGGGAAGTGGAAAGGCTTCAGGATACCTGGTGGCGAAATCAGCAACCGTTAATATAAACCGATTACCAGAATTAGATCTTGGCAGTGGGCCAACAATGTCAATATTAATCTTACGGAATGGAATGCCAATTGGTACAATTGGTTTGAGACACGCTTTGTCAGACTTGAGTTTTCTTCCTGTTTTCTGGCAATCAGGACACGTGCTACAAAATTGTTTGACTTCCTTGTATATGTTTGGCCAGAAGTAGTGCGCTAGTAACCTGTCTCTGGTCTTGTCAACGCCTAGGTGTCCAGCTAGTGGAATGCTGTGTGCAAGAATCAATAAATCCTCACGGCATGTTTTAGGCACTACAAGTTGATCAGTAGGCTGATCCTGACTCTGCGGGAAGTACTTTCTCATTATCAATCCATCATGAAGGAAATAACTGGTTTGATTACTAGAGGGTTTTGGTCTCACCTTGCTGCGAATATCCGACAGACTGGGATCCTTCTGTTGCAATAGCATCAGCTGTTCTTTCGTCATGGAGAGAGTGGAGCTAGGGTTGAGTGTATCGGCACCCGTGTCGACTGGTGGACCACCTGCTTCATCTTCAGGTTCGGTAGATTCTCCACCATCAGTGTCACTGCTTTGGTCAGCGGATAGACTACATGCAACAGTCTGTTCAGCCAATGATTCTAGTGTTAACAGATTATCAGATGCTTCAGTGTTAGCATTTACTGTAGAGTCAATTAGTGGAGACACTTTAACGCGGGTTTTGGTGATCTCTGCATCAACTGCTTGCTGCTGTTGCTCTAGGTGTTTGGCTTGTGCGCGTGTAACAGCAAACGTGTTGCCTTGTTTGTCAACAATCGCCATGGAATCGTGTCCTAGGAGTACATCAGCTGGTAGGGTGTGGACAACGCCCACTTCCTGTGCAATAGAACCTTTAGAACTGGTTAGAGTTACATTTGCAAGAGGTATGTGTTTTTCAGATCCGTCTGCAAACTGTACCTGCATTGTTTGACCTGTATATGCAGATTCTGGTACATAATCATCACGGATCAAAGTGCAAGAGCTTCCTGTGTCAATGATCATTTTCACGGCCTCATCATTGACGTAGCCAGATTCTGTGAATTTCTCAAACGACAAAGCTAATTTAGTAGGGCTGTGACAAAATCCTGTAGTGGCTTTCTTATTCTCTGGACAGTCGGCTTGATAATGACCACGGTTCTTACATCTGTAACAAGTAACAAATTTTGCTCGGTCAAAATTAGGCTTAATGTCTTTACCTGGCTTTTCTGTAGTGTCGGACGACTTCTTGATCTCCGGCCTATGGCTTCGTTGATCTCTGCTCGAGTCTGATCTACGGAAGACTCCCTGTCGGGCCGACCTGTAGGTTTCTGCATGGCGGGTCAAATCATCCACAGAGGTCGCTTGTCTCTCACGTAGCCAGACCTGAAGTTCAGGTGTCGTGTTGGACAGTATGTGCTCCATTACCATGGTTTCTGACAGTCGCTTAGGATCGTCGATGGCTGTACCGACCCATCTCTGAAATAATCTCGTGGCTCGAATTCCCCATTCTATGAAGGTCTCGTCTGGCGCCTTCCTGCACGATCTAAACTGCTTACGGTAATTCTCAGGGGTAAGATCATAACGTGACAATACAGCTTGTTTTAGTTTGTCATAATTATCAGAGTCATCAAAGTTCATCCGTATATAGGCTTCTCTGGCTTTACCAGTCAGAAGTGCTGCAATACGAGTAGCCCAAGTCCGTTTATCCCATTTGTTGGCAGCTGCAATTCTCTCAAAGGTACACAGGTAAGTTTCAATGTCATCATTATCTTTCAAACAAGGCATCTTTAAGCTTCGACTTTCAACTGAAACCTCAGAGGGTTTAGATTTAGGCGACTGTAATTCTAATTGCCTCATACGAAATTCATGATTGAGCTCTAATTCCTTGGCTTTTAACTCCATTTCACGAGCTTGCATGTCAAGAGCAATCCTCTTTAATTGTAAATGTTCCTCAATATATTCTTCAGAATACTTACTATCTCTGTCTGTTTCAGGTGTTGCTTGGTCAGTGCTATTGCTGGCTTGAAGTTCGAGCTGCTTCTCGTACTGAATGATCTCGGACTTCATTTGCTCCCGGTTGAGGCCCTCATGTGTGATACCACGGCTTTCACACTCAGCACGCAGCTCATCAGCTTTCAAGGCTGCCAACTTATCTGGAATACCCATGATAACGATTAGTAACAATACAAAGATATAATGCATGCGTTTCTGGGCACT
This sequence comes from Terebella lapidaria, assembly GCA_949152475.1. NCBI lineage: Eukaryota > Metazoa > Annelida > Polychaeta > Terebellida > Terebellidae > Terebella > Terebella lapidaria. Next base: position 54,732,640 of record OX424556.1, read on the forward strand.
GTACATTCAAACATCAAAACACCCCCTTGATGCAGTGAAATACAACCAAGGCCAAAAATATGAACAGTACTCACACCAGAAACCAGCAGATAAATATACAACCACCGGACACAGTCGCGGTAACTTACTGGGTTGAAAACCAGTCGATCAATGTGCTCATTCAATATGCAGTCGGGAAACAAATTACCTGTAGTGGACGCGAGTCAAAACAACGACAACAGCTTATACCATGGACGTACGGACGGTATGACTTACAAGATATATGGATGTATACAGTAAGACAATGTAATGCGAATGCTAATGCAAGTTACAACACTTGGAAGTTACGCACAACCAACAAGGCGTATGACAATGCTTAGTACAACAGACAAATACAATACTCAAATAGTTTCAAAGTTACTGGACATATATGAAGAACAATATACAAGTACAAGCTAATATTACAATACTCTTGTGTACAACAAAGGCCACCCCACCTCTGGTACCAAATGTTGGCGAGTGGCGTTGTACACAACAAGACGAGTGTAATTTATATACACTATTTATATAATATACACAGATTTACAGGATTATATATACACATATACAGCATACGGTTAGACAGTACAGCCAATCGGGCAACCACAACGTCAAATCACAGAAGTATCACACAGAAAGATGAACGATGATGTAATGACGTGGCAACGAGGCGACACACGATGTCCAGACGATCCAAGATGTGGCGGCGAATCGACACAAGACGATGAAGTGGCAACGAGAAAACACGATGACGTGGCGACGAGTTGACGTGACAAGGCGATGAGCGTGCGTGACGTAGATCGCGACTTGACACTAGACGACGTGACGACGTGACACTAGGCGACGTGACGACGTGACACTAGACGACGTGACACTAGACGACGTGGAGACGACTAGGCGACTTGACAAAGTGATAGTCCAAAGATATTCCACTAAGCAGGCAACGAAACTTGCAATATAAAATGAATGCACAAGGTAAGTTTTCAAGGTCACGTTGTCCATTAAATTAGCAATAGTGAATAATAGAGTAACACTAATAATTGACAGTAGAGTCAACAAATTGCCCAGGTTTTCGATCATAGAAATTGAATATACAATACATTTAGATGGTAACAAAATACCTGATATTGCCGTATAAATGTAACGCTGAACACCACAGCTAGTATAGAGTGAAAATGAAAGATTTACTTACAATGACGGCGTATACAAATTCCCATACAACCTCTGCAGTGAACACAGTTCTAAGCACGCCTTGGACAGCCAAATGATGAGTGATACATACGACTGTGGGTGAGACATTATATAGAGGTGTGCAGTGAAGCGAATCCAACTAAATCTAACCATCCTGCTGGACACGCAGGCCACCAGACAAGACTGTCTAGACACAAACTATACTGCTGGTATAAAATTAGGAAACTGTGCAATAAGACAAATATGATCAGACGAATGTTACACAAATATATACACAAATACCATAAAATGGAATCTGTAACAGTAGCATATTGGAAAAAAAAAACTTGCAGAAGCGTTTAAGTTTATATTGTGGTGATCTTTTGTAGACCCTTTGTATACTTTCATGTGGAAACCAGTAAATTACATTTACATCACATTCCATGTTCAGCGTTCAATTACAGTTGACTGCGGACTATTAGTTAGACCTATATTATCGACCGCTGCATAAATCACTGGAGCGTGGGCACTGTGGTGAGACTGGATGCACTAACGATCGTTAGTGCATCCCGCAATGGCGAACCCACTCGCGGTTCGTTTGAATTTTTTTCATTTTCCCGATAATTACGATTGTGATCGATACACACATACATCTACTAATTCTTATGCGCACGAAGCAACCGTTCGTTGCAAATACATGGCGATTTATGTTGGTTTGAGCATGAACAACTCGTCTGAAAAAAAGCCGAAAGATGCCCTAACGATTGTTTTTGTAAAATCGAAGATTCACTAACGAACATGTGAAGATTCCCTAACGATCTTTTCTTTATTAATTCAAATCTACGTTATTTAAATGTTGAACGTGAAATAAGGTTCCAATTGACATGTATTGATGTGTACAGATGATCTTCTAGTACAGATTTTCTATTTTTAATGTGACATTCGCTAATTTATGTCGCATAAATCAACGAATTCACAATGGTGTATGATATGGACCTATTACAAAATACACGTATTAGGCCTATATCGTTAGGGAATCTCACTTTTGTCGTTGGTGAATCTTATCGCTAATTCTTTTCCTCAACATATCTAAACAAAAAAGCGTGATCTGCTTGAAATAACTACGCATGTCTTTGACCAAAACACTAAGCTACCTTCAGAGTATCCATTTATCACAAATCGACCTATCATTTGATAAAATACGGTTAAAAACTGTTGGCGGTAAGCTTGTGCTGCCACCTATAATACACAAGTGCTGCCACCTACATGTGAAGTGAAACCAGAGCGCCGCCTGTCGAATATATATTGTCTGTCTGTTTGTATTTGTTTTGGCGCAATTAAAGAAAGTTTTCGTGAATGTGTGACCCGGGATGTGTGACTGAAATAAAACTTTAAAATATCAAATAAGTTGCGACTTGAATTCTTAATTAGAATGGCACAACAACAAGGAAACTCAACAGGTTATGGGCCCAGACAACGGCTGATGTTTGATGGAGACAGTGCCAGGTATGAACTTTGGGAGGTCAAGTTCCTCGGATACATGCATCTACAGAAGTTACGCGATGTAATTGCTCCCGCCAATGCCCCAGATGCTGGGAAGAATAGTGACGCTTTCGCTGAACTAATCCAGTGCCTCGATGATAGGAGTTTGTCCCTAATTATCCGAGACGCGAAAGATGACGGGCGAAAAGCATTGAAAATCCTCCGGGAACACTATTTGGGGAAGGGCAAGCCTCGTATTATTGCCTTATACACTGAACTGACTACCTTGAAAATGTTGGACGAGGAGTCCGTGACTGATTATGTGATCCGTGCCGAGACAGCTGCAACATCCCTGAAGCTTGCCGGGGAGACCGTCAGCGACAGTCTGCTGACAGCCATGGTCCTTAAAGGTTTGCCTGCTGAATACGAGACTTTCTCCGCTATTGTCACACAGCGAGATAAGGAGCAGACCTTCACGGAGTTCAAGGTGTCGCTACGAAATTTCGAGGAGACTGAGAAGTATCGTCGAGCTACATCGTCCTCGAGTCAGTATGAACACAGTGTGATGCACGTAGATGGACGGCTGCAACAGCGTCGAAGACAGAACGAAGATGTGAAAGTCGTGCGTTACTCCTGCGGGAAGTTCGGACATAAGTCGTATGAATGTAAAGAGAAGAGTCCGAAGACAGTGACCCCGAGACGGACTCGTTGGTGTGAGAACTGTAAGTCGTCGACACACGACACTCGTTTCTGCCGAAAGACAGACAGCGCGAAGTCCCACAACAGTCAAGACGAAGTGACAGATGATCACAATTTTGCTTTCAGAATTAATTCTTGTAACACTGTAAAACGACATGGTTTACTGGTGGATTGTGGTGCCACCACACATATTGTCAATGACAAATCTAAGTTTCTGCATTTTGATAATGAGTTCAACCCTGCAGGTCATGTTATTGAGAGTAGTGTAGTACCAGCTAGGTACCCGCCAGGTGGCGCTACGGTAGTCGCTAGGGGGCGCAATGGCGTCATAACGTTTGCCCCGCACTCACCAGGTGGCGTCATAACGTTTGCCCCTAGACTCGCCAGGTGGAGTCATAACGTACCCATAAATAATTGGAAAATCATAACGTACCCATAAATGTTCTTAAAATCATAACGTACCCATGAATGTTTGAATAATCATAATGCACCAGTATTTTTTTGGAAAATCATAACGTACCCATGAATGTCTGGAATATCATAACGTACCAATAAATGTTTGGAAAATCATAACGTACCCATAAATGTCTAAAAAATCACAACGCACCCATAAATGTCTGGAAAATCATTATGTTCCCAGAAATGTTTGGAAAATCATAACGTACCCATAAATGTTTGGAAAATCATGTATTAATTTTTGCAATATTTTTAAACATTTTTTCAAATAAACTTTCCTTTTTATTCAAATTATAAGCATCATATTAAAACGAGTCTATACCATTTTCTCAGGTTTTTTATTTCACAGCACACATCTACTATATATACAATTTCTACACAATGGCCTATACATGGACTCCTTTTTCTGTATTTTTAAAAAAATTTATATTTTTTTGGTTCGCTAAACTACGCATGCACAATATACAACCGAAGAGTGAACATGGATACCTGCTCTATATGTCTGAAGAAATTGCCACCACCACCACAGCCATTGCCACCGCCGCCACAGCCATTGCCGCCGCCGCCGCCACAGCCATTGCCGCCGCCGCCGCCACAGCCATTGCCGCCGCCGCCGCAGCCATTGCCGCCGCCACAGCCATTGCCGCCGCCGCCGCAGCCATTGCCACCGCCACAGGCGTTGCCGCCGCCGCCACAGCCATTGCCGCCGCCGCCACAGCCGCCGCCGCAGCCATTGCCACCGCCACAGGCGTTGCCGCCGCCGCCACAGCCATTGCCGCCGCCGCCACAGCCTCAGCCACAGCCTCAGCCACAGCCTCAGCCTCAGCCACAGCCTCAGCCTTGGCAGCCACAGCCTCAGCCTCAGCCACAGCCTCAGCCTCAGCCTTGGCAGCCACAGCCTCAGCAGCCTCAGCCTCAGCCTCAGCCTCAGCCTCGGCAGCCACAGCCTCAGCCTCGGCAGCCACAGCCTCAGCCTCAGCCTCAGCCTCAGCCACAGCCACAGCCTCAGCCACAGCCTCAGCCACAGCCTCAGCCTCAGCCTCAGCCTCAGCCACAGCCTCAGCCTTGGCAGCCACAGCCTCAGCCTCAGCCACAGCCTCAGCCTCAGCCTCAGCAGCCACAGCCTCAGCAGCCTCAGCCTCAGCCTCAGCCTCAGCCTCAGCCTCAGCCTCGGCAGCCACAGCCTCAGCCTCAGCCTCAGCCTCAGCCTCAGCCTCAGCCACAGCCTCAGCCTCGGCAGCCACAGCCTCAGCCTCAGCCTCAGCCACAGCCTCAGCCTCAGCCTCAGCCACAGCCACAGCCTCAGCCACAGCCTCAGCCTCAGCCTCAGCCTCGGCAGCCACAACCTCAGCCTCGGCAGCCACAGCCTCAGCCTCAGCCACAGCCTCAGCCTCAGCCTCGGCCACAGCCTCAGCCTCAGCCTCAGCCACAGCCTCAGCCTTGGCAGCCACAGCCTCAGCAGCCTCAGCCTCGGCAGCTGAGGCTGCCAAGGCTGATGCTGCTGAGGCTGAGGCTGAGGCTGTGGCTGAGGCTGTGGCTGAGGCTGTGGCCGAGGCTGAGGCTGAGGCTGTGGCTGAGGCTGAGGCTGTGGCTGCCGAGGCTGAGGCTGTGGCTGCCGAGGCTGAGGCTGAGGCTGAGGCTGTGGCTGAGGCTGTGGCTGTGGCTGAGGCTGAGGCTGAGGCTGTGGCTGAGGCTGAGGCTGAGGCTGTGGCTGCCGAGGCTGAGGCTGTGGCTGAGGCTGAGGCTGAGGCTGAGGCTGTGGCTGCCGAGGCTGAGGCTGAGGCTGAGGCTGAGGCTGAGGCTGAGGCTGCTGAGGCTGTGGCTGCTGAGGCTGAGGCAATGGCTGTGGTGGTGGTGGCAATTTCTTCAGACATATAGAGCAGGTATCCATGTTCACTCTTCGGTTGTATATTGTGCATGCGTAGTTTAGCGAACCAAAAAAATATAAATTTTTTTAAAAATACAGAAAAAGGAGTCCATGTATAGGCCATTGTGTAGAAATTGTATATATAGTAGATGTGTGCTGTGAAATAAAAAACCTGAGAAAATGGTATAGACTCGTTTTAATATGATGCTTATAATTTGAATAAAAAGGAAAGTTTATTTGAAAAAATGTTTAAAAATATTGCAAAAATTAATACATGATTTTCCAAACATTTATGGGTACGTTATGATTTTCCAAACATTTCTGGGAACATAATGATTTTCCAGACATTTATGGGTGCGTTGTGATTTTTTAGACATTTATGGGTACGTTATGATTTTCCAAACATTTATTGGTACGTTATGATATTCCAGACATTCATGGGTACGTTATGATTTTCCAAAAAAGTACTGGTGCATTATGATTATTCAAACATTCATGGGTACGTTATGATTTTAAGAACATTTATGGGTACGTTATGATTTTCCAATTATTTATGGGTACGTTATGACTCCACCTGGCGAGTCTAGGGGCAAACGTTATGACGCCACCTGGTGAGTGCGGGGCAAACGTTATGACGCCATTGCGCCCCCTAGCGACTACCGTAGCGCCACCTGGCGGGTACCTAGCTGGTACTACACTACTATTGAGCTGGCGGATGGTAGTAGGTCGAATTGTGCCGCAGGAAGATGTGATGCTGAAGTATCATTGTATGATGTAACGGGCAAATTACACAATGTTACTTTACGAAATGCTCTGTATGTCCCTACTTATGATCAAGACATATTTTCTGTTCAAAATGCAATTGATAATGGGGCATCAGTGAAGTTCACTCCTGATTGTACGAACTTGAGAGCCCCTGATGTTACTCTATTTAACATTGAGAAGGATGGTAGGTTGTACTATTTGAACAGTGCTGTTACGGGGAATACTAGCTCACATACAGTTGAACACTGGCATAGGATCCTCGGTCATTGTAATGTTGCCGATGTGCTGAAGCTAGAGAATATTTGTGATGGCATGAAAATTACGGATACTAGTAGAAATGTAAAGTTTGAATGTGACACATGTACCCTGGGAAAAATGTCTCAGTACAGGAACCGTGACCCAGACGAACGTGCTTTGAGTCCACTTGAATTTGTTCACTGTGATTTGGCCGGCCCTGTTTCACCTACCGCTAAAGACGGGTTTAAATACGCTATCTGTTTCATAGATGATTACACCGGTGCAATATTTCTGTATTTTCTCAAGGCCAAAAGTGACACTGTAGAAGCAACTAAAGCGTTCTTGTCTGATGCAGCACCCTATGGTAAAGTGAAACGTCTTCGAACAGATAATGGTACAGAATTTATGAATAAGGAGTTTAAATCTTTGTTAGTAGAGAACCAGATTTGTCATGAGACGTTGGCCCCATACTCGCCACATCAAAACGGCACCGCAGAGAGGTCATGGCGGTCATTGTTCGATATGGCTAGATGTCTACTGTTGGAATCAAACTTGCCGAAGTCGTTGTGGACATACGCATTCATGTGTTCGGTTTATGTTCGGAACAGGTGTTATAACCGTAGAACAGGGAAAACTCCCTATGAGCTGTTGATTGGTCGTAAACCAAACCTTTCTCACATGCATGTATTTGGTACTATATGTTTCTCTCATGTCCAGAACAAAAGTAAACTGGATGCTAGGTGTGAAAAAGGTGTGTTTGTCGGATATGATAAAAGAAGTCCTGCTTATCTTGTATATTTTGCTGCGAGTGGAAATGTACGAAGAGTCAGATGTGTAAAATTTTCTGAGAAGCCTGTGTGCATGGTGTGTGATTCAGGTGATGTGACTGGTGATGATGCATATGGTGATAATGAGGTCAAGTATGAAGCTGCTGGGAGGAATGAAAATGAAAATATTCAGAATGTACCAGAGGTTCAAAATGTTGACAATGAAGTTGACACGAGAGTTCAGGGCAGAGACCGTAGGAGGCCACAATATTTGGATGATTATGTGACAAAAACGTCTGATGAAAATGTAACTTGTTCTGTTAACTATGTAGATTACTGCTACAAGGCAGCCCCAATCACATATCGAGAGGCAGTTTCTGGTTCAGAACAATGTAAATGGCAGGTAGCCATGGAAGAGGAGATGAAGGCTCTATGTGACAATGAGACTTATGAGTTGACCCCCTTGCCAGAAGGTCATAATCTAGTGGGGGGAAAATGGGTGTACGCACTCAAAGTTGGTCCGTATGGTGAAGAGAGGTACAAGGCCAGATATGTTGCCAAGGGCTATTCACAAGTGGAAAATGTTGACTTTTATGAAACCTTCTCCCCAACTGCTAGATTTACATCTATTCGTATGCTTATGCAAGTAGCTGTGCAGGAAAACATGTTGATCCATCAGATGGATGTCAGTACAGCTTATCTAAATGCACCAGTTGATTGTGAACTGTATGTTGAACAACCTGAAGGTTTTGTACAGGGAGGTGCAAATGGTGAAAAGCTTGTATGTAAACTAAGAAAATCTTTGTATGGACTCAAACAGAGTGGCAGAAACTGGAACAATGTATTGCATTCACATCTGCTTGATGAAAAGTTTGAGCAGTCACTTGTTGACCCATGTGTGTATAGCAGAATTATTGGGAATAGTAAAACAATTGTGATTGTCTGGGTGGATGACATAATAGTGGCTGCTAAGGATGAAACTGATGTCAAAGCAGTGAAAGATTCACTCTGTCAAAGGTTCAAGATGAAAGATTTGTCAGTGTTGTCATGGTTTCTTGGAAATGAGTTTAAGTGTATGGAAAACTGTATTATTATGACACAGACGAAGTATGTGACAAAGTTATTGCAAAAGTATGACATGGTTGATTGTAGGCCGAATGCCAATCCTTGTGAATTGTCAGCTAACAAACTCAGAATGGAGGACTCGACTGAGCTGGATAACCCTGAAATGTATAGACAGATAGTTGGGAGTTTGATCTATTTGATGACAGCAACAAGACCTGATATTAGTTATGTAGTTAATCTTCTATCACAGTACATGTCAAAACCTACTAGAGCACATTTAGGTGTTGCTAGGCATGTGTTGAAATATCTGAAGGGAACATTGAACTATGGTTTGAAGTTCGAAAGAGCACAACAGTTGAGGTTAATAGGTTACTGTGACTCCGATTGGGGACGTTCTGAGGACAGAAAAAGTATTTCTGGTTACGGATTTCAATTGTGTGAAAATGGATCTCTAATTTCATGGAAAAGTGCAAAACAGCAGTGTGTTGCATTATCTACTTGTGAGGCGGAGTACATCGCAATGTCAGTAGCTATACAAGAAGCGAAGTTTCTGACGCAACTGATGATTGATTTGCAAGTGTTTGAAACTGGTGTGATACTGTACGTTGATAACCAAGGTGCTATTGCGTTAGCAAAAAACCCTGTGTATCATAAAAGGTCTAAACGTATTGACATCAAGTATCACTACATAAGATTGGAAGTACAGAAGGGAACTGTTGAACTTATGTATGTACCTACAGAACAAAATTTGGCCGATGTGTTCACAAAACCAGTGTCGAGAATGAAGTTGAATGAATTGTGTATCATGATATGTTATGAGATATAACTGTTCGGTAGCTCAAGCTTAAGTGGGGGTGTTGGCGGTAAGCTTGTGCTGCCACCTATAATACACATGTGCTGCCACCTACATGTGAAGTGAAACCAGAGCGCCGCCTGTCGAATATATATTGTCTGTCTGTTTGTATTTGTTTTGGCGCAATTAAAGAAAGTTTTCGTGAATGTGTGACCCGGGATGTGTGACTGAAATAAAACTTTAAAATATCAAATAAGTTGCGACTTGAATTCTTAATTAGAATGGCACAACAACAAGGAAACTCAACAAAAACCAAACTGACCGTGTTTACTGTCCGCCATTGCGGGATGCACTAACGATTGTTAGTGCATCCAGTATCACCACAGTGATGGGGCGCTGACGAACCAATAGAGCCAGTAGCTAAAACATTTACATCACATTCACAGTGCTCGGTGCTTGTCACATTAAGTACCTAGGTTAATTTCATAATGGACCGGTTATTGGGACCAATTGGCAAATAACGGACCGAGCGGCAGTGAGGTCTGTTAGGATACGGTTCCGATTGCTTATTACACATTAAATATATATCTAAATTTAACTACCAGTAGGCCTCTATAGGCTAGGAGTAGTTAGATTCAATCATTGGGAAATTTGTTCCAATATGACATTGCATTTTTCAGACAATTGTTTGAAAAAATATAGATTTTGTATTACAAAGTCATTGTGCATGCATGCATGACGCGCCTTAGGTCTGTTATTCATTGTCTCCCCGCAGGGGAGACTACTTAAACGCTCTCTGAGATTCCCAAGGGGGAAATACTCTTCGACTGGGCGAAAAACCTGGTTTCGAAGAGAAAATACTTGAACGTGTGTTCTACAGAGCTCGACGTAAATAATTCAGTTAATTATTATAATCTGACGAATATTTTCGTTGAAAGGTGCATTTTTTTCATCACTATCACCAATTTACGTGAACATTAGCGTCTCGGCTGGATTTGAGAATTTATACATAACTACGGTGTGCATTCATGCAGTCAACCGGGTATCACGTTTGTCCCTATTGTCGAGTCATTGCTCACTTCTCACGCTTATTCTTTATGTCAGTGCCAGATTTTCCTTGTTTTGGAGCAGTAAAGCTAGCACATTTGTTACGTTATATTTTCTTACTACCGTATTACCCCGCATATAGGCGCATGCGTCTATAAGTGAAGGTGCGCCTAGCTTCATTTATAGGCGCATGTGCCTGTAAATGAAGTTGGCTAAATTTTGCACGAGTTGGTGCGCCTATAAGTGAAGCTTGCTTCATACTGTTATCAATCTTCACTTAGATTGATTACCGTGGTATTTATCGTTGGCAATGTGTAAAAGTCGCAAAGGGTTCCGAGTTCAACACCACCGCCTTCAACATTGATATTTCAGTGCTCATAAATATTCCGACGGAACGGTAAATTTATTGGACACCTCTCATATGGCATATATTGTCGCATATTTGTACACTATTGACCAAAAACAACTTTACGAATATTGAATTTTGGGCCAAATAGAAAACGGTGCTGAATTTTATGTACACCTTGCTATTTTTTTATGGGCGTACTCGATCAGGGACTCGATTTTTTTATGGGCGTACTCGATCAGTGTTCATACGAAGTATAGGGTACCAATTGCTTTCACATCGGTATATTCGTCCGGCATGGACATCTTAGGCCTATATAATATGCGCACGGAATTTAATTGAAAACAGTGCTAGAAATGATCGCGCTATTGACTCCTGTCATCCGGGGAGATCTGGTGCTCTGCACCAGGTATGATTCTTGTTTTATTATAGAAACGTCATTGCGAATTCATGTCGGACCAGAGGGGCACATATCGGACCGGGTGGGCTGATATAGTTTGCTGACATACGGCAAAATTTGATTCGTTGAACCGTGCAAGTTACGGTTCATTATCAGTTAGATGTGAAATAAATCGTTATACCACAAACCCTATATATGTTAAATAAGGGTGGTTATTACGGATATGATAAAGCATGAGACATTGTGTGAAGGGGGGGGGGGGGGTATTGACTTTCGCGAGAAAAAATCCAATATTTACCAAAATAAAATTTAAGATAAAATATTAACTCATGATATACAATATTATATCGAAATTAACATGGGTCAAAATGTGGGGACTTTACACATGTACCCCATTGTGTCTAAACCTTGCATGGGATGACCTAATTAAAGCTGGAAAAAAATAGCCCAAGGGTTAAGATAGGTTACCGGACAATACATAATAGCTATTTAATGGGTCACTTATCAAAATCAAAGTCACGAGAGTATTCAGCATATATGACTTCCTATATGCTCCCAATTGATTACTAAGCTGTAAATTCAATAATATGAGAGATATTAGTTATTTTATTAGTAGATCTATACAGAAATATATGGATTCCGGAAAAGTCTTTCATACATATTTTACCATGACTGCAGAAGCCAATTTACACATTTCAGGTCAAAGATTACCTTGAGACTTACCAGAGATAATCGAAGTCAAGTTCAAGGTCATCAGATCGAGTTCGAGATCCAACATATACATACTCATGATAACCTAAAGAGGTCAATTTATTAATTTTACACGGTGGGTAGGCAGACAGTACTCTTGCATGATTTCCGAACTCTAACTGATCCCTAAGAACTCTTGCATAAACAAAACGCACATGGCAGGTGAAGGAAAATCTGAATTGCGTGGAATCAGATAAGGTTTTTACATTTATGTGACTTGCACGGAACATTAGACATATTAGACTATTTTATTATCAATGTGGAAGAATCATACATATCTTTAGAATCACACAGTTGTGCACACAGTTGCGTGAAAGTGGGATCAAACAGGGTCAAAATATATATTTTATGGAATAGTTCACAAAATATACTTCAGTTATCTGACCAATCGTCTCTGGACGTGCAATTGGTTAATTGTATCCCCCGAACAAAGTTCGGCGGATACTATGGATTTGGCTTCGTCGTCCGCGTCCGCGTCCGCGCCCGCGTCCGCGTCCGTGTCCGCGTCCGCAGAGATTTTCTTGTGAACGCGCTACAGGCCGCAATTCTCACCCGATCACCGTTATTTTTTGCAGGCACATATATAATGGTAAACACCCGACACCAATCGATTTTGGTTGCCGTGGCAACTGAATTGGTCGTTTGGGGACACATTTTGCATTGAAAACAAACTGTTTGAGACACATGGCTTGTGAACGCGCTACAGGCCGCAATTCTCACTCGATCACTATTATTTTTTGCAGCCACATATATTATGGTAGGATCCCGACACCAATCGATTTTGGTTGCCGTGGCAACTGAATTGGTCGTTTGGGGGCACATTTTGCACTGAAAACAGTCTGTTTGAGACACATGGCTTGTGAACGCTCTACTGATGACAATTTTTGACGAATCTCGATAATATTTGGAAGTGTTGTTGGGAAGGGGTGTCACACGAAACCAATCGTTTTTTAGAATGATCATGTAAATATTAATATGTTAACAGCCTAACTTATTACAGAATTTTGAAATATCCATTTTGACATGTACGATCATTCCAATAGCCTGTACAATGGAAGGTAATGACACTGGTTTCTTGTTCAGAATGGAGAACTGATGTTTTCAGTGAAAACAGGACAATATTACTGAATAAGTTAACATTAGTTTTAGTAGTTAAGTCTATTATTGTCCACAATAAAAATAGTTAAGACGAGAAACATTTATTATTAAGCTCAACAAGGTAAAGGTTTTGTCCAGTACAGATTTCATGGGTGTAACTGAATAAGTTTATATTATTTTTAATAGTTAAGTCTATTATTGACCACAATAAAAATAGTTAAGACAAGAAATATTTATTATTAACCTCAACAATGTAAATTTTTTGTCCAGTACAAATTTCATTGGTGTAACCGAATAAGTTAACATTATTTTCACTGGTTAAGTCTATTATTGACCACAATAAAAATAGTTAAGTCTATTATTGACCACAATAAAAATAGTTACGAGCAGAAATATTTATTATTAAGCTCAACAAGATGAAAGTATGTCCAGTACAGATTTCATGGGTGTACTGAATAAGTTAACATTATTTTTACTAGTTTATTCTATTATTGACCACAATAAAAATAGTTAAGACAAGAAATATTTATTATTGGGCTCAACAAGATAAAGATTCTGTCCAGTAGACATTTTATGTCTGTAACCAAATAAGTGAACATTTTTTTTGCTAGTTAAGTCCATTATTGACCTCAATAAAAATAGTTAAGATGAGAAACAATTATTATTGAGCTCAACAAGGTTAAGGTTTTGTCCGGTAGAAATTTCTGGGTGTAACCGAATAAGTTAACATTATTTTTACATGTTAAGTCTATTATTGACTACAATGAAAATAGTTACGACAAGAAATATTTATTATTGGGCTCAACAAGGGAAGCTCAACAAGGTTAAGGTTTTGTCCGGTAGAAATTTCTGGGTGTAACCAAATAAGTTAACATTATTTTTACATGTTAAGTCTTTTATTGACCATAATGAAAATAGTTAAGACAAGAAATATTTATTATTGGGCTCAACAAGGTTGAGCCCTTTGTCCAGTAGAGATTTTATGGCTGTGACCAAATAAGTTAACATTATTTCTTGCTAGTTAAGTCTATTACTGATCACAATAGCTTTTCATGAAAACATTGATCAACTTTTACTTTGAATTTCAACTTGAGACCATGTTAAAATATAACTTATGGTGAAAAATCCGATCTGGCTCCAATTTCTTCATCTTGAAATGCAGTTTTGGTCAACTTTTACTTTGAATTTCAACTTGAAAGCATGTTTGGCACATATTACAAGTCGAAATATAACTTATGGCGAAAAGTTCGATCTGGCTCCAATTTCGTCATCTTGAAATGCAGTTTTGGTCAATTTTTAATTTGAATTTCAACTTGAAACCAAGTTTGGCACATATTATGAGTTAAAATATAACTTACCGGTATGATGAAAAGTTCGATCTGGCTTCAATTTCTTCATCTTGAAATGTAGTTTTGGTAAACTTTTAGCTTGAATTTCAACACGAAACCAAGTTTGACACATACCGGTATTATGAGTTAAAATATAACTTATGACGAAAAGTTCTATCTGGCTCCAATTTCGTCATCTTGAAATGCAGTTTTGGTCAACTTTTACATTGAATTTCAACTTAATACCAAGTTTGGCACATATTTTGAGTTGAAATATAACTCATGGCGAAAAGTTTGATCTGGCTCCAATTTCGTCATCTTGAAATGCAGTTTTGGTCAACTTAATTTTGAATTTCAACTTGAAACCAAGTTGGGCAGGTATTATGAGTTAAAATATAACTTATGACGAAAAGTTCGATTTTGTCATCTTGAAATGCAATTTTGGTTAACTTTTAGTTTGAATTTCAACCTGAAACCATGTTTGGCACATACATGTATTATGAGTCGAAATATAACTTATGGTGAGAAGTTCGATCTGGCTCAATTTCGTCATCTTGAAATGCAGTTTTGGTCAACTTTTACTTTGAATTTCAACTTGGAACCAAGTTTGTAAAATATTCAGATATAGTTGAGATATAAATAGGTGAAAATTTCAGTAGTGATTTTGAATTCGACCTTCAATAACCTCGGAAGATCAGTGCAGCAATTATGGTGGGGAAAGGAAAACAGTTGTGACTTGAGATTTAACATTTCTCTGGTAATCTTTTTTAGCCCTTGCTCTACTTTTTCACACTTGACAGTGATATATTTGGGGCAACAGAGATGATAGGGCTACGGGGGATACACCCAAGCGGTCGTAGGCGACCGAAAGCGTCTAGTTCAGTCCTGAAGCATTTATTACTGACATTGACGAAAGATGCTATGGACATAATTTCGAGCAGTAGGGATAACGGGGCATCAAGGGGTTACACCCACGCAGTCGTCGGCGACCGGAATGCGTCTAGTTTTAAACGATTGGCACATCGAAATTACTGTGAAGACGAAAAATAGAAATGCTAATTAATAAAAAACAAATCCGAACTCTTGCATGATGTACCTCCCCACTCTTGCATGATCCCTCCCAAATAAAACGTGGTATGCCATGTTTTTTCCCCAGAACTTATGTGGCTGTTAATTAAACTTATTTTACAGATGTCTTTTCACAATGGTCTGGGGTGTACCTCATTCCAGGGTGGAGGCACATCAGGTAGCATACAACTGAGTTTGACAGGTGTTGCCGTCACCCAACTCTTAGTAGGGCCTAATTAATGCATTATGTTCACTTCCAGATTTGAATACTGGTAGTTATTTCATCGTGATATATGTTAATAAAATTTATTCCAAGGGCTAAGGAAGGTTACCGGACAATATATGTTGTAGATCTTAGCCAATTTGTTCAGGGACCTTGAAAGTATGGTCAAAGATCAAATTCGAGGTCGCAAGAATGTAATCATTCATTCGTCGCAAGATCATTCCATACATGTACATGTTCATAATAATTCCCAAGCTTTAAAGTAGATAATAAGCGAGATATTATCCATTTGTGATCTGACCTTGAAAATAAGGTCAAGGGTCATACTCAAGGCCACAACAAAATTCAGCATATATCATTTCTTATATGTCCACAATTGATTCCTGGGCTGTAAAGTAAATAATAAACAAGATACTAGCCATTTTTGTGGTCTGGCCTTGAAAATGAGGTCAAAGTCAAGGTCATCAGAATATTTGGCATATATCATTTCCTATATGGCCGGTAAGCTAAAAATTACAAATATATATTTTCGAAAGAAAAATCAGTAAATACACTCATGGGCAAATTAACGGACGGGCTTGTTTATGGGAGTTTCCGGTAATAAAATTGATAACCCGGGTTGCAAAGCCATAGTTTGATATGATCTAGTATAAATCCACGAGACCAGACGGCAGTGCAGCTAGAGAATGTTTATGGGGAAAAAAACAGTCGCGGAATTTCGTGCACGAGGTGACCCCCAATTTTGTTTTTTAGTATGGGCTACTGACAAATTTCCATGCAGAGCCGACGGCCTCTTCTCGGGCGAGATTTTAGGTTAAAGTGACAGAGAAACCATCTGCTATCTAAATGAATGAATTATCGGATAGTTATCTGGTGTAACGATTCATTCAAGCATAACTTAGGATGCACCATTTGTATTTATAACACGTGCCTCCATCACAGAGATCTCTGTCTCGATCTGCAAAGGTTCGATCATGACGAATCATGCAAGAGTGAGATGCTAGGTTTTTGCCAATCATGTTAGAGTGTGTAAATATGCATAAATAATTTAAAATGTTATATGTGATGATTATAGAGAATATTTTGCTGCAAGAGTTGAAAGTACAATAGAACTTGTCTGTATGGCTGTGTAGATTGTCATGTGCCCTGTAAATAAACGACGACGACAGAAATGCAACCCATTATTTCACTCGGCGGCTATTTCTTTTGATCAACCCTCATTGCAGTGTGAGACATTTCGAACACAAAACGTTGTTTAATTTTACCGAAAATTCGTCCCTATCAACATCAGTTTCTTAAATGTTCCGTGATATGGTTGGTTACTCATAATATTACCTACTTCTCATATTATTCGGTGTTTTGTGGAGGTCCCCACCTCCGCATCCATCATAAAATCATGCAAGAGTTCTTAGTGCATCAGTTAGAGTTCGGAAATCATGCAAGACTACTGTCTGCCTACCCACCGTGTTTTAGGTTAGATCAGATCTTGAGACTCGTTGTCAAGGTCAGGTCATACGAACAATGACACCCCATATTATCATAATACATATCTAAGCTCTATCTACAAGAGTGTTCTCTGCAGAGGCCAGTTTACACTTCAGGTCGGACATGACCTTGAGGTTCACCACTCAAAGTCGTCTGAGGTCGTTCTGTCCCCAGACGCAGAGTCCGATTAATTTTATTAAGGGCCTTATTGTAGGGTCTACATTGCTTGCAAAAAAAAAATTGCACCATATACGAATCACAAATGAGTTATAGTGTTCTAACACAAAATAGTGTTCTTAAAGGGCCATGGACACGAAAAAGTGACTTGTTTTAATAATGAAGTTAAGCATCTCCTGAGTATGTACACAGCAAAAATGGTATGAATTAGGGCTCGGGTTGTCGAGAAATTGACCTGACAGCCGTTGCGAGAGATGATTGGCATTTTACGTTCTTTGTGATCTGTGACGTCACGGGGGAACGACCGCGCTGGTAAAGACGTTCGTCGTTTGCAGATGGTTGTTTAAAGACCTAGTAGCATGCCGATGAAAGTGCTTGTCATCTAGTCTATTATGAATAGTCTTCAATAAATTCGAACGAATTTTACAAATACAATCAATGGGTTTCGAGATATTGAACCAAATAGGCACTCCTTCCGTAAATTGCCGAAGATTTTGATCCTGATTTTAGTGTGGGTCACGTGGTTGGTGACGTCAGTTGAGGCAGACCTGAAAGTACATGTAGCCAGCAAGATAAACTGCATGTCGCATACTCATTCCCCTGATGTATGTTTTACAATTCAAGTGAAGGGGTGAGATGGCAGAAATACGGCATTTCTTGTCTTGATATTTAGAATCAGCACTATTTATTCACCCAGAACGGATGTTTGTTGAACTGCAAGATGTCCAGTATTTGCTGGTTTTTGCGTGTTTTCTGTTGAATCGCATGCATTTTGAAGTGATTTTCCCTTCTTTGAGCTGGCCACCAAATTACGTATTTTACGTTTTCGGCGAGCCATCAAAGCACATTCTGCCTCATCTGACGTCACGATTACGGAAATTGCCGAATCAATTTCTTTCATCGGCTGGAGAAGGCGATCGTAATACTGGCCCAATAGGGTCTGTAAGTGAGATTTGAAACGTCACGTTATTTTGCGTTATTTCGTAATTTTGGGACCATTCGAATTTCCCGCCAAATTTTCGGCCCAATCATGTAATTTGGATACACGCGGTTTTACACTATATAAAAGCAATTTATCGGAAATACACAAGAAACCCACTCCACAAATTTCAACCGATACTAGTTGGCATGAGCTGGTCTATTTAGAGTTTCATCGAATATTTCCTGCTCAATACAGAGCGTGAATATGCTGTGTTTGTATATTTTAGACACTGTATCTTTTATAGAGAAAAGGTGATATTAATTGTGACAAACTGTAGTAGTATATTATTCATCAACATTTTCGTGGGCCGCATGTGTTGTCGTGTATTTTTGGCACCATTTATATCATAACATCACCAATAAAATTTAATCATCAGCAATTTAAGGGGCGAAAATCACACTATAAAACACTATGTAAATAAGATGCAATTTGAGTCATTCAAATCATATCTATCGTGCTATATTCAACACAAATATGTAACGGAGAGCCATTTTGTGGAACATGAAAAAGGTTTATTATTCTATTCCAAATCATCTTTCTCTGCAGTGCTTCTGAACCCACGGAAATCCAGCAAAAATGACCACGTGGCATTGTTTGGACCCGGAAGTACTAGATTACGTACCCATTTACGTTATTTGACGACATAAGACGAACGAGACTTACAGAGCCTATATACTCCATCAAATGTCGCTGTTATTAGTTACCAAATATCGCGAACACATTTTCCATCACCAAATGTCCACAATGTCTTTATGTGAACAGGAATAGAGCCATATAATGCTACCTTGCTACTATGACTTTAATTGCGGGTTTTGGGGGGATTCCATTCATCATTATCATTATCAATAGGTATGGGAATTTTGTAATTATATGCAGCATGGGTAACCGTAGTGTCGGCGAAGGTTCTACAAATTGGGGAGGTGTCAGCCTTTTCTACTTTCCGAATGATCCATGGCATAGCCAGTTCACACAGACCTACATTGGCTCAATAGCTTCTGTCTGTAGTTCAGCGATATACTGAAACGTATCGTGATGTAACTTGACAAACGTAAGCCAATATTTTTGACAGGCCTACTTCACCTGTGAATCAAACGGCGATTTCATTATTTCAGCTCAAAAAAGCTAGCATTATGAGAGCCGTAGGCCTATTAGCCTACTGCACAGGCCGACTAGGCCCAGGCCTATAGGCGCGGAATCTTAGGCGGGTGCCATTTTTCAGAGAACTTTTTACGCAGATCATCGTTGTTGTTGAATCGGAATACGATCACGCAAACGATGATATTCTGCCAACAAATCCCCTCCCCCACTCCCAAAATCTCGAATCCTGATGAAAGCCAATGAGCCCACCACGGCCTGGCGCAGTGGGCGTGTACGGTCGGGAATGGGGGTGGGGGTGGACGCAGGTTATTCTTGAAAAAAAAAAATAGAACATCCATTTTTGCCATAAAACAAACATATCATATACAATACAGTATATTGAACAGTGTGATTTTCCTGGTAAAAAAATACAAATATATATATATATATATAGACATAAATCCCCACATATACTTCTGCTGCACGCCACCTGAGAATAATATTGTTTAAAAATCCCTTGAAATGGATGATCTAAAAATCAAGTTGACAGTGTCTAAATCTGGAACATCATCTTGAATTCAGATAATTTGCATAAAAACGCAGTGTCTAAGAAGTTCAAAATTGAAATCGGAAGTGTAACAGAATGCTCCTGTGCATTTAACGAATGAGACTTCAACTACTTTTGGGCCCCTGGGCGGGCCCCAAATCACAAGCCCATAGTCCTGACTGGATTTTCTGCTTGATTTGGGTTAAATGGTGCAATCCTTTGAGAGCAGCAAACACCCCAACTTCTCATGCTCCTAGTACACAGTATGCTTCTAAACGGGAATCGATCAGCGTGATCCCTGAGCTTCCAGGTTTGGACTGACATGTTGTAGAAAAATTAGCCCAAAGGCTAAGATAGGTTACCGGACAATTTTGGTTTGGCCATGGCAGCATTGGCAGGTAACAGACCTTGAGATTTACCAATCAAGGTTCGCAGTGTAAACATATGACCTTGGGATTTACCAATCAAGGTCATCCGTATGAACTTCGATGTAACCATTACATGTATGTGTGCGGCATTTGATATTCTATATGTTGGGTGGAATCGTTTAGGCCGCTCAGGTTAATTTACACATTCCAAGTCAGACATTTGGCACTCAAGGTCATCTGACGTCAAGTTCAAGGCCATCATTAGTTGTGCCATATATGTCTTCCTATATGTTCATAATGCAAACATGAGCTCTATCTGCAAGCATTTCATCTACAAAGGCAAATCTGGGCATTTTTTGACCCCAAAATGGCTGTTTTGACCTTTCAAGGTCATCCAAGGTCAAATTCAAGGTCACCACACAAGTCGCCATATATGACTTCCCATTTGAAAGTGCCAATTTCTAAGCTCTATCTTCAAGCGTTCTATGAGTACAGTCCTGACAGCTCCCATTATGAAGGAAAAAAGTGCCGAAAATTTTCTAAGTCCAAAATTTTTTTCAAAGGGTGAAAAAAATTTTTTGTCTAGAAATGGCCCAAAATGGATAGTAATGTTATTTGGGGCGAAAATTTTTTTTTTCGCCGACTCGTCAAAAATTCAAAATGGCCGCCACACTGAGATCGGCGATTCAAGGGCAACAAAACTTATACACGTCACAGAGGTATATAAGAGGAATCTTTTTAAGCAAAAATCTCAAAACTGATCAGAGAGTTTTTGAGAAAATACAGACCAGGTGCAAATTTGAGCGTTTTTCGACCCAAAAATGGCTGTTTTGACCTTTCAAGGTCATCCAAGGTCAAATTCAAGGTCACCACACAAGTCGCCATATATGACTTCCCATTTGAAAGTGCCAATTTCTAAGCTCTATCTTCAAGCGTTCTATGAGTACAGTCCGGACAGCTCCCATTATGAAGGGAAAAAGTGCCGAAAATTTTCTAAGTCCAAAATTTTTTTCAAAGGGTGAAAAAATTTTTTTGCACTAGAAATGGCCCAAAATGGATAGTAATGCGATTTGGGGCGAAAAAATTTTTTTTCGCCGACCCGCCAAAAATTCAAAATGGCCGCCACACGGAAACCGGCAGATTTAGGGCATCCAAACTTATACATATCACAGAGGTATATGAGGGGAATCTTTTGAAACCAAAAACTCAAAACTGATCAGACAGTTTTTGAGAAAATGGCCGTCAAAGTCCAAAATTGAGCGTTTTTCGACAAAAACGGCCCCCATTTTGAAAAAAATGCGAAAATCAAAAAACAAAAAAATACCTCCTTCTCAAAATATTTTTAGGCATTTTTGTGCAAAATTTCAGAAAGATTCGATCGTTAACTTTAAAGATAAAAATGTTAACGCCGGACGGACGGACGGACGGACGGACGGACGGACGGACGGACGGACGGACGGACGGACGGACGCAACGCCATGCCAATAGGTTATCGGACCAAAGGTCCGGTAACCTAAAAACGGTGTGACAGAATTTGAAAAATCTGAGTAGCCTACGTGTATTGTGTATCAATACGAACGCCAGAAACTACGGACATGGTCCTACATCACAATGAGGGGTTAGTGGGTCGAACCAGAAGGTAAGGTAGGGGGTGCGTTGACCAAAACGCACAATATCAGAGTCCTTACTGACATGAATCCGATTTAATATGCAAAAGAATCGATATTTGAGCGTTTGTTTCAGTGGAGGTCGAAACTGTGAGTTTTTGAAAATATTGCCAACATCATTCCCACTGCAACACACCTATATCCTTATTCGGAGGTTGGTAGTTCTTGTTATATATAGGTAATGCGAATGAACTAAATATCGATTGATATTGTATTGCTTTCCTATATATAAATGTAGAAGAAAGCAAATAATTAATTTATAGGCCTCACAACGAGATTTCTCGAAACTGTGTGGCATACCATTCTACGGTATAACCATCATGCGTGATTACAGAGTAGGCCTAGCATTACATGTATATTTCCACCAGCAAACAAGTCTATCATTTGTCCAATCGCTGGCACATCGAAAAAATAGTGTAATTATATCAGTGTTAATATAATATCGGACACATTCATTTGAATATCTATTTATTACGCCCTCTCCCACCCCACCCCTCCCGCAAGATCGCATCACGGTTTATCCTGTCTGGCTTTTCACCTTCCGGGGAGAAGGGTGTGTGTGTGTGGGGGGGGGGGGGGGGGGGGAGGGTAGAGGTTTTACGTGCTAATCCACCATGTCACTCACAATATTGGATGTATGTGTGATAGGTTACCGTATCATATCCATAATTTCTACTTTGTATTTTGTATCTCATTTGTAGGCCTACTTTGTATGCATGTTCAGCTCTAACGAAACATTGTACACCTGGTGTGAATTAGATCCTGATTAGATCGTGTATCTTGTGCCCCCCGCCCCCATTTCAGCCTGAAACACCTCTTCGTGATAACCCCCCCCCCCCCCTCACCCCCGCCCTAAACCCGTTCTTCAGTGCTTTACCTCATCAAAGATTTTCTATACCAAGATAGCCAACTCACGTTATAACGTATTGCGACATAATGACGTAAACGCCATCTAGCGGGGTCTCTGTAACGGACACTGAATGGAATCTAAATTGATATCTCATTACCCAACAATAGGTGTACGTATGAGTATCTGAACTATTTTATTTACCGGATGGGAATATTCTACAGGTAAATGTGGCGTGCCAGGACAATCTGTGTTTTGTCGGTTTCACGATCAGGCGAATATATCACGGAAAATCGCAACAGAACTTGACGCTACACTCGAGAATTGTCATTATAATAATAGCAGACATGTACAGTCAATGCTATGCTTGCTCAGACCTAATGTTATCACCCGGTGTAGGCTTCTTGCAATACAACATGCCAAAATTGTCTGCAACCGCTGGTTCACTTCCGATATCAAATGGGAAATTTCGAGTTATGTTCAATGTGCCTACAAATAGCCTACAACTCCGTTTCAATTCCAATAAAATGACACTCTGAAATATTTACTAGGCCTATATCCATATCTGGTATTTCTAAACTATCGGAACGATAACTTCGTATTATCAAATGCAGTTATGACACCTGGAATGTAATTTATAGGGTTTTTGTGAGCATTACCGATTTATAAATTGTTTTACCATATTTTAAATACCAGTAGGCCTATAGGCCTATGTGAAAAGAAGTGAATTACATGTTACAATTTACTGAGTAACACAATGAACTTAATGTTTTCAATAGAATTGTCATCGCTGTGAAAATATGGAACGGGATATATCATGACTGTACATCACTTGAACACATTCATTCATATAGTAGGCCTAACATTCGACATAACTATGAATTCAAGTCAAGCCAGATTCCAGGCTATATATAACTTATAAATAAGAGTATCGCACTAATATATCTTTTGGTTAGCACATGTGCACGCTCCTATTCACACACGCACGCTCATGCACTTACAAATATGAATAAAATAGTGTTGTATCGTTAAATTTGCATTCATACACTATAGGCCTAAGCTGTCTCTTATATCCATTTAGCCAGTCAGCATGCTACTCAGTATATTCAAACCATATTCAAAAAGCATGATGTAATGATGCAGATTTAGGTTGGCAATTAGGCGTGCAGGTTTAGGTTGGCAAATAGGCGACTTTTGTTCTGAATGTTCAGGGCAAGCAACACTGGGATGCCGTCACTAGGCCTATTTCGGATTAACTCATAGGGAAGGGTTTTTTCTCATGATAGGCCTACGCCCGCCATGTTCGATTCGCTCCTTCACGTTTCCGAATCTGCTTTCCATCAATCCATGTGTTCAGTCACCTTCTTGACGACACTGTACTGTTTGTTATCAATGAACATAATTCATTAGCGTTTCCAGTTTTCACCGATCTAGTGTGCGTGAATTGCATGCTTCATAGTTGGAGGATTCACAGTCCGATGATGCCGTGATTTGTCAAGTATCCATGCAGCGACATAGAAGATATAGTTCTGCTTATTATCACTAAATTCAGCCATGGACTGAATGCGAGCAAGGTCAGAGCTTTCTCGTCTGATATTGGACTGTTGAGGAGGTTGAGGAGTAAGCTTTTCCTGTATCACCGTGTACATGTCACCGACTTTCAAGACGAACTTGTCAACATCTTGGACGCAGTTCGTGTATGTCCGATGCGAAAAAGGGCGTCGACTAACGTGACCGACGATCTGAACGCGGCACAAAACTGCGTTGCAATAGCTTTTGCGATTTTACCTAAATGTTGATATGTTATTCTGGGCACTTTTTGTATTAATTTTAGAGTGAAAAAAAAAGAAAACAGAAATCTTGAGGATCTTGAGGAAATGTTGGGAATTTTATTTCTCCGCCACCCCAACAAAATGCTTCAAGACAAACGAAAACTTAGTACCAGTATAGGATAACAGTAGCACCGCCATATCAGCTTCACTTGAAAAACCAACAATATCCGAATACACCCGTGTGCTAATCTACATTTATTGTTGTCATACATACAGTATTGAAAACGTGTTCCATCCTACAATTTGTCAGAAATATATCTACAAGTTTCAGGCACAAGATACTGAATACAAATGAAATATGACGTTTCACTTCTGACTTTCGATATAAGTACAAAAGGTACTTTGCCACATTCCTAACCCATAGAATTTATTAATATTTCACAAATTATTATTCATTCTCATCCTTGTTAAGAAAATCAAATAAAAAGTGGGGGTCGTCGCGTTGGTTTTGTCACAATCCTGGACTGAAACAAGTACGTTCGGGCATCGGTTTAATATTTTTTCGTTGACATTGCCGCGACATTTTGAAACGAAGTCTCACGATGAGAGGACACAAACAAATGTTTGCAACACGCCCATTCCTGGACGAACTGACTTGAAAATTTGCAAGCATGTTCAGGAGAGTATATAGATGACACTGTTATAATAAAATATATGGTTGAGTTGAAAAATTCTGCACAACCCATGCCCTCACATGGACGCTATTCCGTCACGCTGGATTTATCATGCAATAATCGTATAATATTTCCAGATGGTTGATGAATTATCACCCACCGGTAAAAATGTGTTCATCAGATTTCTTTCCAAATTTGTCAGATTATCACGTGATATGTGTAGATTGAAATCGTTGATTAAAAAATGAGGGTCGTCGAGTTGCATTTGTTGCAAAACACTTCTGAACGAAATTTAGCTAGCCTTCGAAATCCGCAATATTATTCACTTCAAAATGAATTAACAGCCCCAGAAAAAAATCCATACGGTAGAAACTTCCAAAATTTAGTCTGCATGTCTACTGGATTGTACACATGTAATAAATGAAATAAAATGTGGGGGTCACTGCGGTAAAATTTTCGCAATCCGCATTTGAATGCTGCATGTCGGGCTAGAAATCGTGCGCCCATTTCCACCAAAACGTCATTTTTACAGAGATTCCGTCGTGTGGCGCCACTGTTCAATTGGTCGCACGTAATGACGTGAGTTGGCTATCTTGGTATAGAAAATCTTTGACCTCATGCAAAATTGCAACCACTTCCCAGCGTCAAAGATTCTGTACCGAGAATCCTTTCCCCCGTGACGTCAGAAACGTCATTTTACGTAAAAAATATGCTGACCGCTCTCCACGTGGAATATCGGTCTTCTGACCACTGTCAAAGATTTTCTCACCACCAGGATCGACACTGTTCAAATGTTCGCTTCCGTTTTGGCCTGAGTGGACTATCTTGGTATAGAAAATCTTTGCCGCTGTAGATCTCATCTGTGTGTTTAGAAAGGCTCTATTTCCACCTGTATGCATATATATATGAACACTATTGCATGTAGAACGATTTAATAATCACATCAAATATCATGTCCATGGCCCTTTAAAGGGCCATGGACACGAGAAAGTGACTTGTTTTAATAATGAAGTTAAGCATCTACTGAGTATGTACACAGCAGAAATGGTATCAATTAGGGCTCGGGTTGTCGAGAAATTGACCTGAAAGCTGTTGCGAGAGATCATTGGCATTTTACCAAGGATCGTCTATAATAGGATGTCCAACTCTGCCTAAAAAGGCGTGATTACGTAATATGACGTAAATCTGATTTGAGCGTGTTGAAACGGTGCCGGGCGCTAAAAATCAGAATGTGCACATCGATTTGTAATAAACATGAGCAGAGTTGTGAATCATATATTGGAATGAATGATAGCTGATTGCATTGATTGGGAGTATGGCCTAAATTTCTTCAACAATATTCAACATTCGCGTTGACGATGATGTGGTATCGGGGTTGGGATTTGTGAGTGTCCGTTTAAATGTTTGTGTGTGAATCAAGGGCTGTAACTCGAACGGGTTTAATCCAATCGTCTTTAAATTTGAGCAATGGGAGGAATAACCTCTCGACTTGAAGATATTTAGTTTCCATGGAAATCGGTTGATTTTTGTTGCCATGGCAACCGTTCAAAATCCTGAAATGCCATTTTACTGCCACCGAAAACGCCTGTAGAACCGACCCACTCATGGTGAAAGTTGAGTATTGCAATGATATTAGAATGGTTCTCATTCTGAGAGTTTTCATCGGATTTCCTTGAAAACGGGATATTTCAATGGAGGCGATGGATAATGCTTCTCAATCCTAAATTTTTGAAAAGATGAAATGGTAACTTTTTAAATCATCGACGTGGATGTGTTCAAAAACACGCATACAGACATGCACGTGCTTGGACCACATCAAAAATATTTTCGCAAGCAGGAAGAAAGACAAACTGTGGATGACAATGAGGCTCCACCCCTCACGCGTGCCCTCCCAGATCACTGAGCTCAATCCCAGGGCCCGATCCTGTAAGTTCTCACTATGAGCGGAGTGATAAGCAGTATGAAAAACTCAATTTCGAGCACCTGTCACCGTTTTGACACGCTCGAATGATATTTCGTCATTTTACGTAATCACGTTTTTTACGTCCACATTGAGCAGAGTTGGACATCCTATTATAGACGATCCTTGATTTTACGTTCTTTGTGATCTGTGACGTCACGGGGGAACGACCGCGCTGGTTAAGACGTTTGTCGTTTGCAGGTGTTTTTTAATTGCGGGTTTTTGGAGAGATTCCATTCATCACTACTATATCAATAGGTATGGGAATTTTGTAATTATGCAGCATGGGTAACCGTACGTAGTGTCGGCGAAGGTTCTACACATCGGGAAGGTGTCAGCCTTTTCCATGTTTTCTACTTTCCGAATAATCCATGACATAGCCAGTTTACACAGGCCTACATATAGGGCCTACGCCCAATAGCTTCTGTCTGTAGTTCAGCGATAGGCGTATCGTGATGTAACTTGACAAAGGTATGCCAATATTTTTGGCAGGTCTACTTTACCTGGGAATCAAACGGCGATTTAATTCTTTCAGCTCAAAAAGCTAGCATTATCAGAGCCGTAGGCCTATTACCGCACAGGCCGACTAGGCCCAGGCCTAGGGGGTGGAATTTTAGGCGGGCGCCATTTCTCAGAGAACTTGTTTACGCAGATTATCGTTGTTGTTGAATCGGAATACGATCACGCATACAATGATATTCTGCCAATAACCTCCCCCCCCCCCCCACCTCTCTCCTAAAATCTTGAATCCTAATGAAAGTCAATGCGCCGCCACAACCAGTCGCACTGAGCGTGTACGGAAATTGGGGTGGGGGTAGACGCAGGTTATTCTTGAAAGAAAAAAATCAACTGTTGCCGTAAAACAAACAAATCCAATACGTTACAGTATATTGAACAGTGTGATTTTCCTGTCAAAAAAACATTGCATCTAGACATAAATCCCCATATTCTTCTGCTGCCCGCCACCTAAGAAGAATGTTGTTTAAAATCACTTGAAATGAATGATCTAAAAATCAAGTTGACAATGTCTAAATCTGGAACATGATCTTGAATTCAGATAATTTGCATAAAAAACTCATTGTCTGAGAAGTTCAAAATTGAAATCGGGAGCGTCACAGAATGCTCCTGCGCGTCCACATTTTCTGCTTAATTTGGGTTAACGTAGTATGCTACAAACAGGGATGTAATGAATTGTCAAATTTTAAAAGTTATATCTTGAATATTATCTCTTCAAAATAACATATTTTATAGAGTAACTGATCAGCATTCTAATACTGAAAAGAAAATAAGGGGTCACCGTGCTGGTTTCTTCAACATATTCGATAAAAAATCACAAACATAAAAATGACTTAATTTATGGGGTTTTT
Organism: Terebella lapidaria; assembly: GCA_949152475.1. Lineage (NCBI taxonomy): Eukaryota > Metazoa > Annelida > Polychaeta > Terebellida > Terebellidae > Terebella > Terebella lapidaria. The sequence continues at coordinate 54,761,142 of OX424556.1, forward strand.
TTACACATTTTTTGCCCATATTCACATCTTGCATCTTGTTTTCCAAGAGAACGGATACGGTGACCCCCTATTTTCTTTTCAGTTTTAGGATGCCGATCAGTTACTCTATAAAATATGTCATTTTGAAGCTCTAGATTTTGTTCATACAGTCATTTATTTTGAAAAACTGTTTGACCCCCTCCCCTCACTGTTTGGAGCGGACTACCTTAAATGGTGCAATCCTTTGAGAGCAGCATTTTTGTGTGAAAAAGGCTACACCCCAACGTCTTCTTATGGGTCTAGCACACAGTATGCTTCTAAATGGGAATTGATCCCTGAGCTTTCGGTTTTTGGCTGACATGTTGTAGAAAAACAGTGTGGCAGAATTTTTAAAATATGAGTAGCCTACGTGTATTGTGTATATCGATACGAACACCAGAAACTACGGACATGGCCCTACATCTCAATGAGGGGGTAGTGGGTCGAACCAGAAGGAGAAGGAGGGGCCTAAACGTACATTATCAGAGTTCTTACTGTAATGAACCCGATTTAATATGCAAAAGAATCGATATTTGAGCGTTTGTTTCAGTAGAGGTCGAAACTGTGATTTTGTGAAAATATTGCCAATATCATTCCCACTATAACACACCTATATCCTTATTTTCAGGTTGATAGTACTTGTTATATAAAGGTAATACGTATGAACTAAATATCGATTGATATTGTATTGCTTTCTAATACATGTATATAAATGTAGAAGAAAGCAAATATTTAATTTATAGGCCTCACAACGAGATTTCTCGAAACTGTGTGGCATACCATTCTACAGTATAACCATCATGCCTGATCACAGAGTAGGCCTAGCATTACATGTAAATTTCCGCCAACGAACAAGTCAATCATTTGTCTAATCGCTGGCACATCTAAAAATAATGTAATTATACCAGTGTTAATATAATATCGGACACATTCATTTGAATATCTATTTATTACGCCCTCAACCTAACCCCCACTCTCCCGCAGGATCGCATCAAGGTTTATCCCGTCTGGATTTTCACCTGCTGGGGAGAAAGGTGTGTGAGTGCTGGGTAGAGGTTTTACGTGTTAATCCCCCATGTCACTCACAGTATTGGATGTATGTGTGATAGTTTACCGGATAATATCCATAATTTCTACTTTGTATTTTGTATCTCATTTGTAGGCCTACCTGGTATGCATGTTTAGCTCTAGCGAAACATTGTACAACTGGTGTGAATCAGATCCCGATTAGATCGTGTATCTTGTGCCCCCCCCCCCCCCCCGCCCCCATAAACAGCCTGAAACACATCTTCGTCATACAACCCCCCCCCCCCTCACCCCAGCCCTAACCCCGTTCATCAGTGCTTTGTCCCATACAAAATTGACCTATCGCCAATGCTTCCAAAAGTTGTCCGAGTTTCACAAATTACGTCAGCAAACTTCTCTTTGGCCAATAAAATCGTTTTGCAGAATGCGTCGTAAATGGCGTAAAAAGACTCGGACAAATTGATTCACCGATAGGTCAATTGCAACCACTTCCCAGCGTCAAAGATTCTGTACAGATAATCTTTTCCCCCGTGACGTCAGAAACGTCATTTTACGTAAAAAGATGCTGACCGCTCTCCACGTGGAATATCGGTCTTCGGACCGCTGTAGATCTCATCTGTGTGTTCCGAAAGGCTCTATTTCCGTATGTATGCATATATACATGAAAACTATTGCATGTAGAACAATTTAATAATCACATCAAATATCATGTCCATGGCCCTTTAAAATGGTGGACCAAGATAGGCCTATACTCCAGCAAACTTCCACATGTCGAAAATATTGAAGGAACCAACGAGTGGACGACAAACGAAAAACCATGACAATATGGCCAGGATATCTGGCCTGCACGGAAAATGCTTTATTTTTTTTCAGAAATTGATACCGAGAAAGAAACCATTTATCCTACTACGCCTCGTGTATGTGTCTAGTACATATCTCGCACACATCTTTACTTCCGATCGATATTCTTAGAAAACATTGAAGAGTTTTTTTTTTTTTTAAAGTACTAGGAACATGAAAATATGATGTGAACTCAAATGAGAGACCTGCTTTTCCTGAGTAAAATGCAGTTTACTGCATGTCGATATCTCGGCCATTTTAGTGTCACATTTTGGCAGGTTATGACATATGCTGGATTGAACACTTCTGGATTTTACGAGAAGCTAATTAGTATGCAAATGAGGTATTCATGACGTAGAAGGGGGAATATCTTTAATTAGGCAAGTTTGAGTCTTAATATAATTGATCTGGTCAGAATTATTGCAAACCTAAACTTCAAACATTGATAGGCATGGTCAATAATCAGTGTTGTTCAAAGTGTTACTGTTGCCATTGTTACTATTCACCTGCTGGAGTCCCTAGCAACCATTGGTTACTATGGGTCCTAACTGCCAGAAATAGGGGTTTTGACAGAATTTGATTATTGCACATTAATTATGCATGTTGAGTCAATCCATTTTCACCTTTGGTTTTGTTTGCTTAACGATATGACTGTGGATTTAGGCCATAGCAACCCTGGTTGCTAAGGGCCTTATATCAATACTGGTGACCTTGGCAACTATCCGGATGTGAAATTCATTGACTATCAATTATGTAGAGCATGTGGAATAAGCTTTGTTGAATAATTGCAATTTCTTAATACTTTAATATGCCATTAAAATCATCTAATTAAAAAATGTTCCCCCTGTGATGTCATGCATACAAATTTGCATATTAATGAGCTATATGATTTTTCAAATTGTAATTTGGGCAATTTGAACTTTGAAGCACTGTAACTTTTGAAGGAATTGAGATATTCACATGCTGTAAAAACCGTTCTGATCAGCTCACATGGTGCTTTAATCTGAGCTCACATCATATTTTCATGTTCCTAGTACTTTAAAATACCTGTCGATCAGCAAAACCGAAAGTAATGGAAAGTCCAGTTTCCCCATCAAGTGTACTAGTAGAATGACGCATGTATAATTGATATGCAAACATATGCATAGAGAAGACTCTTCTCTATGATGCGTATCAAGTTTTCAATAGTTCGACAACAAACATACTGGTTGTTGTCCAACTAGTTGCTAAGTGCAGGGGGGGGGGGGGGTTGTAGTGGGGGGGGGTGTAGTGGGGGGGGGGTGTAGTGGGGGGGGGGGGGGCGTGTGTTGAGCTCTTGGGTGTGTCGTGAGTTGCTCTCTATTTAATGTTCATAACAGAATTGCACACTGTCGCGTGAACAACTGCCTTGAATATGTGGTGAGAAAATAGTCGCAACAACCGTGGACGCAAGGTATAGGGCCTATCGACGTATGTGTGAACTGTAAGTCCTAAATTCAAGCATACAAAATAATAATGTATTAGTTATAGGAAAATTATGTTATATTGACATTTGTATATACATAATATCCTACAATACGCACTGCAAAACAGGGCTCCGTCGCGTTAAATATGTTGGTGTATGCGATACAAGCCCTCGGATGCGATATTTCTGTCGCATCCGATCTTTTCAGAAATGGCTATTACTGTGTACAGCGCTGTATAATTATGTATAATGACAAAACTAGGTGAGTGTGTTTTCCAGCACGCGGGAAAGATCGAGTTTGAACTGGCGGAAGAATACAAGAGAGCACGAGACCGAAGGTCGAGTGCTTTCTGATGTTCTTCCGCCAGTTCAAACGAGATCTTTCCCGTGTGCTGGAAAACACACGAAACAGGTTTTGTTTTTATCACATGCTATGAATTTATGATTCTGAAATATTTGAAAACCCAACCCCTGTAAATTAAAGTGAAATTGTACCGAAAATTGCGAGAACTTATCACATTTTTTTTATTGTACTCGAGGACCCCTTCTACTGATGAGTAGAATACCCGTAATCATGTGCGTTGCTAGGAAACAATATAAACAATGCAGATCACCGGGTCGTCAAATACTTTGTATTATGACGTCATAGTGGTTGTACGTTTTCTGCATTGTTATATGTTACTAAGGCTGAATCGCATGAAGTTACAATTGTCACGTCATAGAACACTCGTGCTTTCGTTGTTGTTTCACATTAAGAAAAGTGCATGTGAATACGTGAAATGTGAAGCAAAAATGTGAAAAAAAAAATAGTGCAAACATGATGTTTCCGACAAAGGTTATCACACTGTCGGAAATCACTGTGTGTTCCTACTGTTTGTAGTTAAAGATAAATTTATAGCATGTGATAAACAGTCAATACAGCGCTGTACACAGAAAAAAATGGCTATCGATCTAGAGCTATATTACGACGCTATAAACGGCATTCAGTGGAGTCTACCGACTATAATGATCGATGACAAGCTGGTTTGTACAAATTATAGGTCTACCCAGTTAGGCCAGGAAGGAACACCTTAAATTTTACTGTGTGCACTATTTGGCAGTTGATAGTGAATCCATAGAACTCCAACCGAGTTCTATGGTGAATCATTATCTCAATTTGTTGTTTTGAAATATCCAGAAGACAACCATTAAGTTTGTCAGTACGTTGATAAATACTCATAACACTAAGAACAAATAATAATTTACTATTCCAATAGCTAAGTGAAATCATGGATTAGCAGCGAAATGGGGACATGGGTTAGGTCTATATTGGTAATCCAAATAGGCCTACGGCAAATTATATGAAACTATGACAAAGGAATTGAAACCTGAACCATAAGAGAATATCTATAAGAACTTTAATTATTACAACGCATACTTCTGACATGGCGAATGTGCTGCATGTGAAGAAAATTTATCACTAGAATCTTACATTGAATAATGGCTGAAACAACATGCGTTTGGAAAATGTTGTTTAATGTATGTGTAGAAAGGGTTTGGCTTGGAAATTCACAAATATTTTTTCCCCCAATAATAGTGCCTTAAAAAATATAATTGCGTCATGTTAGTGTCATTATTTGTGTTGGCTGTTATGGCAAACAGATACACTGTATAGGCAGCAGAATTATCGATTTGTTACCTAAGTCATGCCTAGTGAATCATTGCGCTCTGCTATCACGACAAGCCGGGCCCTTGAGTGCATGGCTTTGGCGAGTACACACTGTAAAGAGGTTACGTACAGGCTAAAGGTAAAAAACATGCGCTAGAATTCAGTAGTTTTCTCTGTCCTTCAAAAATCATGAAAAAGCATGACAATTATAGCGCCTTTGATACACCGACCGTGTTTGAAAGTTGACAATCTCAACAGACTAATGGACCTATTCTAAATATCAATATAAGCTATACATTATCCCATTCAACACCAGACAAAATAAACCTCTCAGATCAGACACTTTGCAAATGCTCAATGAGTCCTTCCAAATATTGAACAACTCTGAAACATCTGGGCCTACTGGAAATCAATGAACGAAAAGTGTACTGTGAGATATGTACATTATTCACTTTTGTATATGGCACGAGCAGTGATCAAAGGACATTCGAGAAGCAGTAGAGCACAATTTCTCGACTCCACTATCATTGGCATAGTGACATCACAGTCCCATGAATATCGATTAATTTTAGACATGCATGATCAAATTGAAAAAAAAAGGAATATCTTTATATTGCGAGGTGGGTCTATATCCAGAGAGAGAGGCACAAACAATTTGCACATGTCGTTAATGTACATGTACCCCATTGTGTCTAAACTTTGCATGGGATGACCTAATTAAAGCTGGAAAAAAATAGCCCAAGGGTTAAGATAGGTTACCGGACAATACATAATAGCTATTTAATGGGTCACATCAAAATCAAAGTCACGAGAGTATTCAGTATATATGATTTCCTATATGCTCCCAATTGATTACTAAGCTGTAAATTCAATAATACGAGAGATATTAGTTATTTTATTAGTAGATCTATACAGAAATATATGGATTCCGGAAAAGTCTTTCATACATATTTTACCATTTTTGACTGCAGAAGCCAATTTACACATTTCAGGTCAAAGATTACCTTGAGACTTACCAGAGATAATCGAAGTCAAGTTCAAGGTCATCAGATCGAGTTCGAGATCCAACATATACATACTCGTGATAACCTAAAGAGGTCAATTTATTAATTTTAGGTTAGATCAGATCTTGAGACTCGTTGTCAAGGTCAGGTCATACGAACAATGACACCCCATATTATCATAATACATATCTAAGCTCTATCTACAAGAGTGTTCTCTGCAGAGGCCAGTTTACACTTCAGGTCGGACATGACCTTGAGGTTCACCACTCAAAGTCGTCTGAGGTCGTTCTGTCCCCAGACGCAGAGTCCGATTAATTTTATTAAGGGCCTTTTAGTAGGGTCTACATTTCTTGCAAAAAAAAAAAATTGCACCATATTCATACGATTCACAAATGAGTTAAAATAGTGTTCTTAAAATGGTGGACCAAGATAGGCCTATACTCCAGCAAACTACCACATGTAGAAAATATTGAAGGAACCAACGAGTGGACGACAAACGAAAAACCATGACAATATGTCCAGGATATCTGGCCTGCACGGAAAATGCTTTATTTTTTTTTTCAGAAATTGATACCAAGAAAGAAACCATTTATCCTACTACGCCTCGTGTATGTGTCTAGTACATATGTCGCACACATCTTTACTCTCGATCGATATTCTTAAAAAACATCGAAGAGTTTTTTGTTTTTTTTTTAAATACCTGTCGATCAGCAAAACCGAAAGTAATGGAAAGTCCAGTTTCCCCGTCAAGTGTACTAGTAGAATGACGCACGTATAATTGATATGCAAACATATGCATAGAGAAGACTCTTCTCTATGATGCGTATGTAGTTGTCAATAGTTCGACAACAAACATACTGGTTGTTGTCCAACTAGTTGCTAAGTGCAGGGAGGGGGAGGGTGTAGTGGGGGGGGGGGGGGGGCGGGTGTTGAGCTCTTGGGTGTGTCGTGAGTTGCTCTCTATTTAATGTTCATAACAGAATTGCACACTGTCGCGTGAACAACTTCCTTGAATATGTGGTGAGAAAATAGTCGCAACAACCGTGGACGCAAGGTATAGGGCCTATCGACGTATGTGTAAACTGTAAGTCCTAAATTTAAGCATACAAAATAATAATGTATTAGGTATATGAAAATTATGTTAAATTGACATTTGTATAACAATATCCTATAATACGCACTGCAAAACAGGGCTCCGTTGCGTTAAATATGTTGGTGTACACGAAACGAGTCCTCGGATGCGATATTTTTGTCGCATCCGATCTTTCCAGAAATGGCTATGGATCTAGAGCTATAATACGACTCTATAAATGGCATTTAGTGGAGTCTACCGACTAATGATCGATGACAAGGTGTTTTGTAGAAATAGGCCTATCCAGGTAGGTCAGGAAGGAACACCTTATTTTACTGCGCGTTGCGTCCGTCGTCCGTCGGCGTCCGTCGTCGTCGTCCGTCTACATTTTTATCTTTAAAGTTTACAGGAAATCATTCTGAAATTTTGCACAAAAATGCCAAAAAATATTTCTAGAGGTATTTTTTAGTTTTTTTATTTTCAATTTTTTTCAAAATGGTGCCCATTTTTTACGAAAAAACGACCAATTTTGGACTTTGACGGTCGTTTTCTCAAAATCTGTTCGGTAACTTTTTTTCTTATTGATGCATAACACTCCTCATATGTACCCCTGTGACATGTATAAGTTTCGTTGCCCTCGGATCGTTCGAAGTGGGACATTTCGGGCCCAAACTCGGCCCAAATGGGACTTTCCAATGTTAAATTCCCTATGCTTTTACATGCGACACATTATTGCTAATATCTCACTTAACATTGAGAATAGAGACTAGGAATCAATTGTGGACATATAGGAAATGATATATTCTGAATATTCTCGTGACCTTGAATTTGACCTTTAACCTCATTTTCAAGGTCAGAGCACAAAATGGCTAATATCTTGCTTATTATCGACTTTACAGCTTAGGAATCAATTGTGAACATATAGGAATATTTATGGCCTTGAACTTGAACTTTGACCTCACTTTCAAGGTCACATCACAGAATAGCTAATATCTCACTTATTATCGACTTTACAGCTTAGGAACCAATTGTGGACATACTAGAATTGATATATTTATTGAATATTTGCATGGCCTTGAATCGATTAATGACTTTATTTTTAAGGTCACTGGACAGAAGGCTAACATCTCTTAGCCCTCGGGCTAATTTTTCCAAATATCTCATTATTAAAATTATTAAAATTAGAGATTAGGAATCAATTGTGGACATATAGGAATGATATATGCTGGATATTCTCATGACCTTGAATTTGACCTTTGACCTCATTTTCAAGGTCACAGGTCAAAATGGCTAATATCTCGCTTATTATCGACTTTACAGCTTAGGAATCAATTGTGGACATATAGGAAATGATATATGCTGAGTATTCTCGTGCCCTTTACTTTGACCTTTAACCTAATTGTCCAAGGTCACAGGACAAAATGGCTAATATCTCGCTTATTATCGACTTAACAGCTTAGGAATCAATTATGAACATATAGGAAATGCAATATGCTGAATATTGCCATGACCTTGAATTCGACCTTTGACCTCATTTTCAAGGTCAAAGAACAAAATGGCTTCATAGTGTGGTGTGGGAATCAATCATGGACATATAGGAAATGTTATACGCCAAATATTCTGGTGACCTTGAATTTTATCTTTGCCTTCATTTCAAGTCCACAGGACAAAAGTGCTAATATTCCCTTGATTATTCAATTCACGGCTTAGCAATCAACTGTGGACATGATATATGCTTAATATTATATATGCTGAACATTCTTTTGACCTTGAATTCAACCAGTGACCTGGCTAACATCTAAAATATTAAACATATATTTTGCAAATCGCATTACTATCCATTTTGGACCATTTCCAGTGGGAAAAAAATTTCACCCTTTGAAAAAAAACATTTGCACTTTGAAAATTTTCGGCAATTTTTTTAACTTTCATAATGGGAGCTGCCAGAACTGTACTCATAGAACGCTTGAAGATAAAGCTTAGAAACTGGCACTTTCACATGGGATGTCATATATGGCGATTTGTATGGTGACCTTGAATTTAACCTTTGATGACCTTGAATGGTCAAAACAGCCCTTTCGGGGTTAAAAAAATGCCCAGATTTGCCTCCACAGATGAAATGCTTGTAGAAAGAGTTTAAGTTTGCATTATGAGCATGTAGAAAGTCATATTTGGAACAACTGATGATGACTTTGAGTTGACCTTGAGTGCTAAATGTCCGGAGTGAATTGTGTAAATTAGCCACTGAGGCTTAAACACTTGCACATAGCATAGGATAGGATAGGATATTTGTTTATTCAGCAACTTGAAATGAAATGATATGAAATAATAAGCAATAAGTGAAAAATGATAGTGGAATATACATGTACTGACAAAATATGAGATAAACAGACATTGATACATGTAAGTTGCTGAAGAGACCATACAAAGCCTGAGGGCTGTATTATGTATGGCCTCAAAAAAAAGAAGAAAAAGATAGATAGATACATGGCAAGAAAACATAAACCAAGGAAAGAAAATGCTAAACGAAAATACAGGTAATGAGAAATAATAAAACAAAGGAAATAACATACTAATCAGATGTACATGTAATGAGTAAGAAAGTAAAGAGAGAGAAAAAAAATTAACACTTGAGTGTGACATTTTGGTGGATGGAACTACTGGGAACCCCGACGACCCTAGGTGTCAATTTTATTAACATTATAATGTAGATATGTAATTGGAAAAGAATGTTTTGTCTTTGGTTGGAAAATTACTGACCCAAGAAAAGTTCAAAAGCCATGGAACAACAATGAAACTATGAATTTATGATTCAATTTCAGAATGAATGAACTGGAAATTTAATGAATAACAGTAATGTGGGTTGTAAAAAGATCCACGGACCCAAACCGTACTAGAGATCATTGACAGTGTAAGCCCATGGATATAAACATATATTTGTTTCATAATGTCCTTGAAAAAGATAAAGATATATTTTCCACACACATAAAAAATGGTGAATAGGCCATCAGATTAGTGTGCCCTGACCCATGTTACAAACACATATACAAAAGGTTCTGTGGTGATTTAGTGATAAACGATACATGTATATGTATGTATACGTTATGATATTAGCCAAGTCACGATCAGAGATCATAATGTAGCATGACAACACCTTTCTGAAATATTGGGTCTACATGGTCATACAATACACCAAAAGAAAGTGTGAAGCTTCAGGAAAACAAATATGTAACAAAATTGACCGTAGGTATTGATGCAGAGGTGCTAGAGCATTTCGAAGAAGGGTACCGTCAGGTCCTTCTGAAGACAAAAATTAGGGAAAAGTCCAAAAAAGTGAAGCTTGCTGTTTACACGCAAACAAAACGTGATAATACATATTTCAGGGCTTGAAAATATTCAATATTAATTACTTTACACATTGCAACATCATACACACTAAAAATATATGACGTTGGTGGTGATCACTGTGCCCAAAGTTGTCAAATTTGCCCTCATCAGGCCATTAGAAGCATGATTAGAAGTAAAACAAAATGATCACTGAAGCCATTTCTGACAAAATTCTAGTCACAAAAAATTGTTTTATTTGTAGCAAAATGTCCAAGGTGCTCCTTTACTGTAATGTTATCAAAGTTCAATAAAAAAAATCTTATGAGATATGCCCAAAAATGAATTTTTCCCTGATGTCTCCAAAAAACGATAGCCCAACTTGTTTACATGGGCGATAATAGGGGCTTCAAGTGCCAACCAATACTGAACAGATGGCGGAAGTGCAGATGAAACAGGACAGGCCCTTCATTTTGAAGCAATTTCCCAAGCAGTACGGGGGTTTATGATTGAAATATCGTTATATTATGAAAGAAAAAACATTATTTCACAAATTAAACCATGTATGATCGGCGACAAGAAGTTTTAACTTGTTTTTTGGAGTGAAAAAATACTTTGAGCTGAACTTTCACCTCCGAAATTGGGTCAGATCTCAAAACGAGGGCTCTTGTCACCTAGGCCGATGTCTAATACATACCAAATATGCTATGAAAAAGACTTTTTGATTGGTCGAAAATGACCGTAACATGACCCCACCCAAACCGGGTTCAACGAGCTTCACTTTTTTCGCTCCCGCGAAAAACTGCTTGCGCGCGCCGCCTAGCGGAGTGTTGTCATGCTACATAATGCTTGAAACAAGCCCACGAATCCCACCCGCCCTAGGCCTAGAGACCCTTGAAAATGTAATGCCCATTTATATACAATCCCAAGATATATACCAGTATATATATCCTGAAATTGTATATCAATTTAGTGTGATCTGATCTGGATATAGGACATCCGTTATAGAATGATTTGTAATAATCAATGTGTGTATGTGCATACATACGTTATGATACATATTAGCCCAGTCATCAGAAGAGATGATATTGGTTGTAGGTTCACATACAGTCTTTGCAGGTAGGATTTGAGCACCATACAATGTTTTTATAATTAGATAGCATTGCGTGTCTGAGATATGTTTTAATTTGATTTATTGACATGAAGTTATGGTCTGGCAAAAGTGATTGCCATTTATTCCAGATGTGAGGAAAATTGAAAATAGGAAACCTGCCAGCAAAGTCACTTGTGGCACGTCGGACATAAAGCTGCTCTGATTGTCTGGTGATATGATGTGATTGAATTTCATGATTGACAACAAACATGCCATTGAAAGATGCAGGTAGTTTATTTTTAAGATATTTCGCCATAAATAGGGAAATATCACATTCATACTGATCTGAGAGTTTGAGAATATTTAGTTTTTTTAATAATGGCTCAGTATGACTATTATAACTAGCCCCACCTATAACTCTAATTGCTCGTTTTTGCAATATTGAAATGGAATTTAAAAGAGATGTGGAGGCATTACCCCATGCTAATAGGCCATAAGTAAGATATGGATGTATTAGAGAAAAGTATAGGGTTCTCAGGCACTTCTGTGGAAGAAAGTTTCTTACTTGCCTGATAATAAATAGGGCACGAGATATTTTAGTTTTGATATGTTTAATGTGGTCTCCCCAAGAGAGATGATCATCTATTTTGACACCTAAAAATTTAGTACTAGTTTCTATTTGGTCTTTACCAACTCTTTCAAGGACTGTGCCATTTATAGATATATTATTGTGTGATAAATTGATGTTGGCTCTGGGTGATCTGATGTGGACATATTTGGTTTTTTTGGCATTTAATGATAATCTATTTGCACAAAACCAATTATATAGATTATTAACTTCCTTGTTTGCATTGAGATACAAATTGTCTATACCACTATCAGAAATATAAAGTGAAGTGTCATCTGCAAATGAGAGGATTTTTCCTTGTGAGACAGAGTGACCTATATCATTTACATAGATGAGATACAGTAGAGGGCCCAGTATTGATCCTTGTGGAACACCATATTCCATAGGTAATGTGTCAGAAACTGAATCATCAAAAGCCACATATTGGGTACGCATAGTCAAATAGTTTGTTAACCAGTCTTTAATTTTGCCTCTTAGTCCATAATATTCAATTTTGGTTAGAAGTATATCTCTGTTTATCACATCAAAGGCCTTAGAAAGATCACACAATATGGTTATGGTAGATTGCTTGGGTGTCACATTATTTGCTTCCGCGCAGTCATTAAGTAAGTGCAAAATGGGGTGGATTGTACTGTGACTGGATCTGAAACCATACTGGTGATTATAGAAGAGATTGTTTTTCTGGAAGTAATCTGTGATTTTGTTGAAAACAATTTTCTTAAAAATTTTGGAAAATGAAGGTAATAAGCTAATTGGTCTATGGTTATTTAGAATTGTGTTGTCACCGGATTTATAAATTGGAACCACTTTAGCAATTTTAAGGGTATTGGGGACTATGCCTGTCAGTAAGGATCTATTAATTATGTGTGTCAGTGCTATATGGATGTAATGAATGCTTTGCTTTATTATTAGGCATCCCGATTGAAAATCGGGAGGCCTTATGTTTTTGTCTGTTTTTTTTTTTTTTCTTTTTTTTTTTTTTCTTTTTTTTCTTCCGCCGTTCGGTTTCCGGATCATAACTCTTGAACGCCTTAATCTATCTTTCCGAAATTTTCACAGCTCATCCGAAATACTTTGCTCCTAACCCCTATTGTTTTTCGTCGAGACCCGAAATCCAAGATGGCCGCCAGCGGCCATTTTGGAAAAAAAAATCGGGCGATTCCTGTCAATGTCATAATTTGATTCAGGCAATTTCCAGGGGGAAAAAATTTTTTGGGTGTATTTTTTTTTTGGACTTAGAATTTTTCCCTCGCCTGCCCCCATGCAGATGTAATACTGTGACTGAGCCATGCTACTGTATTCACTGACTGCAGCCTGCATGTCCCATGTGTCCAGCATGAGGCTAGGCTCTGCCCTCTCAGCCAGTGCAGTATATGAGAGCCCTGCTCAGTAATGCCTGTGATAAGGCAATACCCCCCCCCCCCCTCTCCCTCCCCCACCTCCACTGTCAGCCAGTCTAATCTGCATATGAATGTAGCAATGTATCAGTGACTTGTATGCACTGCCCCTCTTCCCCCCCCCCCCCCCTCTCCTGTCCCCTCACCCCAGTTTACTATACTAACACCAACAAGTTGGAACAATGCCCTCCTTCCCTTTCTAAAGAAAACAATAGGTGGTTATATAATGATGACCCAAACTGAAGATAACAGCTTTGAAGGTCTGCCTGGGCCTTGGTTGCCGGTCAATTGTTCATTGTATTCAGTTAAAACAGCACTGTGTTTATCTGGATGAAACTACATGCATTGTTTTGTTTTCTAGCTGTATTTCACATGCAGTGACCAAATTATCATTGTTTTACTTAGCCAGAACCCAGAATAATTACCTTTTTGCTTGTATTATGAATGTATGTCATGTCTGTACATTTAATACCTATTGAGATTAAAATAAATATCTGATGGACATTTGTCTAGTGAGCAACTGCTATAATTTGAACTCTCACTCCCACCTGTGTTCAATAATCCTGGTATATGTATTATAATAACAGTCAAGTTTCACCATTAGAAAAGAACAGAAAAATTGGGGGATGCCACAAAGCCTATAGGCTTTTATGTCTAGTTTTCATTGGGATAAGGTCATGACCAAAACTAGTTTTGGGTTTGAGTTTAGATACTACATTCAGTACTTCTAGTGGTGTGACAGGTTCAATAAACATGCTTGATTTATATGGTGTTTTGAGATAGTCCTTATAGGATGTGTTTGTAACTGGTATGCTGTTACTTGTCTTAACACCAATTTCGGCAAAAAATCTATTAAACGCTCGAGCAATATTCATTTTGTCTGATACTAGGCTGTTATCGATATTGAAGAATTGTGGCAAAATGGGTTTTGTTTTATTCGGATTGATTGCATTTGTAAGTATTTTCCATGTGGCTTTGATGTCATTTTGTGATTCATATAATTAAGGCATTTCGGCAGAAATGCCTTTATGGTTTTAGCAGAATTTTTTTTTTTTTTTTTTTTTTTCTTCTTCCGCCACTTTTGGTTTCCGGACGATAACTTTAGATTGCCTCGACGGATCCTTGTCAAATTTTCACCGCAAGTCAGAAATGATATGAGGAAGAACCCTATTCTTTTTGAGCCGGATCGGAGGTCCGTGAGGTCCGTGAGGATGAAATCAAGGCTAATTTTAAGACTTGGTTTCCGGACGATAACTGGAAAAATATTTATGCAATAGTTGCAGAACTCTGCATGGAGGTTCATATGCCACCAGGGAAGAACCCTATTGATTTTGGGATCGATCCGTCAAACGACCTTTGACCTAGAGGTCAAAATAATTTTTTGCTGATTCATCCTTGAGGCTTCCTGCATATCTCGGAAACCGTGCGTCGTAGAGCGAAACGGACGTTATTTTCGGACTCGTCGCCCTAGACAAACATCTCTAGGGTGTACTTTTTTTTTTGATCCGGCTCCGAGGTTCGTGAGGTCCGTGAGGATGAAATCGAGGAACTTGGTTTCCGGACGATAACTCAAAAAATATTCAGGCCATAGTTGCAGAATTTTGCACGGAGGTTTATATATCACCAGGGAAGAACCCTATTGATTTTGGGATCGATACCTCAAACGACCTTTGACCTAGAGGTCGAAATAATTTTTTGCTGAGTCATCCTTGATTCATCCTGCATATCTCGGAAACGGTGCGTCGTAGAGCGAAACGGACGTTATTTTCGGACTCGTCGCACTAGACAAACATGTCTAAGGGTTATTATGGATGAACTTTGACCTTGACCCGAAATTTTTTTGCCGAGTCGGCATTTTTCGTTTTCGTCGATATCTCGGAAACGGTGCGTCGTAGAGCGAAACGGACGTTATTTTCGGACTTATGAACTTTGACCTTGACCCGAAATTTTTTTGCCGAGTCGGCATTTTTCGTTTTCATCGATATCTCGGAAACGGTGCGTCGTAGAGCGAAACGGACGTTATTTTCGGACTCGTCGCACTAGACAAACATTTTTGACCCGAAATTTTTTTGCCGAGTCGGCATTTTTCGTTTTCGTCGATATCTCGGAAACGGTGCGTCGTAGAGCGAAACGGACGTTATTTTCGGACTCGTCGCACTAGACAAACATGTCTAAGGGGAATTATGGATGAACTTTGACCTTGACCCGAAATTTTTTTGCCGAGTCGGCATTTTTCGTTTTCGTCGATATCTCGGAAACGGTGCGTCGTAGAGCGAAACGGACGTTATTTTCGGACTCGTCGCACTAGACAAACATGTCTAAGGGGTATTATTGATGAACTTTGACCTTGACCCGAAATTTTTTTGCCAAGTCGGCATTTTTCGTTTTCGTCGTTATCTCGGAAACGGTGCGTCGTAGAGCGAAACGGACGTTATTTTCGGACTCGTCGCACTTGACAAACATGTTTAAGGGGTATTATGGATGAACTTTGACCTTGACCCGAAATTTTTTTGCCGAGTCGGCATTTTTCGTTTTCGTCGATATCTCGGAAACGGTGTGTCGTAGAGCGAAACGGACGTTATTTTCGGACTCGTCGCACTAGACAAACATGTCTAAGGGTTATTATGGATGAACTTTGACCTTGACCCGAAATTTTTTTGCCGAGTCGGCATTTTTCGTTTTCGTCGATATCTCGGAAACGGTGCGTCGTAGAGCGAAACGGACGTTATTTTCGGACTTATGAACTTTGACCTTGACCCGAAATTTTTTTGCCGAGTCGGCATTTTTCGTTTTCGTCGATATCTCGGAAACGGTGCGTCGTAGAGCGAAACGGACGTTATTTTCGGACTCGTCGCACTAGACAAACATGTCTAAGGGGAATTATGGATGAACTTTGATTTTGACCCGAAATTTTTTTGCCGAGTCGGCATTTTTCGTTTTCGTCGATATCTCGGAAACGGTGCGTCGTAGAGCGAAACGGACGTTATTTTCGGACTCGTCGCACTAGACAAACATGTCTAAGGGGTATTATTGATGAACTTTGACCTTGACCCGAAATTTTTTTGCCGAGTCGGCATTTTTCGTTTTCGTCGTTATCTCGGAAACGGTGCGTCGTAGAGCGAAACAGACGTTATTTTCGGACTCGTCGCACTTGACAAACATGTTTAAGGGGTATTATGGATGAACTTTGACCTTGACCCGAAATTTTTTTGCCGAGTCGGCATTTTTCGTTTTCGTCGATATCTCGGAAACGGTGCGTCGTAGAGCGAAACGGACGTTATTTTCGGACTCGTCGCACTAGACAAACATGTCTAAGGGGAATTATGGATGAACTTTGATTTTGACCCGAAATTTTTTTGCCGAGTCGGCATTTTTCGTTTTCGTCGATATCTCGGAAACGGTGCGTCGTAGAGCGAAACGGACGTTATTTTCGGACTCGTCGCACTAGACAAACATGTCTAAGGGGAATTATGGATGAACTTTGACCTTGACCCGAAATTTTTTTGCCGAGTCGGCATTTTTCGTTTTCGTCGATATCTCGGAAACGGTGCGTCGTAGAGCGAAACGGACGTTATTTTCGGACTCGTCGCACTAGACAAACATGTCTAAGGGGTATTATTGATGAACTTTGACCTTGACCCGAAATTTTTTTGCCGAGTCGGCATTTTTCGTTTTCGTCGTTATCTCGGAAACGGTGCGCCGTAGAGCGAAACGGACGTTATTTTCGGACTCGTCGCACTTGACAAACATGTTTAAGGGGTATTATGGATGAACTTTGACCTTGACCCGAAATTTTTTTGCCGAGTCGGCATTTTTCGTTTTCGTCGATATCTCGGAAACGGTGTGTCGTAGAGCGAAACGGACGTTATTTTCGGACTCGTCGCACTAGACAAACATGTCTAAGGGTTATTATGGATGAACTTTGACCTTGACCCGAAATTTTTTTGCCGAGTCGGCATTTTTCGTTTTCGTCGATATCTCGGAAACGGTGCGTCGTAGAGCGAAACGGACGTTATTTTCGGACTTATGAACTTTGACCTTGACCCGAAATTTTTTTGCCGAGTCGGCATTTTTCGTTTTCGTCGATATCTCGGAAACGGTGCGTCGTAGAGCGAAACGGACGTTATTTTCGGACTTATGAACTTTGACCTTGATCCGAAATTTTTTTGCCGAGTCGGCATTTTTCGTTTTCGTCGATATCTCGGAAACGGTGCGTCGTAGAGCGAAACGGACGTTATTTTCGGACTCGTCGCACTAGACAAACATTTTTGACCCGAAATTTTTTTGCCGAGTCGGCATTTTTCGTTTTCGTCGATATCTCGGAAACGGTGCGTCGTAGAGCGAAACGGACGTTATTTTCGGACTCGTCGCACTAGACAAACATGTCTAAGGGGAATTATGGATGAACTTTGACCTTGACCCGAAATTTTTTTGCCGAGTCGGCATTTTTCGTTTTCGTCGATATCTCGGAAACGGTGCGTCGTAGAGCGAAACGGACGTTATTTTCGGACTCGTCGCACTAGACAAACATGTCTAAGGGGTATTATTGATGAACTTTGACCTTGACCCGAAATTTTTTTGCCAAGTCGGCATTTTTCGTTTTCGTCGTTATCTCGGAAACGGTGCGTCGTAGAGCGAAACGGACGTTATTTTCGGACTCGTCGCACTTGACAAACATGTTTAAGGGGTATTATGGATGAACTTTGACCTTGACCCGAAATTTTTTTGCCGAGTCGGCATTTTTCGTTTTCGTCGATATCTCGGAAACGGTGTGTCGTAGAGCGAAACGGACGTTATTTTCGGACTCGTCGCACTAGACAAACATGTCTAAGGGTTATTATGGATGAACTTTGACCTTGACCCGAAATTTTTTTGCCGAGTCGGCATTTTTCGTTTTCGTCGATATCTCGGAAACGGTGCGTCGTAGAGCGAAACGGACGTTATTTTCGGACTTATGAACTTTGACCTTGACCCGAAATTTTTTTGCCGAGTCGGCATTTTTCGTTTTCGTCGTTATCTCGGAAACGGTGCGTCGTAGAGCGAAACGGACGTTATTTTCGGACTCGTCGCACTTGACAAACATGTTTAAGGGGTATTATGGATGAACTTTGACCTTGACCCGAAATTTTTTTGCCGAGTCGGCATTTTTCGTTTTCGTCGATATCTCGGAAACGGTGTGTCGTAGAGCGAAACGGACGTTATTTTCGGACTCGTCGCACTAGACAAACATGTCTAAGGGGTATTATGGATGAACTTTGACCTTGACCCGAAATTTTTTTGCCGAGTCGGCATTTTTCGTTTTCGTCGATATCTCGGAAACGGTGCGTCGTAGAGCGAAACGGACGTTATTTTCGGACTCGTCGCATTAGACAAACATGTCTAAGGGGAATTATGGATGAACTTTGATTTTGACCCGAAATTTTTTTGCCGAGTCGGCATTTTTCGTTTTCGTCGATATCTCGGAAACGGTGCGTCGTAGAGCGAAACGGACGTTATTTTCGGACTCGTCGCACTAGACAAACATGTCTAAGGGGAATTATGGATGAACTTTGACCTTGACCCGAAATTTTTTTGCCGAGTCGGCATTTTTCGTTTTCGTCGATATCTCGGAAACGGTGCGTCGTAGAGCGAAACGGACGTTATTTTCGGACTCGTCGCACTAGACAAACATGTCTAAGGGGTATTATGGATTAACTTTGACCTTGACCCGAAATTTTTTTGCCGAGTCGGCAGTTTTTGTTTTCGTCGATATCTCGGAAACGGTGCGTCGTAGAGCGAAAAGGATGGTATTTTCGGACTCGTCGCACTTGACAAACATGTCTAGCGGGTATTATGGATGAACTTTGACCTTGACCCGAAATTTGTCGACATTTTTCATTTTCGTCGATATCTAGTATTATAAATTATTCATCACACCAAAATGCCTCCAAGGCATCTTTAGGCCTTGACGTCTAGTTTAGATTCAAAATAGTTCTGTTTCATAATTCTCTTCACTTGGTTATATTTATTCTGAAATCTTTTATAAGTGTTTATGTTGAGTTCAGTTGGATTTTTTAATTTTAATTTGTATATTTTATTTTTCTTTCGCATAGATGTCAAAAGACCAGAAGTTACCCAGGGTTCTTTCTTGATATAATTCCTGTTGCATTTATATGTTTTAATAGGGAAAGCAATTTCAAAAGCATCAAAGTATTTGGAGTAGAAGGTACCATAAGCTTCTTCGGGGCAGTCAATATTGGAAATGTCAGTAAAATCAATTTGTTCAAGTAGTGTATTGAATGTGTTGATGTTTGTGTCAGAAAATGTTCGTTTTTGATAGTTTTTTACCTTTAATTGTTTTTGAGTGTTATTAAAAGACAGGAATACCCCGAAATGATCAGCAACGTCATTTATAATGATACCACTTTGGCAGTTGTTTGACTGGATATTCGTATAAATATGATCAATTAAGGTTGCAGAGTTGGGAGTTACTCTTGTTGGTTTAAAAATTTTTGGAACAAAAGTACGTGATACTATGTTGTCAAAATAATTATTCACGCTTGATAGAGAATTGTACTTAAGTAGATCTATGTTCATGTCTCCAAGAATGACTGATTTTTTGTTTTCATTATTAATAATATCCATAGTGTCATACATGGTCTGTGAAAAGATATCAATATCTGCTCTAGGGAGAGTCTTTGGTCTACAGATGACACCGACGATGTAGTTAGATTTGAATGTTGAACAATTGTCATGTTTACCGAGAGATACTTCCACAAATAGTGATTCATACACATGAGGGATCATGACAGTAAGGTCATCTCTAATTGTGAAATGTAGATCATCCCGGATAAATAACCCTACCCCTCCCCTGCCATCATCTGATCTATTACGGGTAATAAGTTTGTGGTACCCAGTGAGGGAAACTCTACTATCTCTGGAACAATCAAAGAGTTCACTGATACCTATAAAGTCAAATTGGAAAGTTTGGCATGTTATTTCCTGCATCAGATCCCTAAAATGCTCCCAATTGGCTGATAAGCCTCTACAATTTATGTGAAAGAACGAAGTACCATTTCCTTTATTTTTGAGGATATTCAAAGCCGTGGATGGTTCATAATATTTGCAATCATTCATACTAATAGGTGTGTCTGTTTGATCTTCACACCATTCATCAGAAGCAGTGTAAACATGTTTCAAATCATAATGTTGGTCAGTACCAACCATATCCAGTGTTATACTAGCCATTGTTAAAAGGTAAAGAAGAGTCGTCCATGTCCCAGCAATTCCACCCATCAAAAATACAACATAATATTTTCCTCATAAGCATAGTCACTGTACATTCAAACAACTTGAGCAAATCTCATAGTAGTGATGGTGGAGGAATCCCAAATATTTACAAATGTTTAATATCTCGATCATATGTAATAATGCACGATATTCACGCATATTTCTGATTTAACGTCTATATGTATCAGGCTCAGTAAAACAGCAAAACAAAACAACAATTGTCCAGTCATATTTTTATATTACATGTTACTAGCTGGGTCATGTTTACTATCGCGATACCCAATCATAGGACTGGTTAGCCTAACTGAAAAATTATTTGATTCATTGTACATTATATGTTAGTTTACTGGTAGTGAAAATTGCATTTAGATCATGTTTCCAATGAGGCAACCATGTAATTGCACATCGCACATACAGGTTAGGATTGTGTATAAGCTTACAAGAAGTCATGTATTTATGGCACATCTTTTGGTGACCTTGAATTTGACCTCAAATGACCTTGAAGACCAAATCTCAAAATCTTGCCTGACCTGACATGTGTAGATTGGCCTCTACAGACAAAATACTTGTTGATAGAGCTTATATGTTTGTATTATGAACATTTATAAAGTCATATGCAGCATACCTAATGGTGACATTGCAGTTCACAAAGATGACCTTGATTGGTAAATCTCAAAGTCATATCTCACCTGCAATGCTTAAAACCAAAATTGTCCATCTTTAAAGTTTACAATGGAATCTTTCTGAAATTTTGCACAAAAATGCCCAAAAGTATTTTGAGATGGAGATATTTTTAGGTTACCGGACCTTTGGTCCGATAACCTATTGGCATGGCGATGCGTCCGGCGTCGTCGTCCGTCGTCGTCGTCGTCCGTCAACAATTTTATCTTTAAAGTTTACGACCGAATTTTTCTGAAATTTTGCACAAAAATGCCTAAAATTATTTCGAGAGGGAGGTATTTTTTAGTTTTTTGATTTTCGCATTTTTTTCAAAATGGCGGCCGTTTTCGACGAAAAATGCCTGATTTTGGACTTTCGCGGCCATTTTCTCAAAATCTGTTCAGTAACTTTTTTTTTTATTGATGCATAACACTCCTCATATGTACTCCTGTGACATGTATAAATTTCGTTGCGCTTGAATCACTCGAAGTGGGCCATTTTGGGCCCAAACTCGGCCCAAATGGGACTTTCCCATGTTAAATTCTCCTATGCTTTATAATGGGACACATTAAAGCCTAATATCTCACTTAATATTGAGATTAGAGACTAGGAATCAATTGTGGACATATAGGAAATGATATATGCTGAATATTGTCGTGACCTTGAATTTGACCTCTGACCTTGGTTTGAAGGTCAGAGCGGCCGTTTTCGTCGAAAAATGGCCAATTTTGGACTTCGACAGTCGTTTTCTCAAAATCTGTTCAGTAACTTTTTTTTCTTATTAATGAAAAACACTCCTCATATGTACCCCTGTGACATGTATAAATTTCGTTGCGCTTGAATCGCTTAAAGTGGGCCATTTTGGGCCCAAACTCGGCCCAAATGTGACTTTCCCATGTTAAATTTTCCTATGCTTTGTAATGGCACACATTAAGCCTAATATCTCACTTAATATTAAAATTAGAGACTAGGAATGAATTGTGGACATATAGGAAATGATATATGCTGAATATTCTCGTGACCTTGAATTTGACTTTTGACCTCATTTTCAAGGTCACAGGACAAAATGGCTAATATCTCGCTTTTTATCAACTTTACAGCTTAGGAATCAATTGCGGACATATAGGAAATTATATATATCGAATACTCTGATGACCTTGAAATTGACCTTTGACCTAATTTTCAAGGTCAAAGCACAAAATGGCTATTGTCTCGCTTATTATCGACTTTACAGCTTACAAATCAAGTGTGGAGATATAGGAAATGATATATGCTGAATATACTTGTAACCTTGAAGTTACCAGACCATCGGTCCGATCACCTATTGGCTAGCCGGCAATCTACAGGTCCTTTGGGCCTATGTTTTCAAAATGTTGCATTTTTGACGAAAAGCGGCCAATTTTTGGCTTTGACGATCGTTTTCTCAAATTTTGTTGACTAACTTTTTAGATTACCGGACCTATGGTCCGATAGCCTATTGGCATGGCATTGCGTCCGTCGTCCGTCGGCGTTATCATTGGCGTTGTCCGCCCACATGTTTATCTTCAAAGTTTACAGGTTAATCTTCCTGAAATTTTGCACAAAAATGTCTAAAAATAATTCAAGACGGGGGTATTTTTTAGTTTTTTTATTTTCGCATTTTTTTCACAATGGCAGCCATTTTCAACGAAAAACAGCCAATTTCTTAATTTGGCGGCCATTTTCTCAAAAACTTTTCAGACAGTTTTGAGATTTTTGTTTCAAAACATTGCCCTCATACACCTCTGTGATGTGTATAAGTTTCGTTGCCCCTGAATCGCCGGTCTGCATGTGGCGGCCATTTACATGTTCTCGACTGGTCCCAAATGGGACTTTCCCATGTTAAGATGGTGAAACCCTGCCGATTGTTGGCAGTAAATTTCACGACTTTAGTACCGCATACAAAATATGAGCATTTGTCATAAAGCTTTTGGTAGTCCGAAGTGACATTTTGCAGTTTGAGTGAATAGAGGAGTCATTTTCTTGTTTTAGAAAAATACAATCTTCGACCTGAAACGTCTGGATCATTCCGGATCATAACGATAAAGTTGGTACATCCGTTCTCAATATCAACCACGTAATCTTTAGAATACATCGACTTTTTACATAGTGGAGCAGTCAGTGTCTATGAGCCGAGAATTACTTTTTGAATTTACCGCCTACATTTGTCACAAAATGCCCGACTGTCTGTGACACATTTACGAAATGCGCCATTTTCAAAATATCACGTGGATTTGGACAACACACAGACTTGAAATATCATCTATTATTTTGATGATTTTCAAAGAATAGCTGACTTACTTGGGATTGGTACATCGTAGACTCCATAACGAGCTATCCACAGCCATGTGACAATGCGTTTTCCCCCGTAAAATTGAGTCTGAACATCGGCTACTTTCAACGTCAGGTGCCACGAAATCGTGTTTACATATTTCCCAGGTCAAAGTTTAATGTATCCTTACGCGAGACTTATCTTTGGTCATGTCGATTCTGGTAATCTGTATAATCCATTGATCACACCAAATAATCCACTTTCTGTATACTGAACGGGACTACGGCAGAAAATGTTCGCTGTACGACACATTATATGTGTTTTGTGATATCAATTGGTAGCGGTCATCCTCGGAATATTTCCTTCGGTTGTGAAGACCATATTTTGCGACTATGAGATTCGGTAGCTTCGTCTCCAAATGTTTTCCCGCGAGGCACCAACAGTCCCATGTGTTATGCATGTATATCGGCATATGACGGAGGTAATCCCAGAAATATGTACATAATCGAATACATATTAGTTCATAGACAAAGAATTGTTGTAGATCGGGGAATGACAAACACTGAAAACCATGTTTCCAGACGATAACTGACATATCGCTCACCACGTGAGTTTGTATTCACTCCGGAGAGAAAGCCGTTGAAATCCGTGCACAGGGTTTTGAGTTCAATGTGAAGAGCAATACTCACTAGCTGCTCAAGTCCAGTCTCGGTCAGTGATCGCATGGAACATCGTCGAGCACATGTCCTGTGGCGGATTATTAACCCTCTTTCGACCCTTCTTGCACATTGGGAGTTCATTTTCACAAATAGGTAATATAATATTATATTTGTTCATGTACGTACATGTAATTCAAGCATTCTGTATATTGGAGCCCCGTCTCTATCAACACTGATCAAGTGAGTACCTATTCCATAAGTTCGTGGTTAAATACATCTCGATAACAAAATGAAACTGTATGTAGATGTATATCTATATGTATGTCAAGAAATTTAAATCAGGTGCCCTGATTGGCATAAGTATATGAGGTAATTATCAATAAGCAGCTATATGAGTTATTCATATCACCAACATATATATATTTCTCTAAATCAAGAAGTTTACTTGATTGTAATATTCCAATGATCAATTCAAGGCAATGTGATTGGTATCAGCAGCAGAATAGAGTGTCATCTGACAAATCCATCATCTCATATTTTTCTGACTCCAGATGACTCCAGATGTTGCTGACAACTCCACATCACTTTCCTGACAGCTCAACCAGAAAACAACACAACCAGAAGCTCCATAAATCCTGGTTCAAGTCCCAATCAGAAGACAGGCAATAGCAGCTCCACACCACTTGACTGATCCCCCAATGGCAGGCACCCAGGAGCAATCATTCAGTTGGCCAACAATATGGATGTCAAAGCATAACAACAACTCGTGTTTTAAAGTTTGCACCAATATATACATGTATATTAAAACAATATATATATATATATAAATTCAAATTAAGTGCATGTTGGATCTGTAATTCTGAAACACCTGTACAGAATTGCACACCACCATTTTGGGTATTGGAATGTCACTATAAGACATCTATCTTATACAACAGCAATTTGGGGATTCAATGGCCAATTAATAATATTTTCATATTTTATATTTTAATGGATAAAGTGGCCAACACATAGTATGTATCCAAAATTTGTTATTGATATACATGTGTAGGTCAGAAATATATTATGAAGATTTGAATGGCAGTGTATCAAGTGGCCATGTGCAATATTGTTTGCCAATTATGATAAATTCATAATCTTTTTGATTGGTATTATATTTGATTTATTTTGTTCTTGTTTACCTTCCATGTACAAACTTTGTAAGATAAACATATGGATAAGGAGTATACTACCAAATACACTATTTATTCATGACATTTCTTGTCTGGTATGTTTGATATCATACCTGTGATCCATGTATGTCAAAAGATGAAGTGCTTCAATTCATAACTCATGAATTGTACTAATAAAATGCTACCACTGTGTGAATTTCACATCAATTATGTTGACACAACCCATGTGCAATCATGATACTTTAATGTCACATGTAATCATGATGACAATGAATCAAAAGCCTGGTGATATTTACATTTACATGTTATTGGGATCAGGATGTATCCTGTCTATAGCTTGGGGTTTGTGTTCTTTGTATGTGTCACGGATAAGCGAGCGAGTATTCCTGCTTCCTTCAAATTTTGCACATGAGAGAGAAAACTCGGACACTGAATACGCTACCAGGGTTTATTCCACATGAACAGGTACAAAATGGTAAAATGATATACACAACAGGCAATGTACACTGAAAATATTACCCAATCAGCGGTTTGTCAAAATATAGTCAAAAACTTGTTTTTCTGACAAGTTTGCTATCGTCGAGTACGTGACTAGTTTTCGAATCACAGCGGCTGGATAGTTTCGTCAAAACCTAGTCATGCCTTCGTCAGAAATTGATATTCGGTTAGTCGGAAGTGATGTCACAAGTGATTACAACCATGACAACACGTGCGACAAAATGACAAATGGCTGGTTTGTAAATTTGTTTGAGGAATAGATTTTATATCGTTGAAAATCACTGTACTGGTCAGTAATCTGTACAAGTAGAATAGTACTTTAGCAAATATCAACACTATAGGGCATTGTGATGGAGTAAATATTAAGCTAAAATGTGTTAGATGGAGCTAGATTGCGATTTTGGATAGGCATTATGGCCTGGTATATAACTGCTGATATTCTACATTGTCTCAGAGCTCATGCTTCGTGGATCATTTCTGGCGCTCATTGTACAGGTCGGAGATAAGGCAGAGGAATTCATCGCACTAGGGAATGACCAGGTAATTCTAAAAGATGGTGCGGTTCCACGTCCACATTGTTTTCAGGTTACCGTACCCTTGGTCCGATAGCCTATATATAGATCTGACGTTGCGTTCGTTGTCAGTCGTCATCGTCGTCTGTCTACTTTTTCATCTTTAAAGTTTACAGTGGAATCTTTCTGAAAATTTGAACAAAAACAGATCTAGAGGGTCTACCTAAAAATATTTATGAGGGAAATATATTTAGGTTACCGGACCTATGGTCTGATAACCTATTGGCAAGGCTTAATTGTATCCGTCGATGTCGTCCACATTTTTTTCTTTTTCGTTTACGGACAAATTTTTCTGAAATTTTGCACAAAAATGCTTGAAAATAATTAAAGAAGGCAGTATTTTTTAGTTTTTTGATTTTTGCGATTTTTAGCTTACCGACCCATGAGGGCCGATTTAAGCTATTGTCGTGGTTTTTCGTCCGTCGTCGTCGTCGCCCGCCACATCATCTGTTAACATTTTTTTTATCTTTTTCGGGCTGATGAATTTGTCCATAAATTTGTGTGAAATTTTCTGGCCAGACGTTTTTTTTCATTTTTTTGATTGAATCGAATATGCAGTTTTGGCGGCCATTCTCATGCCGAAAATGGCCGTTTTTGCATGTTTTCAAGTTTAAAAATTATTTTCTCAAAAAGTTTTGAGATTTTAATTTCAGTATGTTCCCCTCATGTTTCCTTATAATGCGTATAATTTCCGATGCGGTCTGTGTGTGGCGGTCATTTTGATGTTTTTTATGGGGCCCAAATAGGACTTTCCCATGTTAAATTCTCCTATGCATTATAATGGTCCACAATGTTATTGATATCTCACTTATTATTGAGATTAAAGACTTGGAATCAATTGTGGACATATAGGAAGTGATATATGCTGAATATTCTTGTGACCTTGAATTTGACCTTTGACCTCATTTTCTAGGTCAGAGCACAAAATGGCTAATATCTCGCATATTATTGACTTTACAGCTTAGAAATTTATCGTGACCATATAGGAAATGATATATGCCGAATATTCTGATGACCTTGAATTTGACCTTCGACCTCATTTCAAGGTCAGAGCACAAAATCGCTAATATCTCGCTTATTATTCACTTTACAGCTTGGGAATCAATTGTGGACATATAAGAAATGATATATACTGAATATTCTCGTGACTTTGGATATGACCTTTGACCTCATTTTCAAGGTCAGAGCACGAGATGGCGCATATCTCACTTGTTGTCAACTTTACAGCTTATGAATCAATTGTGGACATATATGAAATGATATGCTGAATATACTCGTAACCTTGAAGTTACCAGACCATCGGTCCGATCCCCTATTGGCTAGCCGGTAAGCTACAGGTCCCTTGGGCCTATGTTTCAAAAATAGCGGACATTTTCGTCAAAAAAAAAACCGGCCAATTTTAAATTTTGGCGGCCATTTTCTCAAAATCTGTCAGTAACTTTTTTTCTTATTGATGCATAACACTCCTCATATGTATTCCTGTGACGTGTATAAGTTTTGTTCCCCTTTGAAAGAAATTTTGGACTTGGTAAAATTTTCGGCACTTTTTTCCTTCATAATGGGAGCTGCCAGAACTGTACTTCTAGAACGCCTGAAGATAGAGCTTAGAAATTTTTACTTTCAAATGGGAAGTCATAAATGGCGACTTGTGTGGTGACCTTGAATATGACCTTGAAATGTCAAAACAGCCATTTTTAGGTAGAAAAATGCTCAAATTTGCACCTGGTAGACCAAAATTTTGCGGAAACCTATCTTAGCCCTTGGACTATTTTTTTTATTTTCCAATGATTTCTTTGCAAATCTAACTACATCAACGTGTCTTGTCTATTCAAGGATGAGAATGAGTCGTTGAAGTTCGTGGTCATAGAGCCCCTGAAGACTTTGGTGGATATGGGATCGGAAATATTCCTTGTAGTCGTTGGCGGATTCACCTTCTACTTACTGGATTGTGTGATGAAAGGAGTCATTTCGCATTTGATCAAATATGACCAGTTGAATTGGATATCAGTGACATATATATTGACCAATAACATTATCAATGTATCACCATGATCACACTGCTTTGCAGAATTGTTTTGAAAAAAGGGAATAATTTGTGTGCTTGTATACAGGCATGTGCCTTTCTATTGTTGTGCACTTGTATTATCATGAAAATAAAATGAAACTAAATAGAGTAGTCAGTCTTGATGATGTTTCAACGATCTTTTGACAAATGTGCGACAAACTTGAATATTTGACGAATAATGGATAAAGTTAATTTATTCGACTAACTATTGACTAACTTTTGACGATGACCAAGTTTCGACAACCCAAAACTTGTTGTTTTCAGCATCGTCAGGTGGACGACCCAAACTTCGTCAGGATGATGACCTTTCGACAAACCGATGATTGGCTAATATTTTCAGTGTACATGTGATTGTTTTCACGGGCTAAACAATCCAAACCCAGACTAAATCAGATAAAATATATACGTGGCTGTTTTCACAGGACAAACATCCAAAACCCGAAATGAATAAAATTGTAAATACGTGGCTGTTTTCACAGGACAAACATCCAAAACCCGAAATGAATAAAATTGTAAATTTCCCCCTGTCTAACTGATATGATATCCTAATTCAGCCTAAATGTAATTCATAAAACATGGCTCCACCAGGCCTAAAACTGGCTAAATAATATATGTCAAATTGCATCCAGCCTAACCTGGCCTAAAATATTGGTGGTATGCAGCCTAACTGTTTAGGTCTGCAGCCTAAAATAATTGTGGCTCCAGCATAAGATATACCTTGATCCTAACTGTGTAGCTCCTGGCAAGCTGATATCAGTGTAGCTCCTGTAGCTTCTAAGTGTAGCTCCTTGGTCAGGCTTGGTGTAGCTCCTGGCTAAAAGTTGCTCCTGATAGATTCCTGTCTCCAGATGTTGCTCCTTGCCCTGCGGGGCTGCTGACTGAAAATCTCCCCTGGGAGCGCTGCTTAAATAGACTGGCTCCAGAACCAGGTCACGGTGACCCAGATCAGGTTCAGGGGTCAAGCAAGCCGGATTCTGGCTCAGATTGAGGCCAGAATTCCCAGAGTGCTGGGCGTTAATAGCCCCTCCATTTCCGGTTCATCCACGCTAGATATGCTCACGGTAAAATCTAAATAACTAGAGAATTATGCCCTAACATCCCCTAAATTATGTTTCCCCAATGAATTCCCACACCCTGCCCCGTAAATAAATGTATAGGTTGAGATAATTGCGCCTCCCAGGCATTAAAATCACTCTCGAAGCGGCCGGCCAAAAGGTAAACAAATTGACCGTCGCGCCCCCTAGCGAATGCAATAAAACCACATGGGATACGGCTGGCAGCCGGCAAAACATAAACGAACTAAAATGCGTGAAAATCAAGATAATCTGAACTGACTCTGGTGAAGATTGCTAACAGTGAGTAAAAAAGAAACTTCCCTAATCAAAATCCCTTCCCGAGTGTAGACATAGCTGCCCTCCCACGAAAGTTTGGCCAAATCACAGTAAAATGCCTACCCCCCAGGGACCCAATCTTTACATATGCATAGACACAAGCATTATGCACAATAGGGTCAGTGAATACATACATGTACTGTTAGTTATTTGATGAACACAGAGTGTTATGAAATATGCCAAATGCAAGGAGATGTTACTTCCCCAGAAGTTTTAAACTTATAACTGTCACTTTGGAAATACGAGTTATTATTTGCATTGATCAGGTGAATAGAGTAGAGTCATGGCCCAATGCACACAGAAGCCCTAGCATGTGGCAGTCTACATGTAAAAGCCGGTGTGAAATGTGCACAGTGGAGCATATGATATTGAAGTCTCCCTCTCACTGTGGCAGTGTCTTGAAGGGTTAAAAAATAGTGCCTGTGCTGGCCACTTGGGAAAAATTTTTAGTTGTCAATAAATGACTGAACTTCAAAAATCATTTGTGATGCAATGGATTTGAATTCCAAAAAAATATTTCTCGGCTCATAAACTAGCATATGTAGTAATGCTCAGAAAAATACTTGGAACATTCGTAATGGACTTTTTCCACAAGAACGGATGTCCCGAAATTTTGGTAGTCAATTTCACCAATTTTAACATAAGATGCATAATAACTGCGCGTAAAATGCTTTAAATTAGTTATTAACATGATAATATAACATTTTTGTGAGATATGTGTTCATTTCTTCAAGAAAAACCATTTTCAAAAATATTCAGTGCGCATCACTGACTAAAATATGGCGAGGGTAACAACCCCTTAAATTCTCCTATGCTTTATAATGGGACACATTTTGCCTAATATCTCACTTAATATTGAGATTAGAGACTAGGAATCAATTATGGACACATAGGAAATGATATATGGATATTCTCATGACCTTGAATTTGACCATTGACCTCATTTTCAAGGTCACAGGTCAAAATGGCTAATATCTCGCTTATTATTGACTTTACAGATTAGGAATCAATTGTGGACATATAGGAAATGACATATGCTGAATATTCTGATGACCTTGAATTTGACCTTTGACCTCATTTTCAAGGTCAGAGCACGAAATGGCTGATATATCGCTCATTATGGGCTTCACAGCTTAGGAATCAATTGAGCAGATATAGGAAATGAAATGTCCTTAATATTGTCTTGACCTTGAAGTTGACCTTTGACCTCATTTTCAAGGTCAAAGAACAAAATGACTAATATCTCACTTATATCGACTTTACAACTTGAGAATCAATTGTGGACAGATAGGAAATGATATATGCTTGATATTGTCGTGACCTTGAATTTGACCTTTGACCTCATTTTCAAGGTCACACAGGACAACTTAGCTAATATTTTGTTTATTATCAGATTCACAACTCAGGATTCTGTTGTGGACATACAGCAAATAGTATATGCTGAATATTCTGATGACCTTTAATTTGGCTTTTGATTTCATTTTCAAGGTCACAGGACATAATGACTAATGCTCTGTCTTATTACTGAATTTACAGCTTAGTCAGCTTAGTTGTGAACGTATAGGAAATCATATATGCTGAATGCTCTCGTGACTTTTGACCGTGACCTTTTTTTCAAGGCCACGGCCAAAATAGGTATTATATATTGTCCAGTAACCTATCTTAGCCCTTGGGCTAATTTTTTCTTATTGATGCATAAAACGCCTCATATGTACCGCTGTGACATGTATAAGTTTCGTTGTTCGAAGTGGGCCATTTTCGGCCCAAACTCGGCCCAAATGGGACTTTCCCATGTTAAATTTTCCTATGCTTTATAATAAGGCACATATGTCCAAATGTCTCAATTAATATTGAGAATAGAGATTAGGAATCAATTGTGGACATATAGGAAATGATAAATGCTGTATATTCTCGTGACCTTGAATTAGACCGCTGACCTCATTTTCAAGATCAAGAGCACAAAATGGCTAATATCTCGCTTATTATCGACTTTACAGCTTAAGAATCGATTGTGAACATATAGGAAATGATTTATTCTGCAACTTGTCATGACCTTGAATTCGACCTTTGACCTCATTTTCAAGGACACAGGACAGAACCTTTTTTAAGTAAGGCCTTAATGTCTACAGGTAATTTTGGCTGATATAATGACATGGAGGCGATGATGAGGGGCACAGGAAGGAGATATGTGTACAACATTGTCCACAGTAGTGACAGAACGTTTAGTTTACACTACCATGTTTATCATAATATCACCATGGTATCATCTTGTACTTACAGATACATGTGGAAAGCTATGGAGCCGGTATCTCTGAGATGTACACATAAAAGCCTAGACTAGCCAGAATGGCACAAAGCCATGGGGCGGAGCATTCCGTAGACTCTGCAGGTTTGTACTCTAGTGTCTCACATGGTGCACGGAAACCTAAATAAAAAAAAAATCTGTTTTCTGACAGAAAATCTTCTTTTCGTTTGTTAATTATACATGTGCAGAAAGTACAGAAATGCCTTAAAACACAGGGAAGTTTTTATATGTATAGATCTGTCTTTTGCAAGAAAGAAAAGCAGATTAAATCTCAGTAAATGATTTTTATATGTTGTATGATTTCATTGTAGTTATGGGTAATTTAAATGTAGTTTGCTTGAAAATAGTATAAATTTTAGACAAGGAGCATGTCAATAAACACTAACTGTCCAATGGCATTGGTACAGCAATGTTCTACATGTTCTATGTCATGTTCTATACCAGAGTCTGATGAGGCAGAGGAGGACTATGGCTTGATTCGCCCCAGTTTGATCAAACAGCTCCGAGCCATTCTGGATCAGTATCCTGATGATGGACAAATACTCAAGGTTTGCTTCACCGATTTGTTCTAAGCGTTTGCTTGTAGAGGCACATGTATCATATCTTATAAACCATCTAGCTGTGTTGCACGTTATTTACTGCTGTATATTTCAAAGACTGCGTCTTCACGCAGATACATGCACACTTTCACTCGTAAGATTGAAACGTTGTTGCCAAAAAAAATGAAAGCAAAACATGGTTTTCAGGCTCTGAACCAAAGTTGTTTCTTACTTGTCTCACCTGTGTGGACCCTTACAATCAGAAAATCATTCTGATGAGCAATGGTGATCCAAAAAGTTTTTCGTCTTTACATAACGTATGTATATGTTATGGAGTATGTCTGTCACTGTTCCCATCGAATGATGTTCCCAGGAGCTGATCCAGAATGCTGAAGATGCCGGAGCAACTGAAGTCAAATTTCTCTACGATGAGAACAGATATCCCACAAGTTCCCTGCATGATCCGGACATGGCGCAATTCCAGGTATGCGTAACTTACGTCAACTTGATTCATACTGGTAATATGAAATACTTGACATGAAATGTTTGTTAAAAATGACTCCATCTGGTTTGAAGAATGTTGCTACATTTCATACTGTTACGATTTTGCAAAACTTCACTTGGGATATGAGTGCTGTATGCTCAGTGTTAGTATGCTCAGGTATAGTGCGATCACTTGCGATATGAGGCCACCATCAACAATGCGGGATGCCAGAGCACAAAGAGCCTACCGTTTTGGTCCTAATAGTGGCACATGCCCTAGTAATAGAGCGTGCCCCTCTTTTCGCCAAAAATAATCAATTTTTGTAACCTTGCAATTCACATCATTTCTTTCTGATAAGATCTTGGAATGTGCCAATCCATACATATATGTTATTTGAATCATAATAAAGGGGACTAAAGGCTATAGGTATATGATTCAGTTATTTTCTCGAGTTTGACCTCATTTTTGCCAATCAGGCCATTCAGACTGGAAAGTTTTTCATTGTGGGGTGTGAACGTTGAATTTTAATGACAATGATGCGAGCGTAATGCCAGCCAACCTTTTTCCAAAATTGAGTTTGGGCCACCGAAAAATACACATGCCAAAATGTGTCATGCCAAAAAGAAATGCTGGTCTTGGGTGATGGTTACACTCAGAACTAGCATCGGAGTGCTCGATGCTAGCGCAAGAGGTGTCACTGGCATGTGTTAGATGCGAGTTCAGCAAGCTAGCATGATGGCGAAGTTTTGCGAAATTGAAACTACACTTGATTTACCTATATTATCATGATTATGAATTCATGAAATCTAGCACATGTTAATTTGCCGAACATATACATGTAATTAACAGAAAGATAATTATTTCCACAGGGTAGTGCCCTTTATGCGTACAACAATGCGTTGTTCGAGAAGAAAGACTGGAAGGGAATCCGAATGCTTCAAGCGAGTATCAAAGAAAAGGACCCGATGAAAGTCGGCCGTTTTGGACTTGGCTTCAAATCTGTCCTCCATCTGACAGGTGAATTACACAAAAGAAAAACATTGGGGATTTGTGATTGATGTTCTTTCATTGCTGAAAGAGGGTGACATAATTTAATATAAATATTTCAGTTGATAAATTTGAAACTTGTACGTTTATGTTGTTTCACACATCACAGATTTGCCGAGCATTCTCAGCGGTGATCGCCTATTCATGATTGATCCACATGAGAAGTACTTCGAGTACCATGGTGAAAGAACCTCTGGCTATAGCTGGAACCTACAGAAGAAGAAGTTGGAAGTACAGAAACTCTGTGACCAGTTCACTCCATTCAAATCAGCATTCCACGACACGAGTGACGTGTTTGACCGGGGATTCTACCAAGGAACTCTGTTCAGGTTCCCATTGCGTCTGCAGGAATCAAAGTTGTCGGACACACTCTACGGACCAGAGAGGATGAAGGACCTGTTCAGCTCATTCCAAGCAGATGCTCAAAATCTCGTGTTGTTCCTCAAGAACATTGAAAGCATCAAGTTGTTCAGGAAGTTCCGGGGACAAACAGAACCCGAGCTTGTTTATGAAGTTCGGTTAACTGCAGATTGTCAGGACTCTGTGAGAAAGAAGCGCCGGGAGTTTGTAGAGAGAGGTGAGGTGGCCGACAGAGACAGAGAGGATGCCAGTGTCACATACCGTGTCAAGGTGGAGACTCGCAGGCTCCTGGACAGTGGAGAGTTTGACACAAAAGTGTATGAATGGCTGGTGAATGAATACCGCGGCGGTCACTTGTCCACAGAGTTGCAGGAGCTGAAGGATGACCAGAGCCTGTCGTTGATTCCAATGGTCGGTGTTGCCATGCCAATCAACAACCGAAAGAGGGATCAGACATTACCAGATGCAGGAGAAGAGGAACAAGTTGGAGGGCAAGTGTTCTGCTTCCTGCCGCTGCCTGTGGAACAAACAACCTCCACGGGTCTTCCAATTCATGTCAACGGCTACTTCTCTGTCAGCCAGAACAGACGCCACCTCAAGTGGCCCACCGCCGGACTCAACGTTGAAGCGGACAAGTCTGTCCATTGGAACCAATGTCTCATCTCGGAACTTCTCCCTCTCTCCTACTCACAGCTACTGAAGGAAGCGAGAGAAGTCAGCGGAGAGGAGGATGGCCCTTTGACACCAGCTGATGTGTACCGAGCATATCCAGATGTGGAGTTCGTTGATGAAAAGTGGCAGATAATGATGCGACCGCTGTACACAGAGCTCTTTACACACCCACTGATGTACACTGAGTGTGGCGGTGGCCAGTGGATCAGTGTTGCAGACGCCATCGCAGAAACTCCCGTAGAAGACGAAGACATCAGGGAGGTCGTCACAAAAGTTTGTCTGCAGGGTGGACTGAACATTTCCAAAGTACCAACACACGTCCAACATGCCATGAATAAGTTAACGCCCCGCACCGTTGAAGCCATTTCTCCAAGCAACGTGAGGTCATTACTTCGTGCCAAGCCATCAGTCTACAAACAGCTTAGTCATGCAGAAAAACTCAGTTTGCTCAAGTTCATTCTCCAGGACGAAAACTTCCAAGATGTTACGGGTAAGTCATTGTGTGCCACATTGCACTGAATAAACAGTTTTATTTCAACCACGTTTTTCCAGGGTTGACTTCCTTGTAAACAATAACTGGAACACACTTTGTTTCCTGCAGGTATTGAGCTCTTGCCACGTGCTGACGGGACATTCACCATGTTCCAGAAGGCTGACTGTCCTGTGTACA
Source organism: Terebella lapidaria (assembly GCA_949152475.1). NCBI lineage: Eukaryota > Metazoa > Annelida > Polychaeta > Terebellida > Terebellidae > Terebella > Terebella lapidaria. Next base: position 54,797,289 of record OX424556.1, read on the forward strand.
TTCCGGCCCCGACCACCCCCCGCCGTCTCTTCCCTGGGATTGAGCAGGCTCTCGTCTCTGATGACTTGGACTCAGAGCTTATGCGGAAACTGGAAAAGTTGGCAACAGCAGGTTTGTTTTTGCTTCATGTTTTCTTTTTTGCTTCTTGTTTTTGCTTCAACAACAGGTTTGTTTTTGCTTCATGCAAAGGTTTGTACTGCACACATATATACTAAGTCATATTATGATGCCTTGAATTCACCTTGAATTTTACTTCTGTCGAAGTACAAAATCTTGAGGTCTCATCAAAATTTGAAAATGGACAATATGGAGGCAAACACTTGAAACTCATGTGTTGTGTGCACATCTATATGGAAAGTCATGTATGACATATCTTACTGTGACCTACTTGAGATGACCTTGGGTACTTGAACTAAACGTTATGTCCACCCAAGAAATGTCAAGTGGTCTTTCAAGATAAAATTCTTGGAGATAAAACTTGAGTTTGCATTACAAACATACTTGAAATCCTATGTGAAGCATCTTTTGATGACCTTGAACTTGACCTCTATGTTGAGTGGAGTACCCAAAGCCAATGTTATGTCCATCTGATCCCACCACGTACATGTGAAAATTGGTCTCTGGAGTTGCAACTTTTGGAAAAAGGACATAGATTTGTATTTTGAACACATTAGAATTCATCTATAAAGCACATTTCAGTGACCTTGAGTGCTCAAATTTGAGGTTATGACCACCAAAAAACTTGTAAATTGATTGTTGGATACAAACGCTTGCAGAGATCTAGTTTATGTTTCTGTCATGAATGTACTGGTATTGGAATATGTGTGTTCTTTTGGTGACCTTGAATTTGACCTAAGATATATTTGTAACCTGGAGTGCTGCACGTACAGCGAAAATGGAAATACATTTTAGGTTACCGGACCATTGCATCCGTCGTCCGTCCGTCCGTCGTCCGTCCGTTCACATTTTTAGGTTACCGGACCTTTGGCCCAATAACCTATTGCCGTGGCGTTGCGTACGTCGTCCGTCATCGGCATTGTCGTCAGTCTACATTTTTATCTTTTTTAGTACGGTCGAATCTTTCTAAAATTTTGCACAAAAATACTTGAGATTATTTCAAGGAGGTATTTTCAGGTTACCGGACCTTTGGTAACCAATTGCCGTGGCGTTGCGTCCGTCGTCCGTCCGTTCACATTTTTATCTTTAAAGTATATGGTCAAATCTTTCTGAAATTTCGCACAAAAATACCTAAAAATATTTCCAGGAAAGGCTTTTTTAGGTTACCGGACCTATGGTCCGATAACCTATTGGCATGGCGATGCGCCCGTCGTCCGTCCGTCGTCCGTTCACATTTTTATCTTTAAAGTAGGCCTATATGATCGAATCTTTCTGAAATTTTGCACAAAAATACCTAAAAGTATTTCAAGGAAGGCTTTTTTTAGTTTTTCGATTTTCGCATTTTTTTCAAAATGGCGGCCGTTTTCGATGAAAAATGCCTGATTTTGGACTTTGGCGGCCATTTTCTCATAAACTGTTCAGTAACTTTTTTTCTTTTTGATACACAACACTCCTCATATGTACTCCTGTGATGTGTATAAGTTTCGTTGCGCTTGAATCGCTCGAAGTGGGCCATTTTGGGCCAAACTTAGCCCAAATGGGACATTCCCATGTTAAATTCTCCTATGCTTTATAATGGGACACATTATGCCTTATATCTCACTTAATATTGAGATAAGAGACTAGGAATCAATTGTGGACATATAGGAAATAATATATGCTGAATATTCTCGTGACCTTGAATTTGACCTCTGACCTCAGTTTCAAGGTCAAAGAACAAAATGGCTAATATCTCGCTCATTATCGACTTTACAGCTTAGAAATCAATTGTGGACATATAGGAAATGATATATACCGCATATTCTGATGACCTTGAATTTGACCTTTGACCTCATTTTGAAGGTCACAGGACAAAATGGCTAATATCTCGCTTGTTATCGACTTTACAGCTTAGGAATCAGTTATGAACATATAGGAAATGATATATGCTGAATATTGTCATCACCTTGAATTTGACCTTTGACCTCATTCTCAAGGTCAAAGCACAAAATGGCTAATATCTCGCTTATTATCGACTTTACAGCTTAGAAATCTATTGTGAACATATAGGAAATGATACATGCCGAATATTCTGATGACCTTGAATTTGACCTTTGACCTCATTTTCAAGGTCACGGGCAAAATGGCTAATATCTCGCTTATCATCGACTTTACAGCTTAGGAATCAAATGTGGACATATGGGAAAGGATATACGCTGAATATTCTGATGACCATAAATTTGACCTTTGACCTTATTTTCAAGGTCATAGCACAAAATGGCTAATATCTCGCTTATTATCGATTTTACAGCTTAGGAATCAATCGTGGACATATAGGAAATGATATATCCATAATAATCTTGTGACTTTGAATTAGACCTTCGACCTCATTTTCCAGTTTCTTTTTAATACATAACACTCCTCATATGTACTCCTGTGATGTGTACAAGTTTTGTTGCGCTTGAATCGCTGGAAGTGGGCCATTTTGGCCCAAACTCGGCCCAAATGAGACTTTTCCATGTTAAACTCTCCTATGCTTTATAATGGGACCACATTATGCCTAATATCTCGCTCAATATTGAGATTAGACACTAGAAATCAATTTTGGACATATAGGAAATGATATATGCCGAATATTCTCATGACCTTGAATTTGACCTTTGACCTCATTTTCAAGGTCACAGGACAAAATGGCTAATATCTCGCTTCTTATCGACTTTACAGCTTAGGAATCAATTATGAACATATAGGAAATGATATATGCAGATCATTGTCATGACCTTGAATTTGACCTTTGACCTCATTTTCAAGGTCACAGGACAAAATGGCTAATATCTCACTTATAATCGATTTTACAGCTTAGGGATCAATTGTGGACATATAGGAAATGATATATGCCGAATATTCCCGTGACCTTCAATTTGACCTCTGAACTCATTTTCAAAGTCAAGAGCACGAAATGGCTAATATCTCGCTTATTATCGACTTCACAGGTTAGAAAATCAGTTGTGGATGTATAGGAACTGATATACACAGAATATTCTGATGACTTTGAATTTGACCTCGTTCTCCATCTTCAAGGTCATAGGAAAAAATGGCTGAAATCTCACTTATCATCGACTTTACAGCTTACAAATCAATTGGGGCCAAGTAGGAAGTGATATATGCTGAAGATTGGCATGACCTTGATCTTGACCTTTGATCTCATTTTCAAGGTCAGACCATCAAATGGCTAATATCTCGCTTATTATCGACTTTGCAGCTTAGAATCAATTGTGCACATGTAGGAAATGATATATATATACTGAATCTTGTCATGACCTTGAACTTGACCTTCGACCTCATTTTCAAGGTCAGAGCATAGAATGGCTAATATCTCGCTTATTATCATTTTTACAGTTAAGGAAGCAATTGTGAACAAATAGTAAACGATAAATGCTGAATATTGTCATGACCTTGAATTTGACCTTTGACCTCATTTTGAAGGTCACAGGACAAAATGGCTAATATCTCGCTTGTTATCGACTTTACAGCTTAGGAATCAGTTATGAACATATAGGAAATGATATATGCTGAATATTGTCATCACCTTGAATTTGACCTTTGACCTCATTCTCAAGGTCAAAGCACAAAATGGCTAATATCTCGCTTATTATCGACTTTACAGCTTAGAAATCTATTGTGAACATATAGGAAATGATACATGCCGAATATTCTGATGACCTTGAATTTGACCTTTGACCTCATTTTCAAGGTCACGGGCAAAATGGCTAATATCTCGCTTATCATCGACTTTACAGCTTAGGAATCAAATGTGGACATATGGGAAAGGATATACGCTGAATATTCTGATGACCATAAATTTGACCTTTGACCTTATTTTCAAGGTCATAGCACAAAATGGCTAATATCTCGCTTATTATCGATTTTACAGCTTAGGAATCAATTGTGGACATATAGGAAATGATATATCCATAATAATCTTGTGACTTTGAATTTGACCTTTGACCTCATTTTCCAGTTTCTTTTTAATACATAACACTCCTCATATGTACTCCTGTGATGTGTACAAGTTTTGTCGCGCTTGAATCGCTGGAAGTGGGCCATTTTGGCCCAAACTCGGCCCAAATGAGACTTTTCCATGTTAAACTCTCCTATGCTTTATAATGGGACCACATTATGCCTAATATCTCACTCAATATTGAGATTAGACACTAGAAATCAATTTTGGACATATAGGAAATGATATAAGCTGAATATTCTCGTGACCTTGAATTTGAACTCTGACCTCAGTTTCAAGGTCAGACCACAAAATAGCTAATATCTCGCTTATTATCGACTTTACAGATTAGAAATCAATTGTGGACATATAGGAAATGATATATGCCGAATATTCTCATGACCTTGAATTTGACCTTTGACCTCATTTTCAAGGTCACAGGACAAAATGGCTAATATCTCGCTTCTTATCGACTTTACAGCTTAGGAATCAATTATGAACATATAGGAAATGATATATGCAGATCATTGTCATGACCTTGAATTTGACCTTTGACCTCATTTTCAAGGTCACAGGACAAAATGGCTAATATCTCACTTATAATCGATTTTACAGCTTAGGGATCAATTGTGGACATATAGGAAATGATATATGCCGAATATTCCCGTGACCTTCAATTTGACCTCTGAACTCATTTTCAAAGTCAAGAGCACGAAATGGCTAATATCTCGCTTATTATCGACTTCACAGGTTAGAAAATCAGTTGTGGATGTATAGGAAGTGATATACGCCGAATATTCTGATGACTTTGAATTTGACCTCGTTCTCCATCTTCAAGGTCATAGGAAAAAATGGCTGAAATCTCACTTATCATCGACTTTACAGCTTACAAATCAATTGGGGCCAAGTAGGAAGTGATATATGCTGAAGATTGGCATGACCTTGATCTTGACCTTTGATCTCATTTTCAAGGTCAGACCATCAAATGGCTAATATCTCGCTTATTATCGACTTTGCAGCTTAGAATCAATTGTGCACAAGTAGGAAATGATATATATACTGAATCTTGTCATGACCTTGAACTTGACCTTCGACCTCATTTTCAAGGTCAGAGCATAGAATGGCTAATATCTCGCTTATTATCATTTTCACAGTTAAGGAAGCAATTGTGAACAAATAGTAAACGATAAATGCTGAATATTGTCATGACCTTGAATTTGACATTTGACCTCAATTTCAAGGTCAAAGCACAAAATAGTTAATATCTCGTTTATTATCGAACTTACAGCTTTGCAATCAATTGAGCACATGTAGGAAATGATATATGCTGAATGTTCTCATGACCTTGAACTTGATCTCATCCTCAAGGTCAGAACACAAAATGGTTAATATCTTGCTCATTGTCGATTCTTAGCTTAGGAATCAATTGTGGACATGAAATGATATATGCTGAATATTCTTGTGACCTTGAATTCGACCTTGTTGTCAAGGTCTCGGGACAAAATGGCTAATATAAAATGTAAAACATCGTCCGGTAACCTTTCTTAGCCCTTGGGCTAATTTTTTAGTTGTCTGATTTCTGCATTTTTTTCAAAATGGCGGCCATTTTCGACGAAAAATGCCTGATTTTGGACTTTGGCAGCCATTTTCTCAAATTTGTTCAGTAACTTTTTTTCTTTTAGATACACAACACTCCTCAGATGTACTTCGGTGATGTGTATGAGTTTCATTGCACTTGAATCGCTCGCAGTGGGCTATTTTGGTCCAAACTTGGCCCAAATAAGACTTTCCTGTGTTAAATTTTTATATGCTTTATAATGGGACACATTATTGCTAATATCTCACTTGATATTGGGATTAGAGACTAGTAATCAATTGTAGACATATAGGAAATGATATGTGCTGAATATTGTCATGACCTTGAATTTGACCTTTGACTTCATTTCCAAGGTCAAAGCACAAAATGGCTAAAATCTCGCTTATTATCGACTTTACAGCTTACAAATCAATTGGGGACATATAGGAAGTGATATATGCTGATTATAGTCATGACTTTGAACTTGACCTTTGACCTCATTTTCAAGATCAGAGCATAGAATGGCTAATATCTCGCTTATTATCGACTTTATAGCTTACAAATCAATTGGGGCCAAGTAGGAAGTGATGTATGCTGAAGATTGGCATGACCTTGATCTTGACCTTTGATCTCATTTAAAGGTCAGAGCATCAAATGGCTAATATCTCGCTTATTATCGACTTTGCAGCTTAGAATCAATTGTGCACATGTAGGAAATGATATATATACTGAATCTTTTCATGACCTTGAACTTGACCTTCGACCTCATTTTCAAGGTCAGAGCATAGAATGGCTAATATCTCGCTTATTATCATTTTTACAGTTAAGGAAGCAATTGTGAACAAATAGTAAACGATAAATGCTGAATATTGTCATGACCTTGAATTTGACATTTGACCTCATTTTCAAGGTCAAAGCACAAAATAGTTAATATCTCGTTTATTATCGAACTTACAGCTTTGCAATCAATTGGGCACATGTTGGAAATGATATATGCTGAATGTTCTCATGACCTTGAACTTGATCTCATCTTCAAGGTCAGAACACAAAATGGTTAATATCTTGCTCATTGTCGATTCTTAGCTTAGGAATCAATTGTGGACATGAAATGATATATGCTGAATATTCTTGTGACCTTGAATTCGACCTTGTTGTCAAGGTCTCGGGACAAAATGGCTAATATAAAATGTAAAACATCGTCCGGTAACCTTTCTTAGCCCTTGGGCTAATTTTTTAGTTTTCTGATTTCTGCATTTTTTTCAAAATGGCGGCCATTTTCGACGAAAAATGCCTGATTTTGGACTTTGGCAGCCATTTTCTCGAATTTGTTCAGTAACTTTTTTTCTTTTCGATACACAACACTCCTCAGATGTACTTCGGTGATGTGTATAAGTTTCGTTGCGCTTGAATCGCTCGCAGTGGGCTATTTTGGTCCAAACTTGGCCCAAATAAGACTTTCCTGTGTTAAATTTTTCTCTGCTTTATAATGGGACACATTATTGCTAATATCTCACTTGATATTGGGATTAGAGACTAGTAATCAATTGTAGACATATAGGAAATGATATGTGCTGAATATTGTCATGACCTTGAATTTGACCTTTGACTTCATTTCCAAGGTCAGAGCACAAAATGGCTAAAATCTCGCTTATTATCGACTTTACAGCTTACAAATCAATTGGGGACATTTAGGAAGTGATATATGCTGAATATAGTCATGACTTTGAACTTGACCTTTGACCTCATTTTCAAGATCAGAGCATAGAATGGCTAATATCTCGCTTATTATCGACAGCTTAGGAATCAATTGTGCACTTATAGGAAATGATAAATACTGAATCGGTCATGACCTTGAACTTACCTTTGACCTCACTTTCAAGGTCAGAGCATAACATAGCTAATGTTTCGCTTATTATCAACTTTACAGCTTAGGAATCAATTGTGAACATATAGTAAGCGATATATGCTGAATATTGTCATCACCTTGAATTTGACCCTTGACCTCATTTTCAAGGTCAAAGCACAAAATGGCTAATATCTCGCTTATTATCGACTTTACAGCTTAGAAATCTATTGTGAACATATAGGAAATGATACATGCCGAATATTCTGATGACCTTGAATTTGACCTTTGACCTCATTTTCAAGGTCGGAACACAAATTCGCTAATATCTCGCTTATTATTCACTTAACAGCTTGCGAATCAATTGTGGACATATAGGAAATGATATATGCTGAATATTCTTGTGACCTTGAGTTTGATCTTTAACCTCATTTTCAAGGTCAGAGCACAAAATGGCCAATATCTCGCTTATTATTGACTTTACAGCTTAGGAATCAATTGTGGACATATAGGAAGTGATATATGCTGAATATTCTCATGACTTTGAATATGACCTTTGACCTCTTTTTCCAGGTCAGAGCACGAAATGGAACATATCTCAATTGTTGTCAGCTTTACAGCTCACGAATCATTTGTGGACATATAGGAAATGATATATGCTGAATATACTTGTAACCTTGAAGTTACCAGACCATCTGTCCGACACCTATTGGCTAGCCGGTAAGCTACAGGTCCCTTTGGCCTATGTTTTGTCGACCTTACAGCTTTGCAATCAGTTGAGCACATATAGGAAATGTAATATGCCTATTATTGTCTTGACCTTGAAGTTGACCTTTGACCTCATTTTCAAGACCAGAGCACAAAATGGCTGATATATCACATATTATCGACTTTGCAGCTGGGAATCAATAGTGAACATATGGGAAACGATATATGCTGAATGTTGTCATGACCTTGAATTTGACCTTTGACGTCATTTTCAAGGTCAAAGCTCAAAATAGCTAATATCTTGCTTATTTTCGAGTTGACAGCTTAGGAATCAATTGTAGACATAGAGGAAATGATATGTGCTGAATATTGTCATGACCTTGAATTTGACCTTTGACTTCATTTCCAAGGTCAGAGCACAAAATGGCTAATATCTCACTTATTATCGACTTTACAGCTTACAAATCAATTGGGGACATATAGGAAGTGATATATGCTGAATATAGTCATGACTTTGAACTTGACCTTTGACCTCATTTTCAAGATCAGAGCATAGAATGGCTAATATCTCGCTTATTATCGACAGCTTAGGAATCAATTGTGCACTTATAGGAAATGATAAATACTGAATCTGGTCATGACCTTGAACTTACCTTTGACCTCACTTTCAAGGTCAGAGCATAACATAGCTAATGTTTCGCTTATTATCAACTTTACAGCTTAGGAATCAATTGTGAACATATAGTAAGCGATATATGCTGAATATTGTCATCACCTTGAATTTGACCCTTGACCTCATTTTCAAGGTCAAAGCACAAAATGGCTAATATCTCGCTTATTATCGACTTTACAGCTTAGAAATCTATTGTGAACATATAGGAAATGATACATGCCGAATATTCTGATGACCTTGAATTTGACCTTTGACCTCATTTTCAAGGTCGGAACACAAAATCGCTAATATCTCGCTTATTATTCACTTAACAGATTGCGAATCAATTGTGGACATATAGGAAATGATATATGCTGAATATTCTTGTGACCTTGAGTTTGATCTTTAACCTCATTTTCAAGGTCAGAGCACAAAATGGCCAATATCTCGCTTATTATTGATTTTACAGCTTAGGAATCAATTGTGGACATATAGGAAGTGATATATGCTGAATATTCTCATGACTTTGAATATGACCTTTGACCTCATTTTCGAGGTCAGAGCACGAAATGGAACATATCTCAATTGTTGTCAGCTTTACAGCTCACGAATCATTTGTGGACATATAGGAAATGATATATGCTGAATATACTTGTAACCTTGAAGTTACCAGACCATCTGTCCGACACCTATTGGCTAGCCGGTAAGCTACAGGTCCCTTCGGCCTATGTTTTGTCGACCTTACAGCTTTGCAATCAGTTGAGCACATATAGGAAATGAAATATGCCTATTATTGTCTTGACCTTGAAGTTGACCTTTGACCTCATTTTCAAGACCAGAGCACAAAATGGCTGATATATCACATGTTATCGACTTTGCAGCTGGGAATCAATAGTGAACATATGGGAAACGATATATGCTGAATGTTGTCATGACCTTGTATTTGACCTTTGACGTCATTTTCAAGGTCAAAGCTCAAAATAGCTAATATCTTGCTTATTTTCGAGTTGACAGCTTAGGAATCAATTGTGCACATATAGGAAATGATATATACTGAATCTTGTCATGACCTTGAACTTGACCTTTGACCTCATTTTGGAGGTCAAAGCACAAAATGGCTAATATCTCGCTTATTATCGACTTTGCAGCTTGGGACTCAATTGAGCACATATAGGAAATGATATATGCTTAATATTGTCCTGACCTTGAATTTGACTTTTGACATAATTTAAGGTCAGAGCACAAAATGGCTGATATATTGCTTATTATCGACTTCAAAGCTTAGGAATCTATTTTTGACATATAGGAAGTGATATTTGCTGAATAATCTCATGACCTTCAATTTGACTTTTGATCTCATTTCCAAGGTCAGAGCGCAAAACGGTTCATATCTTGCTCATTATCGATTCAATTGTGGACATGAAATGGTATATGCTGAATATTTTTGTGACCTTGAAATTGACCTTGACCTCATTTTCAAGGTCTGAGCACAAAATGGCTAAAATCTCGCTTATTATCGACTTAAAAGCTTAGAAATCTATTGTGACCATATAGGAAATGATATATGCCGAATATTCTGAAGACCTTGAATTTGACCTTTGGCGTCATTTTCAAGGTCTGAGCACAAAATGGCTAATATCTCGGTTATTATCGACTTAAAAGCTTGGAAATCTATTGTGACCATATAGGAAATGATATATGCCGAATATTCTGATGATCTTGAATTTGACCTTTGACGTCATTTTCAAGGTCTGAGCACAAAATGGCTAATATCTCGCTTCTTATCGACTTCACAGCTTAGGAATCAATTATGAACATATAGGAAATGATATATGCAGATCATTGTCATGACCTTGAATTTGACCTTTGACCTCATTTTCAAGGTCACAGGACAAAATGGCTAATATCTCACTTAAAATCGATTTTACAGCTTAGGGATCAATTGTGGACATATAGGAAATGACATATGCCGAATATTCCCGTGACCTTCAATTTGACCTCTGAACTCATTTTCAAAGTCAAGAGCACGAAATGGCTAATATCTCACTTATTATTGATTTTACAGCTTAGGAATCAATTGTGGACATATAGGAAGTGATATATGCTGAATATTCTCATGACTTTGAATATGACCTTTGACCTCATTTTCGAGGTCAGAGCACGAAATGGAACATATCTCAATTGTTGTCAGCTTTACAGCTCACGAATCATTTGTGGACATATAGGAAATGATATATGCTGAATATACTTGTAACCTTGAAGTTACCAGACCATCTGTCCGACACCTATTGGCTAAGGTCTCGGGACAAAATGGCTAATATAAAATGTAAAACATCGTCCGGTAACCTTTCTTAGCCCTTGGGCTAATTTTTTAGTTGTCTGATTTCTGCATTTTTTTCAAAATGGCGGCCATTTTCGACGAAAAATGCCTGATTTTGGACTTTGGCAGCCATTTTCTCAAATTTGTTCAGTAACTTTTTTTCTTTTAGATACACAACACTCCTCAGATGTACTTCGGTGATGTGTATGAGTTTCATTGCACTTGAATCGCTCGCAGTGGGCTATTTTGGTCCAAACTTGGCCCAAATAAGACTTTCCTGTGTTAAATTTTTATATGCTTTATAATGGGACACATTATTGCTAATATCTCACTTGATATTGGGATTAGAGACTAGTAATCAATTGTAGACATATAGGAAATGATATGTGCTGAATATTGTCATGACCTTGAATTTGACCTTTGACTTCATTTCCAAGGTCAAAGCACAAAATGGCTAAAATCTCGCTTATTATCGACTTTACAGCTTACAAATCAATTGGGGACATATAGGAAGTGATATATGCTGATTATAGTCATGACTTTGAACTTGACCTTTGACCTCATTTTCAAGATCAGAGCATAGAATGGCTAATATCTCGCTTATTATCGACTTTATAGCTTACAAATCAATTGGGGCCAAGTAGGAAGTGATGTATGCTGAAGATTGGCATGACCTTGATCTTGACCTTTGATCTCATTTAAAGGTCAGAGCATCAAATGGCTAATATCTCGCTTATTATCGACTTTGCAGCTTAGAATCAATTGTGCACATGTAGGAAATGATATATATACTGAATCTTTTCATGACCTTGAACTTGACCTTCGACCTCATTTTCAAGGTCAGAGCATAGAATGGCTAATATCTCGCTTATTATCATTTTTACAGTTAAGGAAGCAATTGTGAACAAATAGTAAACGATAAATGCTGAATATTGTCATGACCTTGAATTTGACATTTGACCTCATTTTCAAGGTCAAAGCACAAAATAGTTAATATCTCGTTTATTATCGAACTTACAGCTTTGCAATCAATTGAGCACATGTTGGAAATGATATATGCTGAATGTTCTCATGACCTTGAACTTGATCTCATCTTCAAGGTCAGAACACAAAATGGTTAATATCTTGCTCATTGTCGATTCTTAGCTTAGGAATCAATTGTGGACATGAAATGATATATGCTGAATATTCTTGTGACCTTGAATTCGACCTTGTTGTCAAGGTCTCGGGACAAAATGGCTAATATAAAATGTAAAACATCGTCCGGTAACCTTTCTTAGCCCTTGGGCTAATTTTTTAGTTTTCTGATTTCTGCATTTTTTTCAAAATGGCGGCCATTTTCGACGAAAAATGCCTGATTTTGGACTTTGGCAGCCATTTTCTCGAATTTGTTCAGTAACTTTTTTTCTTTTCGATACACAACACTCCTCAGATGTACTTCGGTGATGTGTATAAGTTTCGTTGCGCTTGAATCGCTCGCAGTGGGCTATTTTGGTCCAAACTTGGCCCAAATAAGACTTTCCTGTGTTAAATTTTTCTCTGCTTTATAATGGGACACATTATTGCTAATATCTCACTTGATATTGGGATTAGAGACTAGTAATCAATTGTAGACATATAGGAAATGATATGTGCTGAATATTGTCATGACCTTGAATTTGACCTTTGACTTCATTTCCAAGGTCAGAGCACAAAATGGCTAAAATCTCGCTTATTATCGACTTTACAGCTTACAAATCAATTGGGGACATTTAGGAAGTGATATATGCTGAATATAGTCATGACTTTGAACTTGACCTTTGACCTCATTTTCAAGATCAGAGCATAGAATGGCTAATATCTCGCTTATTATCGACAGCTTAGGAATCAATTGTGCACTTATAGGAAATGATAAATACTGAATCGGTCATGACCTTGAACTTACCTTTGACCTCACTTTCAAGGTCAGAGCATAACATAGCTAATGTTTCGCTTATTATCAACTTTACAGCTTAGGAATCAATTGTGAACATATAGTAAGCGATATATGCTGAATATTGTCATCACCTTGAATTTGACCCTTGACCTCATTTTCAAGGTCAAAGCACAAAATGGCTAATATCTCGCTTATTATCGACTTTACAGCTTAGAAATCTATTGTGAACATATAGGAAATGATACATGCCGAATATTCTGATGACCTTGAATTTGACCTTTGACCTCATTTTCAAGGTCGGAACACAAATTCGCTAATATCTCGCTTATTATTCACTTAACAGCTTGCGAATCAATTGTGGACATATAGGAAATGATATATGCTGAATATTCTTGTGACCTTGAGTTTGATCTTTAACCTCATTTTCAAGGTCAGAGCACAAAATGGCCAATATCTCGCTTATTATTGACTTTACAGCTTAGGAATCAATTGTGGACATATAGGAAGTGATATATGCTGAATATTCTCATGACTTTGAATATGACCTTTGACCTCTTTTTCCAGGTCAGAGCACGAAATGGAACATATCTCAATTGTTGTCAGCTTTACAGCTCACGAATCATTTGTGGACATATAGGAAATGATATATGCTGAATATACTTGTAACCTTGAAGTTACCAGACCATCTGTCCGACACCTATTGGCTAGCCGGTAAGCTACAGGTCCCTTTGGCCTATGTTTTGTCGACCTTACAGCTTTGCAATCAGTTGAGCACATATAGGAAATGTAATATGCCTATTATTGTCTTGACCTTGAAGTTGACCTTTGACCTCATTTTCAAGACCAGAGCACAAAATGGCTGATATATCACATATTATCGACTTTGCAGCTGGGAATCAATAGTGAACATATGGGAAACGATATATGCTGAATGTTGTCATGACCTTGAATTTGACCTTTGACGTCATTTTCAAGGTCAAAGCTCAAAATAGCTAATATCTTGCTTATTTTCGAGTTGACAGCTTAGGAATCAATTGTAGACATAGAGGAAATGATATGTGCTGAATATTGTCATGACCTTGAATTTGACCTTTGACTTCATTTCCAAGGTCAGAGCACAAAATGGCTAATATCTCACTTATTATCGACTTTACAGCTTACAAATCAATTGGGGACATATAGGAAGTGATATATGCTGAATATAGTCATGACTTTGAACTTGACCTTTGACCTCATTTTCAAGATCAGAGCATAGAATGGCTAATATCTCGCTTATTATCGACAGCTTAGGAATCAATTGTGCACTTATAGGAAATGATAAATACTGAATCTGGTCATGACCTTGAACTTACCTTTGACCTCACTTTCAAGGTCAGAGCATAACATAGCTAATGTTTCGCTTATTATCAACTTTACAGCTTAGGAATCAATTGTGAACATATAGTAAGCGATATATGCTGAATATTGTCATCACCTTGAATTTGACCCTTGACCTCATTTTCAAGGTCAAAGCACAAAATGGCTAATATCTCGCTTATTATCGACTTTACAGCTTAGAAATCTATTGTGAACATATAGGAAATGATACATGCCGAATATTCTGATGACCTTGAATTTGACCTTTGACCTCATTTTCAAGGTCGGAACACAAAATCGCTAATATCTCGCTTATTATTCACTTAACAGATTGCGAATCAATTGTGGACATATAGGAAATGATATATGCTGAATATTCTTGTGACCTTGAGTTTGATCTTTAACCTCATTTTCAAGGTCAGAGCACAAAATGGCCAATATCTCGCTTATTATTGATTTTACAGCTTAGGAATCAATTGTGGACATATAGGAAGTGATATATGCTGAATATTCTCATGACTTTGAATATGACCTTTGACCTCATTTTCGAGGTCAGAGCACGAAATGGAACATATCTCAATTGTTGTCAGCTTTACAGCTCACGAATCATTTGTGGACATATAGGAAATGATATATGCTGAATATACTTGTAACCTTGAAGTTACCAGACCATCTGTCCGACACCTATTGGCTAGCCGGTAAGCTACAGGTCCCTTCGGCCTATGTTTTGTCGACCTTACAGCTTTGCAATCAGTTGAGCACATATAGGAAATGAAATATGCCTATTATTGTCTTGACCTTGAAGTTGACCTTTGACCTCATTTTCAAGACCAGAGCACAAAATGGCTGATATATCACATGTTATCGACTTTGCAGCTGGGAATCAATAGTGAACATATGGGAAACGATATATGCTGAATGTTGTCATGACCTTGTATTTGACCTTTGACGTCATTTTCAAGGTCAAAGCTCAAAATAGCTAATATCTTGCTTATTTTCGAGTTGACAGCTTAGGAATCAATTGTGCACATATAGGAAATGATATATACTGAATCTTGTCATGACCTTGAACTTGACCTTTGACCTCATTTTGGAGGTCAAAGCACAAAATGGCTAATATCTCGCTTATTATCGACTTTGCAGCTTGGGACTCAATTGAGCACATATAGGAAATGATATATGCTTAATATTGTCCTGACCTTGAATTTGACTTTTGACATAATTTAAGGTCAGAGCACAAAATGGCTGATATATTGCTTATTATCGACTTCAAAGCTTAGGAATCTATTTTTGACATATAGGAAGTGATATTTGCTGAATAATCTCATGACCTTCAATTTGACTTTTGATCTCATTTCCAAGGTCAGAGCGCAAAACGGTTCATATCTTGCTCATTATCGATTCAATTGTGGACATGAAATGGTATATGCTGAATATTTTTGTGACCTTGAAATTGACCTTGACCTCATTTTCAAGGTCTGAGCACAAAATGGCTAAAATCTCGCTTATTATCGACTTAAAAGCTTAGAAATCTATTGTGACCATATAGGAAATGATATATGCCGAATATTCTGATGACCTTGAATTTGACCTTTGGCGTCATTTTCAAGGTCTGAGCACAAAATGGCTAATATCTCGGTTATTATCGACTTAAAAGCTTGGAAATCTATTGTGACCATATAGGAAATGATATATGCCGAATATTCTGATGATCTTGAATTTGACCTTTGACGTCATTTTCAAGGTCTGAGCACAAAATGGCTAATATCTCGCTTCTTATCGACTTCACAGCTTAGGAATCAATTATGAACATATAGGAAATGATATATGCAGATCATTGTCATGACCTTGAATTTGACCTTTGACCTCATTTTCAAGGTCACAGGACAAAATGGCTAATATCTCACTTAAAATCGATTTTACAGCTTAGGGATCAATTGTGGACATATAGGAAATGACATATGCCGAATATTCCCGTGACCTTCAATTTGACCTCTGAACTCATTTTCAAAGTCAAGAGCACGAAATGGCTAATATCTCACTTATTATTGATTTTACAGCTTAGGAATCAATTGTGGACATATAGGAAGTGATATATGCTGAATATTCTCATGACTTTGAATATGACCTTTGACCTCATTTTCGAGGTCAGAGCACGAAATGGAACATATCTCAATTGTTGTCAGCTTTACAGCTCACGAATCATTTGTGGACATATAGGAAATGATATATGCTGAATATACTTGTAACCTTGAAGTTACCAGACCATCTGTCCGACACCTATTGGCTAGCCGGTAAGCTACAGGTCCCTTTGGCCTATGTTTTGTCGACCTTACAGCTTTGCAATCAGTTGAGCACATATAGGAAATGTAATATGCCTATTATTGTCTTGACCTTGAAGTTGACCTTTGACCTCATTTTCAAGACCAGAGCACAAAATGGCTGATATATCACATATTATCGACTTTGCAGCTGGGAATCAATAGTGAACATATGGGAAACGATATATGCTGAATGTTGTCATGACCTTGAATTTGACCTTTGACGTCATTTTCAAGGTCAAAGCTCAAAATAGCTAATATCTTGCTTATTTTCGAGTTGACAGCTTAGGAATCAATTGTAGACATAGAGGAAATGATATGTGCTGAATATTGTCATGACCTTGAATTTGACCTTTGACTTCATTTCCAAGGTCAGAGCACAAAATGGCTAATATCTCACTTATTATCGACTTTACAGCTTACAAATCAATTGGGGACATATAGGAAGTGATATATGCTGAATATAGTCATGACTTTGAACTTGACCTTTGACCTCATTTTCAAGATCAGAGCATAGAATGGCTAATATCTCGCTTATTATCGACAGCTTAGGAATCAATTGTGCACTTATAGGAAATGATAAATACTGAATCTGGTCATGACCTTGAACTTACCTTTGACCTCACTTTCAAGGTCAGAGCATAACATAGCTAATGTTTCGCTTATTATCAACTTTACAGCTTAGGAATCAATTGTGAACATATAGTAAGCGATATATGCTGAATATTGTCATCACCTTGAATTTGACCCTTGACCTCATTTTCAAGGTCAAAGCACAAAATGGCTAATATCTCGCTTATTATCGACTTTACAGCTTAGAAATCTATTGTGAACATATAGGAAATGATACATGCCGAATATTCTGATGACCTTGAATTTGACCTTTGACCTCATTTTCAAGGTCAAAGCACAAAATGGCTAATATCTCGCTTATTATCGACTTTACAGCTTAGAAATCTATTGTGAACATATAGGAAATGATACATGCCGAATATTCTGATGACCTTGAATTTGACCTTTGACCTCATTTTCAAGGTCGGAACACAAAATCGCTAATATCTCGCTTATTATTCACTTAACAGATTGCGAATCAATTGTGGACATATAGGAAATGATATATGCTGAATATTCTTGTGACCTTGAGTTTGATCTTTAACCTCATTTTCAAGGTCAGAGCACAAAATGGCCAATATCTCGCTTATTATTGATTTTACAGCTTAGGAATCAATTGTGGACATATAGGAAGTGATATATGCTGAATATTCTCATGACTTTGAATATGACCTTTGACCTCATTTTCGAGGTCAGAGCACGAAATGGAACATATCTCAATTGTTGTCAGCTTTACAGCTCACGAATCATTTGTGGACATATAGGAAATGATATATGCTGAATATACTTGTAACCTTGAAGTTACCAGACCATCTGTCCGACACCTATTGGCTAGCCGGTAAGCTACAGGTCCCTTTGGCCTATGTTTTGTCGACCTTACAGCTTTGCAATCAGTTGAGCACATATAGGAAATGTAATATGCCTATTATTGTCTTGACCTTGAAGTTGACCTTTGACCTCATTTTCAAGACCAGAGCACAAAATGGCTGATATATCACATATTATCGACTTTGCAGCTGGGAATCAATAGTGAACATATGGGAAACGATATATGCTGAATGTTGTCATGACCTTGAATTTGACCTTTGACGTCATTTTCAAGGTCAAAGCTCAAAATAGCTAATATCTTGCTTATTTTCGAGTTGACAGCTTAGGAATCAATTGTAGACATAGAGGAAATGATATGTGCTGAATATTGTCATGACCTTGAATTTGACCTTTGACTTCATTTCCAAGGTCAGAGCACAAAATGGCTAATATCTCACTTATTATCGACTTTACAGCTTACAAATCAATTGGGGACATATAGGAAGTGATATATGCTGAATATAGTCATGACTTTGAACTTGACCTTTGACCTCATTTTCAAGATCAGAGCATAGAATGGCTAATATCTCGCTTATTATCGACAGCTTAGGAATCAATTGTGCACTTATAGGAAATGATAAATACTGAATCTGGTCATGACCTTGAACTTACCTTTGACCTCACTTTCAAGGTCAGAGCATAACATAGCTAATGTTTCGCTTATTATCAACTTTACAGCTTAGGAATCAATTGTGAACATATAGTAAGCGATATATGCTGAATATTGTCATCACCTTGAATTTGACCCTTGACCTCATTTTCAAGGTCAAAGCACAAAATGGCTAATATCTCGCTTATTATCGACTTTACAGCTTAGAAATCTATTGTGAACATATAGGAAATGATACATGCCGAATATTCTGATGACCTTGAATTTGACCTTTGACCTCATTTTCAAGGTCGGAACACAAAATCGCTAATATCTCGCTTATTATTCACTTAACAGATTGCGAATCAATTGTGGACATATAGGAAATGATATATGCTGAATATTCTTGTGACCTTGAGTTTGATCTTTAACCTCATTTTCAAGGTCAGAGCACAAAATGGCCAATATCTCGCTTATTATTGATTTTACAGCTTAGGAATCAATTGTGGACATATAGGAAGTGATATATGCTGAATATTCTCATGACTTTGAATATGACCTTTGACCTCATTTTCGAGGTCAGAGCACGAAATGGAACATATCTCAATTGTTGTCAGCTTTACAGCTCACGAATCATTTGTGGACATATAGGAAATGATATATGCTGAATATACTTGTAACCTTGAAGTTACCAGACCATCTGTCCGACACCTATTGGCTAGCCGGTAAGCTACAGGTCCCTTCGGCCTATGTTTTGTCGACCTTACAGCTTTGCAATCAGTTGAGCACATATAGGAAATGAAATATGCCTATTATTGTCTTGACCTTGAAGTTGACCTTTGACCTCATTTTCAAGACCAGAGCACAAAATGGCTGATATATCACATGTTATCGACTTTGCAGCTGGGAATCAATAGTGAACATATGGGAAACGATATATGCTGAATGTTGTCATGACCTTGTATTTGACCTTTGACGTCATTTTCAAGGTCAAAGCTCAAAATAGCTAATATCTTGCTTATTTTCGAGTTGACAGCTTAGGAATCAATTGTGCACATATAGGAAATGATATATACTGAATCTTGTCATGACCTTGAACTTGACCTTTGACCTCATTTTGGAGGTCAAAGCACAAAATGGCTAATATCTCGCTTATTATCGACTTTGCAGCTTGGGACTCAATTGAGCACATATAGGAAATGATATATGCTTAATATTGTCCTGACCTTGAATTTGACTTTTGACATAATTTAAGGTCAGAGCACAAAATGGCTGATATATTGCTTATTATCGACTTCAAAGCTTAGGAATCTATTTTTGACATATAGGAAGTGATATTTGCTGAATAATCTCATGACCTTCAATTTGACTTTTGATCTCATTTCCAAGGTCAGAGCGCAAAACGTGTCATATCTTGCTCATTATCGATTCAATTGTGGACATGAAATGGTATATGCTGAATATTTTTGTGACCTTGAAATTGACCTTGACCTCATTTTCAAGGTCTGAGCACAAAATGGCTAAAATCTCGCTTATTATCGACTTAAAAGCTTAGAAATCTATTGTGACCATATAGGAAATGATATATGCCGAATATTCTGATGACCTTGAATTTGACCTTTGGCGTCATTTTCAAGGTCTGAGCACAAAATGGCTAATATCTCGGTTATTATCGACTTAAAAGCTTGGAAATCTATTGTGACCATATAGGAAATGATATATGCCGAATATTCTGATGATCTTGAATTTGACCTTTGACGTCATTTTCAAGGTCTGAGCACAAAATGGCTAATATCTCGCTTCTTATCGACTTCACAGCTTAGGAATCAATTATGAACATATAGGAAATGATATATGCAGATCATTGTCATGACCTTGAATTTGACCTTTGACCTCATTTTCAAGGTCACAGGACAAAATGGCTAATATCTCACTTAAAATCGATTTTACAGCTTAGGGATCAATTGTGGACATATAGGAAATGACATATGCCGAATATTCCCGTGACCTTCAATTTGACCTCTGAACTCATTTTCAAAGTCAAGAGCACGAAATGGCTAATATCTCACTTATTATCGACTTCACAGGTTAGAAAATCAGTTGTGGATGTATAAGAAGTGATATACGCCGAATATTCTGATGACTTTGAATTTGACCTCGTTCTCCATCTTCAAGGTCATAGGAAAAAATGGCTGAAATCTCACTTATCGACTTTACAGCTTACAAATCAATTGGGGCCAAGTAGCAAGTGATATATGCTGAAGATTGGCATGACCTTGATCTTGACCTTTGATCTCATTTTCAAGGTCAGAGCATCAAATGGCTAATATCTCGCTTATTATCGACCTTGCAGCTTAGAATCAATTGTGCACATGTAGGAAATGATATATATACTGAATCTTGTCATGACCTTGAACTTGACCTTCGACCTCATTTTCAAGGTCAGAGCATAGAATGGCTAATATCTCGCTTATTATCATTTTTACAGTTAAGGAAGCAATTGTGAACAAATAGTAAACGATAAATGCTGAATATTGTCATGACCTTGAATTTGACATTTGACCTCATTTTCAAGGTCAAAGCACAAAATAGTTAATATCTCGTTTATTATCGAACTTACAGCTTTGCAATCAATTGAGCACATGTAGGAAATGATATATGCTGAATGTTCTCATGACCTTGAACTTGATCTCATCTTCAAGGTCAGAACACAAAATGGTTAATGTCTTGCTCATTGTCGATTCTTAGCTTAGGAATCAATTGTGGACATGAAATGAAATATGCTGAATATTTTTGTGACCTTGAATTCGACCTTGTTGTCAAGGTATCGGGACAAAATGGCTAATATAAAATGTAAAACATCGTCCGGTAACCTTTCTTAGCCCTGGGCTAATTTTTTAGTTTTCTGATTTCTGCATTTTTTTCAAAATGGCGGCCATTTTCGACGAAAAATGCCTGATTTTGGACTTTGGCGGCCATTTTCTCAAATTTGTTCAGTAACTTTTTTTCTTTTCGATACACAACACTCCTCAGATGTACTTCGGTGATGTGTATAAGTTTCGTTGCGCTTGAATCGCTCGCAGTGGGCTATTTTGGTCCAAACTTGGCCCAAATAAGACTCCTGTGTTAAATTTTTCTCTGCTTTATAATGGGACACATTATTGCTAATATCTCACTTGATATTGGGATTAGAGACTAGGAATCAATTGTAGACATATAGGAAATGATATGTGCTGAATATTGTCATGACCTTGAATTTGACCTTTGACTTCATTTCCAAGGTCAGAGCACAAAATGGCTAAAATCTCGCTTATTATCGACTTTACAGCTTACAAATCAATTGGGGACATATAGGAAGTGATATATGCTGAATATAGTCATGACTTTGAACTTGACCTTTGACCTCATTTTCAAGATCAGAGCATAGAATGGCTAATATCTCGCTTATTATCGACAGCTTAGGAATCAATTGTGCACTTATAGGAAATGATAAATACTGAATCTGGTCATGACCTTGAACTTACCTTTGACCTCACTTTCAAGGTCAGAGCATAACATAGCTAATGTTTCGCTTATTATCAACTTTACAGCGTAGGAATCAATTGTGAACATATAGTAAGCGATATATGCTGAATATTGTCATCACCTTGAATTTGACCCTTGACCTCATTTTCAAGGTCAAAGCACAAAATGGCTAATATCTCGCTTATTATCGACTTTACAGCTTAGAAATCTATTGTGAACATATAGGAAATGATACATGCCGAATATTCTGATGACCTTGAATTTGACCTTTGACCTCATTTTCAAGGTCGGAACACAAATTCGCTAATATCTCGCTTATTATTCACTTAACAGCTTGCGAATCAATTGTGGACATATAGGAAATGATATATGCTGAATATTCTTGTGACCTTGAGTTTGATCTTTAACCTCATTTTCAAGGTCAGAGCACAAAATGGCCAATATCTCGCTTATTATTGACTTTACAGCTTAGGAATCAATTGTGGACATATAGGAAGTGATATATGCTGAATATTCTCATGACTTTGAATATGACCTTTGACCTCATTTTCGAGGTCAGAGCACGAAATGGAACATATCTCAATTGTTGTCAGCTTTACAGCTCACGAATCATTTGTGGACATATAGGAAATGATATATGCTGAATATACTTGTAACCTTGAAGTTACCAGACCATCTGTCCGACACCTATTGGCTAGCCGGTAAGCTACAGGTCCCTTTGGCCTATGTTTTGTCGACCTTACAGCTTTGCAATCAGTTGAGCACATATAGGAAATGTAATATGCCTATTATTGTCTTGACCTTGAAGTTGACCTTTGACCTCATTTTCAAGACCAGAGCACAAAATGGCTGATATATCACATATTATCGACTTTGCAGCTGGGAATCAATAGTGAACATATGGGAAACGATATATGCTGAATGTTGTCATGACCTTGAATTTGACCTTTGACGTCATTTTCAAGGTCAAAGCTCAAAATAGCTAATATCTTGCTTATTTTCGAGTTGACAGCTTAGGAATCAATTGTGCACATATAGGAAATGATATATACTGAATCTTGTCATGACCTTGAACTTGACCTTTGACCTCATTTTGGAGGTCAAAGCACAAAATGGCTAATATCTCGCTTATTATCGACTTTACAGCTTACAAATCAATTGGGGACATATAGGAAGTGATATATGCTGAATATAGTCATGACTATGAACTTGACCTTTGACCTCATTTTCAAGATCAGAGCATAGAATGGCTAATATCTCGCTTATTATCGACAGCTTAGGAATCAATTGTGCACTTATAGGAAATGATAAATACTGAATCTGGTCATGACCTTGAACTTACCTTTGACCTCACTTTCAAGGTCAGAGCATAACATAGCTAATGTTTCGCTTATTATCAACTTTACAGCTTAGGAATCAATTGTGAACATATAGTAAGCGATATATGCTGAATATTGTCATCACCTTGAATTTGACCCTTGACCTCATTTTCAAGGTCAAAGCACAAAATGGCTAATATCTCGCTTATTATCGACTTTACAGCTTAGAAATCTATTGTGAACATATAGGAAATGATACATGCCCAATATTCTGATGATCTCGAATTTGACCTTTGACCTCATTTTCAAGGTCGGAACACAAAATCGCTAATATCTCGCTTATTATTCACTTAACAGCTTGCGAATCAATTGTGGACATATAGGAAGTGATATATGCTGAATATTCTCATGACTTTGAATATATGACCTTTGACCTCATTTTCGAGATCAGAGCATGAAATGGAACAGATCTCAATTGTTGTCAGCTTTACAGCTCACGAATCATTTGTGGACATATAGGAAATCATATATGCTGAATATACTTGTAACCTTGAAGTTACCAGACCATCTGTCCGACACCTATTGGCTAGCCGGTAAGCTACAGGTCCCTTCGGCCTATGTTTTGTCGACCTTACAGCTTTGCAATCAGTTGAGCACATATAGGAAATGAAATATGCCTATTATTGTCTTGACCTTGAAGTTGACCTTTGACCTCATTTTCAAGACCAGAGCACAAAATGGCTGATATATCACATGTTATCGACTTTGCAGCTGGGAATCAATAGTGAACATATGGGAAACGATATATGCTGAATGTTGTCATGACCTTGTATTTGACCTTTGACGTCATTTTCAAGGTCAAAGCTCAAAATAGCTAATATGCTTATTTTCGAGTTGACAGCTTAGGAATCAATTGTGCACATATAGGAAATGATATATACTGAATCTTGTCATGACCTTGAACTTGACCTTTGACCTCATTTTGGAGGTCAAAGCACAAAATGGCTAATATCTCGCTTATTATCGACTTTGCAGCTTGGGACTCAATTGAGCACATATAGGAAATGATATATGCTTAATATTGTCCTGACCTTGAATTTGACTTTTGACATAATTTTAAGGTCAGAGCACAAAATGGCTGATATATTGCTTATTATCGACTTCAAAGCTTAGGAATCTATTTTTGACATATAGGAAGTGATATTTGCTGAATAATCTCATGACCTTCAATTTGACCTTTGATCTCATTTCCAAGGTCAGAGCGCAAAATGGTTCATATCTTGCTCATTATCGATTCAATTGTGGACATGAAATGGTATATGCTGAATATTTTTGTGACCTTGAAATTGACCTTGACCTCATTTTCAAGGTCTGAGCACAAAATGGCTAAAATCTCGCTTATTATCGACTTAAAAGCTTAGAAATCTATTGTGACCATATAGGAAATGATATATGCCGAATATTCTGATGACCTTGAATTTGACCTTTGACGTCATTTTCAAGGTCTGAGCACAAAATGGCTAATATCTCGCTTATTATCGACTTAAAAGCTTGGAAATCTATTGTGACCATATAGGAAATGATATTTGCCGAATATTCTGATGACCTTGAATTTGACCTTTGACCTCATTTTCAAGGTCAGAGCACAAATCGCTAATATATCGCTTATTATTCACTTTACAGCTTGGGAATCAATTGTGGACATATAAGAAATGATATAAGGTGAATATTCTCATGACATTGGATGTGACCTTTGACCTTATTTTCAAGGTCAAAGCACAAAATGGCTAATATCTTGCTTATTATCGACATTACAGCTTAGGAATCAATTGCAGACATATAAGAAATGATATATGTTGAATACTCTGATGACCTTGGAATCGACCTTTGACCTAACTTTCAAGGTCAAAGCACAAAATGGCTATTATCTCGCTTATTATCGATTTTACAGCTTAGAAATCAAATGTGGACATATAGGAAATGATATATGCTGAATATACTTGTAACCTTTGATGTTACCAGACCATCGGTCCGATCACCTATTGGCTAGCCGGTAAGCTACAGGTCTTTTGGGCCTATGTTTTTCCTATTGATGCACAACACTCCTCATATGTACCCCTGTGACACGTATAAATTTCGTTGCCCTTGAATCGCTCAAAAGGGGCCATTTTGGGCCCTAACTCGGCCCAAATGGGACTTTCCCATATTAAATTCTCCTATGCTTTATAATGGGACACATTAAGCCTAATATCTCGCTTATTATCGACTTTACAGCTTAGGAATCAATTGTGAACATATAGGAAATGATATATGCTGAATATTCTCGTGACCTTGTATTTGACCTTTGACCTCATTTTCAGGGTCACAAGACAAAATGGCTAATATCTCGCTTATTATCGACTTTACAGCTTAGGAATCAATTGTGAACATAATAGGAAATGATATATGCTGAATATTCTCATGACCTTGAATTTGACCTTTGACCTCATTTCCAAGGTCACAGGACAAAATTGCTAATATCTCGCTTATTATCGACTTTACAGCTTAGGAATCAATTGTGAACATATAGGAAATGATATATGCTGAATATTCTCATGACCTTGAATTTGACCTTTGACCTCATTTTCAAGGTCACAGGACAAAATGGCCAATATCTTGCTTATTAGCGCCTTCACAGCTTAGAAATCAATTGTGAACATATAGGAAATGATATATGCTGAATATTCTAGTGACCTTGAATTTGACTTTTGACCTCATTTTCAAGGTCAACAGGACAAAATGGCTAATATCTCGCTTATTATCGACTTTACAGCTTAGGAATCAATTGTGAACATATAGGAAAAGACATATTCTGAATATTCTCGTGACCTTGAATTTGACCTTTGACCTGAATTTCAAGATCAGTCACCTTTTTTTCAAGGTCGGAATACTAAATGGCTTATGTCTCGATTATTATCGAATTTACAGCTTTGGAGTCCATAGTGAACATATAGGAAATGATGTATGCTGAATAATTTGGTGATCTAGAATTTGACCTTTGACCTCATTTTCAAGGTCACATCACAGAATGGCTAATATCTCACTTATTATCTACTTTACAGCTTAGGAATCTATTGTGGACATACTAGAAGTGATATATTTGTTGGATATTTCATGGCCTTGAATTGATTAATGACTTTATTTTCAAGGTCACTGGACAAAAGGCTAATATCTAAAATATACATTGTCCGGTAACCTTTCTTAGCCCTTGGGCTAATTTTTTTTTTTTTCTTCTTTTTTTTTTTTTTTTTTTTTTTTTTTTTTTTTTTTTTTTTCTTCCGCCGTTCGGTTTCCGGATCATAACTCTTGAACGCCTTAATCTATCTTTCAGAAATTTTCACAGCTCATCCGAAATACTTTGCTCCTAACCCCTATTGTTTTTCGTCGAGACCCGAAATCCAAGATGGCCGCCAGCGGCCATTTTGGAAAAAAAAATTGGGCGATTCCTGTCAATGTCATAATTTGATTCAGGCAATTTCCAGGGGGAAAAAATTTTTTGGGTGTATTTTTTTTTGGACTTAGAATTTTTCCCTCGCCTGCCCCCATGCAGATGTAATACTGTGACTGAGCCATGCTACTGTATTCACTGACTGCAGCCTGCATGTCCAGCATGAGGCTAGGCTCTGCCCTCTCAGCCAGTGCAGTATATGAGAGCCCTGCTCAGTAATGCCTGTGATAAGGCAATACCCCCCCCCCCCTCTCCCTCCCCCACCTCCACTGTCAGCCAGTCTAATCTGCATATGAATGTAGCAATGTATCAGTGACTTGTATGCACTGCCCCTCTTCCCCCCCCCCCCCCTCTCCTGTCCCCTCACCCCAGTTTACTATACTAACACCAACAGGTTGGAACAATGCCCTCCTTCCCTTTCTAAAGAAAACAATAGGTGGTTATATAATGATGACCCAAACTGAAGATAACAGCTTTGAAGGTCTGCCTGGGCCTTGGTTGCCGGTCAATTGTTCATTGTATTCAGTTAAAACAGCACTGTGTTTATCTGGATGAAACTACATGCATTGTTTTGTTTTCTAGCTGTATTTCACATGCAGTGACCAAATTATCATTGTTTTACTTAGCCAGAACCCAGAATAATTTCCTTTTTGCTTGTATTATGAATGTCTGTCATGTCTGTACATTTAATACCTATTGAGATTAAAACAAATATCTGATGGACATTTGTCTAGTGAGCAACTGCTATAATTTGAACTCTCACTCCCACCTGTGTTCAATAATCCTGGTATATGTATTATAATAACAGTCAAGTTTCACCATTAGAAAAGAAAAGAAAAATTGGGGGATGCCACAAAGCCTATAGGCTTTTATGTCTAGTTTGCTGTATGTGCACAATAGGATCCTAAGGCATAAAATTGATAATAAACAAGCAACAAGCTATTAGCCAAGTTGTCCTGTGAGACCTTGAAAATGAGGTCAAAGGTAAAATAAGGTCTTGAAAATATTAAGCATATATGATTTCCTATATGTCCACAATTGATTCCTAAGCCCTAAAGTCAATAATAAGCGAGATATTGGCCATTTTGTGCTCTGACCTTGAAAATGAGGTGAAAGGTCAAATTCAAGGTCATGACTATACTCAGCATATATCATTTCTTATCTGTCCACGATTGCTTCTCAAGTTATAAAGTCGATAAAAACAATATTCGGACTATATCATTTCATATATGTCCACAATTGATTCCTAAGCTGTAAAGTCGATAATGAGCGAGATATTAGCCATTTTAGGCTCTGACCTTGGAACAGAGGTTTAAGGTCAAATTCAAGGTCATCAGAATATTCCGCAATTATCTTTTCCTATATCTCCACAATTGATTCCTAAATTTGATAACAAACAAGCTATTAGCCAAGTCGTCCTGTGAGCCCTTGAAAATGAGGTCAAAATCAAAAAAGGTCATGAAAATATTAAGGTTTCGTCAAAGTTCTGACTGTGAGTTGTAGTTACTGGCATGGGTTGTTATCATTGTCGTCAGGAGACATTCTGACTGTGGTGGTCGTACCTTGTGGACTCGTTTGTAGACTAGTTTATCTCAGGGCGATTGAAGTCGCCTGCGATAAACGCTTTTGTTGAGTTGTAGTTACTGGCATGGGATGTTATCATTGTCGTCAGGAGACTACATAGGAGTTGTGTATTTTTGCTCATAGTTGACAGGGCATTGGCCACATTCTGGATGTCATCTTAGTGTTGTTATCGTGAAAAGTGATACCCAAAGTAGTTCTTTCTGGATTTGATTTTCAGTTGCATCATGGTTGTGGCCCTATCGGATGGCCCTCTCTGCACCCTTGTTGTCCATGTACATGTGTTGCAACGACCTGCACCACCTGCGGTTGGCCATGAGAATTGCTTACATTTCTTCGACGTAGATGCATGTGAGAAGACAGAGGTTTCGGGCTGTGGTGCAAAATCACGGGTGATGATGACCACACCATTGAAGTGCTCACACCACTGGACGAAGTAGGCAATGTCCAGGCACGGTGTCTTTGGGGTGTGGGTACAGTGAGAGGGCTGGCGGAGAAGCTTTTGTAGATCTATGACAATGAGGGACTGCAGTACAGGTCATATCACTTTGACGCACCTGGCTGCCCATGCTATTTTGCCAATGAGACTGGTTATGGCGCTTTGTGGCTTTATATGTAATTGCCCAGCCGATAATGGAAGTTTGTATATCTTGGTGTTTTGGAGGCAGAAGAGATTTGGTCATATTTCACTGTCTGGGAGTACTCCAAAAACCGTCACTGGACACGAGGGGTCAACGCTTTTGGCCCAGTTCATAAAAAATCTGCATTCAGAAAGTCTGAGAGCAAAGACTGGGGATGGTCTTTGCTGATAGGATTGTCTTTAAACATTGCAGACCCTGTTCCAAACTGTCAGACACTATGATGAAGTTGTTTATGTAGCAAATAAATGCTCGCAGATGGCACACACATGGTAGAAGAGTTGGTTTGGATTTCTGGGACATGGGGTATCCCAGGATGAATGTCAGATGAATGTCATCTTAAAGCCTACTTGCGACGATATTCATCCTTGTACTTCATAACGGATTCAGCTTCGTTTAGTTTGGCCAAAATCCACATCCATACTTCGGGATGACAACCTCCTGGTTGTTGTTCAGTGGCAAGATCCATTTCTCCAGCATATGTGTTTGTCCTTTGGACAATGGCAGCTCACTAATATCGTCATTGGTCATCTGTTTGATGGCTTCAACTGAGTCAAAGGCTTGTCTTTTTTAGACTTCTTCACATATAAATTTATTCATTATCATCCAATCTAATAAGATCATGTAATATTTTCCATTTTCAGTACGTGTAATATCACGTAACGTAACCATGGTTAATTAGGTAAATACATGGTCTTGTCAGAAGCCAAATCAAGTGCAAAACCAGTGTATACTGTATGCACTTTATCAAAATTTTTCGAACTTTGGGAAAATAGTGCCGTTTGACACGCATATGAAATATACCTAAATATGATACGATACCATTTAGCATCACGAAAATATCAGCGAAAAACAGTGTAAACAAGGTAGAGAAATCAGCATATAAATTCCATGTAAATCCAGTCAAAATGCAGTTAAGTGACTGCATGATATTTCGTGTGATAAATATAATCTCAAATTCGTGCCCTTTTGGTATCAAATTTATTAAACTTGCCAGTAACTTTTATTTTGCTTGTTTGCCATTACACATATGTCAGACTTTATTGCATGGGGGCTGTGATATTGGGCACAAGAGGAGATACAATCTTGTTGCCTTTGGGGACAAGCTGTCAGTTCGTTTGACAGATGAAAATTGCAGCCTGTGGTGGTTCATGTGTACTGTTTGGTGTTTTAGGTGTGTGCCAACTCTGCTTCGTGGACAAGACGGCAGCAGCTGATCTCATCAAGAAAGTTATCCCTGAAGAGTGGCAGAATAAAGATCTCGTCAAGGTCGAACCTGATGGTGGAGTGTCTACACAGTGGTTGGAAGACTTGTGGGACTACCTACGAAAGGAACATCCTGGGGACCTGTATGCCTTTTCAGGTTTACCAATATTACCTGTAAATAACAGTATGCCTGTATATGTTCGACCATTGTCTACTTGCCAACCATGCCTGTTGAAGAGTGTCAACGGGGTGCATTTAAGAGATGATATGTCGGAGGTGTTGTCATTGTTCAAGATACATGTTGTTGAACAGTTGCCACCTTATGTGGAAAGTCACGCTGCTGTGATGGGTACATTTGTCAAGCGGCCAACGAGTGATGATGTTATAGCTGCCCTTAGCCAGAGCTACAAGAACCATGCTAACAAAAATGATCTCCTCAGATGGGTTAGTGATAAACTCTCCAGTAATGTGAAAATGTCGTTGGTGAAAGAGGTTTCTACGATGCTGAGCATGGACCAGACCTCTCGCAATTTCCTTCAGAAGATGCCAGTGTTTCCGTCAACAGAGACGACTGCAGGGAAAACTACTTTTGTGGCTATAGAAAACGTTTCAACAGGTGTGTTGTTGAGTCGTTTGCCATGTTCCTTATCTGCAAAGTTGTTAGACGTTTCTGATGAGGGTGTATTGAGAGCTGCAAAGATGCTTGGTGCAAAAAGCTTGGGATTGCGTGAAACCCTCCGGTACATCTTCCAAGATATCCAAAAAGGGTTGTTTGGAAATGACAAAGTCAGATCCATTATGTGCTTCGTCTTCGAACACTTCAGGTACCTGAGGAATGATGAGACATTCCACAAAGACCTTCAAGATCTTCCGTTCGTGCCTGTTGGGTCCAGGCAGTTGAAGAAACCATCTGATGTTTGTGACCCTCAGGACGAATTTCTCAGAACAATCTTGAATAAGACAAAAAATCAATTCCCAATTGATGAGTACAGAGACCCACAGTACTTGTCCGATCTGAGAGAGTTGGGCTTGAAATCATCGAAGAACATACAAGCAAGGGGCATGCTGAAGATAATATCTGAGCTGGATCAGGAAGCGCACCAGGCTGATGCATTGGCAAAAAGTAAGTGTTGCCTACAGTTGTTCAATCTCAGACCAGAACTGCTGAAGCAAATGGTGCAAGATAAAACATTGCTGGAATGGGCACACAGAATATCATGGGTGCCAGTGAAGCAACACCCACCGATTGGGTACCCATCAAACCTGAAGTGGTGCAACAGTACATACACTGCAAAGCCTTGTGATATGATGACTGAAGATTCTGCTCTGCTCGTTGGATCAGTGAAATCTATTATTGATGGTCAACCAAGTAAAGACATCATGAAGTCGTTTCAATGGTCAGAGAAACCAACAATCACAGATGTAGTGAAGCAGCTGAAACAAATTGTGGAATCCTACGACCCAGCTGAGAAAGCTATGTTTTTGACAGTAACTGCATCAATATATCAACACTTTCTGTCTTTGAAACATTCCACGGTAATTTCAGCATTGAAGGAACAATGTTTGAGCACATGGATGTGGCATGGTGATGGATTTGCATCATCAGAATCGGTTGTTTTGGAGAGGCCACCTGTAGACTGTGCTCCCTACCTGTTTGCTCTCCCTTCAGAAATGTCCCAGTTTGTCCAAATGTTCCGATGTCATGGACTGAAGGAAAGATGTGATGCAAATATTCTCGTTACTGTTCTTTCAAAGGTTCAGGAGGCAGAGAATGTCACAAGGTGTGAACAGGATCGAAACCTTCAGATGACCATAGACATTCTCAACTACATCAGTGGCCTTCCTCCAGAAGATGCAAGTGTCTGCGAAGTACTTGTTCCAACACAGTCAAGTGTAGGATTCAAGATGATGCCGCTGCAGTCATGTACATACTGTGATATTGATTGGATCAGACAAGGGTTTGCTCAGATGGCTTTCGATGAACAAGATGACATCAACTTCATTCACCCAAACTTGCCCATATCAACTGCTGAGAAACTTCGTGTTCCAACACTGATGAGTCGAATGCTTCATGCTGACGAACTGACCATAACCGGGTTTGGTCAAGGAGAGCCACTGACAACCAGACTACATCAGCTATTGCAAGACTACTGTGATGGTATGTCAGTATTCAAAGAAATGATCCAGAATGCAGATGATGCAGGAGCAACTGAAGTGTGCTTTCTCTATGACGAGAGAACTAATGACGATTGTATGTATTACCTAATTGATGATGGGATGAAAGAATGCCAAGGACCAGCACTCTGGGTGTACAACAACTCAGTCTTCACAGACAATGACTTCGCCAACATCATCAAGCTGGGTGCTGCAACGAAAGAGCAAGAGCCAGAGAAGATTGGAAGGTTCGGACTAGGATTCAACTCTGTCTACAATATAACTGATGTGCCCAGCTTTGTGAGTAGGGACACCATCGTGATTTTTGATCCCCACACAACCCACCTTGGGAAGAGTGTCAAAGATCAAACAAAGCCTGGGATCAAGCTCAACATGAAACGGAACAAGACGTTGATCCAAAAACTATCTGACCAATTCAAACCATACCAGGATATTTTCAGCTGTGATCTAACACCAGAGACAGGTTTTTACTACAATGGCACACTGTTCAGACTTCCTTTGAGAACAAAACTTCAAGCCTCCAGAAGCGAGATAAGTGGAGTACACTACGACAGAAACCAGATGCTTGCCCTGACAAAGATGGTGGCTGAGCAGATGCACAATTTGTTACACTTCACACAGAATGTCAAAATGGTTAAAGTGATGCACATTTCTCAAGGGAAGAGTCCATCAGATGCTGAATGTGTATTACAACTTGAAAAAGAAACCATTGAAATCATCCGTGCATCCTCTGGTGTAAACTTAGAAGATCAGTTGAAGTCTTCATCCTCACACCTGCTGGGTGCAACATCTGAATTTATCAAGAACATAATTAGGGGTGGCAAAGTGAATGAATCTCTGGCTCCAAAATCAAGCCATCTCACATGCACACATTCGGAAGTTGTCAGAAATGAAATGGGCATTCCCAGTGGCAAGGACAGAAAGCACTGGCTTGTGAGCAGTTGTGCAGGACAAGGAAGATCCAAAGAACTCTCAGTATTGTCAAACGGCATACCTGTACCTGTTGGTGGTGTTGCCATGCAGCTGGCTCAGAGAGAGAAGGGGTATATTCCTCTGAAATTGGACCCAACGAAAACACTGGCATTTTGCTTTCTACCTTTGCCAGTTCATACCGGTCTCCCACTGCATATCAATGGTACTTTTGCTTTGGAACCCAGTCGGCGGCACCTCTGCCAGAAGACAGATGATGATAAAGACAACACCAAAGGCCAGTGGAACGATGCTGTACTGACGGATGCTGTAATTTCAGCTTATATGCAAGCACTGCATGACTTGAAGAAAATACTGAAACCAGAGATGTCAGTGAAATTCTTTGAGATATGGCCCACTGTTGTGAAAACTGAGACAGCTTTTCACCCACTCATTCCTGCTTTCTACTTGAAGCTAAGTGATGATGAAGACATGCCTGTATGCTTGGAAGATGGACATGTTGTCACAATGAAACATGTCAGTTTCTTTCAAGAGAATTCGAAAATATCACTGGAAAACTTTCAACTGATCAAACAGATCTTTGAGAGTGTTGATCAATGTCATTTGCTCATTCTACCAGCCAGTGTCATAGAAAGCTTTCGAGAAGCAGGCTGCAAGGAACTCACTGATGAAAAGCTGTATGATTTGCCTCGCTTTTATGCGGACATCTTTCTGCCAAATATCCCGAACATGGATAGACTGGCAAGGGATTCTCTACTTGCTTTTGCACTCTCACTCAACGATGAAAGCCTCAACAGGCTCCTGAGGTCAACAGCATGCATACCCTGTAGTCCTGATGGAAGGGAGCTGAAAATGATCAAAGATGTTGTTCATCCAGCTGGATTAGCTGCCAAGTTGTACCAGCCTCATGATGGTTATTTCCCACATGGAGAATTAATCGACAAAAATGATATCCTCGATTGCCTGGCCAAACTGGGAATGAAAGTTCAAGATATCATGTGGGGTGATGTCATAGAACGTGCCCAATCAATTCCTGAGCTCGATACTGCAGATGTGATGAGAGACCGCTATGACATTCTTATGGATTTCATTGACAGGATGCTCCTCAAGTGTGTTAAAAGTAAAATAGTTGGAACCAAGCCGTGTGAGGTATATCCAGAGAGTGAAGAACTGCATGAGGCCGGGAATATACTGCACAAAATGCCTTTCATCCCCAAAACAAAGAAACCGAGTAACTATCCAATGACATGGAAAGGAGAGGACGCAGCTCAAATGCACTGTGTCTCCATTTCACAGGTCTACCCATGGGAGTCAAGGTATCTAGTTTCAGCAAGTGAGATGATTCATGATGGCCGGAAGATGTCATCCCGGACACGTGGTTTTCTAGGTTATGAGTACAGAACAATCAGAATTCAGCATGTTGAAGCACAACTGGGGGATGTACTGGCAGTTGACCCTAAAAGAGCTACCGAAACAGAATTGCATGAAATTCATTGCTGTGTGAATGCAATTTATGCATTTCTACAATCTAAACTTGGGGAAGACATCAAAGATGATGAAACTGTCGAGGCATTTTGCCACAGTTTACATAACCGTCCATGTCTACTGGTGGACAAGATATTTCACACTCCAAGCGAATTGGCACTGAAGTCGATATACGACTTTACACCATACCTATATACTGTCCCAAGAGATATGGCTCGAAGATTTGACCTGCTGTTACAAACGCTGGATGTCAAAAAGACTTTTGAAACCAAAGACTTTGTCAAAGTTTTGCAAGAAATTCATGACGATGCAGCTGGGCACACATTAACAGACAGGCAGCTGGAAATTTCAGTCGCTTTAACTTCACAGCTCAATACTTGCATGGAGAAAGACCATTTGACAGTGGATGCTCTTATTGGCCAATTTGGGGAAATATACATTCCAAATTCCAAGAATTTTCTTGAGAGGTCAAGGTCACTTTGTTTCGATGATTGTGAATGGCTTCGAGAACATGTGGACATGAATTTTGTACACCCTAATATCACCAGGATGACTTCAACACGATTAGGTGTGAAGACCAAACAACAACATGCATTCAGCAAACACATGCGAGGCATTCCATTTGGACAAAAAGAGAACCTGACCAATGCATTGAAACGTATCGTTAGGACATATCCCTGTGATCATGGAATCTTGAAAGAGATGATCCAAAATGCTGATGATGCAGAGGCAACAGAAATTCATTTCATCAGTGATTCACGAAAACATCCCACGAAAAAGATCTTGGGGGAATCTTGGGAACAACTACAAGGCCCAGCCTTATGTGTGTACAACAACAGGCCCTTCACGTCTGAAGATATTGAAGGTATTCAAAACCTTGGTGAGGGGAGTAAGGGCTCGGACGCCAGCAAAACTGGTCGCTATGGAATTGGCTTCAGTTCTGTTTATCATATCACAGATGTGCCGTCTGTGTTGACACAAAGCAAAGAATTGGGAAAAACTTTGTGCGTCTTTGATCCACACTGTGCGTACATTGATGGTGTCACAAAAGCAGAACCAGGCATGAGATTCGAGATGGCTGATGAGCTGGAGGAAGACTTCCCTGATATGTTCTCCTGCTACCTTGGAAAGCTGGTAGATATCAAGGAGTCTACAATGATGCGATTCCCATTGAGAACAGAAGAAATGGCAGATGAATCAAAGATTTCCAATATGGAAATCACAATTGATAAGATATGTGAAATGCTGGAGGATCTAAAGGAAGAACTCTTCGATATACTGCTATTCGCAAACAACCTGGAGAAAATTTCAGTATCCAAGATTGATCCATTAACAGGGCACTTGAAAGATACATACACTGTGCACTTAGTTCTCTCAGAAAATCAAAGACATCAGCGAAGAGAGATCACAGCAGAAATGAAAATGTATGCATGCCAACTACAGGACTCTAGAGATTTGTCCACAATTGAACCCAAAAACTACACATACACTGTAAGTATGCAAGACAACAGAGGGAAAGAAGAAGAATGGTTGCTCGCCAGAAGTTTTGGCTTCAAGAAAGATTTAGAAATTCCAGAATGTATACCAGAAGCATTCACAGATGGTTGCCTTATGCTGATGCCTCGTGGTGGTGCGGCATGCCAACTACATGTGAAAAGAAAAGGAGTCCTAACTGTTGCTAGAAGAGAAATGCGTGCTTTCAACTTTCTGCCTCTGCCAGGTACTACAAATTTGCCTGTGCATATCAATGCAAGTTTTGCCCTGGGCCATGAAAATCGGCGTCATTTATGGATGGGAACATCCACAAGTGAACTTGGTACTGTCTGGAACAATCTTCTCTGCACATCTGTGATATCTGATGCATATGTCAGCCTTCTGACACGCTTGCGTTTGTACGGCTTGTCAGTCAAACCTTGTGGAAACACTTGGGGAGTGGAATGTACCTGGCATCAACTTGACAGTGCTATTAAGCGTTACCTACATTACTTTCCCATCTTGAAGAAAGACCAAAACGAATGGAAGGAGCTGATGACAAGTGTTTACAAAAAAATTGCAAAACAGGGCATTCCGCTCTTACCGGCTATTCATGGCACAAAACCATCCGATGATAAACACTATGCATATCAGAAAAGCTGGCAAGTGACGTGGTACACACCCACTGGTGTAGAACAGGTTTTTTTCTATAAACCTGAAAAGAAATCATCTACCATGAGCATGAAAATACAATCTGAAAGCCAACCTAAACCACCGGAATTGAAGGAAACTCTTCTCAGATGTGGTATGAAGCTGGTGGAAGCACCTAGAGTGATCAAGAGCTTTATCACATCTGGTGTGGAAATTACAATCATGGGTCCCAAGGATGTCTTAGAGTTTTATAGATCCTACACTTCAAAAACACCACTGTGTGAAATTGGCAAGTTGCCATGCAAGCTGTCGGATACACCTCTGAATGATGAACTAACACTTTTGGTAGTTTTGAGGTACTGTATGGAATGTGAAGAGTTTCTCACCAACATGGACGGCTTGCCACTTCTTTTGACACAAGATGGGCTCTTGCGTGTGTTTGACATGAGAACACCAGTGTTCTGGCCAGATTATGCTGAACTTATCCCAAATAGAAAAGATCTTTTTCTTGATAGCTGTTTACATTTTGTGTTTGTTAACATCGACAAATCAAAGAGTTCGGCATTTCGAGAACTTACCATTCCATCACTGGCTGGCCTTTTGCAGTATGTGCTGCCACCTTTGCGGCACTCAGAAGCAGGTGAACCGGTAGAATGGAAAAGAACACCCACAGGACAAGTACCAACCGTCCAATGGCTTCAACGTTTCTGGACTTTTGTGAAAAAACAGCTCCTGAAGCCCGTTAAGAAAAAGTGCACAGATGAGGAATTAATAACAGAACATAAGTACCTATTGCATCACCTTTCTGAATGGTGCCTGATTCCTGCACAACAAGATCAAACCACTCTCCTATTCCCAGTCAAAAGTGCTGGGGATGTTTTGTCTAACACTCTCTCATGCACTAAATGGCGTGGTGTATGTGCTGCTCTGAAAAAGCTGCATGTGCCACAGCTTTACACATTGGAAATTGAGGAAACATGCATAGGATTCAGAGAATTTCATAATGCAGAACTGCTGAAAATGCTTGTCACCAGACTTGAAGAACCACAGGCAGTTCTACATATCATCCACAAAAATATCACAATATCACATGGGTTAGAAAGCGGTGACATCAAGAACCTTCTAGAGTATTTTGCTCTCCATGTCAAGAAATTGAACTCCAAGTCGGCAATGCTACGTGACCTCCCACTGTTTGAAACAGTCTATGGGGATATTATACCTCTAACTGACTGTGCTGTCTATGTCTTGCCATCTGATATTCCTACTGATGGGGTGGAAGTGTGGCAACATAAATTGGGAATTGTGTTCCTGAAAGGGAATGACGACTTCAAAGCATTATATGAAATGCTGGATTGTGCCAGATTGACTGTGTTGGAAGTATACTGCCAGTTCATCTTCCAGCACTCGGAATACTTTTCAGAAGAACACCGACTGATTCATCTGTGTTTTGTCTACCAGAAGTACATGCAGAATTGGCCAGACCATGATGATGAACTTTCTGATCAGCAGAGACGTTTGGTGACTACACTGAAATCCTTGCGATTCATCTCTGATGGATCCTCTGAATTGTTACCCGCTTCAGAATTCTATGATCCATCAAACAAAGTGTTCAGGGCAATGCTGACTGATGACAAATTTCCCAAGCAACACAGCCAACTTTTCAGTGAAGAAGATTGGCGCAGTTTCCTATGCCTAATAGGAGTGATCACAAACATAACTCCAGACATGTTCATAGAGTATGCCAACCTGATTGCGAATGCAGCCGAGCGTAAAGATGAGTCAGCACCACGTCAGTCAGAAGTGCTTGTAAATCACTTGATGCACATGAGTGCAGACATCAGGGATCTCACCATGCCACGGATTATTGACATTAAGTTTGTGTGCCAGGAAAACGCATCGTCAACTTTGAAAAAGCTACATCCACAGTATGGTGATGATGGGTCCAACAGACAAACTCAGTTCATGGCTTTCCGCAACAGCACAAGTAAATCCCACCAGAACCTAGTTTGGACCCAGTGTGGCCTCCTACCCAGTTGGGCAAACCCAAGTAGATATCCGTACCACTTGAACAAAAATGAGGTGGACCACATTACAGTTAGTTTGGGAATTCATGAGGAACCCCATGTTAACATTGTCGTTCATCACCTCTTGAAGCTAGCAAACTGGATGAGTGGATGTAAGAGTCAGTTGCTGGAGGACAAGACAACAATAATCAAGGAAGTCTTCAAGGATATTTACAAATTTCTTGGAGACCTTTTTGATGACCATAAGGAAACCCTAGCAAAACTTTGTTATGAAAGGGTGCTCGTGGTTGAAGGTGGTACCTGTGTGATTCATCCATCACAGATGGTAATAGAGTTGTATGAGGAAGATGAGATCAGGCCATATCTTTACCGAATCCCTGTGGACCTTGGAGAGTATGCACAACTTTTCGAGAAGCTTGGAGCAACACGCCGGGTCTCTGTGACCCAGTATGCAGAGGTTATCGAGGGCCTCAAGCAAAAAATCGGTGATAACCAGATGAGGAATCCTAATGATATAACTAAGCTGTTGAAGGCTCTGAAAGGATTGGTCGACACATGGAAGATCTCACAATCTAAGCTAGAGCTGTCTGTCCCAGTGCTGTACTTTCCAAATGAGTCCGTACAGCTTGAGGACACTCACAAGTTGGTGTTCAATGATGACCCTTCTTTCTATGCTCGTCTTGGAAATTTCCACCGTTCCTTCATGTTGAACCCTATTGAATTTGGCTCAGAGCCTCGCCACGTAAAGGACATGTTACTAGACTTACCCAAGAAGAATCGCCCTAATATGTTGAAGAAATTTGTCAGTGAAAAATTAGTGGAAAAATCGAGAGATACCAAGAACTGTGGAGGATTGGCAAGAACGCTTCATGAGCATATTCGGTCAGATGTGTTTCGGGCAGCTGTCATCAGACTGATCAGACATGATGCTCACATGAATGGACGCAAGTTGGACAAGGAAGCTTTGTTCAACACTCTGCAGCGCCTTTCCACCATACATGTTTCCAGTGTTTGTGCTGTCATTACAGTCCTCATCTACAACAAGAAGCCCCTAGCTGGAAGTGAAGAACACAAGAAGTGCTTTGTTGAGGAGGTGCCTGTCCCAAACACAGATGTGAGTGAGTGGCACTTGTACATACATCATGACTCGCAACCAGAACAAAGCCTACTTGTGGCACTTGCCAATGTTATAAATGGCCTGCTGAAAGGACTGTTGAGTGACTCCCTCTTATACCTCCTTCCAATCTTGTCCTGTCAGGAGGATGAAATTCTCACAACACTGGACAGTCTGAATATTGAGGTCGATAGCAACAGATCAGTCGAACGACACTCTTTACTCCCAGCTGTTGGTAGCATGTTAGAAGATGATCTGGTGAACACAATACGACATGGAGATTTCAGTTATGGCGTTGGGGAGTATGTTGCAGTGAGGGGAGAAGGCGACTCTTATATGTATGGACGTGTTGAAGAGGTTTTGTCAGACTTGCAGTATCAGATTCAGATAAAACCAGGTGACAGCCCGAAGGAGAAGGACAGAAATGAGATATTCAAGTTAAACTTCGTGTGAATGTGCTGTCACCTGTCACCTGTGACAGTATACATTGCTCAGTCCACTGGTGTGCATAGAAACTATCACCCTAACGGTGTTGTCTTTGACCAACATGTGACTGTGTATTTGTACAATGTACCTTCACATGTTACACATGGTAGAAAAAGTGAGTTTTTTCCCATAGCATAAGCAAGACATTTATGTCATTACATAGAGTATATAACCAGAAACATTTTTGATGACTTGTGGACATTAGGTTACATCTGAAGATTGTGCATACCATGTGTAGTATCGATTGTGTTTTGCTGTGTATACACATATATGCTCATGTAAGCGGAAATATTATGAATATGTATCTGACTTTTGTGTGTGTCAACAGGAGAGAAGTGGCAAGTAGAACTCAGTGGTTGCATTTTTCGGTTTCATTCTGTGATTGTTTAGTTACCTATAAGGTTAATGTGACATTCAATGTTTTGCTGGTATATATTCTTCGTAGGGAGTATCATGATTAATTTGGTGTTTTTTAGTGTGACCCGATATGTACTCGTTGTGTGCTTTGATTTCTTGTACATCAATATGACATTCATTTTGCATGTGTACCAAAATGTACCAGTTGTGATTTTGTTCTCATTTCTGTGAAAGAGGATATGTTCATTTGTAGTATAGTCTAACCAGTATTCATAAAGTGTTGAATTTACTCACTATATCCAATAGTTTGATGACTGTTAATACATGTACTGTATAAACTTATCCATTTTGTAATTAAGCAATATGATTACAGTTTGTGATATAATCACTATAAAATATAATCACTATTTTCCTAAACATTCCTTTTCAGTACATATAAATTGGTGATGTTGTATTTTTTTTTTTTGTATGTAACCCCGTCTATTTCACGTATATGATGTTTATTATCGTCGTATTGGTTTTGGTCAATGAATTTTGTTTTCTGTTTGATGAAATTATGTACGGTACGATAAAATCAATAAAACCTGTTTGTGCTTGCTTTGTATTGATGGTTTCTCAATGAGTATAAAATGGAGTCAAACCGTTTTTATTTAGAGTATAAATTGAGTCACCAGTATTAGTGTTCTGGATGTTCCCAAAAAAAAAAGTATGTGTCGTAAAACCAGTCAAGTGACAAATCTCTCGAAGACACTTATTTGTATACTTTGGTATACATACTAGACAAACATTGGGTTTGAAATAGGTTTTGCTAAGATTCGATGAACAAAGTCTCATGATCAGAATTTGCATATCCGACTGCCATGATTGTACCGGTATCCAATTCGGGGCACTGGGAATGTGGACATGTAGGTGGGCGGCAAAAAATATATAAGAAAAATCAATGTCTTTTAAAACTACAGTATACACAGTAAAATTTTGTAGTTGAACCTGTGCTAAGATATGAACACATCAAGAAAAAATGCTGAGTGATCAATATTATGACAGACTATGGAGTCAGTAATGTGCACAGAAACAACAGATTCAATACTAATACTCGCCTTAATTAACCCTATGGTTTTGGCTTAGCAGCTACTTTGTGAGATGTGAGTTTATGAACGAACAAAGCCCTAACTGAAAACATTTGGCATCCTGTCAGTGAATACTATGAATTGGCACATTACGAAACACAATAAATTGACAGGTGACCCCAACCACATGAAGAGTTTATGTGTAGGAAGTAGATTTAGATATCAGGCAAGTTTACATACTCGATTTGTTCGGATGTTCAGAAAATTATATCACCCGTTTCAGACTTGAAACACTCATAATTTATCCTCTGTTAAATCGCTCTCCACACTAAGGAAGCGTTGTACAGCTTAGTTTGGACACTAATGGGACCCCGGCAGCTGAGGGAATAACACACAGAAAGAACATTAGTTACACTGGATGGGT
This sequence comes from Terebella lapidaria, assembly GCA_949152475.1. Lineage (NCBI taxonomy): Eukaryota > Metazoa > Annelida > Polychaeta > Terebellida > Terebellidae > Terebella > Terebella lapidaria. The sequence continues at coordinate 54,840,086 of OX424556.1, forward strand.
TTTGAAACAGCAACTGCAATCATTGTGTCTTAGTTTCAGATATCCATGCCTGATGGTGTTGCAAAGGGACTGAGATTGTCTACTGGAATAGAATGGCCTTTGACGAACTTGCAAAAGTTACAGTTACTTGTTTAGTGGGCACTGGCGGATTTAAGGGGGGTGGGGTGCACCCGGCGCGCACCCCCCCCCCCCCCCCTATTAGTCCGTGAAAAAAGAGAAAAAGAAAAAAAAAGAAGAGAGAGCAAGAAGCTATGGGAAATGTGGGTATGCACCTACATGTAAGGAAATTTTTACCGGGGGGGGGGGGGCAAAGCCCCACAATATATTTTCAACAAAAAATATGTGACTCAGAAGAAATATGTTTAACGTTCGGACGCCCAGTACAGGGCGCCCGGGGGTTACCCTACAGGTATCCCAACCAGGTACCAGTCCGTCCGGAACGAGCCCGGATCTCATATATCACCACATGGTACAACACATCATCATCATCAACATCATCACATATCACATGCATTATACATCATAATGGCAATGTAGCCATGTGTAGAGCCCGAGAGGCCATGGGAGCGGCCCCACGGAACCCGTACACGTGGGCATATTGCTCTCCGGACTCGCCAACGGCACTGTCGCAGAGATAGAACTCCGCACCAGCCCGACGGTCTACCAGAGCCTACGTCACATCGTCCCCGGAAGGAGAACTGGCGATCCACAGGGCTTGCGCCCCCGAGTCAGCAACTCGTCTCCTCCAGCCCGGCCCCCCCCCCCCAATGGAAATTGTCCCCAGGGCCCCATGGGGCCTCTACCCACGAAACAGGGACGCAAAGCTCATGGTGAGCTCACGTACTGTCCCGTCACTCTCTCTCGGACAATCTCCTCGATCGAGTAGCTTCCAGTGTATATATAGGATGCGTTTTTTTTGTACGGATCTCAAACCTGATCCCGGATCACAAAACCTGATCCCACAAGAAGCGTACGGATCTGGGATCAGAAGCACCATAAAGATCGAAGAGAACTAATAAACCTTCTCTCAGCATTTGCTGTTGCACTGTTCCCTCCATTTTGGAAATGATTTGTATTGCATTTGCTATGTTTTTACCAAGTAACTATAATACATGTGCAAATGATCACATTCTGGGGTTAGAAGTGTTTTTCGCGTACGGATCAGAAACCTGATCCTGATCCGGGATCAAGTTTGTGATCCGTACACAAAAAACGCACCCATATAATACACCACAAACTAGAGACAGCACGCGAAGCGTAATCAAACCATTGTTATAGTTTACTGGAAACGTAAATTACAATGCGTCGCCGTGGCAACGCCCGCTCGAACGGAGCTGAGTCAAAACAAAGGCCATACAAATGGGATGTGGTTTTACAATCACCTGCCGTGATCTTAGGGCAAAATCGCCACATATGGTAAGGTGCATTACAGCGTTACATAGTCTGAACATTCGTTGGTCAATAATTATGCAATTGAGTGTCATTAATCAGCAATTATTTTATATGACATATAATATGTAAAGTGACAATGAGTAGTTTTGGGATAATAAATTTAAATACCAGCAATGTTTACAAGCATGTGTGGAAAGAAAAATACTCAATCAGAGCCAGAGAGAGCTCAAAATCAACCACAGAACATGAAAAAAGCTCTGGCTTCTGGGACCCTTCAGCGGGCCCCAGACCCCACGCCGTGTAGGCTAGCACCTATCCAACTCACTTCGCTCGGTCGCTTGACTCCTCTGACCAGCTTGCCGGCTTCCACCCCCCCCCCCCCCACCCCCCCCCCCGCCACAACTCCAATAATAAATATAGTCCGACACACTTGACTTCATACTGAAACTGTCATTGAACATACACAGGGAATATTTTTATTTTATTTATTTGTTTGTTCCAGACAGAGTTCTTTCTAACTCTGGATATAACTCTGGATGTCGGCATAACTTTGAAGATAATTATATCTCACTTTTTTATTAAACGATTGACCATCACCATGTTTGGTGCATGAGAACATTAGAACAGCCTTTGAATGGTAGGACTATTGGACCTTTTTTTCTTTGAAAATCTATCTTTCATTTACAACAGAACTAAGCAGACTTCTAAAGTAAAATTCTACTTATTGATTTCACAAGGTACAATTGTAAAATACACCTTAGAAACCATCTCACAGACACTAAATTCCAAAAATTTCTCGGGGGCCTTACGGCGCCCCCCAACCCCCAGACCGCGTTAGGCTTCGCTCGCTAAGCTCGCTCACACTATTTCAATATTACGTACATTTAAGAAGAGCACCCCCCCTATTCAAAAATCCTGGATCCGCCCCTGGTGGGTGAGATATTCAGTACGTACGGTGTAGTCAAAAACCAACGCATGATCCAAGGACTTCCACCCTGTAACTTCAATATCCATTTCATTAAGTAGTCTCTGGAGCTGACGAGAAAGGACACCCATTTGTCAGACATATGTCATGACCCAACCATTAACATACTAAAGCAGGCTTTGGTAAATTGAATGTCGGTAACAATAACAAACAGATACATTTGATATGATTGATGAAATAATCAATAAAACTCCAAGGAATGAATTCTGCTTGAACAACTATTTCATATTTCAGTGTCATTAATGCAGTACGTCTATATGAGTACAGTATTTGTTTATTTAGAAAAGTAATCTACCAATGAATTGGGACCAATATCCAAATGCCCTGGATATTATAATGGCTTAACTCCTTTAGGTTGGTGTGAACATTGTTGGGATGAGCCACACTGTCAGTTACCGTCGAACCACTGGCCTGGGCAGAAGACTCCACTGCCAAGCCGATACGCCTCCATAAAGGTATTGAAACAAGGCCGATATTTACTTACTGTGGAAACCATGTAGTCTCACATAGAAATACGCCGATTGACAGACTGATTTCACTTGTGACTCCATCTATGTTGTTGAATCTATAATGACACTGATGTAAGGTGAATTGGACAATGGTACAACATTGTGATCTCCGACACGAAGTGAGAGTGACACAATAGCTCATGCAATTGGCTTCAATGAGATCACAAGGGATTATGTTTTGTTGTCATTCATTTTGAGTTGATGTGCCGCCTTCCGTTGTTGTACAGATGTGATGCACTGGTCGAGCTGATCAACTGCTTTCGAGATTGTTCCGCTTGAGAAGTAATCCAGATCTGCGTGTTGTCTGCATAGAGATGGTAGTTAATGTCGAGCTGTCTCAGCAGTAGTCGAACGGACGCTGTGTAGAAAATATTCAAGTGAATGGGTCCTAAGACCTATCCCTGTGGAAAACTGCTATCCAGCGGCATTAGTTCTGATTTTTTGCCCTTGATCTGAATTCTCTTGACCTGAATTCACGAGATAAGAGCCAAACCATTGCAACACTGTGTCACCGATATACCAAAATGCTGGAGAGTGCTTACAAGTATCTGGTGGCTGACGATGCTGAATGTGGCAGATCAATCCAGAAGATTTATTCAAACTGCTTTTTGTGACGATATCACAGACGATATCATTCAAACATCTGTATTGTGTCCATGTCTAACGGCAGAATGGCGCTGTTTGATTAGGTTGTTATCCTCGAGCTACACATTGAGCTGAGATGCCACCACTTTCTCCAGGACCTTTGATGTAAGGACAGGTTCGAGAAAGGGAGATAGTTCTTATGGATGTTGACGTCAAATTATGTTTTTCTTTTCACCAATGGCATGAAAAGTGCACGCTTAAACTCTCAGATGTGACATCACTTCCGTTGACAACTTCCATGTGGACCAGTCCTAATTGAACCATGGCAAACTTCGCTAGTAACGTTGATATGAGATCAAGATAACAAATCTTGATGGCCACTGACATGACCATTCTCGTTAGACCCTCCATGGTTCAAACTATGATATCACAATCTTGGGTGGTCATGGATCTGTCTTTTCGGTGACGGCCCAACTTCCGATTGTATTCTGGATGTTGCTGACCTTCTCCATGAAGAACTCTGCAAACAGTGTGCACAGTTCAGCCGGGATTTGTCTGCTGGGAGATCTTTTGTCCTAATTTTCCCTAATAAATTGTTCGTGATGGAAAACAACCCTCTCATGTCAGCTAGATTCTCCTCAATAGCAGAGCTTGTAGTGTGCCCATTCTGCCTGGTCAATGACAGTGTTCACCAGGTCTCTTTTCACTCCATTGAACGACCAGACCAGTTTCCTGATAGAACATCTCCACCAGTCAAGGTTTTTGCGTGGCTTCCTGCATGCGACTGTCATGCTTGTCGGCTCCCAGCTGGATCGTGATCGTTTTGGTTTTGAGAGGTGTGAGTGGGTCGATCACTTTTCTGAGCTCTGTGTCATACAGTGATGTGAGTTCATCTGAACTGAAACCAGACAGTTGTGGCATACATAGAGTTGAAATCTCAATTTCTGTCATGAGGCTTTCACCTGTTATGGCTTTAAAATTGCTGTAGGACACTTCATGCATGGGGAGTGCATGGGTTTTTGTAGATCGAGGTTAGTGAAGACTGCGTAATGATCAAGAAAACCATGATTTGCCTCAGTTGTGTCCATTACGAGAGCATCTTGGGATCTGCTGATCTAGCATATGTCCGGATCTGTGGATTGGTACGGACCCATGTTGCACCAGGCCATATCAACCAATCAGGTCAAGAAAGGTTGATGCTTCTTGAATATCTGGGATATTGACATGAATGATAGTTGAAGTCCCCAACGATGTGGAACTTTCCACAGCAGGTGGTCAGCTGGTCCAGATAATCAGCGAATTCAATCAAGAACTGTTGGTGTGTTATCTTGTATGCTATTGATGGTAGCTATATTCAACAGCAAAAAGGAGAGCTTGTGTGGTCCCCGGCTAACATTCCAGAACTGGTCCAGTACTGGACCAATACCAGTACACGTTGGCAACTGTCCATAAAGTGTCGTTAGCCTCTCCAACTGTCGGCGTTTGGGCTTGGCTTACTGGATGCAGCTTTCATGCCAGTTTTGAGAAGAGCGAGTGGGTTGACCACCTTTTTTTTAGCTTCGTGTCATACAGTGATGTGAGTTCTTCTAAACTGAAAGCGGACAGTTGTGACATACACAAGTTCGATCTCTCAATTTCTGTCACGAGGCTTTCACCTGTTATGGCTCACTCACTGTAGGAGACTTCAGGTGTAGGGGGTGTATATTTTTGTAGATTGAGGTGAATGAAGACTGCATAGTGATCAGGAAAACCATGATCTGAAAGGTTGATGCTTCTTGATTACCTGGGTCATCGACGTGGTAGTTGAAGTCTCCAACGATGAAGAGTTTTCCAGATCATGTGGTCAGCTGGTCCAGACAGTCGGCGAATTCAGTAAAAAAAAACTAACTATTGGTGTGTCGTCTTGTTTGCCCTTGATAGTGGTGATATACATACAACACCAAGTTGTTGTTGACACGGTCCGCTGAGACGGTGAGACGGATGGATGGATGAGTAGGCCTATAGTGCGTGCCACCTCCGCGACTTTTTTTCGGGGGTTGTTACTGATATTAAGCCCATATCCTTCTGAGAGCAATTTACCGATCACAGCATAATCCTTGTTACAGTGGTCAGTCCCCCCCCCCCCCCCCCCCCATTCCCGGCTCGCATATAGACCCTATACTTTTATATGATTTTTCCGGACCTGCTTATATGATATGCTAACTCTGACAACTCATAGATCTAGCCAGATCTTTAATTTAGGCTACACCAAAACAGTTTATACAAAAAGTTCCAAAATTGATATATCGGATCACTTTGATTCTGAGCCCCTATTTGTGTTAGGTAAACAGGGGGTCGGATTAAGTGGGAAGGGGCGTATAAAATAACAAACGATCACCAACAAATGGAAATAACAAACGATCCCCACCAACATTACCCAGTAAGAATGCGACTGTCACTGGGTTGCTTTCACATATCCTCGGAACTCCCTTCTCGTGCGTAACCACGCCCAAACTTGACAGCGAGATTTTGAGTTGGCAGAAGTTTGTTTACGAAAAAGTACAAACATTTATCATACCTTCATATCTTCTTCGCATACCGATAATGCAGTGCGTTGCTGAATGTTCCGTCAACATGACCACTGAATAGAATTTATGATCCAGCTCAAAACAAATGTTTGGAGACGATGATCAATAAATAGCCCTTATTATCGCTCACACAATTAATAAATTCCAACACCAACCGGTTAGCGGCTACAGTATGGAAAGCCGGTGCGACATGCGAGAAATGACAAACGGCATGCAAGAAATGACATGCGAGCTAATAAATTCGGAAGAGAAATGAGCTCGTGTATGCGACCTAATTCCTTAGTAAAACCATAGTTTATTGCGGAAAAAATGTAAATACCAGATATCCAAGAGTCAAGACCAAATAGCCTCACGGCCTGAAAACAACCAATTGACAATTTGATATTTAGCTGTTGTTGAAAAAAACAGCTATATGCCAAATTGTCAATTGTTTGTTTTAGGGCCGTGGGGCCGTGTTGCACATCAACTCGCAGGTCGCAGTTTATAGACCAAGTTGCGTTTTGTTGCACATCAACTCGCAGGTCGCAGTTTATAGCTCACAGGTCGCATGTTGCAGTTTTTACCTCATAGGTTGCAGCTTGCATTTCACAATGGGAATTCCCAAAAACAATAGTTCTCACATGTCACTTCTCGCATGTCGCACCAGCTTTCCATTCAACAGACTAGTGAGATTTGTTTTATCCGTTTTGATTCAAGGAAATTTATACAACCATGATATGAGCAAAGCAGACAAATAACGATACACAAAACATGCAATCACGTAAACATTACATCATTTACATGCGACTTTTTCGCTTCATTCTTGAAACTCATGATACATGGCTGCCCATGTCTGGTGGAGCCGGTTTTATTTGATGAGGGGGGGGGGGGAGGGGGGGTTGTTGGAATCAATATCACTCAAGAGTTATCACAGCTATCACTCAAGAGTGATAGCAACTGGAAACAATAATTAACAAAACACCAAACAGGCAAACACTGTATTGAGGTATAGTACCGGTATATGTAGCTTGATATTTTTACTCTGATAAGCTGTCTGGCTCCGAACCCCCCCATACATTTTGTCAGGGTAGTCGCTGAAGTTCAGTTGGATTTGACCGCATACATGTATACTAATTGGTGGGCGATGACTCAATAATACTCGAACACGAATCCCTGACATAAGTTTGAGTGACCAGCATTTGATATTTGTATCACATCATGCACAATTCGCACATGACACTCAATCTCCTTGGAGATGAATGTGAACTACAGTACATTGTATCTGATCTCATTTCGGTAGATACAAAACCTGCTTTAGAAAAGTTTGTGTAAGCAACGATTGGTCCTCAGTTAGAGCTGAAATTGAGATAGTTGTGTTCAGCTTGTAATTGAAGGTCCATTTTGAGTCTTGTCATTGAGTGACTTGCAGGTTTACATGAGCTGAGCTGATTATTCATACATGTAGCCATAATAATTGCAAACTTACCTTTTTAGTTTTATGCTATGGTTTTACCAAAAAGAAGTTAATATTTACCACTATCAAATTGTGCCAATAAATTATGTTCCAAGTTTATGTTTGGAATTGATAAGTTCTTGCTGTGACGTCATTTTCCATTATACTTAGCAGCTGTTTCATTTAGCATAGTAGTAATCATAATATATGTCTTCGTTCAGGACTCGCAACTAGTTAACCTGCAACATGCAATGGTGTGGAAGGGTCTGAGTTGCCAGTGATGGTCTGGACACTGTGACGCAATGGAGCCTTTCCATCTGAGTCTGCAGCAGGTCAACTTTGATGAGAAGGACATCACCGATGATGACACACTACACGCCTTCAGTAACCTGGTCTCCTTCGAGTCCGAGTTTAGAGAGCAAACCTCATACAGTGAACCAGTTGGCGGGAGAAATGTATCACCCAAAGCCGGTAATAAGTCATCGTTTTTAGGTGTAGGTTTGTGTAGGAATCAGCAATTAAATAAACTATTAAACATATGATTTATCAAAAATACATCGATACATTGATTGCGGTATGATACCTTCTATCCTCTACATGTTTTTCGTACCTAATTATGTATAAACCAATCATGAATTTCAGTTTTACAAGTAACATTTTAAGTGAAAATAGCCATAATGAATGTTACATGTACATGATGTAATTGAAGAAAAAAGACAGTGCTTTAGTTAAGTCATGTACCACCATACATTACCATTGCCTCGATCATTAAGAAAATTCGAAGCAATCACTGCCAAACTTGGTAATATTATAAGCAATCAAATGTAACTGTACATCATTTATATGACAAGTGATCTGGAGTACTATAATGTATAGTTATAAGTTCTGCTCTATTGTGTACATATCATAAGTTGAAAGAATAAATATCACAGCCTAATGCAGATATATGTTTGTGATTCTTGACCTGATTTCTTTCTGCCCTTCTCACAAACCCACCTTTGACCGCAGCATCTGAAACTCTGAATGGCGAGAAGCCCAAGTACCTGGACGGTGGAATCGACGAGATAGCGTACTCGACAGAACTGCATCTGGTGGTGGGTAGTTCTGGTACTCGGTAGTGATATGAACTGTATTGAATGATCTTAGAACATGTGGAAGGCGGAAGCACTGCATGAATTTGATATGAAAATCAAAAACCAGGAGCAATGAATACAAAAACAAATTCTCATCAAATCAATTTTACATTGGTTACTCATTGAATATATATCGAAATAAGACAAGACGCCAGACTTCAGACACTGTTTGGTTACCACTTAAACTTTGTCACTTCATGTCAATTGTCTGAACTTATGATTATATGCTACTCTGATCGACTGTTATCAGAAATACAAAACGAGATGTATTTCTGCTGTTATGTATGTGACCAATCAATGTACAGATGCTTGGTAGATTACTCTCAACATGCAAAGATTTTTCTTTTACCTCCTGAATCACCATTCAGATGTTCAATCGCATATAAGTATCAACTGACTCTGCAATGTCGTTATATAAACACCTACCGGTATGGAATCATACATTCTGATTCTAATCCCTGATACTTGCACATAATGGTACATTCGCATGCTTCTATATTCTTGGAAAATCACAGCTAAACTGTTCATTTGTCAAAATATACAGAATTCATCATACACGGAGAGTGGACGAGCCCATAATGACAGCCTGGCCATCGAACCGAGCGAGGACTCTTTTGTGGCGTTTAGAGACACTGTTGAGGCGCTTGCTCTTCAGAAATCGGTCATAGGTAGGGCTTGTGCTAGTCATGGAGCCTGGGGCTATAGTTACAATAAAATATTCATTAAAATGATTGATTCAATACACTTTGAATCATTTTATTGTATCTTTTGTAAAATTGATATACGCTAGAAAATATGTAAACTGGAAATTACATTGAAAATCCAATCTGTGTTTTGTTCAAATGAAGATATACTACATTTTGTATACTTATCGTGATAATGAATACCAATATCACAAATCGCTGAGGTGGAACTAGTGCACTTAAAAGGTGTGTGTGCTGCCCTTGCTCTACAAATCTTCTCATATATGTCATATGACCATGATGACATGTATAACAAATATGTCTGCAGGTAAGACATCAGTGAGGCCAGCCTCCCAGGAGGAGGTGATGCGAGTGATTGCTGAGACACAGAATCGACTTCAGCGGAACGGAGATGTTCCAGCAGCCTCCAGTAACCATGGTAATCGAGGCGAATCCGAGACGGCAGAGGACGAGGTACAGAAACATGTGCATTTGAGGTGAACTGAGTGGGGAGGGAGGGGATTACAGTTCGAGTTGACAGTTATTGTTGGCATCTCAGAGTGGTAAAAAGTGTATAATGGTTTTAGAAATGGTTTCACAAATTTTAGAAATGCCATTGCTATTTAGTGACATCTCATTATGACATCATGTGTTCATAAATTAGAAGCAAAATCATCATTCTTGATGAGAAAAGGTTCATCTTCTTATCTTCCTTATCATGTTTATTTTCTTATTTTAGCCTATCACAGCTCAGTCTTCCACGGAAAGCAATACTGTCCAGACGGAAGCCACCACCCATGCTACCAGCACTGGGATATTCCAGCAGACAGAGAGCCATGTACAGCCATTCACTCATGAAGGACTGGATGGTTCTTCCTTTCTAACATCAGAGTCGAGTAGTTCACATCAGAATCCTTATCATGATGCATTCTCGACTGATGACCACCAAGCACCTTCGAATTATCCCCACCATGAATCAATGGAACGCGCATCAAATGCTTCAACGAAATCTATCAGCAGTTCAAGCAGGATGGACGATGTGGAAGGCTTCATGACATCGAGTGATAAACCCGAGGATTACTATGGCGTGAACACTATCATAGAATCCACGCCAGGGGGCTATGTGCAAAAAGAACTGATAAAGATCCCAAAGAGAGAAATTGAAGTGTCCGTTCAGAAACACGCATCGTCGTGGTTCTCACGAAAAGTGGATACTTCAGTCAATCAACAGGCATCCATGGAGTCAGGCAAACAAAAGCGAAAAGAAACGGGCAGTACGAGTAGTTTGAGCAGCACAAAAGACTTGGAAATATCGCCTATTTCTGAGAGAGGTTCCGATCCCGTTGTTGGATCTTCTGGTTCAGTGACATTGTCTGGGGAGGGAATGGTTCGATCCCTTGGAATAGAAACCATTGGTGCTGAGTTTGTTGATGGTGCAGGTGATAACAAACAAACCAAATCTCTCGATTCCGTCTTTGAGAGTTCAAAGGTGCTAGTCAGAGATATTAATGGCGATAGTACTGCTGGTCTTTCACAGCAACATGTTCCAATATCTCCGAAACCCCAAATCGGAGATGTTCCTGATGCTAACCAAAGGAAAACCACTGTACGTACCATTGAAAAAGTGGAAAGCTCACTTGAGCACTCCCCAGTTGACTCCCCAGGAAAACTGATGCGAGGCTCAACCCCAACCTTGACTTCATCAACCGAGAGCAGCCCAGCTCGGAATATAGAGCACCACAGCGGGTTCACAGTTGAGGAGTTGCTGAGGCTGACAGCCAAGCTGGAAGGTCAGATTGAGATGCTGCAGGCAGAGACCTCAGGCCTGCTCAAAGAGCGGTCCCAGCTTCAGAGTCAGGTGGCCACAATTCTTCAACAGGTGACTTCCCTCGAGAACAGTCAAGCTGTCCTCAACAGAGACTGCGCAGACCTCCGTGCTGATAAGGAGACGCTTCGCATGAACCAAGGTCGTCTGGAGCAAGTTATCATGGATGCACACAAGCTGATGCAAGACAAAGACCAGGACCTGAAGACACTGAGTGAAGACCTCAGTTTGTCACATGAAGCCAACGAAAAACTCCAGGAAACTGCTAAATCTAAAAATGCTGAGATTCTCGGTCGAGAGGCCACCATCCAGGACATGAAAGGGAAGATTGCTGAGCTCTATGTCGATTTGCAGATGAGTAATCAAAATAAACTTCTGGCTGACAGTGAGAATAAATCATTGCAGGGAGAAGTGAAATCGCTTGCACTTGCCAAAGAATGGTACCAAGATCAGCTCCAGATTTCCCAAGTAGCCAAAGGACAACTTCAGAAGGAAATCAGTGGTCTCAAGTCTGAGCTGATTGGACAGAACACAATAATAGAGCGACTCAAGAATGACAACTTGAGCACTAAGCAGAGACTGGCTGAAGCTGAGCAGAGAGCACTTGCAGAGAAGGAGAAGTTGGCTCGTCATTTGGAAGCCATTGAGGCTCAGATGATGGAAAGGGAGGCCACCTTTGTGCAGCTGCAGCAGCAGAAAGACACAATCGAGGCAACACTGGAGACCAAGTTCGAGACCGGAGCGGAAGGTATCCCGGAGGATGCAAAGGCTGAGATGCAGAAGGTGGAAAATGAGCTACGAAGGAAACAAGCGACCATCGCCGTCCTTGAACATGAGCAGACTGAGCTCCGCAAACGCATTGCTTTGTCACAGGAGAGCATCCTCGAACGGGACAAGACCATAGAAAGCCTGGGGCAGAAAGTTATTGACTTGGAGGTGGAGTTTATGGAAGGACAGCTCGCTCTTCAGCAGAGAAATGATGCCTTCGAAAGTGTGAGAGATGAGAAGATGGGCCTGGAAGTTGAACTCTCTGCCTTGAAGGAAGAAAAGCAAACAATCAGTGGAGCTCTCAGCACTCTGAAACAAGACATGGTCAAGGTGGAAACAAGCTTTAAACTGATGAAAAATGAACTGAAGTCCAAACAAGAAGAACTCTCACATCTTGCAAATGACAACAAGCAGCTTGAGATGGAATTGGCCAACATCAGACAGAAGGAACAGCTAAGACATATTGAGTCTAGTTCCACGATGGTTGTACAGCCGGAACCATCAGTGACTGAAGAACACGTGGAAGTCAATAAGTCAGATGACAAGGAGGTGGTGGAACTTAAAGAGAGCATCATTTCACTCAAGTCACAAAATTCCGATCTTGTGAAGAGACTGGAAGGTGTCCGATCTGAAAGCAGCCTGCTAATTACGGAGCTCAAATCTCAGAAGGCATCTCTTGACTCACAGGTGGAAGAACTCAAGACACAGCTGGCATTGACCCAGACTCAAAGAAACGATGAGACACAGGAGGAGAAAGAAAGCATTGAGGAACATCAGTCACTGGTTAAAGACCTTGAAACTGCAATTTCAACCTGGTCACATCAGTTTGAGCAGACCTCTGATGATTCAAATGAGCTGCCTGACCGCAACATAGAGGATTTGCAGATAGCTGAGAGTATATTAGAGAAGCTGAGTAAGCAGAAAGTAACTACCACCGAATTTCATCTGATCCTCACTCGGCTCATAACAATGAATAGGCGACTTGTTCAGAATTGCAATAAACTTCGGTTGAGCACTGCCATAAGGCAAAGTAATGCTGACCATAAAGTCATGCCTTCAACAGAAGAAACAGCAGCTGAACCTCCTAAGGAAATCACTCCAGAGCCTGAGGGTCTCTTGAGGTCGACTCCTCCCAGCAACGAGGAGAATCAGCGAAACCTATTGGAGCTCAACTCACTGAAGTCGGAGAATGATGACCTCCAGCGAACCGTGACAGAGTTACAAGCTGAAATTTCAACACTACTAGCTGATAAGGTGGCTATGGAGCAGGCATTCACAGCTCAGACTCGAGCCAGTGATGGGGCACAGTCAGAGGAGAATGATCAGCTCAGGACAAAGATTGCAACGTTGGAAACAGAATCCCATCGTGAAATCGCCAAACAGAAAGCAAAGGTGACCATTTCAATTCTTGAAGAAATAATTTCTTGTTGTAAAAATCCCAGTTTACTAACTAAACTAGAAATTGATTTGTAATCTTGAAAGCATATATCCGTCATGTCCCATTATTGAAGTTTTGGACTCCCTCATTCCAGGCACTGAAGTTGGGCAAAGACTTGCAGTCGACCCTGAAGGAGCTTCACGAACAGAAACATTCTGCTGAACACAGTATCGCCAGTCTGGAGAGCAGACTTGAAAGCACAGAGGCAGAGCGACTGAAACTTGAGCAAGATCTCCGAGCAGCACAAGCTCGGTTTGCTCTGGACTTGGACGAGAAGACGACACGGCTGCACTCCGATTTACAGGTCAGTGGCTTACATGTAGGAGGTGTTGAGGTACAATAAACTTGATATCTAGTGACTTTTGTCTTTTCTGAAAAAAAAATGCTTGTTGGGATGGAAGTCACCATGGTAAATTTCATTGCGGCAGTAATAAGCAGCAACTGTTTGCCTACTTATCATAAATAAGTACATTTCATTTCAATTTCACTGGCTTTTTTCATTGTGTATAGAGCTGCAAGTTTGTCTTTTGAAACGAACATCAAATATTGAAATTTCAACAGGAAGTCCAACTGGAGCTTAGCACAATTTCAAGCCAGAAGGAAGCTGCAGAGAAGGAACTGAGATCCGCTGTTCAGCGCTTGGACTCTGATACCCAGCTGTATAAAGGCCGGATAGCCCAGCTGGAGAATGAGATATCACAGATGGACAAACAGCTGGGCGAGCAGAGAGAGCAGGCGATGAACTATCAACAGCTGCTGATAGACCTTGAGCGGGAACGAGGGCGTCTGGCAGGTAAATTATTGTTACTTTGAGTGAATTATGTCTCAAACATATATGGACTCAGAAATCTTGTTGGAGATATAATTACGCCAGCATCTAACTATCACCCAAACAACCACTTTCAGGCCTGCAGCAGAACCATACCGCCCTGAAGGAGCATGCAGTGACCCTGGAGCAGGCCCTGGCTCAGCGGGAGTCCTCAGTTGTCGGGGCCACATCCGAGGTCCATGAGAGACTTCAACGCAGGGAGAAACAGTACATGGAGCTAAGCGAGCTGCTTGAGGAACATCGACAGACACTCGAGGCCGAGAAACAGACCTGCCTCGACATGAAAAAAGAGGTATGTGGCCACTGAAAGTGAGGTGTTTTTCTGGCAATAAACTTTTTCCTGCTATATTTTCGGATAAAAATGGAAAGTTCAGTGAAATTGTCCAATACATGCTTTCTAGTAGCTACTGTAAACCCAATAATGTTCGCAACCTTTTAATTTGGTGGATTTCACGCTTCGAACAAAACTGAGAGCTTTAATGGATGTTAACTGTAAAAATTGCACTGAAACTAACGTGTTAAACGAACAAAATGCTAACATGGTTAGCAAATGGGGGACATTTGAAAATTGCAAACATTAATGTTATTCAACTTAAATGGGTTTACATTGAATGTGAAAAAAAATGTTGATGCAAAGTCTGTAACCTATGGAACGCCGGTACGACATGCGAGAAGCGACAAGTGAGAAGCGACATGCGACCTGCACACTATAAACTATGACTTATTCCGTAATAAACCATGGTTTAATACGAAAAATTGTGTAGGATATTCAAGTTGCATTTTGTTTCACGCAAGTCACAGTTTGTAAAGTTAACTTGCATGTCGCATGTCACAGTTTATAGCTTGCAGGTCGCATGTCGCAGTTTTATATGCTAACTCACAGGTCACATGTTCATGTGGGCAATATTTCTCGCTTCTCGCATGTTACATGTCGCTTCTCGCATGTCACTTCTCGCATGTCGCACCGGTTTTCCATAGTAATCTGCAAACATGCCTCAGACTTGACTCACACTCATGTTGAACAAACTTTTTCCTGGACTTGCCAGCTGCTGACAGAGAAGAGTGCCCACGTCCAGGTGCGCAGACAGCTAGAGAGTCTCTGGCTGGAGCACGACCAGCTGAAGTCGGAGGTCGAGCTCCAACGCCAGGAGGTGACCTCCTTGACAGAGCAACTCACAAAGGTACGAACACTTATTCCACTCATGAATGGATGTCAAAATAATATCTAATGATGATATTGTTATAATACTGTATCTGAATCAAATGTATTAAAGTCATAGTAGCAAGGTACCATTATATGGTTTTATTCCTGTTCAGATAAAGGCATTGTGGACATTTGGTGATAAAAAAGATGTTCGCGTTAATTGGTAATTAATAACCGCGACATATAATCGAGTATATTGAGCCAGTATTGCAATCGCCTTCTCATGCCGATATAAAAAATAGCTTCGGCAGTTTCCGTAATCGTGACGTCAGTTGAGGCAAAATGTGCTTTGATGGCTGGCCAAAAACGTAAAACACGTAATTTGGGCGGTCAGCTCAAAGATAGAAAACCACTCCAAAATGCATGAGATTCAAAAGAAAACCCGTGAAAACCAACAGATACTGGACATCTTGCAGTTCAACAAACCTCCCTTCTGGGAGAATAAATAGTACTGATTCTAAATATCAAGACAAGAAATGCCGTATTCCCACCATCTCATCCGTTCACTTGAATTGTCAAACATACACAACGAGAATGAATATGCGACATGCAGTTTACCTTGCTGGCTACATGTACTTTCAGTACTGCCTCAAATGACGTCACAAACCACGTGACCCATACTACCGGTAAAATCGTGATCAAAATCTTCGGCAATTTACGGAAGGAGTGCCTATTTGATTCAATATCTCGAAACCCATTGATTGTATTTGTAAAATTCGTTTGAATTTACAGATAACTATTCATAATGAACTAAATGAAAAGCACTTTCATCGGCATGCTACTAGGTCTTTAAGCATCTTTTGAAGATCAAGTCCCAAGGGTTAGATACAGTAACTCAAACGTGTGAATCATGTCACCTATTGAATATGTAAACACATTGCAGGAAATCAAATAGGTAATTGATCAGACATGATAAACTGAAGACTGAAGGACATGATTATTGATTTGATTTAATGAATGTTATGATTAATCATGACTTTTCTAGGCACAGGACAATGATCGCAAGCACCGTGCGGAGCTGGAGCACATGAGTCAAGAGCTACGTACCGCACTTGCTGAACGGGATGGACTTCAGCAGGAGATACAGGGCCAGCGAGCCAAGGATCCAGTCATCCTGGAGCAACTACAGGTGTGTACAGCCAGATAAAAGTACTGGTAGTGCAGGGCAGGTCTGTTCATGCTATCACTCAGTCCGTGGTAATAGGGAGGGAGGAGGGGGGGGGGGGCTGTCATTGCGGAAATCCAGCTCCTAAGTTCAATTTAACTCCACAGTCTCTTTCGTAAAAGGGAAATGATACAATATATTGGTAGACAATACTTTGCTGCACCTGGAAGATGACCAAAACATATCTCAAACATCTTGATTGTTATCATGTTGACACTATGCCACACTCTCTTGTGTCTCTATAGAGCCTGGAGTGGCAGGTCAACGAGAAGACCGCAGAGATCAGCGGCCTGGAGGACCGACTCAGTGTGACCCAGGAGAGACAGCAGGCCGAGCTCAGCATGCTCAAACACTCCCTACAGGTCAGTGGGTGCAAACCGCAAGTGATCCTCTGGGGCTTCAGGCTTTGCTATTGGATATCAAAAGATATCATCTATCACAAGATTATATACAAAATGCTTTTAGTTTTAAAGTTACGTAAATGATACGAACATAATGGATGTGTGTTTTCTCCACATTTCAGAATATGACGGGAGAAGTATCGAGTTTGCGAGAGGAACTGGTCTCAGCCAAACAGGAAAAAGCCAACCTCCAGATGCGTATCGCAGAGCTGAAGGGGGCTCTCAAAACCAGCATACAACAAACTAGAGTATGTGTAGCTTAGAAATTAATCTTACTGATTTACCCAACCAGAAACAGTGTGGAAGTCATGTTGAATTTTATTCGTATAAAAATTTTCTTGGCATAATTTAGCTATTTCTGATTCTTATACAGTCTAAAGGCACATTTTTTTTTTCAGCTATTACAAAAAGGTGGAAGTTCAAAGCCTGATGCAAGCCAGGTGTCTTTTGATCTCTCCGCACTGGAAAATCTGCTTCAGGATGCCAGTGGCACCCCCACCAACGTCAGCAAGTGAGTGTGACATTGGACTCCATGGAAGCTATTGAAAATTTAATGCCGTGATTGCTAGCGCTTACTTGCAAGTGTGTCTTTACTTGCAATTGCTATGACCGCAATAAGCATTTCGTGTGACCATTGTCAAAGTGTCAACACACGATTCGTTTTCTCTGCAGACCATTGAGCTTCCTACAAGCCACGCTGAGTTCACTGCGTGGAGAGATCTCCAGTCTGCAGAACCAAGTGGATGAACACGCCTCAGCTGTCGAAACGTCTTCCAAGGCATGGAGGTGTGTGAAACTGGAAATAAAATTTATTGATTGGCGTTTGAAATAACCTAGAACTATTCACATGTATATAAGTGTGACTTAAACTTAATTATAATAAAAAAGATGATATATATGAGTTTTTGGGGGGAAATATTGTTGAAATACTGATTCGGCATGGGGAACTGCATGTGGTATTTTTTCGTGTTTCTATGATACTTGTCGTGTTTTGACAGAGAGGTGGAAATGCAGGTCCAGGATCTGCGAGAAGTCTGCAAGAGCTCCGCAGCCGACAGAGCAGCTTCGCAGAAACTCATCGAGCAAAGTTTTGCAATCGCCGGTGAAACGCTGCCGTTAGGAAATGCGGACGACACCCCTGCTGATAGTATCCAGTGATGTCATCGTCGTCTTGTCATGGCTCGACGAATGATATCATTATGTCGTGTATGGACTGGAGGCTATTATAAAGAATTATATTTATATTCGAAAAACGCATCTGTGATTCTCAGGGTTGCTTCGCTTTGATAAAGATAACACATTTATGTGGGGCTTCGCTTTGAAGAAAGTGTACATGGGCTCGAATGAGTTATATTTGGGTGTGTTTATGTAAAACTATATTACTTCAGAGATTGTTATTCCAGGGAATGATTTTGAGAACTGATGCTTACGGTAGAGACTTATGTTTGGTGATTCTATGTTGTTTTTGAATATGGGCGTACTCCATGCATTGTGTGTATCTTTCGTTTGACACATTTACTTTGCTTCCTTACAATATGAATCGGTACTTATGAATCTGGTACTCGGACAGGGTTTTCACTTTCACTGAATTTTTCATTGTTTGAAGCATTTTCAGTCATTCCTGATCTTTTCAATTTTGTTTCGGAACTGTATAACCCCTGACGTTTACTTGATATAAGCAGACCGCTTTTGGTAATGGATTCATTGTGGCATGTTGATTTCACTTGAGAACTGACACATAAATTCTGAGAAGTGCTTTATTTTAAACTTTCTTTTAGGATAAAAATTGCAAAATCCCAAAATTTGCATGTGCTCTATAAATTTTGTTAATATTATTGTTGTTTGGATAGATCCCTTGGAGAAACACAAGAATCTTTCATCTTTTGTTGTGTTCAAGAATATATATACATGTATATATTTATATGTATATATTAAATGGTTGTCACGGTTATTGACAGACATCTGCAGATTTCAGATTATTGTTCGTGGGATATCACATTAATTTTGATCTGTTCAAAAAAGATTGTAGTGTAGTTTTATTTGTACAAATGGAATATTCGCAGAATTGTATGCAGGTGGCTATTTCCTTCACTGAATGCTGTTCAACAGCAAATATATACTAACTGTTATGGTGTTTTGATGTTCACAAATTAATGTGTAAATTATTCAGGAGATGTAACTTTATCATGTATGGGATGTATATTCATGGTTGCGTGCTTCATCGCTATAAACTATGCTTCCTGATCAAATCAATCAATGTGTACATACTGAAAATGGGACGATGCCAACACATTTTGTGGGGTTTTTTTCCAATGAGAAGTGACTGAGCAATGATTAAAAATTATGTGCTACTCAGTTGCCAAATTAGTTTTTTCAAATGAAAAAAAATAAAGAATTATTTTTTCTTCGTGGTCAAAGCAGTTACAATGATTGCTCTAGCAACAATAATGCAGTAAATTTAGACAAATTTTGTTACATGCTTCTTTACTTTCACCAACAATTTATTCACAGTGTACCTGAAACTTATTACTTATATGTATTCAATAAACTCTATGGCACAAACCTTTCGTCTCGTTCTATGTGTATCTAGATCCAATGATATTCTGGAATGGACGACAAATTATACATGCTCTTGCATGATTTTACCAGTACTTCGTTTGCCTACCCCGAAATCATGTCGTTTGCATGTCATCAAACAATGTTTTCCTTTGGCATGTGATGGGCGATTCTGTTTGGATAATTTGCATAGGGGCGCGGGTTAGGACTTGGGACCGCCCACGCAGGTAAACTGTTTCGAAATGACTCGCACGTGTAGGCACCTTGACGACAATTGACAACCCGATCCCCCTATTATGCCTAATTTGAACTTGTCCATTTGGATTCCGTCATCAGTGGCCGAGAACCAAACAATATGTCGGCGCCCATGGCTCGAGCAAATCCTCGCTTAAATTAAACTTTTATGTTTTGAAAGAAACAGGTAGCATTCCGGAAGGCAGGTTTGTGTAAATAATTGCCGTTTGTACCACAGTCATGCAATATTCAGTTGATTAGGTCGCACGAAGTTACTTGACTGGACTAATGGCAAAAAACGGTGTAAACGAGTTTAAAAAATCAGAGTATAGCTATATGCACAGCATTGGTATTGATTTGTGTGTATATCAAGGAGTCCAGGATAGATTCAGGAGAAACTATGTGTAGCGGTTTCAAGTCCTTGCCCTATGGACCTATACATTATTTGACTTTGCATATTATGTGTATGACAAATCGGGTCTGTATGTACAGAGATAATTCGTAATTTTCTGGATAGTACTCATTTTGCCGATAAATTACTGGACCATTGGTTCTACTAATTTTTGAGTGACGCAGTGCTGCTACCTTGCGAACATATCGTTAGTTAGACTTTTCCCCCAAGAAACAAATGTTCAGTTCACAATCGAACCATTTTGACAAGTGCACGAAGTTGTTTTGGAATAAAATAAATGGCAACATTTTTCAGTAAAGCGGACCCAAAGTTCGTGTCACCGGCAGAAGATGGAACGATACAAACTAAACCATTTCTGGATGCAGCGAAACAAATCGTGCCTTTCTTCGGTAAAAAAAAATTGCGTTCCCATCAAATGATCATTCATCTCACACACACTGCACTGTGACTGACACTGGTTTGGTCTGGACTGGATCACAGCTGTTCACTGGCTCATACAAGTAGTGGGTTATGGTGATTTGGATTGGGTCACAGTCTAAGTTAGGGGCACTGTCATTGAGTAAACAATTGGTAAACACAATGTATCACAAACTATTTTCCGGATTATTGCATGATTATTGACCTATAGATCTAGACTTCTATCAGA
Organism: Terebella lapidaria; assembly: GCA_949152475.1. Lineage (NCBI taxonomy): Eukaryota > Metazoa > Annelida > Polychaeta > Terebellida > Terebellidae > Terebella > Terebella lapidaria. The sequence goes on from OX424556.1 coordinate 54,860,850, forward strand.
GGTCTATATTCTATCACTCATTTTACTGCATTGTAAAAATTATTCACTGACAGCGGCTCAAGCGATATGCCCCGTGATATGCATTGCTAACTACCGATACATCAATTAGTCTGAAGGTCTATCTAGATGATATCTGTGGGGAAAACAGGACCATACCATGGAATAATGGGGATAGATCTTGGACAAACTCTGGCATGCTGGGACTGCGCCTTTGCTTGACTGGATCACTGTCAAGAATATGAATAACTACTTCGCCAGGGTCCATATTGGGACAGTATGACTCTTGTTGTACTTGGCGCCTGTTGCCTATTCTCGAACAAATAACTAATATACCAGCACTAGGAACATCTTGTACCCGGCCCTTAGTCTAATCACATGTACACTGCTCAAAACATTATAAGGATATTTTTTATAGATTTTCCTTAGAATTAAATTGGTAGATCCTATTCATGTAATTATGTATTTTATTTACACAATAATCAATACATATTCTCCTGTTGCTGTTGCTTAGCAACAAATGTTCGAATAAAGTAATGAACATGGATGAGCACCGGGCTATGAGACGTATGGTTGAGGGAATTTTTGCTTAGAATCCTGACGCAATTAAGCCTTGTACATGATGCGAACTCGCCGCCCACTCAGTGTGCCGCAATGATGGTAAGATATTGGTTGCCTAACAGGTGATGCTACACAGGCTGATGTTGCACGAAGCTATGGAGCATCACAGTCTGTGATATCCCGACTCTATCAGAGATATCAGAGCACGGAGGCGGTGATTGCAGCAAGGGTTTCGCATACCCATTATTGACGTTTTGACGTTATTGACATCAATTTGTCATTTATTTTTGCTAACCATGTTGTGTTCAGCAGGCCATTTCTATCACACAAATACTTTTGCATCGCACATTGTTCATTGTTATTTGCTATAATGTCCAGTACTGATGAATATACGTGTCACAACCGTAGTTGCTTGATTGTGAGTCATATAATTCGCGTATCTAGGAAAATATCCTTATAATGTTTTGAGCAGTGTAGTACATGTATCTTGATAACAGAAGTTGTGTTGTACATTATTTTTCTACTGGGTTTCCACTGGTTTTTAGTGCAATTTGCACAATAATGTTAATTACAGATTGTTCGTTATGTTGCGCCTTTTTTTAATAACACGAATGCAATTGTCAAGCGAAAAGAAGTGCACTTATACCACGATATTAGTACTAGATGTATTAATGCCATTGTATACTTGCAGATGTACTGGGCACTGCCTTCAAACCGGTTAAATCAGACATTGATGGGAATGTAACAGTAAGTTGACTGTAATAAATATTGGAAATATTTATGACACTAGTGAATTTCGTTAATCAATAATGTCAAAGTGATCATGCTATTATTTCAATGCAGAGATTGAGGAAGAAATACGATTCAGATCCTGCCAAATTTTCCATTCTACGATCGATATTGGAGGACGAGGTGGCGAGAAATTGCGCAGAGAAGAGTGATTCAAGTACACAGGGCCTGCTCTGGCTCAAAAGGTCTGATCTACCTTATCAAGATCATTAGTCATTAAACTGTGAAGTAGTGAAAAAAAAGAATACTTGAATCTCTAAAGTTTATAAAATTTGATTCTCAATTCTCGTAGGGCCCTGGAGTACATCACCTTGTTTTTACGACTGATAGCTGAGGATCACCAATCAGGTGCCAAGACGGAAAACATGGGGCCATTCGCTCGGAAAGCTTACGAGGAAACTCTGAAAAAATACCATGGGTGGATCGTTCAGAAAGTGTTTGGGGCGAGTTCTTAGCTTGGTGGCCCATTTGGCCAGAGTTACTTTAAATGGCCAAGAATTTGAGATTGAGATCCTATCCCCATGATGGACATTGTTAACATGCTTGGATACTATTCTATACATAGGTTGTGTCCATGGCAGTTCCTTGGAGGAAGGATTTTCTAAAAGCCCTCAATGTTGACAAAAATAATCCTGCTACAGATGATAAGGTCAGTATACTGAAAGATTTACCCAGGTAAACAACTCCATAGCAAAACTTTTAATCCAGTTATAATGGTGCATAATTTAATCGGGTAAGATCCAGTTGTGTTTTGTGTTCATTGTGTTCAAATACATGGTATAAGCGGGATCAAACTGACCAATCCAAACTCACTGAAGTTGAGAAGTGTTTTGCATATTTCAGATTGTATCGGACATGCTGGAATATGTGGAACAAGTAGAAGTGAACCTCAAAGTGATTCAGTCCATGTTCACGGAAATGAATTTGGATTTTCAAACCAAAGTTTGACGTGACACCAATCTGCCGTGATCTATCTCTACCAGTGATTTGTATATTTGACATATCTTTCCATCCTCATGTGGAATCATCTACTGTAAATCTACACATTAGGCCATTCCTTTTGAATTTTCTGTTTCTCGTCCCCGGGCGCCTAGCTTTTCGCAAAATTCTGGGAAAAAAACAAACAAAATAAATATGTAATATCATGGAAATAAACACGATTTTAACACACAAATTTCCGCCAATCTTCGTTACTCTTAGCTTTCGTGGACTAGCGGCATTTCCCTCACTACAAATAAAGTTATAACACAAAACTATGGGACATCATTAGATCCTCAAGTTTATACCCCAAAACCGTTTGTATTCAGTTATTCATTGCTCAGTAGGCCTACAGTGTTCTTAATTTGAGGGTTCGTTTGTTTTTTCCGCCCTCCCTCTTACCTTTTCAATTTCCAAAGGACGAGAAACAAAAAATTAATCAGGAATGGCCTTATCATACTACATGTACTGTCGCATTATCATGTTGATATTACTGTATAGCGGTATGTAGTTATTTTCGTCTATATTGTGTACATATGGGTTGGGAACTATTTAAAAGGCTGTTTTCCATTGAGTTGTTCCCTTTTGATTATCTGTATACGAGTCAAAACATAGAATCTATGCGGCACTTATGGAACAGCAGTGGGTATTTTCTTAGGTATACAAGGAATTGAAGAAATGAACATGACAAATTTATGTATGGAATTTAACATAATTATAAAATGTGCTGTCCAAACTTTGTACTATCAATGTTAAATCACTCTGCAATAATGTATATACCATAATGTTTGTTGGGACCAACTATATGTTGAAAATGCTGGTGAATAATTTATGTGCAATTTGTTGTAAGATGATTCATAAAATCCGTGTTACATTTCAAAGCATTGAGAGTTCCGAGGGACTCCCTCGTGACAAGAACAGTCAAACCCAAATGTGCAAATTTCACTCTCAGTGTTGATATGTCCATGACAAATTAATTGTTGAAAGATGTATACATATACATGTGTGCGAATCATGGACAAAATTGGCCTCGCCGGGTTATAAAGAAGGTATAGAGCTTATATATATTGATATATGCCATAAACATATTCAAGTTGGAGAAAAAAAAAGTTAATATGATTATATGACACAAAATTCGCTTACAGTAATGAAGGAATAGTTGAATGATTGCAGCATACGAACCATTGTTTGCAGTGAGTTATACCTGTAGTAGATATACAGTATATAGCTGATATAATCAAGCAGTTGATACTAATCACTCGATAAATATGTATCCTACCGGTACATCAATTTATACCGATCTTGCACTACTAGGAATATTCAGCTTGTGTTTATATGTGTGATATTTCTGTTGTACTGGATGGAAGGGCAGACCTGTGTTATGATGAACTGTACATAAAACCATACCTCCCTCATTACCCGGAATCAGAAATACATAAGGTGTGATGTACTTCTGTCGGCATGCTATCTTACAATTGAAACATTCCTTTTCTTTCAACTTGATTTTCCTAGAAAAATCTGCAATGTAATATTTTGTGTTCTCTCTGAATGATACCACTCGGTCCGTGTGTGAGCTTGGCGTTGTCGAAATGTTCCCAAGTCTTCAATATCAGGGGGAGATGGCAGTTGAGTAGTGTTCTTAGAAAGAAAAGCGGCTGCTAGTACTGTCATATGGTTGATTTATCCATCTGATCGAGCATACGGTGGTCTGTTCTTGTAACCTATTTTCCTGAGATCACAGATATATTTGTGTTTGAATTGGAATGAATAGTTCTTCTCCCAACATCATTTTAACCTATGGGGTTCCTTAAAAATTCTGCATTTACTTGTCAGTTGACAAAATCTATCGGTTGGTCAATTTTAGATTCCATAGTATGGTAAAAATATAATGCAGTTAGATTTTGTATGGCCAGAAATGTTAGGCCCAGTAACCCCATAGGTTGAGCTATAAATGTATTAGTGATCATGTTGAATCTCATCAATGTTGTCTTTCAAATCAGGTTTCAATAGCATTGCACAAATTACAGTGCAGCATTTTTACCATCACCACTTTTTTTTCGACTTTGCATGTATGATTTTGTCTGTATGATTTTTGTTGAAATAAAGTGTAATTTTGTCTACATTTTTAAAGCTTCTTTGGCATTATCATGAAATAGTTCCCGCTGCATTATGACGAATCTTATTCAGTTAAAATAGTAACACCATTTTAATGCTTTCAGTCAACTTCTATATCTTGGAAGGGGGTGGATGGATGGCCACACTAAGTGAGAACTATATCATGATATGGCAACTTCTCTATCTTGGCAATGGATGAACTTTCAAAGCTGATGCAACTAGTTTGCATCTCTAGGATATTTATGATAACAAACCTACGATAATTGTCGACTCCGAACATGAATAAATACCGTACTGGTCCTAATACAGTACCGATTTCGCAAAACCTCACTAGCCATGCGAATGCTAATTGCTAGCCCGTGCAATTACGTGCCACTTAATGCTAGCATCAATTAGCAAGGTGTGATCAGTGGGCGCGATGCCATCACATCAGGCGGCCGTCTTAGTTGAACAGGCAAGCATTGTCTCGCATAAATGCACGCATCCTTTATTTCGGACGAAAATACAGACTTGAATATCAACTAAACTTAAACATTGCATCTGCCCATACGATCTACATGTACATGATACAGACTGTCTATAAACCACTTGACCACGGATTGCGAACAATTATTGTTTAGAACTTCATATGTGGACTATTTTTTGCGCATTATTGTTGACAGTCTTGCATTAGAGCACCAGTTCTCGATAGGAGTCAATACGGTGAGCCCTGCCCTATCTGATCGATCCAGTACTGCAGGAAGATATTCAGACAATTGTATGTACACTTTTATTGACATTACACATCACACATTACAGGGATTGCCGGTCAAGTGGCTACATTTCAGTAACAATTTGCTTTTCGTTTTTGCATAAACAAACAGGGTACACAATACATGTATTTGACGCTAAGTGAAACACATATCAAAAGTGAATTTATATCAATTAATGGCACCAAAAATTTACAGTAAATCATTGATATTCATTGTAAATGCATTACTGCATATGTAAACATGTTAATCTAAATGATATATTTGAAATGCATGACCACGATCATAAGAACCTAATAAAATTCCTACAGCATACAATAACTTATAGAATGATACACATAAATATCTCCATATTGTAGACATTATGATTACAAGGGGATGATGTTTATGACACAAAATAGCATTTATAACCTCGATGAAACATGGAAATATGATTAAAATGATTCACTGTTCTGAGTGGAACAGTTTGATGTTGACTTGTGGAGTCACTGTTGAAAGTTACACTACAGAACATCTATAGTGCAACTGAACCATGGCGTAGTGACACGAACATTAATTCATAGTTATCAGTCCTATAAGAAGTAGTCCGCCTGTGGTTTTTTGGATGGGATGCCTCTTTGTTCCTGTGACGAGGTTTAAGATATTTGTGATGAGGTATAAGATATTACGGAGCCCCTAATAGGACATGTTGAGGAAAAAAATAAACTGTTCGCTCAATATATTAAATCGTTCGCTCAATATATTATATCGTTCGCTCAATATAATAAACCGTTCGCTCAATATAACAAACTGTTCACTCAATATATTATATCGTTCGCTCAATATAATAAACCGTGCGCTCAATATATCATATCGTTCACACAATATAATAAACCGACTATAATAAAGTTCTGGCCAGTTTGTCAATCCGTGGGAACGATATAATATATTGAGCGAACAGTTTATTATATTGAGCGAACGATATAATATATTGAGTGAACGGTTTATTATATTGAGCGAACAATATAACATATTGAGCGAACGGTTTATTATATTGAGCGAACGATATAATATATTGAGCGAACGATTTATTATATTGAGCGAACCATATAACATATTGAGTGAACGGTTTATTATATTATTGAGTGAACAATATAATATATTGAGTGAACAGTTTATTATATTGAGCGAACGATATAATATATTGAGTGAACGGTTTGTTATATTGAGCGAACAATATAATATATTGAGTGAACGATTTATTATATTGAGTGAACAGTTTGTTAAATTGAGCGAACGATTTATTAAATTGAGTGAACAGTTTAATTTTTTTCTCAACATGTCCTATTAGGGGCTCCGTAGATATTGAAATGAGTTTCGTTTATTATTCTAATCAATGTTTTGATCATGGAGACAAAAGCATGCAAAACTAAATTTGTTGGAAGAAATATATAAAGTCACGAATTTCAAATCACCTGTGGAGCGGCTTCGAAAATCTTGAAGTCCCGTTTGAGATGTTCATCCAGTTCAAAAATGGCAGCCACGTTCCCACATCTACGACAAGAAAACCAAAGTATCAATCCACTGTACACTTATATGTACATATATACAAGGAAAACAACTGGTCGTCTAATCTGCTGAATCTTTTTTATTTGAGCGAAAAGTAGAGTAACAGTCCAACCAATACCTGTAGCAGTAGTTAGGCGCTGACCACACGGTGAGGACGGTTTCGTTGAAGTGCCACTTGAAGCCTTCCATGACGAGCTGGTGTGCCCGACATATCAAGCTGATGTCGTTGGCGGAGTTGAACTGCTGGACAACGTCACTGCCGAATAGGTACCCAGCCCCTCGTGGACTGACCCCCCAACCCTGTGTCTCTGTAAAGTAAAGGCTCCAATCAGGGCATGTCTGGGACTCAGCAATATCAGGGTTTGCGGGGAAAGAAACCCCATAATTTTCCACAAGATTAACGAATGATTTTCATGTTTCAATTTGAAAAGCTTTAGTTAACACAATCCTTTATCCTGTAGGAAATTTACATCCACACACAGTTTCCATGTTGACACAGGACTCTGATCCTAATTTATAATGTAGTTGCATCATATGAACAGATCTTATATTTGAAAATGTAAATCTCTATGTCACATCAATGTAGTGGATATGTTTCATTTACGTGTACCTTCTGGATCGGACCACAACAGGTCGCACATGGGGCCGTCGTGGGGAACTTCCTGTTTGCGGTCAATCGAGCGAATCTGGTCCAGGGTATTTATGGACGGTGACAGGCCACCGTGGACACAGAATATCTGCAGGCAAAAGAACATTTATTTTCCTCAAGACTTATACCTGGGAAATACACGTACACCTGTCATAAAATGTTAATCGCGGCCGATCGAATAGAACTTGTGAGCGGTAAATGCCTTGGGGTAATTTGCAAAGACTGCTGATTAATGCTCACCTTTCCATCAATGATAGCTGACAGGCTGAGATAGTCGAATATTTCCGTACAATACCGCCAAACGGTGATTGAGCCATACTTCCTGAGACACTCATCGTAAAAACCATACACCTGTGTGATTTGCCTACTCTCGTGGTTGCCTCGTATGAGTGTTATTCTATCTGGGTATCTGACCTGTGGAACACAAATTATGGTATCAATTTACAAACACAAATTTATAAACATGCATCATCATGAAAAATCAAGCACTAGTAGTGCTGCATTTCAAGTTTCCAACCTGCATTTTGAAATACTGTAAGCCCAATTAAGTTCGCTCCCATTAATGTGCGTGTTTTTTGTTAACCAATTGAGTTTGTGCTTTGATCATTTTCACGTAATTTTCAATGTTTGAAGTTTTCAAAGTTTGCATCCATTGAAGTTTGTGATTGTTCAAAGCGCGAAATCGACAAAATTAAACAGTATCGAACATTAATGTGTTTACAGTGGACAAAAAGTGATTGATCTTTTACAATTGATTAGTGTTACATTATCTATCGACACGTTTACTTACTTTGAGTGCTAAGAGAAGAAGGAAAGTTTCTACGCTATAGAATCCTCTGTCTACGAAGTCCCCCATGAACAGGTAGTTTGTGTCTGGTACATTGCCACCAACTTTGAATAATTCCTTTAGGTCATAAAACTGTCCGTGAATGTCTCCACATACCTGGAAAAGGGACACAAAGATACACCATTCTTATTGTAAAGGCTAGTATAGACATGATCACAATATTATTAAAATATATGTGTTAAATGAGGGAATCGAACCATTCCAGCTCAATGGGAATACATGTACATTTTATGTATGGATATTTACTCATCGAATTGAACAACTCATTTTGATTTTTTTCAAGAATTTGGAAAGAAAACCAAGAGCATTGTGCGAATGTCTAGGTGAACAGTAAACAGTCAGTAAAATTCTTGCCATTTAAAGTAAACCCTCGCTTTGCATAAACTGTGTCACTCTTGTTTGACATGTGATGGCAGGAGTACAGTATACAATATTTCTACAAGTACATTGTTCACATAGCGGGGATACCAGTATATTAACTATTATATGGAAAGAAAATTCCAACTTACTGTAACAGGGGAATCTACACTTTGCACATTGCTTTCTTCCACCAAAATTTCTCTTGCTTTCGAACATAATGCCTTGACTTCACTTTCTTTGATCACTTCACACCTCCGAAGCTGTTCAATTTGCCTGAAAACAAGTTCATAATTATATTGTAAACCACAGAATTTACACAATGATCATTAGCTTTGAGCATGTCATACATAGAAAAGGGCTTTGGATGTATAACTTGTATGAACACTACAAAAATATCTACAATGATCATTATTGATACATGACTAAAATATTTGAATACTGTTTTATTCAAGATTACCGTATTGGTCCTAATAGTGGCTCGCACCCTAATAGTAGAGCGCCACCCTCTTTTCCTCAAAAATGTTCTATTTTTATAACCTTGTAATTCACTACATATCTTTCTAATAAGATCTTGAGTGTTCCAATCCACACATTTATATTATTTGAATCATAATAAAGGGGATTGAAGGCTATAGGTATATTATTCAGTGATTTTCTTGAATTTGGCTGCAAGCTTGACCTCATTTTTGCACGCGCTACTTCAGGAGGTCTTGCTTTGGCTCGCCATGCTACTATTAGGACCAATACGGTACATTTATCATACACCTGTAAGTAGCTGACCAGTTATCAATTGACCAGAATGAGGACAAGAAAAAACACAATTTACACAGAAAACACACAAGCAGTAGACCTACGTTGTAACTTGTAGTACATACCTATCTAAATCACTTATATCTCCCATATTCGATACTTGTAGTCCGTCAACAATCCTACAACCTGGAAAAAAGATTGAAATATAACTTCAAATCAATTTACTCATTCAAGTAATGAGCCATGGAAGTGACATTTAGTATCTCATGGGCAATCTAATGCCTGGTGTGCATGTGCGAACACTAGTTCATGTAGTTAGGAGAGGATGTCAACTGTCTTTTGTTATATTTTCGGATTACTGAACGAGAACAATCCATATATATTGTAACTTGCTGCTTTCTTTGAACAATAATAAAAATAATTCTTAATCCTTCAAAGACATGGCCATGATAAGTCTCCTGGGACTCGTGTCCTGCAGGCGTCACATCTCAGAAACGCCATTTCTTACTCATCATGAGGTATGAGTGAGGACTCCCCGTGAAACTTACCTGATGGCCATTGGCCACGGCAAAATGGGCATAAAATAAACACAAAGATGTGTACACCTATTTGCATGATTTGATAACTCAAGCCTACTTTGCCTTATTATTTACAATGGATATGAAGCAGTTTCATCTGTAGACTCTACGCACCGCAGATCGAAGTACGTACTTGCTTCGTAGTACGTACTTCGTTTATAGTACGCGTGTTTAATTCAGACACTGCATCATTAGAAGCAAAATAATCAATATTGTAAACACTCAGGCCACCTGGTGTGCATTCTATATATAGTTGTGTTGTCATTGGTCAATTCGGCCCAAATATTGATTTGGTAAGCCGCTATGGGAAATCATAAAACGAGGTTGAAGTTGAGTGTTCTGGAATTGCGTGGTTAATTCTGCGAGTAAAATGCATCAGTGTCGTAATATTTCCAAAACAGCAATGTTGTGTAGTGTGTTATATGTAATATGAATGCTTCTTCTATATTATCTCACTGGTTTGACCAGATTTCTATGGCCTAAACTTATATCATGAACATTTTTACCCAACGATCACCTATGTGAATGCTACATATCAGCCTGTTTGTACTTCGATCCAAGTACGACCTTCAATGGAAGTACGTACTTCGATCGTGGTACACCGTACTTGAATGGAAGTATGTTATTTCTTGGAAAGATAAATTATACTCTTCAGCTGATAAATAGGACATAGAATGTATTGCAAACAAGATTATTTTATATTTACATATATTCAACTGTCGGTTTATTATTTAACCGTTGCTGCCCTATGACCTGAGTTTCCATAATAAACAAAAAAGGAAAAAAAAATCTGCGTTGTTTTGAAAGGTCAACTTTCAGCACCTCCTGACGATTTCCCACAGCCACTTGCAACATTGCAAATAATTTAGAAATAAAGCATAACGTTTCATGTTCTCGAAAATCATGCCAGGTGTCATAATATCGTACAGTTTAAGCAGCTGAAACCAATATTTCAACAGCACCCCCTTTTATAACATATTTACTTCCTTCCAAGTACGCCGTACTACGAACGAGGTACGTACTACAAACGAAGTACGTACTTCAATCTGCGGTAGCACCGCGACCTGGTTACAACGTTAGTGGGAGCACATGTACAATCTAGTGGGCAATCCTGTTTCTCTATGATATTCAATGACAACGATGAGTTAATCAGTGACACAAAATGATAAATACAGATAAAAAGAACATCTGGTGTGTAATAAAGAACACTTTTCTATCATAACCAGTTGTCATTCCGCATCATAAGTATGGGAAATTAGTTGAAAATAAAATTGCCCACGTTATTGTACATCCTAGCCCGCTACTGCGCTAGTGTACGGGGGAATGACTCATCACGAGTGAGAAGGGTTATTCTTAGATTTAGACCTGTATAGCCAGATAACCGGTCTTACAAAATTCATTTGTATATAAATATTACCTGGTTACATATAAAACTTGAATTCTCGAGAAAATACGAACAAAATTTAAAGAGAACAAACAAATCCAAGTCGGTTCCTTACGCTGTATGTCATTTCCGGTGTCCCACAAGAAATGAGCAGGTTGGAAAATACGATGTAATAATATACATTTCGAATTAGGAGTGAAATACAGACCAAAATCATATAAATTTAAATTGCATGAAATATTATGCATTTATGTACGCCTTTTATTTTTCATCCTCACTAGATTTGTTCAAATGGGAAGTTAATGTGTATATATTCTTGATGGTTCGCGCTTGTTGTTTCAAAAATTGAGTTACATTATGAGTGTCGAGTTTTTAAAAAACTGAGACAAGCAGGCGCATGCATTCCGATCAGGCACGAGTTCAAATTAGGCAATATGGAGGCGTGCGCTGTAGTATAAGAGCCAATTACATGCTAGGATGGCCCCATTTCCAACCTATGCTCCCTGTGTAAATCATCCTAATAGACTTCAGTCCCGCACCCAAAATAAACTGCTGTTGAAATTCCAGAAGAATTGATCATCGCATTTAGATTGCTAACTTTCTCATTTTCACGAGCAGAATTCTGAACGTTTGCAGAAAATTTCCGTTCGACTCCAAAATGAGGTTTGCCAAGTTATAACACACTACCATTTAGCATCGCGAAAATATCAGCAAAAAAATGGTGTAAACAAGTTACATATCTTCTAAATAAAATGTGACAATAAATGACTCATGTCAAAATGAGTCATGTCATATCCGAATACCTCTGGATTATAAGCGTGGTACAGTGTTTTCAGTGTCATCATGACTAGCTGGGAATTATAACTGCAGAGGTCCTCCCTCCTGAGCGAGGCCAGGCCAGGCATCCTTGCAGATAGCTCATTGTACACAAAAAATCCAGCTGAGTTTCCGAACTTGGTCTTTTGATGTGGAATGGTTTTGCACATTTCTATTTTGAGCTGGGATGATTACACAGCTTGCTACCACGTCACAATCAAGGCGTCAACTCTCCCGAACTGCTCCACAGCTGGTACTCCTCCAACACGCGTTGTTCTGAAATCCTTCTACATCTTTCCCATCTGAGAGTCTCCCCCACCTCAACTCATTAATTAAGCCATGCACTTTTATGTACACATATGAGTTTCCTGGGGCTGCCAGAGGGACTCCTCCCAAGCTTCGGCTCTCTCCCAGAGGTGCCACAGTGGTTTTATGCCAGATGGTCCTAATAGTTTGCCTCCTCAACTGGCCCGACCAGGGAAAGGATCATGCCTTTTCCTGAGCATCACGACTTGAGACAGCGCCTCCTCGAGCTCATGCCCAGTCAATCAACCCACATCATCTATCTTCTAGTCTCAGTAGCACTCGTCCATAAAGATGCTAGTGGCATTGGTTGGCTTCTGCTCTATCAACCCCATTCTCTTCTGGATCAACCTTGTGGAAATGTGTGCCCCTGTGAGTATGGTGATTGAGGAATCCATCTCATTCCTCCTCCTGAGTAGGGGGTCTTCTGGGGGGTACCCTCGTACCTCATCCCTTGTAGTGTCTTTGCTCCCACTCTGCCTGTCGGGCCCTATTCTGTCTCCACCCTGCCTTGGTCGCTGGGGCAATTGCAGCTGATGTGACCCTTAGTTGCGTAACATAGTTGCATGTGACTCACTACCAACTGCATTGTACTTTGCTTTCAGCTTTTGGTTGATTTTGTCTCAGTTGGTCAGCTGATGTGACCCTTTCCTTGGCACATCCAGCACAACACTTCCGGTTTATGGTAACTGTTCCCCACTTCAGAGGGTCCTCCATTACATGGGGTTTGAGTATTCTGTCCAACCAGACAGTCCTTCCAAGACACCCTTGGCCAGGCCAGGCAACCTTCTTCTTGAAGGATTCAAGCCATTGGTGTTGCTGGCCCAGGATTGCCCCCTATCCTAAGGTCCGGTGGTCAGCATCCCGTAATAATACATCAATATAGCCATTTTTTTAGACCAGGTTGTGAATCCCTTGCAAGTCCATGGGATTTTCAACCTCTTACTATGCGCATTCCTGTTTGTCTTGCCACCAGCTCTTTCAGCTCTTCTTTTGCAAGCCTCCTGGCTAGTTGTTTCTTTCGACTGTAAACAGATAATATACAGATATTCATGTCTGCTGTAAGACCCCTTTTCAGTTCTCTCAATTCTAGGTTGTGTCAGCCCACATTCTGACTCTGGTAGGAGGATCATAACTGCTGGTGTCTTTGTTTCTCTCATCCCCTGGTCACCCTCCAAAGGGTGTCCTGATATATGTCCTGGCCGAGAGTTCCCTATTAGAGGGTGAGCTCAGTGGACCAGTTTGACATGACAGCCCATTTTTTTGGAATTTGTCAGTCTTCTGTCACTCAAGCCTTAGTTGTAAGTGGAAAGACTTGGTTCCAACTACATTGTACTTTTCGCGGAAGGGCCGCTCCATAGTAGTTGGCAGGTTCCTACGGCTCTTCGTCCCCTGGCCACCATTCAATGGATGTCTCGATCCATATCTTGGTCGATGGTGTCCTGAGTATACTATATCACGCCACGGCGTACGCCTGTTACGCCGTGGTGTTTATCACGCTGCGGCGTAAGCCTGTTACACTGTGACGAATATCACGCCGCGGCGTAAGTCTGTTACGCCAAGACATACATCACGCTGCGGTGTAAGCCTGTTACGCCGTGACGTATAGCACACCACGGCGTAAGCCTGTTACGCCATAGCATTTATCACGCCGCGGCGTAGGCCTGTTAAGCCGTGGTGTACATCACGCTGTGGCATAGAACATTATGTTATTTTAAGATCTCCACAGTATATGCCATCTTTGAGACCTTCTGATGCTGAGTCGAGGCCGACTCTGACTCAAGTCATGGCCAATTTGGCTTGCAATTACCTAACTTGGCTTCATCATCTTCTCTCTGGCTATGACTTGGGTCTCGATCTGACTCAGCATCTTTCCCGGGCTAAGTTGGGATCTGACCACTAGGACCTATGGTGCCAAGTGTATGCTGAGTATGTTCCATCTCAACACACTTCTTGGTTGATAAATACAGCAAATCCATGTCTGCCATGCAACTAGATCTATTTTCATGTTAATTTTGGGGAATTCATGACGGGTGCCACTAGTGGGGCAGGAAATGCTCACTCTTTCCGGAACACCTGATTTCACCTCCTAATGGCCATTTTTGGGGGTTCATGAGTTTCCTTGTCATTTTTGTTTTCTCTCACTTCGTATGCTGATATGACTTTCTGTCCCCGTACTATGAGATTGGATAACGGACCCTGTTTTGTTTGCTCAGAATACTTAATACTGGGTATTGATTCCACGTCTATTTCGACCTAGGTAATGACCTGATTTGGGAGTCTTTCCCACCAGGACGTACCTGGCCATCCCAGCCTGTAATGTCATGGGTATGCTTCCTTCTTGACATACTCATGACTCTGATTTGGGATCTGGGCATCCTGGCCTATGGTACCCTGAATATGATTCGTTCCAGTGTCCCTCTGACTCCGACTCGGGGCCGAACAGGTAAATCAAGTTCGAAGATAGATCTGCACCTGAAACAATCCCCGTTAGGTTTACATGCCATCAGCAAGGACACCCTGTCAGCTTTATTTATGCTACCAACAAAGACATGTACGCACCTGCCAGTTTAAAGCACCAACAGGATGCCCGGTCATGCATATATCTCCAACCAACAAGGATAAAGCTTCAAACTGTAACCATACAGCAATTGATGAACAAGCATGATGCGGATTAAATTATCACCATCACCTGATTTGAATATGTGTAAGTGCATACTAGTGTCCCGCTTAAGGTGGATCGTGACACCCTGTAGACACAAAGCGTTATAACGTTTACGTTTATGACGCTGTTTTGCCATTTCAGGCTCATTCTATCCATCGAAATAGGGCCTATGAGGCTAGGCCTATACCATTCGGTGAGCTTAATCACTCAGCTCATATCTTTACTCTAATTAAACCGGCGGGCTTAAAAGCGGGTAGAGATCGACATGAGCGGTTCCCATGTACGAAATATACGAACATGCGAAATCGACCGTTTAGTTCATTTCTGTATACTGCAGGCCTATTAATCCGATGTAGGTTACTACAAATTTTCGGTACTTCTTCACTCACAAATAACTCATTTAACTCATGGCCATTTACGGGGGTTCATGAGTTTCCCTGTCATTTTTGTTTTCTCTCACTTCGTATGCCTGATATGACTTTCTGTCCCCGGACTATGAGATTGGATAATGGACCCTGTTTTGTTTGCTCGGAATACTTAATACTGGGTATTGATTCCACGTCTATCAGAATGTGATTTGAATGGCAACAACAAATCTTTTGATAGCTACCGTAAAGTTGCTGAGCATAAATATTGAGAAAATTATAACTTTAAAGCCCCCTAAGATGTGTATCATCCGCGTTCTATCAAGATCTAATGAACTTGATACCGCAACTTTATGGGCAATGTTATTGGCAGTTCAACTATTTTTCAGATTTTTGTGGATCTATGTTAAAAAAAAGTGTTTCCCATTGCAGTCACCCATTTTGTCTTGTTATTGATTGCATTTCTCACCCTGGTATTACGATTGCTGATATAGCCACTGTATCAATCATGATACCATTGCTCGTTTATTCGTATTCATGAAATTGAAAGTGCTGTTGTTAAGCGTCGCCAGGGAAGTCGCCCCGGGGTGGTATACATCCAAATTATTAATTGGGACCTACTCTATGTAAGATTTTTTATCGTTTTCAGTTACATCCATTGATTTCAAATTTATTTCACACCTGGAATGATACTTTATGATATCTACGTCAATCAATTCATTGAATATCAGCATATTTTGAAAATCTAGTCCACTGCCACGTCGCGCTGTACATTGAAAACCGATATGGTGACCTATGTTTTTCTTCTTCTTCCATATTACCCTGAGGATGTTCCCTTCACTCCACGATATTAAAATTGCTGACTTTATGGGTCAATTTCTCACAATGTGACGATGTTTGTGCAATTTAGTGAAATGTTTCTGAGTGAAACATCCAGGTATTTCTACAACTTGGAAGCGTATAGTTATTGTCAAAAGGCTGTTTATTTATTGTAATCCATTTACACATATATATTTTTGTACTCAAAACCAATAATAACTCTTCACCAATGAAATATTCGCCAGTTAGTTCGTGTGACGATTATTTTTCTCTGCAAAAAGCTCCCTTTACGATTACTTTGTGATCAACACAGAAGGAAAAAATAACAGGTTTTCAAGTGTATCTATCTAGTAATACACACTTCGTCATAACTGTTATACCAGAAAAACCAGCATGGTGACATATCATTTTTATCTCTTATTTAGAACTTAGTGTATACAAAGATGATTATAGTAGCATAAAATATTGAAGTCTATAGAAATTTTCAGGTGTCATGATCCACCTTAGGGGCCGGTCATTATTTATCAGGTGGGGGGGTTGAGTAAAAACTGGGGGGGTCACACTTTCATTTTCAACATTATTGGGGGGGGGGGGGGTCATACTTTTATTTTTGATGGGACTGGGGGGGTCGGGGTTTGAAATTGATTTATTTTGAGAAAATCTGAGTAGTAAAATAGTTAAATAATTAGGTGGAAACAATTCACTCAATATCAGTACATGGACTGATTGGAGTACGCGATGGAATTTCAGAACATTTTCAGTAAAACCATAATCTCACTGAAACCGGATCCCGCAGAGGACCATCCAGGAACACCAACATCGAGAGATGCCGCAATCCGTGTCCATCAGGGCTCAAAATTTATAATTTTATCCCGGAGCCAAAGGCTCTATTTCGCTCCTATTCAACAATTTTTAAGAGCCAATTGGCTCCTAGAAGCATATTTCAATATTACCTTAAACCGATTTTCATCAGCCAATTGGCTCGAGAGCTCTATTGCCTGGGAGCAAATCTGAAATGTTATGGGCCTATGGCTACCCATAAGTGGCAATTCTGAGCCCTGATGTGCATTGATCAACGCTCATCACTCAGATTGAAACATTGTCACCAAGAATCAACTTTGGACCTAACGGGGCAGCACTATGTAGCTGAACACGGGGCCAGCAAGGATGAACCCAGATCAGCAGGGTCCTGTCACAAACCAACCACGGATCAACCAGTCCTTACCACCTTGAGCAACATATCATCCTTTACGATGAACCCGAACCAGCATGCCAGAACCACAGACCGGTTTTCCACTCAAAAGTTTGTCAACACATGACCCCACTGAGGATATTCCCCAAAGACCTCAGGACTATCGCAAACCACCATGTAAAAGACCTGGACCTTTTCACACAGAATGGCAAAATAGTCCTGGATTGCCCCGGATGACCCGGGTAGTGAATCTGACTCACATGATTTGGATGGTGGC
This sequence comes from Terebella lapidaria, assembly GCA_949152475.1. Lineage (NCBI taxonomy): Eukaryota > Metazoa > Annelida > Polychaeta > Terebellida > Terebellidae > Terebella > Terebella lapidaria. The sequence continues at coordinate 54,878,592 of OX424556.1, forward strand.
AGAACATTATGAGCCCATCATAGAGCCAACACAGACCTGATTCAAGACTAGAAAAAAACCTGAATGGCCTGATTCACCAATTCTTCCCTGCTCATCAATGATATATGGAAGAGCCCTGTATTTTCCGCGAGTTCACTATGGTGTCCAATCAGTCCGTGAGGGTTTTCATACATTTTTTCCATTCCATCAAAATTTCGGAGTCAAGGAATCAACTGAATCATCTTTGACCTAGGTCTCGAGTGTTTCAAGTGGGCTCCGAAACAATGGCTTATGTAGTGAAAAAGAATATGCTAGTATCATACAAGTAATAATTGTTGTAATGGCATTCACACTTGAAGCGAAGGAATGGTGGATACACGGGGAACACAAATCATAATATTCACTGACCTTATAGTATCATAAATTTGCGACAAAAGTCACAATTGTTTCAATAGAAATGTAAATAAAGCGTAAAAGCATTCAAGTATCATATATATTATGATACTGGTGCGTTGTAATTGTCATCAATTGTGAAGCATGGCCTTATATTCATACATGGGGATTGGGGGGGTCATACTTTTATTTTGGATCTTGGTGGGGGGGGGGGGGTCATAGATTGGTTTTCGATATCGGTGAGGGGGTCAAACTTTCAAAACTCATTTCTCGGAAAAACCATCCAACCCCCCCCCCCCCCCCACCCAGTAAATAATGACCGGCCCCTTAAGATGGCTCAGGATAAAACAAGGATAAAAAACATATCTAAATTACCAGAAACTTAGTTTTTTAAAAATTGGTTAGACCGTAATTGATTAGACGATTAATAGTATCGCATCATAATTCCCGGCCCCTCAGGGCCGGGTATATGTGATTGTCGTTGACCTCACCCTATGTATCTCCTGTCTTCCGACTCTCTCGGACGACTCTCTTAGATTCAGCATACAATTGGTGTTGGTTTCGCGAATTTGCGATAAAAGCCGATAAATTCCGCTAAACTGATTTAAAAACACTGCTAATATCACTGTACTAACAATAAGAATTTGAATGACAATGAGAAGTGCTGTTTCAAATTAGTTTTCGGCTGGTATTCGCAAGTGCAATTACCGATTCTCCTGCCGGTTATTTTGGAACTTCTCATATTTGAACCGCCCCAGATATAATCACTGCGTTATATAACTACGCCAACAAGTAATCACTAAGAGTATGTTGTATTGCAGCGACAGACAGTGATACATTAGGTGTAAGCATTTCAGAGAATAGTTTAAAATTATCTTTTTGAATTATTACAGTTGCATTAGGCCTGTTAGGCCATTTTTCGTGGGGCGATCAAGCGTGTAGCATAACAAAACTGAAGCATGAGAAATTTTGTTGCTTCACAAGCGCGATCGCCTTTAATAGCCAAGACCGCCATAACGAAGCCGTGACGAATCCGTGCTTTTGACCACGGGTACTTAAATACCCGGCAATAGGTATAACCTTTATTCCAGTTTTATATGAGCCCTGCTATGGAATTTTGTGCATATGCCTAGGACCTGTGCAGGAACGGTTAGACATCTATCCATTGTAATACGGCTGTACAATACACTTTAGGCCTATATTCATATTTAAACCTATGGTGATGTTTTGGGGCATATTGGGAATGTGAGATTTTAAACTAGAAAATAGTTTCCAGATTCTTGGGCGACTTATGGAGCAGGAATTTAGTAGGATGTTTTTAACAGAGCTGCCGACGGCTAGGTCCAAAGACTGGCACTGGCGATCTGGCAAGGATACCGTACATCTAAGTGGACTTGGGGGAGATAAGTTGGCTGAGGGTGTACACGATTTCCTGTTTCATTTACTTTGATGTGACTGATTGTGTGACTTTTTATATGAACTGTACAACTATTGTTGTGAGTTATTCATATATATGTGTTGATTGTGTATTGAATTCAGTTTTGTGAGTCCATGGGAAACACGTACACATAAAAGGGCCGGGTTTTTTTTCTGTCATGTTTTCTAAAACATGGCGTTATACTTGTATATTTTGTGATCCGTACAAATGGAACGCACCTACTAGGTTCCATGTGCATCTTCTGAAAAAAAATATGACTCGTTTGCTAACTCGGTATCGCACACTCCATTTAGTAAATGGATCCAACCATCTGAAAGCGAGGCTCATGAATATTCTCATGTCAAAACACTTGCAAGTGGGAGTGTTGTGTATTTCGTTTGGGACGTCAATAAATATTCCTCTAAAATGGGTAACATCCATACAGTGGGTCCCAACGAAGCTCTCGTAATATCGGGTAAGACCGTGTTGTCATTCTACAGTTCTAAGTTTGTCACCAGTCACCGTGTGCACGCCCATGTCATGCTAAAATCATTCATGGACAGTGACTCCACCACTCATCGTCACTCCCGAGTCCACATTGCACACTGGTAACAAGATCACTCCTAACAGTCAATCACTGTTCACTTCTCTCTTGACATTTGACCTCATCCTAACGGCCATTTCGTGATATAGTATTAGGTCCCGATCAATTCACATTTTATTCAATGGCAATATCGTGATTTAGGTACCGCACTACTGCTTATGAATCGCACTAGTTACATCGCAACCCTGGGTCAATGCCATTATTACTATAAGGTGTGACGTGTGGATGTAGAATCCCTCTAAAACTTAACAAAATATGAAAATAATGATCAAAAGTGATGTAAAACTTTGGTTATGCGTGAATTAGTCAAGAATTCCGCGAATAATCGCCATCGAAGCGGCAGTTAGAATCGAGGAAGCCGCCATCATGATTCTGGCCAATTTTCCACAATACGAATTCTCAACCCGGCGTGCTGTGAAGCGGACGAGATCTATCCAAGCAGTGCAGCTGCACCGTACTAGCCTGCACGTACTGTAATACTACTTGTACACGTACGAACAGATAACAAGTATGTTTTTCATTATGATATGTGATCAGTTGCCAGCAGAAATTGCCGAAAATAACGATGGAAGATGTAAATTAATTTATGGTGAATGTAAATGAAATAACTGAGTTTGCTGCAGAAATTTATTGCAAAGATAATGCAAAATTTTGTTCGTAAAATTTTAGTTGATGTTTTTTTTTATTATTGTTTCCTAAAAACGAACATGAATACTACATATTTCCAGGCTTTCATGGCTGCATACACAAACATTGAAGCAGGGATGTGCCTAGTGATTTAATTGAAAAATGAATCACAACTTCATGTTGTTGTTTTGTTGTTGATAAAGTCACTGTGACTTGTAGCATTACTATAAAACGACTGATTTGGCGGGCGATTTATTTTTCGGATTTGGCGGTAGGCATGGTAGGGGAGACTAACTAGATATGTTAAGAAATATAAGTGATTTTGAATCCGCCAAATAACGTGGGGCTCACAACCGCATACTTAATAGCCGCCAAAATTGTTATTTTTACAGTAATTATAATGTAAAAAGATTGAATGTGTGTGTAGTTTTGTGCTTTTTATCCTATTTACATACTGGTGTAAAGTTTGATGCCCGCTACCTAGGGCGCAAGGCTCAAGCGCCCCGCACCTTGGGCACAGTCACGGCGGGTGTCGTTCTTACTTACCTATGCTGGCCGGGGATATCCATCATGGGGATAGAACCCCGGATAGCCCGACGGTCTGCCAGAGCTTATACTCACCATCCCAGGGGTGACGTCACAGTCCAAAGAAACAGTGCAGTGGATCGATGAATGACAACGCGTCGCAAATCGACACACGAGCTTCGAACGTGAAGCAGCCAAAACGGTCTGGTGTATGGAAAAGGCCAAACTCCTGTGGCAATCCTGGGCAAATTCGCCAAACTAGTATTACAGTGACATCAACGATCTTTTAATTGAAACACAAGCAAGATTTAGCCTTCAAGGTCATCGATGGTCAAGTTCGAGGTCACCAAAAGATGTGTCAAAATATATATGTATGACTCGTGTAAAAAAAATATGACTTCTTATAAGCTTACAATCCTCACCTCTAGATGCAAGCGTTTAAGTCTCTGAGGCCAATTTACACATTTCATGTCATTTAGCAATCAAGGTCATCCGAGGTCAAACTCAAGGTCAACGTTAATTATGCAATACACGTATTCCTATATGCTCGCAATGCAAACATAAGCCTTATTCACATGCGTGTTGTCTGTAGAGGCAAATTTGGGCATTTTGTACCCAAAAATGGCTGTAACTTTTCAAGGTCATCGAAGGTCAAATTAATGGTCACCACATGAATCGCCATAAATGACTTCTCATTCAAAAGTGCCAATATCTAAGCTCTCATCTCCAGACGTTCAATGAGTAGAGTTGTTGGAGTGCCCATTCATGAAAGGAAAAAGTGGCGAAAGTTTTCTACATCCCACATTTTTTAGATAATTTTGTTTGCCTAGAAATGGCCCAAAATGGGTAGTAATGCGATTTGGGGCAAAAATTGGCCACCATACGAAGACCGGCAATTCAAGGGCAACAATATTCATACACGTCAAAAAGGTACATAGGAGTAATCTTTTGAAGAAAAAATTTCAAAACTGATAATTTTTTTGAAAAAATGGCTACCAAAGTTCAAAATTGAGCATTTTTCGACGAAAATGGCCGCCTTTTTGAGAAATATTAAGAACTGAAAAAAAAATAAAAAAATACGTCTTCAAGTTATCTTCTCTCATATTTTCGGAAAGATTGTATTGTAAACTATAAAGATAAAGATGTGAATCGGACCATAGGTAACCTAAAAATTATTTTCGGTCTCCCAGTATATATACATCGTACATCCAGGTATATTTGATCCAGGCCTAGCACTTTCCAATTCACAAGTTTCAATTGACTTTTTGTGATACTCGAATCAAACCATTCCATAATTTTACTTAAATGCAATATTTTTTGCTAGTTGATAGTTTTTTTCTCTCTGATTTAATTGTTCAAGTTGAAAAGTTCGCGTTTCCAATAGTCAAACTACATGTACGATCATAAGGTATGTGAGCCTCTTGTCGGGGGCTGCCGTCGCTTATCTGGTCGTGAATCCGTATTGTGCGAGCTCCACGGCTGCAGTGGTTGTTCATATTGGCGATATCCAATGCAAAATATGTTATTGTCTTTGTTATCAGCATTATTCATGTGTTTTGTTGTCGGATTCTGCCCAGTATATTATCTATCATTCTAATTCCATACTTGTGTAAGTCTTTCTCTGACATCTTATATCAGTAAATGGCTGCTGAAATAGGGCACCCCTCGAAATTTCGCTTCCGATGTAAAACCACGTCGGAAGGCTGCTAACGGTAAAACGGCATTCAGCGATGAAACTGGGTACGGTCAGTCACCCAGTTTCGTTGGAACTAGAATCGCACATGACACACATCATTCAATGGCCATATATCAGTTTATCGAGATACTGCATATTATAGCCTCCCGTTACTGAAAACATTTGGTGTTACTATTCTAACTGAATAAGCATTGTTATAATGAGCGTGACCTATTTCACGAGAATGCCCATTCATTACCTCGTGGGCTTACATCTAAAATATAAAGTGATCAGGATCATGTCAACTTGAAGGCGCACCCCTAGTTTACATGCTCGAATAAAGGATAAATATCAACTTCTTTTATTGAATTGTTCAGGCATCACCTTCGAACTAAACTGTTGATGACCATGATGACTGAACAATTATTTAATGAAAGAAGTTGATATTTATCCTTTATTCGAGCGTGTAAACTAGTGGTGCGCCTTCAAGTTGACATGATCCAGTGATCAGCTTGTGTTGACTTGTGTGTCCCATTCAATTGTGTTGTAAATGAATGTAAATGGTGTGCCTCAGCGCCATTAGTATTAGAGACTAATTATGATTTGGCTACATGTGTTCCACAGAATGCACTTTAGAACTCAAAGAGTAACATTCACCACCCAATTATTGGGTGGTGTCACTCGTCTACAATGTACATGTTGCATTTAAATGTGAACGAAACTTCTGGCACTGGTACTTCATCACGTCTAGGTGAGTGACACAAGTCGATAATAATTAGGTGGTGAATATTACTGGTTGTTAACAAAGTTAAAGCCTGAAATACCTGCTGCCAAGTTAACAGTTAATATTCAATCATGTCGTTTCTGTTTGATTGAAAGCTCGTAATATACCTAAAGGAACCCCTTATTGTGGAAATACAGCTGTGTATGGGGTTGAAAACAGCACCTGCCTCTAGAGAGCCTTGTGGGATATTGTGCTATCCAAGCTAGGATATTGTGGTTGTAATGCACATGCTATGTTATATATTTAATGCCAATTGTACATTTTCTTCACAGTACATCCCCTATATTAAATGCCTGCGAATTCTAATACAAACTAGTATTGCAAGCAAAATGGTTGGGTTTGATTTCAGGTGCTCCCCATTGCTCAGGCTGAAACAAACCTTAAAATAGGTGCTTCCACACACACAATGAGCTTGTTTTCAAATGCCTGTATTCAAACGTCATTTACATGTATTTCAATAACAACAAGGAATGATTCTGTACTTAATCGAATATGATTACGGTTCATTTCTCGGCAATACCAAGAGGTGTGATTAGTGGAGAAAAGATTTTATTGTACATGTATTTTGCTCGTGGTATATATTTCACATCACTGATTCTTAGAACCAGAGTAGAACCAGAGCTTCTACGAGTAATGGATTAGTCTGGATAATCAGGTTATTACAGCTAGGCCTACTCTTTAATGTATTGAGTGGCTTCATTTAATATCTAATCTACTATGAGCTGTTCAGTTGACACAAGATGTTTAATATTGATTGTTTACAGGAGGTTGTTGTGGAGCTCAGAGCAAGAAGACAATCATCGGCAACTGGGGCTGGGCTTGGTGCCTCGTAACCGATGTGCAAACGTGAGATTCAATTACTATACCGATCATATTAATTCCATAAAGTCTGTAGATAGAGACTAAATGAAGCATTGTTATAACGATCTTCTTTGCGTCCTGTACACACAAACAGGATCTCCCTGGAGGTGATGACTCTGAATCCCGTTTGTGAGAATGTTGAGACATCGGAAGGCGTTCCGCTAACAGTGACAGGTGTCGCGCAAGTGAAGATCATGACGGAGCCGGAGTTACTGAACACTGCCTGCGAGCAGTTCCTGGGGAAGGACGTCAATCACATTGAGAGTGTTGTCTTGCAGACTATGGAAGGTCATCTCCGCTCTATCCTTGGTAAGTACTGGTTACCTATCTGTACAATCAAAATGTTACACAATTACTCATCACAGAAACTCAGAGATAATTTGCGTTGAAAGATTTTAAAAACTGAATTACAAAGTAAAATGAAACATGTGGAATCTCAAGTATTATGTAGCAATAGTTTAAGGTGAAAATGAGTATGTTTGTTTCAATTCAAGATGCAAAAATTTATTCTTGTTTGCCACTTTGATATGCCTAAATTACATGAAAAAACATGAAGGAAAATCATTTTAGAATAATCAACAAAATCACCTGACAAAAATCAGCGATGATAACACATAATATGATGACCAATTTATGAATGCTTGGAATGAACTTGAACCATGCCCTATCTTCGATCACCCAGGTACACTCAGTGTTGAAGCTATCTACCAGGACCGTGACCAGTTTGCTCAGCTGGTCCGAGAGGTTGCTGCTCCAGACGTCGGCCGAATGGGTATCGAGGTGCTGAGCTTTACAATCAAAGATGTGTATGACAACGTGGAGTACCTGGAATCTCTCGGCCGAGCGCAGACCGCCAACGTCAAGAGAGACGCAGATATTGGAGTGGCAGAAGCCAACAGAGATGCTGGAATCAAGGTCTGTTAGCAACTGCTATTATATAAGTGTCGGGTACAAAACTGTCTCAAAAGCAAAAAGCATAGTAGATGTTGGATGTATTGTAAAAAGAACAAGATATGAAGAAACTGTCAACTATTGACCTCATGTATTGCCTCGTTTTCACCCGCAGGAAGCTGAGTGTGAGAAGGCCAGGATGGACGCCCGTTATGAAGCTGACACTAAGATTGCAAACTCCAAGCGACAGTTTGAAATGCAGAAAGCCAGCTTCGATGTGGAGGTCAACACACAGGTCAGTAGCTCAATCATCACTCACTTGAATAATGAATGCCAAAGTTGCAAATGATCAAAATGTTTTCAAAATGAGAATGCGATGGTGGCCCAGATCATGTACTAAAACTGTAGATATTGTGACCCCCCAGAAAGCCGAGGCGGAGCTGGCCTACGAGCTGCAGGCCGCCAAGGAGAAGCAGAAGATCCGTAGCGAGGAGATGGAGATTGAAGTCGTGGAAAGACGCAAGCAGATCGAGGTGGAAGAGAAGGAAATCACTCGCAAGGAGAAGGAGCTGATCGCACTCGTCAAGCGACCCGCCGAGGCAGAGGCTTACAAAGTGGAACAAATCGCAGAGGGACAGAGGTATGTGGGGGGTTCGGTGTGGGTGGGTAGGGTGGGGGTGGAGGTGTTTGTCAATTGAGAGATTAAGTGGGAATGATGAAGATGGGACATGTAGTTGTGACAGTGTGTGTTACGAAACCTCCATTCAGTGTTATCAATATTATGTCGGGAAAGTGTATGACACTCAACATATATACTAGTGTATGTCAGTAATTGTATCCCCCGAACAAAGTTCGGCGGATACTATGGATTTGGCTTCGTCGTCCGCGTCCGCGTCCGCAGAGATATATTATGGTAAGATCCCGACACCAATCGATTTTGGTTGCCGTGGCAACTGAATTGGTCGTTTGGGGACACATTTTGCATTGAAAACAGCCTGTTTGAGACACATGGCTTGTGAACGCTCTTTAGATGGCAATTTTTGACGAATCTCGATAATATTTGGAAGTGTTGTTGGGAAGGGCTGTCACACGAAACCAATCGTTTTTTAGAATGATCATATAAATACTAATATGTTAACAGCCTAACTTATTACAGAATTTTTAAATATCCATTTTGACATGTACGATCATTCCAATAGCCTGTACAGTGGAAGGTAATGACACTAGTTTCTTGTTCAGAATGGAGAACTGAAGTTTTCAGTGAAAACAGGACAATATTACTGAATAAGTTAACATTAGTTTTATTAGTTAAGTCTATTATTGTCCACAATAAAAATAGTTCAGACGAGAAACGTTTATTATTAAGCTCAACAAGGTAAAGGTTTTGTCCAGTACAAATTTCATGGGTGTAACTGAATAAGTTAACATTATTTTTAATAGTTAAGTCTATTATTGACCACAATAAAAATAGTTAAGACAAGAAATATTTATTATTAACCTCAACAAGGTAAATGTTTTGTCCAGTACAAATTTCATTGGTGTAACCGAATAAGTTAACATTATTTTCACTAGTTAAGTCTATTATTGACCACAATAAAAATAGTTAAGTCTATTATTGACCACAATAAAAATAGTTAAGTCTATTATTGACCACAATAAAAATAGTTAAGATGAGAAATATTTATTATTAAGCTCAACAAGGTGAAAGTATGTCCAGTACAGATTTCATGGGTGTACTGAATAAGTTAACATTATTTTTACTAGTTTAGTCTATTATTGACCACAATAAAAATAGTTAAGACAAGAAATATTTATTATTGGGCTCAACAAGGTAAAGATTCTGTCCAGTAGACATTTTATGTCTGTAACCAAATAAGTTAACATTTTTTTTGCTAGTTAAGTCTATTATTGACCTCAATAAAAATAGTTAAGATGAGAAACAATTATTATTGAGCTCAACAAGGTTAAGGTTTTGTCCGGTAGAAATTTCTGGGTGTAACCGAATAAGTTAACTTTATTTTTACATGTTAAGTCTATTATTGACCACAATGAAAATAGTTTAGACAAGAAATATTTATTATTGGGCTCAACAAGGTGAAGGCTTTGTCCAGTAGAGATTTTTTGGCTGTGACCAAATAAGTCAACATTATTTTTTTGCTAGTTAAGTCTATTATTGATCACAATAGCTTTTTATGAAAGATTGATCAACTTTTACTTTGAATTTCAACTTGAGACCATGTTTGGCTCAAATTATGAGTTAAAATATAACTTATGGTGAAAAATTCGATCTGGCTCCAATTTTGTCATCTTAAAATGCAGTTTTGGTCAACTTTTACTTTGAATTTCAACTTGAAAGCATGTTTGGCACATATTATGAGTCGAAATATAACTTATGGTGAAAAGTTCGATCTGGCTCCATTTTCGTCATCTTGAAATGCAGTTTTGGTCAATTTTTAGTTTGAATTTCAACTTGAAACCAAGTTTGGCACATATTATGAGTTAAAATATAACTTATGATGAAAAGTTCGATCTGGCTCCAATTTCTTCATCTTGAAATGCAGTTTTGGTAAACTTTTAGCTTGAATTTCAACTTGAAACCAAGTTTGGCACATATTATGAGTTAAAATATAACTTATGGTGAAAAATTCGATCTGGCTCCAATTTCGTCATCTTAAAATGCAGTTTTGGTCAACTTTTAGTTTGAATTTCAACTTGAAATCAAGTTGGGCAGGTATTATGAGTTAAAATATAACTCATGACGAAAAGTTTGATCTGGCTCCAATTTTGTCATCTTGAAATGCAGTTTTGATTACCTTTTACTTTGAATTTCAACTTGAAACCATGTTTGGCACATACATGTATTATGGATCGAAATATAACTTATGGTGAGAAGTTCAATCTAGCTCCAATTTTGTCATCTTGAAATGCATTTTTGGTCGAATTTTACTTTGAATTTCAACTTGGAACCAAGTTTGTAAAATATTCTGAGTTGAAATATAAATAGGTGAAAAGATTGATCTATCTGTATTTTCGTTATTTTATCAAACATGTCGAAAGGAAATTCATATAAAGAGATTTCAGTGGTGATTTTGAATTCGACCTTCAATAACCTCGGAAAATCAGTGCAGCAATTTTGGTGGGGAAAAGAAAACAGTTGTGACTTGAGATTTAACATTTCTCTGGTAATCTTTTTTAGCCCTTGCTCTAGTTTTTCACACTTGACAGTGATATATTTGGGGCAACAGAGATGATAGGGCTACGGGGGATACACCCAAGCGGTCGTAGGCGACCGGAAGCGTCTAGTTTGAGTCAGTAAACAATGCAACTGTAGATTCTAATCAAACTGCTGTACAATGCATTCTCCCCTAGGACGCAGACCGTGGAGGCAGCTAGAGCCGATGCCGAGAAGATCCGACTGGTTGGAGGGGCGGAGGGAGCATCCATCGAGGCCGTGGGGAAGGCCGAGGCTGAGAGGATGAGACTGAAGGCCGCAGCCTACAAGCAGTATGGAGAAGCCGCCATGCTCAGTCTGGTGCTCGAAACCCTGCCAAAGGTCTGTACTCGTCACTGTTTTGCATACAATCACAACTGGATTTGAGGGGCTGGGGTTCTCTAGATATTGGATCATTCACAAATTCACTACATATTTGATCTAAATACTCAACGTTTGGGTCAGTCAAGAATAGGACAAAAAATTCGAAGAATATGACATATCAACAACCTATCACATATTTCACCAATGGCTAATGTTCAACTGTTCGTGTAACTTTTCAGTTTTCATTTCCGCATTGTTTCAAACATATTTCTTGTGCCAAATATAATGTTCACTATACTTGAACAATGAAACCATACAGTGGATTGTTACCAAAACTATCCTCGGCTAGTACCATGCTAGATATGAATGTGTTCCCCTCGTTTATTATGTCGGTATGCTTATCAAACAATGACACCATATATATATACATCATGATTTTCACAGATCGCTGCTGAAGTGTCGGCCCCACTCGCAAAGACAGACGAGATTGTACTCTTGGGAGACGACAGGACAACATCGGAAGTCACACGGTTGCTAAGCAACATGCCCCCTGCTGTCAACGCCTTGACTGGGGTTGATCTTTCAAAGGTGGGTGTCGCTCGATCACGTTTTAAAATTTCATTGAAATGATTACTTCTAATCATTATAAATTGGCTGCTACGTTACTTATTAAATGCATTTCTTTCTGTGTTTTATTTTCAGGTGTTATCCAAAATCCCCGGAGCAGTGGCTTAATCGAAGGAGTTAACATCACATATTATTATTCTCTGTCTACCTAAAATGTGTATTATTCAGAATTTTTAAGATATCCGCTGATACTGTAACTGTAATTTTGTTGATATTGTAGAGTTTAGCATCCTATATATGTCTTGGAAAAATAGTCTTCATGTTTCACTTCATCTAATAGTGAGGCATATGAAAGTATGTGTTGTTGTTTGTTGATGGATTTTGTTGATGTCTTTAAATACTTCTTATTTTTCTACGACTTCCCTGTCTATACAGAATATTAAGTACATGTGCACTAAGAACGATACCATGAAAATATTTAGTATTTAGTATGGCGTGCAGAGATTAGTGCTGTTGCTTCTTCTTACCAATCGTTTGTTCGTAAGTCTTTAAAGAGATAGGATATTCCAAAATTGCATTTGGCGTTTATTTGATCCTAGTCAAATTCTAGTTTCCAGGGATTGTTTTCATTTTAAATTGTGTAAAAAAAAATATAGTGGAATATGTTATAAGCTTACTGCAAGCTGGATGTATCACTCGCAGAGTATAGCCGAACAAGATACTGACATAGTTTGTGCTCAGTTTTACGTTGTGATGCTTTGTTTGGTTACATTATTTTTGTAGATTTTAATACTCACGATGCTAAGTTCGTTCCACATGGCAGAGACCCAGTATTTTAATATCTGTACCTGTATATACATTTAGATTTGACTGCGGTTCGTTCTGTGTGTAAGCAGCTGGCTTACGTTAATCAGTGTGTAAATAGGCTCACTGTTGATTGCTAATTTAAGAATGGCATATTTATCCTGAAAAAAATTATATAGGTCATTTCAATATGCTTCACCCACTTTCCTGTTGTATCTTGGTGCTTCTGAAACGATGAAAATTATCATTGCTGAGGCATTTCTAATAAGCGTTCTTTGTACCTCCCCTGAGCCGTGTGTATAGATTAATATTGTAAACCCTTGGTAATCAAAACTATCCCGACAGCGTTTTGATTAGTACAACTCTAGTACAAATCTTTTTTGCTTGATCTATCAACTCGGCTAATATATATTTACTCACTGATTTATCAGCACGGTTTAATACTTGCAGATCTGTGCGGTGAGATTGTGTGGTTGTGAAGAATGATTACATATTTCATGGAAGACTTACTGTTCACTTGTTGTCTGATACAGTTTCCTCCGTTATAATGATTGTTAATCGTGCAGTACACTTCGAGTGTGATGCCAATGAAGTCATAGAGCACGCATATATTCGCAAACTTACCTCATTATTAGTGATGTTAGCTTAGTACTCGGTTTACCTAGCAAGTTTCTTGAAGCTAAAATGCGAGATTTTCCACTCTGTAACTTTTAATAAGTGTAGAAAATAATCATTTGCATCGTATCTTTGTAACTCGATTTTGACATGCCTATACGCTAGATTTTGTTGACATTTTGTATTATATCAATTAGCCTCTTGTATGTATCTTGTTTTTCACCTGTTCAATTGTTCAGTTCAATCTGGCAAGATATTTTTCCATGTACACGTACTGGCAAATATTTTCTCCACAAAGTCCCTATGTAAATTTCCATCATATGTATGTTCATGTTGTATCAGTTGAATAGTGATGCAGAGATGAAATCATTTGAACCAAACTACGCGGCATTGTGTAAATCAGATGAATATATATACACGGTTGTTTTCCGTTTTGAATATTCAATATCAATATATTCAGAACCCTATGTATCACTTTTAAGCTGTGCAGGTTTATCGAATATATTTGCCAAGATTTATTCCTATGCTGCTTTGAATGGCTGATTTATACATGTCAATGTTTTACTGTGTAATCTCCACTATATAAATGATACATGTATAATAGAATGATTTTCATAGTGCCCGTTACTATGTGTGTCTATATTTATTACATAATCTATTGCCATAATTATACTATCAATGTACATTGTAGTTTCTGATTTCGTTGTTTGGTGAAAGCTCTCAGTATTTCTTGTTAAGAGTGAAGAAATTCAGTGTCTGAAAAAAAAAATCAGCTTTCACAAGGTACAAATACAGGTGGCTTACAGTATTTGCTGGAACTATTGCCATCTACAGGTAGTATTTTGCATAGATACGTCACTAAGTTTAAAACCTAAATACTTCAGATACTACCCCATGAACTTTTGTCTGAATGCCTTCAGCTCTGTTTAGAACAGATTTCAGTACCTCGTCTCAGGTCATCAGTAACTGATCCAGTTCTCAACACTATAATTATCAGGAAGCAGTTCGAAATAGTTTCGTGAGGACTCCTGCCCAATCTATTTCTGTACATCTTGCCCAGGCTAATGAACTTGTTCACCGTATTTCCTAAGTGTACAGGTATTTGAGTGTAGTACAGTGAAAATAGTAGTCTTACATGTATCTCTTGTTATTTGAATGACCTAAGATAAAGAAAATAAATGTCCTCATATACCATGAGTGTTGTTACTGGTTGTAGTACAGGCCAAAGCCTTACTCCCTAAAGTTGTTTCAATGACCAGTTTAGACATATTCATGCGAGTTCGAGGTCAGCATAAGATGTACTAAGATGAATAAGTATAGGACTGACTACTTATTCCACAATACAAATCTAAGTTATAGCTTCAAGCTTGAATATTCAGAGATTAAGATTGCGTGGTCACCCAAAAATATAAAACCGAAACCCTACCATCAAGTGTTCTATAGCCTATGAATAATTTTCACAGCCTCATGTAGACATGATATTGGTCAAGTACATCCTACATGCCTATAATGCAAACCTAACCTCTATTCACAAGCATCCAGTTTTCCCACAGGCCAATTTACGATTCTCATGTGATCACAACTTTGAGTTTGAGCACTGAAGGTTATTTGAGGTTGAGTTCAATCCCAAGTAAAAGATGCACTGTATATGGCTTCCTATAAACAGAAGCTCCAACCTTATGCTCTGGAAAACTCTTCAGAACTGAGAAAAGGAGCACGTAGTACATGTAGTTTAGATTGGCGAGGTATAGAATAAACTGTAATATAATACATAACACCTTTTATCTTCAAGAAATTTGTTTTTACTTGGAGCTCAGTTTCACTTTGGCACTATAAATCACAGGCTCTCCCCGATTAGCGTTGTCATAACTCTGAAGACCATGGCATGCATGCATGTGTAGGCATTGTCTTCTGAACCGAGGTTCACTCATATGATCAGTACTATGGCCAGTGCTGCCTCAAGGTACAGCTTATTTCACACATTAAACTCTCGAACAAAGACCCTCCTGGAGACTATGGAATTCTGGTGTGGCACTGATATGTATGTTGTATGTTGATGGTTCATTATTTTCAATGACCTTTTGACAAATTTGCAACAGGCATAGAGTAATTGGCCAAGTCATGGCCATTCACAACACACAACGAAATACCCGAGCAAGGTAGTACGAGTCTGAACTGTTTACACCAGTTTTTGGTGATATATTTCCAACGCTAAATGGTAATGTATAACAACTTGTAATATATTATAAATTTTCAACCGAATTTCAGACTGCATTCGCAAAAATTGTAAAAATTGGCAATTCTAAAATATTTCAACATACACAAGTTGTGGTCGGTCACAACTTGCAATATGTATCATGTGTAACCTCGCCACACCTATTTTCCACAGTAAGATATACTTGAAAGTTGAAACGCATCCGACTACTATTACATCACCTTTATTTTGTATATATTGTTGTTACAGTTTTTGTTCTTCATATATCAGTTCAAATTCGTTGAGCTTGAAAAGAGCGCCACGACTTCAAAACTACCGGTATGCATAAAAATGAGATACATGATGCCAAAACAAAATGTTTCGAATAAGGGTTCAAATAAATCTATACACTGAAACACATTGAATGATCCTAATCTGTTGTAGCCAACATATTGGTACACCAAAAAAAAAAATAGCGCTGGTCATTATCATATCTTGAATCGACCATTGGTGCAACTATAGCATTGCCAGTTATATTTTTAGTTTCTACCAGTACTTCACATCAAATACGCACAACAAAACATGCCAGTAGAAATACACAAGACCAATTTTTGATATTTGGGAAAACGCTCACAAGGTTTGAAAGTCTTCCATTTAGTGGGAGTAGCACTGAGATTTTGAATGTTGTACGGCATTCATAGGGCTAGTATATATAATTCACCAGGTATTTCATACATGAACAATGTTTGACTTGATTCAATTCATGGTTGGTAATATTTGATACAGATGGCAGCACAGTTCTCAGAAATCATATACAAGACAAGAGAGATACTAAACTAATATACATCAGCAAACACACAAACTAAAGATTTCATCTATTCTTTGAATGTCCTTACAGATACATACACTCAAATCAATCCGCACGCATCAGATCTTTAGATTTACCAATAGATAACATAGCCAATGTCAATAACTGAGGTCCAAATCTGACAGACCATTGTTGATATGCTCAAAAAAATTTGTGTATATTATGTCGAAGATCATGGATGAAAGGATATGCAATAACATGAGACTCAAACAAATGTTGACTAGGTTTTCCGATTTGTCACGGATCTGAGGAAACTAGACGCTCTGTGGCAAAAAGCAACCAGTATGTATTTCCTACCCTAGTTACTCTCTGACTGAATTCACATCTGACACTGATATTCTGACCGGACAAATTTTTTATAACAAAGGTAAAGCACTGTACAGTGTGAATATCTTATTTCTCGTGATAAATTGCGTCAATTAATATGATATGGGCAGATACAGATGCCAGCAACAGATAATTTATATCACACTCAGTCCAACGAGGAAATAACGGCCTTGTAGATCATGACACATTCTTCCTATTTTATATTGATAATTGTGATGGCTCTGTAATGGCCCATGATTCAAAGTCTTGGTCAGACAATGCAGTCTATAGCAAATCTTGAAACAAAAATTGTTGATAATTGCATAGCAATTGATGAAACTTCAGGATATTATGCTTATATATGCGCTATTATGCGTATTCATAGAACACATAAACCTGGGGAACAGAATACCGGTAGGAATTCCATGCACACGAATACATATAATATCTTGTTCCACACATTCAAGCATAAAGATGCCTCTAGTTTTACCCCCCTATACATTAACTACAGCACTATATTTGTGCGCTCAAATCTACCGGTATGCAATGTTTTGTTTTGCCTGGAATTATTCGGTGACGAAATTATGTTCACATGAGCACAAGTGTTTGACAACATGGGTATTTTCTCACACTGAAACACAGGACATGTGATGTTTGTTCAATGGCACAAAAACTGTCAATTTCACAATGAGCCGACTCCAAGTATGATCTTGCCAATGAAAAATAAAATATCTTGGAAACTACGCATGCACTGACAAATCATTGCATAATGGCTTGACCATCTAAATGTAGCTATAATGCCCCCAAACATACATCGTGAGAAAAAATTGTGTGAAAGTTGTCAGTTATGATGACTATTCAATATCACCTACACACAGAGTCATAACGTGCTACACATATGCATGAACAAAACCTTTTATGTGACTTTACAGACTCTATGCAAACTAAGCACAAATAGTATACCTTTTACCCACCTGTACCTATGATACTAGTATATAATGACTTTACTCATGCTTGTTCTATACACATTTGACCCTGAGAGCTTGCAGAGGCTTGCAATGTTCAGTAAACATAACTTCACTACATAATGTACATGTACATTGACTGCCTGACTGATAAGATAAGTTTATGTTAGAAGGTAAAAGTGATACAAACTGGAACCCAATTGGCTCTAGGTTCACACCTGGGCCTACTCCTCTCTGATATTCCACTCTAACCATCAGAGATTTGGCAAAAAAAGTAGAAATCCCAAAACAAACCACGCAAATAACACAGAAATAAGCACAAGGTACTAGTAACTTGTCGTGCGACAACAGCTTCAAAATCTTCCTTTCGGAGACAATCATTCAAATTGTTCATTCTCTTCGGCGGTGCATCCCTCAGATGCGGAAGCTCTCCATGGTGCCGTCGATATGCGAGAGACGGATGTAGACGTCGGTGCCAAATCCCTGCAGGCTCTCCATGGACAGCTTGCCTCCGAGGTACTCTGTGTATGCCTTGCAAGCTGGCAGCCCAAAACCATACCTGGAAAAAGAGACTTCTATATTGTCAACTATTTTCAACTGCAGTCCATTAATTGACTTTTCAAGTGTCATGGTTGAACACCTTTTCTGTGATGTGCACACTCGGACAAATATTGCCGAACAATGGTAATCCTGTCAAACAAAGAACTCAACCTATACTCGGACATAAGGTCAGTAGGGCTGGTGAGTCACATGATGTCATGGTGTGATTTCCAGTGGCAAACAAACATACCTTTTGTTTAATATGAGTAGAACTCCATTCAAAACTCAAATTACTCGGGTAACACTGAAGGTGTATGCTTGTTTGTCAACGAAATCACACCGTGACGGCACGTAACTTACAAGCCTTAATGACATGCATGTTTGGGAGTTCAGTTAGCTCACCCATGCATGGTTCCCATGGAGCGGTTTTCCATGAACGCCCCGAACAGTCCCCTGTCCACACGCTCGTCTACATCCTTGCCACTTGTCGTGAACCCATAGTCCCAGATCCGACTCAAGTGATCATGTCTGATCCCACCTCCTCGGTCAGAGATCCTGATTACAAGGGCAAAAGAACATATTCATTCATTTCAGAAGCATATCAATGAAACATCCCATGTGTTGACATGAAATGTCACTTTGGCAATGATGAACAAACGGGCAAAGTGACACATCAGTCTGAAATGTGGGTTCACCATTCGGCCCACCATCTCAGTCCGTTAGAGCGATACGTATAGCTGAGCTAGTTCTTATTTATTCCCTTAAGAGGTGATATCAGTTATTTTTACTACTTGATATCAGATAGATAGGCATCCTTACCGGACGATGAAATCTATGTCGTTGTTCGCAATTGTCACTTTCACTGGTGGTAAGTTTTTCATGGACTCTAAATTCGCCTCAACAGTCGCCCTGTACAAATGACAAATTTGACCATGCAATGGGCAATACCACAAAATAACAACAATATACACAAAAAGAACTAGGAGAAGGACAAAGACAACAACTTCCTTCTTTCTTGGCATACCTCATGGAGTTTTTGAGTATCTCGTGTATGATGTAGTCAAGGGGCTGGGGGATGTACGGAAACGAGGCGCTCACTTGACCGTTCACTTCCACCTCCGGGGAATGACCATACTTCATCTCACAGATATGTCTGCAATCACAAGACGACACAGTAGTAGTGAAATATGTTCCCCAGTTTTGCACATATCTGATTTACTTTTTATACAGTTGTTTACTTATAAAAAACATTGCTAATGTTTTTTCTTTATTTTATTTTCAAAGCATTTTTATTGTGTTCTTATTTTTCTGTGTTTGGACAATTTTTGATGAACTGAGTTTTTGTTGCCATCAAAATGAAATTTGTGTTCTTTAATTTTTCTTTCTTCATGGCCACTATGACGATAGTCATAATGTATCTGTGTAAAGTTTAATGCACTGAACTGGGACATTTCAGAATTTGAATGTTCAGCTTTGTCAGTATTATTGAACGATCACAAACCTGACAGACTCTGCCTTTTTCTCAATCAGTGATCTTGGCGAAAAATTGACTGCAATTATCCCAATGTGGTTCGACTGAAATCACAAGAAACGAGAATTGATATCAATACAACATCAAGCACTGTGAATTTAATATTCTTGTATCAATTCAATATCAATTTCCAATTTATTGTACTGAATTACAATAACTTGTACATACAAAACAAAGATTGAATTTGACATGATACCCGAAAGCACTACATATTTTGCATCAGTATGCATACATATATACCTTAGCCTCGTGCAGAGCCAGATGATGTTCACAGAGCATACGGATCCCCAGTCTGGATGTCAGAGTCCTGTCCAGAAAGATCTTGATCATGCTGTCATCCTGACGATAAAATAACCGTGTACCATTGAGTAACATTCTCCTCTCAAGCGACATGACATCATCAAACTCGATGAGGGTAGAACATATCTGACACTCAAATCAGTTATGAAAACTGACACAAGCACACATCGAAACATCCGACAAATACGCAACATGAGGATAGACCTTGATGTGTTTTTTGGTCTCCTTGAAGCCCTCCGCGAGCAGAGTGACAACCTCCTTGTGGTCCTCCAGGAGCTGTTGTAGCATCACGCTGTACCGTTCCTCGTCACCCAGGTCCGTGATCTGCTCGGGCCAGATAATGACAAGTTACAATATTGTGCACTACATTATAGTATGGTTGTGAAAATTTGTAGAATATTCACTGCTGAACCAAGTTCAGATCACTATTAATTACATCGGTTTCTCAAACAGTTATATACAGGTCGGAGGTCAAATACTGCCGAGGTCAAATACCGCCGATTCCAGTAAATACCACTATTTATGAAGTAAAAGAACATTGTGAAGTCATCAATGAAAATGATCGCATAATAGGCGATGAGCAATGATATGAACTTTTCCGACCTGTACACATGAAAGCCATAATGCGAGATAGATTGGAGACACTTGGGAATTAACAGATTTTGAAAAAGTGAAAAATTTTACTGTATTATATATATACTAAGTTAAGGTAGTCTGCTCCAAACAGTGAGGTAAGAACAGGTCAAGCGGACTACTTTAAGTAAGAAGAAAGACCATTAAATTTATCTACATCTACATCATTAGATACTTCAAAATATTTAAAATGTTACTGCCGGTACATGTGGAGTTAGCAGCGGCAACACAAAGCCACATAAAACTTCATTGGTGACAAATTTATTACAGGGAAAATGGCCTGGTAATTTCTCAAGTGTTCTTTGTGAACGGTTAAGTACCAGTATGTAATCTGCACTTGACTGATAACTTTGATAAGTGGTCAGATTTGATAAGTGTAATTTAATGGACATAAAAATTAGCAATAGTCTCCTATTTATAAATGAGAAGTTCACATTATCGGACAGACGTTTGCAAAATTAAACTGGCTGGATCTTGTTCATACATGATTTAGGGAACAGTTCAACTTGTTGCTAAAAATTGTTTTCTATTGTTGCTGATTAGATAATAAATCTCTGAAAATGTTCAACTTTGTGAAGACTGTTTCACAGTCAGTCATTACTACATGTTCAAATGCAACAATTGGAAACTCGAGTCATAGGCGCAGATCTATTTCTGTACATCATCATGATCTTGTACATGTATTTGTCATGGTACTTTTGTACATTTTTGTACAAGTCCATATTTCCAAAATCACATGATAACTCACCTTCGGAAAATCAGTTAGCAACTGGAAGGCTCGAATGTACATTTCATGCTGAAAGGCAAATATATATCATACTGATTAACATAGGAAACGGTAATAAAAATTTCTATTACATTTCCATGCTATCAACTTGAAGAGCCTGATCAATGACATGAGTTGTTTTGCTCAATCATAGAACAATAAAGTCCTTATACAGGACTACAAGCGTCACTCAAAAATGTATTACCCTTGAGAGTCCTCTAGAAAATATTTTTGTTGACTTTATAAAGTCAGGGTTCAATCAAATGCACTGGCAATTGCATCTAATATGAAATAATAAACAATGGATGATATCAATTTTAAAACTAAATTTAAACATACTTCATCATGAATATGGCCTCACGAAATCTACAAATGTTCATTTGGGAGCGATATATTCATTACCAACTGGACAATATAGAAAAAGCGTATTTCTGCAGAAATACCATTTTCCGTATTCTTCCAGAAATACGAATTATCAAATTCAAAATATAGAAATACATGAAACTGTATTCCTGGTGTCAGTACAAAATACACAATATCATATTTGTAAACTCTGAAAAGTCAGCTTAATACCATACCAGGGACTGTACCTAGTGTATCAAAACTCTTGACACTTTGCTGCAGTGAAACTGCAATTTACAAGAAAAAATTACAACAACCAACGTTCTCCCCTGCACTCGAGTGATCATCCTCAGAGCACATGGACAGTTAAGTACTGGTAAGATCCAGACAGTCGATAGAATTTATAACTGGATCATCCAGGCTAGACAGAGTGGGGACTAATGACCTAACTCAATTTGTAGATATATGGGGCTGACAACCGGGGTTGAAAACTGGCCAATATATCAGCACAGTACAGCAGAAATGTGCTAAGCAGTGAAACAACAGTTCTTGGAATAGCAACAAAACAGTCAGATTTAGCTCATATGCATAAACAAGTACCCTGCAAAATATTGATTTAATAGTGCAGCCCAATTTTAGATACATGTATATTCACTCAAAAACAATTGATCGAAACAACTTAACGCTGATTTGATCAAATGAACGTACTAGGCCAACTGATACTGAGCCCACATACTAAATGTCACTTGCAGATTGCAGATCTATATCCAATATTCATATTACAGACAAACAACCCATATTCTTGAATACAATGACATAAAACAGGGCAGAACCACAGGGAACGTACGAAATAGGCCTGCATACAACACAGCAAATCAAACATTTTATGATACGGGACGACACAGCAGAACACTTCAATCAAATATGAAGTCAACCACCAGTTTGTAATGAAAATTGGAAAACTATCATTGGAAAACAATTCATGTCGAGAAATGAAAGTAGGCCCAGTACTGTTTTAATAACAAGGTCACCAATTTTATTGATTATGGATATTCGAATGAGCAGTAGCCTACTTAATTAAACAGTAACCTCAACCTGCTATCAGTGTAACATATTGATTGTAGCTTGAAACAATGTTTCACTCACGGTGGCCAGAATAGTTGGGTTGCAGCCAACGATGAACGGTAAATTTCGAAAACCAGCGATCCGGTGTGCAATGCGAACGGGCAGCTCCTTGTGCAAGTACTGAGCACTTCTCTGCAATATAAAACACATTTCATCAAAACAAGTTGAAGTTGAATAATTTTTCAACATTAACCCAGAATAAACTAGACGTCAAGGCCTAAAGGCCTTGGAGGCATTTCAGGGTGAAGCATGAAAAAAACAAAATGCTGACATGATAAGTTCCCAATGAGACCGTTTCCGAGATATCGACGGAAACGAAAAAAGGCCGACTCAGCGAAAAAATTTAAGGTCAAGGTCAAAGGTCATCCATCATACCCTATGTACATGTTTGTCTAGGGCGACGAGTCCGAAAATAACATCCATTTCGCTCTACGACGCACCATTTCCGAGATATCGACGAAAACGAAAAATGCCGACTCAGCGAAAAAATTTAAAGTCAAGGTCAAAGGTCATCCATAATACCCTTAAGACATGTTTGTCTAGGGCGACGAGTCCGAAAATAACGTCCGTTTCGCTCTATGACGCATCGTTTCCGAGATATCGACGAAAACGAAAAATGCCGACTCAGCGAAAAAACTTAAGGTCAAGGTCAATGGTCATCAATAATACCCTTAAGACATGTTTGTCTAGGGCGACGAGTCCGAAAATAACGTCCGTTTCGCTCTATGACGCACCGTTTCGAGATATCGACGAAAACGAAAAATGCCGACACAGCGAAAAAATTTAAGGTCAAGGTCAAAGGTCATCCATAATACCCTTAAGACATGTTTGTCTAGGGCGACGAGTCCGAAAATAACGTCCGTTTCGCTCTACGACGCACCGTTTCCGAGATATCGACGAATACGAAAAATGTCGACTCAGCAAAAAAAATTAAGGTCAAGGTCAAAGGTCATCCATAATACCCCTAAGACATGTTTGTCTAGGGCGACGAGTCCGAAAATAATGTCCGTTTCGCTCTACGACGCACCGTTTCCGAGATATCGACATAAACGAAAAATGCCGACTCAGCGAAAAAATTTAAGGTCAAGGTCAAAGGTCATCCATAATACCCCTAAGACATGTTTGTCTAGGGCGACGAGTCCGAAAATAATGTCCGTTTCGCTCTACGACGCACCGTTTCCGAGATATCGACATAAACGAAAAATGCCGACTCAGCGAAAAAATTTAAGGTCAAGGTCAAAGGTCATCCATAATACCCCTTAGACATGTTTGTCTAGGATGACGAGTCTGAAAATAACGTCCGTTTCGCTCTACGACGCACCGTTTCCGAGATATGCAGGAGAGCCTCAAGGATGACTCAGCTAAAATTATTTCGAGCCCTAGGTCAAAGGTCGTTTGACGAGTCGGCCTCAAAATCAATAGGCTTCTTCCCTGGTGATATATGAACCTCCATGCAAAGTTCCACAGTCATTGCCATAACACTTTTTGAGTTATCGTGCGGAAACCAGAAACATTGATTTCATCCTCACGGACCTCACGGACCCCGATGCCTTAATTCTACATTAACCCAGAATACTTTTTCAGTATTCAACATTAGGTAGTCCGCTCCAAACAGTGAGGGGGAGGGAGTTTTTTTTAAAATAGATAACTGTGTCAACATAATCTAGAACTTCAAAATGATATATGTTATAGAGTAACTGTTCAGCATCCTAAAACTGAAAAGAAAATAGGGGGTCACCGTATCCGTTCTCATGGAAAACACGATGCAAGATGTGAATATGGACGAAAAAATGTGCAAAAATTCCAGAATTTATGTCATTTTAGGTAAATATGTGTGATTTTGATCGAATATGTAGAAGAAACGAGCACGGTGACCCCCTATTTTCTTTTCAGTATTAGGATGCTGATCATTTACTCTATAAAATAATGTCATTTTGAAGAGATAATATTCAAGAAGTGACTCTCTGTTACCTCCATGTTTGTAGCGTACTACGTTAATGTTTTTGTAACGTCAAAATCTTACTTTTTTCCCAAAACAAGCGACTGAAAATTTATTGTTTCTTGTTCATCAGATTTTAACATTCTACTTTCATTCATTCAAATGTAATAAATAATGCCATTATCTATTTAATCTACATAAAAAATAAACCAATGCAACAAGTCATATGATTAACATGACATGCTCATTATAATTAAAATTACATAATGTGTATAGCATAAATTGTATGGAGTTTTGGATGGTAACTGTGCTTGAATAAACATGTTATTCTTTGTTTATAAAACATGCATTTCCATGAATGATGATAAATGTGGTGACAAATGAGTAGGGGAGGGGTGCATTATGAACAAACTTATTAGTTCATGCCCCAATTCCCAGAAAGCAGAAAAAATTGAAAGGTAATCGAACTATATAACCCTAGAATTTCAAGTTCAACAGAGGCAGAGGATGTGTTTGGCATACAAAGTCGGTCAATAAAGTTACACCCCCCCCCCCCCCCCCCCTTTCCATCACTTCACCGAGATCTGAGGAACCACGTGAGCAAAGTGTGCTATCCTGTACTCAACAGTTGTAAACAAGGCCGATATTGGCAAGGTGCCAATTCCAGGCTTCGTGGCTCATGCATGGCTACCGAAAGCCTCTGGGCTCTCCCGTGCTAGCTGTCAGCAGAAGTACATTTAACGAGAACATATTTTTCTGCTGTCAGGGATTTGTATGGAACGGATTCGGTGAATTCACAATACTCACTAGCAGATGGCTTCCATTGGCGCTACGGCCGGAATACAGCATTGTGGTGGGCGACAGTCTCACGGAGGCCTGAAAAATAACACATCATTTGAATAAACATCATTCCATTGCAAGAGCCGTAATTTCAAGGTCAATTCAATTTCACAAAGATACGACCAGAGCTATGTAGCCTTTCAATTCCAACCCACCCCATTCACAACCTTCTGGGTACACTACTCGTACAGTTGTTGCATCTAGACTCTAGTAAGAGTTGTGTTTTCGAAGTCATTCAGTTGGAAGAATATTAGAATTCGATTGTTCATGTTTCATGCCTTAGAGCTGTATTAATATTTTGTGTACTCTAGGTGCAAGAAATGACCTTGCGAAATGTTTTTTGGATTTTGCTGTCTGAGAACTTGACCTTACTCTTTTCTTTATTGACCAAGGATCAAGGATTGCATTTTTAAATTGTTACATAAACCTCAAATACATTAAAGAATCCACACGTCAATTGTTTGTTTCGCATATGTGATTTTCATTCTACATTTTGTATTCAAATAAACTTTTATCATTTATTTAACCTCAATGCTCTCTGATACTAGTAGTAGAATGAAGATTGGAACTCCCAACTTTTCCAAAAATTTGAGCAGACTTTACCAAATGGTGGAGACAGTACGTGCGACTTGGGTGCGGTTGCATTGAGCATTGTGTTTCAACATATTTTATTAAATTACGGACTTGATGAAATTGTTGGAATGGCTTTATATAGAGTAGGGCCCGGACGAGTCGGAAATTTCCGACCCGGGTACCCTTGTGGTCTGACCCGCCCCGCCCTGGGTAACCCGTCCAAACATAGATCAAATGTGAACGGGAATCACTGGAGCAATCTGTAAGACGTAAACGCCAGTCATCGATCTTTTGACACATATTATTTTGTTTCGTCTGTGTTTATTTTCAAGTTTGAAAAAGATCATATGACTAGTGTTGCAACGTTTACAAAATTTGTTAAATGTTTAAACGTCCATAGTTAAACGAAACTATACCGTTTAAACGTTTAAATGAGTGAACGTTTAAATAAACGTTTAATAAAACGTTTAATCGGGAATATACTCCGTATTTGCCTATTTGTATGTTAAAATCAAATTTGAACGTTACGATGTCGGCGATAAACGAACTAGATTTACTTGGGACAATGTTTCTTCCTCGAGCACATGATATTGGTGTACAAATCACAATTATATTTTCATCAGAAAAAACTTATATAAACCAATACCGTAATGGCCCGAAATACCGCCGGTTCTCGTTTACCCGCCGGCCTCGTTTAAGCGCCGGGGGTATGTCTTTAAAAGCATTAATAAACGCCGGTCTCGAATTAGCGCCGGTTCAAATAACAGCCGGGTGTAAGTCTATGTACCGGTGCACGTAGCACACAGAGTCCCACGGTGATTGCAATTGATTACACATGTGTGAAACAACACAACTGACACTTATTTACCGATATGAGATTTTGATTATGACAATAGAACACCTGCTAACCAGTTAGGTGATGCAATTTAGCAGAGCTCTCTCTGTATGTATATATAATTGTACCGACTAACTTAATGATATCCATTCCCCAAGGCCCAACATAATATAAATAATCATTACCGTATATCTTTATTGGTTGCATGTATTGCGGCGCCATGCGACATTTACTACGCACATAACGTATGCAGTAGGTCTGTGTATGAACCGGTCATTTAACACACCGATATCATAGTAAATCCAAACTCTGAAAAGCTGATTTACAGAATATCGGCAGGTACCAGCACCGTTAGTTTTTCTATTGAATTTGCAAGCTTCATCACGATGTATTTTACTATAATTTATTAGTTTATCTACCGTGTATCTGCTGTTCATAGCCATTGGACTAACACCATCCTCGATGCAACCGCCCGTCATTATGCCCTCAACTTCTCCTCCACCTTCCAGCCGTGCCGTGCACTAAATACAGTGAAGCAAATCGGTGCGTTCACGCGCACAAGCTTTCAAAATATATCGTTTTTGCTCGTTGTATTATTAAGCGCCGGTCTCGTTTACCCGCCGGTCTCGTATTAGCGCCGGGGCTGAAACATGTAAAGCACTATTAAGCGCCGGGGCGGTATTTCGGGCCATTACGGTATTTATTGAAATATTTCACGAGTCTTGTTCCTCTTGGACTTGATGTGGGGGCTACCATCTTTTTCTTCAGTGGATTGCAAGACACATTCTCATTGGCTATTCTCATAATTATCAGCCAATGAGCAGTGAGTTTTCATGAACTGTCATTGTGGTCAATTGGGGGTATCCCAATTGCGTAATACTGACACCCCTCTAGAGCCCAATTGCCCTTTGCTAATTAATCGCTAGTTGCTTCACCAGGGGGCAGCACTTGAGATATCACAGAAGACGGGGCTCTGAACGAATTACGATGACTGAAACCGTAGAAATGTCACATGAACTATTATCATTTTATGACGTTTATTCATGCACCTAAACGTAAACGACGTTTAGTGGTGGTAAACGTAAACGGTAACGTTTAAACGTTTAAACATTGCATCACTACATATGACCTCATAAAAATTCTCCCGATTGTTCCCCGATGATTTTCTTGTAATTTTTGTGATTTTACTAGTGTTTATCACAAATTTTCAAGACAAAACTATATTTTATTCGTTCTCGGGTACGGGTAATGAAATTCCGACCCGGGTAATTGTATGACCCGCCCCGAATTCGGATACCCGTCGACTCGTCCGGGCCCTAATATAGAGTGTAGAACCGTAATATCCAAATAATGCTGAGTGCACGATACCAGATCTAGTAATACGGTAGTGATATACTTCAACGTAAATTGCCAATATTATAAAATGATGGGATAGATCTAGATATAGATCTATATAGAACCAGGTGGATTGCTGTCAGTCAGTGAACTGATTCAACTGAACAATCATCGAGTGTGCACTTGTTGCTCTCACAATACAATAAACTTCCCACCAACCTTGGCAGCTGCTGCATCAATTGCACTCTGATAGTAGAAAGAAGTGACTGAACGTGTCCTTGTTTGTGCTGCATGCCCATGGATGTCTGGATTATACGACAGATCATCCGTCCAATTCCGCTTTGATACAAAACATGGATCTTCAGAATTGTGTTTCCCTGTTATGACAGCAACGGCGCTCCTTATCGAAGGCGTGCAACTGGCCCTTGCCAAAGACAAACGCGCCGGTTTTGCCACCACAAATGCCATTTTGTCCTTTCCTCTATCTTATCCAACTTTTTATCAATGCAGGCATTCACTATCTCTTAGCTTGCAGTAGGCCTAGATATCTTCCTTCAGCACGTGATTCCAAAAACTATCTTTTGGGAAGGGTCCGCATTGACATTGATCTGTTGATTGGTCTGGCGCGGCAAACAAATGCAGCACCCAATTTCTCCATCCAAAACTCCTTCGCTCCGGTCTTGGATCCCTGAAATATGACAGCTGATATTACCTATAGGTCCTGTTGTATGCTTTGAACACTGTTCTGTCTTTGTTACTGATATGACAGCATTTGTTTTTAGCACCCATCCTCGGCCCCAAAACGAAGATGGGCCACCTCATCAAACAAAACATCTGTTTTTGACAGTTGTGAGTGAGAACGAGGTTATGACGTCATGTTACCTTACTCTCTATGGAAAGGTAAAACGACCAGCATGCTACATGCTATTTTAAAACATGTTTGAAATGAATGAGGACTAGATGAATAGCTTTTTAGGCCACTTTTGTGCACTGTATACGCTGATTTTGGCCGAAAAACATATGTGACACAATGAAATGAAGGATGATATGAAACACACCCACAGAGCGGATACCAGGCCAAGATTCGAACCCAGGTTCTCCATGTCCTGAGTGAAAATCGACTGGTAGGCCCTGAATTTAGGCCTTGTTGACACCTTGCATTCAATAATTATATTCTTTGTTTAGTTTAAACATATGTATTTAATCTGGATCGCCCAATAGCGTAAGCTAATCGAAGAGTTTATGTACGTCACTGAGCTGTGCAAAGTAAAAATTATATTTTCATTAAAATGCATGCATGGTTGGGACGCAAAACAGCCAGACCTTAAGGGTCTGTTCTGGAAGAATGGGGGTCGACCCCAGGACTTACGGACTATACTGTAAAACTCCCGAATTTTGAATAAATCCTAATAAACAAGCTAAAATTTTGAAGGAGGCGTTCCAGAAAGGGTGATGGCCTGAGAAGGTAATCTGCCGAAAGGGACGGTGTGCCGAGTGTTTGGAATACAGTTAAACTTTAAATTGAGAAATTTTGTAAAGTGACACACCGGTGATAAAAAAAATAGTAGTACCTCTAAAAAGGTATGCTGGTTGCCCTCGCCAACTGGCGCCTTTTGTCTGCAAGGATCTGAGGCAGGGCAGAGCCGCGAGGAGCGACCCCGGCGACGCCACCGCGTTTCCACAGTGGTGAGGCTAGCATCTAGTCTTCCTCCATCTTATCCTCATCGTCCTAATTCTGTGAGGACGACGGTCTCGACTCCTTCTGGGGAGACGGAACAGGAAACTCTCCCTGAGAAGGAGGCAGCATCCCTGGCGGTGGTCGCAGGGGCTTGGTGGGTGAACCCTGCGACGCCGGCGGGGTTGCCAAGATGGAGGTGGGGAGACCTACCACCTGCAGCTCTATTACGTCTCAATACGGTCACGGATGTGCTGATGGCCATCGGTCCGCTCACCCCATTTCCTGATCAAAATGGTGTTGTGAAGGCTTTCATAATAATCATAATGTTCAATAATCATAATGTTTCTAGTTTGTAAGGAGTTTGGATGTGCCAGCCTGTGCTGCCACCTATTGAAAGTACTTGAGTGTTTTTGGGGACCACTGGTGAGAGGAATAAAAAGCTAAGAAAAAGCACATGTTGTCAATTTGGTAACATTTTCTGAAGAAATCTAAATAACAAATGGGGTAGAGAACCATAACCAACGTGACGTCCGAGCGGTGCGCATCGACTTGACAGAGGGTGGACGACACAGGGTCATCCACGCCCTGTCGCAGGCGAGATTGAGCTGCCTCAGCTTCGTGTAAACGAGGCCGGAGCTCCTCATTCTCCGCCCGAAGTCTCTGCACAAAGTGTAGAGTGACACTCGACAGCTTCACGTCAGTAACACCGACGGAGGTGGAAACAGTGGTCAGGAAATCACCATCCAAGTCATCCTCACTCGACCCTTGGCCAACGTGGATGCTCAAGTCCCACTTGTCCACCCTCTCCCCTGCTGTCGTGAACATCATTAACACCTCACTGTCCACAGGGGTGTTTCCGTCTGAGTGGAAGCTGGCCCTAGTCACTCCGCTACTCAAGAAACCAACACTGGACCCCACTGCTCTATCCAACTACAGGCCAGTCTCAAACCTCCCATTCCTCTCCAAGGTATTGGAGAGGGTTGTGGCCAAGCAGCTCATTAGCTACCTGCAGGAAAACGACTTGTACCCAAAATTCAATCCGCCTACCGTGCACACCACAGTGTAGAAACTGCTCTCCTACGGGTGCACAACGACATCTTGCAGGCGATTAATAATCACCAACGAGTGATCCTCGTGCTGCTGGACCTATCAGCCGCTTTTGACAGTATCTCCCATGACATACTGCTCAACAGGCTCCACCACAGGTTCGGTATTGGCGGAACTGTGCTCGAATGGCTACGCAGCTATCTACATGGGCGTACACAGTCAGTTCGGCTCAATGATCACATATCGCCTGCCTTGGAAGTCCTGCATGGTGTGCCCCAAGGATCGGTCCTCGGACCGGTCCTTTTTTCTATGTACACAGCCACACTGTGCGACATTGTCAGTCTCCACGGCCTTCAGGTACACCTGTACACCGACGATACACAGGTGTATGTCTCCTTCAGCCTTCGTAGTTCTCCGTCCATCAGTGAAGCCATGACCTCTGCACAGAAGTGCCTCGCCGACATCGACTCCTGGATGGTATCCAATAAGCTCAAGCTGAATGGGGACAAGACAGAGCTCTTGGTTTTAACTGCATCCCGCCTCAGGGCCAGAGTTGACATCCCGCAACTCTCCATCGGTGAAACCCCTATCTCCTCCAGCCCGAGCATAAGGAATCTGGGATCCATGTGGGACCAGGCAGCCACGATGGAAGATCACATCCGGCATGTCTGCAAGTCATGCTACTTCCACCTTCACAACATTGCAACTATACGACACATGCTCACACGTCACGCCACAGAGAAACTGATGCATGCTTTCGTTTCCGCCAGGCTGGACAGCTGCAACTCGCTGCTCCTCAATGTACCTGCAGGTCAGGTTACCAAGCTACAGCGTGTCCAGAACTGTGCTGCCAGGATAGTTCTCAGGAAACGGAAAACTGACAGTATCTCAGCTATCTTGAAAGAGCTCCACTGGCTCCCAGTGAAGCATCGCATCAGTTTCAACGTGTTGTGCTTTGCTCACCGGTGTGTCAACGGTCACGCTCCGGCCTATCTGTCTGATCTAGTGAAGCAGTATGTGCCAAGTCGGAGTCTTCGATCGGACAATCGACTCCTCCTACAACAGCCACCTTCCAAAACAAAGTCCTATGGTGACCGTTCCTTCGTCATTGCTGCGCCCAGACTGTGGAACCAACTACCCACGGAACTCAGAGAGTGTGTCTCGTATGACTTATTCAAAAGAAAGCTCAAGACACACCTGTTTAGAGAGTCAATTTCCTAGCCAATTTTTTTATCAACTAATGTTTTTAATTGTACAGTGTATTGTATATACTCGTCTACTTTTTCACTACTATCCAATTTGTGTAAGGCGCCCCTGAGCAGCACTGAGTGCTGGAAGGTGGCGTGGTATCAAATGAATAAATTATTATTAATAAATTATTACCTCCGCTTGGACCTTGGCGGTGTCAGAAATTTGCTGGGACTCAGTGGCCCTAGCAGCGGCCTGTCCCTCGCGGACCCTGGCAGTCTCGGAGCCGTACTGTCTGAGTATGTCCTCGACCAGATTCAGGAGTTCCGGACCCAGGGTGGCTATGCTCTGTCCGTGGGTCCGCCACCTGAATGGAGTGTGGACACAGACGCCGACCTATCAAGAGCAGGCACCCGCAAAGAGGGCTTTGCACTGGAAGGAGCAGCAGCGGGGACCTTAGGTCAGGTCCTGCTCGCTGTGCTCAGGGGTGCGGTCGTCTCTGGGTTCACCAC
The DNA here is from genome assembly GCA_949152475.1 of Terebella lapidaria. Taxonomy (NCBI): domain Eukaryota; kingdom Metazoa; phylum Annelida; class Polychaeta; order Terebellida; family Terebellidae; genus Terebella; species Terebella lapidaria. The sequence continues at coordinate 54,911,386 of OX424556.1, forward strand.
ATGTGCCATTGACATGCCAGACTGCTTCCAGCTGTCGTCCATGATGCGATGAGCGAAGCTCCATTGACCGTAGTGGAACATCCAGTTCTTCTTTGAGCCTGACGTGGTCATGTATGAAGCCACCCAAGGTGGGACGTAACCAATATTGAATACAAACCATGCCTCGTTACTCTCCGTAGCAAGGGCTTCACCACAGTGTGCTGTCATGCGGTGAGCATTCAGGGCTTCCAGACTGGAGAAGAAATGCTCCCAGGGGCCTCGAGAGAAGCACCTCCAGCAGAAAAATATCCTCACCCAGATGCCAGAGACAATGATAGGATACCACCGATCTCGACTGAGAGCCACGTGAGGGTCCTGATACAAGTCCAGGGACAGGGGACAGAAGGGACATTGGATTCCCTGCTCTGCTGCCTGTGGCAGCATGCCCGCCTCCACCTCCGTCAATGGACAGGATCTGGCGAAGGGAATATCCGCTGTTATACCTACATCTACAGAGCGGCGGAGGTGGTTCTACCTGGCATACCGCGAACGAAACAGCTCATCCTGTTGCATTTCCAGTAGTTCGGGGCCCATGTCGGACCGCAGCCTTTAACCGTGGTTACTCCTTACATTCATTTGTCATGGCTACCCCAGCATATATTCTTTTTTTTTTATATACTAACATATCATTCATTGTTCCATTAATTGTTTTATTCATTCACTCGCTCGTTCTAATACAGGCTGGTATTAGATATTTGTCACATCCTGGTTCATGATTGGTTCATCATAGTCACGTGGTTTTGCTTTGGCGCTTCTTTGGAAGGATTGGCCTCCATGCCTCTTTGTCAGTTGGAGAATATAGCTGCCATGTTGGCACGTCGCATTTCATGACTCATGGATATTTCATTCATATGTTCCAGGTATGTTCTTTATTGGTTTATATTTCGTCCAGTTTCCTAGGAGCTTGAGTAAAGTTTACTCGATTAAGCCTAATAGATGTTATTATAGTTTTGTAAAGCACGTAGGGAGTTGTTTTCCCACCACGTGGGTTTTTGTCAGTAGGAGAATATAGCTGCCATGTTGGCACGTCGCATTTCATGACTCATGGATATTTCATTCATATGTTCCAGGCTTCCAGAATAAACGCTGTACCAGTAGCACCATAGTGACTTTACGACTTCCCACCCGCTTACTAGTTCACACTCAGACACTCAACTCGTTTACACTAGGTGCTGCTCCGAGTCAGGATGCTGGTTCCTGCTCAGACCAGACTGCTGTTGGGAGCGATTGGGTGCGCAGCTAGTCCGTGCGACTGACTTTTTAGATTCATTAGGCCAGCCAGCCATCAGTGCCTCGTCGGACATCTTTTTGTCCAATTGCTGGGCGCGCTTTCACAGTAACTTCAGCACAGCTCATCAGCTAGCGATGTGGAATCTGCGGAGGAAGGTCTCGAAGAGGAGCCTGATGACTCCTGTCCGCCGGTGGTGCCTCCAGACTGTTTGGCGGCTCCGGATGGCTGCTGGAAAGAGTTCCCCTTCGGCGCTTGGATGGGCAACCTAGCACAGGGACCCTTCTTACCAGGCCCGGTCTTTGCGGAGCTACCTTTCGCACCTTTTCCCAAAAGAGCAGGCACCTTAGCACCTTAGGACTGAGAGGTGGTACCGTCCGTGCCATCTCCCGAAGGAGCATGCACCTTGGTACCATCCTGCATTCGTCCGGCTCCCAGAGTTGGAGTGCTGCTTCTCGAAGTCGAGGTTCTCAGGCGTTTCCGGCGTCTCCGCTTCTTTCTGGCAGCAGTTTGGGCAGTCTTATGGGTGCCGCACTCAGCACCAGACTCAGACTCACAGCGAATGCCTGCTTTAGCTTTCGCTTCAGCCTGCAACTGCTAAATCCATTCAGCCGGCGCATGTCTTTGGACACGGCCATGATGTAGCCCTCCTCAGGCTCCCCATGTCCCGTCGCACCAGTCTCCAGCAGGATGTTTTCCATCCAGGGCGCAGATTGCTCAGCCTTAACCCGGTCGGCCCATCTCGCGGGGTCAGTCCTGCTGACAACACTCTCAGCATCGCTGCCGGAGTCGGATTTCATGCCAGAACCCGTAAAACTCTCCACTTGAGACACAGCTGGCTGGTAGCTGTCCGTTGGAGGAGCAAATCCCGAAAGCGTGTTACTGCTCTGAAGAGACTCATTCCCAGACATGACCTCTCATATTCAACCCATCATACTGCTCTGACATGTCTGAAAACTCCATCCCTATAAAGACTGGGAGTCAAGATCCGCAGATCTGTCTCCACCAGTGCCGAGCTATCGAATGACCAGCCAGCACTGGCTACATGGTATATACAGCAACAGACAGGCAGCAATGCTACAAGCGCAGCAGTGTATAACGCATTTCCATGGAAACGTCAATTCCCTGACAGACAAAGGCACAAAGGTATGTTAGGTGGCTCCTAACATACCTTATATACGGGTGACCAAAAATTAAGTAGGTAATCCCGGGGGATCCTGCAATTATAAAATGAGAGAGAATAGCATTTCCACGGAATTGCCATATATTTGTGGTTTAAATTATCCACCTATAAATAATCACATGAAATATTGGTAAATAAATATAACCACTCCTCATAGCCGAAGTTACACTTACAAGGCCTATTGTAGCCCTACAGACAACTGTGCACCCTATGGGCATTCATGAGGCACCTACTAGCAACCACAGTGTACAATAAGGCCACGGAGCAAGGCACCATTCAGAACTAAGAGAGCATGGTTCAATAGATATAGACAAGAAGCCGACAGGTTCATAACCTCAGTGGTTAGGGGGCGAACCCTTCATGCCGGCTCCCAATCTAGAGAACGCCAAATATGATGGAATCAAAAGTCGGCGGTCATCAGGAACTGCCCGCCGACGAAGTCCAGCCCCAGACAATCACCATTACATGGCATATTGACTTAAGAATGTGACGATAGGGATTAAAAACCACAAAGTGAGCTGATGCAAGAAGAATTCGACCTCCTTCTTAGAAGGAGGGTCGGGGTTCCGGTCATTCCGGCCGGACTGCGTTATGTGATGTGCAAACCGGACGAAATGAGCATACCCTACTGCCGCGGCCAGCCTGTATTCGCAGGCTAAACGACCGGTCCATTGAAATTAATGGTGAAAACGTTTTCTGCCGTTAGAAATTTTATATAAACTACTATATATACTTATCTGCAGTAGAACTCCAGTAATGTGGTCACCCTTCGGACCAATGATATTGGCCACAACATAGGAGTGGCCACATTATCTGATAGACGACCTTTCCACTAGCTATGTTGTTTGGCTGATGACAACTCAAGAGAAAACCAACATATATTATACACTTTGTACATGTGTACGTGTAAAAAAAGCGTATTGCTTACATATGAATAGCATTTTGTTCAACAAAGTTATATCATATGTGTAATAATACAAACACAAACACATGTTCCAAAATTCGAGATACACTGTACATCAAATTGTCTTAAAACACACAGTAATGTCTGTAGGCACTAAATGATACTTCTGAAAAATAATGCAATTTTTGCCATCACTTTTCTTCACAACTTCTGCTTGAATAATGGATAAACTTGATCTTTGTGGCCATGTCGATTTGTAGATTTATTCTAAACAGTGTAATTGAGTGAATGATATCTAATTTCAATAATGAAACTGATACCTGTGGAAATATCTTTGTTGACAAATCTACTTGTGTGTGCTTGTCAGTATTTATGTTAGTCAAGAGTAGGGAGGTGTGAAGAAGTGACGTGATGAGTCTGATAACACCCAGTCAGATGGTCGGCGTGCTGCTCATGGGTAATGTAAATGTTCAATTGACCGCATCGGTGAATGATCACATGCAGATGGATGGACGGACCACGGTTGGCTGGCTGGGTAGCAGCTAATGTTCAACTGACCGTATCAGTGATCACAGGCTGGCTGGCTGGCTGACTGCTTTAATGATCGCAAGGGGAGGGGGGATCATCTGACCACAGTGCATGGATTGACCACATTTCTGGAGTGATCGCAGGCTGGAGTTCTACTTTATAGTAGTGGCACACGGGTGATGACACACTGGAGCGTGTCACCTAAAAGCGTCCGGAGCGGTGGACGAGACACCTTGACAAACCGCGAACATTGATCTACACATCCGGACACTGACCCTATGTCCATAGCCAGCTCCCCGTCAAGTGGGGGTGGCGCATCTCCCACAGTGGACGAAAGTCCTGATCTCTCCCTGGTCTGAAGGGAGACTGTCCCGGGACACTCGGACGTCCGGCATATACACAAAAGTGGTCGAGTCAGCGCAGGGACAGGGTTAACTGCTCCGGACAACAGTCCACATGATGTGGATAGACCTGCTGGACGATCTTAGTGCTAGAAACTACGAGAGGTCGGATGCGAAGTGGCAGCATTATGATGCAGTGTCCAGTCCGCTCAAACCACCAGGTAGTGACACCAGGTAATGATCGTGGCATTAAGTGGTACGACTCCTGCGGAATGACCTAAAACCCGTCCTTGGGGTGATAGACGGATACCACATCCACATCCATATGTGCGGAACGTCAGCCCCACCCTTACCACGACGGCACATGAGCTCGCCAAGCACTGGTGGAAAGTAGTCTGAACTCCCATCCGACGGGTCAGACGGGCCCGGGAGGCTCACCATATGACGTATTCGTTTGTCTGGGGTCTGCGGATGCTGACCAGATGAACCAAAAGTGGAACAGCATCCGGTTCCGCAATGTGAATGAGCAGATCCATGACGAGCGGGCCCTCGTATCATTTCAGGTTATTTTTCAGGATCAAAAGCCCGACGGATCCAGTAGTCCACCTCGGTCACCTGTTGCAGTACAGTGAACCGGCCTATCCACAGCCGTGCAAAACTCGTTGCCCTGTTTGGCCGGAAGATAGTAGTAGCGCACCTTGTCATCCTCCGCAAAAGGGGGTCTACCCTTAGTATGGGCGTCATTGCCTCGCTTCTGCCACATAGCAGACTTATCCAGGCACGCTTGTACAAAGTCAGGGGCGTTAGCGAGGGCATGGCGAACCCATTCCATGTACTCGGGGCCACACTGCGGTAGTGGGCCAGCTCTGCTGCAGTTGGATACATAATATCCACAAGTAGATTAAGTTCCCAGCTGTACATCATCGCGTGCGGGGTCACCCCGATTGAGGCATCGACTGACGACCTGTACTCCATTAAGACGTATGGGGAGGTGGTGATCCCAGTAGCTTGCATGATCTTTTACGAAGGTAGCCAGCATATTCAGGATGGTTCGGTTAAACCGTTCGACCAGTCCATCACACTGGGGTCTGTAAGGGGTGGTCTGGACCTTGATACTCCCTATCATCTGTGCTAGGCCCCAGAACAGGTTGCTCTGAAATTGCATGCCTGATCCGAGTGTACTTGCTTGGGTACGCCATGGTACACCACCCACCTATTTACCAGCAACCAAACTACCTCGTTCGCGGTCTGGCGCCGCAGCGCGCAAGCAGAGGTGTACATGGTGAAATAGTCCGAGATCACCAGGATGTACCGGAACCCACGCAAAGTGACCCAGTGAGTATCCAGAATATCCAAGGCAATCCGGTCAAAAGAAGCACTCACTTACGAGCCTGGTACCACTCCGACGTACATCCAGGCCGCTTCTTGGCCAATGCAAGCACTGGTGAAGCCAGTGGATCGTCCTCCAGATGCCCAGGTGACCAGTAACCCGGAGGTCATGCAGTTGATGGAGCACTTCTTTGCGCAGCTCCACGGGAAGCACCAGCTGCCAAAAGCAGGCCACAGGTGTGGAGGCTTATAGCCCTGGTAACGAAGGCCTTCGCAGAGAGTGAACCATTCCCACTGGGAGACTATGGATTGTGTCTCCTCCTTGTAGGTCTTCCGCTCTGCCTTCGCTTTGATTACCGGCGCCAGGGGGCTGTCCGCCCTCTGCTTTGCAGCCAGCTGCTCCAGAGAGTAGCCGCCCAAGTAGGTCGGTTCCTTATCTGTTACATCCGGCTGCACACCTGCGGTCATTACCACAGAGGGTAAATGCTGCTTGTACTCAGACTCGTCCAAAGACGGGGAGGATACCAATGAGGAATACACTGCCGGCGTCGAGGAGGACTTGCTGGGGTTGAGTAGCACCACTGGATCATACGTGTGTCAGTTACGCCAATACCGGCGTGTTCGCGCAGAAGGGTGAACTCCTATTGCCTGGGCCGCCATGGTATCATCAGGTGCGGCAGCCTGCGTTCTCCCCGGGCGGTCCAAGTCCGAGTCTGAGGAAGAATCCTCGCCACACCGGAACGGCGTCATTCCCGCACACTCTGGATACTTACATTTATGGCAACATGACAATCTGTCAGCATTGCCATGATGCTTTCCCGGCGTGATGCTCAATTTTCATGTTATACACCTTGAGTTTGACGAGCCACCAAGCCATATGCCTCGCTATAGTTGAGCAACCATCGGCACGAACTGTGATCAATCTGCAACAGGAAGTGTCACCCAACAAGTAATGCCGGAACTGCTTGGTCATAGTTACAACCGCGAGGAGCTCACAGTGAGTTGTGCAGTAGTTCATTTGAGAGCGTCTCAAGGCCACCTTCTCATGAGCCACCACATGCTCCTGCCCATCCACGCCCGTCCACACGGGTGCTGCCACCAAGGCTTTCTGGAGATCCATAAAAGCTTCCTCCTGGGAAGCCTCCCAGACTATCCGTGAGGATAATGAGGGGGAACACCATCTCTGCAAAGCCCTGGATAGACCGGCGGTGGTAGCTCAACAAGCCCAATAAGGACCTCACGTCTGCCACGCTACAAGGCTGGGGCCAGTGCTGCATGGCCTCGATCTTCACAGGGTCTTGACGAACACCTGTGCCTGTCACCATGAAGACCAAGTTCAAAATCTCCTTGGCAAAGAGTTCGCACTTATTAGGCTTCAGTTTAAGGCCTGCATCGACAACCTATACTGACAACCTACACCAGAGACTGAACGGGAGCTCTCCAGCGTGGTGACGTCAGCCAACAACTACAACAGTGATTAAATTCCACTGGGTTAAGTCAGCCAAGCTACAGCAGAGATTGAAAAGGCCTTCAACTCAGTGAGGTCGACCAACAACCTACAGCAGATTATGACAGGAAGCCTTCCACCCAGTAAAGTCAGCCAACAACTTACAGTAGAGGTTGAGGGGAAGCCTTGCACCGAGTGTGGTCAGCAAGTAAACTAAAACAGAGATTGGCGGGAATTTTTCCAACCATTAAGTCAGCTGACAATCTACAACAGAGATTGAAGGGAAGTCTTGCACCGTGTGAAGTCAGCTGACAACCTACAACATAGATTCAGCATAGACATCACTCATGATAGATTCATCCTGAGTGATGTCAGCCAATAACCCACAACAGAAATGGAAGGGAAACCCCCGATCGAGTGAGGTCTACAGATATTGAGGTTAAGCCTTCCATCGATCGAGATCAGCTGACAACCTACACCAGAGATTGAAGGGAAGTCTTCCACCAAGTGAGGTCATCTGACAACCTACACCAGAGATTGAAGGGAAGTCTTGCACCGAGTGAGGTCATCTGACAACCTACACCAGAGATTGATGGAAAGTCTTTCACCGAGTGAGGTCATCTGACAACCTCCACCAGAGATTGAAGGGAAGTCTTCCACCAAGTGAGGTCATCTGACAACCTCCACCAGAGATTGATGGAAAGTCTTGCACCGAGTGAGGTCAGATGACAACCTCCACCAGAGATTGAAGGGAAGTCTTGCACCGAGTGAGGTCAGATGACAACCTCCACCAGAGATTGAAAGGAAGCCTTCCATCGAGTGAGGTCAGAAGACAACCTACACCAGAGATTGAAGGGAAATCTTGCACCGAGTGAGGCCAGCTGACAACCTCCACCAGAGATTGAAGGGCAGCCTCCACCAAGTGAGGTCAGCTGACAACCTACACCAGAGATTGAAGGGAAGCCTTCCATCGAGTGAGGTCAGAAGACAACCTACACCAGAGATTGAAGGGAAATCTTGCACCGAGTGAGGCCAGCTGACAACCTCCACCAGAGATTGAAGGGCAGCCTCCACCAAGTGAGGTCAGCTGACAACCTACACCAGAGATTGATGGAAAGTCTTTCACCGAGAGAGGTCAGCTGACAACCTACACCAGAGATTGAAGGGAAGTCTTGCACCGAGTGAGGCCAGCTGACAACCTCCACCAGAGATTAAAGGGAAGCCTTCCATCGAGTGAGGTCAGCTGACAACCTCCACCAGAGATTGAAGGGAAGTCTTCCATCGAGTGAGGTCAGCTGACAACATTCACCAGAGATTGAAGGGAAATCTTCCATCGAGCGAGGTCAGCTGACAACCTCCACCAGAGATTGAAAGGAAGCCTTCCATCGAGTGTGGACAGCTGACAACCTACACCATTTGAAGTGAAGCCTTCAACCGAGTAAGGTCATCCAACATCCTACAACAGAAGCTGACAGGAAGTTTTCTTTCCACAGGAAATAACAGGAAATAAAACCCACAAACGGACTTGAGTTGCTTGGAACAACTGTGGTGTTAGAGTGTACCGTGTATCTTAACTGTAATGTTACTGTATGAAGTAACTGTAAAATTATGAAACAACTTTAATGTTTGAGTGAATCATAGCTTATGGGAGTGGTAGCTTTTGAACATGTTGAAGCGACGGTGCTCAGGGTGTGGGTGGCCAGCGTTTGAGTGTTAAGGTAGGTACACAAGTGAATTTTAGGTTACCGTACCTGTGGTCCGATAACTTATTGTCGTGGGATTGCGTCTGTCGTCCGTCCGTCTGTCCACATTTTTATCTTCAGAGTTTACAGGCGAATTTTTCTGAAATTTTGCACAAAAATGTCTAAAAATATTCCAAGAGGTTATTTTTTAGTTTTTTGATTTTCATTTTTTTTTTTTGATGAAAAATGGCCAATTTTCGATTTTGGTGGCCATTTTCTCCAAAACTGCCCGATCAGTTTTGAGATTTTCATTTCAAAAGCTGCCACTCATGTACCTTTATTATGTGTATAAGTTCGTTGCCCTTGAATCGCCAGTCTGCGCGTGGCGTCCATTTTGATTTTTCTGACGGGTCGGTAAAGAAATTTTTTTTGCCCCAAATCGCATTACTATCCATTTTGGGCCATTTCTAGGCAAAAAAAATTTCCCCCCTTTGAATTTTTTTTTTACCTTTCCTTCATAATGGGAGGTGCCACCACTGTACTCATAGAAGGTCTGAAGATAGCGCTTAGATGTTGGAACTTTCGAATAGGAAGTCAGATAAGGCGATTTCTGTGACCTTGAATTTTACCTTCGATGATATTGAAAGGTCAAAACAGCCATCTTTTTGGTAAAACAATGCCCAAATTTGCTTTTGCAGATGCAATACTTGTTGATAGAGCTATGTTTGTATTCTGTACATATATAAAGTCATATGCAGCATACTAGGCTAGCGGCCAGGTGCCCAAAAGGGCCATATTTAAGGAGTTTAATCACCCAACTGTGCACAAGGCTGAATTATATATCAAAATAAACGGTAGACTCTACTGGTCATTTTCCGTCATATTTTACACTCTGCATCCAGGGGGTTGTCATGGTAACGGGCCTTGACTACGGATCCCTAAGATTGGTGTTCAAATCTGGATTTTTGCCTAATGTATGACTGAGATAAATGTATTGTCATATCCAGTTCCTTCATCAGTGTTTTATATCATCTGACCATCTTGTTTGTACCTATATGTACTTAGCCGAGTCGCATGGCTATATTAAGCATGTTTTTTGGATATTCAGTAGGCAGAATGCTGAGATGCAATCGAATAAATATATCTATAGATTGTCTCGAAAAATGGAGACTCAGTAAGAAGTTTTTTATGCTCTACAAAAATGGATTGATAAATATATCTATATCAAACACATCCAATTTAAGTAAATGTCATATATTCAATGTTTAAAACAAATAGTTAATAATTGAATAATAATTTGATCACACGGTTGTCAAGGCAACCATTGGAGTATTCAGGATTAGGTGTACATTATTCACAATTATCAAAGAAACTGTGCATAAAAATAGGCGGAGATGACAAATATTCAATAATGCATCAGATATATTTTGCAGACAGCATACCTGTATATAGTACATACGACATGTGTAGTCGAACATTGCCATACCATCTATCCCTCAGATACTGTCCATAGCAACGCCGTTGGTAGGGAACCTTGCTCGTAACTAAAAAAAGTTATGATGATGATAAGGCATTTGTTTTATGTTTTAAATGAAATACATGCATGTTATAATGTATTTTTGACAAAAAATTAGCATATTCATGAAGTTTGGGTCCATAGCAACCACCGTTGCTAAGGGCAATATTTCGGGCGTTGTTCCCTTGGTGACGAAATGATGCTATTAAATTCTGATGTTTTTGTTTAATTCTGATAATTTTCATTTTGACTGGACCCCCACTTTAAAATTAGATCCTATATATTATGTCAAATACATCTACATATACTATACACATATTTACAGATTGTTTCAATCACGGCTGCCATGGCAACCATGAAGTTTCAAGGGTAGTCTTTATATGATACTAGTACCTTGTCTTCAGAAATCACATGTTACATATCTGGGGAAACTGTAAATACCGGCAAAAACATGCTTTACATCTACCTGTGTACGTCCACCATTTCCATAGTTAGGAATGATTTCACATATATGTACAGTATTCTGTTTCGAATATATTGCAACATGTACATTTACTAGCTGTCAGATTGTAAATTTCTTGTGAGAATACAATAGCATACAGTTTCCCCCAACGCATTTTATCCATCAAATATCCACATTCAGCAATTACTCCACATACTTTCTACCTTATCACTGTGGATTTGAAATCAACTGAACCTTGTTGAGCAAGTACTAGTATATTATGAAGAGTCCACATCATTCTCATCAACGTTTGAGTTGTTATGGCAACGATCGCCACCACCAAATGAGCACTGGTCAGTGCATGGCATGTTGTTCCTTAAACATGTACAGCTTGTACTGCACAAGTTTCGTCCCCGACTACCACAGAGGAGATCTTCCATCATCTCGGCAGTATATGGACCCTCGAAGAATACTGGATATAACAGACCGTCCTTCATTCGCCATCTCGTGGTGCGCACCGCCCTGAGCTGGAATGAACAGCACAAACCCTGGCGGAAGAGATAATGGGTGTCCCTCCTCCGGAACTAAAGTCTGCAATCACCCTGTGGATCCGTAGAAAGTGCATTCCAATGATTCCGGCTGCCCCGATATCTGCGACGATCGCCTCTGTAGTGTAGGTGATACCTCCAAGTTTGACTTGGAGGTCGATCAGTCCGTGGATACGGTTGTTGTTGTTACCTGCTCCGTAGAACTTGTAACTGCCAGGATCCCGCAGCTCCATGCTGCGGAAAGCGGGTTCCCGCTTGTATGTCCCAGTGGCGACCAGGGTGACCTCTGAACCGAAGTAACAAGGAACTGAACCGGCTCCCGCGCAAATGGTAAAGGCAGGTACCAACAGGGTTCCCTAACCAATGCGCACGACGGATAACCGAGGTGTCCTCGTATCCTCAAGGACCACTCCCGTTAGAGTTATATCTACTTGAGAATCGTCCGGCTCTTCAGCGGGTGGGGCAGCTACAGGTGCCACAGGACAACTGTCCCCAGACGCAGTGTTGGTTGCCACCACTTCCGGTTTTAGTTTCCCTCACGAAAGGGTTGCCGTCTCTGCCCCGGAGGACCGTGTGAAAGTTTGAGTTTCTCCAGCGGGCCTCAGGCAAGTTGCCTTTGTAGCCGCTGGCTCGCAGGCATTCCAGCAACTCCGGACACTGTAACCAGAAAAGACCCTGTTTTCTGCAGAAGTAGCAGGGCCGGTTGGCGTTAGGTCCGGAGGTGAAAGCGTAGCAATCTAAGAGCCCCAGAGCTGCGATCCCAGCGCAGTGCGCAATCATCTGCGCTGCACTGAAACCTGGTTTCAGTTTCCCTCACGAAAGGGTTGCCGTCTCTGTCCCGGAGGACCGGGCGAAAGTTTGAGTTTCTCCGGCGGGCCTCAGGCAAGCTGCCTTTGTAGCCGCTGGCTCACAGGCGTTCCAGCAACTCCGGATACTGTAACCAGAAATGACCCTGTTTTCTGCAGAAGTAGCAGGGCCGGTTGGCGTTGGGTCCGGAGGTGAAAGCGCAGCAATCTAAGAACCCCAGAGCTGCGATCCCAGCACATGGCGCAATCATCTTCGCTGCACTGAAATATGGTTTCAGTTTCCCTCACGAATTGGGTTGCCGTCTCTGTCCGCATCGACTCGGTTCGACTCGTCGTCAGTTGCCGGAGCAGCAGAAGCGGTGGCTAAGGTGGTCCCTCTGAGCTGCGGCACAGGCGCTGGTCCCATTATATGGGTAACCGGCACCTGCGGGATTGGACGTACCAGGGGTGTGACCGGCAGACCGATCATCATTGGTGTGGGGGCAACCACAGAAGTCGCGCTCGGTGCAGTGACCGGACTGTGCTTATATTCGCGAGCGCATCTTGTGGGCTGATCATCCTGCATAGGGTGATCGGCCGTGGTCGTAACGGCCATCGGGAGCCAGCTCTGTGAGCGAGTGAGCTGCTCCACTGCTCCTCAGATAGCTGGTCCAATACCTCCGGCAGCTGGACTGGGGGTACGCAGGGGGAACATCCTGGCTGGCTGGGGAAGCCAGACAGATTATCCATCTGTCCATGCGTCAGCGCAGTCACTGGTACTCGCATCCTCGCATCCAAAGGTGCCGGACGGAAGAGTACCGGAAAGCGCGGGGTGAATCCATCTCCGGACCCCCCATGACACCTGGAACGCTGGACGGGACATCCTGAGGCAGCACTTGCTGCAACCCAGCAGGGTTCGACTCGTCCGCAGACGGAGTCGAGGACGCCGGGGACAACTCCGCGGTCTGGTTCCGGTCCTGCGGATCGCCCGAGCGCCCTCTCGGATGGCCAGATTCATCCTGGGTTAGCTCCCAGTTGTCGTGGGAGCAGGTATGTTGAGACACATTGTCATTCATATTGAATTGTCTTGCTGTATTTCAGATTATCCCGGAGAAAAGCAGGCGGTCCCCTGGGACTAAGGAGCAAAGACACTGCGACAGTAGGCTTCCATGGATCGCTGTCAGCCGACCCTGGTCACGGTACCAATGTAAAGTTTGATGCTGTCCGCTATCCCTGACCCTCGTGGATAACCCGCTCACCATGGGTAACTGCGGGCGTAGTATTTACTTTAGAACGTTAACCAGGTAGCAGTCCACCGAGCAAGCTCGGACGTAAGGACACCACTCAGATGCGGGATCATCACCATGGTGTTAGCTGTGGCCGGCTCGCCGATGGTCCGCCTAAGGATAGAACCCCGGACAGCCCGACGGTCTGCCAGAGCCTTTGTCGCATCATCGCATGGCGAGAGACTGATGATCACAAGGACGAGCCCTGGTTCATCACCGTCCTGGGCCCCCGATTGGAAATCGTCCCCGGGGTCTTATGACCCACTTCTAGCCGGACGAAAGGGACACGGAGCTCATGGTTGAACTCATCCGTCGTCCTCTCGCTTTGCGAACTCTGAGACAACTCCGAACACACAAAGCGGCTTGATAGAATTTTTAACCTCAAGAGACACGAGGGATGACGTAAGACCATTGTTGCAGTATAGTGGAGCAACAAGATTAGACAGTATTGCCATGCAACACACTTGCTTCGAACACGGCCAAAACAATAATAGTGTTAGCAATGGAACTCCTGCAGCGATCTTTGGGCAAAATCGCCAGACACGATATTGATTGAACAGACCCAGGCATATTTTCCCATGCTATGATTGCCATGGCAACGATAATTTTTCATTGAATACATAATATATTCATGAAAGTAGAGTGTACATAAATATTTCAGCTTATTATTTGCAAATTATAACACTTATGTTTGAAGTTATTTCATTTGCAACGCTATATTCCTAAATAAATAAAATGATGTGTGAACGTGCACATGTATGGTCCTATTTTTGTATCAATTTATCCATTTCAGATATAATTCATTGCTTTATATGCTATATTCGTGCAATGAATGAGCCAGTTGTGTTTACAAAATTATATGAAACACATAGAACTCTATATAGCAAGAAAAAATGTGTGCGAATATTGATATTAAATCCAGTGACAGTGCATCTCAAAAAGCTCATACGAGCTGTTTTGAGCAATCTGTAGTCAAGCACCGTTACCATGGTAACCCCCGGATTTGAAAAACTATAATATGACAAAAATTAACAAGGGGGCTTTACTGGTCATTTTGATATATCATTCAGCTTTGTGCACAGTGGGGTGATTAAATTCATTTTTTCAAGCCCTTGGCCGCTTGCCTATACCTAATGGTGACATTGAGGTTTACAAAACTAACCTTGATCTCTAGGTCATACGTCACCTGCAGTCCTCGATACCAAAATTGTCCAGTAAACTATCTTAGCCCTTGGGCTAATTTTTCTCATTCTGGTGAATTATCATCGACCTATTCCATCTATGTATACTGAACTGTCCTCTCAATTTACAAATTAATTTCTTACTTCCATCAAAATAGGAAGTTTTAACTTGTTTAAAACCAGTATTTATTACATACCTACCTCTATAATAAACTCTTTGGGTAATCTTACCTTGGCATTCAAAGAAGAGGAGAGAGAAATGACTGTCACAAGAATTTTCTCAAAATTCCTGACATCCATCTCGAACTCGAAATTGAAAGAAATTACTCTCACACATCTCAGATTCCCCGCGGTGTAGATGTGACGTCACACCGGTCATATGATTGACCTTAGCCGCCATTAATTTGCCCACCTGGTTAAGGCAGGGGAGGCGGGAGGGAGAATAATCGTGTTTATTATAGAGGTAGGTATGTAATAAATACTGGTTTTAAACAAGTTAAAACTTCCTATTTATTGCCATACCACTACCTCTATAATAAACTCTTTGGGTTATATCAGAATAACCAAAGGAGGTGGGTTTAACCCTCTCCCGGGAATTCATCACCGATGTGTGAGAGTAGGAAATATCCATTGAAAGTAGTAAATATTGTGTTTTACTTTGAAATTATAATTTTAAGTCGAAAATACATATTTACAGGATATTTACAACCATACCATAATACACGCCTGAATTACCTTCAGATGCATGGAGACGAGCAGGGGCTCTGCAGAGGTGACTTTCCTCTTGCAGATGAACAAAAATTTCCTTCGCCAAAGAAGAGGAGCAACTCCCCTGGGAGCCGACCTCAGGTGCATCTGTACAGAGGCGTGTTGAGCTATCTACAGGTATTTACAGCTGGACTACACTCTCCGCCGCCACCAGTCGTCCAAGCTGGAGGCCGGAGTCATCCTCCCAAGCTAACTCCCTGAGATAGAAAGAAGTGAATGTGTTATGAGATTTCCAGGTACAGGCCGACATGACATCATTCAGAGATACTTTATTCGTAAAGGCAAGTGAAGCCGCGAGAGCCCTCACATCATGCGCTTTGACTCTGAAACCTGTGGATTTTTTCGCCTGTGACTTTTCATAGCAAAATCTAACACACTTCTTGATCCAAGATGAGATCGTAGCAGGACGGATATCATTTGGAAAATCCTTAAGATAGGACACGAAAAGCAAACGCTTGCCGAGATGCAGCTCACGCGTATGATTAACGTAGATGCGGAGGGCTCGCACGGGACAAAGCTTCGCGTCTTCCTCCAGGCCCGGCCCCAGAGAAGGAGTCAGGGCGGGAATGGAAAAGCTCAATAATGGCGTACCTGCTAATTGAGTTTTGGCCAGAAAGGAGGGAATGACTCCGAGGAGAACCGAGGAGCCATCCGACTTCCACTTAACTTTGGAAAAGGACAGGGCGTGGAGCTCACTCCGTCGCTTCCCGGAAGCCAGAGCCAAAAGGAAGACCGTCTTAAACGTCAGAAACTTTAGGGAGGCCCGCTCAAGGGGTTCGAACGGATCTTTTCTTAAGACGTTGAGAACAAGCGATAGATCCCACTCAGGAACCGGGTTCCTAGCTTTCGGTCTTTCGATCTCGAAACTATTAATCAACGCAGTCAAACCTTGATCATGACCAAAATCAATCCCAAGTTTGGGTTTTAGAGTCTTCGCGATAGCCGTACGGTAACCTGCGATCGTGGATGGAGCTCGCCCTTCATTGAACTTTTCGAGAAGAAATTCGGAAATTAGGGGAGCATCGACTCTGAAAGGACTAACCTTCCGGCGACGACACCAAGCACAGAAGGAAGTCCACTTCGATTGGTAGACTGCCAAAGAAGATTTTCGATTTGATCGGGCGATCCTTGCGGACACCTCCCTTGAAAATCCCTTCTTTCGGAAACATCGCTCGACAATATCCAGGCATGAAGTTTCAGACTTGCGGGAGCCTGATGAAACATGCTGGAGCGAGGTTGTTTGAGGAGGTCCCACCGATCCGGAAGCTGACGAGGGAAGTCTACTATCAACTCCAGAAGGTCCGGGAACCACGACCTCTGCGGCAGACACGGAGCAATCAGCAGGAGGCGACACTGGTGAGTCCGAAACTTGGCGATCACCTTGTCCAACAACACCGCTGGGGGGTAAGCATACGCGTACATGCCCTCCCAGGACGTCGACATCGCATCCACTGACATGGCCGTGGGATCGGGAATGGGAGACACAAACGAAGGAAGTTTGTGGTTCCACCGGGTCGCAAACAAATCGACCATCGGCGTGCCCCATAGGCCGCAGAGAGATTGGAATACCCTGGGGGAAAGACTCCACTCCATGGCCTGGACCTGGCCCCTCCGGGAAAGGCGGTCCGCCCAAACATTCATATGACCAGGGATATGCCTCGCGAAAAGCGAAATACCCCGGTCGTGACACCAGAGCAGGAGGTCGATAGCGGCTTGGCACAGCGACTGGGACTTCGTACCGCCCTGCTTGTTGATGTAGGCGACAACCGTGGAGTTGTCGGTGGCCACCAACACAGCCTGATTGAGGAAATGTGTTTCCCAATGCCTGAGAGCCAAGAACACGGCCTCCAGTTCCAACAGGTTTATGTGCCATTCCTGCTGAGACGAAGACCAGGTGCCCGAGACCTCGCTGTCGTCCCAGTGAGCGCCCCAGCCGTCCATACTGGCATCCGTAAATACGTGCCTGGATGGAGGCGGCCGGCGGAATGACGACCCTCGGAGCAGATTGACGGGATCCAGCCACCATTGCAGATGGGAAACGACTTCCGGAGAGACCTGCACGAGCTGGGATCTGTCTCCCGTGACCTGGGACCATTGGGAGTGTAGATGCCGCTGAATAGGCCGCATGTGCAGGCGGCCCAACGGAACTAACTTTTCCGTGGAAGCTAGCATCCCGAGAAGGGACTGCCAGCGTCTGGCCGTCTGTGGAATGCGACGAAGGAACCCTTCTGACAGCACGGATAATTTTGACTGACGATCCAGCGTCGGCAAAACAGTCTCTGAGGTAGTCTGATAACGATACCCCAAGAAGACGAAGTCCCGACGCGGTGACAAGTCGGACTTTTTTTGGTTGATTTTGAACCCCATCCGTGAGCATAGATTTACCACAAACTGTGCTTGGACGATCAGCGTTTCGCGACAATGGTGCCGGATTAGCCAATCGTCGAGATACTGGTGGATGAAAATCCCCTGCTTGTGGGCGAGAATCTGGACTTCCCGAGCCACCATGGTGAAAATCCACGGCGCTGTCGATAATCCGAACGGGAGCGCCTGAAACTGCCATACGCGGCCGAGATAGAGAAATCTCAGGTATTTGCGAACTGCAGGTTTCATTGGAATATGGAAATAGGCATCTTTGAGATCTATCGTTACCACCCACGAATCGCGAGGCATGACTGAACGAACTTGCTCCGGCGTTTCCATGGAAAACGTCGGCACGATTAAGAACTTGTTCAACGGAGAAAGATCTATCACTGGTCTCCAACCCCCCGACGCTTTGGGAACCACAAACAACACGCTGTAGAACCCGGGAGTGTCCCCGGGAGCAGGTTCTATCGCTTGTTTCTCGATCATCGCCGTTATCTCCTCGTGGAGAACACGGCGGCGTTCTGGATCGTTTGGAAGAGTGAAACCCCTTGGGACGGGCGATAACGGTGGCAATTTCTCGAATTTCAGGCCGAATCCTCGACGGAGCGTCGAGACGACCCAGGGGCAAGCCCCGAGCCGCTCCCACTCTTTCCAAAACAGAGTTAAACGAGCTCCTACGGGCTCGTCTGAGGAAGGAATATCGACCGAAACGAGCTGACCATGCAGCTCTCCTCGACACTCGAGCAAAGGATCCGGCCCGGAATCCGAAGCTATACGTACCCGGTTTCTTTTCCCCTGCGGGCTTGGGAGCCTCTCCGCGTCCTCGGCCTCGGCCACGACCACGGTCTCCTCGGGTGCTGCCGGCAGGGGCCCCGCGAAAGGGCAGCCCTGAGGCCCTGCCTCTAGCTCTCCCACGGCTACGAGCCGGCTGCTGCTGAGGCTGAGACTGCTGAGCTGAAGACTGGGGCTTCTTAAAGGCCGAAACCATCTGTTGCGTCAGACGTTCCAGAGACTTTGACTGGCTCAGGAGGGCATTGGAAGTAGAAGACTTCGCGGCCTTCTCGTCGGCCTCCTTCTTCACCTCCCGCAACTCCGCAGAACGGTCAGGGAGTAGAAGTGAAGTAGGGGCTCCAGAAGAGGGGATCACGGGGTGGAGAACTCTCATGTCCGTCATGAGCTGGTCCGGAACCTCGAACTTGAGGGACGAGAGGAAAGCGTCACGCCGCCACAACTCGGACACCCAGAGTGAGTGGGAGTCCAGGGCCACCTTGTCACCCACACCTTTACCAATGGAGGTGACCAACGAAGCGCAGCTCAATAAGGCTTCTGCCAAATCATCTCGGTCAACGTCAGGGTTGTCCAGGACCTGGTCACGGCACTGAAGAATGGCCCGTCTCGTAGCCATCGACAGCCAATCCATGGCCGAATCCGTGGCCAGCCCCACTCGAAACGTGTGCTGCAGCTCCGCCAAGGCCGCCCATGGAATCTCCACGGCCTTAGGCTCCTTGAAAAAGGCGTAATGGGGGTGATGCCTCCTCAAAGCTGTAGGCTTGTCATCCAGCTCCGACGACGTATAGTAGTCGTTGACAGACGGGCGAGCAGGATATGCGCCAATCGCCGACTTGTTGGACCTGATGGTCTCGTCCATGCGCTCTTGCATGGAGTCGCGAACTCCCTGCGACAGAGGGAATCGTAGGGCGTCCTTCGACGGCCGGGGGTGCTCCAACTCAGAAGATATCATCGACCGAGCTACCTTCTTGACTGGGGCCGGAGCATGCTCTTCGGGCCACAAACCCGGGAGGACCCTCTTCACAAAGTCCAACTTCTCCCCCCAAGAGAGAGGGTCGTCGGACTCGGGCTGGTCCGCCTCCTGGTCCGGGTCCGCCTTACGCTTTCGCGGAAGCGTGAGGCCTGACGGGCCAGGTAACGGCTGGTCAGCCGACTGGGAGCCCTGTAGGGAAGGCTCCTCATCCGATGACGGCTCGTCCCTAGGCAGAGGGGAAGATGGGGGCGGTGGCGGCTGTGGAGGCGGGAACCTCGCCAGAAACTGCTGCCACTGGCCTAACATCTCCGCCCGAAAAGACTCAAGCTCGCCCCTACGTCGGGAGAGAGCTCCCCTGGGCAGGAACACCGGACGGCTCCGACGCACGGGAAGACCCTTGGTCCGCCAACTGGGCGAAAGACAACATACCCTGGCTGGAGGCGACGAAACCGGAGGGCAGGGCCGTAAGAGGGGAATCGTCCTTGATATCCTCGGCGATCTGAAACACACAGGGCGAATCAGAAAAAGGAAACACTGGAAACCGCGGAGACATGGAAACTCCAGGAACCCATGGGTTTGGACGGCTCATGGCCCTTGGCTCCCGGCCCCTACTGGCCACGGCTCCGGTAGCCACGGCCTGGGGTCCAGTAACCGACGGGAAATCGGGTGCCGGCGGCCGTATCACTAGCGACACGGGCCCGGACCCAAATCCGCCCTGGCTATGGGGTTGAAACCCAGCTCCGGGGGCAGGCGCCCGACCCGGAGGGGGAAACAACACTCTCTGTCCAGAGGGATCCCGGGCGCAGGGAACCGTCGTGAGCCCGACGGAACCGGCAGACCCCGAAACCACACTCGGACACTGAAACCCAGGTCGTTCAGCCAGAGAAGCATGAGAACGAGGGGCCAGTAGAGAGGGAGCCAAAAGTGAGCCACACAAACCCGTAGGTTGTGGGGAAGTTAGGGTGCCGAGAGCCGAACGCGCGGCTCCCGGGACCCGTACCTGGCTGAAAGAAAATGACAATGATAAATCAAAACTTACAGCACAAACAGCATTGGATAACTGCAAATCTAATCGCCGCTTGCGTTCCTCAGACGCCTTGGGACGCGGCCTGGCGCTATCAGAATCTGACGGGGAAGGGGGAGTAGGGCAACCAGCAAACCTGCGGGCCTGAATCTCCCGTAAGCCTTGCAGACAAAGTTTCCACTCGTCGATGGACCAATCCGCGCACAACTCACAGGTGGCTGAAGGACGGCAATAGACAGTGTCCCTACACTGCCAGCAGGCGTTATGAACCTCCCACTTAGGAAGGTAGTGTTTGCACACGATGCACTTCATATCTGAAACATATCAAACATCGAAGTACAAACGGGCGATAATGGGGGAAGGAAAGGGGCCTGGGGAGGCTTTACCATTTCCTCCCAAAAAAATCGCAAATCACTAACTCTAAGCTAGCTAACAACGTAAGAACGATCTACTGAAGAAAAAGCTGTGCAAAGAACAGCCTAAAGACGATCGTAGACGTGAAGAAAATCGACTTTGAATGCCGAAAGCAAGACTTGCTGCACATCCAACAATGGAGGAGCAAATTAATGGCGGCTAAGGTCAATCATATGACCGGTGTGACGTCACATCTACACCGCGGGGAATCTGAGATGTGTGAGAGTAATTTCTTTCAATTTCGAGTTCGAGATGGATGTCAGGAATTTTGAGAAAATTCTTGTGACATTCATTTCTCTCTCCTCTTCTTTGAATGCCAAGGTAAGATTACCCAAAGAGTTTATTATAGAGGTAGTGGTATGGCAATAAATACATATTTTTGACCCCGGTCAAATACACACTCCCAGTTAAATCCCAGTCTTCATGGAAAGTCATACAACTAAACTGTGCAGCAGACGGATACTTTTGGAAAATCGTGACTTCAATAGCTTTGTACCGCAAGGCAGTCTGAATATTTCACTGGTTCAAAATAACCATACTAGCCAATGAACCTCCAGCAAATTTTGTCAGATAATTGCCACAAATGAAAGTTTTAGCAATTTTTGCATGCTAGCATTATATCTGATCTGATGGATGCTAGCATAGAAAGAATCAGAATGAAAAAAGCAATGATTTATTACATGTCACAATAATTCTATATGATTACAAGTCGAAGGTGAAATTTTTGAGGATAAATAGAAAGCGTTAAATATCTCGCAAAAGGCTTCAGAAATGCATCACTACAACAAAACTAAAACTCATCAAATAAAGCAAGTCTCGGGAACAATTACAAAAGTTTCATGATTCAGCAACAGTTCACTTAAAAAGGTTCAAAAGGGAAATAGACACAACATTCAGCAAATATCAAGTAGACACTATTTTCTATCCACTAATTCTACTATACAAGAGCATCTGGCAGTGCTTCAGCTGATTAATAGGTAACTTGTACTCTTACGTACAATGTTAGACAACAGTAACTAACCATTCCAAAAACTGCTACAATATATGGTAGATCTACTGTATACAGTAATATTTACAACATTACAATGTTGACAGGTCCAGTGTCCAATCTTTGCGGGGAAAATTGAACACTTCAATACTCAATCAAAACCATCAGAAAACATCTCTTGTAAAGAAAGAAAAAAAAATCTTGAAACTTTGATTAATATGAAGACATCAGATTTCTGCTCATGATTCAGCAGTCAGTAGTACAATAAATATGTATCAAATAAACCATGATGAACTGAAGTACGAGTTGGCAAAATAAGCATAATCCCCAATTGTAAGAGCACCATTAACTGAACATATAAGAATCATGTAAACCCGTAAATATCAGTGTCCATTGAATCTTGAAGAATTACAGTTTACTGACATCTGTTCATGGTTTTGACATGGAACTGATCAAAATTCACGTTAATTTTACAACTCTGATGGCAGTGTTACTTTTTCACATTGTAAAGGAATTGACAAGTGACATTCTAATTCAGGTTTAACCCCTTCACCAGCAGGCTCGTGGGAGGCCTATCCCTGAACATACTGAACGACGCTCCAATGAACTACTATGCTATGTACAATAGTTTGTATTGAGGTGCATCATGAATCTGATGATCTCAAAACATGAAAAGAACATATACATATATTTTCTAGATTGATATCTCTGATTCATTCATAGGATCAATGCATCCTTGAGGTTCATAATTTAATGAAAATGTTCCAATGTTCCAGGCTGTGGTGGGACCCGGACATGCTGGAAGTGTACAGGTACAGGTGGTTGAAAGGGTTAAAATAACAAATTAAGGTTTTGCGAAGTTAGTTTATGGACACAGAATACTTATGGGTTTACAGTCAGTGTATATTAGATTTTTTTCATACACAAAATCGCAAAGGGGATATTGTATATACAACCCAAACATTTGATAAACGTCATGTATACAAATGGGAAACTGCTACCATACACCGTATAATTCATAATCAAGAACTTCCAACACAACTTTGGTGAACAGATATAGGACCAAGTATATATCATGTATATAGTAAATATTGAAGATCAGCCATCATTACAGTAAATATTAGATCAAGCACATTAGGTGACCAAATACAAAAGTTGATAACTGGTTCACTCAATTAGCAAGTAGCCATGAATAATAGTATGGCTTAATACATTCATGATTGCATGATATACTACATGAACTTTGATTCAAGAGATAAGCATAATATAGCTTTGTATATGATAATGGGTTCTTATTAATGCCCTCCAGTCAAATTTTACTGGACATTTTTGTGTCAATACAAACATGTAAATACAACTGTTTCGATACAAAATCATGAACATTAACACTGTGTATATTAGAGATGTTGTAAAATTAAAATACATGCTGCCTTTAGGAAGTTTCAACAATACATACATTGGATATAAAACTATAGCATAACTACATCAAAAATATATTTACTCCAAACATGACAGCCAATAACCGACAACATATTGAACAACACATTGGTATTCTATAGAGTCTCATAATCATTAAAATATTTATAATCCCTAAGACAGTAAAGCGATCTTGATGTATAATATTATATTGAACAACAAGAAGCCACAGACAAGAAGCTGAAAAAAAATCCACATACATGTATATATTGAAATTTGCAACTCCACATATGTGTGGATTCCCTTGACCTTTTGATTAGTCGCCAAATTTCACCATTGCTACCCAAAAGATCATGTGTGTGTCGGGTGTGTGGAGTCCTAGTTACACCTGAAGAAGTTAGGACAAGGGCAGCTCTCCAGGCGACACCAGCTGGGCAGGAGCTTGAAGCAGCCCACGGCGCACATCGCGTTGAGGATCAGGCCGCCATTGACGACATGCGAGAGGATCGTGTCTTTGGCCCCCATAGCATACTTGTAGTGGGCCAGACAAACCCATGGCACCACCAGGAGCACGGTCTGCAGGGAATTCAAAATCCAGGTATCAATGTGCAGAACAATGGTGTGAGAATATCTACAAAGATTATGTTATCGGTACTCAAAGTCTGCAAATTGTATGGATTTATTTTTACAGACATTTTGCTATTAAATTTGCAAAAATTTAAGTCTTCTGAAAAGAAATGATGATTGCACTGTGACAAATTGGCCTCACTTGGTAATCACTTTGATGATCTCTCGTTGGTAATATTCATTGTCAACAAATAATTCTAATTTTAGTTGAATTTGGTGTCTGCGTCAGGGAAAATCAAGGGTTTTCCATTGATACATACCCAGAGCATTCCTTTGAAAGCCGACTTCTTGTCATTTTCGTCATTGAAGTTGAAGGCCATCAGCAGGAAGATGACGATTGAGAAATCTTGGAGGTGCAGCACGGTGATCATATGCTGATGTAGTATCCCGGCGTCCTTCACTTTCTATCAAAAAGAAATGCAAGAAATGTGTGAAAAAGCATCCACTTGAGTTCTGGTACGAGGGCTTGGACCACATTTGAAACATTATTGCATCTTTTATTCGCAAATCAGAGTTCTTGAAAACATCTATCATTAGAGTGAGGACGGTGAAAAAAAGCCCAAAAACATATATAAGACCAAACACTACTCACAAAAACATCGAGGACGTAGTTCGGGAAAATAAAGCAGAAGATGCAGGCGGTCCCAACGATGGCAGCATGAAAGAGGATGTTGCGACTGACTTTGTCCATGTAGAAGCCATCACGCCTGATGTGACCCAGGTTGTCCTCCCGGAAGAGGTGGTACACATGACCAAAAGTCCAGAGTCCAGAACCAAGCAGTCCGAACGTCACGTACTGCACAAAGAAACAGTTTTTCCCAACTTATACTTTTTTCAGATCGAAACAAATGAACCACGATATAGAGCAACATGAATACAGAAGACTATACCTGGTCCTTCAAGGTCAATTGCTTGCTGTTCTTCGCTTGATCCATCAGACCACACATCAACATCAGGTAGCCCAAACTGCACTGTAAAATGAGAATGTGATCCATGGAACACCAAACATTAATCGTTAATGTTATTATCTAATCTAATGTTACAATCCAACCAATGACGGATTAGATTAATAGATCTATAGCTTTAATAATGGAAAATACTTTTATTGCATTTTTGTAGATATATATCTTAAGAGTTTGTGATTCATACCACGACACGGTGAAGAAGCCAGGCGCCAGTCACGGCACGGTCCTTGTTATCTCGCAAGTAGTAATATGTGATGGCGAGGCGAATCATGTTGGCCCCGAGAATTCGCTCCATGAACTCAATCCAGAAGTCCATCTTGACATTGGCCTGGGGAAAAAGGACCAACATCCATTCAATACAAAGTTTGAATCTATATATTTCTGTCCTCTGTTTCCAATCAATGACCGAGTTACATTGGCAGCCAAGTCATTTATCCAGGACCCAACATCTACATACGCATTCTACAGGACAAGGAGCCCTCACCTGATATTCTATGGGGATATTTGGGAAAAGATACATTCCCAATCCAAAGGCACAACATCCGATAGCGTCGGCTTTCAGCCAGATCGTGCTGTCCCCTTTCTTGTCAGCAAAAATTGTTGCCAACAAAGCAATCACAATTGCCGCGGACCGCAAAATGTCCAGAGGTTCCATATTTGCGATGTTAACCATAATTGCGCACGTAAAATGCGGAAAATTAAACAAAAGTTACACTGCAAAACAAAAGTGACAAACAAACAAAAAGCGACGCTGTACGGTGGCGACCTCTTCCGAAAACAATTAGTGTTGGTAAACACCGTCTACACATTTTATGTACATCTGTATACTAGTTGGCACGTTATGACGTACTTTTTTTAACTTGATTCATTTGGTGAAATTCATGCATGGACGTGAACAAGCAAAAAAAAGGGTCAACAAAATCTGATATCTACAGTAAGAAAAGTAATTTGGGGTAGACTACGATGACCTCGGCCCATGGTAATCTCGCTCCGTCCTTTTTAATTGCAATCGATAGTGTCGGGCCAGTATCATAATGGGATTGGATTGCTGAGGGTGTGACTTGATTGTTGAATACATTGATTGAATACATTGATACAATATTGCCTTTGACTCTCATAAAGTATGTGCCATAATAAGAGCAAAAATGGTGTGCGCGACTTTTAAAAATCAGGCTATAGACCTATTAGCAGATCAAGTTATGAAGTGTCAGATTAGGTCCTCTATGCATTTTCTATGTGGTTTAGGAGGGCTGTTAAAAAGCGAATTACTAATTAGACGTATATAAAAATGATAATATTAGGCTATAAGTAGTGTGACTTATGGTCACCAAATCATGCACTGGTAAAAATCAGGGAAATTTGGCCAGGGAAATTTGGAGTAATTATGGCCAGATAGTGTTTGGTTATTTTGTTGAGGTACCGAATTTATGCACTACAAGATACATCGTAAAACCTATCAGTACTGGGTTCCCAATAAATGTAAGGGATTTCATATCGTGATATATAAATAAAAAAAAACATGGAACCACATTGATACCAATGTATAAAGTATTCCGAGTCAGTTATTCCATCTCTAAGTCGAGTGTCAGACAAAATCGGGAAATTTTTATGGAACTTCTTGATTCCTCATAATATTATAATGATATAAATTGGCCAAAAGAATGTGAAATCAGGTTTTATGGAGTGAGCATTTCCTGCCTCAAATGTGGAACCAGTATAACCTAAGCTAGACAAAGTACAATATGCCTATATATATATATATATATATATATATATATATATATATATATATATATATATATATATATATATATATATATATATATATATATTTTGTAAGTATTAAATGCCTCGATCAATTGTGTCTCAAGCCACAACGTTAATATAAGTTGTTTTTTTTTAAAGTTGGCAATATATCTCGAAGATGAATTTTGTCTCAACAAAACGTGTGAGCGCTAGTGGTTTGTTTGCATTAGAAGAATAATCACAGAATATTTTTTGTGGATAATAACACACCTCTAACATTATCATGTGCAAGTACCAGGAGACAATACCGACAACACAATTTCTGTTTCTAAATTGTGTGAAGTTTGACGCCCGCTATCCAAGGTCCTTGCAGATAAGCCGCTCTTTGTGGAATCATGACGGGCATGGGTAATTACTTTAGAACTACAGCCAGGTAAACAGTCCGTCAACAAGTCCGGCCGTCATACATCACTCAGACATTGCATCATCATTGTAATGTAGCCCGTTGTGACGAGCCCGAAACGCCATGGGCGTGGCGCTCGAAACCCGCGCACGTGGGTGTGTTGCTGGCCGGCCTCGCCGACGGAACTGCCGCGGGGATAGAACCCCGAACAGCCCGACGTTCTGCCAGAGCCTGTGTCGCACCATCTCAGGGCGAGAGACTACCGTTCCAGGGGGTGTGCGCCCCCGGATCGAAGTAGACCCCCTCCTGGGCCCCCAACTGGAAATTGCCCCCGGGGCCCTAGTGAGCCTGCTTTAGCCAAAGAAAGGGGACATAGAGAACATGGCCGTGCTCGCTGTCGTTCTCTCACATTGACTGCTCTGAGACAACTCCAAGGAAGCAGGACGGGCTTGCACTATTTATGTCTGCCAGCGCACGAGGGACAAGGGCGTGACGTCAGACCATTGTTTCAGTATAGTGGATCGATAAAAGACAATGCGTCACTAAGAGACGCTAATGCTTCGAACACGAAGCGGCCAAAACAGGTGAGGTATGGTGTACGATAACGGCTGAAACTCCTATCGCAATCTTTGGGCAAAATCGCCACAACTGTAATAGCACTTTCACAACACTGGATATGAATATGGGCAAATGGTTGAATATATTGCCAACATTTTCATTTTCAGATATAAAAATGCAAGTAGGCCTATACCATGATACCATGATGTTACTGAAATATGTGAATGAGAGTATATAAAACATATAAAAAATTTCGGTACAGCTGTGACAATGCGTCACTAAGAGACGCTAATGCTTCGAACACGAAGCGGCCAAAACAGGTGAGATATGGTGTACGATAACGGCTGAAACTCCTATCGCAATCTTTGGGCAAAATCGCCACAACTGTAATAGCACTTTCACAACACTGGATATGAATATGGGCAAATGGTTGAATATATTGCCAACATTTTCATTTTCAGATATAAAAATGCAAGTAGGCCTATACCATGATACCATGATGTTACTGAAATATGTGAATGAGAGTATATAAAACATATAAAAAATTTCGGTACAGCTTAGATATCTTGCTATTTGAAACGCGTGCTTTTTTTAGTTAATGATAAACCCTCTCCTACCACACACAAAAAGTTGCATGTAACCGTTATGACACAAGGAACAATTTAACAAAATTGTGATCTGATTTAAAACATTCAATTTTAGGCGCTGAATGAAAATTTGTTATGCATGGTTAGTATGGCCCCGTTTATTTATCGTCATATACGCTGATAAACATAACGTTCGGTACAAGTTCACATGCCCCTTCATGGTTCAATCATTATCTTTTATCTAAAAATAGCTGTCATTGTGTGTGTATGCAAAACAAGACACGCAAAGCACGATGACCCCTATTATCGTCCATCTAGATTCTATTCAATACAATTATGACAATCACTCCAGGGTGTGACTCTGGGGTCATGAAGTAACTTTTTAATTCACCAGATACTCGGTCCTGTAAAATTTTAACCAGACCGTTGTAGTTTCTACCAGACCGAAGTTCCCTCATGCAAATTAAGCGCGTGCCCCCAAGTCTCATGTACGGAGCCGCTAAGGGGACACAGCAGCGAGTGAAAAACTTTTTTTTTCGTATTCCCTTTCGATCTCATCGCGTTCCCTCGTGAACTTATCACCTTTCCTCGTGATAACTGCATGCTCACACGATCTTGTAATAAAACCTTTTCACAAAACATGGCCCCCTGAGCAGATGATCGAGGGTTCACACCTGGAGAAAGTTCTTTTTCGCTTTCCCTCATGATAGCCTTGATCGTGCTGATGCCTATGTCTGCTGAGAAGGTTTTGCTACGAGAATACAAAGTTATTAGGAGGGAACGCGAAAAAAAATTATTGTTGGAATGCGAAAAGAATTTTTTTTCTCACACTTGTGTTAGGCGTATATAGGTAGGCGTATAGGTAGCCATAATGACCTGGAATTTGAACTTTCGAATGAAATGATACTTTCAATGTATTGTTGATTTAATGCACTATATACTAAATATACCTTGCTTTGTTGCAGTGCGTCTTGAAAAACGATGGAAACAGTCAGTGTGGATGATGTAACAAGTAGACATGATGGGTATTCTGACGAGGCAACTGAGCCACGCTGGTCACTCTATCAGACTGTCCTCACTGCTGGATCCAACAACATGGTGCTCTGTCATGCATCGGCACATAACTACCAGTGCATTAATCTGTGGCGCACCATCAGGAATCTGTATGCTGCACGGCAGGAAGTCCGGTCCCACTGTCACACATTGCCTACACATGTGGGCACGATGTACTGTTGGGCTCGTTCCTAGGTCCCATTGGATGTCAAACGTGTCACACAGTCACAGCTTTGCAAACCATGTTGGTGTGAACAATGGGGACTTCGGATCCCCGACAAATCTGTTCGCGCGTAGAACTTCACCACTGATACTCGGGAAACGGAAAATGTGTTATACAGATTTGACTGATATCATTCCCGCTTCTTCATCTGAGACGATTACCGGGCAAGATTTGGCAGACCAACCTGCAGACACTCTGGATGTTGTTGACTTGCCAAATAAAACACAAAGTTCTGGCAGAATAAAAACAAAAGTGAAATTATCTCCGAATCACGTGCCACAGGATGGGATGGCCCCAGTGTCAAATGCAGAAATTCGAAACTATTTCGTCAAGAATGAATTTGGCTATAGCAACGGTTATACGTGTTTCATCACAACCTGCCCTCGTTTCCTGAGACGCCGAACCAAGATCAAAGAACTGAACAAAATGTTTGTCAATATGAAAACAGGTAAAGTCACAATCAAGCATTATTTGAAATGCCTGAAATTGCTGTAATACTCTTGAAAAGCTTACTGCAACAATGACAAAATCATAACGATCATATCAATTTAATGATTTTAATTCCATGTTTTTGTCTTGAAGGGTATTTTGTTTGTCTGAGCTGCAAGAAAAGTGGCTGCTGGTCCAACCTTCTCGAGAATTCACAGATGATACTGAGTACTGAAAAACAGGGGTAATGTAATATCAAGCTGACTCTTGAAAGATATAATCAAATTATGTATGTATATCCCAGTATATTTTATATTTTCCACAGTACAGGAGAACTCCAGCCTGCGGTCACTCCAGAAATGTGGTCAACCCATGCAATGTGGTCAGATGCATTGGTCCCGAACGCCAGCATAGGCATTTACATGTTAAGGTTACTCCTATAATGTGGCCACTCCCCTTATCCACAATGCGGTCAGTGTGTCTGGTCCCAAAAGCCCATAAAATCACACAATACGGCCACCAAGCAGCCAACGTCCCCCCCCCCCCCCCCAACTCACTGATGCGGTCAATTGAACATTAGCCTCATGCGGCCAGCCGGTCAGCCGCCTGCATGTCTTCATTCACGATACGGTCAGCTGAACATTAGCTTTAGTCAAGAGCAGCAGGCCGACCGGCTGTCTGTGTGTCACTTCTTCACACCTCTCTTCTCTTGGCTTACACAAACGTTGATAAACACACACAAGTAGATTTGTCAGCGAAGATATTGCCTCACATATCTGTTCAATCATGTGGAACGAATGTATAAATACCTCGCATTTTTCTGTTAGATATCATTCACTCAATCACACTGTTTGAATAAATTTATAAATCTATCTATTGACATGGCCTCGAAAAAAAGAGTTGTTCTATCGCTCAAGCAAAAAGTTGAACTTCTGAAGAAAAGTGACGGCAAAAGTAGCCGACCAATGACGAGCCATTACCAGAGCCTGAGTGTTTGAATAAAGACGTGTCCGAAGCTCACAAGTGGGCCACTCAACTCAAGATGTTCGCAGCTATTAATGGCCGTGACAACCTCTACAGTTCTGCTGTCAACACAGAATCTGAGGCACAAGACCTCGTACTCGCGTCATGTTCTAAACGCCGCCAAACAACAATCACATCTTTCTTCAAAAAGTGACATTCAGTTGTTCTAAATATTTTGGGAGTAAACTGTATGCCTTTTAAGTATATGTGTTTCAAATATTACATTTATGATATAACTTGGTTCAATAAAATGCTATTCACATATAAACTACATGTACATGTTTTATCTAACTCATGCACATGTACAAATTGTATAATATATGTTGAGTTTCGCTTGAGTTAACATCAGATGAACAATATGGCCGGTGCAAAATATGGCTGGAGTCCTATAATGTGGCCACTCCTATAATGTGGCCAAAATCACTGGTCCGATGGGTGACCACATTACTGGAGTTCTACTGTACTATATTAAAGCAACTCTCAGCAACTCTCAGGTCAACAAAAATATAACATATTGAACTGATACACTGCATGTACTTTGTTTTTCCCAGAAGAATGCCTGAATGCTTCAAGAACATTGTGTTAGAAGACTCCACCAAGGAGATGGTGAAGGCACAGGAAGTCTGGGACAGTTATGAATCCATTGATAATACAACCGATGACCAGTTGGATAATGTACAACATATTCTGGGGATTGAGGTTTGTAGGAATATAAATGACTGATCGGCTTTATGTAAATCATATTGAATATCCATGAATTTCATGTGCATATCTGTTCACTGTTCAAGTGAGGTGTTGCTATAAATGCTCACATTAAAGCCTTAGTTGCACAAACGGTCATAAAATTAGGCGATACTGAAAATATGTATATAACAGGGACTGAAGCGAAAAACGCTTGAGCTGTTCAGAATTCGAGTCCAGAAAGACCAGAATGGACTGGCGGTTCCACATTTTGGTCTGGATGGCACACTCATAGGTGTCAAGCAAATCTTCGAGGAAATCTACAAGGTCAAAGACCAGGAGAGATCCAGGATGCAGACGAAAACAACACCGAGGTGAACTTTTTCATGACATATGTTTTCCTCATATCAATAATTACTATGAATGTCCAAGCTTGTCATCAACTTCATGCAAAATTGGCATATACAATAATTTTGTTGGCTTGTTCTTATAAATGTTGTTCTGTACTGCTAGGGTGGATTTCCATGGTTTGTTCGGTCTGGATTTGATCAAGCCGGGTCAGATTGAGGTTGTCCTGACTGCGAGTGAGTTCGATGCCATGGCTGTACATCAGGAGACAGGGCTGCCAACGCTGGCGCTGCCCAAAAAAGACTCCATTCTTCCTCAAAAGGTGTGTTGTATCTCTATAATACATTTAAAATTAACTGAAATAGATGGAGGGGTGGGGTTAGGTTACTCAAATTAAATGAAGGATAAAAACTGAATATGAAATGATTTTGATCCAAGTCTTATGAAATCTACATAGTTCACTGGTACCAGTGGTTTTTATTCAGGGTCTGTTTACATCGTTTCAGTGAACATTTATCAGACATATCATCATAATTCTTCAGATGCTGCCGTTGTTGGAGCAATTCCAGAAAATCATTCTGTGGTTCGGTGGCGACATCAAAACCTGGGAATCAGCGAAGCAATTCGCTCGAAAGCTCAACGACACAAGATGTTTCCTAGTTAGGTAAGTTACGATAATATTTCCAGGATATTACACCTCACAAAGTGAATAATTTCAAGAGTTTGGTAAAAGTCAGGTTGACTGAGATGAAATGACTTCACAAAATGTCCATGTGTATTCACAAATATCGAAGTAATATGTTCGGTACTAACACCAGGCCAGACGAGAACCAGCCGAGTGCACTGGTTGCACTACACGAAGGAAAGAACCTGCGTGCAATACTGAAAGAGGCTAAGCCAGTCAAGCACAAATCCATCACGTCCTTCCGAAACCTTCGTCGGGAGGTGCTCTGCCAACTCACAGAGTTTGAACAAGTTGCTGGAGTCAAGGTGAGGGAAGCCGAGATGTCATATCCATAGGAAAGTAATCAATAGCCTTCAGTTTGACGAGAGAATTGTTATCCCGACTATCTTGTTGGAATTCTTGCTGTTACCTAAAACAAAAATCATGCATATCCAATATATAGTACTCACGAATTAAGTTTGACACACGGCCTTGTAGGTGTTTGCTAAAATGTTTAAATATTGATCTCCCATTGCTAAATCATTGACTGTCCCACGCCTGCCCCTATATAACCAGTGGAAGCGGTACCCACAACTGAACAAGCTAATGAAGGGACACAGACGTGGTGAGCTGTCGATCTTCACAGGTCCAACTGGCTCAGGAAAGACAACCTTCATCAGTGACTACTCCCTAGACTTGTGCATGCAGGGGGTGCGTCTTCTTTTTGACATTATTGGCTTCCTAAAAATTTTCTGAATATTTCTCAAATGAGGCATTTGATTCTCTAAGCATGCATGTTCTTAGTGATTGTTTAAAACAATTTATTTATGCACTGTCAATGTGTCTTTTGAAAAGCAGAACAGTACAGTTGATGTGTGAATGCTGATGTAGATTGCTTCTTCTCCAGGTAAATACATTATGGGGAAGCTTTGAAATCAATAACGTCCGACTTATGAAGACCATGCTGTTTCAGTATTCACAGTTAGTATGATTCTTGTACCATATAGACGTGTATTCGTCCCTTTAGCTATACATACATTACTCCTGTTAAATTACGTTTGACATTGTTTCATGTTGTACAGTGAGAAAAGATGAACTAAACTTCTAGCACTCGATAAAACAACCTGAACCAATGTTCATCAATATCCACTAACGATAGGTTAAATTCCAGAATGAACTTGATCAAGAATATTGACCAGTTTGACCACTGGGCAGACAAGTTTGAGCAGTTGCCGATGTACTACATGACCTTTCATGGACAAGAGAACATCAGAAAAGTTATTGAGGTACTGATGATTTATTAATGTTCAGCATTAACCCCCAGAAAAGGGAGGGACATATCGTTAGAATGTCCTGAGGTATATTCCGATAAAGCCTGATGCATCAGTTGCAAAATTGATAGTAATTATATTGGCCAAATAAATGATTTCGCCTATATACATGTACGATTTGAATATAGTTTCATAGTTTCCATAAATGGCCACAGTTCCTACAGAGTCTAAATTTGATATCTTTTTGTCTGACAGACCATGTCACATGCTGTGTATGTCCATGACATTGCTCATGTGATCGTTGACAACCTCCAGTTTATGATGGGAATAGACGACATCAGTATCAGGTTGGCTGCCGATCGCTTCTTCAAGCAGGATCAGATTATCAGCGCTTTCCGGAAGTTCGCCACCAACATGAACTGTCATGTGACTTTGGTGATCCATCCGAGAAAAGTGTGTTTACTTTTACTTCTGAATTGTTTAGATAATTTGGGTAAATTGTATGTTTAAAGATCATCCAAATCTTTGAAGTTGAAATATGATTAAATTTTTTTTTTACGGAAAATTAATTTCAAGGAACGAGAAACAGATGAGCTGAGCATATCTTCCATATTTGGAAGTGCGAAGGCGAGCCAAGAAGCAGACAATATTCTCATTATACAGGACAGGAGGGCGATGTCCATGAAAGGCCGCAAATATCTGCAGGTATGGAGATGCTTCAAAACTCCAGCGTTCCAAGTACTATTTATTGTTTATTTACCGCGATAACAACATTTTGGATGTGCGAATTTCATTATGTTTATGATCTTTACAACCAGTTGGCTAAGAATCGTTATGATGGGGACCTTGGAATCATGATGATGAAATTCAACAAGGAGTCTCTAAGCTTTGCTATGAAACCTGGCGACAAGGACAAAAAGACAAAGGAGAAAAAGTCGGAAAATGCTGACACCAAAGACAGTCCACCAGACAGTGCTGAACCACAGTACGACTTACCTCAGGATTAACGGGTATGATACTCTATATTTATGAATGATCAAATATAAAATGAGGGTATAATGTTAGTTCAGGTATCTTTTCTAAATTGACGGAGTCTTTATTTTGAGGCTACCAGTATATCATGGGGAAAATTGTTCTCATAACCTTCAATGTTGGTTCTCAAATTGATTGCTTCAAATAGCTTTCATGTGGGACTTTTTTTATTTTTGTGTATCACTGAGTTATACTTCTTAAAAAGCCTGCTTTACGCAGTAATTCATTGGACACTGTCAGACATAATTCGGTTGAGCTAATGAGATATACATCTGTATTTGTATGTGTTAGCGTGATGTGTATATGTACTTTTAAAAATCATAATACTTGTGAGCAAGCAATATATCTGATGATCCAAGAATCAGGAATTGTGAGGCCAGTGTTCTGGGTGCTATACCACCATGTAGTTATGTGAGATGTACCGGCAGTAGTTGGCGAGGGCTATGTATTTCAGGGTGTACACCATATTGTGTTCAAGAGTATATGTCTGGAAATTGCGAATTCATCAAGCTGTGAATTTATGGTATGAATTGATACAAACATTCTGTTTATTTACTGTATACCCAGTACATTGTAAGGTGAGATCTCAGATTTTTTTTGGTCATTAACTGCTGTATAATCAATAGAGAGAACTTCATGAATGTATATTGATGTAGGACATTGGTGCTAATATATTAACATGGATGTTACATGTATTTTATTTCAACTCCTGTTCACATGCATTACTCTGCTATATTGTCTTGTTTATTATGAAGAATTTTGTTGGATATTTTTTTAAGTCTAACCAAGATGAAAAATACAGGAATTGAGTTAGCCTGTCAGATTTGTTTTGGTGTTGTGTATATACAATTATATGTGCAGCCTGATGCAGGAATATGAAATCTATTGTAGGAAAATAATTGTATGGTTGAGTATTGTGAATTTGGAGAAAATTTGGATAAGTGTGAATTGGTGAAACAAAGTCTTACTGTTCAAAGTAATATGGAAATCATGTGATGTTCATGTACATGGCGAGCTGACGAAATAAAACAAATACATGTAAAAGGAAACCTGGAGTGATTCGATATTTACACATATATGTATTTACATGCATTGGTAGTATGGTTTATTTGTTTCGAAAGCAAAACATAGTATCAAATATCTTTATCTGCCTTTTTAGATTTTAGATATAGCACAGCAGATGATCTTGTTATGGTACTTTGATTTTCAACCACTTCATGTTCTGGGCGAAATGTTTCGGGAGTCGTGCCGATATGAACAAGTTTCGGCCGTCCTTAAATTCAGGCAGAACGAGTTGTACAGCATGAAGGTGCATCGGCAAGTGTCGAACCTTCGCCTGGCGGATTCCCAGGTGCATCAGGATTTCTGGATAGAGCTTCTGCAACATACAAATGGTACAATACAAAACTACATGTACATTACACACACAGATTACAAATCTGAGGGAAAAAATTACATGCTGTATACTTAATTGACGGAAAGTGATTTTGATGCAAAACAAATTTAGCATTTTGATATTGTGAAATATCCTCCAGAAAAATATGTCTTCCCTAAATTTTCTGGGACAAGGCATAGATTTTATTGATAAAGTCTACATGTAGATTTACCTGTGGGGCTAGCTTGGAGTAGTGCGAGTATTTGTGGTCGCCCAAGATTGGTGTATTCAGTGCAAACGATAAATGGCATCTCAGTTGGTGCTTTACTCCTGGAAGAACAAATTACAACAACCATAAGATTAATTAATTAAAATAACCATAAGACTTCCCGCTGACAACTGCAAAGACTACACCGTCCGATCAAGTTCCATTGGAATGACTTCTCATAGCTTGTTAGCTCTGCAGACATTGACCTGTCTCCGGCTGGCACTCGACAAGCGCACAGCTGTGGTTGGAGTCCAGGACCTTGTAGTTTGTGATGGCGTCAGATGCTGATCTGTTTCTGGCGACCGCCGTCTTCAACATGAGCTTGTCCGTGGCCGAGTAGCGAGGGCTCAGGGTCATCTACAACATTGTCGAGAAATAATGGTATAAATAGTTGAAAATGTGAAAATAACAAAGGTATTTTGGACACTTGGTATATTTGTGCATTTTCTACTGGAAATATACTTCTCAATGATATACACATGGGATATTTGATCAAGTACATACCCTGTGTTTCAAACCAACTGTACCTTCAGTCATTGGGATATCTATGCAACCTGGAAAAACGCAGCCTATATTATTACAGCTTATGTTCCAGTTGTCCAGGAAAGAGTCGATTCCTTCATTTTGTTTGGTCCAAAAGAAGTTGTGGATGATATCGCCATAATTACCTTGAGTAGGACTAGGGATTCCTTTGGTCAGAACCCAGTATTTCTTCAACACTTGGCGCTTCTTGAACATCGTCCGCAGCACGTGTTGTGACTGGGGATTCCTGCAAATTGGCAATATATCACTTCCATATGATGACCGTGATCATTTTATTTTTCCTTACCACTGCTAGAAATAGTCAATGTTTCAATCTGCTGATGTTTTAAATGCGTACTTGGCAATAAGCATGACGCCAGTGGTCTCCTTGTCCAGTCTGTGCACCAGCTGTAGGTCCAGCTCTGTCCTGCCCAGTCGCTCGGCTAAAGGAACCAACAGCTGTCCGACACTGTGGTGTACTCCGGGCCCTCCTGCAATATGCATTAATTTATATGTATATTTTCTCATTTTCTCTGTTGGATTTCATTTTCATTTTCTCTGTTGGATCAATGATAAGCATTTATTCAAATATGGCGCCAGTTCCATTTAATTCACATACTCTCCATACTATTATATATATATATCCTTAGTAATAAATATTATTTATTTGGTTCCACCAGAAAAAACAAAACATGAATGCAGTGATAGTGGCTATACAAACCATGAGATGGCAGACCATATGGCTTGTCAATTGCAATCAGATTTTCTGAAGGAAGCAAAACAGCAAGAAATGGCAATAAGGTACTTTATGGGGTATACTCTGAGAGAACTCATTCAGTAGTCACATCGTGAAAGGTTTCTCCATCGATTAATGAATTTCACAAGATTTTTAACAGATCCATTCCTTGTTATTTTGCAATGTGTACCATCTTCGTAGAGAATGCTGTCCTTGAGAATGCTGACCACCACACTGATGGGCATGTTGCGGATGTCTAAGACCTGATTCTTGAGGATTTTGTACCCGTGGGAGTCTGTTTGCCCGGTCCACTTGGCCTCTTTCGGTGTCTCGGTGATTTCTGTAAATGATAAAAATATATAATTATTTTTAGGTTACCGGACTTATGGTCGGATAACCTATTGCCGTCGCGTTGCGTCCGTCCGTCGTCCGTCCACATCTGTATCTTAAAAGTTTACAGGCGGATTTTGCTGAAATTTCGCACAAACATGCCTAAAAATATTTCAAGAGGGGGTTTTCTTTTAGTTTTTTGATTTTCGCATTTTTCCCAAAATGGCGGCCATTTTTAATGAAAAATGGCCAATTTTGGATTTTGGCGGCCATTTTCACAAAAACTGTCTGATCAGTTTTGAGATTTTTGTTTTAAAAGATTCCCCTTATTTACCTCTATGATGTGTATAAGTTTTGTCGCCCTTGAATCGCCGGTCTTCGTGTGGCGGCCATTTTGAATTTTTGACGGGTCGGCGAAAAAAATTTTTTTTGCCCCAAAACGCATTACTATCCATTTTGGGTCATTTCTAGGCAAAAAAAAATTTTTCACCCTTTGAAAAAAATTTTGGACTTAGAAAATTCTCGGCACTTTTTTCCGTCATAATGGGAACTGCCTGAACTATACTCCTAGAACGCTAGATAGAGCTTAGATATTGGCACTTTCAAATGGGAAATCATAAATGGCGACTTGTGTGGTAACCTTGAATTTGACCTTGGATGACCTTGAAAGGTCAAAACAGCCATTTTGGGGTCGAAAAATGTCCAAATTTGCACCTTGTCTGTTTTTAATCGAAAACTGTCTGATCACTTTTGAGATTTTTATTTCAAAACATAGTAATTGGGGTTTTTGACATTGTGTATAAAGATGTATATAGTGTATAAAACGCCTCGAATTGCTCAAAAGGCTGGAAATCTAGGCTGAATAGGCCCCAAATTTAATTTTTTGTCGTTTCCCTTCAAATTTATCTGATCAGTTTTGAGATTTTTGTTATAAAACATGCTAATTGGGGTCCCTGACATTGTGTATAAAGATGGAGTGCTTTGAATTGCGAGAATGTTTGTAGGTATAGCTGGAATTGGAAGTCATATATACCACTTCTTTTGGTGACATTGAACTTGACCTCTGATGACATTGAGTGCTATATCTCAGTGTCACGTCCAACAAGAAATGTGTAAATTTCGTCTATAGACGAAAGACTTGTAAATGGACCTTGTATATGTATTTTGAACATGCATGAATACAAGGTTATATCAAGGATCGTCTATAATAGGATATCCAACTCTGCCCAAAATGGCGTGATTACGTAATATGACGTAAATCTGATTTGAGCGTGTTGAAACACTGCCGGGCATTAAAAATCGACTTGTTCACAACGACTTGTAATAAACATGAGCAGAGTTGTGAACCATATATTGAAATGAATGATAGGTGATTGCGTTGAGTGGGGGTATGGCCTAAATTTCTTCAACAATATTCAGCATTCGCGTTGCCGATGATGTGGTATTGGGGTCGGGGTTTGTGAGTGTCCGTTTATATGTTTGTGTGTGAATCGAAGCCCATAACTCGAACGGGTTTAATCCAATCGTCTTTAAATTTGAGCAGTGGGAGGTATAACCTCTCGGTTTGGAAATATTTAGTTTCCATGGAAATCGGTTGATTTTTGTTGCCATGGCAACCGTTCAAAATCCTGAAATGCCATTTTATTGCCATCAAAAACGCCTGTAAAACGGACCCACTCATGGTGACAATAAAATTGGCCCCTCATTAAAAAAAACCCCACATAATCGAGATGTTCTGATATTACTCTGGTGGTATTTTGAAGGTGAAAAGTAGATTCATTTCAGAGTTATGAGACAGGAAATCTACCTCCAAATTTAGTGAAAACTGAGTATTGCATTGATATTAGAACGGTTCTCATACCGACAGTTTTTATTGGATTTCCTTGGAAACGGGATATTTCCGAGACATTGGATGATGCTTCTCAGTCCTAAATTTTTTAAAAGATTGAATGGTAAATTTTTAAATTATTGACGTGGATGTGCTCAAAAACACGCATACAGACATGCACGTGTATGGACGACATCAAAAATATCTTCGCGAGCGGGGAGAAAGACAAATTGTGTATGACAATGAGGCTCCACCCCTCACGCATGCCCTCCAAGATTACTGAGCTCAATTCCAGGGCCCGATCTTGTGTGACGTCACTATGAGCGAAGTGATAAGCAGTATGAAAAACTCAATTCCGAGCACCTGTCACCGTTTTGACATGCTCAAATGAGATTTCGTCATTTTACATAATCACATATTTTACGTCCACATTGAGCAGAGTTGGACATCCTATTATAGACGATACTTGGTTATATGCTGCACACTTGATGATGACATTGAAGTTCAAGAAGATGAACTTGATTGCTTGATCTGAACATCATATCTCACCTGTCGTTTTCAAGTAAAATTGTCCGGTAACCTATCATAGCCCTTGGGCTAATTTTTAGGTTACCGGACCCATGGTCCGATAACCTATTGCCGTCGCGTTGCGTCCGTCGTCCGTCCGTCCGTCCGTCCACATTTTTATCTTTAAAGTGTACGGTCTGATTTTTCTGAAAATTTGGGAAAAGATACCTTAAAATATTTCAAAAAGGAGGTATTTTTTTGTTTTTCGATTTTTTTATTTTTCTCAAAATGGCGGCCAATTTTGTCGAAAAGCGCTCAGTTTTGAACTTTGGCGGTCATTTTCTCAAAAACTGTCTGAATTCTCCTAATGTGCCTCTGTGATGTGTATAAGTTTGGTTGCCCTTGAATCACCGGTCTGTATATGGCGGCCATTTTGAATTTTTGACGGGTCGACGAAAAAAAAAATTTTTTGTCTAGAAATGGCCCAAAATGGATAGCAATGCAATTTGGGCCATTTCTAGACAAAAAAAAATTTTTTCCCCCTTCGAAAAAAATTTTGGACTTAGAAAATTTTCGGCACTTTTTTCCTCCATAATGGGAGCAGCCAGAACTGTACTCCCAGAACGCCTGAAGATAGAGCTTAAAAATTGGCACTTTCAAATGGGAAGTCATATATGGCAACTTGTGTGGTGACCTTGAATTTGACCTTGAAAGGTCAAAACAGCCGTTTTTGGGTCGAGAAATTTGCACCTTGTCTGTCTTCTCTTAAACACTGTCTGATCAGTTTTGAGATAAAGATTCCCCTTATGTACCTTTATGATGTGTATAAGTTTTGTTTCCCTTGAATCGCCATGTGGGGGCCATTTTGAATTTTTGACGGGTCGGCGGAAAAATCGCATTACTAATTTACTATCCATTTTGGGTCATTTCTAGGCAAAAAAAAAATGTTCACCCTTTGAAAAAAAATGTTGGACTGAAATGTGTAAATTTTGTCTAAAGACAAAATACTTGTAGATAGACCTTGTATTTGTATTTTGAACATATACAAGGTTATATGCTGCACACTTGATGGTGACATTGAAGTTCACGAAGATGACCTCGAATGGTTGATCTGAATGTCATATCTCACTTGTCGTGCTTTAACCAAAATTGTCCGGTAACCTATCTTAGCCCTTGGGCTAATTTTTTTTGGAGTAGTGACAATACTGAGATAAATATACCTTTATATACATTTGAAAGAAATTTATGCAGACCTTTCTGGTTCTCTGTACTTTCTGTGTTGGGCTGCTGCTTTTTGTTCTTCCGCTTTTGTCGAATCTTGATGGCAGCATCATAGGCGCTTTGTGGGTTCTCAATATTTGCTCTTACTCGGGATGTTTGACGCTTTTCTTGTCGAGTCACAGTTTCTATATGGATATCAGTGGTCATCGATTCTCCTGTTTGTATGTTTGACATATTCACGGCTGTCGTTGTCATTGGCCCTTGTGTGGACTTTCCCAATTTGTATTGTTTGTCGACTTCTTTAGAAATAACCTCAGGCTGTTGATAATATGTCACCTCTGGGAGTTTTCCTGGCATACTGTCTGTACAATCTGAATCAGTATATTTAGCATGTTCAGATTGTGCTTTGATCTCAGCAGTTCTCTCTGTGTTACTGAAGTACTGCTGATCGAAGATATTTGAGTCATATAACACTTCAGTGCGATGCGAGTAACCATGTTGTAAATTATCTTCAGTTGTTTCGTTTTCAACATCCATGAGCTGCGGATTGCTCGGACGTCTTGTGGCTCCATCAAAGTATTGTTCATCAAATATGTTTTCGTCAGCAACATTTTCTACAGCATCACTTTCATTCAACTCATCTGCAGGAATCTTTCTAAAATCTTTCCCCTCAGTGACCTCAGAAATCACTCTAGCATTCTCAATGCGAGCAGTGTCATATGGCTGCACATAAGAACAGCCCATCTTTGTATCCACTTGGGAGCTGAAATACGCTTCATCGAAATAATTACTGTCACTGTCCTTGTAGCCTGATGAATCTTCCACATTCGGTGCCTGATATTCGGTCACATTTGACATATTCTCCACTTTTTGTCTTGAGGGTTTTGAGTCCATACGGACAAGTCCATAACTAGTTTCCATAACTTTCTCATAGTTCTTGGGAGTGTCACTTCTCTGTATGAATGGAAACTTTTTATGCATTGTTTTACAATGTACTGCCGTAAGTTCCTCTTGCCTGTCATGTTTTTGTTTCTCTTCAAACTCTGGATCGATAGTGAGGTCTTCAGCATTTTCGTGGTTCTTTGGTTGTGGTA
The DNA here is from genome assembly GCA_949152475.1 of Terebella lapidaria. Lineage (NCBI taxonomy): Eukaryota > Metazoa > Annelida > Polychaeta > Terebellida > Terebellidae > Terebella > Terebella lapidaria. The sequence goes on from OX424556.1 coordinate 54,954,055, forward strand.
AATCAGACGAACCTTGCGAAAGACCATGTAGTTCACTAAGACTTTGACGCATCTTCCTCACAGCATACGGTACATCGTTTATTTTCTGCTTTATGCCCGTCTCGTCTTTAGCACTCGTACGAAAGTCGTCCGTTGCAGACGTTTGTGCCCCTGAGCCATTCCATGAAAATTCTCTAATATCGCCCAATTGCCTTTGCACGTCTCGTGGTGAAAATAACAATACATTATCGCTTTGCCAAATCCTCAGTGTATGTCCATTGAATTTCAATAAGTTACACAATTTCGCATGTGTTTTAATAAATCTGAAAGCCATTTTTTGAACAAATGAACAACCACGACGGGTTACCACAGAACTGCCATTTCTGTATGGAACACCTACTGTACTGTGTGAGAATTTATCGTCGGCTTGCGACTTTTGTGTTTGTCTCAGAATGTATCGTAGAAGGATATTTTAGGTTTATGTCTCAATGTAATAATGTAAGGACGATCCTTCCTCGTTCATATTTTCCTTCCTAAATGTCCTGCTACATTATGAAGAGGCTTATTCAGTTAAACCAGTAACACCATTTCTATGTTTTCACTCAAAGTATATATCTTTGAGAATCCTGGATGGTGGTGGTATTCATTTTACATCAGAGAAGCAAATAACAGAAAAATATAGACTTCGATTTGAAAAGGATTCAGACACGTGATCAGTATACCAATAGATCAAAGGCAGTGACGATAGCATATTTCTGTTCTGTCAGGGAAATTTACCATACAAATCTTCACATTTGCATATAAACTTATTTTTGCATAATTTGTTGTTATGGTTCATAAGTAACGTTATTACCCAATAGACGTGCAATGCTTGGAGTGTGTGTACTTATATGCTGTATATTGATTATTGAGGGTGAGATAGCCAGTAAGGAAGCCAGTCCTAATGAGTTCAATCTGTGGGGTCATACAATTACAGGGCCCATAAAACATGTAAAACCCACAGAGTTACGTTTGTGTGAGTGCAGAAACGGTATTCAAAACGAAGAGCATGTTATGTTGAAATGTGAACGGTCCCAGGACATACGGTATGATTTTAATGTGCATTATGACAATTTGAATGATTTGATTTGTGTTATGGACTTGCTGACACTAGCTCGGTATTGCCGAGAAATCCTGAACATATATCAATGGACATAACAGCATTTAATTGAATGTCATATACCAACTAGGTTTTTATCTGTACTGGTCTACATTTATGTGCTATCATGTCAATAAACTAACCTGTTCTTTATTTTTCAGCTTATCTGGCTTAGGATATCTGACAAACATTGAACAAAAACAAAACCAAGGCAAACATAGCCATATTTGATGTCTAAGTGACATACTGTAGGCTGTAAAGAGTCTGCACGCAGAAAGCATTGGTACCGGTGGCACCATTTTCGGAATCGCAGGTTATTTCTCTTGGAAATACTGTTGCAAACACTAAACTCTCTTACAACAGACATGCTCTTTGTTTTCCATTATCCTGATCCTGATAGAAGTGACCTAGTTAGAAGGTTATGAAATGAGTATCTCAACTGAAAAGGCTCAGCAAACAAATTTTCAAAGTATACCCCCCAAAAATGAATGATTTGGATACACAAATTTAATACTGTAAAACGACTAATTTTGGCGGCTATTAAATTTGACGGTTTTGAACCCCACGTCATTTGGCGGTGATTTAATTTGGCGGTTTCAAAACCACATAATTTTCTTATCATATATCTAGTTCATTTGGCGGACAATTTAATTTGGCGGTTTCTCCCCTACTGCCAAATCCGCCAAATAAATCGTCCGCCAAAATTAGTCGATTTACAGTATCGACCCAATAAATCCAATGTCCTGAAAATGAACTCATTTGTGTATTGTTAATCTTGAAGTCTCAATGCTTGACTCTTTATGTCAACTCTTCCTGACTCAAAGACTGACGGGTGTTCTAGCAAACATAAACAGTTCACACTCCAAATTGTTTTACATATAGTCAAGTACAAGTAAAAGCATGTGTCTTAAAATATGTATGGTTCCATGAGATTGAGCAATGGTTTTCAGATAACAAACATCCTTTTTTGTTGTAAAAACAATATTTATTATGATACAAATTCATTATGCACCTGCGATATAAATAAATCAACAACTGGTCTCTTGACGTGATAAAAAAAGTATTCACTACTCGCTGTAACATTCAGTTCAACATCAGAAACAGAACTATTTTGCTTAGTAGTGTTCTACTTGATCAGACGAGTGAATATAACAAACATTTTGGCTGCACATACATTGACAAACACTGAGGTGCTTTTGTACAGAACAGCTATCACTTGCCGAGCTTCTTGAACATATTTTTACCACGAGCCAGAATGCCTCCTTTTTTCTCTTTCTTTCCGACATTCATGTCCAAGTTGATGACATTTTGGGGACTAGGTGGGGGTGAGTCGTCTACCAGCGGTGAGGACAACTTGTCCCTCTGCGGTGGGGGTGGTCGTGTAACGGGCGGTGCGGTCGTAGACGGCTGACTGGAGGTCGGCGACACTGAAGACTTGGGTGTTACGCTGGTTCCAGAGACGCGCATGGCTTGTGGAGGTTTGGGTCGAGGTGGTGCGAATCCTTTATCACTCGAGTCCTGTGGTCATAGAAGGATACAAAATTCGAGTTGGCAGTCTGTTCGCAGAAAGTTATGCAAGGTACACCAACCTTGTAAATACTACAATAAATAGCTTTTATCTTATTTGAACATAAACTATATTCATTGCTCAAGTGCAATATGAATTTCTTCATTCTGATATAAATCACGTTAATATTTTACCTGGTTTATTTTATCGAATGACGCTGGTGCTCCATTGTCGATGAGAGGTGAGGAATCCTTGCTGTGAGCCCGGTTGCTGTCTCGGTCACCCTTCCTGCTGCGTCGATCCCGCTCTATCCGCCCTCGTTCCCCCTCCCTCTCGCCCCAGTGCTGGTCTGCGTCTCTAGACACACGCTGATCCCCTCTCTCTTGCCTTGGATCCCCCTCCCTTTCCAGCGGGCTTCGCTCGCTGTCTGCCCCACTTCTATCTCGATCCCGCTGGTGACCTCGATGACTCCTCTCACTGACTCGGCTCCTGTCGCCGGGTTCCGATCGGTCGTGATCTCGGCGACTACTCCGTAGGTCGGCCTCCCGGCTGTGGTCCCGCTCCCGGTCATATTGACGGTCACGTCCATACTCCTGACTTAGATCTAAGTCACTTTGCTGTGACAGATCTAGACGCTGCTGGGAGTTGGAAAGTCGCTCTTGCTTGCTGTAGGGACCATCAGGGTGGCGGTGGGCTTCAAACGATGGGGCGACCTCCTCCAAGAAGTTGGAAGGCACAAGTCCTCGGTGGCCATTTCGTTCCCCGTAGAAGAAACCATCTTCATCCATGTCGCCATAGACGAGGATTGTGTCACCAGCCTTGAAACTCAGTTCCAGCTGTGGCAGAAAACAGTGAGAGGCTGAAAACTTACAGGTCACCAAACAACGTACAAAATACTGCAGAAAGGTTATTTGATACCCTGATGGGATCCAGATCCTAATAATACCTACCTCTGAGTCGACATTGGGTGACAGTGTGTGAGGGTCGTAGTCATAGAGAGCGACCATTCGCTTGACAGTGCCATCTAGTGGACTCCGAGGGCGGTTACTGCTGGGTCTGGAGTGTCGTTTCTCCGAGTGTTCTGAAAGGAGATAAAACATCACAAACATTCATAAACAGACTGGTGGAACATGTATAGTGTTTGTGTCATAAACAGCAGGCAATCTGCTTGGTAACTGGAATTAGATTTAAGGGATGTCAACTTCACTAGCACCAGTACATACATCATCTGATACAACATCTGGCAATATCATGAGTTGTGATTCACTTATGCGAGGAAGCTAAAAGCTGTACAATGATGTCACGAAATAGGCAGTAACATTGTGTTGTGGTCAATGTTAAAGTTTTGTATGAAAATTTGAGGAATGAATTTACAAACCTGAGGTAGGGCGTCTGTGAGGGGAATGGGCACTGCTAATGTGCCGACTGGTGGGCCTGGAGCTAGCAGTGCGAGGGGTGGTCCGTGGAGTGGTCCCAGGGGTGGTCCCACGGCTGGCACTGGCTGACCGGTTGGCTTGGCTGAGGGACCGGCCCCCGCTCTCCCGTAAAAGTTGCGCCTCCACCTCCGGATCATCAACTTCCACCTCTGACACCATGTTGTACGGGACGAAACCACGGCGACCGTGTGCCTCACCAACGTAAAAACCATCAGCATCCTTATCCCCATAGATCTGGAATCAGATGGTGAATAATATCATCAATGTTATCAAGGTGTCGAGATCATTGACATCAAAGATCATGAAGCTATCCTTGGTCAGAAGGAATTACCTTGATGAGTTGTCCTTCCTTGAAAGATAACTCCTCATCCAGTGCATCCGGGTTCGGGGACATGATGGCAGGGTCATAGTCAAAGAGGGCGATGAAGATTCGGACCCTCGAATGGCCGTCATAGTCCATTTCCACACTTTCAATCAGCGAATCACCGCCATCGTCCTCATAGTCAATAAGATCTGACAGCGGAATGTCATCTCTAATCCGCCGCGACGTGATGTAGTTGTTGTCTTCCAGTTGACTGTAGGAGCTACTCTCATCATTCTCGTTGCCAGGCGTCTGTGCCCGGTCACCGTTACCGTCAAAATAATCCCGCCGCTTGCTGTGTGACGCCACCGCCGGCGAATGACTAGATTTTTTGTTGCCGTCGGCGACCCTGGACGATGATTTATCCACATGACCACTTGTCGGCCGGGAACTGGAAGCACCACCGTCCCTGTGTTTGCCGGAGGACACCCTTGCACTCTGTTCTTCGTTCAACTCGTTCATTTTGGCAACGTGTTGATCCATGTACCTATCATCATGGGGGCCATGATAGAAGTCATTTGAATTGGAGTAGTTAGCACCGTGGTTACTGCGGGGGTGGGGTGGGTGTTGGAGAGGCTGGTGGACTTGGGCTTGGGTCTGAGCCTGACCCTCAGGCCGGTAGGGGCGCGTCTGACCGTCCAGGGGTCGGCTGGAGTCTGTGACGGGTGACGGCTGTTGGCTGGAGATCGCACTACTCGTGGCACCGTTCAGCTCATCATCTGAGAAGTTCTCCGGACCAGATCCTGACAGGCTGCCACTGCTGTCCTTCGTGATCTCTGCCATAACAGAAACATGTGTATAAGTTATGATTTATTTACATTTTTATTGACAACAATATTCAATATAGGTCAACATCTTATCATCAGTCAACATCAACTCTTATCTAAACTCTTTTGATATGCTGCCAGTAGTGTACAGCTTCCTTTTTACGTTTCCAGGAAGAGGGGAGATTAGTTTGTTATTGTAAATATCAGGTGAAGCAACACACCTATGTGGGGGACAGTCATGTGGTGGTGGGTGTTTGGCTGTTGGCGTCCGTGGACCCACTGGGCCGTGTTGGCCTGGTTCCTGTATTGGAACCCATCCCCGAGGGTGGGAGAGCTGCCGGGCTGGTCATCGTGTGCGGGACCACCCTCCACCAGCCGACTGGGGTGGGTGTGCACCGTCGGGGAGACGGCCTGCGGGGGTGACGTGCAGGGGGAGTAGTGATCAAACGACGGAGACACAGGCGATATAGCAGACTTGTTGTTGGCCCGGGATAAACGCAGAGACTGCTGATGCTTTTGCTGTGTGAAAAACAAAATGCGTAGATGTACTTAAAAATTGAAGTATATATACTAGGTACATGCATATATAAATTTTTGACAAGATGAGTTCTTTCACAGTTCTCAATATATATAAGCCCTGCACAACTAATTTTCCTTTTGCCTCCCACATCATAACATTAAATTCCTGAAGGTAATTTCGTCAATGATGCTATGAGTTCAACCACTGGTTGCCTACAAGGCCAGTATTGAAGCATATTGGACACCATACCCTAGCGAGAGCACGCGGCAGATCCTCCTCCTCGTCCACCTCCGTGATGTCGGACAGCTCCGAGCTACTCGCCTGTACCGGCTCCAAGTCATCTCCAACCTGTCCACAGACAACACCTAAGTCAGTCCTCTGCTATATAATGTTAACTATAGCACCTCAAATCACCATAGGTGCATGGTAGGTATAAAATAGCTTCACAACATCCATCACACTTTCTACATAGGAAAAACCATACCTGTCATTTAATCTGCTGCATACAACAACACTTGCAACTGGAAATATACCTAGATTTACATGAAGAGACATGGACGACCAAACTAGTGCAGACCTTGGGTTTTGGAGGAGTGGCTTTGACTGGCTGCGTGTTCTGGTTTCTGATTGGACTGGCTGGGAGGAATGGTGCGAGTGAGACGGGAGTGCTATCCTCCGACTCGGCCTGTGTCGCCTGCGTGCGGATCGTTAGCAGGCAGTGGTCCAAGGACACACCGGCCAAGTCTGCCTTGTCCAGGGTTATGTGATCACCTGAGAGAGAGCAAATGTAGTATGCTTGAGGATGATCAGGAGTAGATAGAATAGTGTTGTTCTCATTTGGTCTTTAGTATGGTTAAAATACAAGTATGTAGATGACATATTGTTGGAACACAACCGATCAAGAAACAAAAGGTTCATAAAATAAAACATTACACTTTACTAAGTCAAGAGCAAAACTCAAGGCCTTCATGATTACTTTCACAAATCATGTCAAGTTATTTTTTTTATTTCAGCCTATTTGTGTATACACAATTTCAGTACATTATGTTCTACACAATCGAAATTTCTGTTGGTGAATCCATCAAAACAGTCGCCAAAGAACAATACATACCAGTAGGGTTCTGCAGGGATTTGATCAGCTGTCCGTTCAGGTACACATTATAACCCTTTACAACAGCCTTGTTGGAAGTACCCGTGCTGGCTATCGTCACGGGCAGCCAGCTAACAAGTAGAGTGCCGTCTCGGGGTCCCTTGTCCACCTGGACACTGACTGGACTGTCCGGCAATCCTGGCGAGGAAACAGAGTTTCGCAAAATAACTAAATATACAATAATTGTGTGGGAATAATATAAAGCAATTTTTTCCCCATTAAACTCTGTATTACTGAGCATACTGCTAGATGCTGGGCTACAGTCTTGGACACACTTACGGGAAACAGGCAGTGCATGTATGTGATGTGGCTCTTCATCCGAGTCAAAACGATAGTCGTCGGCAGTTTTGCTGGTGTTAAAGTTCTGCGAGTCCTGATTGGCCAGACCCAGGGTCGTATGAAAGTCCTCAAGTTCTTCCTCTGTAACCATGGTAACAGTACGTTTAAATGGTAAATACTAGATTATGCAATACTTATATGCATGAGAACATAGCATCAAGGGTGCTGTAGCTTACCGGCAATCATGTGAATTGCGTGGAATGCTGAATACATATAAATTGTTACACTGATGTTAAAATCTATATGTTAAAACATGTCGTAAATGTTGATAGAAACACACTTTCTGTATGGACTTCAATACGAAATCAAGTTACATTTTGAAAGATTTTTTTCGTTAATGACAAATTTTCACAGACAGTCCATTCAAAGGCAACAAAACTTATACACATCACAAAGGTACATAAGGATAATCTTATACATGATTTTGAGGAAAACTGTCTGAATAGATTTCGAGAAAATGACCAATAAAGGCAAAATTCATTGTTTTTTCGACAAAAAAGGTCGTTTTGACCTTTCAAGGTCATTGAAGGTCAAATTTAAGGTCACCACTCAAACCGCAACATATTATTTCCCATTTGAATGTGCCAATACTTAGGCTCTATCTTGAAGTGTTCTATGAGATTACTCTGCATAGCTCCCATTATGAAGGAAAACTTGGGTGAATTTTTCAAAGTCTAAAACAATTTTCAATGACCAAAAAAAAAAATTTTTTTTTTTTTGCTGACCAAAAATTTTTTTTTGCCGACTCGTCAAAAAATCAAAATGGCCGCCCAACGCAGACCATCATTTCAAAGGCAACAAAATTTATACACATCACAAAGGTACATAAGGAGAATCTTATACATGATTTTGAGGAAAACTGTCTGAATAGTTTTCGAGAAAATGACCACCAAAGGCAAAATTCATTGTTTTTTCGACAAAAAAGGTCGTTTTGACCTTTCAAGGTCATTCAAGGTCAAATTCAAGGTCATCACTCAAACTGCAATACATGACTTCCCCTTTGAATGTGCCAATACTTGGACTCTATCTTGAAGTGTTCTATGAGATTACTCTGCATAGCTCCCATTATGAAGGAAAAATTGGGTGAAATTTTACAAGTCCAAAAAAATTTTCAATGGTCAAATAAATTTTTTTTTTTTTTTTGCTGGAAATGGCTCAAAAGGAATAGTGACTTGATTTGGGACAAAAATTTTTTTTTTCGCCGAACCGTCAAAAAATTAAAGTTACAGACCCGGACGGACGACGGACGAAAAACCACGATAATAGCTTTTCGGCCCAAAGGGCCGGTAAGCTAAAAATTAGGAAAGAAAATATCCATGTTTATCCATTATGATAAATTTTGGGGATGTGCTGTGATCAGCCATTCCACCCCCCCCCCCCCCCAAGGAATTCAAGATAAAAATTCTATTATTTTGACATCACCTGACATTGTGGGAAATAAAACTACCTATTAAGGTTGTTCGAAACACCCGGAAAGGTGTTTTTATTGAGTAAAAAGTTACATTTCTTGATAGCTAGATATGTGATGGTTACAAAAAGCAGAAAAAAATAGTAGGTCACCGTATGATATTTTTTGCTATGATGCATTTTGTTGACCTCCTATCAGTCTTGAAAGTACCTCAGCAATAGCCACAATCCATTACATCATGACATGCAATCTAACTGCATATTTTTGCCTAAAACTATATATTTATAGGATTTTTCAGTACAGAACTGTTGTATATGCAACGGTTCATTAAACTGATGAAACAAAATTCGCTAGCACTGAGTTTGATATGTTTCGTGGCAAGAGTAAGAACATGTGTATATATTTCAGCACTGAAATTTTACAGAAAAAGAGTAACTTCTGATAATCCATACAACGTTGAGTATCACTGCTCGGTCAGTAATACAGTATTTTTTTCTAATTTTTTTACACATATTTCTTCAATGATATTTTGGGTTTGTAAAAATAATGTAAAAAATATACCTATCCAGGTTACTTTTCGCGATATAAGCGTTAAAACATGAAAAGTGTCATTTTATGGAAACAAAAAATCAATAATTTCATGAATTTGGAGTGCATACTATGTCAAATTATTCAAGTTTTTGTGAGTATGAATTGAAAAAAAAATCATATATTTCATATATTGTATGTTCTGACTTGACTCAGAAATGTATAAAAGGCTGGCATGGTAGATGTGATCATTAGCCTGAACGGTATGGCTGCTAGAATGAACCACTAGATGTTGACTGGTCAATTGGCTCAGATGAGATTCTCTCCGGTCGCCAACTTAGTAGGCCTAATAGTTGAAATATCCCCATCAAATTTGACAAGTCAGTAGAACTTTAGGAATAAATTTCACCCAATTAGCTTGAGCAAGATGACCGCCACATTTGGCACAGGATTTTGCGATAACTTGTAGGCCTATACATACGGACAACGTGAGGATATAGCTTATTATATATAAATGGCTGATAACGGATTTGACTGAGAGGGTAGCGCTGATCTGTGCGCGGTGAATTTTGGAGATTATTTCGTCTATAGGTCTATTTCATGCATCTCGATGAATTTTGGCAGAAAATCGCCTAACATAGTGTAAATTTCTGGGCAGATAAGCTGCGGAAACAAAAAAGTTAGCCCCATTCGGCTTACATAGCGGAACGGGTATGGTAGACGAAACGTGTCAAAAATGACAACTGTAACGAAAACGGAGCCCCGCGAAATCGAGCCTGGTGGGCTGTAAATGTTGCGGCCCAATGAAGCTGAGCTCTTCTTATATGTATTCCTCTTAAAGAGTGAACATTTGGTATATTCAGGCTATATAATGCACAGGCTATAGAGGAATTGATGTATGTCAATGGAATGTTGCTTAGTGGAACTGGAAATGCATATGCGTGTTTGGACAAACTTAGGGGCGCATCTAGAGGACAAATTATTATAAAAGACGGTGTGACGACCTCTGGATATTTTGTGGTGAACTTTGAAGTTCTAAGAGATTGGAATTGTGTAGGAAACACTCCACAGGGGCACAAAATGCAGGATTTGGCGGATGGGAGGATGTGGTAAGAACGGAAGAAACCCTCACACTTGTTTTATTGGTCTTGCACAGATATCATATACAAAGTAATGAGCGCCACTTGCGCCAGCAACTCCCCCCCCCCCCCACCCCTCAAATTTGCTCTTGCATTCGTTGTATCTTTTGTCCTTGGTCCACTCAAGTCAAGTAGCAACAAATTCCATGTGTTATGCCATACTAGTACATTCATGCTTATTAGCCCTACAAGATCTGCAATACCATGAATAGTCTTTCAAAATATTATTATCGCTAAGCTTGAGTTGTATTGAAAATTATGCCGTGTTCCACAGAAGTGTTGTCAATTTATTTAACAGTGTTTTGAATAATTTTACGATCTGTTTGATTATGTTAATCAGAATATTTGGAAATTGTTAGGTCTACTAGTTTTGTTGTGCAAACGTTTACTCATATACATATTACAACTATGTAACGAATGGATGTTCTAGTAGTATTATCTTCTTAACCGAGGCTGGCCCACTGAAAGATACTAGACATATGCTGTGATGCTTCCAGTACTTTGTGTGTTCAAGTCGAGACTCCGCCGTACTGATTACAGACCGCCGGATTTTCCAGTACTCCCATTGCACGGCAACATTCATACCCCGCCGATCCCTATTTCACCCCGCCGTTACATTCGCTGTTTATAACACGTTTGGTCAACCATAGACGGGCCACATTGATGACGCGTTCGGTGTATCGAACAACCTTAAATGTTGACTTTTACTTCCCCACAGAATATTCCATTATATCTGTATTATCAATTGTATTCTGTATCGTAGTTAACATACCAGGCACTTTTTCCACAAAGTTAGAAGGCACTAGACCACGGCGACCGTCCATCAACTCTCCCTCAAAGAATCCATCCTGCATAAACAGACCAACAAGGACTGGTGAGGGATCAATGAATCTATCGAGTGAGAGAGTAGATTGTGTCCGCACCTCGAAAAAGCAAAGAGTACCACGTAATCAGACAAACCTCGTCAGGCTCTCCGTAGATGAAGATGTAGTCACCTATGCTGAGTTCAAGCTCGGCTTCAGGATTCTCATTTGGGGAGTTGTGTACTGGGTCGTAGCTGTACTTAGCCATGTACACCACAAACGGCAGCTTCTTGGAGGCCGACAGACCCGCACTGATGTTACTGTCCAGCTGAAAATGAATTATAGATTTGATTTCTTTTCATATATGAGAATCATTCTTGCATAATGAAATTTTGATTCTACGTAAACTCACTCTGACATTATTGTACACCGTATTTATTCAATTAGTTCGAACAGCTAAATATAATTTAAATTTTGAAATGTTCGAATTATTAGATTCACGATAAAATCACCCCTCAAAACAGAAAAACCAATAACCCAATATCGGCGAATGGGCAGACACGAAAGTTGACAGATGCTGCCATGACCCATGATGGTTTGAACTAGGGCCCTGTACGATTAATAGGTTTACCGCATACGGTTACCATGTTTGAAATAACTTTGAATAATCGGATGCTAATTCACCGGCTTATTGTCATCTATAACCTGACATTGATACTTGATTTCTGTGATTTTACCCGCACACACGAGTCACTTTTGCTGGAAAACCCGAGCCGTGTGCCACTTAGAAGTCCGCGCTTTACTTTTGTACATAATCCCATGACATCATTGACTATTGGTCACATAATTGATATACTAGTAATCGCAAACACTGCCAACTGGCGAATGATATCACTAATAATTCATTCCGTAGTGCTGCCGCCTGGTGAGTTGTATCTTTTAGCACCTGACAAGTTGATTTTGTTCTTTCTTTCAATCGAAATTTCGATCGTAATTTTTCGTGTTCGAACAAAACGAGTCAATTCAAAAATTATTATCTTGAATAATTCTTGGTTTTCGAATTATTAGAGTGTTCGAACTAATTGAATTATTATGGTATATGGCATAATGTCAGGGACTATACTCACCTGGTTCAATTTGTTGTTTAATTTGGCACCCATATCTGAAAACGAGAAGCGGAATCACAAATTTATTTCATTTATATACCAATATTTCAAATTTTTCCACCTTTCTAACGTTCGATATGAAGTTCAAAATTTCCTAGTTGCATATCAGCCTCACCTTCCCGCCGCTTGTTGACCAGCAGACTGTTATCACTTTGTGAACTTCCAGAGAGATCCAATACGTTTTGCACCAGCGCATGGTCCCGTTCCGTTTGTATTTCTGCGGCTTGCATCATCGGCCGCATCTTGGCCTGTTCCGTTTCCCGCCGCAGGCCTTCTATCTCCGCCGTTAGGTCATGGTGTTTCTGTGCTTGGAGTTGGTATTTTTTCTCCAGTTCTCCCATTTTCATCTGTGGCAACATATCCCAGCATTATTACCGTTCACTTGTGGAACCAAACACAAACTGAGACAGTTCCCGGTAAAACAGGAAAATGAAGTATTTACAAGTATTTCACTTTGAAGTAGATGAGGGCATATCCATATAGAACTATTCACAGAATGAGTTGCAGATATTACAAAACCATAGTAAGGAACCCTTAGAAGGTTACTTTAGTGTCATCTAACTATTTATCTATCTATGAATTTCAGCACCTGAAATGTTGCTATTCAAGGTGTATTCCAAAACTATCCTTCATTTTTCAAGTCTAGCAGTGAGTAACCATGGCAACCAAAAGCAAGATTGATAGAAATGAAAACTTGATATTTTGAGGTAGATCTAAATGTCAACCAGGTCCAATTTCCTGTTGAGGCCGTGACAAATGTTGGAAGTCACGTGGTCAGGGTATGAAACATATCAGTCAGGATTATATTTCAAGTGATACAAAATATAATATGAGATATTCGTGATATGCAGGACTCCTGGTAGGATTTTTTCGAAGGGGTACCACCCCATGGGTCAAATTACAAGGGGTAAATTTTGAAATGAAGAAGTAATTTCCAAAAATGGATGTGCAGTGATTTTCATTTTTTTAAAACTTCAGTCAAAGTGAAAATTTTACCTGCAGATCGGAAATTGTTTCATTGTCAGCCTTTTCCATTTCGTCTTTTTGCTGAAAGGAGACGATAACAACAATATGCTGGTGAAAATGTTATAAATGTAAAATTGTAAACTGTATTAACTAGATGATGTAGATTATCTAATAACTTGACAAATTTATTTGATATAAGCATAAATGTTGATCTTATAATCAATTGTGAACTAAATTTACTAATCCCTGCCACATGTGCTAATGATACAAATATATGAAAATGAATGAACAAATTGACTATCGTTACCGTGTAGAGCTGCCTGATTTCATGTTCCTTGTGTCGGAGTTTCTCCAATGTCTCACGCTGCTGTGCCTCCAACTGCTTCTTCTCCTCCTCAATATGTTTCATTTGCTGTCAAGTGTGACAAAAATGGTACCACTTGTTTTTCACAGGTGAAATGCAACTTACGGTACATTTATTCTCAAGTTATTCGTTGAGATTACAAATGAAACATATAAGACTGGATCATTTGCTATGCTGACAACGAATCGATCAAGCCCTGATGAATGTCAAATTCCAATCACATTTAAGGTTATTAACATGATTAAGGCTAGTTTTCTGACATTGAATATTTTTGAAAGCAGGGCGATGAAACATGTCTGTTAATTAACCGGCCATGGTCATAAACACAAATAGATTGTATGCTCATTGATGCAAATACACCTTGAACACTGAATAATTGAGCTTCACACTGTTAGTGGGGCTTTCCTCTACATACCTACATAAATATACATGAAAACTAACGTCAGTAATTCCCGATTGCTTCCACATCAGACACTTGCAAGAATGCAAGTACAAGATAATTTCAGCGATGGGGACAACATTGCATGCATACATGGCCTTGAATGTATATCAGGTATATGTTACTGCTGTATTACGAATATAAATTCAGTCCGTTTGGGATTTCCGATGTTTAGACCCTTCCTAACCTGGATTTGTGCTTGCAGTTCCGTGACTCTCTCTTCCAGAACACTACGCTCTGTCTGCGCGCTCAGACATTCCGTCCTCGACTGGGCCAGGGACGACTTCAGGTTGGTTACTTCGTCATTCAACTGGTAATGTAATGGGGAAAGTTAACAAATGGTACTCACAAGCAGCATCATACGATTTAAAAACAAAAAATTAGGCCAAGGGCCGAAAATAGGTTACCGGACAATATTTAATATCTTAGATGTTAGCCAGGTCACTGGTTGAATTCAAGATCAAGAGAATATTCAGCATATATAACATTAAGCATATATCATGTCCACAGTTGATTGCTAAGCTGTAAATTCAATAATCAGATAGATATTAGCAATTTTGTGCTGTGGCCTTGAGAATGAATGGGTAAAGGTCGAATTCAAGGTCATCAAAATATTCAATGTATATCATTTTCTATATCGTGTCCACAATTGATTCCCAAGCCATACAGTCAATAGAGGAGCAAGATATGAGCCAGTTTGTCCTGTGACCCTTGACAATGAGGTCAGAGGTCAAATTCAAGGTCCCGAGAATATTCAGCATATATCATCTCCTATATGTCCACAATTGATTCTAAAGCTGTAAAATCGATAATAAGTGAGCTATTAGCCATTTTGTCCTGTGACCTTGAAAATGAGGTCAAAGGTCAAATTCAAGGTCATGACAATAATCTGCATATATCATTTCCTATATGTTCATAATTGATTGCTAAGCTGTAAAGTCGATAACAAGCGAGATATTAGCCATTTTGTCCTGTGACCTTGAAAATGAGGTCGAAGGTCAAATTCAAGGTCATCAGAATATTCAGCATATATCATTTCCTATATGTCCACAATTGATTCCTAAGCTGTAGAGTCGATAATAAGCGAGATATAAGCCATTTTGTGCTCTGACCTTGAAACTGAGGTCAGAGGTCAAATTCAAGGTCACGAGAATATTCAGCATATATTATTTCCTATATGTCCACAATTGATTCCTAAGCTGTAGAGTCGATAATAAGCGAGATATAAGCCATTTTGTGCTCTGACCTTGAAACTGAGGTCAGAGGTCAAATTCAAGGTCACGAGAATATTCAGCATATATCATTTCCTATATGTCCACAATTGATTCCTAGTCTCTAATCTCAATATCAAGTGAGATATTAGGCATAATGTGTCCCATTATAAAGCATAGGAGAATTTAACATGGGAAAGTCCCATTTGGGCCGAGTTTGGGCCAAAATGGCCCACTTCGAGCGATTCAAGCGCAACGAAATTTATAGACATCATAGAAGTACATATGAGGAGTCTTATTTATCAAAAAGAAAAAAAGTTACTGAACAGATTTTGAGAAAATGGCCGCCAAAGTCCAAAATCAGGCATTTTTCGTCGAAAACGGCCGCCATTTTGAAAAAAATGTGAAAATCAAAAAACTAAAAAATACCTCCTTCTTGAATTATTTTTAAGTATTTTTGTGCAAAATTTCAGAAAAATTCGGCTGTAAACAAAAAAGATAAAAATGTGGACGACGACGACGACGGACGACGACGACGACGACGACGACGACGACGGACGACGGACGACGGACGCAACGCCATGCCAATAGGTTATCGGACCATAGGTCCGGTAACCTAAAAATAACTGAATTGCATGAAAGGACCACATTAATGTAATGTAATGTAGTGTAATGTCACTGAAACTTCTCATTGAGAAAGATTTATTTTCGGACAACAACAGAGCATTGACAACCAATTTGAAAAGCCTTCACCTATGACCTTCATCAGTTTAGCCCCGTCCCTCAATTAAATCCCAAAGTCATCATTATTCATGGAACAGTGCTATCGAATCGTCAACGACAAGCCCACATTGAGTGGCTGTAATGCCCACATTTACATGTATCTCCGGCTGAATATTATTGGACGCAGTAGCCCTGAGTATTAATGGCTCCGCGATAAGACTGCCACAGGTATCCATGGCAACCAGGGAGTGGACAGGGTGCAGACAGGGATGTTGTTGTACAATGTACATGGGTTTGTTGTATTGAGAGGTATTTTCTCCTTACAATGACATTCTTATCTCAGGAACCAGACCACAATAACAAGATGTGCGTCTGAGGCAATGCTTGATGTCATAGTACAATGATGACCAGAACCTGAGAACTGGCGGTGTGCACAGCATCATACGTATTATTAATATTGCTGGAATTATAGATGGGATGAAAATGTGCATAGAAATCACCGAGTTTCATGAGGAACAATTGCCAATAAACATATCAGCCAAACAAAGTGACAAGGATGAGAATTCAATTTATCAGTCCTTTTTTTCACAGTTCCAAGCATCATGATTTAGCCTGTAGCAGTCAGTGTGCAATACCCTTTTTTGGGCTTGGAAAAGGACTCGTAAAAGGACAATCGCCTAATGGCACACATATTATCAGTAACAAGATGAATCCATGGCGCAGACAGGGAAGAAAAATGACTTGCTGGGCGTGATTGTTGAGTTTCGGAGGTGTGGCACGGTGCCAAAGCAATATAACACACAGGCTATGGATCAATACATTTTTTTTGCATCGACACTAGACAATTTGCACCGGCTCAGCTAACGTGGTTAATGTCAGCCAGGGATTGGCTTGGCCATGGGAACATGTCATGATGCAGACGACTCGGATTTCTATAGGGAAGATGCAATACAAAAGACAGAGAATCTATGCCTATTGAATTTAGCATGTTCTTCTGGTTGACATACTGGCACACATGCATGCAACATAACCGTTAATCTATAACTGCCAATGCCACCCCCAGGAACCCCCTCACCCCCCCCCCACCGACACACCAACATAACAACTAACAATCACAAATAAGCGGTGATAATTGCCATTGCTGTCAGCTATCAGTTTTGACACAACAATACAGCCGGTCCACATGTTGTTTAGGTATCGACCATCGACATAAATTAACGGTTTGGGCGCATGTGGACACCGGCAGTGTACCGAGGGGCAAATTGTCAGGTACATGTGGGGTCATTGACCATACATGTACAGCAAACAGAGACTTTCAAGATGTATCAGGAGCTCGATATTTTGTCTTCAATTCAACTGTTTGTCGCAAAGAACCGAAAAAACGATGTTAAATTTCACACCAGTCGAGTTTTCACGGGCCATATAACAAAGCCCCAATGGCCCTAATCAACATCGAGCCAGATTTACAGCCTTCACATGATATAAATATACAGGAGCTTACCTCACAATCAGTGTCTCATAAAATCCCATGTTCCCAGAGCTATTCCTCCAAGCAAATATCCCAGATTTATAGCGAGAACTGGCAACAATGGATAGCCAAGTCTACATTGTGTCCAAGGGCAGCTGATCCCAGTGGAACTGTCCAAGCAAAAGACTCCAATGTCGAATACATGGAATCCGACTGGTGTCTCAGATCGTAGATTCTGTACAATCAACAGTGTCTGAATCTGCCCAAATCAACTGGATATCCTACATATACCGTGCACCTACAAGCAGTGACACTCAAATGACTCGATGCTAGATGGCGTGGGAAGGCGGACTATCACGTAAACGTGGACGAAAGCTCTACAGATTGGTAATAAATCCTGTGTTTGGCATGAACACATGCGTCTTTTCCGTCAATCGCTGTTCGTTCGCTCGTTCGTTCGTCTGGGATCGAGCTGGGAGCTGGGGTCTTGCTGTATATGGCAGTGATGCCCATGTCGGGAATACATGGGAGCTCTCTCACACTCCCTCCCTCCCTCCCCTCCCCTACTTGCTAGGGTCTGCTGCCAGGCAAGATGGAGTCTGTCCCCACATTGCTGGCCAGGGGGCGGACACCATGGGAAGTCCGCAGCTAATACATCTAAGGGAAGGGGGGGGGGAGGTGCATGGGGTAGGTGTGGGTCTACCTTAAGTGGTTTGGGGGGTGGAGGACGAGGGTGGGGGTGTCTTCCCGCCCTGCCCCAGTGTCAGATGAAGGGGACAGTAGGTTAGGAAGTGTGAAGGAAGGGGTGTGTGGCCGACAACACCCTCCCAGACATCGATCAGCTGCTTTACGACCAACACCTATATGTAAATAACGACACTGTCATTGTTAATGGAAAAGTCGTTACTGCCAGAGATCCAGTGCAATGTCAGAAATGATATTTGCCTTCCTGATTCAGCCTGTCACAGGTAAACTAGATTATTTGGTCATGCTCAAACGGGTGGTCAACCATCCCTGTTTTGGCTGTATCAATTAACTGGGTATTTTTCGCCAAATAAGTGAAGATACGTATCTATACAATATGTAGTAAAGTACATGCAGGGACCCTTTCATAGTAGTATAGATGTGAATATTGTGTATTCTTATTGTACAAAATGACAACGGCAATACATTTGATAACTTTCCACTGCATGTACTGACAGGCTTAACAGATGTATTGTTTCAAAACCACACATCTTCCCTGATTCTACCATTACTGAAAATTAAAATATTGTTTTTATATGAGTATGAAAGTTTTTAGAAAATTGCCGTACGACTCCAAGGTGAAGTATGTCATTCTACGATAAAACAAATTTTACCGTCGCTGAACTACAGACAAACAGACAAAAATCAAAATGCATGAGAAACAAAGTATACAGATATCTCAATCAGTACACACGTACCTTTTCAAAGGCACCAAGACGCGAGTTAATATCCATGTTTTGGACGGTGAGCTGTGTATTTTTGGTGACGACATCTTTCAGCTCATTTTCCTGGTAAAAAAGGAAGTAATTTTCCAATTTATTTACTAGATATTCGCAGACTATCTTGAAATTATACCGAATCATCTATTATGCTTTTCTCCTGATGCAGTAAAGGTTATAACAAACAACCAAAGATTGTATGGTTTGAGCTACCAAACTGGATATTTTATTACATTTACACTCAATATTCTACAAGTACAAGTAGAATTTGAGTGTGACATACCAGCGAGCGGCATTTGAGTGTGACATCATCGATCTGTCGCAGCAGGGAGTCACATTCCGCTGTTTTCTGGGCGAGTTCCGCAGTGTTGGCTCCTAAAGCAGCCGGGTGACCATCCTCAAAATAGACAGATCATTGAGAAATATAGTTGAGTGTATGGAGAACTAATCCTCGTTAGCATTCTATGTAATTTGTCAAAGGTTTATACCCATGAAACTTCCAGAAGTGTATCAGTTGATCTTTTATGGACGCAATTGAAGGTTAATATAAAACCCAGCCTAAGTAGCTAATTCATATGTAAATAAACCAAACTGCAGGGGTCAATCCCCACACAATATTGAGCTACTGACCTGGTGACTGATGACTTGTCGCTCCAGTCGGAGCCGATCTCTGGCGGCCTGCTTGATTAAGTCTTCCAACTCAGCCTGCTGCTCGCTCAAGGCACGGTTCTGAAAGTATTATGCATAAATTTGTCAATCAGGTGCAGAATCAATCTGAGAGTGGACATCTCTGGGGGTTATGTCTGCCCGTATGCTTGGTCAACTTTCTCCAATAGAGCTTGCCATATGAGTGTCAACAACTCAACTTTCTTGTTATACATGTTACAAGTTGAAAATCACAACACTAGCGAAACCAGAAATACACATTGAGTCTCTCTTATGCACTTCTGGTCAAACTCATTCATGTTATTGGTCAAAATGGGATAAAAATATATTGAGGAAAATATTTTTTATCTTTTAATGGCTTCTTTACATTCTCTCACACACTGAAAAGAAACTGTTTTTTCCACAAAACCTGCACAAGCTACCAATCCAAAACGCTCACGAAACACTGCTAACGAACCTTGACACTTTTTTCCTGAGTGGCACATTTTTCCGCGAGTTCCTGACACTTTTGTCGGAGGGCTTCGATCGTTTGGTCCCGGACCATGATGTTCTTGGCGTGTTCCGTCAGGTCTTTGGCCCGCTGCTTCGCGAACGATTTCCTGAGTTGGTCACCATCTTGTGGCGACTGCGACTGTGATGAAACTGACCGCCTCTGTTCAGGTGAAAAAAAACCCCCAAAACTGTGTTTACTGGTACAAGATAAAGACAAGAATTTTGTGGCAAATTGATGACTCGAAATACTGTTCCTCGGTAAAATACCCAATCCCACCCAAGACCATTTATCCATTTCTTATCTAACAAGCACAGATTGATGATGGTACAATTTTTTGCAGCATGGATATTGGAACATTGTAAAACCCTTGGTTACTATGGTTACAAGACGTACCTTGCCAACCTCATTCTGGAGTTGTTTGGATTTTTCCTCGAGTTTCCGCGCAATTGCAGCCAACTCAGCATTCCTCTTCTTCAAGTTTTTTATCTTCTCCTCCGATGCTTTGTGTTCTTCATTTTTCTTTTTCTAGGAAAGAATAAAACATTGTGCATACATAAGACACACTTTGTCTTACTTATACATATACATATATGTTCTCTATCGTATTTACAAGTATCAACCTGTGCAAAAAAATGCCAGATTTGTGTTGAACTTGAGTGTCACTTTTTGCCCACTGTCTCAATCCAACCATCTTTATAGGTACATCCTCAAAAGAGCAGGTACAAAAGAGCTACAATTTCACAAAGTCTCGAAAATTAAAACAACTATCAAGCTTTTGAAATAACTATTGGCGTACCAGTGTCTGGTTCTCCTGTTTGACGAGGGACACACGTTTCTCCAGCAGGTTGACTTGTCCTGTCAGCTCCCCGACACGCTTCTGTAAAACCCGTGACTTTTCCCGATCCTGCTCCACAGAATAGCTGCGCCCCTGGTGCTGTCAAAATAAAATACAGTGTCCATGTGAACATGGAAATTTATGTTATGGACATGTTCCCCACTCATTAAATAAACTGACGAGTACTTTTGCTGTAACAAAAAGTCGAAAATCATGCAAAAGTTTTATGTATATGATCGATCATACAATTCATGTATGGTTTAAACTGTATTCGATCAGTGTCACACCAATTCATCGCTTGCATTTACAGTAGCATTGTACATGCTTATCTCAACCCACAAGGAGTTGGGTGACTTGGATCCACATGTGTTTGCTCGATTCTTGTCAATCAATCAGTGATAAACAACAATGGATAAATGGTACAAAACAGTTGGATATTTGAACTTTTCATTCCTTCCTACC
Organism: Terebella lapidaria; assembly: GCA_949152475.1. Lineage (NCBI taxonomy): Eukaryota > Metazoa > Annelida > Polychaeta > Terebellida > Terebellidae > Terebella > Terebella lapidaria. The sequence goes on from OX424556.1 coordinate 54,975,386, forward strand.
TGTACCATATTAATATTGAGGTCTGAATACTGTTTCCTGGCCGACATATTGTACAGATGACATGATGAGATAGCCCGAAGAAATATGTGAACATATTTTGCGAGAAATGACATCAGAAATCCATGGTTATATGATATCGCCAAAGAAAGTCACATGTTAGGACAGCAGCTGTGTACTGTGACTGATAGCAATGATAAAACACATTATATATGAAACTATTTCATTTTTCTTTGTTAACTGATAGAATGGGACTTGAAGCATTGTCAAGATCAACTCACAGATGTTCTAATTGTAGGACAAAATATTCACTGATTACTCATGCAGTATGTCTGAACTATGATGGAAATACGCCTTAACGCTACTGCACATCAACCTGGAAACGGTTATGTATAAACGGCAATCATTACATGATATTATAGCATGCGCAAGTACTGAGCATGCAATTTGCTCTTCCAATTGTACCAGTACGATTGAACAGCAGGCCACAAGGGTAAAACTACATGTATACAAATAAAATCAGTCATCAATATATCTGGTATTGATTTCCATTCAAAAACACGTAGAATCATTTTTTGGATCACTGATTTGTCATAGTTGTATAGCTTCTGAAAGCTTTTGTCAATCAATAACAGACATATGGTCTCATGATGGCCCAAATCCGTGAAAGCTAATAAATTAATTTATAAATACCTAGCCTGATAGAGTGGCTGCAACTGATACATATTGACATACTAATATTGTACATATCATTAGAGAGATTCAAATATGACTTGAATCCCATTTCCCCCAATCAACCTGGGCCTACCATGATTGTCCCACAATATCGCTAAGACCACTCTAGACTCTCAGCCTTGACCTACCCTGTCTCTGGACCCCTATGTCTGTAGAGGCACCCAGAAGGTTGCTAGGGCCTTCCAATCCCCAAGCCTTGATCTACCCTGTCCCTGGAGTCCTCTGTCTGTAGAGACACCCAGAAGGTTGCTGGGGCCTCCCTAGTCCCCAAGTTTTGACCTACCCTGTCCCTGGAATCCTCTGTCTGTAGAGGCACCCAGAAGGTTGCTAGGACCTCCCTAGTCCCCAAGCCTTGACCTACTCTGTCCCTGGAGTCCTCAGTCTGTAGAGGCACCCAGAAGGTTGCTAGGACCTCTCTAGTCCTCAAGCCTTGACCTACCCTGTCCCTGTAGTTCTCTGACTGTAGAGGCTGCCAGAAGGTTGCTAGGACCTCTCTAGTCCCAAGCCTTGACCTACCCTGTCCCTGGAGTCCTCTGTCTGTAGAGACACCCAGAAGGTTGCTGGGGCCTCCCTAGTCCCCAAGTTTTGACCTACCCTGTCCCTGGAGTCCTCTGTCTGTAGAGGCACCCAGAAGGTTGCTAGGGCCTTCCAATCCCCAAGCCTTGATCTACCATGTCCCTGGAGTCCTCTGTCTGTAGAGACACCCAGAAGGTTGCTGGGGCCTCCCTAGTCCCCAAGCCTTGACCTATCCTGTCCCTGGAGTCCTCAGTCTGTAGAGGCACCCAGAAGGTTGCTAGGACCTCCCTAGTCCCCAAGCCTTGACCTACTCTGTCCCTGGAGTCCTCAGTCTGTAGAGGCACCCAGAAGGTTGCTAGGACCTCTCTAGTCCTCAAGCCTTGACCTACCCTGTCCCTGTAGTTCTCTGACTGTAGAGGCTGCCAGAAGGTTGCTAGGACCTCTCTAGTCCTCAACCCTTGACCTACCCTGTCCCTGTAGTCCTCTGACTGTAGAGGCTCCCAAAAGGTTGCTAGGACCTCTTTAGTCCCCAAGCCTTGATCTACCCTGTCCCTGGAGTCCTCTGACTGTAGAGGCTCCCAGAAGGTTGCTAGGACCTCTGTAGTCCCCAAGCCTTGACTTACCCTGTCCCTGTAGTCCTCTGACTGTAGAGGCTCCCAAAAGGTTGCTAGGACCTCTCTAGTCCCAAGCCTTGACCTACCCTGTCCCTGGAGTCCTCTGACTGTAGAGGCTCCCAGAATGTTACTAGGACCTCTGTAGTCCCCAAGCGTCGACCTACCCTGTCCCTGTAGTTCTCTGACTGTAGAGGCTCCCAGAAGGTTGCTAGGACCTCTCTAGTCCCCAAGCCTTGACCTACCCTGTCCCTGGAGGCCTCTGACTGTAGAGGCTCCCAGAAGGTTGCTAGGACCTCTGTAGTCCCCAAGCCTTGACCTACCCTGTCCCTGTAGTCCTCTGACTGTAGAGGCTCCCAAAAGGTTGCTAGGACCTCTCTAGTCCCCAAGCCATGATCTACCCTGTCCCTGGAGTCCTCTGACTGTAGAGGCTCCCAGAAGGTTGCTAGGACCTCTGTAGTCCCCAAGCCTTGACCTACCCTGTCCCTGTAGTCCTCTGACTGTAGAGGCTCCCAGAAGGTTGCTAGGACCTCTCTAGTCACCAAGCCTTGACCTACCCTGTCCCTGGAGTCCTCTGACTGTAGAGGCTCCCAGAAGGTTGCTAGGACCTCTGTAGTCCCCAAGCCTTGACCTACCCTGTCCCTGTAGTTCTCTGACTGTAGAGGTTCCCAGAAGGTTGCTAGGACCTCTCTAGTCCCCAAGCCTTGACCTACCCTGTCCCTGTAGTCCTCTGACTGTAGAGGCTCCCAGAAGGTTGCTAGGACCTCTGTAGTCCCCAAGTCTTGACCTACCCTGTCCCTGGAGTCCTCTGTCTGAAGAGGCACCCAGAAGGTTGCCAGAGCCTCCCTTGGATACTCTTCCTTCTCCAGGGAGAACTGCCTGAAGTCGTTGTGTAGCGATGGCCGTTCTCTCTCTATCTCCATCACTGAATTGGTTTCTTATTCCGTGTCCTTGAATATTCCTGGTAATTTGGGCCTACTGCCATGATATGGTATGTATATTTAACTATCCATCGTTGATGTGACGAAGGCTGTGAAATGCATAATACCCTACAATGGGAGACAAACAAATCCTTTCAAATCCAAAATTACACTGGTAATCAGTACATCTGAAGATAACCTGTTTCTCCAGTTCTAAACATGAACACTTTGACTCGTACATGTGCCATGACCTGCACGATACTAGTATTCATGACTTCCAAATTAGCCATGTACTTCCTGTCAATAAAAACATCATAACCAGGCCTCCCGCAGTCACACACAGCATGTAGAGAGGGCGAAACCACGGCACGACACTCAAAACAATGTATGGTATTCCAGGGAACAATTCAAGCATTCACCAGCCCTTAACTAGCTTGACTAGGGCGTCACAGTCGACCGCACTCCACAAAAGAAACACAGTCAAATGCTTTGATAATGTCTCTGACATCACAGGCAGTAGCCGCTGGCCCAAGGCTACAGTGTATCACGGTGTTTTCTTAAAGTGGATGCCCTCAGGATTGAATCATGATGTAAAACCATCAAGAAACATGAGAATGGGTTGGGCAGAATAGTTGTCAACAAAAATGTGGTTTCATCCTGTTTCCCATGTATCACACGAACATTTAATCCTCATTAAAAGGCAAGTATCCAAATATCACAAGCATTCAGTCTTCATGTCCATCCCACTGTTGCTGGTGTTGGATGGAAGGCAGAAACACGCTAATTACACCGAGAAATAGGGTGCTGCAAAGGTTGTGATGACAGGTCCCGTCAAAAGTAGAATGTATCCTGTTGTGTTGAGAGACTTCAATGTAACAGCAATTTATAAATCAAACACTGCTGGTAGGTATCCTGAGCGACAATTACAGGTGAACTAACACTGCTGTCATGACAAAGTCGTGTTTTTCTAGACTCGAGAGAGTGTATTTTGGTCCCATGACACAATCAGCCCACATACGAGTACACAGGCGGGACACAGCAGCAGCAATCGCGTCTCTCCTCGACTGTTATCATGTACAACAATATACATTAACCGGTATAACAACAATACTACTGTAGCCAGAAAATGTTCCTCGACTGCCCAAAGCTTCCTTTTTTTCTGCCAACTCTCGTTAAAACTATCATCCTTGCAAAGGCAAATATTTGTACGACACCTGTTGGCAAACTTAGATTTCTTTGGATAGCCGCAAGACGTAAGCCCTTGAAAGATAAGCAATGAAAGGCCTTTAAACTTCCCCTTTTTACTTGTGTCAATACGGAAAGCTACAATAATATTTGTATTACAGTGTAGGAATTTGGAGACGATACATTACGACTAGACAAGACAATGTCGCATGTGACATTGAACGTACAATGGTATACTAGTAAAACATACAAGCGGATAGAATAGAGAGTGTGTTGGATGCGACTTCAATGCACTTGTTGATGTACAACCATTTGAAAACATCCTCGCAGATCTAGCGCAACCACAAGAGTGGACTACAGATTAATCATGCTAATACATATTCATTGTGGATCAATTGTATAGCTATCTCTACGCACAGTCGAGTATGAAGATAATACTATGTTCTTCATGTATCGGTTTAGGATATAATAAACATGATAAAGGTTACAATTGTTGTGTCAACTAGCGACTGACACATGTGGTGATGACTTGGGAGCAACACCTGTCTGGGAACAGGTCAAAAGTGGCACAAAGTCAAACTTACAGGTGACAAATTTGGCAAAAAGTGGAGAACATGATTCAACTGTTGGCACGATTTGCTGGCCAGCGATTGCGGACACTTGTGGAACATAACAAACTGCGACATAATAAATCAACAGGTTTGATGTCCAGAGCGACTTCAGATATGGCGGTACCAGTATTATGTCAGAGTATGAACAAGGCAATCAAGATGGAAATATGTGTGCTTGTGGATCATTCAGTAAAAATCAATATATCAGATAATAACCTGATGAGTTATCAAACTTGCAGTTTGTCACTAATTATTTGGACGTATAATTAATCAAATGTTGTTTTCTATCATGTTTGTTGGTTGTTGCCACATTTCAAAAGACAAACCGTGCAGCATCTGCAATCTGATGATTGTGGATATTGGCACATGTACTCAGTGAACTACAACATACACTAGTATATACGAAGGGATACAGACTGCACTCAGAATACGTAATGACTGAAGGATTAAGGCACCAAGAGTAGATGCACGGCAGGAACACTCACCAGAAGAGGGTGTACAAGGCCGTTAGGGCCGTGATAGGCGGCCGTGGGGGCCATCTGGGCAGGGACCTCCGGGTAGTACTGGCCCTGGGCGGCCGCTACACCGGACTGGCCGAGGTATCCGGACAGGTAGCCAGCGTACAGGGCTTCCTTGCTACCAGAGTCCTGCCCATTCATAGTTTTATATGTCCACTTGTGCACCTACATAGTGTCCAGTGTTAGTTAATGTCGATGATCATCAGATTCAGCTGTATCCTTCACCAGATGTGCATCTTTTTGTGACATCACTTAGTTGCTTCATCATAGTATCATTTGCTCCACATGTCAACATAATGGCAGTTCTGAACTATTTCATTGAACCTTTGTACACCATATTTATTATAAATGACTGAAGGGCCGATTTTATCAATGCAGCTTAACACCGATTCACTAGTCATTAAGTTGTACACAACACAAATTTTATCCGACAAGAGCCGAGTTGTGTATGCCGTTTAAATTAGGGCAAACAATATGACTATTTAAATCCGCACTGTGCAACGTATCAGCTGCAAATATTGCACTGTGTTGGGATTTCAATCTTGTATATCATATGCGTAACATATGTTGTATACTGATACAAAGATAACAATTCAAACTGCTCATATACCATGCATACATATACATGTAATTGTTATGTTGTATAATTGTTCTTCAATATGGGACGTTTCGGCCAAAAATTATGGCCAAAAGCTTCACAAAACATGAATATCCACTCGAGATCTGCATCCTAGCACAGTGTAATAACCATGATCATGTACCACACTTCTTTCCGTTGGTACAGACACATTGAACATGTTCAAGGCTACTATTGTTCCATCATATGTGCAATCAACATGTACTAAATGTCCCTTGACAACACATTTAGCATTATCAAAACTTATAAATGTTTCTAAACAAACAATCCAGCACGTGACCTCAGCTCCGATGAGTAAATGCAAAATGAGTCATTGAAAATGTCCAAGTGCATTTATCATACGAAATACTGTTGACATATTCTCAGTCCCTGGGTACTTTTCTCTGTTGTCAAGTTCCGTCAATGATCTAAAAATTATTCCTATTTCAAAAAAGATTATTCCATGTGAATATCACTGCTTCTTATTTTATGTTCACTTTTTTTCATGATATTCCACATATATAAACAGGCACTAACGCTGCATGTAGAAAATATCATCCAAACACATTTGCCTTCTGTCAGTGTTAGGCCTTTAGAAAAACTAGGAATACATGGACAGCAAAAGATCAATACGTGCAGACATTTACGCCAGCTGTTCTAATCCATTGCAGCTTTTCTAGGTGTATGCAAATTTGACAACTCACAGTCTACTTCATGCATATGCAAATGAGGGGGTGATAGAGATGCGAACTATGAGAGATCAATGTTGGAATACCTGGGGAGGGTGAACTGGGGGATAGGGAAGGGGAGGGGTCAAATGCTTTGACATCACAATCATGTTTAGATGGAAAATTGCCACTAAACGGACTCCGTTGAAATCAATTACAATGACATTCGCTGAGTGGCAGGTGACCATACGGATATGTGCGTGTGTGATACAGGGCCTGCTGGATATAATATTCTTCTATGTGTGCACAGCAGGTGGAAACACGACCAACACCTGAGAAACATACTGTATGGAGTCAAACAACGGGTCCCAAGCGACGGCTGGTCTGGAGGGGTTACTACCTGTTGTCATGGATACAGTTTCTATCCCTAGTCTATTCAGTAACCTATAGATGCTGCTTGCAGTCAAAACATGGCATCTTCTGGTATTCTTTCAGGATCTGATTTATCACGGATACTTGCCTACTGCAGAACATAGTGGCGTACTTGAGATGCAGTATGTTTTATTTGGGAATATGCACATGTACCAGCATCCCGCCTGAGTGCTGTATGCGTACAGTCTGCACTCCAGTACACATGCTCAGTGTGCATGCCGACTGCAAACAGTTGAGTACAAATCTCAGATTGCCTTGGCATCTGTGCAGTGTTTCTACAATCTACAGTTTACATTCAGTGTTTGTCTGTTCCAGTGCATATTTTGTTGCACAGCACACACAAACAATCAGATTATTTAGCAATGCTTGAATACACAAAATGACAACATTTGAACAGCAATGTCTCACAGCATAAGGCTTATCCGCACATGTCCATGTGTATATTTACGTTTCAGGTCCCCAGTAATTTAATACTAGTAGTTAATTTATACATTATAACTCAATAATTTATTATGATGAAGATAATTATGGATTACAATGAATAGAATCAGTGGCCACTATGAATACTTACATGATGTAGTGAGTCGTTGTGCATGCTGGTATCCTGAGGCTTGCCCTCCACAATACGTTCATCACAAGATGGCACTTTCTGATCGTCTACATGATCCGAAGCACCTGTATCAGTTCTAAGCACCGCGGTTTTGTCTGGACTGCCTACTTCTTCCTTCACTAATCCTGGATCAAATACAAACTGCAGTTCATTATTAAACCTATCCAGATGAGTTCTCCGTTGAGCTTCGTTGCCTTCTTCCTTCATTGCTCCATTTGACTGCGAAGCTTCTTCAACATGGTCCCTGCTTTTTTGCATTCTATCATTTTTAGCACCTTTATCAGGAATTTCCTTTCCCGCGCGATCTCCACTTCCATTTTTTTGCACCTTGTTTATCGTGCCTCTCTCCTGCTTATCGAGGTGAGCCTTGGCCTGGCTGAGTTGGGCCTTGATCTCCCGGACCTCGGAAGCCCTGTGGGACTCGGAGAGCTGCGCCTGGCGACATTTCTCCTCGGCCTGTTGTTTCTCCTCCTTCAAGGCCAGCAGTTCGCGCTGGAGGCGCACGACGAGAGCTGAGTTGGAGCTGCGCGTGCCGGTGGCGAGGGGCGAGGACAGTCTATGCGAGGACGTGGTCGACTGTCGGTCCTCCAGCATCGTCAAACGTTCGTTCCCGGACCTTTCTGTCTCTCACAACCACGCTAGAGTCACATCACTGCGCCATACAAACTTTTATCCTACAGTGCTCATTGTGCATGTTGTGTGTGTGGAGGAGGTAGTTCATGTAGTTAGGTAGGGATCTTTCTCCAGGTTCAGTTCTCAAGTTGCATGATCCAGAATGTGTTAAGTCAATCCAAAATGATGGAAAATCCAGCTGCTCACTCTGGACAGATTTGGTCTTCACTGGGAAATGTCTTTCCTGAAACATTAAAAAAATTTAGATCATAATCATGACAAGTTAATAGATCTACACTGTATGAAAAATGTCAGGATATCGTAGGTTTTAAAACCATGAGAAAGGCAGAAGACTTGTCAATTGCTTTGTCCGCAAACATTAAATGTTGTGAAGAAGGCAGTGTTAGTAGGTAGGGTACCAATGTCTACTTTATATGCCTCACAACATTTGTCAGTAGGTTCACCAAGTACCAGACGATATACACACACATGTCAACAACATGGTAAATATATGTCAAATCCAAAGTTCACTTTCTCATATTCAACCTCCATGTTTCTGAGAAACAAGAAAATGATATTGTGTTCATGCTATTGAACCAAAGTGTGATATTCCATTAATATTCCAATGAAATACTACAATATTGGTAATAATTTAACTTCATATTTTTCGAGAGAAGAAAATTACACTGCTTTTATTCGTCATGTGCCATACATTATCAATGTCAATGATATATATGATGCAGTGACATGTGGTATATTATAGTTGATTTAGGTCAATATTTTTCACGCATGAGAGACAAGGGTTTCTGGCTCCCAGGTGTCATGGGTGAATGATCAAAACAGAACTAAGGAACCGCAGAATAACCACACGAAAATAAAAACCCTTTGACGGTCACAAAACACAGCCTAACCCGTTGCACCTTACCTACCAAATCATGTGCCTTTCATCGGTAAATCTACATTACAATTCATCTAAGAATGTCTTATATCTATTCAGTCCAGGTGATTTACATATATTTACTCTATATGTCAATAATCAGATAATACTTCACAGGTCGTGTTATATTAACCAGTGGATCATGTGGATATAGACACCATTCTTTAATCCCTCTACACCATATTGACATTTGTTTGAACAGAGGAACAGTGCCTTATATTCTGTGTTTCTATTTTTAATCTGTGCCATTCGAGTGTGTTAAATGACCGGATTATAACAAGGATACTTCATATTACTGCTACATGTATGGACTTAAATTGTTTCATAATAATGTAGTAAACATGTATATATCATGTACATTGAGGTACTTGACTTAACAGTGTAGTGTGTCTAGTAAGAATAGCAGAAGGGATCAATTAATTACCTTATAAAATGGTAAAAAGAAAAGGGCTTTGTTGCCTTTGCCGTTATCAAGAATTTGAATACACTTTTGGTAAAAGCAGTTTCTACATGTGCATGTACATGGACTAGCCAATGTGGCATGCATGAGAAGGCTTGATTTTATAATCAATCAGGCATTTCACCATTTACATGTATCTATATAGTGGGCATGATCGAGTACGTGAATGGTGATCTCTTTTTGCTAATCATGCTAATACATGATTCTCTGTAGTTCACTACTCCACGCAGTACTCGTAAATCTTGGATATATATCAACAACCACCCAATGTTAAAAATGCATTTTGGAAAATAGCACAAAACAGCATTTGAGTGTTATTTTTCCTGCATACTGTATTTCTATCAAGACTGACTGTTCAGTCGGAAACTTGTAATTACAGCAGTACTTATCAATGAGTACTCGGTTCTGGTTCGACTCCTGAGCCTGAGGCGCGTGTGAATTCGGGTTTTATGATTGATTCTGTTTCTACGTCCTAATGTAGGTGCTATTTGATAAAAGGTAAGCCTCATTATGATCATTACACCTCGATCGCTAGAATGGACATCAGGGGATCTGGATTTGCCCGCGATATTATAAGGTTATTGATGTGATAATGGGTTTGAGACGCGAGTTCTTGTCGCGCTACATAGCGACAAGTATGAGTGCCTCAAATCTGTTATCACCAGGGATGGGGTCAAATACGTATTTGCATTTGTATTTGTATCTGAAATACACTAAATCTCGTATTTGTATTTGGCAATTTCAGTACTGGCGTATTTGTATTTGAGGACTGCATTTGATGTATTTGGAATCAAATACAGTTAAATACACAGAAGTGAATTTTTTTGTGGCGTAACTTATATTTTCTTGTGTAGATGTAAATTAGATAACCAATGATAATGATCTGAAGGGGAAATTTATGACAGCGGCAAAAAAGCCCACTGAATGCATCAAAAATACGACTCAAAAACAACTGATGACTAAGAAATAAATATTCGCATTTGTATTTGTATTTGAAGAAATGTATTTGTATTTGTATTCGTATTTGGTCGGCTCTGGGAGTGTGTATTTGTATTTGAATTTGGCTTTGAGTATTTGTATTTGACAATCTGTATTTGACCCCATCCCTGGTTATCACCCAATAACATTATTATATACCCCCACATAAATACTTGTTCATTTTCGTAAAATAGTGGTTATTTGTCCGAACTCAGAGGATATTTAGGACCTTTTCAGTTTCAGCAAGCCTGTTTGTAAACAAGATTTGGACTTGGGGCCGGCCACATTTACGTCATTGATGTTTTCTTTTTATTAGCATTTAGAGCCACCGTTGCCATGGACACATAATACAATGAGTCCAACACACAGGTGATTTGATATGGTAACTTCACGGATCGCTTTACATTCAAAATAGAAGGAAATTTCAAGTAGGTATATATTATAAGTTATCATGGGCTTCAAACCCCAATACATAGACGTGGTTTTTCCAGTATGATATTTGCCCGAGATCCTCAGTATTAGCCCGAGGCCGAAGGCCGAGGGCAAATGCCGGGTCAAGGGCAAATATCGGGGCGCATGCTGGAAAAACCAGGTGATGTTGTGTTCATTATATACCGTGAAAAGAATAACGTGAACTCCAATAGGACATGTGCATGTGTTGTTATGGCAACGTCATTCGATGCGCATAAGCGACTGTTGCCAGCGGGCAGGATACCGACCAGTATTTACCCTGATATTTGCCTGCTGAGCGTTGTTATCGTACAGGGCACAAGCAGGGTTATGCGGACGAATAACATAGCAGGTATATAATAAGGTGTGATATCTGCCTGAAGTCATCATATTCCACGGGGCCGCATATATTGAGTGGGATATGCTGACTGAAGGCGAATATCATGCCAAATTGGGGTCTGTAGTCAATGGTACAATTTTATCATTGGATTACCCTGAAGCCCACAATACAGAAATCAGAAAATATCATGGGGTGGCGTCACACCTGTCCATATACGACATGGTATTGACCAATCAGATCACGCATTTTCAGCAATCCGATGATAACATTTGGAACAAGTTTCCAAATCTTCCATTGACTTACGAGTAAAGTTCGAGTAGTTAAAATCGAATCGCTCATATACGAGCCGTCCGTCCTAAATTCGCCGCACTCCCAAATTCGCCAACAGGGTTTTCAGACCTTGTAATGCAAATGGAACCAACCAGTCTTATCATCAATCGACTCTGATATTCAATCTTTGTACCAGCAGTTTGTTTTCCATAAAACTAGTTTCTGAGCACTGATAATATTGAGTTGGCGAATTTTGCGATGCGGCGAATTTAGGACAGAAGGCTGGTATGGTCAACAGGTCCTGGTTCAGGTCATTCAGTTCAGGCTTGACCAGGCCATGAGGCCTGAATGCGAACTAGATCTATTAAAAATGTACTATCGTGCAATACATACAAGACAAGTAGATCTACAATATATTCTCCGTAAACTGTATGAGTGTATCCCGTTCGCATTCATAAATATTATAGATCTAGAACATCTGAAACCATACCATGCGAACAGTTTATATTTCTCACCAAAATTCGTGTCTAACCGGCTCTCAAGCACTCAGACTCCCTGGTAGGCGGTTTTGGAACTTTGTTTGAGAAAGTTTTGTGCTATTTTCGGCCGAATACGTGAGTTCGGAAATGTTTTCAGGTCAGGTCAGTGGAATTGGGTCGGGGTCAAGCGGTATAAACATAGCCAAACCATGCTGTCACGCTACCATTGTCGAGTCACTGTCACCAACACATTACTCGATTTCGCCTGTACAATACTAACCTCTTTGTGTACTTCGAGTTCACCGCGTCACTCACGATTGAGCGTGGTGTGTACGAATGTTTTGTTTATACCATTTGACCTGACCTAGAAACATTTCCGAACTGGCTTATTCCCGAGTATACTTGACCTTTCTTCGAGATCAGTTCCGCTTTGGGCACTGTGTATGCGTATCGAAGTCACAGATCACGTGGCTTTGTTTTGGTTTTGCGCGCCCAATCAGCTCACCGCAGCGAATCGTAATCAAACTATTGGCGCGCACCTGCAAGGGCACCTGCTTGTACAGGTAACATTCGATATAACCCCCAGTAGATATACTTCCCGGAACATTTAACTGGTTATAAGCACTTTTTCAAGAAATAATAGGTGAAACTCTCATTTATACCCATTAGGAACCCCTTTTGTGATTATTAGGCACTTACAAGTCACAGGCGTGTATCCACCGGATATATGATGGAATTTTCCTAATTTAACCAGGTGGCATCGATGTTATGATATTAGTTGTCATATAGTGGAAATTTATCACATACATATTTTGATGCCATTGCAATTTATCGCTATAAGTTCAATCTTTTGACAATAGTTGGAACAGATTTTGTTGGGAGGCTGATCAATTTGTGGCAATCTCGCAGTATCTTCAGATTTTCAGGTTTGAAGCAACCTTAATATATTCAACATTCAAATTCATTCGTGGTCTAGTCCAATAACAGCCGAAAATCTGACATGTATAACTCATACATGCTCAAACATAAGCTGGATTTTGCTTGCAGATCGAGCACGATTCATACATTACAGGTCAGACGTGACCTTAAAATTAAAAAAAACTTTAAACTTCATTTATCCTACAACAATTGATGAAAAAGCATCAACTTATATTAACATTGCCAACTCTTGTTGGCTCGGATCTTGGTGTGAGCACTGTGTTGTGACTGGATGCACTAACGATCGTTAGTGCATCCCGCAATGGCGAATCCACTCGCGGTTCGTTTGATTTTTTTTTCATTTTCCCGATAATTACGATTGTGATCGATACACACATACATCTACTAATTCTTATGCGCACGAAACAACCGTTCGTTGCAAATACATGGCGATTTATGTTGGTTTGAGCATGAAAAACTCGTCGGAAAAAAAGCCGAGAGATTCCCTAACGATTGTTTTTGTAAAATCGAAGATTCACTAACGAACATGTGAAGATTCCCTAACGATCTTTTCTTTATTAATTCAAATCTACGTTATTTAAATGTTAAACGTGGAATAAAGTACCAATTGACATGTATTGATGTGTACAGATGATCTTCTAGTACATATTTCCTAGTTGTTATGTGACATTAGCTAATTTATGTCGCATAAATCAACGAATTCACAATGGTGTATGATATGGACCTATTACAATATACACCTATTAGGCCTATATCGTTTGGGAATCTCACTTTTGTCGTGGTGAATCTTATCGCTAATTCTTTTCCTCAACATATCTAAACAAAGAAGCGTGATCTGCTTGAAATAACTACGCATGTCTTTGACCAAAACAATGAGCTACCTTCGAAGTATCCATTTATCACAAATGGACCTGTCATTTGATAAAATACGGTTAAAAACCAAACTGACCGTGTTTACTGTCCGCCATTGCGGGATGCACTAACGATCGTTAGTGCATCCAGTATCACCACAGTGGTAAGGGTGGATATAGTGTGAGAGGAAACCAGAGAACCTGGTGAAAACCCACTTGCCCGGTTTGGCCATCACATACCACCTCACATACTACCGAGGCCGGGGATCGAACCCGCGCCTAAACCGACTGCATTGTTGAGAAGTCAGCCCACTCACAAACTGAGCTAACCGGGCTAACCTTAATTTTTACACTCGGGGTCACATGAGGTCAGCCTAAGTAAAGTCAAAACATATGTTTGAATTTTATATTGAAGAATACGTTGAAATAAACACATTGGTTTTTACAAAATCGGATTATCCTCTATAGCCATCGAAATACTAAACTTTTTGTGGGCAATTTAGGCCATATTTTCACTGTGATATTTTGACTCATTAGCTATTATAATTAGTATTCATGACGTCACACCGAAATATTGATTTTAATTGGTGACCCAGAGTGTCATTCTGACGTTGATTTGCATGGTATCATAAATGTATATTATTGGGGTATGTAGCTATATGAATTTTTATCCATGATTATGTAGAGTGGGACACCAGCATAGCATCCATTCCTTTGATACAGCCCCTAGTAACCATGGTTTGCTAAAGGCGTAACTCACAGCCTAAAAGCAAAATTGGTTTTAAGAGTCGTTGTCGTTGAATGAGATATATAAATGGAGATAATCGATATTTTTACTTTTTTGAGTCACATAATGGAATATTCATGGCATACAGGTCCCTAGCAACCATGGTTGCTATGGGCTTTATCGAGAGAATGATTATCATGGTAACTAATTGAGAGAAGTAGATACTGCTCATTCATGTCGAACATTAAAGATATTGAATTAAGCTGATATCTTGAATCAAATTTCAAGACTTTCATATGAAGCTAATTAATATGTGTTCCCGTTGTGACGTCATGAATGCCATTATAATACTAAATTAGATATCGAATTTGCCTGAAAATTGTAATAAAAATCTTTGGAACTAATTATGATAATGACATGCAGTAAAAAAGACTATGATCAGTGGGCTGTTCTCTTTCGTGTGTTAAAAATGAGTTCTGAGACCATAACCATAACCACAATATATAACATCCTATATGCTTATAATACAAACCAAAGGTCTATCTACAACCATTTGTCTACAGAGGCTATTAATGAATTTGCACATGTCAGTTCAGTTCATCCGAAGTCGAATTCAAGGTCACTAAGAGATCCAACATTATGTGTAATTTCCTATATGCTCATAATACAAAGTATAAAAATATCAGTTCGGAAGTGACCTTGATTTACTCAAATTCATCCGTGTTGAGTTCACCAAAAGAGCCGCCATATATATCTTACTAGATATGTTCATAATATGGACTTAAGCTCTATCCACATGCGTTTTTCTGTGGAGGTCAATTCACACACTTCAGGTTCAGGTCGTGATCTAGAGGTTAACCATCCAGGCACTTATTAAGTCAAATTCACAGTCACCAGAAGATCGACCATATGGGACTTCATATATGCTCACAATACAAACACACCGGTAAACTATATCTCCAAGGATATTGTTGCTGAAGGCCAATTTACACATCTTGATGTAACCGTGATCTTGGGGATGAGCACTCAATGTCAATTGAGGTCAAAGTCGAAGTCACCAAAAAGATGCGTCACACGTGGCTTCACGCATGGTCAAAATATATATCAAAGATCTATCTTCGAGAGTTTTGTCTCCAACAATAAAATGCCATATCACATAACTTGGTGTAGTCAGTACAAGCAATAACCTCGATTTCGAGCACTCAGTGTTTTTCTAAGGTCGAGTTCAAGGTCACCAAAAGATATTATCCTTATGATTTCCTATCATAGCATCCCACTACTTTTGAAAACTGTATCCCGAACCATGTAAAAATAAATTATGGAAGATCCAACTTGTCATCCATCAGAGATGCTAAACTGTCTGGATTCAGAATCTATTAAGTCAAATAAAAATATTGTTGCCGGAGTTTTCATTGAAAGCGTTGCAACAGCTATATATTCACTATATTCGCTATATATTCGCTATAAACTCAATGTTCAGGTTGAACTCAAGGTAAGATTTCCTATGTCGAGGTTTTTCTTTCGTCGTCCGTCTAACCGTCGTCCGAAGTTCGTTCGTCCTTCCGGACGAATTTTTTTGACGTGATGAATTTCCCTATATATTTGCTGGATTATCCATTGGGTCAATATATAAAGGCGTTTTGTTATTCTTTTCTCTCGATTGAATCGTTTTTCACTATGGTGACAAAAAGTAGCCATTTGGTGGAAAGGGTCGGAGTGTAGATTCAATAGGCCCAATCTGGACTGGAACGCACAAACTTATGTTAATAGAGCTTTGATTTTAGTGATCTTGTGGTGTGGATGGAGCTTAGGGTTGCATCATATGGGCGCGTATTAATTGGATATTTTGATGACCTTGAAGTTGACCTCAAGTTAATTTGAATGGTGAATTTCGACCTAGGTCACGTTATAGATATAAATGTGCACATTTTGGGTTTAATTCGAAAGCTTGATCCCAAATTAATTCACTAACTGCTTTGAGCATTTCCGTGAGAAAAAAACATCTCTTTCAAAAAGAAATTGGAAAATTCCAGCAATTATTTTCCTTTGTAATAGGAACAGAGTGGATTGCACTCATAGAATGCATGGAGACAGTGCTTAGTTATTGCCACATTCAAATGGAAGTCATTTATATTATGACGATTTAAGTAATCACCTTGAATTTGACGTTTGATGACATTGAAAGGTCAAAATGGTTATTTCGTCGAAAAAAACATTTCAAATCTTGACAGCTTAACACTATATACATTTTTCCGGTTACCTTTTTTCAGACTTTGGGATTAATTTTCATTAAATGATATATATATCACATATGCGAAGGAATGTTGGCGTCTTGTTGAAATAGCGTAAAACAGAAGAACATTTGTGTGGCAACTGGTCGTACTTAGCGATATCCCCGAATTCCCCGAGGTACAACAGTAATTCAGTCTGTGTTTAATGTCCAGTATTGAAAGAATTTATGTGGGCGGGTGTACTTGAGCCACGAACTAGATCTTCTGAGTCATAACCAAACCTATAGGTTGCATCTTGATTATGCAGCTCCTGGATCCAATAGATAGAGAGAAAATTGTGATAGAACTTCAGTTTGTGTGAGATTTCCTTCGATTCGAGGTTTGAGTGACCTCCTATACATGAGACTCAAGTTTCCATCACAATTTCTAGCCATACGAAGAAGGGTTTTTTACTCGGCGTGCAAGGACGGAGCTTGTGCTTTTATCGTGTGCCACGATGTTCGTCATATATTTCCTATCATAGCATCCCACTACTTTTGAAAACTGTATCCCGAACCATGTAAATATAAATTATGGAAGATCCAACTTGTCATCCATCAGAGATGCTAAACTGTCTGGATTCAGAATCTATTAAGTCAAATAAAAATATTGTTGCCGGAGTTTTCATTGAAAGCGTTGCAACAGCTATATATTCACAGTTTAGGATGATTCAGTGTTCAAAAATGAAAAAGCATACAAATAACCAAGCATCTGCATTGAAAATTGGACTCGATCCCAACACACGAAACCAGTCACTCACACAAAATTAACCAGTCAGTCAAACTTTATTAAACATTGCCGAACAGCCATTTACTGAATGGATCATCATAAGGCCATGTTCAAGGTTACCATAAATAAATTATTCCTTGTTTGCCTTTTTCATGTTTGAGAAAACATATGACAATATTACATAATAAAACCTTCAATGATTTATCTATTATATGCCAGCCCTATAAGTTCGCGTACTTAGGTTCATCAGTGAATGATGAATCAGCTCATGGTTAATAAATGATGCAGCATATGACTTGATCCCGATCGATGAAGCAGGCGTGATCTTCGTTTTTTTTGTATGCCATATTCAGTCTCGATTGTCACTTTTTCATCTCGATATACAGTGTATTATTGGCTACATTATGATTGTGTGATCTCTCTTGTCATAGTGCGCCCTTGCTCTTATCATTTTTCATTCCCGGCCCCTCAGGGCCGGGTATATGTGATTGTCGTTGACCTCACCCTATGTATCTCCTGTCTTCCGACTCTCTCGGACGACTCTCTTAGATTCAGCATACATTGGTGTTGGTTTCGCGAATTTGCAATAAAAGCCGATAAATTCCGCTAAACTGATTTAAAAACACTGCTAATATCACTATACTAAAAATAAGAATTTGAATGACAATGAGAAGTGCTGTTTCAAATGAAATTTCGGCTGGTATTCGCAAGTGCAATTACCGATTCTCCTGCCGGTTATTTTGGAACTTCTCATATTTGAACCGCCCCAGATATACTAGTAATCACTGCGTTATATAACTACGCCAACAAGTAATCACTAAGAATATGTTGTATTGCAGCGACAGACAGTGATACACTAGGTGTAAGCATTTCAGAGAATAGTTTAAAATTATCTTTTCGAATTATTACAGTTGCATTAGGCCTGTTAGGTCATTTTTCGAGGGGCGATCAAGCGTGTAGCATAATAAAACTGAAGCATGAGAAATTTTGTTGCTTCACAAGCGCGATCGCCTTTAATAGCCAAGACCGCCATAACGAAGCCGTGACGAATCCGTGCTTTCGACCACGGGTACTTAAAAACCCGGCAATAGGTATAACCTTTATTCCAGTTTTATATGAGCCCTGCTATGGAATTTTGTACATATGCCTAGGGGCCTAATGTGCAGGATCGGTTAGACATCTATCCATTGTAATACGGCTGTACACATACACTTTAGGCCTATTCATCAAATCCTGCCGCCTCTACGTGAATATTTAAACCTATGGTGACGTTTTGGGGCATATTGGGAATGTGAGATTTTAAACTAGAAGATAGTTTCCAGATTCTTGGGCGACTTATGGAGCAGGAATTTAGTAGGATGTTTTTAACAGAGCTGCCGACGGCTAGGTCCAAAGACTGGCACTGGCGATCTGGCAAGGATATCGTACATCTTTAGAAGTGGACTTGGGGGAGATAAGTTGGCTGAGGGTGTACACAATTTCCAGTTTCATTTACTTTGATGTGACTGATTGTGTGACTTTTTATATGAACTGTACAAATATTGTTGTGAGTTATTCATATATATGTGTTGATTGTGTATTGAATGTGTTGAATTCAGATTTGTGAGTCCATGGGAAACACGTACACATAAAAGGGCCGGGTTTTTTTCTGCCATGTTTTCTAAAACATGGCGTTATACTTGTATTATTGTTTTGTTTGCTCGGAATACTTAATACTGGGTATTGATTCCACGTCTATTACTCACCAGGTGTCGCTATAAACTCAATGTTCAGGTTGAACTCAAGGTAAGATTTCCTATGTCGAGGTTTTTCTTTCGTCGTCCGTCTAACCGTCGTCCGAAGTTCGTTCGTCCTTCCGGACGAATTTTTTTGACGTGATGAATTTCCCTATATATTTGCTGGATTATCCATTGGGTCAATATATAAAGGCGTTTTGTTATTCTTTTCTCTCGATTGAATCGTTTTTCACTATGGTGACAAAAAGTAGCCATTTGTTTCAAAATCACAATTTTTTCAAACTTGTTTCAAATGGTTTTCTCAAAATCCTCGTGATAACTTTTCTTTTAGTTCTCTTCAAGCATGGTACTAAATTAGGCAATGTGTATCGTGTATAAAGATGTCACACCTTAAATGGGTGGAAAGGGTCGGAGTGTAGATTCAATAGGCCCAATCTGGACTGGAACGCACACACTTATGTTAATAGAGCTTTGATTTTAGTGATCTTGTGGTGTGGATGGAGCTTAGGGTTGCATCATATGGGCGCGTATTAATTGGATATTTTGATGACCTTGAAGTTGACCTCAAGTTAATTTGTATGGTGAATTTCGACCTAGGTCACGTTATAGATATAAATGTGCACATTTTGGGTTTAATTCGAAAGCTTGATCCCAAATTAATTCACTAACTGCTTTGAGCATTTCCGTGAGAAAAAAACATCTCTTTCAAAAAGAAATTGGAAAATTCCAGCAATTATTTTCCTTTGTAATAAGAACAGAGTGGATTGCACTCATAGAATGCATGGAGACAGTGCTTAGTTATTGCCACATTCAAATGGAAGTCATTTATATTATGACGATTTAAGTAATCACCTTGAATTTGACGTTTGATGACATTGAAAGGTCAAAATGGTTATTTCGTCGAAAAAAACATTTCAAATCTTGACAGCTTAACACTATATACATTTTTCCGGTTACCTTTTTTCAGACTTTGGGATTAATTTTCATTAAATGATATATATATCACATATGCGAAGGAATGTTGGCGTCTTGTTGAAATAGCGTAAAACAGAAGAACATTTGTGTGGCAACTGGTCGTACTTAGCGATATCCCCGAATTCCCCGAGGTACAACAGTAATTCAGTCTGTGTTTAATGTCCAGTATTGAAAGAATTTATGTGGGCGGGTGTACTTGAGCCACGAACTAGATCTTCTGAGTCATAACCAAACCTATAGGTTGCATCTTGATTATGCAGCTCCTGGATCCAATAGATAGAGAGAAAATTGTGATAGAACTTCAGTTTGTGTGAGATTTCCTTCGATTCGAGGTTTGAGTGACCTCCTATACATGAGACTCAAGTTTCCATCACAATTTCTAGCCATACGAAGAAGGGTTTTTTACTCGGCGTGCAAGGACGGAGCTTGTGCTTTTATCGTGTGCCACGATGTTCGTCATATATTTCCTGCATTGACTGGAAAAAGGATGAGGAAATAAAAACCCATTCATATGCACCCCACAATAATCATATAATACTGTTAATATTAGACTCATCTGATCAGCAATTGATTCTCAACTATGATAGCTAATTTACGTATTGTTATTTTTTAATGAAAATCATATGGGCGTTTTCGCGATCTTTTCGACATCTAGGTATCGCCGTGTACCACAGACGTTTGCAGTGTTATATATTTGAATACCAATAAAATCCTACATGAACAAGCCCGACATGATAATTGTCTCGATAACCAAATTGACGTCATCAGGAGTCGTGTCGTAAATATCACTGTTCTATGCATATTTCCACTAATGACAAACAAACTCCCCGTCCTTTATGAGTTTTTGGTTTTAGACTATGTTTGGTTATATTTCAATATCGCTAGGGAACTTACTATACATGTATGTGTTCATTGGCTGAATGGTAACCATTTCATTGGATTTTTGGACACACAATGTTGTTTGTCTTGTCTATAGATGTATACTCTGATTTTTCCAACTCGTTTACACTGTTTTTCGCTGATATTTTTGCGATGCATAATGGTATAATTCTATAACTTGGCATACTTCAACTGGGAGTCAAACGGCAATTTAGTACCGAATTTCGGACTTCTATCGCGAAAATTGAAAAAGTTGGCAATCTACCACAATGTTAAATTAAGCCCTGTCATTTAATTTATGGGTCCGCACACAATTTGTGCATTTGCTCAGTTTCTAGCCATACGAAGAAGGGTTTTTTACTCGGCGTGCAAGGACGGAGCTTGTGCTTTTATCGTGTGCCACGATGTTCGTCATATATTTCCTGCATTGACTGGAAAAAGGATGAGGAAATAAAAACCCATTCATATGCACCCCACAATAATCATATAATACTGTTAATATTAGACTCATCTGATCAGCAATTGATTCTCAACTATGATAGCTAATTTACGTATTGTTATTTTTTAATGAAAATCATATGGGCGTTTTCGCGATCTTTTCGACATCTAGGTATCGCCGTGTACCACAGACGTTTGCAGTGTTATATATTTGAATACCAATAAAATCCTACATGAACAAGCCCGACATGATAATTGTCTCGATAACCAAATTGACGTCATCAGGAGTCGTGTCGTAGATATCACTGTTCTATGCATATTTCCACTAATGACAAACAAACTCCCCGTCCTTTATGAGTTTTTGGTTTTAGACTATGTTTGGTTATATTTCAATATCGCTAGGGAACTTACTATACATGTATGTGTTCATTGGCTGAATGGTAACCATTTCATTGGATTTTTGGACACACAATGTTGTTTGTCTTGTCTATAGATGTATACTCTGATTTTTCCAACTCGTTTACACTGTTTTTCGCTGATATTTTTGCGATGCATAATGGTATAATTCTATAACTTGGCATACTTCAACTGGGAGTCAAACGGCAATTTAGTACCGAATTTCGGACTTCTATCGCGAAAATTGAAAAAGTTGGCAATCTACCACAATGTTAAATTAAGCCCTGTCATTTAATTTATGGGTCCGCACACAATTTGTGCATTTGCTCAGTTTTTTTGAGGTGAAATCTTTCGAAATCAATATGTTTGTGTAGAATACATGCCAGTGTGTCTTCCAGTCCAAAATTACAATAATAGACTGAATCCTGATGGATGTTCACTGGAACAAAAATTCTCGATCATCCTCAGACTCTCGAGATCCCCTTTTGGGTTGAAATTTAACATTGGGGCAGATAGACAACTTCTTCAATTTTTGCGATAGAAGTCTGAAATTTGGTACAAAATTGCCGTTTGACTCCCAGTTGAAGTATGTCAAGTTATAGAAAGATACGATTCAGCATCACAAAATTATCGTCAAAAACCGGTGTAAACAAGTTAGAAAAATCAGAGTATACAATGAAACTTTTCTCTCCTTTGTTGCTGTCTCAGCTGCTGGGGACATTTACTCATTTTGGGTGCACTCTGTTGACATAATTCTTCGTATTTGTGATGGTCTCCGTTTGTAAGGTGCTAAATATGTGTGATTGGACAATTGTTGGTAAACATGTTTGCTATCATGTATATCATGTTCATAATTGTTAAGCTTGCATATACATGAAGCTACTAAAGAAAAATTCAGACAAATTTACGAAGGCATTTATTGTCATTCAACAGCATCAAAAACCAATGAAACATATCCAAACGTACAAACTATTTTGAAGCAAATGATTGTTTTGCGAAAAGTCACGTGTTAAATGCTGAACTAGTACTGATTCCATAGAAAATAAATTAGAAAATAAAGCTGTACATACACGATCGTGCACAATCCTGATACATGAGGGAAAGGAAAACGAAAATCACACAACAATACTGAAATAAAAAAAATGTATATACATTCGTTGTTTGAAAATTGCAAATATATCGCCCCGTGTATTATATCCACTCATATTATCACAGGATACAAATGAAACCTGTGACACTCCTATGAAACACACACAATACAACGCTTGACAATAAATATAACACGGGAGTCATGGAAACATCTCAACACGAGCTAGCGAATAAAACTATAACAAAAATAAACACTGAAGCACTCAATATTATAATTGCAGCGCCGCTGGTCTTCACTCTACTAATTATCAAATATATAGCACTGTGCTAACGACTTTGGGTTGTGTCAAGCAGGTTTTCTTTTTCGTTTGTGCTTTTTTTTCGTTTTTGGTCCCAAACTATTTGTGACCGTTAATTGGACAATGCTGGTTGTTGGTGGTGCATAAACTGGCGACCCCGGTGGTCCACACCCATTTGTGATAATAACTGTAGCTAACTGTACCTTTACTAATAAATGTAGCTAACTGTAAGTGTAACTAAATGTAGCTAACATAATGACACATGCATAATTGACGTTTTTATTGGCTTTAAAAATATCAAAGCAACCTGACATGCTTACTTCGAGATATTTTTTCACTAGAGGACACAGTAACAAGGAACGAAGGGATAAACTTGGCAATATCTTCATAATCAATGCTTTAAACATCCACTCAACCATCCAGTCATACATTCTTATCTGTGTACACCGATGATGGTTTGGGTTGTGCTCTCTGTGGAAACCTACTATATGGGTAGCTTATAACACGAAATCCATATACAATTCAGCTTGGAGAAATCCGGGTAATATTGCACTGCAAAATGCCTCGGAAGGCGGAAACATACAGTATTCTAGTACCGAAGCAATGGGTGCTTATGTGGTTTATGATCCAAAAACATGACCTTCGAAATTAACATAATTGGTACAATCGCGCTGGAGAAAGCGTATTTTGGATATAAGTCTATATTATTCACTCGGTGGTATTCCCACTGTAAGGACACTCCTGACTGGGCGATTTGTACCACGTGACAATCCTACATACTCAATGTTGGACGGCGAAAGTCGATATTGTACGGCAAAAATGTATATTGGACGGGCGGGTGCTTATCAGCAAATCAGAGCGTGTGTTACATGTGGTTTTTCCCGACTCTGGGTTTCTCCTACATTCATTGGTAAATAATATAGCAAATGTTGGATGTTGAGAGTCGTCCAATATACAGTTTACAGGATTCAGAAATGTCATATTGACCTCGGCTGCGCCTCGGCCAATATGACATTTCTGAATCCCGTAAACTGTATATTGGACTCCTCAACATCCAATATTTGTATAATGGCCACGTGTTCAGGAAACCATTAGAGCGCAGGGGCTGCCTGGGATATCGTCGTTGCCCCAACGGATGACAAGTTGGTGTTCTCCCTTCTCCTTACAGCGGTAGTTGACCGTGTACGTCGTGGGTCTCGTCTTCTTGCAGGTGAGCTCCTCCAGCGGGAAGCCAGTCGGTGATAGTATTCCAATAAACAGCATCGCGTTACCTTAAAGCAAGTGAAAACGGGTTCTTACTACACAGTACTGCATTGCCTCTTCACGTTCTTCCTCATCCCCATCCCAAGTCGCATGTCGCACACAATATTCTATTACTTAATGATCAATCAAACATACATACCAGCGTCCTTAGTTTCAATAGTGAAGTTGTTAGTTCTGTTGGTGAAGCCTTTTTTGAAGCCGTTGCCCTTGGCGACTACTTTGCTGGCGTCTCCCGTGAACCTCTTCTTCTTGGTGGCTCCAGCTTTCTTCTCAACAGTCTCAATCACCAGTCCAGAGGTCTCCATGATATCGGAGGCTTGGCCAGAACCTGCAAAGCACAATATGCCGACGTTGAACCAGTCTTGCCAGCTACATGGTGCTACAAATTCACATCCCAATATGCGCAACCTCTGATAAAAGGCAAGAGACATACCTGTGACAACAGCACGCGTCGGGAAGCCAGCGATGGTCACGTTGCAGTACTTGATGTTGATGAGATATTTGCCCGGAGCCATTGGTGTGTAGACGAACTCGTAGCCCTCGTCGACCTCGGTACACACGATAGCCACACGGGACGGACCCTCTACAGACACGTTCAGCGTGCCGCTGCCGGCATTGGTCGTCACCACCGTAAACTTGGACGGCTTGCCTGCATGGATCATCAACACTCAATCAATGGACGCGAAATTTTGTCCATCGAAACCACTTAGCCTAAAAATATAGTTCTCTAAATCCTACACCATCTGGTAAAAGTAAAACAATGACTTTACCGGCTACGCCCTTATCCATGCCGTCTCCCTTGGCGAGCACGAGAGCCGGGTCGGCGCCCATCTGTCCCACAAGCATGGGGAAAGGACTGCCCGGTATGTGCGCCTCATTCAACTTCAGATGCACGTAGTAGACACCATTCTCCTTCGGTGTGAACCTAGGGGCAATAGATAGAATGCATTGCTAATGGCTGTTCAGCAAAATCCGAGTGTCGTGATGAGTTTTCAGGAAGATTTTGACATCTTCGAGG
Source organism: Terebella lapidaria (assembly GCA_949152475.1). Taxonomy (NCBI): domain Eukaryota; kingdom Metazoa; phylum Annelida; class Polychaeta; order Terebellida; family Terebellidae; genus Terebella; species Terebella lapidaria. The sequence goes on from OX424556.1 coordinate 55,000,940, forward strand.
TGTACCTGACAGCGTGCATGTCCTGATCGAGTTCCTGGATGAAGATGTCCTCGCAGGCTCCGGAGGGCACGTCCAAGTGACCGTGGACATTACCTCTACCTCCGTTCAAGTTAACGTGGAAAGTAGCCGGTTTGTCAACCTGGTACGTGAAGGGTATTCAATGTATACACGCGGTTGGGGAATCATTCTCACACCATAGTTTTACTTCAACGGGAACAAAGATGAATAGCAAGATGTTCAGTTTGTGATATTCACCTGTAGACCTCTATCTCGGAGGCCAGATATCGTCACTTTCTTGGCGTCTGCGCTGTCGGGCACGATGTGCACAAATGTTGGAGAATCCGGGACATGCTCGTCGTCCAATTTCACGTGAATTCCGTACTCCCCTGTACAGATCAACCACCAGCAAGTCAGTTACCACAACATGTGTATGTATGTATGTTTGGTGGAAGCTGATGATCCCCCAATCTATTTCTTCACTGAGAGATATGATGGTGGTCAGCTGGTGTGGATACACTACCTGGTTTGGTGACAGCGTAGGACACGGTTGTGTAGCCGTGACCACGATCAACCACGTTCATGGTGGCCTTGGACGGACCCTCGACCGCCACGTACAGCGTGCCACCGCCAGCCTCACGCGTGTAGATGTTAAACTCGTCTGAAGTGCACCACATGACGTTTCATTGAACAGTGTGAACACAAAACAAGATCAGATTGTGACATTCTGTAGGTATGAATCATTACTAGGTAGTGCAGTAGCTCACTCTTGATCTTGACTTCGCCTTTCTCCAGACCCGTTCCGCCGATCTCGACTTTATGTGGGCCTCCATAGTTGATAGCTCCCACCGTGTACTGGAAAGGGCTTCCTGCAAAATTAATGCATGACAGTGTACAGCCTGGACAACCCTATTATAAAGCAGCTGTAGCATGCGATATGCTGAGTGGACTGTCGTACCAGAAATATGGAGCCCCTTGTGTTTGAGACTGACGGTGTGGACTCCTTCTTCCCACGGCTTAAACTTAATATCGTACAGCTCCTCGGGCAAGTCACGGATCTCGCACAGTTCCGCCTTACTGCTAGGGGCCGTCAGCGTGGCCTCCATGTCCAGCGGGTCCGTGCCTGCAACACATCAGCGGGCACTGTGTGACATCTCATGATCGGAATATTCAATGAAGTATGCTGTGTACATACAGGTACATTCTCCAGTATTGTGGTGTTATGACATCAACCGACCTGGGATTTTGAGTTGGAATTCACACAACGTGCCGATGGTACACGGGGACACGGGGATGATATCCCTGGTGACCACCTCACGGACGCGACCGGAGGGCTCTCCCGACACATTGATCATAAACGGACTTCCTGTCGTGTGTAGAAAACACCGAACATTTCAATAGCCATATAATAATCAACGACCCTTGTCTCTTGCAAGCAAAGCTGCCTTGCAGTAAGTTTAGGATGGCAAGTCTTACCGGCGATATTGTCATCTCCCCAGCGGATGTTGACGAGGTATATGCCAGGCTCATGTGGCTTGTAAGCTAGGACATAGTGTCCATCCTTCTCGTTCTTCAGCTCCACGTCAGACCTGTGCGCGCCCTCGATGGAGATACCGAGCGCACCATAGCCTGGGGAATAAAGCCATGCCACATATTACTAGTATAGCGTGATTCATCCGTATATATAGGATGGCGATTTCGATCCTGATTCTGAAATCAATTTTCACGGAGAGCTACAGGTGAAAAGTGTCATACCAGCGTGCGAAGTGTCGATGGCGATCTCGTTCATCCTCTCCGAGCTGGCATTGCTCGTGGCCCCAGACGTCTTGACGTGCAGAGCATTGCACACCTGGGCGTCACCCACGTTCAGCTTGAAGGGACTGCCGTTGATGGTTCTGCCCTCCCGTGTAATATCCACCTGGTATGTGCCCTTCTTCTTCGGCTGGAAGGACGCTACTCCTGGAAGTTGAGGGAACATGCGTCAGGTCAATGATAAAACGTCCACAAATGTTATTACCAGATCCAAAATGTCTGTACTGTTATATAGTATAATATAACAGTATATTATATAGTATATTCTTGGTCACGGTTCCGACAACCAGTTATGATATTAGCATAATTTAATGCGATTGATCTTCGATGGTCATTCTTGACGTTTACCTAGCAGTCCAGTCGGCATCTTCTTGAGAAGACAAGGCTCCACGTTGCCAGACGGGGTCTTGATGGTGCCCATCATGTTGGCCAGGTCGACCTCCTTGCATCCGAGGGATACATCACTGGAGGCCGCGTGGGACACCTGGCACCTCTTGCGCCCCTCGCCTGAAATTCCCCAGCTCGTTACAAGCACACAGTATCACCAACATATCGGGTTGAATGGTCAGAAAACAATAGGCAATCGAGGAGAAAGAACTGTCTACACAAGTTGGTAGCAATGGATGGATAAGAGTATGGAATGGAGAGTTTGCAAGTACACAAAGGAGGTATACGCAATTTCATAAATGCAACTAAAATTCCATACACTTATTGTGATATTTGAACACAAACTATGACATGTGTATCTATTGAATATATATTTCACTACTTACAATAGTTATTACTATAATCATGTTGATAAAATAAAACAGGCATTGGTGGTAGTTACACACATTCAATACGTATTCTGCATGCAACTACACTACTAGATACTTGGATTTTGATAGCAAGATTTGCTATATATTGAAGTGCCATGTTGACAAATGGAATACACTCACAATAACTGCACGAAATCTCTACGGACATCAGACTCGTGAGAAGACACTGAAAGCTTCTTACATACAGAAACAGGTGTGGACGATCTCCGTCCATCTTTTACAAGACGATTACGATTACGAGGCACACGGATTGTACGCTTTAAGGAGATCCATCAACAAGGACGGACCTCGTGGTACAGACAGCACGGCACGAGTAAACTTACGTTGACATACATAGCAAGGATAGTTTCAACCAATGGGAGACTCGGCATTCAAGGTAAGGTGGTCAGAGAGAGGGTAGCTTCTAAGGAGAAAAAGAAGGAAATGAAAACCAAACAATATATCGTATTCCTGTATATGATCACTGTCTCAAAGGTATTAAACTGCGGAATATCTATACAGTTGAGGATCTCGCTTATTTGTGTCCACTCTGTCATTAAACTTTATTATATTCATTACGTTTACTGAATTGGTTTTCACAATGGGAAACCTGGTATATAACAGATGACCATATACAGAGGTTGAAAGTTTAAACTAAAATACACAGGATGTCAGGAATTGCTCATGTGAGTTATCTGTGGATTAATATTGTTAAATGTGTTCCAAAATTTGAAGAAATTCAAGCCGAACAATTAAGTATGGGTGCAGAACTGTGTTGCCAACTTTGAATAACTGTTGTGGAAATCGGTGCCCTCAAGTTGTTGGAAGAATATATTTATAGTGCATATCAGTTCCAGATGTCATTCAAGAACTGCAATCCGGAGTGCAGTTTTATTTCTGATGAAAACTCAATTGACTGTGGTTTAGTTGAGAGTTAAACGAACAAAGAACTAACGCTCTATATTATATCTAGAACGAGAAAAAAATATACATGAAATGAATACAAGTTCATAACTTAAATAATAATAATAATAAGGGCAATCTGAAATGAAAACAGTAGTACCATAAAATACATTCTGATGCAAATATCAATTCGCATTACTATTTTGTTATTGATTATTGCATGCAACATCTTACCTAAATTTCAAACGATTAATGTGCTAAAAAACCTGGGAATTGTCTAAAGCTCAATTGCCTGCTGTTGCTCGCGGTCAGTGTTTGAGTTGGTGTTATGAACTTACCTCCAGCTATAAAGTACAAAAATAGAGAGAAAATCTGTCAGCAATCGATGTTTACTTGGAAAAGAACAAATACGACAAAGCTAATATATAGGCTATGATTTGTGGTATGGTTTTTGAGAATGGAATTTGGTGCGAGAAACATCACTTAGTGCAACAGGTGCGCTTATTCTGAACAAGCTCTCTTCCAAAGTAAGATATGGGTCTTAATCATGAATTTATGGACTACGCGATTGTATTTATTTTACGGAGGAAGATGAAGATCTTGTGTGTGTGTGTGTATTTTTGGAAATATGCATCATATATAGTCTAATCCAATAAGCAGCGAAGGATATATTTATGGCAGTAATAAATTATCCTATATTTTTTTGTTGGCTGTTTCGTATGCGTGTTGGATACGTAAAGGAAAGGCATGCGATTGCTAGACTATTTTATAATTGCTATAGATGCCATACTATACGATATAAAGACTAAGTAGCTATTGGTGTTTCCAAAAAAGCTATGTGCATTTCATCCAGAGCACGGCATTCTGTTTCCATATTTGGAATGAATGATTATTCTGGTGAAATACACAGAAGAAAAATTACATATAATATAAGCGAAAAAAATATTGCAAGCAAAAGGGTAAGTTACATCATCCATGTACAAAATCCAGGTGGTTCTGTGTGGCATCCATATATATGAGTTACTTCCCTACATACCTATCTATAAACATGTTTACTTGCATGTTCCACACACATATAAATCTGGATCCTGGTCGGTAACCACATACCTACATCATTATAAACGGGGCAGTATTTTTACAATTACGGTGTACATTTCTATAAGGAAACGTCTGTTGTATTTCCTACATGTCTGTTTGTTGGATGGTTGTGGTAGCTGCTGAACAGAGGTGCTAGATTGGTGAATTTTGTGAAACAATTTTTCAAATTTGGTCAGATACTTGGTCAAAATGTTTGGTGCTGGAATCGAACGTAACAACTCGAATGATCAGGCAATGTCGTAAATGCGTTCATCTAATGAAAATAAGAATTCTAACACACATAGAAGTGCGGGTGTTTAAATTTCCAATTATAACTTGTTACATTGATTAACAACAGCAATGTAAAATACCACAACACATTATAAAATGTTAGATTATCCAAAATTTTGCGACATTATGAATTTTACGAATTGAGTAGAAGCTGGTGTTTTTACAGGCATAACAAAATAGATGAGGGGGTAGATGGGGAGTTTTAGAGAGATAGAAAAAAAACCAGGCAAAATAGAAGTGCTTGGGCAGAGATTGACTGTGTGAAATAAAACCAACAACACCAAACTTAATTATAATGCACGAGATACCAAGGAATTACGAACAGAGTGTACACAAGACAGCAACCGTGAAACACAGAGACAAATAAGGATTATCATAATATATAAATAAGGCATGTCGAATTCTTATTATAATGGCGGCCTCGTCTATTTTTTTTGTATGAAGGAATTGAAATATCTGACAAAGTACACATGGGCAGATTCAAATATTTATCAAGATTTTCGTCTAATTTTTTTTTACTATATCGAGTGGCCAAATACGGGTGGTCTATTCAACTAACTAGAATGATATATTGCGAGTGACTGCTCAATAAGAACAATTCTATGTCAAACTTGTGAATTATTGCGTGAAAATGAATCAGGAATCTCTACGGGGAAGGACATCGAGTCTAGTATTGAGGGAATGATATAGAAGGGTGAACGTTGGAAGGAGTGCAATATTTAACACTAAGTTGATGACATTTTGGTTTTTTTGGCACGTGCCTCTAATTGCATATACACGGGAGTACATATGACGGATGGTAGTGAAGGGGTTTGGGGGCGGGGGTATACATGTGGAAGGGCTGGGAGGGGTGCACATCTATAGACAATACATACCTACCAGACACTTTGCACGTGAACGGAGATCCATGAATGTGTTTCCCTTTGTTTTTGACCTCGACGAGGTACTCGCCAGGGCTCATTGGCAAAAAGCTGACATTCGTCACACCACTTTTGGTTTCGTTTTTAGTGACGTCCGCCTTTCCGGGGCCGCTGAGGGACACTTTGACATCTATCAACAAATAAACATGCAGGTACATGCTTTGAAGTCGAAACTCATGAAATTAGGTGTATTTGGTGTTGATAGTTCGAGACATACCTGACCCGCCCACGACGGTGAAGGAAGCCTCCTGGCCGCTGGCGGCGTGGTCCAAGCCAGCGCCATAGGCTGTCACGTAACTGCCACTGGCGGCATCTACCACACAGCGGAACGGTGTACCTGTTATTGGAACAGTACAGCACATTGATAATCATATATATTATCACATCATGTCCATTCCACGTCTTAAGGTAGTCCGCTCCAAACATTGATGGGAGGGGGTCAAAGAGTTTTCTAAAATAAAGAACTGGGTCAACATAATCTAGAGCTTCGAAATGATATATTTTATAAAGTAACTGTTCAGCATCCTAAAACTGAAAAGAAAATAGGGGAGTCACCGTATCCGTTTGCATGGAAAACACGATGCAAGATGTGAATATGGACAAAAAAATGTGCAAAAATGCCATAATTTATGTCATTTTAGGTGAATGTGTGTGATTTTGATCGAGTATGTAGAAGAAACGAGCACAGTGACCCCCTACTTTCTTTTCAGTATCAGGATACTGATCAGTTACTCTATGAAAAAAAAAATTTTGAAAAGATAATATTCAAGAAATGACTTTTAAATTTGGACTCTTTGTTTCCTCACTGTTTGTAGCGAACTACGTTAAACACATCAAACACTGGTATAAATGAATGTGGAATACAGATATAGCATATACATGCATACTAACACACTACCACATCAAAAACATGTTTTTGATGTTTTACTAATTTTTAAAACTTTTCTAAAAAACATCGTCACTATATTTGATTTATTCAAAAACAAAACATAAATGGCATAAAACTGAATAAATGGAGTATCAAAATGAAATTCAATTAAAAGAATATTTCATGAAGTATTCCTTCATTCATCTGTACTGATTTTGACGAAATTAGGATGAAAGCTGTGAACTCGTTGTCTGGATGCAACAGGACGCCTACCTTCCAGCGCCTGGTCGTTGTGGCTGAGAGCCAGTTCATGGACACCGGTGGTGGACGGGTGGTATGACACCGTGATGGACCCATCGTTGTTGGTCCGGATCTCGTGACCCTGCTTGCCAGGCATCTCTGCTGGAGAGATAGAACCGATACTGTAGCGATACCGCTCTCGGACATAGCCCGAGCCATTGGGCAGTGACATGCTTGATCAGTTTATAATAATCCGTTTTAGGTAGTAGTCCTAGTAAAGAGTATCCAGTACGCGACGACGTGTGGACGGCCAACTGCGCGCCAGGACCGACACCGTCAGCATTTATGGAAATGATTTGCGCCAGTTCCCCGCAGCCGGATATGGGGAAAGTTCAAGGGTGGTTAAAGTACAATTAAACAGAACCTTTATCTGACATTCAATTATGCAAACAGCCCTGGTAAAGGGGGAGCTAGGGTATCTCGCCAGTTATATTCGGACCGCTATCAAAACAGACTTTTTAATTTGCGTGGAAACGTCTGCACACCAAACAACCGAGGCGCCCGATCTGATAATGTGCGGAATAAAAGTGCTATAATTCCAGCGATGCCTTGCGATATCCATTTGATTTCTATTCATTTTATATTGAACTGTGAGGGGGTGAGCAGAAGTTTAGAGGAGGGGGTTTCCCTTGTGAAGGTGGAAGCAGATGTTTACTTGGACGGTTTTCCTTGAGAAAACCAAAACTCACTGTAAAACGTGAGTTTCATACAACGATAGATGTTTGCCAACAATTTCACGATCGTGTTGAACGATTGCAAGTTTGCCATCACCACAAGCTAGAGACCATAAACTCTGAAGTACGGGAAGAAGTTTATGGTGTTGGTTGTGTGTTTAGTACGCTGGTTCGTCAGTCAGAGGAACAGACAGCTGGAGTTTAGTGCAACAACTGGGAACTCAACTGATACGGTCCTCAAAGGGTTAACCTTCGTGTGAGACCAAAATTATTTCAACGGATATCAATAGTTTCAAAATGTGAAATGGCCAGACGACAGCACAATAATAATCACCGGAAGACAAGTTGCAAGAAACAACGAATCAGTGAGCTCTCAACAGTCGCTAGAGTACAACGCTTAAATTCTCGAACATATCCTAGATCTCCAGTGTGCTTGCAGTGATGCTTGCCATCTTGTTACGTGTAGAGCGACCAAGGTCCTTCAAAGAGTACATCTGCAGTCGTGTTCGAATAAATTTACTAGCTCCGATACCACCAGAATTTGACTTGGGCAATGAAAACCTAAAACTAAACACTGTTGGAATGGGAACTTCATATTCAAAGCCACACTGGTTTAATCAAGGACAGACAGTGTGTAAAATGTAACTGTTCCTACCGTGCTCCTGACAAATATAGTATGCGATCACAAGCCAAAACGGTCGTGATTTGATGATGTAAAATTTTATCATAGGATCATGGACTTCCATGAAACTCTATCAAATATGCTCGATTATTTTACAGACATTACGCTTACAGTTTTGCAGTGATATATTTTACGACTCCTACCCCGTCCACTGATCTTTGGCTCATTCAAAGCCATGTTCTATTACAAGATTAATTATAGCAATAACCTGAATATCTGAGATACATCTCCAGAACTGTGATATTCTTACGACATGGAAATCCTAGAAGCATTTCTTCGGTATTGAATTCAAGATCAACATGTACTAACCTACGAAGTGTCGAATGTTCGGGTCAGGACACTTTGGATCTAGAGATGGATAACCAATATCAAATCTCAACAATAAACAAAACATAAGTCAGTGCATTCTCGAGCTTCTTTTGTTGTGACATGCCATTGTTGAAAAATTGAGTCAAATTTGTTTGACATATATATCTTTGAATGTTCAGATTTCCAGTAGATCTAGCGTATTACTCTTTTCAGCCTCTAGCCATGCTCTCTTGCCAGAGATAAAGCATCAAATGGAATATTTGCTGTGAGAAGCTTTGTTATAAAGGCGCGATATTATACCAGTGGAAATGTTACCAGTAACTGTCATCCTTGACGGGTAGTACCTTGTACGTCTTGTCTCGTAGCAAACCCACGGACACACATTTATGATGCTTAGGTAGGATGGACAGCTATAGTAGGACTATCGCCAGACTATATAATATAGCTTTAAACTTATCTTACACAAATTGATGAACAAGCTATAAACTTACATTGACCTTAACTCGAGAACGCTCATTGATATGGATCAAATGAATTATGAACTCATGCATTTGGTTTCAGTGTACCAATTATTTATCATTCTCAATACATGGAATTCCGTGATCAGCTGGTGTAGTTGACAGGATGCAGTGTTAACTTATCGGAAGTGATGTCGCGTACTACATTGATTCAACCGAGGTTTCATGTGGAATTTTTGCAGCGAATGCATTACTTAGGCAGATTACCTAGAATCAAATATATTCCACACTTGAGTATTTCACATAAATGATTTAGTTTTAATGAGTTTCAGTGTATGATTTCTGTACAAATAGTTGTATTTAGCGCATTCAAGGGAATCTCCTACTCCTATGTAAATGCTGAAAGGGGATATTGTTCCGAGGACTGAAAGAGGATCCGTACACCATGAAAGTGTAGAAATCGTTTTATACGAATATCTAGTTTTTTGCTTCGACAAGTAATTCTATGCTTGTTGGATATCTGCCACTGTTAGTGAGTAAATAAATCACATGAGACGGGAATGCTACACACTGAATCACAAGATATGGATCAGTCATGTACTGGCTTAGTTTTGCTGCATGATTTCTACTCATCTATGCGTTTGTAACTCACGAGGTAATCTATTCGTTGCTCACAAAGTGTGCAGATAAGTTATAGCTAAACCCAAATATAACCAGGCGATTGAGATTTCGGCTATTCTAAATGTATGGGTATACAGTCGGGTTTCAAATAGTATGACTCAAACAACAGGGACCAACAACCGATGTCACCCAATAGTCATATCTCACACGATAGCATGTTTTCAACGTACTAGCTAGCATGTGTTTAAAAACGTGCATTGTTTACACCACCTATCAGATAATTTGCTCTTAAAGCTGTGTAAAGTCGTTAATTAATGAGTGATGTTTACAGCAGTCTGTGTTTAGTGTTTCCGTCAGGCCATGTTGACGCCCAAGTCTTATCTTTAGCTTTACATGGCCTGATCGAGTATTGGCAGAAATCCTTGGGCGATTGACGGTTTTAGGTAAAATTGATAACACTATGTAATGCAGAAAGGAAACTGATAAACTGGTTTCCAAATAATCCCGTTTTGTTATGGTTGGGGTAGATACTATCTGAACGAATTTCTGCTCATATTAGAAATACCTGAATATGTAGTACATTTAGTGGTGACAGATATACGGAGACTATTTCCGGTGCTAATATCAAATGAATATATATACTATAGGGGGTTATAAGTATTCAGGTATATTTTGTGTTTTCGTACTTGCATACACAACTCTCGTGCAATGTACACATGTATACTCGACCTGAGCAAACATTGAACCACGAAAGAGCATTTTATTATCGCAGCAACTGACTTCCAGACTAGCCTCACAAACATCCCTTCATCCTGCTATAATTAGCCATGGCTGGGGATCTGAAGCATCGAATGTACACCGCCAGCGGAACGATAAAGCCCACCTGGTGTTGTACGCTTAGTACAAACTCCACAGAGTTGCAATGGACTGCACTGGCAAGATGGAATGGGGTGTTGCCATGGAAACTCATAATAATATTCACCGGTCTGTTCAATGTTGTTATTTTTAATACTGACTGAACACTTGGTGTTTTGTCTGCCATATTGTTACCTGGGAGAGCGAAGGTAGCATATGCAACTGGCGTATTGGTTAACACCAGAAGGATGTCGACGGGGTATCACGTATTGAACTCTACGAAACCTCGTTTCACAGCGGGAAAATAAAGTGATTCTAGAATTTTAGGAATTGCATAAGCGGTTGCTTCATTCAATTATGATTTCAGAGATATATCCGAATAGTATTTCCCACATGGAATATCATTCTCCTCTGTAGTTATTTAGTATCTGTTTGTGACACGCCCTACGATGTATAGCTGTCTATTCATATCGCTGACTAGCTGTATATATTGCATAGCACTCAAGTGACACAGTTGAAATTCTGGGACGGTTGTATCTAGTTACTTGACGATAACACACCTGTAACTCTACTCAACACTGGAAAAGGCAATCGTGGGGGTTGGGAACACGAATACCATAACAACAATTATCAAAGATAGTATTCATAACAATGGTTCGTTTAAGGAAGTGTTAAATTGGGTATGGTTTATGCCAGTTTTAAAGAATGCAATGTACAATAGATTTCTTCTTTTCTTCTTTTATTTGAAATTCTGATATATTCCTTCATTTCTGATATGGTAATTCAACATACATGTATCATACAAACAGGTTAGTGCACTCATGAAAATGTATTTGGAATGTGTCAGCTAATGAAACCTTTTTCTGAAGACTAACTGAAAGATCTTATATCCCCTCCCCAATCCTGTACATTCGGAACAAAAAAAAACTCGGCAAACTAGATAAAACTGAATATTTTATTTTCGTTGCCAGGAAAAAAACGAATCTAGATAAAACATCAAAAGATAACACAAGAAAACACAAGCCCCCAATTATTTGCTGATCCGGTGTTGTTTTCGATCTCGGTCTTTAGATTATCATGTGTTAGATCGTATTGCTCACGACTCACCATCGGCGTGGGCTGTTAAAAACTAGGTTAACAAGGAAATGTCTCGTTTCCATGTCAGATATAAAAACTGCTGTAATATTACTGCACTTCTCTACACATGGATCAAAATTCCCACCTAGGCTACATATTACATTTGCACTAACCATACAAACAGACCACATTCTCATGAACAGTTAATCAACCTGGATTAACCTAGATAATTTCAACTTGGAATCAGGTAGTATTGCTACAGATGCTAGTGTAGCAAAATGATTCCCCTGTATTAGATTCGCCTGTAATATACAAAAAATCGCATGTAACACTTATATTATAATCGATAACAGCTTCTTCAAGTGACCTTCAATATTACCTTCACAATTTCCTAAGCTGCAGGTGTCATCCATGGTTAACCACCTATGTTTTTGTTGCCAAATGGTAGCATTTACACATTATCCTTGGTGCATCTGGCACAGATCGTGTTTCTACTCGGGAAGGAATCTGCTTTGGTCCAGTATCAACACTGACCATAATAAATGCCATGGGATGGTACCTTGGGCCAAGTGGAGGAAGCACACACCGTATCACTGGGTGGATAAGGAGTATTGATAGCAAGATGTTACGTGGGTTGTGTTTACAAGGTCACAGGAGCGGAGCAGTCGACGTGGGAACCCTCACGTTTGCCTGGATCCAAGGCAGAGGTCTGGCAGGACATGGTGGTCTTCCACTTGAAGTACTGGTTTGGATGTGAGTATACAAACCAGGTTTGTATCTGACTCTTATCTCGTGTGTATGGCCTGAATTCAAATGCTCACTACTTAAATCGACACTTATGGTCTGGTGGAAAAAGATCTGTTCCTCGCGTTCTAAGCAATGAGAATTCGAAATATAGAATTAGCAAGATTTAAAATTAGATTCTATGTAGAGGAGGCCATGGAAGACTTCAAGAGTTCGTGTGGATCAACCTTGTCTGAGCGTTTCGGCAGAATTGAGCCCACACCCTGTGTCCATTACTGGACGGAAGTACACGGCATTGCCTGATCATTAGTGCTAACATCGGTGAAATGAATCATCGTGCCACGCTTTTCGTTAACTGATCGTTCTGTTGCTGCGCGTCGAGTAAAGAAGAGCACCGGGCTAACGTACAGAACGAGAAAATGTCTTGCTAATCCAGAAAACGCATAAAGCAAATCCGCGGGCGAACCAATTACACCCAAGTCATGTGGTTGCGAGTAGCCGAACCAGGGGAGATAAGGATTTCATCATTGGCAATAAATACTGACAGTTTGCATTCCGAGTGGGATAACATAGGCTTTGGGTTTTGGTTGAAAAAAGACGAGCACGGTTTCGTCAGTTGCAAGATCAAACAATCTGTACTCAAACTGAGATGAAATATTTTATTCTGGAATGGCACTGAGGATTCCCTCTTTGAGATATGAAAAGAGGAGCGTACTGCAGGGTCCGATGTGTAGGATGCGTTGGGTTTATCTGATGGGAGCAATATAACATCCGCACCCATCTTCAATACTCAACCTTGTCTCCAACACTGCTATCAAGAGAACAGGTGCAATATGTTGCATTTTTGTAGTATATTAGTAACTCGAGCTTTTGTGTCTCGTTTTTGTCTTTCATTGGCAGTGAGTACAAAGAGGTACACACAATATCATGATGGACTCGTGAACTAGCGAATCATCGGCATATCTAGCAAAATATGATATACGGGTCGAAAGGTGTGTCATATTCTCAAGCACAATATGCCTATTTCACAAACCTCACTGCGTACGGGCAGACAAAAATCGTGATAATGAACAACAATGCCAGACATACCGGTACTACTTATTCACCTATGAGTTTCTTTACTAGCCTATCCTGACCGAGTAGAAGAAAAGCGAACAAGGAGCACATATATGTCCAGTCGGAAACAGTGTTTGTTTTAGTTCAATGTATCTAAGTAATATGTTTTGGGGGATTATTTATTGCATATTGGTTGATAATTTGGACATGAATGCCACGTGTTATCCAGGGTACGTAGCTAATCTTCCAACGATATCCAGGTTTTGTCTATGATTCAAGTATAAATTGGCTTTTATGTTTTGACTGGTATGTTTTGACTTAGACAGTGACATAATAATGACTTCAGATGAGTAATATCAACTGCCAAGGCGTTGTCAAAACTATAAAGATATGTAATTATGTATTGGCAACGTTGCTTATAGCCTTGTACTCCTCTCACTGCCACTTTCATACCATTCAATCTGCATGGGAAAAGAATTCAAAGAAAGTAAGCGGGGGTTGCATTACCTGTTAATTCTTCGAAGTATTTGTCTAACTTCAGGCGAGGTGGCTTTCTGGATCAACCGAAGCCCCATGTGGTTCACAAGACTGTTTGAGCCATGTCCACATCTGCCTATTATATCTCACACATGTTAATTTCCTGTTATCTTTCCATGGAAATGCCAATGCCCTACCTGTATTTATATTTATACAAAGTGGCATAATTCTGTTTTTTTTCCTCCATTTCTTACATAATGACTACCTGAAACTTTTCGTTTGAATTCGGTTAGTTACAGGAATGTATTTTGAACGAACCGAACGTTTTCTTAGATAGAATTACAACATACGACGTAAGGCATTATGCATCTGAGAACACAATTATAAATTATTTTATAATCCATATTGGGATTCCCCAAGATTAATTTTATTTGAGATGCACACGTTTTGGGAAGATATTTTGACAAATCATCTGTCGTTATTATTACTGGTATTCGATATCAATCTCACAATTCTGCACGACCAGTGGGTAGACGGTGTTTATCTAACAAACACGAGGGAATATCGCGCCATTCTGGATCATCATCTACTGAACACCGACCAATTGTAAACATACAAGGCCTTGGGTATTCTCGGATGTCGACCTGGCAAACATCACTCCCTGTGATAAACCTCTCGCGCTGTTGGAAGTATTGGTCCAGTGGTCAGGGTAAAGCATTAACAACATGCGTAAATGTGTGTGTTGGTCATTTCCAAAGTAAATAACTTCTGGGTGGCGTTTGCGAGATTGGGTGTTGAGATGAAGATGGTTCTGAGGGTGTAAGCCTACTGCATGCAGACCAAACTAAAACACTCATCTGCGATCTATTCTCGACTACATTTATGTATTTCGAGGAATGAACAGGCTTCGTTTCAGATCAGTTTTGTCCACATACATGACAGCTAGATATGATGTCACTAAGATGAAATTATGAACGGTACACGCCTTAAATGAGAATGCAGGAGGTAATAGCACTCATGACGACACAGTATCTCTGTGCCAGCATGGCAGAGAGAGAGAGAGAGAGAGAGAGAGAGAGAGAGAGAAACATATGAAGTAATTTTAACTTGAACTTCAGAGTGTATTTCATTCTTTCAGGAGAACAGTCTTAGACCTAAAATGTGATGTGAAGAAGTGAAAACTGATTTTTACAACCAGCGTCTGCAAAATGTACGAAGCGTTCGGCATGGGTATAGTGTGTATTTTTGTGTGTAAATAAACATACGAATGCCAAATAAAAGACAGGTTCAAGCTTGCCCAATAATACTAGGTTAACCTTGTTTACCTGTGCATCAAATTTGTACAGATAACTAAATTAATCTGGTGGAATTTATCGCTGGCATATTGGAGCAAAAAGGCGAGACCTTAACACAATTGATCGTAAAAACAAATACACCATCGCTCGTTATTTAGTTTTGATTGCATCAGGGTCTGTTAGACATGATCTGGATCTCGATCACTCAAGGGCAGAGAGTGGGACGGAAGCAACGGCCGCCAGGGAGGTGGTATGGGTGTTCGTGGATCAGCCTAATTGCCAAACCAATCAATTTTCAAGATTTCAAAATTGCACTTACCCTAAACTAGTAGCTTCCCAGATCTTTCAAACGAAATCCCAACTGAAGCGATTATCGCTTAAAATCCGAACATACGATTTTATGATGAGGCCAGATTGCAAAAGCAATAAAAAGAAATACGGCCAAACTGGAGCGGCAGAGTTGTGCACACGTTTGCAAACGAGGGAAGGAGAAATAGGCTGCAGTGGCCGATAGCTGGGAAAGTCTGGGTTATTTTGGGAGTCTGCACGCGGCGCTGGGAGCCATGGAGGGGGAATCAGGATCACGTACATACGTACCGAAGTGAGAACTAAGTCCGACACGTTTTCTCCTCTTTCCCACCGACACTGCAAGTCAGCGACCAGTAACAAGACTGCGATCGAGTGGGCCTGCCTTGGAGATCCGGGAGCTATTTGACCCCCTGCAGACTCTCACTCGAGCCAAAAACAACTTCTCTGTCCGAGGGAATTGCCCTTTGTTGCACTTGGTCAGCTATGACATAACATTTATGTGTGCGCGTGCATGTTAACCTGACCATGCGTGCCACTGTACTAAGGGGCGATGTCCACTCACCTGTTTGTACCAGACAGTTTCCGACCGGTTGTTTCTCTGAGACGACCCCTTAGCCTGGATACCTGTGCCTTATAAGTGCATCACGTGACTTGTGAAGGCGAGCCGCAATGCGATCTCCAGACGGAGTGGCGGCTGCCAGAATCCAGGCCGGGTCCGTGTCGAAACCGGGAATTACATTGGCAATGGACCGTGGTGGAGACTCGGACCGCGTCCGAAATTCTGACGACCCATGCCAGGAATTTAATTGAAAAACAGTTTCTAATCTCCGAGATATTATTATATGTATACATGTACATTTACACGGTATTTCTATATGCATATAATCGCCCAGATGTCTGGTATCGAATAGCTCTATGGTTTTCATCGAGCTCTTGGTATCAGATATATTTATTGGGTGTTGGACCTGTTACCAACATGACTGTGGTTTCCCTCTTACAATTCTGCAAGAAACCCCGTGGATTGTTGAGTTGTACAGAATAACCCGATCATTGTACCGTGTCACACAATTCTGTCATCGATATCACACCTTCATATTAAATTAATGCAATGTACATGTATAGTATCTACCATACGCTCAGTATCCTTTTGATTGGGTACTCGTAGTCTACCTAATGTACTTGTCATCAGTATATCTATTGCATGTGGTTGTTCCGGACTTCTAAACTGTTTTATCAGGTATTGTTCGGCAGTTGTATGCTAGTTCCATCGAGTGTACGGTAGAAGCATCTATACTCCACACACTGTCTGCCCCTGATGACGCCAGTGTGGCCCTACCTGTAAATATCAGGTAGGGCTTATTCTTTTCATATTTAAATAATGTTGTAGGTGTGTTATTGACATCACCAAATATGGTTGTATTGGTCGTAACATGCATTAATCTTTAAGAAAAAAATATATAAAGAATCAACAAATTCTGTGGTGGTGTGTGTACAGAAATTTCGTGGTTATTTTTCTGTGAACTATACATCTTTGATTTGAAATAGTTTTACTTTCTGAAGAATGGTACATAACGGCACTATAGATTCTGTGCATTGCTTCCCTTTAGCCCATACAAAGTGCAGAGAATTGAAATTGATGCTTTTCAATAAAATAATCAACATTTCACGAATTCGATAATATTAGACAGTATTATAGTAAATTATGGTTAAGAAGTCATAACCAGGGGTCACTGTCATCAACTGTGGCAACTGGTACGTTATAAGCTCACAGGAATATATTTATAACGACCACCGAGATAAAAACGAATGTATGGTCTATGATCTCAGCCACAAACCTTGCATCAGTCACACTCCATATATTATAGAACGTACGACTATTTTCACAAACCAGCGTCGTGTTTCTTATATATTGCATCACCATTTTTCAGCCATTACTTATTTTTTAGCTATTGATGTTTGCGTAGAAGGAGCGGACACCGGCATTGGATGGGCAAGATTGCACCTGCAGGCAACTCCTGAGAGAATGGATCGTGATGATGCCCAAAAAACCAACAGTCATGCATTGTTTTGCTGAGAGGGCTGCACCATGATATGGACTGGATATCTCGTACAAGATAATAACATGATGTGTACCATTTACCACCAGTACAACAAAATTTGGATGATAACAAAAAAAAACCCCTACAATTTGAAACAGATCTCTACCGAATTTATGTACAAAGCCGAACTTCATATGGACACATATAGTGTAAAATTTTATTTGTTTCTATTTCAGGCCCACTCCTGATGTAATCAATTTAAAAATGCCAAGCATCCTTTTGATTATCCAAATTCAAAGGCGCTGGAATAGGTGTATGACAAGTCATCACAAGCCAAGGGAGTTGATGGTATTCTCCGAACAGATTCGATATCCACTAGCAGTGACACCGACTCAGTGATAGATGTTTAGATTTCTTTGCACCAATTTCTTCAATTCATCAATATATATAAAATCGAAATTAAGCAATTTTGGCATTTTGTTGTCCCTAGATGTACATGAATACATATACTACAAGACATTGATTGAACATTCGCTGCTGCATCATCTTCGACTGCTTCTGAATGCGTGAAGCATTTCGTTAGGCGTTTTGTGTACCTTAAAAGTTTTGGCGATCGGTGGTTGACTTGACCTGAATGATACGAATTTACCAATCAGAAAACAACGACAATTCTAAAATGGGTGTATATACATATACAAGGTCCTGGATAGGGCTTTTGGTATCATGACAACGTATGGAGGATGTCATTCCATTTTTTTAGATTCATAACTTTTCCCCGTATGATGTGCCAAGATGGTTCGATATTTTTTGTCACTTTGTAATATCACATCACTCAAATTGATGTAGGCCTATTTAACAGAGTTTGAGACATACCCGTACTGGAAAACTTCAAAGCCAAAATTATTCTATCAATTTAGTCTGCATTGCAGGATACCAGAAATGAGTGTTATGTATTTCTGATGATAAACTTTGTACTTTTTATCAAACTAACCTGAGAATGGATTAGTGTGGGATCTGACTGGCCAAGTACTTAGTTGCTATAAATAGCTGCCCCTGAAAGATTCGATGGAATTTCGGATGGGCTCACAGAATATTCGAGGAAGTTGCATGGTTTGTTTTTTCTATTAGCCGCAGATGCCTGGATGAGACATCGTTTAAGATTTTCGTTACACGGGTTCTGGATCCGTGTTGTGGGCGTCTGTTGTGGTACTGTTCCCGTTCCCGCCATCGAACAGACATTTTAGTGCCAGGAACTGTACGATCCGCATTGCCAGGATTAGCGTTCTATTGACGGTAAGTTTGCTTGCTACTTGTTGATTTTTTTTATACAATACAATTAGTATAACAAGCGAATCATGTATCGATCTTTGCTGGTCAGGTTATACTGAAACAGAATCCGGTCTGGTCAACATGTATGAATATAAATGGAATGAGGTAGCAACGAATATGTTTGAAAATTATGACCAAGGCTCCTATAACTAACCGGTAATGTGTTTAGGTTACTTTTTTTCCTTCAAAAAAATAGATTATCAATGATCGTGTACAAGAGTCAAGGCAATCTAAGCTATACCAAATTACACATTTTGGAATCTATGACCCGGAATTTGAGCACTCTGATTTCAATATATATTCAAGGAAACCAAATGATAGAAGACCACCTTTCACCTTTTTATATTATGTTCATTCACTACTACACCGATACTATGACCTTATAACCTACATGGTTACATGGTATTCCAATGAATGTCAAATTTTCATTGCAATAAAATTCTTAACGGAGGTACATGTTGATTGTTTTATATAAACATCACTCGAGCCCAAAAAGTGACATCTGACAGGCAATTACAGAGGGATATTCATTGCTCCGTGTAGGCATATACAGTTTAACGTCAGGATCTCACAACATAATGTACTGGTATCCCTGGTGATGTGTGGCGCGGTTTGATATAGTGAGTAAAAAGAGAGGACATTTTGACCTTCGTGGGCTGGTGAGTGTTTTTCAACAACACAAACACAATTCCGACATTATTCGCTGACAATAATATAGTATTTTGGGGTATCAGTCATAAATGATTCCTGTTCATTAAGCATCTAGTTATATATATATATATATATCTCACTTATACACATGACACCACTTGTATATCTTATACAATGTATCTTTCTCCTGCTGAGTCATGTGTGGCCGCATAACGATGAATTCGAATTCATCTTTTTGATAATACGGTGAATCAAACATAATGCAAATTATGTGAACAAAAATGACAAAACATAGTAAGGTCTTGTACCTAACATAATATGCTGTATTTTAAGAATAGACCTAAACTAAACCATAAATGGAAAAAAGTTGTTTATTCAGCTAATACTGCGTTGGGCCTGAAAAGTAGGATTCTCGAGGACATATCGTCGAGATGATGGGGTGAGATGATGGGGCTTGTTGTTGAAAAGTTGTATAATAAATACCGGTATAATAACCTCAACGCATGATACAAAGCTTTATCATAAAAAGGAATAATACAAATTAAAAATACAGTGGAAAGGAAGTAGTATTAGAGAACATGTATTAGTAGTAAAACTGTGATATCTTGAACATGTTATGAAAAGATAGAAAATGAATATATTCTTTTTTGTCTAAATTCTGAGAGGAAAAGTTGACTATTTGTATCGATATTATTCCTTGGTGGAGTTGGTTAAATTCCCATATGCGTTCTCAATTATGAAAGCGTTGTTTTTTGGCGAATTAGTTTGGTGAAAACGTTGATTAGTTGTTTTGGACAAAGCATGGTGATGAAGTCCATGACATTCCGAACATTACTAATATATTGCGAGTGCCCTGAGGAATTCGTTTCTCTCCTGGACTATGTCTAGGACTAGTGAGTCATGTCTCACCTATGTGGTATAAAAACAACAACAGTGGACCACATGTGTTGATAGCGAGTCCAGTAACACGTCCAACTTTGAATATGGTTGTGTAACCTAAGTATGTTTTCCCTTTCATCATTAAGGAGTGAATGTCTATCATGATATTCTCCAACATAGATGTTTTACCAATCTCTTGTGTAAATAATGATAAAGAATGGGAGATTGGTTCACCGAGCCATGTAGGAGCTAGACAAGTCTGGAATACCACGGGCAGGGAAGTTCCTTTTTAGCCAGAATGAACATAGCAAGGCACATATTGAAAACATCAAATTCCCAGCCAATACAACGGATGTGCTCGTGGGGAGAGGAGGTAATAAATCTGAGCAGGATGTCGGCTCTGCCCAGGGCTGCTGCTGGATCCACTCTGCTCCAGAACTGTGCAGCATCTGACGTCTGGCTCACAAACTCACATACCATTCATCCAACCAAACAGCCCTCGGCCTCAACATTATAGATATCCGTCCTGAATCCTTCTTCTAGAACATGCTGCCAGTTGCATTTATACCCAGTAGGGAAGCATGCTTTCAGTTTTATAGTAATGCAACAATAATGATTGGTTTCCTTTTTGAACACCTTGTTTGTGGTACATGATTCTGAACGAACATATGAAAGAAAAAAAATACCTAAACAATAATAAAGTTTATTCGTGTAACACTCAGGCCCGACTGCACATGTCGTACTTTAGAAAAGTATAACTTAAGCGTAAGTTACACTCTACCAAGTGACCGCAAAGTAGAACTTTCACAGAGTGTAGCTTGGATTGCACATGTTCAACTTAGGTCTTCACTCTGTTTAGTGTGCAGCGGAGTGTATCTAACGAGGAATTTCTTGAGCATTCGCGAACTGCAGGACAGAATACTTGTGTCACAAGGCATTGTCAACTTCGACAACATATGGACAAGGAAATCTGCTATCGATAATTCATACCTTCAAATATGCTACTGAAAGCAAGAAATATTGATGAGAGCATCACACGGGGAAAATGGCATGGACTAAAGCCCAAGTAAATTCAAAACGTATGTGCACTTACCATAATATTATCCGAGACCATGCAATATTCATGGAATTATATAAATTGCGGGTTTTTTTTTCGATATCACGAAGTTTGTGTCAACTTATGATCACCTCAAGCGAGTGGATATGAATTATCTAATGATATATTAATCAGATTAATAAATGTTAAATTATAACAGATGTCACGGGTACAATATGTTTTAATCGGATATGTCCCGCGCCCATCTTGGTATATTGGTGCATCTTGCGAAATGATATCACGTTAGATATGGAAATATAAAACGTAACATATTTTAAAGAGACTGTTGCAATCGCAATCATTCTGTAGAAACATGCAACCCATGACTACTCGTTTTGAAATTAATCATATGGGTTTGTAATAATATATAACTCGATATTCATTGCATTTGCCCCCCCCCCCCCCCACGCAACATGCATATCGCGAGAATGTAGTTTTTGTTCCATTTGTCAAAGAGCGTGCTTGAAGAGAGCAGTCCCCATGCTGTCTTCGACATCTTCATACTTTGTCCTATAATTCTGCAATAAGTATACAAAAATAGCAAAATTGAAAAAAAAATACAAATTTGAAATACTAATTTGACTCGAGGTTTTATCTATATCGTCATACATTCATCTATACCTCTGAGAACCTCCAATGCTATAGTTGTACAAATAACTATAGCTATATAATATACATACATTATACATGGCATACTGCGCTAAGTGCGGCTTTAGGGAGCCTCATGCCTCACTAACATTTCACTAACTTTAAGGCCCGACTGCACATGTCGTACTTTAGAAAAGTATAACTTAAGCGTAAGTTACACTCTACCAAGTGACTGCAAAGTAGAACTTTCACAGAGTGTAGCTTGGACTGCACATGTTCAACTTAGGACCTCACTTTGGTTAGTGTGCAGCGGAGTGTATCTAACGAGGAATTTCTTGAGCATTCGCGAACTGCAGGACACAATACTCGTGTCAGAAGGCATTGTCAACTTCGACAACATATGGACAAGGAAATCTGCTATCGATAATTCATACCTATAAACATGTTACTGAAAGCAAGAAATATTGATGAGAGCATCACACGGGGAAAATGGCATGGATTAAAGCCCAAGTAAATTCAAACGTATGTGCAATTACCATAATATTATCTGAGACCATGCAATGTTCATGGAATTATATAAATTCCGGGGTTTTTTTCGATATCACGATGTTTGTGTCAACTTATGATCACCTCAAGCGAGTGGATATGAATTATCTAAAAATATATTAATCAGATTAATAAATGTTAAATTATAACAGATGTCACGGGTACAATATGTTATAGTCGGATGTGTCCCGCGCCCATCTTGGTATATTGGTGCATCTTGCGAAATGATATCACGTTAGATATGGAAATAGGAGATTGTTGTCATCGCAATCATTCTGTACAAACGTTCAGCCCATGACTACTCGTTTTGAAATTAATCATATGGGTTTGTAATATAGATAACTCGATATTCATTGCATTTGCACCCCCCCCCACGCAACATGCATATCGCGAGAATGTAGTTTTTGTTCCATTTGTCAGAGAGCGTGCTTGAAGAGAGCAGTCCCCATGCTGTCTTCGACATCTTCATACTTTGTCCTATAATTCTGCAATAAGTATACAAAAATAGCAAAATTTAAAAAAAATACAAATCTGAAATACTAATTTGACTCGAGGTTTTATCTATATCGTCATACATTCATCTATACCTCTGAGAACCTCCAATGCTATAGTTGTACAAATAACTATAGTTACATAAAATACATACATTATACATGGCATACTGCGCTAAGTGCGGCTTTAGGGAGCCTCATGCCTCACTAACATTTCACTAACTTTAAGGGCTTTTATAGTGTCACTTCGACACAAAGTGAGAGGTGTGCAATCGAAAAGTGTGACTTAAGTTGCACTTTTCGTAAAGTATAGCTAAAGGACGACATGTGCAGTCGGGCCTAAGGGCTTTTATAGTGTCACTTCGACACAAAGTGAGAGGTGTGCAATCGAAAAGTTTCAGGACCTCGGCCAGAACTGAAAGCACGTGACAATCAGCGCCCATTACCACCCTTCACACAAACATAATTAAGGTTCTCTTCCGTATCACACTCTGATGAGCATGGTATGAGAAATGTTCCATTGTGCACATGGTGACTGATGTGTGGTCAAAAACAATCACATGACTATGAAGAGTTGAATAAGGATTGTATCTTCAAGATGCATGTTATTTTGAATGTGTTATGATCAGTGTCCAGGGTGAACTTTCTAGTGAACCGCGTGTCATGGTCGGTTTTAGACTGTATTAAGTTCACATTGTTGCTGAGAGTCTTATAGAAATCCAGAATGTTATGGTCAATGTCAAGTGTGATAATTTTAGTGTTCAGATTTGTATGATCAGTGTCCACATGTTAATGTCTAGAGCGCCTGGTACGGTTCCGTGTACCATATCTTGTACCAGCGCTGAGGATTTTATCTAGTTTCTTTCACTATGCCAGCTAGGCAATAAGGAATTGATTCAGTTTTTGTTTACCATGCCAGGTTGAATCAAGATGAGTCGCGCAAGGAAAGCTGGTGATGCTGCAGTCACCGAAAGGAAACTAGAACAGGTGAGGAGTAGTATAATAAATGGATGATTGAATGAATAAAACAAACCAATGTTATGGTTTGTTGATTGTTTGTATTTGATCGTTGTTGTTTGCAGAAATATGATGAGGATGATGCTCTAGGCACGCCGAAGGCTATTGTTGATTGGCTGCAGGCAGTATTGGCGGGGGAGGTCCAGACCATCGTGAGTGTTTATGGGACACAAGATCTCGAATACCATGTCTAAACCCATATATCTTCCATAAAATCCGCTACTACTATGTCAATAATTTCCTAAATTACGTGCAAAAATTTGCCTCCCTTCATAAATGTGTATATAATCAGCACCATATTTATAAAACGAACACATTCGCCTTTTGAAGTGATAATGTGCAAATTGTCGGGGGTACAATATGGAACACGAGCGTTTGGTAAAGGGTTCTCCGATTCCTGTGATTATGAAAAAAATCAACAACCATGAAATAGTAGAAATATATACACTCACACCCAAAACCCTTGACAATTTGCACCGGATTTACGTTACAAAGCAGATGTGTTTTCGACCTCTTATTATTCAATATAACACACCGATTATGTTGTGTATTCCATGTTTAACCTTGTTTTCCTGTCACATTTGTGTCGAAAATAAACTATATCCATATATGTTGGGCTTTTCCAGCCAAGGACGGAGGTTTGTTTGTAGTCTAGGTTATAGTTTTTTAATTGTTGTAATTATGCTAATTGTATATTATCCGATGTAGGCAGTCCCAAGCTCTGTAAGTGTTGAGTCGGTCTGTTTGTCTGTCAGCCCGTCACGACAGAATTCAGCACCGCATCTTTTGAATGTGCATACACTATTCCAACCTTTGTTCAATTATAGTTGGAATAATAGAATTATGAAATGCATAAATAAAGGCGACCATATTGTATTTTGTTGAATAATTTGTTGGCTGTTTGTCGCTTCCAATGATATGAAAAGAACACGTTTAATACTTATTCGTTTATTATTTTATATGCCAGCATGATTTAAAGTTTGTGCACGAAATTATTTTGATTTTATGGCCTGAATCCACGAGCTGCTATATTAAGTTTAGCATGATGCAGAAATGTTCCTCACTCTTTTAGTCTGACATATTATGTGACAGGTGGTTATCGGAGCAAACTTGATACTTCGTTACAAGACTGGAATATGAGTCAGTAATTACTTATAGTAATCAACACGAAGTTACACAATCAGTGTTCATGTCTTAGTATTTCGAACATACAGCGATGCATGAATACACTTTTAGTTTATAAACGACTGGATTCAACCGTAACGTGTGAGATTATTGCACTAATATCAGTATGAATTGAATAAGGCGGGAAGAGTCGTAAGTTTATAGAAAAAAGAAGATCAACACGATATCTTGTATTCTGTCCTGTATTGCATTTGTTCCGTGTTCTATCCCTTCGATACTAATGCTTATATATGAATCAGATCTGACGCTGGTGCTATATGTATATTCCAGGCTGGTTACAAGTGGGAAGACATCCAGACTTATCTTAAGGATGGCGTTATCCTGTGCATGTGAGTCTGGCAAATTACCCCATACATATAATATGGTTCTGTCCGACAAATAAATCTTATGGTTTTTTTTGGTAGGCCTATATATACGATCAGAAATACATAAGAGAGATCTCTCTTATGTATTTCTGATACGATACAATGATTAACATAAAATTGCTCTGCTAATGAGGTACAACCGTGCTGCAATCGTGTGTGGCAAGACTAGAGGGAACCAAATCCTTATGAAACGGCCATTGTATGGATTTTGTTTTAAGCTTCGCCTTTTCTTTTTAAGGCTGGTTAATAAGATGTTAGCGAAGGATGGGAAGGAGAAGATCAGTTTCAAATCGAAGGCGAAGTCAGCTTTCGTTGCTATGGGTAACATTGAAGAATTCAACAATGGCTGCCGGAAGTATGGAGTGGCCGAGTCGGCTCTGTTCCAAACGGCGGATTTAGTTGAAGGAAGGAAGGCTCAAATGTGCAACGTCATCCAATGTCTCAACACACTTGGATTCATGGTGAGTGATTGTGATAGCACCATATTGACAAGGGTTTGGAGAACATAATTGGTGCTAATAGCTGCTCCATGAGCATCATTAGTTTTTATTTATAAAGAATAGCATTTGAAGTATATGTGGATACATAATAAAGGTCTACTAACTGTATTCAATACACATTGAACACAATATGTTCAATACACATTGAACATATTTACACACCGTCTGTCCCTCAAACTGCCAGTGTTGGCTTTGGATGTAAATATTGGTTTTTCGGGTCTTGGTTTTTTTCTCCAGAAATGTCGTTTTGTGTTTGCTATTGTCATCATCAAAATCTGGTTGTATTTGTGATAATACTAAGTATGTCGTAAGTTTATTTTTGTCTTCAATTCTAGGCCAATGACAGGGGATTTGAACCACGATACAACCCCCCTGCTGCACCCAAGCTGGACTAAGTCGTGCTGTGTGTGATCATTTTAGGCGTTCAATTGTATGGTCATGGCAGTTCACAGTATTTATACGATTTTCAGCATTTTCATGCAGCGTTTTAGCATTCAGATATTAATCAATGATAGTGGTGGTGCTAAACACAGACACGAAAGAAGATTTTGCTATGCTCCACGTTTTGGGAATTTCTGACTGAGGCAGTTATTATTCATGAACAGAGCACCTTGAATAAAAAGCATTGCACTGTTTCTATACATTTTGATATATATTTTTTTTGATGATTAATGTGAAAATGTAGGCTAGTACGTATGGGGATAAAGTGTAATAGAATCGTCATTGTTTCAAGATACATGTTCGCTGATATTTTTGTAGCGTTGTATTTGTTTTTGTTCATTTCCAAAAACGTTCAATATATTTTTTTCTTGAATTTATGGTTCTGTTTATGTTATTTGCGCAATGTTTCGAATAAACCATGGAATATATTCCGGGTGCATTGTGTTACATCCACACAGCTGTAATGTCGCTTCAAGATGATGCGCCAAATTACGTATTTATAACTACTGGTGAACAGCACTGGTCTTCTAATATACCCCATCGCAGATCACCTTCCACTAATATTAGAGCCTATTTAACTATTGGAATATAAACATTTTGAGAAGCCTGTTTACATCCCAGTTTGATTGATACAGTTTATGTGTATATATCTAGGCGTGCCTACGCATGACATAAAAATCCGAGATGAATGGGCACGAGTGGGTCCTCTATTTCCATGTAAATTTGGAGTTTACTCTCAAGTTCAAGTTCACTCCCAAAATGATGCTAATGTCTATCAAAAACTATGCAGATGCATCGCATATAATGATGCATTCCCCAAATGTCTCTGCTGTTCCTTTATTCATCGAATTTAACGGTGTGTTGATTTGTGTAGTGCTGGTGGAAATGAACATATATATTAAGTTTAATATGCACATGTATCTAAAAGAGCACACCAGTATTTCAGCGTAAGATAACTGTAAACAATAAACATGGACCCAGTACCCAAGTACAAAGTACTCCGAGCGAACAAAGTCAAGTGACAGACTTTGACTTTTCAACCAGATTATGATGACGTCCAAAGAATTTCTAAAAGCAGCTATTAGTCTTGGTAAAACGTATCCTTGTCGCAGCAGTTTAGAGACTAGCTGGGAGCTTCGGTGAACAAAGTCCTCATATCTGCAACCAGCCCAACCGTGCGGAGCGCGTCCAAGATGGCCCACATTGATGCTCGGGAAGAAAACAAACAAATCACGATCATGACCGAATTACGAGCTGACACACAAATTGTTGGTATTGTATGTATGCTAATACACGAGAGGACCCAAATTACATATGATAACTCAACTAAATACCTCGATATATTGTTCAAAATCCCCTCCAAGCACCTAATTCATTTGAGTATAAAAACAGGTGCACAATTTGTACCCATAGGAATACCAGTAGTCTGTTGGAATATTCCATTAAATATTATCAATCAAAAAAATTAACCATACTCACAACACCTGTTTCTGTATATCTATATGGAGCATCTGAACCATCTTTAACAAAAAAACTGTATTAAATTTGACTACAATATACGGATAACGACAAGTATATTGGAAAACTTGTAAGCCAAAACTTCGATAGGCTAAGCATGCATTGCATTAGCTTGAAAAATAATATTTCCATCAGGCACCTTCAAACCTGAACAAGTTAATTTACTTGAACAGACATAAAATCAATGCCCAAGTATGAAATTTTAAGTAAAAAAATTAAGAACGAATTCCAGCTCCCATATAAGTCAATTTAAACACATTTTACCAATCATTCAATAGGAAATACGGGGTACAAGAGCCATTTTGGCCCATAAAGTGGACATTATGACAGATGCACTACGGATTTCATCATTATTTCCTATATAAGTAGTTACAATGAGTAGACGTAAGCCTACCTTTCTCTTGCCATGAAGAAATTTGATTCATTTTAAATGAAAACAATTAACTTCCGAGGTCTTAGCATTTCTTAACATAACTTACACATTTATCCATCATCCGAGTGTTCTCAATTCATTGAAACTGTACATCATTGATTTTGACATTGACATTTCATTGACACCACTTTCTCATAAATCAAGTTCAGATTTGTTACATCTTTGCAAATGAACGTATTGCATTGTAGTTTTATTTGGTTATATTGTGCAATATTTCCCAAAAATGGATAACAGTACACTCCGTACATATGCAGTTTGTGTCACTACTCACTGATGCACACGAGACGCAGTAAGAAGCTGTAGGCCTATACATTTCATGAGCATACACGTCAAATGACGTCCGACTATCACCTAAACTCAGCATACACGGATGTTATATAATGGGGTATCGGATATCGGCACACGTATGAACAAGAGTTTGTGGATATCAACATGAAACTTTAGGCGAGTGCCGATGTCCAACAAACGAGTATCCACACATGTGCCGATATCCGATACCCCATCATGTAAATATATGACCTCGGGCTATTTCGTTCTGTCCGGTGCCACAGAGGGTCAAGATATTTTCATAACATATAAATAAGGATACAATTGGTATGTATGTTTTTGTGAAGCATTGTTCTTGCTGCAGATGAGATCAAGACTCATCTGTGGACATTCACATGCTCATACAACACCTCCTAAGGTCATCGATGTTGTATCATGAAGGTTTAAAGTTGCTCTTTTATCTAATGGCCAAAACCTTGATTTCGGACGAATACATGTTTTCGTTAATCTTTCGGGAAATCAAAATGGCCACCACATGCGCACCGACGATTGAATAACGATAAGAAATTTGAACACGTCACAATGGTACCGGTTACACTTGGGAAATCCAAAGTATAATAAATAAATATTGTCTGGTGTATTTTTAGATAACGATCGTCAAATTCCAAAATTGGACGACGACAAACGATGGACCTTTAAAGGGGTGGGGGTTCGACTTCCCCGCCCCCTCCCCCTACGGAGGGGTCCAGGATGTGAAGTGAGGCCAAAAATATACCAACTGGGTTCATGCAAGGTCATAGAGATAATAGTACCGTGCAAACATTATATATATATCCATACAAGCCGATTTAGAAGCGTCATCTTTATCGATACACCAAGTCATAATACTCTTAACTATCAAAAAATAAACAATGCACATGTTATGAAGAGTATCAAGTACCAATCTTCTTGACTTTTCGGCAAAATGGGCTTTCACACAGTGAGTCATGACCGTAACATCATTACAGCACGTGTATTGAGCCGCCACGCGGCCAACTCGAGAGGCAGTGACATAACCGTCTGCTCCAAAGTGCACGTGACTGGGTACGATGTATGATGATGTGCCGTCCAATCAGAGTGCAGGGATTTGGCGGGTGTAGAATCGCGCGAGTTGCTTCAAACAGCCATGGAAACAAGGCCTGCTCTATACAAGCTTCCTACACCAACCAGTGCTAAAGTGCAAAATCGATAAGGCAGCCCCTTTTTCCTATCATTACCACGGTGGGTCAACCGAATGCGCAAAACTGTGCAGGAGAGTGTATTTCTGTTTTGTGCAACGGGTTGTGTACGTGAATGTAATAAATGATAATGTTATCACGATAGTGGTTCTTATAAAATATAATAGGCAAATCGATATATCCGTATATATTACATTACGGGACCAAACTCTTGAACAGGAAAACAATATTCATGAGTAATACTTGTCAGTACATTGTATTTCTCTGAGCTCAGTATACATCAACCGCATAATCAACTTCCGCATCGAACAATATCTACTTAGGTTCAGCTAACAGCGACGCAGAACAAAATGTAATTATCACGAACCTTGCATCACAGACATGCATTATATAATACGAAAAAACGAAACAAATAAAATAATTTGACTATCAAAATGGATAACATAATCATAACATTGTGTAAACAAGAGACAACAGTTAAAAAAAAAACTGAGAAAAATCTCATTAGATCCAAACTTCCATCGATTCCATAAAGCAGAGAATGTTTTGTGGAGGGGGCGGGAGGGGGGGGGGGGGGTCATCAGGTCTGCGTAATGCCTCTGTGTAATGCGTTCTGTTTGCCCACCGTGATTCTGCCCGGTCTGTACCAGTATAACCACAGCTATGGAGGCGGTCAATACATTGCCGAAGATGCTGCACTAGGGATACACAGATATTTACGGATATAATCTGGTGAGTTGCGTGGATATACACGCTATCTAACACACATATCATGTTGAATCATACACACATATAATTTTGCACATGTAATTCAAAAGACTAGATATTAGGATGTAAGGATGGAAGATTGCTGGTCAGTTCGCCCATTTAAAATATATGCACATACATTATCATCGGCACAACAACAATATTTACAATATTCTGTGCACGATGCATGTACGCAATGTATACAATTAGTGGAGACTTCTGGGTTTCAACAGATAAGAATTGCAAACAACAACCTCATTATTAGTCTAATTCATAAATTAATGTATCGACTTTTTGCTACAAATGTACTGCCGCTGTGGTGTGCACACAAGCCGCCGTGACATGACCTATGCGGCACCAATGGCTACAGCTGACCATTATGTCACGTGGCTACTGCAGATGACCAGGGGAGATAAATGCCCATAGTCAGTGCCACATATAGTTCCAGTGATAGTCCGATATCTAGAGATGATGTACGACTCCACATGCATGTACATTTGCAGCATGAAAACACTGGTGATTATAGTATCATTCCACTGAAAACCAGACTATTTTTTACTAACTTTAGGTATGGATATTCCCGCATTGCTTTTAAAAAAAAACTCATATAAAAATTCACTAATTAGTTTGGACAAATTACGAACTCATTAGTCAGTAAGTACCAACCTGGATTTAAACATCCTCCAATTTGCCTCAGAGTCGGAACTAATCGAATAGGACCCATCAGCCTACGTTTAACTTAACTGGATCTGTAATAATATCTTTAGATAAAGCTCGCCCATAAATTACATTATTGAATGTTTCCAGATCAAATATGAAATTATATCCACTGTAAATGAAACGATTTAATGTATTTATTGAAATTTTGTTCCGGCTTTTGAAAAGGTTGTCTACTACAGATCATTTTACCTCAAAATACATGTACTATACTGTAAACACGTCTATGTAGTACTGTGCTATTGCTACAGTTTTTCACAGACAGTTATTTATCTGACGGATTCATTCGACAAATATGGAATTTGTTACCGCAACGCGCCCATAGTTGTTAAATTAAACATCAAGGTCGACGATTTATTCACCATAAGATGCTGGTCAGCACCTGGTGCCCTTACATTCTTTGTGCATGAGTATATGCTGGTATAGCTTCGTGACGCAAGTGATTTCTATTTAATACATGGCATGTCTCAGATTGTTTGTGCATAGACAATGCAAGAGTATGCTACGGAAGCTCGTGTTTTAAAACATCGATCAGAATATATCCGAAAATTTACATTGGGAAGTTTATGGTGAACGTGCCAATTCCCACTGTCCCGAATACTTTTCGGCAGAGGATATTGGAAAACGATCTTTTTCGGTTGTTCAACGATGTGTTCGATTGAGAAACGATATCTTTCAACAAGGTAGATGTTGTTTCCCTGACCAAAATATAGATGGAGTAAATTCCAGTGAAAATCGGGTTGGCCCGACGGGGTGTCGAAACACGGAACTTTCTTGCTGAGTATAGAAAAAAATTGATTGTTAGCCATAAGGAATACACACCTCATACTGTAATTAACGATTGCACCCGATTTTCGATAGTTTGATCAGAAAACACACACACATACGTCGTTGGAAGACATTATTTCCCAATCGATCTAATTGCTTACCGACCGGATCTTTCCTCAATAGGGCCTGTAAGTCACGTGCCGTCACGGTATGACTCTGGTGGCAAACAAACATACAACTTTTTTGTTACCTGAGTAATTTGGATTTTGAATTGAGTTCTACTCCTATTAAACGAAAGGTGTATGTTTGTTTGTCACCGGAAATCAAACCATGACACCAGGTGACTTACCAGCCCTATATCTTCTGCCGAAACCTATAGGGCCTGTAAGTCACGTGCCTTCACGGTATGATTCTGGTGGCAAACAAACATACAACTTTAGTGTTACCCGAGTAATTTGAGTTCTAAATGGATTATTACTCATATTAAACCGAAGGTGTATAATGTGTGTATGTTTGTTGGTCACCAGAATCACACCTCGACGGCGCGTGACTTATAGGCCCTATACCAGGCATAGCAGTGGTTGTAATAAATATCATAACAACATTATGATATTAGATCAAATTTTAGATCTTTGATCAAGTATTAGATCAAATTCTGCTCACGTATTATATTAATATAGTCCTCCTGACAACTCGACTCTCTGCGTCTCTATGCTTTGCATGATAACCACTCATAAAATATATGAAGTTGCAGACGTTCATACAATTTCTCGAGCGTCACGATTAAGCTCGGTTGAACAGCAGCGTTGTTTGGTGTCAAAACCCGGGTGTTTCTCTAGAAATGCCGTCGTGTGGGTTGCTCACCCGAACTACAAAAATACATGTACATGTTTAATGATATGGATCTTCGATATGAAATGTGGTGTTATCGACACTCGCTTAATTTGCGCATAATAAGTCGATGGCATGCTCGCGATATAATGATGATAGTTTTATCTTGGGAATGTTTATCGGGCAACAGGATTTATGCAACATTCAGTTTCGTGGATATAACGAGGAACAAATGAATACTTGTTGTGAATTCATCGTGTTAAAGCTACTACCTTCGAATGTATGTAATATTTTATCAAAACTAAATTTTTGCGCAATACATCTAATGCACGATAAAAAAAGGTGTGCTCAATGATTTTAACGATTACAATTGTCCGGGTTGCCTTTTCATCCGTTTTAATACCCATTTTGTACCGGTTTTGTATATACCCTATTGTAAACAAATGTGCAAATCGCGCTTAAAAGTCCACATCGAGTACATTTTCCAGTTCGTATGTGCATATATAGTGTAGTTATGAGAAAATAATCAGTGATATACCATGATGTGCGTGGAATTGTCAGTCTATCTCGCATTTCTATGCTTTGTTTACATCTGCGTGTAATGGATATAGTTCATGTATTTACGCGAGAACCGCCTGCTCAAATGAGCAAAATTTCCCTGAGGGCTGGTTATTTTCATTACATTTGATGTGAGTATGTTTCATTTAGTTAGTTTAGCATGTTTAATATGAAATATAGTTTTCAAAAAATATTGACTGGTTCCGAAGGCAGCTGCTTTAACTGCGGAAGTGCACACTTGTCATGTGTGCAAAAATAATATCCTATTAATATCCCTTTGGCACCTACTGCCACTAGATCACGAGCAGGGTATAGGCTAAAAAGACGCACAAAAAATATAATCTTTTTGCTTCCGTCGACAAACAAAGCAAAAGAGGCTCTGAACTGAGGTCTATTTTTCGTTACAAATAGAATAATGTCATCCTTGCGGAACATAAGTTCACCAAAATAGTCATGGCTAGTACAATGTTCAAATGATGCTAGATAATATAGAGTGCCAAGCCAGGAAGTCAATAGGTTCATTTGTACCAATGTGGACTTTGACATAAATGATGCAGTCCAGTCATATAGACCTGCGTGTTAGGCCCTATGACTAGTTAGTGCGCTAAACAAAGAAACTACGGAACCGATATTAAAACAGTTAATACCAATGTGAAGATCTACCGAAAACACCTATAATATATGTATTAAAATACGTGAATCATATGGGTAAAGATGATCGGCCCAAGGCCGTTTTCAAGTAAGTGTTTATTTATCAATTTTCAAGCATTGACATACATGTACCTATATGATAATTGACATTATTCGGTGGTGGATGGTTAATCTGCGTGAAATATTGTTTTGTTCAAATTATCAAAAACATGATCTTTGGAATTACAAATTACACGACATTCATAAATAATCCCTACAAATGCCGTTAAAGCAAAAAGTGCGGTGCTTGTTAACACAAGCGCGGGCTTCATTTTGTAATAATTACAATGCGATTGGTAGCATATAGGTACTTGATTTCTAATCATCTTCCTGTTGCAGACGCCCCTGTCAATATCAGGCCTGCTGTGCCAGTAGAGGAATCTATAGTTGACGATGGCTCAGTCTGTGGGGATCTGGCAGAAGCTGGCTGTCACCACGGCCGTGTGGTGTCTCTTCTCGCTGCCATCCTTCTGTATCAGTCCCATTAACAACGTCCTCAAGTACCTGGCCTGCGTGGTCATCTACCCCAAGGTGCGACTGACCTGGTCTGGCGTCATGGCTTGCTTCACGGACCTGCGCCTGCTGCTTGAGGGTAGGATCTACCTCAACATCATCCTCTTCTACGTGATGGTGTGGTGGGTATTGGCCGGCTGTCGGCGACTGGCGCGGTCCTTGCGACCTCCACAGGGCATCAACGCCTGTTGGAACTCGAATGCTTTCTGGGAGTACACGAAACATTGCACGAGTTACTTGCCGTATCAAGGAGGGTACTACACTTGGCGCGACATGCAAGTGTTCTGGAGCAATCAGCTGTCGAGAGAGTACTGGTCGTATAGGCGCTCCGACATGATCCAGAGAGGAGTCCGTCGCTGTGCCCGGGCGAGCTCGCACCTCGTGGCTGTCGTGGTCGTGTGGAGTGGCACTAGGCGACTTATCGGAAAGCTACACTCCAAGACCCAGGCGCTGGTGTGGAGACTGACCTCGTACAACGTTCGACTGCACATCAGGTTTTGGTCGTACGTTGCCAACTGCATGTTCAGGATGGCAATCACTAACCCAGAGCGCTTTGTCACCGGGTCACACACGGACGTCTTGGAGAAAAATGTTCTTAAGGTAGAATTAGTACTGTAGGCTACTGAGAGTTCGATCACATGGGCCTTCGTGATATCGACACATAGTACGAATTGCAACAGAAATGCTATCATCACTAGTTTAGTTTTATTAGCTCGAGATTTATTGCAGTATGTTTATATTCTGCTGGAAGCAATAGGGAATGAATTTCTTCTTTCAGTTTCTCTTTTATCGAAGCTTGCCACTGCGAAACATATCCAGACTCTGGGGCCGATTCAACAGTTTACACCTGCCAGTCTGGTTGCGTCCCTGGGCTTTCGGTCTCTACATCCGCATGTTTGGATGTTCACTGGAAGAGGCGACCATCACAGACTTGAAACACTACAGGAACCTGGGAGAGTTCTTCCGAAGGTCGCTCAAGCCTCATCTTCGTCCCATCGACAAGGATCATGATCTCGTGAGTATTATGAAGAGTATCCATTACATTTATATGGAAAATGGTGAGTTATAATCCTATGCTCAAAAGAAAAGTTATGGACGAAAATATTTGGAGGTCCCGTGCTGAACTTGACATTATTCGTGAATTTTGATGTAACAAGGTAAATGAAACACATTGTTTCGAAAAAGTTGCCTTATCATATTGCAGACGAGTCCAGTGGACGGTACGATCGTGTACTCGGGTCAGGTCAGCGAGGGTCGCCTGGAGCAGATCAAGGGCGTTACCTACTCCCTCGTCAACTTCCTCGGACAGAACGTCCAGTTCATGGAGGTGCCATACCAGCCGTGCCTTGACAGATATTCACCAACATCGACAACCTGCAGACATGCCGACAACATTCCACGTGCCAATGAACAAGAGTCTCAACTGGAGTACTTTCCGACTAGTCTCAACATAAACTTGGACTTCTCCTGTGGACAGATCAGCGACGAGGAGGCTGAACTGAGCAAGTGTCACATCGGGATCTGTGGGGAGGACGACGTGGAGGACGAGAAGGAGGCAGTAGAGTATCCACGGGATGAACTGACGCACTTAGAGTCCGACTTTGCCTCCAAGCTTGTGTTGAACGAAGATAACGTCCTGTATCAATGTATTATCTACCTGGCGCCCGGTGACTACCACCGGTTCCACTCCCCAGTAGACTGGACAGTCCACCACCGTCGGCACTTCCCTGGTTTGTACATCAATTGTGATAAACAGTCATAATATTACATAGTACCTAAAGAGCAATTACGATGATATGGCTGTCAAGATTTGCAGCATCGGAACAGTAAGATTCTGGTGCTCTGCAGCTCGCAAGTGAAATTGGTTACAATGCAATCATAGAAAAATATCATGTACATACACCTTCAATACGCAGGGAATTTGTACAGCGTGAAGCCGTCGATGTCTAGCTGGCTGCAGGGCGTGCTGGTGCTGAATGAGCGAGTGTTGTACACCGGCCGCTGGCGACACGGCTTCTTCTCCATGACAGCAGTCGGCGCCACCAACGTCGGCTCCATTAACGTCTTCTTCGACAAGGTCTGTTCCTTAAAGTGTAGTGCGTTCCATTGAAACAGCTTTCAGATGCTGAAAGTCTAATGTCGAAACATACTCTCAAATCCAATTATTGACTTTATAGTTAATTACCTTCTTGATGTCACGTCTCTAGGGTCTCAAAACCAACGAAGCCAAACCCAGCAGTATGGCGCCAAATGAGATGTATTTCAGTGGGACTGACCGGGCAGGAGTGACGCAGCGACGAGGCGAACTGTTCGGAGAATTCAACCTGGGGTCCACTGTCGTTCTCATCTTCGAGGCTCCGAGGAACTTCCAACTGAATATCGATGCCGGAGACAGGGTGAAATACGGCCAGGGTCTCGTGGCTTCCACGTGATCACAACAGAGAAAATGGCAGAATACCACATTGCCGTACAATCTACTATCGTTCGTGTTATCGTTCGTCAGCGCGTTGTTGATAGGAGAAAATAGAACAGGGTTATTATAGAGGATTCATTGGTGACGTATTCCATCCCGTATACATGGGACAGGCCTACGGTAGGGTCTACACAGATATTCCATATTGAATTATTGGCAGTCAGCACAAGCACGTAACTGGCATATGATGGTTATAAACTTCGAAATGTGGTCAAAGTTACATGCATATCTTTTCGAATTGTTACACCTATTACTGATACTATGTCAAGGATGTATATTATAGGTGCTGATATGTAATTATCTACCATAATACAGTTCTGTTCAGTGCATTTAGGTATACGTTGATGTGCCAGGCGTGTGTCTGGTACTTTGGGGATCATGTTTACAATATATGTATTTCCATATGTGTGATGACAATACAGGATTTTGTGTGTTTGTGTCGACTCGTATGCCTGTTTTCAGTGGTGACTGAATAGCTGTTTGTGGCCAAGGGTCAAGGTTTGTGGGCCCATGTAGCGCAGCTTACTATTTCTTCTAAATTCAATGAAGATTAAAAATGTGCCAGACGGATTCAATATGGTATACAATCAGTGGGTGAGTAGTATTAGCAGAGTAAGGTGCGCTACTTGGGCCGGTTTGTGTAATGTTGTAATAAGCTCGCTAGATTAGACTTACAGTACGGTATATTTATACTGTTCCATTGATTTTGAGAAGAGTTTAATAGTATAATCAGAAACAAAGTAATGTGGCTTGAAACAGTATTATTCTAAATCAGCGTAACGTACACATATTCTGGTGTAATGCTGAGTAGCTGATATGAATCGTATTGTTAAGAAGACCTACATGCGTGCAACTTGAATGCCTGATTGTTCTGTGAAAGCATGTGCTTGTATTTTGTGACAAATAAACTGGTGAGCCATTAAAGCTTGTGTTTCTTTTATGCCAAAGTGCAGGTACTGGGGAATGAAGTCATGCGTATTATTGTGCGATCAACATCTAGTTACACAACTCTAGTAGTCGACAAATCCCAATCTAGCTTCAATAACTTACTTCTATAAACAAACTTGTAGTGTTCAAAATTTATTGCAGGCCCGGTGGGGCATCATATTCCTGTGCTTCAACTACCGAATCTATTTGACCAAACCGTTTGTCGACGCATCATAACACATACATACTGTACATCTGATGATAAAGATATCATAGTGCAATACATTTATCTGATTCTGAGCAACTATTAGGTTATCCGAATGGTTATTTCTCAGCACGCGAAGCTAAATAATAACATATTGCACCTAGCTTCATCATATATCGTATGTATCGACATAACATGATGATACAACACAAACTTAACAACACTTTCACCAAAAACCACACTGTCGTCATCAGGGGCAGACATTGTGTCAGATGTAGCTGTTTCTACTGTACACCTGATGAAATTCCACAACAATACTGTCCAACAACCCACTATGGGGCTACAGTGGACATAAGTGTTCAGTCACTTTCTTGTGCTACATCGGTGCTATTTTATGCACATGGTCTCTATAGTCATGTATGTATATTTTTATTACACCAAAGAACCCTAATTAAATAGCAATTTTGATATATGAACAATTTTATCTCCAAGTACGTTAAAAGTATAAAAGGGCTGCAAATCATATTGTTACTGTGAAAGTATAAATGCTTGATGAAATGATGACAATGTGAAACAGACACATTTTTATCACCCAAAGTCGCTTGATTACACAGTTACCTCGATGGATTATATTTCGGAATTCCCAAATCGCACGACCATCAAGACAAACTTGGGGGTTGCTGATCTATTTGAAAGTAGTTGTTGGAACTCTAATGGATCTTGTTGCTGATCAAAAGCTTTTGCCCTGGGGACCGCGGACGGTTTTCTGCTCAAATAGAGATTACGGTAATTGGTGTAATGGACGTTTTGGATTCGTGGGCAAAGATGTGTTAATGTAAATTCAACGCCCTCAAAATGTACTCGTGATCACAAAGGCATTAATCTCAATTAGACGCCTTCTAGCTAATCCTCGCGTTTCCGTGAGCAATTTACTTTTTTTTTCTCGAAACAAACCCCAACTTTATATTCTTTGGTCGTGTTGGTGATTTAACAGGAACTAGTCCTTAAATGCTTTGCCTCAACAGTATAGGGTTTCCAACATGAAAGACTAGTTTTCCCGTCTATTTAAAAAAAAACCTAGAAAAATTAAAAAAAGATATCTGTTGAGCTGCAGATTTTTTCCTTTATTATCAAAGTAATGGATAATTTTTGTTTTGTTTTATATAATTATATTTATGCGATCGATCAGATGATTACACGAAATCTTTATTTGGAAATTGTGTTGATGAATTGCCGAAGAGGTGTATACTCATTTCACCAAGTGTACAATGGAAAACACCATATTTTGCATACTTTCTGGCCCTGGTCGAAACCAACTGTATTGAAGCTATAATCACTTTTAGTATTGACCAAATTTATTCGTTCTGCAGTAGCTTTAGTTTGGCTAAAGAATGAGAAACCATGCACAATTTGGTCTGAAAGTATTACCATTATTGCCTAAATTGAGCCGCTAAAATCAAGATTCGAACAAGGGGAAATCCATCTTGTACCATTTTTTTTTTCTCTATACACAGTCTCATGACGTGACTGGTATGTGTCTAGATACTATGGTGATCGGTATGGCAACCGATTTTAAAATTATAACCACTTTTAGAACTGATCAAATTCCTTTTTTTTTGCAGTAGCTTTATTTTGTCTAAAGATTGAGAAATCATACAAATTTGGGTCCGAAAACTATCATTTTGTGCCTAAATTAAGTTGCCAAAATCAAGATTCAAACTCGGGCCAATCAATCTCGCATCCATTTTTTCTTCAAAGCGGCCCGCGGGCGATTTCTACACACAGTGTCATGACGTCATTGGTATTTGTGTAGATACTGTGGCAACCGGCAATCTATGCAGACCGATCATTCTCTATCCAGTGTTTTCATGCACGACTAACAGCAATTTATCTGTATTTTATCTGTCGTCGAACTGTGCGTACTTCCTATATATTCCTGACAATCTCGAAATGTACTTTCAAGTTTGCGTGACAAGCAAAAATCCCAGAAATTGTGCTGTTTTGTGTTTTCCCTTTATTTTGGCATGGTCTTAAATTGTTGGTATTGGTTCTGCGTGTGATAACGTAGGCCATTTTGGGTTTCCTATGTACCTCAACGCGATCTTATATTGTTGGTATTGGTTCTATATATTAACGTAGACAATTTTCATTTTTCTATTTTCTTCAGCATGATCTTATATCGTTGGTAATGGTTCTATGTATGCAGATGATTACCTAAGCCATTTGGGGTTTTCTATTTACTTCGGCATGATCTTACTTATATGCATATGACAGGGTTATATGCATATGATAACACATACCATGTTGAGTTTTCTATTTATTTCAACATGATCATATATTGTTGGTATGCATACAATAACGTAGAATATTTTGGGTCCTTATTTATTTCAGCATGCTCTTATATCGTTGGTTTTGGCTCTATACATGCATAACGTAGGCTTAACAGCTTCAGGTTTTATTCAGATCCAGTGACAATCCGATATGTGATCCATTGAGTTGGTTGCCTTCCACCTATGGCCTAGGAAGCTGTTCCTATGCCACAGGTCATGGTTTTATGGTTGCACGGCTTGCTCAGTTACACCATGCCCTAGCTTTTCATCAAAGATAACGGAGGTAACCATCACGGATTCGCTCCCCGGCCTCCGAATCATATGACGTAGGCTAATCCTCCACTTCAGCATAAAGCGTCCTTTCGACAGCAATCGGCCCCTAGACGCTGGTAGTTCGACTTCGAGTGACGTTCTATCTTCGTCACCCGTTGTTAACCATCGCATACACGGACTATTCTGTGCAGTTGTGAATAAAAGCGTGAATCACTTTTCGGACTCAAACTGAACCACCAATAGTCGAAGATACAGTTTAAGCGCTATTAACAACTGCTCCACTCATGGCATCGTGGGACCCTGAACAAATCTCAACCGCAGTCCGCTGGGAAAATCCCATTTCAGCGGGAAGGGAGTGACAGAACGCGACTTGGCAGGGGAACCTGTGGGATTGAGCGATGAACGATTTTCAAATCATATCAGATACATGTATGTGGGTTTCATTGTCTGGCAGCGATTCGCTGAACTATTAGCTAAGCCACTGCTCCCTCTTTCTGACCGAGGCACTAGTTGGTATCACTCGCGTGGAGGCTGAGGCTGTCTTATCAGTAGCCACCAAGTTCTTGTGGCTTATTATTTAAGACGAAAACAAGACGGAATTCACATACTTAAAAGATTCTTTATTTTCAAACATGTTTGTGAAATGATTAACTTGGATATAATTGGACACAAGGGATACAAATAAAGCAAGTGTAGGAAGCTGTTCCTATGCCACAGGTCATGGTTTTATGGTTGCACGGCTTGCTCAGTTACACCATGCCCTAGC
Organism: Terebella lapidaria; assembly: GCA_949152475.1. Classification (NCBI taxonomy): domain Eukaryota; kingdom Metazoa; phylum Annelida; class Polychaeta; order Terebellida; family Terebellidae; genus Terebella; species Terebella lapidaria. The sequence goes on from OX424556.1 coordinate 55,042,822, forward strand.
TTTTCATCAAAGATAACGGAGGTAACCATCACGGATTCGCTCCCCGGCCTCCGAATCATATGACGTAGGCTAATCCTCCACTTCAGCATAAAGCGTCCTTTCGACAGCAATCGGCCCCTAGACGCTGGTAGTTCGACTTCGAGTGACGTTCTATCTTCGTCACCCGTTGTTAACCATCGCATACACGGACTATTCTGTGCAGTTGTGAATAAAAGCGTGAATCACTTTTCGGACTCAAACTGAACCACCAATAGTCGAAGATACAGTTTAAGCGCTATTAACAACTGCTCCACTCATGGCATCGTGGGACCCTGAACAAATCTCAACCGCAGTCCGCTGGGAAAATCCCATTTCAGCGGGAAGGGAGTGACAGAACGCGACTTGGCAGGGGAACCTGTGGGATTGAGCGATGAACGATTTTCAAATCATATCAGATACATGTATGTGGGTTTCATTGTCTGGCAGCGATTCGCTGAACTATTAGCTAAGCCACTGCTCCCTCTTTCTGACCGAGGCACTAGTTGGTATCACTCGCGTGGAGGCTGAGGCTGTCTTATCAGTAGCCACCAAGTTCTTGTGGCTTATTATTTAAGACGAAAACAAGACGGAATTCACATACTTAAAAGATTCTTTATTTTCAAACATGTTTGTGAAATGATTAACTTGGATATAATTGGACACAAGGGATACAAATAAAGCAACTGACGTCACTAAATGTGTAAGAGATGGTAGCGGCAGGACACGAGAAGGTAAGACTTCATTTTTGATGAGCCGCTATATATATGAAAATGGAGGTGTGGGAGGGTATTATTACTTCGTTGAACAATCGAAAATAAGCCACAAGCATGGTTTCAAAATAGCAAAATCCATGTTTCAAAACCAAGGTCAATAAAGCAGTAATTAAGTGTTTTAAGTATTAAATCATGATATATTCCCCAATGTGAGCCATTTCGTGGATGCCAGTCTATAATACCATGCGATAATCCCCAAGATTGATAACCAACGTGTAACGCAGCAGGAAATACCATTATCTGCTCATGGTTTGGCTAATTTTTCCAATGCTTGCTTTTCACTGTAACTTGGCTTGTGGCTGTCGGATGAGTAAATGTATGTAATTCATATAACTTCTTTTACTGTTCACAAAACGGGAAATAAAATCACATGGTAAGGTCGTGGGTAAGAACAGTGGTACAATCATGATACAGTACTCAACCACTCCTAGCAATATGGATATATGAATATGTATATTAATATCTAGCAATATGTATATATTGATATGTATATTAATATCGAAGCAAATGATAACAATGTAGCACGGGTACGGAAAACGAAACAAAGGAATGTTCTTCTCATAAACTTCCTAACAATTTTATCCCGCTAGGACATAGCTGACATGGCGACAACATTTCAGTACATCGATTTATTATCAATTTCATGTGTTGAGTGTCACTTTTGACTTGAGAGCAATAAGCTGGTGATTGTTATTCGGGTGCCAAAATGTCAAGCTTAATGTGATATTTCACCGGGCTCTATTTTAAACCGGGTATAAAATCTGACATGTGTACAACTGATCGGAAGCATAGTGATAAGCAAGCCACTCACAATGTCTCTATTGAATAAAAACATATATAAGTAGAATGCGCCGCCACGTTCAAGACGTGAAGTGTCGACATCGCTGAAATACTTTCATCAGATTATCGAACATTTTTCGTAAAAAAGTTTCTGATACCAAGACTCGATACTGACGCAATTGAGAGGGGAATTCATGGTCGAATTCTAACGTCAAACTCTGAGTAAAATTTATAGCTAGGAATTTCAATTAGCTGAGTTTCCTCTTTGAATGGTTGGTTGGGCAATTTTTCTTGTGTTTTAAAACAAGGATTGGTTTCTTCATTTCTCGCCATGTATCGATGTACATTAAAAATGCTCACATTTGCTGATATGTCAAAATGGGCGAGTAGAAAGATATAAGTATGATATACCCCCAGTATGATTCAATTAAACGTTTTTTGGTGGAATTACAGACTGTCTCTAAAATATATCGCACCTCACTACACACAAGTTCGGTATGACACATAAAGTGCGGTTATATTATGTATCTAAATATATCGTAGATACACAGTTCTCACACAATACATGTGTTCTAATTGCACCAAAGTATACATGTTGTGATAGAGCCCCAACGCACCACGTTTTTCACCGGAGAGATAAATATATACTCACAGGAGGCAAGGGAGGTACGGGTTTGTACGCGATGTAAATACTGGTCAATTTCCGAATAAACATTAGTTTCCCACAACAATTCATGAACAAAGTTACCCACACGTATTTAACGTTAGCTTCATATTTGTGTCACCCTAGCTCGTTCTTGTCCCTATTTGAAATAGCATGTGGCTTGGAAAACTGAAAATATTCATATAACGCAGTTAACAATAATATTCGCGATATTCAATTTTGTTGTTGATAATAATCTATAGTTAAAAAGTAAAACCGCAGACGAGACAAAATCGATGACTGTACCGTCACATAGCGTGGATTCACGCTCCGGAAACAAAAGCAAATTGACAGGAACATGCGCACTCAAAGCCGCATGGGTGTCATTTTTGTAGCTCTTTTGTTCACGCCGAGGATGTATTGAAAATATGCTAATTAGTGCATCCACTCTTCAGATAAAAGCATCGGTGTAGAGACGATTTTTCCTGTTGTGAATTGTGGCAATTACATAATTCCTGATCATTGTCCCAGTATCAGACCAGTGTGTCAGCTATAGAATTTATCCTCGATAATACATATAAGTGAAGATGTACCATCGCAACATGATTATGTTCGTTGCATTTCCAAATGCGTAGTCTCAGCCAAGCAGAAAATTGAATCAAATCGATGTTATTCCTGCATGTATATATGCTACTTTCTTAAATGTTCATCCCGGTGTGGTAGAGCCTAACCCATAGGTCTTACCCTTCGCGCGGAATCAGTAGGGCATGGCACAAATGATGTCCAGAAGTAAACGGCCAGGCATTTTATTGTCGTCATGGATTTTATGTCAAAATATTCATGTCAAAGTGTTTCATGGCAACCTCGAGTATATAACGTGCACTTTTATTTCGTTACAGCAATTTTTGGTTACACTATGATATAGACAAAGCATCTGCGTGGATCAACATTATGATATGAAATGTATTGCTTCCTATATTGTATTGCGTTGAGGCAGGTAGTTTTGGCAAATATGTGTCTAGGAAGTGGTCTATATTAGTAATAATTTGCTCTGGAAATATAACGACTGAATATAAATGTATTGAACAATATTGTGCAAGCTGCAACAACCATACACATTGTTGACAGCACAGTAAGCACTCTTGTGTGTGTCAAGCACGGGAGATTTTGGAGGGTTTTACCTTTGCAGTTGAATGAATCATGTACATTTGATTAGGTACAGCTCATATATGACAAGCCCATAAATACATTCACCGAAAATTTACGTAGTAGCCAAATGAGAGTGACATTGCTCGTGCATGGGGCGGACGCTACCGTGACAGTCACAAGATCGAGTTGTCATGATCAAGGTGCATATAGGGCCAACAGCATGTGCAAACAACCGCGCGAGATGTATGTACAATTTGTGAGGGCAGCTTTTTTAGTGTCAGTTTATTGAAGTATGGCATGTTTAGTGTAAGTGTATTGAAGGATAACATGTTTAGTGTGAGTGTATTGAAGGATAGCATGTTTAGTGTAAGTTTATTGAAGTATAGCATGTTTAGTGTAAGTGTATTGAAGGATAGCATGTCCAGGTTGCAGATAAAATTTTGCTTATTGATCCGGAAGCACCATGCATTTTTGACACATCATGTATATTGTGAAATGTTCGTTGAGCTAAATGCACTGTTCTGTTCAAATTGTTTATGAGTTTATGCTTTTATTCAGTTTTGTTCATCTGCTTTGTTTAATAACAAGTTTATCAAATATACAAGGGCGAGAGTTTTTTTTTCAAAAGTCAAAGTCAAATTTATTTCGTATTTGTTTCAATACATGTTAGGTCATAAACTAGCTTGTGTCCTACACAATAGTTTACATCCAGATGCATACCACTTGAACACTCACTGATATCTTAATACATTGACAGTAAAACGGTATAAATCATCCATCTGGTTTATATGGGAGCTGTGCATTCTACCAGAACACCCCTAATCATAAAACTGACACTTTTTACAGTGTACGGGTTGGGTAATACAATACCACGGTACATTTAACCCTTGGGTGACAAGTGGAGGGAACTTAGTGATCTGGGAAGCGATATGGTGCAGTTGTTTGCATCATGTCAGGCCTATTTGACCACGTTCATGAAACACCTGGCTTCAAGGACACTGCATGTGTGAGGAATAACTTATTAGCAGATAAACTTAACTCTATTATTTCTGTGGAACATCTTTCGACGACCTTGGAATTGATCCAAGATGACATTAGAAGGTAAATCTCAAGACCACGTATATGTGGCCCTAAATGTTTTGACCTTTGCATAATACACTGCACAACAAGGAGGCATATACAGTAACTTGAAATATGCAAAGTAATGGCATCTGCAGAGAAAACATTTACAGATAGTGCTTAGCACTATTTCATGAGCACACAGGAAGTCATGTGTGGACGATCACTTGTTTACCTTGAACTTGATATTTCTTTTAATAATCTATTTTGATGATTTTGCATTTATTTACCGTTCCAATGTGTCCCAAATGCAGTAAACTGTACACATTTGTCGGGTATCATATCTAGCGTATCCCGGCTGAATTTAAAGTTCAAAGTGGAGGTTCATGCATTCAACAGCATGTACAAAATATAAATACAAGAGAGATTAAACCAAATATGTTGCACACTGTCCAGGTATTGCATAGCTTACACAGCTGTCTTCTTGCATTACTAATTCAATTTATTTCATTATTGAAACCATAATCTCTGCACTTGAAATTATTATAAGAAATTCGAGCTACGTTTTTATAGAGAAAACAGTTTTTCAGTATAGTTTTTAGTGTATATTTCGATCTGCGTGATATAATATTCAAGGTTTTATTGCGGACATATTTGTTCCATATATTTGAGTATGTGTAATTATTGTAGATAGAGGAATGATTATTCGACCCACATGTTGCCTGTAAAACTACATGCGAACCTTCACATATATGTCATAAGACTTGCCAGGGCATATCCACCCAAAACTTGGTAAGAATCAAATTTCATGTGATCTATATGCCATCATCACTGTTTGACGCCAAATATATTGATACACACGATATTGACCTTTGGCTCACTTACTCCTTGGCTTCTCATAATTTTGTCTGTAAGTGTGTCATCTTTAGATGGCTCTGTCCAGAAGGTACATGACCCTTATGACCCTAATATCCGAAAAAAGTTATTAATGTTAACAGTGAGTTTGCAAACATTTTCTGTGCGTGGATTATGACATTGTGATACGAAATATGATTGAGCGAGAGAACGTATTGCTTCTGGGGTAACGTCATTTCTTAAACGACTCCGTCATGGATGTGCAATGAATTATACAAGGACAATTAGCGATAGTTTGTAGCGATGTGTGTACATGTATATATACACAGTACTGTAAATGCACACGCAACATTTGTGGGGTTTCCCAGTTCCGTAAACGTGAGTGTAATTGTAGTTTCATATATGGAGAACTCACGCTCATTGGATCCACTGTGACATTACGGAAAAATATATTATTAGTTCAGTTTTCATTCAACACCAACCATGTGACCTATCGGGAACAGAATCTTGGTGATTTCAGAATCAAGAATCGATCGATGCTCCTGTCACGGAAGAAGATGTGATATCTGGTGCTATGTGGTGTGGTCCTGACTTCCAGTGTGGGCAGGGTTAGTTACACTCGATCATCCGAGGTGTGAAAATTGAATTTCCCAAGCCAGTAGGAAGTACTCTCTGTTTTTGTCTGTTTTAGTACGGAAGCGTAGAAGGGCCACCCAGGAGAATTATTTTTTTTAAATTCCCGACTTAGTAACTCGATAATATCGACTTAGTATCTCGATAATATCGACTTAAGAGTGGATCAGGCACAGGAAGATTTATTTTTTTCAAATTCCCGAGTTAGTATCTCGATAATATCGAGTTAGTAACTCGATAATGTCGAGTTAGTAACTCGATAATATCGACTTAGTATCTCGACTTAAATCACAACACATGATGTATAGTCTGCCTGTGCATATACATAATGAGAAAACAAATAAACATTACTGATTTTATATGAGAGTCAAATACTGTTAGGACTCTAATATGTAATTAATGTAATTGATATTTACATCAGAGGGGAAAGTTTTCATTTTAGATATCATTTATTTTTCAATGTTCACACGGGGACATATACGCCAATTGACACAGTCGTTATTGGTTACCCACGTACATTATACATACATGTACACATGTGCCGGACAACCCTGATATATTAAGTCGATATTATCGAGTTACTAAGTCGATATTATCGAGTTACTAACACGATATTATCGAGATACTAAGTCGATATTATCGAGTTACTAAGTCGATATTATCGAGTTACTAACTCGGGAATTTAAAAAAAATAATTCTTTTTCCTGTGCCTGTTCCACGTTTAAGTCGATATTATCGAGATATTAACTCGATATTATCGAGTTATAAGTCGATATTATCGAGGTACTAAGTCGATATTATCGAGTTACTAAGTCGGGAATTTAAGAAAATAATTCTTTTTCCTGTGCCTGTTCCACGTTTAAGTCGATATTATCGAGATACTAACTCGATATTATCGAGTTATAAGTCGATATTATCGAGATACTAAGTCGATATTATCGAGTTACTAAGTCGGGAATTTAAAAAAAATAAATATCCTGGGTGGCCCTTCTACGCTTCCGTAGTTTTAGGATGTTTCTCGTTGATCTTCATACGGAATGAGCATGCACCAAAATGCTATCCTGTATCGATTATCTGGAAAGTTATTATCAGGTTTTCAGTTGTTTGTTATATATCTTCTCCATCGGGTTGCCTAGATTTCAAAATTCATGGTTTCAAAGTTTATGATTTCAAAATTTATCCTAAAAAAGAATTATATTCTGGAAGTGGGAAGTGTACTAAATGTTTTCCCTTGGTTTTGTAACCATGATATGGTATTTGTAGTCGGTCAATATACATGCATTGGGTATAATATTTTCACCACATCTCTTCAGATATATTCGATCTCGATGACATGGATACTACTGATGGAATTTGATCAATTGGATTATAATTTCAGTCTCTTGTTTATTTAAGGCACCCGATTTGGTGAGTAACAATCATTGTATATATCTTTGTATTTCTGCATGTGGGCCAATTGCCTAATTGAATGGAGTTCATCATATCATGTTGTTTCTTGTCTATGGCATAAATTAGAAATTACGTCATTGAATCTGGCCACCTATTTTCAATACACGCCATGTTACAACATGCTCAATTCATGTATATCATAATGCAGAAAAAATATTTCAAATGACACTTAATTTTGTATGGCCTGATACCTCAGTTTGAAAAATCCACTTTGCATTGCAGGATACGTTCAGATGGAAGTCGGAACAGTTTTAGACTTTGTTGCCTATCACTGTTCAATTTTTTCGTTAGCCATTCTGATCCTTTTGAATATTCCTTTCACTTGCTGCTTTTCATGAGAATGGAAACCTATTACTGATACGACGACATATTATGAGAGATCCATTGGATGAGAATGCGGTTGATGTCCCTGGGGTTATGTGGAATGTTGGCGTCTCACAAAAGAACATGTGATGTATCACATCAATCGAGTTCGCTCTCAGAATACACTGTTCTTGAAATTCTCAGGCAGAGAACGAAATAACGACACAATTTTGTACTTTAATGTGTGAAATTCTCATTAGCGTGAAAGTTACACAAATTGTTCACCTTCATTCTGTGGCACCACTTCGGGTTACCCAATATGTGCTAATCAGAACAATGCTCAAATGTGCACCAGTACTGTCTGGGTCACTGATTTCAATAATCTATTATATAAATCTCCATTATCCGTAATAATGGGGTAACAGATCGAGACACACACCAACGCGATCAGCAAAAACTATGCAACAATTAACAGCAAATTCATCATTTTCATATAATTATACTGTTGTGTTTCAACATTATATTACAAGCTCCGAAATAGTATCTTCGAAACTTTTCCATTGACATTCAACCATTTAACCATGTGCAGTATGTTGCTCACTAATTTGTTACACGTTTTCAACAAAGCAGATCGAGCATTCCTGCATAATGATGTTATATCATATCGGAGAATGATTGAGCAACCGTTTCCATAAACTGGGAAGTGAATGTCCCTTAATATCGTCTCGATGTGAAAATGCACATGCACGTATAATGGCAGATTGCATAAGATATGGGATTCATCATTTTCATATAATTATACTGTTGTGTTTCAACATTATATTACAAGCTCCGAAATAGTATCTTCGAAACTTTTCCATTGACATTCAACCATTTAACCATGTGCAGTATGTTGCTCACTAATTTGTTACACGTTTTCAACAAAGCAGATCGAGCATTCCTGCATAATGATGTTATATCATATCGGAGAATGATTGAGCAACCGTTTCCATAAACTGGGAAGTGAATGTCCCTTAATATCGTCTCGATGTGAAAATGCACATGCACGTATAATGGCAGATTGCATAAGATATGGGAACACTTTCACTGCTTTCAGTTATCAATAATTCGCAGTGTTTTCGTATTGAATACCTACTACTTCCCATTAAAATCAACTATGCATGTATCCAAAAGCGTTTGATGCTAATGAATTAGGTTGCATGCATAGTTGCCAATACCATATTTATTACTTTATATACTAATAGCAGTTATAAACATCATGTTGTGAAAGAACTTCATTTACCTGTTGCCTTTCTGGCATCGATTATCATTCTTTGGTTTTCAAACATACCCAATACAAATGTTTCTGTGTGAGACTGAGTGCATATTTGATATACTATTGTGGGGATTTTGCCCTAAGCACGCGGCAGGTGATTGTAAACATAAATGCCATTTATGTGGCCTTTTCGTACTTGGCCTTGTTTTGACATGCTCCGTTCGAGCGTGCGTTGCCACGGCGACGTATTGTAATTTACGCTCCAGTAAACTATAACAATGGATCGATTAAACCTCGCGTGCGCCCTACAGTTTCTGGTGTTTTATATATACACTGGAAGCGACTCGATCGAGGAGATTGTCCAAGATCGAGAAACAGGACGCACGCAAGGCTCGCCATGAGCTTTGTGTTCCCTGTTTGTGAGTAGTGGGCTCCTAGAGCCCTGGGGACGATTTCCATGGGGAGGCCCGGGCTGGGAGAGACAAGTTGCTGACTCGGGGGCCTTCGGCCCTGTGGATCGCCAGCTCTCTCCCTTCCCGGGACGTGTGACAGAGGCTCTGGCCAGCATGTCGGACTGTACGGGGTTCCGTCCCCGAGGCAGACAGCGGCTCGCCAGGCCCCGCCAGTTAACACCGTAGGGATGAACTAGTTTCTGAACGGTGTCCGTAGGCCTGGGAGTGTCGGGTGGGCTGTTACCTGGTTACCGTTAATGCTGAAGTAGTTACCGTGTCCGCAGCGACCTCCGGTGAGCGGCCCTGCCGCGAGGATCCGGAATAGCGGATGCGCGTCCGCAAGGACTCGGATGAGAGAGGACTATCCTCGAGGATCCCGAAGAGCGGACGGTAGTCAATAACTTTACATTGGTGCCGTGACCAGGATCAGTCCGACAGTGTTCCATCGCACCTACCGTCACAGCGTTGTAGCCTCCTTAGTCCCTGGGGATCGCCCGCTCCTCAAGGACATCTTAGGAAAAATGACGAAAGAAAGAGATAAGGCCAAAAATAAGGCCGATGAACCCAAGGGGAGGGATAAGGGTGGAAACGTCGCGGACCACACCCGGTCGCGCGACAGCCACCGTGAGACGTCTCCGGATGACTCCGGTGGCCGGAAGGAACGCGCGGAAACCTCCGTGGACAAGACCCCGTCCGCGGAGACGACTCCGGTGTCCCTGGCTCCGTCTTCGGACGTACAGTCGAGCCCCGCGGGGCCGCAGCAGGAGTTGTCGTCAAGGCCGGACCTTGACGTGTTAGGCGCGGTGGGTGGAGCTGGCAACGGCTCTACGCCGCGCCCGCCCGTGCCCAGAACAGATCCGTGGCAAATGGCACCCTTCCGTAAGACGCCTTCGGGCGTCCGGAATCGAGCGCCAATGCATGCGGGTCCTTCTGGACAAGCGGACCAGTCGTACCAGATGCCACACCCGGCCGGGTGGACTCCTTCGCGAGCCTCCGGCATGGGTTCTGGTCGGTCCGCACCGGGTAGTGTGGTGGATCAGCTCACCGACGCACTTGGCGAGCTGGCCCCCCTAGGGCGCTATGACCGCGCCCGGTCGCCCCATCAGGGACGATCAGACCGGCGGAACCGTTCCCCCTCTCCGCTGTCACAAGGCAACTCGGGGCCTTTGACGGAGAGGGAGAGGTGGCTGATATCCGAGGCGCTTGTACTGTTCAAGCGGAATCAGCCGCCTTCGAGCGTTGACCCGTCGGCCATCCCAAGTCCGGGGATGTCTGGGCCAGTAGCCCCTCCCCAAGTCCTGCCGAGTCCGCAGGCGCCAGTGGCCCCCGCAATGGGACCCGCGCCTGCCCCGCGGCTCGGAGGCACCACGTTGGCGACCGCATCGACCGTTCCGACGGTTGGAGCGCAAGCCGCATGGCCGACTTACCCTGGCACGTACAGTGTGTCGGACGGGCAGTGGCAACAGGCGGCTTCGGCCCCAAGCTTTGCCGCCCCTTCTGGAGCCTACCCAGTAGGTTCGATGGGAGCCCCGCCCGCACCTAGCCAGAGTGGGTTTTTAGCGGGAATGACCCCGGCGGCAAACGTGAGCTTCCCTGCTCCTATGTCCGCGGCGTCGATGTTTGCTCCGGCAGACTCCGCCGCAGGCGCAGGAAGCGCGCGGAACTTGCCGCTGTACACGGACGACCCCGGAGCCGGGACCGCACGTCGGGCGCGTAGCAAACGCGATGACGGGCCCGACCACTCTTCGTGGCGGAAACGGTTCAACGGGGATAACGCCGACTTGGAGGACTACTTGCTCCAGGTATGGCGTACCGCCGTGTACGAAGGATGGTCCCAGCATGAAGCTGGACACGTCCTCGCGGGGAGCTTGGAAGGAAAAGCTCTCCGCGTGATGCCGTGTCTGCCGGTGGGAACAGTGACGTTCGGCGAGGTTGCTCGTCAACTTCGCCTGCTGTTCACGCCGACGACCAATCGGCGGCAGTCTGAACGAGAGTTCAAGGCGCGTATCCGCCAGCCGACTGAGTCCGTGACAGACTATGCGTTCAACCTACGCATACTCGGCCGGAGAGCTTTTCCGGACATGGACTCCAGACGGTTTGAGACGATGCTGATCGATCAGTTCATCGATGGCCAGCCTTACCACCTAACGTACGGGCTGGCCACCCATGAAAAGCGATCGATGGAGGAGGCAATAGACTCCGCGCTTGCGCTTGAGGTGGCTGTCCGCCCTAGACAGTTGCCTCCAGCCTCGGCTCCGGCCTCGGCTGTACCCGCGCAGGCGGCGACTCCTCCTCCGGTCAAGGCATCGCAGGTAACCCCGTGGCAGGACCCGGTCGTCCGGGAACCCGCCAGGGAACCTACCCAGCAGTGGGTTAGTGCGCCGGCACCCTCTACAGGGGCGCCCGCACATGCGGCACCAGTCGCCGCGCCGTGCTCGCCTTCGGACGAGTGCGACATGGAGGAATACGACCTCGGCGCCGCGCAGATGATTGCGCACTGCGCCGGGATCGAAGCTCCGGGACCCGCAGAATGTTGCGCATTCACCTCCGGGCCAGCCCAGAACCGTCCCTGTTACTTCTGCGGAAAGCAGGGACACTTTTGGCTGAAGTGTCCGGAGTTGTTGGAACGCCTGCGGTCGCGCGGATACCAGGGAAACCTCCCTGGCCCGCAGCGGAGGAATTCCTTCCGGTCTGGTCCTCCGGGACAACAGAACCGGAACCCGCGACAGAGAAACTAGATCCGGACGTGGTGGCGACCAACACTACGTCCAGGGATAGTTGTTCGGTGGCAAACGATGCCGCCCCACCTGCTGATGAGCAGGACGAACCCCAAGTAGATATGACTTCTCCGGAAGTAGTCCTTGGAGATCAGTCCAGCTCCTCCGCGGCTGAGGCGGATGGCGAGGACTCCGTAGATGAGCCCAGCGCGTGCGAAAGGTATCGCCCTACCTGCGCGCTGGTGAGGGACCCTTGCTGGTACCTGCCCCTGTCCTTCGGACGGGAGCCGGTCCGGTTCCTCGTAGACTCAGGCTCGGAGGCGCAGTACCCCAGTGCGGTCCGGAGTACGTGGAGTGGATTCGCCGCGCCCTGGCGAATGCCCATGATTTCGCGCGCGCGCGCCTGGACAAGTCTGCCATCCGGCAGAAGCGAGGCTATGACGCCCATGCTAAGGGTAGGCCAGCTTTTGCCGAAGGCGACAAGGTGCGCTACTATTATCCGCCGCTTAAACAAGGCAATAAATTTGCTAAGCCGTGGATAGGCCCGTTTACGGTACTGAAACAGGTGACAGATGTGGACTACCGGATCCGGAGGGATTCCGATCCGGACAGGGTTCTGGTTGTCCATATTGATAATCTGAAGAAGTACGAGGGCCCGCTTGTCATGGATCCGCTCGTTCAAGATGCGGAACCGGATGATGCTCCCGTGTGGGATCCATCTGGTCAGCATCCGCGGACTCCGGACGAGCGTGTGCGCCGTATGGTGGGCCTCACTATCCTCGAGGATCCCGAAGAGCGGACGGTAGTCAATAACTTTACATTGGTGCCGTGACCAGGATCAGTCCGACAGTGTTCCATCGCAGCCTACCGTCACAGCGTTGTAGCCTCCTTAGTCCCTGGGGATCGCCCGCTCCTCAAGGACATCTTAGGAAAAATGACGAAAGAAAGAGATAAGGCCAAAAATAAGGCCGATGAACCCAAGGGGAGGGATAAGGGTGGAAACGTCGCGGACCACACCCGGTCGCGCGACAGCCACCGTGAGACGTCTCCGGATGACTCCGGTGGCCGGAAGGAACGCGCGGAAACCTCCGTGGACAAGACCCCGTCCGCGGAGACGACTCCGGTGTCCCTGGCTCCGTCTTCGGACGTAGAGTCAAGCCCCGCGGGGCCGCAGCAGGAGTTGTCGTCAAGGCCGGACCTTGACGTGTTAGGCGCGGTGGGTGGAGCTGGCAACGGCTCTACGCCGCGCCCGCCCGTGCCCAGAACAGATCCGTGGCAAATGGCACCCTTCCGTAAGACGCCTTCGGGCGTCCGGAATCGAGCGCCAATGCATGCGGGTCCTTCTGGACAAGCGGACCAGTCGTACCAGATGCCACACCCGGCCGGGTGGACTCCTTCGCGAGCCTCCGGCATGGGTTCTGGTCGGTCCGCACCGGGTAGTGTGGTGGATCAGCTCACCGACGCACTTGGCGAGCTGGCCCCCCTAGGGCGCTATGACCGCGCCCGGTCGCCCCATCAGGGACGATCAGACCGGCGGAACCGTTCCCCCTCTCCGCTGTCACGAGCTGGCCCCCCTAGGGCGCTATGACCGCGCCCGGTCGCCCCATCAGGGACGATCAGACCGGCGGAACCGTTCCCCCTCTCCGCTGTCACAAGGCAACTCGGGGCCTTTGACGGAGAGGGAGAGGTGGCTGATATCCGAGGCGCTTGTACTGTTCAAGCGGAATCAGCCGCCTTCGAGCGTTGACCCGTCGGCCATCCCAAGTCCGGGGATGTCTGGGCCAGTAGCCCCTCCCCAAGTCCTGCCGAGTCCGCAGGCGCCAGTGGCCCCCGCAATGGGACCCGCGCCTGCCCCGCGGCTCGGAGGCACCACGTTGGCGACCGCATCGACCGTTCCGACGGTTGGAGCGCAAGCCGCGTGGCCGACTTACCCTGGCACGTACAGTGTGTCGGACGGGCAGTGGCAACAGGCGGCTTCGGCCCCAAGCTTTGCCGCCCCTTCTGGAGCCTACCCAGTAGGTTCGATGGGAGCCCCGCCCGCACCTAGCCAGAGTGGGTTTTTAGCGGGAATGACCCCGGCGGCAAACGTGAGCTTCCCTGCTCCTATGTCTGCGGCGTCGATGTTTGCTCCGGCAGACTCCGCCGCAGGAAGCGCGCGGAACTTGCCGCTGTACACGGACGACCCCGGAGCCGGGACCGCACGTCGGGTGCGTAGCAAACGCGATGACGGGCCCGACCACTCTTCGTGGCGGAAACGGTTCAACGGGGATAACGCCGACTTGGAGGACTACTTGCTCCAGGTATGGCGTACCGCCGTGTACGAAGGATGGTCCCAGCATGAAGCTGGACACGTGAGGAGCTTGGAAGGAAAAGCTCTCCGCGTGATGCCGTGTCTGCCGGTGGGAACAGTGACGTTCGGCGAGGTTGCTCGTCAACTTCGCCTGCTGTTCACGCCGACGACCAATCGGCGGCAGTCTGAACGAGAGTTCAAGGCGCGTATCCGCCAGCCGACTGAGTCCGTGACAGACTATGCGTTCAACCTACGCATACTCGGCCGGAGAGCTTTTCCGGACATGGACTCCAGACGGTTTGAGACGATGCTGATCGATCAGTTCATCGATGGCCAGCCTTACCACCTAACGTACGGGCTGGCCACCCATGAAAAGCGATCGATGGAGGAGGCAATAGACTCCGCGCTTGCGCTTGAGGTGGCTGTCCGCCCTAGACAGTTGCCTCCAGCCTCGGCTGTACCCGCGCAGGCGGCGACTCCTCCTCCGGTCAAGGCATCGCAGGTAACCCCGTGGCAGGACCCGGTCGTCGGGGAACCCGCCAGGGAACCTACCCAGCAGTGGGTTAGTGCGCCGGCACCCTCTACAGGGGCGCCCGCACATGCGGCACCAGTCGCCGCGCCGTGCTCGCCTTCGGACGAGTGCGACATGAAGGAATACGACCTCGGCGCCGCGCAGATGATTGCGCACTGCGCCGGGATCGAAGCTCCGGGACCCGCAGAATGTTGCGCATTCACCTCCGGGCCAGCCCAGAACCGTCCCTGCTACTTCTGCGGAAAGCAGGGACACTTTTGGCTGAAGTGTCCGGAGTTGTTGGAACGCCTGCGGTCGCGCGGATACCAGGGAAACCTCCCTGGCCCGCAGCGGAGGAATTCCTTCCGGTCTGGTCCTCCGGGACAACAGAACCGGAACCCGCGACAGGGAAACTAGATCCGGACGTGGTGGCGACCAACACTACGTCCAGGGATAGTTGTTCGGTGGCAAACGATGCCGCCCCACCTGCTGATGAGCAGGACGAACCCCAAGTAGATATGACTTCTCCGGAAGTAGTCCTTGGAGATCAGTCCAGCTCCTCCGCGGCTGAGGCGGATGGCGAGGACTCCGTAGATGAGCCCAGCGCGTGCGAAAGGTATCGCCCTACCTGCGCGCTGGTGAGGGACCCTTGCTGGTACCTGCCCCTGTCCTTCGGACGGGAGCCGGTCCGGTTCCTCGTAGACTCAGGCTCGGAGGTGACCCTCGTGGCCGCCGGAACGTTTAGGAAGGAGCCCGCGCTCCGCAACCTCGAGTTGCGGGATCCCGGACCGTATAAGCTCTACGGAGCGGGAGACAACCGCATCCGTATCCATGGCATCATCGATCTGCCTATTACCCTTGGGGACAAGGTGTATCTGACAGAGGCGATCGTGGCGGATATCGGAGCGGCCGGGATTATTGGGATGAATTTTCTACGGGTCCACCGGGTGATTGCCAACTTTAGTGCTGGCGAGTTCCGGATGGGAGAGGACACACACTTCCTCTTCCGCTCGGGCCCGATGCATTCATTCCAGATGCGGACATCGCGCACTGTAGTAGTGCCACCGATGAGTGAGATGATCATCGAGACGAGGCCGCGTCGTCCCCGCATGCCCCTCGATGGTCGGCCGTGTATAGTGCAACCCGTGAGCAGTTTCGCCGCAGGAACTGGGCTCGTGCTGGGTGGGGCCCTGGTCATGTCCAACCCCCGCGCGATGCCCATCCTCGTGGTGAATCCTACGGATGCTCCGATTGTACTGAAGCACGGATGCATAGCAGCCACTGCTATTCCCGCGTCCTCGAGTCGTGTCCTCCCCGACGATCCTGTCTGCCGCGCTGCGTGCGCGGCGGCGGCCACCGGGGATGACCCGTTCACCCTGCCGGACCATTTGGAATCTCGGGTTCCGAAGGACCGGTTGGATGAAGAGCAGCGCCAAGCGCTCCGCAAACTGCTGCGGCAGTTTGCGGAGACTTTCATGTCGAAACGCCGCCGCTCCGCATCCGCCCTCCTGTAGTTTCGGTTATTGGTGAATAGATGGGTGGTGTACCATGGGGTACCTAAACAGGTACATTCGGATCAGGGCACGCAATTTGAGAGCAACCTGTTCCGAAACCTAGCACAGATGCTAGGCAGTACCAAGGTGCGGACCACCCCCTACAGGCCCCAGTCTGATGGCCAGGTCGAACGTTTTAATCGATCGGTCCTCAACATGCTGGCGGCCTTTGTGAACGATCGTGCGAATGATTGGGATGACCACCTCCCGTATGTCTTAATGGCGTACAGGTCGTCGGTGTACGGCCGGGAGCTAAATTTGCCCGTGGATATTATGTATCCAACTGCGGCAGAGACCGGCGCAGTACCCCAGTGCGGTCCGGAGTACGTGGAGTGGATTCGCCGCGCCCTGGCGAACGCCCATGATTTCGCGCGCGCGCGCCTGGACAAGTCTGCCATCCGGCAGAAGCGAGGCTATGACGCCCATGCTAAGGGTAGGCCAGCTTTTGCCGAAGGCGACAAGGTGCGCTACTATTATCCGCCGCTTAAACAAGGCAATAAATTTGCTAAGCCGTGGATAGGCCCGTTTACGGTACTGAAACAGGTGACAGATGTGGACTACCGGATCCGGAGGGATTCCGATCCGGACAGGGTTCTGGTTGTCCATATCGATAATCTGAAGAAGTACGAGGGCCCGCTTGTCATGGATCCGCTCGTTCAAGATGCGGAACCGGATGATGCTCCCGTGTGGGATCCATCTGGTCAGCATCCGCGGACTCCGGACGAGCGTGTGCGCCGTATGGTGGGCCTCCCGGACCTCTCTGACCCGTCAGATGATGGACTGGGTGGCTATCAGCCAGATGACGGTGATCCGCAGGTACCCCCACTCCCTCCAGTACCTGCGGATGACGGGCGGCCACGCCGGAAACCACGTGCGCCAGCCCGGTATGGGTGGGAATAACCTTCCGCCCATGCGGATGCGTCTGCGGTACCCGTCTATCATACTACGGACGGGTTTTAGGTCGTTCCGTGAGAGTCCGCACGACTTACCTCCGCGGGTGGCTACTTTGTGGCTATCTTCGGAGTTGAGGTCCGCGGAGACTTTCATGTCGTAACGCCGCCGCTCCGCATCCGCCCTCCTGTAGTTTCCAGCGCCAGGGACGTGCGGATGGCCTGTCCGCACATTGTGGACGGCTGTTCGGCGTAATCCGCACAACGGTTACGCTGGCCGGACGAGTTTACTGATCCGACTGGACGCCCCTGGTCCCGGGACAACCTCTTATATGGCCAGACTGAGGTTGGGATTTACGTCCGCTACGGGAGAAGCGCCTTCCCACGGATTTGGGGAACTGGCTCTGGACGCGGGGATAGTGTCCGCACGTTAGGACTGATGTCCGCGGTTCGTCCGCGTGACTCGTCCGGCGTCCGCGGCGCTTTAAGATGACGCACTTCGGTGTAGTTATCCCCCGTGAGCCATTACTATAATTACGGTTATAGTAATTAAGGTTTCTTACGGCAGGAAACCGACTATCCATTATGATAATGGAGCGGTTGTTAAGTCCGCGTGTGCGGACCAGCCGCGGCAGCGGGTGACGCTCATTCTCGTCCGGATCGTACCTTACAATATGCGGTCCGGCCGGAATGACCGGAACCCCGGCCTCCTTCTAAGAAGGGGGTCGTATATTACATGCGCAACACTTGTGGTGGCTTTTAATTCCAATTTCATATTCATTGGATAAGGGCAATACGCCGTACAATGGTAGGCGTCCGGCTTGGACTCCGTCCGCGGGCAGCTCCGGACGTCCGCCGGCTATTGCTTTCACCATCTTTGGGCGCCTCTAGATTGGGCGCCGGTATGAAGGGTTCGCCCCCTAACCATTGAGGTTATGGACCATGCCGGCTCCGCGTCTAATCTATTGGCTCCGCGCTCCGGTAGTCGTTTGAGGAGGCTCTGGGCTGGACCGGGCACCGCTCCGCGGCCGGGCAGTACGTCGGGGTTGCTAGTGGGCGCTTTGCAAACGCCCATAGGGCGCCCGATTGTCTGTCCGGACGTCATGGGTATGTCCGATCGCCCTGTAAGCGTGCCAGCGGCTATGGGGAGTGATTTTGTTTATTTTCCATCTCATTTATTATTTATGGGAGGATTATAAGCCACAAGTGTGTGCGTGTTCCCGTGGAAATGCTATTCTTACTCATTTATCCAATATATGAGAAAGTTTAGTGATATATCTCTTGTCCTTGGTGCAATAGAGAGTAAGAAATCGGGAGATTTCTGCTTTCGCAAGAGGGGTGTAGGAGATTGTGTACATTGTATCGAAGGCTGTATGCCGTGATCTATGAAAAGCATGCAAGCGGTGGTGGATTTATTTTCATTGCTGCTTGAGCGGTGTTAAATTTTTATTTATCGCTGCTGATAGGGTGACATAATCGTAACACCCACAAGTAGTTTGGCCTTTTGATACATTGTATACAATCTTTAACCTGCGAGGGTGATTAACTTCACGTCATTGATCGCCAGTGCGAAAGCTATTGCTAATGACTGCTGTTAATTACTGTAGTATTTTAGCGGGTTCCCCCGGGATGGCTTGTGTACACAAGCCACCCGTATACATGGCACGATAGGAGTCACCGGGGGGAGATGCGTGTATGTGAATGCGGGAGTGTAAAACGTCCTTTTGTCTGTCGATCGGGTAGATGCAGTGAATAGACGTTTCCACGGGAACGCGTCATACGATGCGTGTGCAGTATAACTGCCAACACTTGATGCCTATAATCGATGTAACTCGACACTTACTGGTCATTCAAGCGCTCGGCACTGGTGGAGACGGATCTGCGGATCTGACTCCCAGTGTTTAGAGCGATTAGAGCGCTTGATGTCAGAATCAAGTGACGGCTGGGGTAGTGATGTGGGAAGGGAGGAGGGGTCTCTAGAGCGTACTAGTGTGTACTCGAGACCCCTAGCTAGGCCTGAGGATGATGACAATGAGCACGTCTCCGAAGGCGAAGATATGGGTTCTGCGGAATCCAGCTCCGGCTCTGGTTCTTACACAGGAACCGAGTCCGAGAGCGAGGTCGCGGAGGACCGCCCCGCAGAGAGTGACTCGGCCACGCCAGGCGCCGAGCAGCTCTTGAATCCGTCGCCTTTTCCTCGTATGGAAGAGGTGATGGACTGCGGTGGTGCGGGACTCGTGGATGTGGATATTGAGTTGCATCCGCACCCGGAGATGCTTGCGTCTTTGGGTCCGGATGAGAGTACTCGTGCAGAAACCCGTCCGGATGGCCGTAGCCGTCCGGACACCGGTTCCGCCGAGAACTCCTCGGTGTCCGCACCTGCGGAGTCTGGTCTGCACGACCAGAAGGCCCCTGGGACTTGGGCGGAGCAGGTTGACGCGGCTGAGGAAGCCGCATCCCAAGCGCCGCCTCAGGAACAGGAGTCTGGCTCGAAGGAGACCGAGAACCGAGATGACGGGTTTACATCGCTCGTCTCTAGGCGTACTCGCCGTCGAGCCCGGGAGATTGCCCAGAAGCAGTGGAGAGCCCAGCAAGAGCTGGAAGCCTCTGAGCGCGGGCAATCTGAGGCCGGATCCGACCCGGACCCGGCCTCCTCGCCTCCGAAGAAAAAGAAGAAGAAGCGGCCGCACCGGAAAAAGAAGTCCGGCGGCCCCTCGCCTCAAACCGGATCGAAGTCCGGAGGACCTCAGCCACTGGCGCCTAAGCCGGGCGGCCAGAAAGGGTCCTCCGCCAAACCCGGAGACGCCAAGACGCCTAATCCCTCGGGATCTGGTGCGGGCGGCGCCTCCGCGGGATCCGGCCCAGGCGCGGGAGTTTCCAGTAAGCGGGTGCCTATCCAGGCACCGAAAGGAACCTCCTCTTCTTCTCCCTCCGGTACCAAGAAACCTACCGGAGCTGCGGAGGTGGGGTCGAGTCCAGTGGACCGAGGGCGTCCCGTGCCAAAGGAGGGAGATCTTCGCTTAGAACTCCTCCGGAAGCGCGCGGAGAAAGACGGGGTCCACCTGTCTGACGCCGCACTGGAAGCGGGACGGCGGTCCTTCGTTGCGCAGCAACAGAGGGCCGCGCCCCCACGCGGGAAGAGTGTGCCCCGACAAACCAGGTCGGAGAATCGTTCGGGGGCGGCCAAAAAGAAGAAACGGTCGTCCTCGGAGCAGCCCTCTATCCAGAGGCTGCGGGCCGAAATGGGCCCCGAACTCCCTGGAGTCCGTCAGGGACACATGTTCCTCCCGCGGTATGACAGGGATCCGCAAGGGGCTGCCGCCCGAGACAGAGGAGGGTGTAATATGCCAACTCTGTCCGGAATCCCTGGACGGGTATGAGGACCCGCACCTTGCGCTCAACTGGGATCGTAGGTATCCTTCCTACGACCACTTGAGTCGACATGTTGTGGGGTACCACTACCCCTGGATGAAATTGTTCGTTTGCAAGAGGTGCTACTCCAGTAGACCTCAGCAACGATTTTTCGCCAGTTTGGAGGCCCTTAATAATCACCGCTCGGGTGCACACCGCGGTGAGGGACTTCACACCGTTGGTGATGAAGTGGGGCCTGTATTCAATTTTGGATACATTCCACCGAGGGTGGCATCGTTCATGACTACGTCAGGAACGGTGAAGCACCGATTCTTTCACTGGGGTCCATGGCGCTTTGCACAGCGCGTCATGGACGATGCCTGGAAGGAGTCTGGCGTTGTGTCCGCGGGCTCGAGCTACACTGCTCGCCTGACGGCGTCAATGGGCAAGACCCCGGCGGAGTACCAGGCGGCGGAAGCCGCCCGGACAGCAGCAGAGGCTGTCCGTCAACCGCCGGCGACCCAGGCAGGTGAAGAACGGCACCGGGTGACCATGGTCGTGTCGGAGATGCCGCAGATCGCGGCCAAGACACGAGTGGCTTCTCCTAAAACCGGATCGAAGTCCGGAGGACCTCAGCCACTGGCGCCTAAGCCGGGCGGCCAGAAAGGGTCCTCCGCCAAACCCGGAGACGCCAAGACGCCTAATCCCTCGGGATCTGGTGCGGGCGGCGCCTCCGCGGGATCCGGCCCAGGCGCGGGAGTTTCCAGTAAGCGGGTGCCTATCCAGGCACCGAAAGGAACCTCCTCTTCTTCTCCCTCCGGTACCAAGAAACCTACCGGAGCTGCGGAGGTGGGGTCGAGTCCAGTGGACCGAGGGCGTCCCGTGCCAAAGGAGGGAGATCTTCGCTTAGAACTCCTCCGGAAGCGCGCGGAGAAAGACGGGGTCCACCTGTCTGACGCCGCACTGGAAGCGGGACGGCGGTCCTTCGTTGCGCAGCAACAGAGGGCCGCGCCCCCACGCGGGAAGAGTGTGCCCCGACAAACCAGGTCGGAGAATCGTTCGGGGGCGGCCAAAAAGAAGAAACGGTCGTCCTCGGAGCAGCCCTCTATCCAGAGGCTGCGGGCCGAAATGGGCCCCGAACTCCCTGGAGTCCGTCAGGGACACATGTTCCTCCCGCGGTATGACAGGGATCCGCAAGGGGCTGCCGCCCGAGACAGAGGAGGGTGTAATATGCCAACTCTGTCCGGAATCCCTGGACGGGTATGAGGACCCGCACCTTGCGCTCAACTGGGATCGTAGGTATCCTTCCTACGACCACTTGAGTCGACATGTTGTGGGGTACCACTACCCCTGGATGAAATTGTTCGTTTGCAAGAGGTGCTACTCCAGTAGACCTCAGCAACGATTTTTCGCCAGTTTGGAGGCCCTTAATAATCACCGCTCGGGTGCACACCGCGGTGAGGGACTTCACACCGTTGGTGATGAAGTGGGGCCTGTATTCAATTTTGGATACATTCCACCGAGGGTGGCATCGTTCATGACTACGTCAGGAACGGTGAAGCACCGATTCTTTCACTGGGGTCCATGGCGCTTTGCACAGCGCGTCATGGACGATGCCTGGAAGGAGTCTGGCGTTGTGTCCGCGGGCTCGAGCTACACTGCTCGCCTGACGGCGTCAATGGGCAAGACCCCGGCGGAGTACCAGGCGGCGGAAGCCGCCCGGACAGCAGCAGAGGCTGTCCGTCAACCGCCGGCGACCCAGGCAGGTGAAGAACGGCACCGGGTGACCATGGTCGTGTCGGAGATGCCGCAGATCGCGGCCAAGACACGAGTGGCTTCTCCTAAGCCGCGCCCCCAGCCGAAGACTCAGGGGAAGAGCTCGTCCGCCGGAAAGGCTCCGGCCGGGACGACGCCCCTGCAGTCTCCGGGTGCGCTGACTCAGGAGGATTTCCCGGGCTTGCTCGAGGTGACGGTACCCGCGGGTCCGTCTGAGGGACGGGTGGTGGCAGACACCTCCGCCTCCTCGAGTACCGCGTCGGTGGTCCCGCCAAGGACCCCACGCGTGACTCCCTCGGTTGCGAGCAGTAGCGGACGTGCGGTACCTCTCTCGAGGTCGACGTCCGCGTCCTCGTTGGTAGTTGAGGGGACGTCCGCGGGATGGCAAAGCACCGCCTCCCTGGACTTGGACCCCCTCGACGCCACGGCGGACGTACGCCGCAGGCTCGGTCCCACGACCGCCAGCGTCTACGAGACTTTCCGCGAGTCTGTGGGCCAGGCGGTCGGCCATCGTCGCGATGGTATGGACCGGATCCCCGGTGACCCGGCGTTGGTGAACCTGCCGGTGCCCCGAGCCATTCGTGACTTGGGGTCCGCAGGTGTAGCCGCGTTGGCCCGCGCTCGGGAGGAGCACCCCTGGGATCACCCCCAGCGTGGTCGACTCACCCGAGCGGCGGAGTACCTTGTGGCGGAGATGGACAGCTCTCTGGATCGGTTCAGCCGGTGCCGCGCCGAGGCCTCCCGTGTCGCATGCGATCTCGCATACGACCAGGGCCTCATGGAAGGCACCCGGCGGAGCCTAGAGAGCTACCGGACTTTGTCGGCCGTCATTGAGCGGCGCGCGTTCGACCAGGGTCGGACCGCCGCTCTTGCTGAGCAGTCCGGGGCGTCCGCCCCCGCCCCAGAGGTAGCCGCACGGATGGAGCACCTGGAGGCTGAGAATGAGCAGCTACGGCGTCGTCTTGACGAAGCCGAGGCCGCTCGGACTCGCCTACTCCAGGGCGTCGATGACCCCGAGTCGTCCGCCCTGAACCAGGCGGCTCTCCGGCGCGCGGATGCCGCTTTGGAGCTGGCCATCTACCCATACCTAGTCCAGGTGTGGGGAGAACGGACGGCCGGTCCACAGCGCACCCGCGATACGGTGGAGATGTTCCGCGCCATTGCAGATCTCGGCGCGACCTCTCTACCGGCCTCCGTCGTGATGGCTCCGTCAGGACCCGGATTGCAGGGCTCACCGCAAAAGCCCCTGCAAGCTCCACCGGGCCTGCCTCATCCGCCCGTGCAGCCGGTTTTCACTCTGCCGGCTCCGCTGCTTCCGCGGCGTAGGGACTCGTCACCGCCGCCAGACCCCAAGACAGGCGGCACGGATGAGGAGCCCATGACGATGGAGGAAGGCTAGGGTGCTAGCCTCGTCGCTGCACTTGTGCGGCGGCGTGCCGGAGTCACTTCCGCGGCTCCGCCCTGCCTCAGACCCGTCCTGCGGATCTGAGGAGCCGGCCGGCAGGGCAACATTTTTAGAGGTACTATCACTTTTGATCACTCGGTGTGTCGTTTTACAAAATTTCTAAATTTAAAGTCTAACTTTAAAGATATTCCAAAGACTCGACACACCGTCCTTTTATAACGGATGACCTTCCAAGGTCATCACACGGTTTTGGACCACCTCGGTCAAAATTTTAGCTTGTTTATGAGGGTTTATTCAAAATTGCAAAGCGCGTTATAGTTTACTCCGTAAGTCCGGGGGTAGTTCCCCATTCTTCCAAAAGGGACTCTTAAAGTCCTAGTGTTTGCGCCGTGACTTCCGGGCGTTGCCATCTTGCCTTCTTCCGGCCCCCGCCATGCGAAGCCTTCGTCGGGTTTCGAGCATTTTGGGCGCGGGCGGAACATGTTGGCGACCAACATTGTAAGAAGGGGGTAATGTGGCGATTTTGCCCTAATCACGCGGCAGGTGATTGTAAACATAAATGCCATTTATGTGGCCTTTTCGTACTTGGCCTTGTTTTGACATGCTCCGTTCGAGCGTGCGTTGCCACGGCGACGTATTGTAATTTACGCTCCAGTAAACTATAACAATGGATCGATTAAACCTCGCGTGCGCCCTACAGTTTCTGGTGTATTATATATACACTGGAAGCGACTCGATCGAGGAGATTGTCCAAGATCGAGAGACAGGACGCACGCAAGGCTCGCCATGAGCTTTGTGTTCCCTGTTTGTGAGTAGTGGGCTCCTAGAGCCCTGGGGACGATTTCCATGGGGAGGCCCGGGCTGGGAGAGACAAGTTGCTGACTCGGGGGCCTTCGGCCCTGTGGATCGCCAGCTCTCTCCCTTCCCGGGACGTGTGACAGAGTCTCTGGCCAGCATGTCGGACTGTACAGGGTTCCGTCCCCGAGGCAGACCGCGGCTCGCCAGGCCCCGTCAGTTAACACCGTAGGGATGAACTAGTTTCTGAACGGTGTCCGTAGGCCTGGGAGTGTCGGGTGGGCTGTTACCTGGTTACCGTTAATGCTGAAGTAGTTACCGTGTCCGCCGCGACCTCCGGTGAGCGGCCCTGCCGCAAGGATCCGGAATAGCGGATGCGCGTCCGCAAGGACTCGGATGAGAGAGGACTATCCTCGAGGATCCCGAAGAGCGGACGGTAGTCAATAACTTTACACTATATTGGAAAAAAAACAGGCCACACAATCGTGCTGAATAAACAAGTGAAATATGACAAGGTTATCACTCGCTATTCCGATCAGGCACATGTCACGTAATATTTTTCACGAAAACACTTGTCATATGATAGTTAGAAGCTACTTCCGAGCTATGCCCTATGCATTGCTGTTATAATATGATTTTATCAAACATATCCTAGGGGTATTTAGCATATATCAGCACAGATTCGCATTAGCGTGGCAGCAAAAGATTATATACCTCTATGCTCTTCGGCAGCGCATAATATCGTCCTTATGTTTCGGTCAGAGGGTGGAATATATTGACCCCGAGTGGCCAGGTCTCGACGAGTATGACGTCAGATGACGGTACGGCAGATTGCCTCCAAAACGTCATGTGTTTCCCATCCGGGCTTGATCAATCACCTTGGGATGTCTTTGATTCCACAGGAACCCTCTGTGAAATAGTTGATGAGGCTCCGTTCAAGTCATTGTTTGAAGTTTGTGTTACATAGACACGCCCATACTATACTCATCACCGATTTGACATCAAATGTCAATTATTGAATATATATATCGTTGAGCTATGGTGATAAAAATGTGCATTGGTTGTGAATTTTCATGTTTGAACATCATCTTAGCTCGGGGTAGCTCCCCTGATGTGTGTCTTGTGCATCGATGTGTAAAAAACGAATTACCATAGAGCTATGCATGATGAATTCTTGCACAGTAGATTCGTTTACATATACTTGCTAAAATAATAAACATTTACATCATTTTGTATTATGCAATAAGCCAGCAGTTGTCATGTTGCTCTACAGTCGCATTCCAGCAACATCAACACAAACACGTCATTGATCGTTTAGTCGCCATCGCTGTGCAGAACATGATTCTCTAGATCTTGAATACAGCCAGGTTCATGAACTATAGGTAGGTACTGTGGTCAGTGCATTATCATACCCATGTAAATTACATGTGAAATACTTTATTGAAACAAACAACTGGCTTTTCTGGATGAATTTTATTTTACTTCAGATAATGATATAAATATTCTTTGACGTTTATCCCCCCCAACATGAATATTCACGTCAAAAACCGTTAGGAGAGCAGTCGACCTACCTGTTTGTAGGCAGTTATAAACGTTTTTTTTGGCATGAGGAATACAGGTAATGGTAGAATAAATTATTTTACTTGCTCTAAATAAAGCAACATTGTTCAGAGCAAGTACAGAGTGTATTTGGCTCTTCTGGAGACCTTGGCATTGATCTGACAAGGACGTTAGATATCAAAGTCACGTATGACCCAAAATGCGAGTTGTCCTCTGCAGAAAACATATATTTATAGGTGGGAACGCGTGTAGATAGTATACTTTGTTTCATGAACATGTTTTATACATGTAGCTAGATTTACTAAGGATGGGTGAATGCAGAGTCTTCATCTGCACCAAGTAGTATTAAATAGGTGGGAAAAGTATTTTGACACACACTCCAAATGTAAAATTATATGTATAAAATTATATTATATATCGGTTGCAACCTTTAGCAGGCCATTTTACCCAGAACAGTTTACCCAAAACTTTACTAATAATCAAATTTCTGTGATCTATATATTTCTTATGCCATCATCACTGTTTGCCACCAAATATATTGTGACACATTATTTGTACCTTTGACTCTATTCTTCCTTGGCTTCTCATAACTTTGTCAGTAAGTGTGTCATCTTTCAGATGGCTCTGTCCATAAAGCAGTGGTCTTATGACCCGAATATCCGAAAAAGTTATTAAGGTTAACAGTGAGTTTGCCAATATTTTCTGTGCCGTAGAGTATGACATTGCGATACGAAATATGATTGAACATCAGAAAATAATGCTTCTGGGTAACGTCATTTCTTAAATGACTCCCTCATGGATGGACACTAAATTTATCTACTACATTTTATATGTATGTATATAAATGCCACACGTGACCGTGAATAACATCTTACATATTTTATGCAACATTTACCATCAACTCAGTAGCCTTCGGGCTTGTGATCAGGTACTTATGTACTTGTCATATATCTGTTCCATTGGGGTTGTTTCGGATTTCTAAATTGTTTTCATAGGTTGTTGGGCAGTTGTATACTAATTCCATCAGGTGTACAGTAGGAACAACTACATTCAACACACTGTCTGCCCCTGATGACGCCAGTGTGTCTTTGGATAAACTATTTGGTCGGGCTTTGTTTCTATTGCAAAACGTTTTATTTTACGTTTGTTATTGGCATCATCAAAATCTACGGTATTTGTGGTAATAGATTGATACTTACATTTGCAGGGATTACCAGTTGCGAAAATGTGAGTAGAATAGTAATTTCCTACTTGCAGAACTTGCTCACTGAACCATTTGTGAAATTACTGAAAGCTATGAGTAGTATAACCGAGTGACCTATCGTAACCATAATCATGATGTTTTTAATGACCGGAATCAGGGATCGATGCCCCCTGGCAGTGAAAGAGATGTGATATCTGGGGTGATATGGCGTGGGCCTGATTTCCAGTGTGGATGGGTTAGTTACACTCTATCATCCGAGGTGTGACTACATTCAGGTATTTGGTATATGACATATAACATGTCAGGTACTTGGTATATGTGACATTGTACTTGTCTTCCCTGATCATGTCAGTGTATATTTTGATTGTGTTCCGAAAGTTGTTTCAAATGGGTTTTCATTCATTTCATAACCATGATATGGTACTTGTAATTGGTCAATATATACATGTACCTAGGTTCAGATTACCATCGAGCTGGATTACAGATTTGGATATTGGTGTGTTCATATGCATCTCCTCAGAGGTATTCTATCTCGATCTATTCATCGAATTAATCAATTCAATTATATGACGATTTATAGCAACAATTATATGATTATAAATATCAATTATTGTATTTGTATTTCTACATATGGGCAAATTGCATGAATGTAGGGCTTAATAAAGTTCATATCATGTTTTTTTGTATATGGCATGGATCAGAAATGATGTCATTAAATATGGCCACCGATGCATGAAATTGTTATCAATGTGTGTCATCACACGCTGCAGGTTTGCATTGAAGAATATGTTCTGTCGGAAATCAGAACAGTTTTAGACTTTTTGTCTAACACTGCTATTTCTTCCTGTAGCCTGTATTAGCCCTTCGGATATTTCACGTTGTTGCTATTCATTATAATTGTACCTATTACTGTACACCACGAGGTATTTCAAGAATCTAGTCGACGAGATCGCAGATGATGTCTCAGGGGTTATGTGGAATCTTCCCGTCTCACAAAAGAACATGTGATGTATTACACCAATCACGTTTTGAGAAAAACTTGTCCTTGACATAACTACTTGTAACTTGATGTAGCAAAACCCAGACCAACGTGGACACTGAGCTCATTGTCCACCTACATTCTGTGGCATCACGCCAGGCTACGCAAATTGTGCCAATTAGAAATGTTCAAATATACACGATCCATATTCTGTGTGTGCCACTGATTTCAATAAAGTATTTATATTATCGACCTCAATTATATTTCTTATGTAGTGGTGTGATAAAAGATCAAGACTTACACCCTGCACGACTAGCAACAACTATGTGTCTTTTATACATTATGTCTTCATTTTCATATTACCATACTTCTGTGATTCAACATACTGTATCATGATTTTTCAACACAATTAGTTAAAACAATTCACACAGTATCCAAACTCGCGAAGATTGCATTTTCAATTCTTTTGCATATATATATTTTTTGGTTCATTTCCCATTTCCATTGAGTATGGACAAGTATTTTTCATTTATTTACAACATCAATTTGTTTCACATTGTCAACAAACAGATCAAACATCCTCACTAATGATGCAATTTCAGATGAGAGAATGAGGGAACAACCGTTTCTGTACACTGGGCCATAAATATTGCCTTGATGTCGCCCTGATGTGCAGACGTCCATATAATGTCAGATTATATAAGATATGGGAACAT
Organism: Terebella lapidaria; assembly: GCA_949152475.1. Lineage (NCBI taxonomy): Eukaryota > Metazoa > Annelida > Polychaeta > Terebellida > Terebellidae > Terebella > Terebella lapidaria. The sequence goes on from OX424556.1 coordinate 55,071,938, forward strand.
TTTCACTGCTCCTCGTTATGGTATTCAATAATTCAGGGCGTTTTCGTAACGAATGTACACTGTTTCCCACCAGTAAGTACAATAAAAAAAAACCAAGCTGTTGCGCGGATAAAATATGACAATATTATTTATGTGAGTCCAGATATATAGGTAATAATTATACCAGAAAACATGTCTGATGATAAAGGTCAATATTTTTTGACAATGGAAATATTATTATAAAATGATAATGAAGATAATATAAAATATGATATACAGAAAAGAAATACATCGGACATGTACAGAATAAATTGATATATAACATAATATAGTGATAACTATACGATACAATGAAGAGAAGTATGGATAAACTTATAATTTTACAGTATTGAACGAATATATGAACATAATATATTTTTACGTAGATGAGGTAGGCCATAGTCGGGAGACACCCCAAAGGAACCAGTCGCATATCAGGAGACTTCAGTTGACCTGGCAATTAAGATAACTGCCTTTTGACTTATTGTGAACTATTTTATACAATCAGTACAAGATGATGAGAAATTAGCTTTATGAAGTGAACTCAGATGGGATCTTGCCCCAGGATCATGATTGAACATTATCAATGTATAATAATAAGGTCAACTTTGTATGTGCCCTAAATGATTAGCGTTTGATGCCAAAGATTCAGGGTACATGCATAGTTGTGAATACCACGTGTAATACAATGTAGACTAGTTGCAGTTATAAACATCATGTGGTGAAAGGACTTCAAATACCTTAATATCAATTATTGTACTTGTATTTCTACATCTGGGCAAATTGCATGAATGTAGGGCTTAAAGGCGACGGACGGTGAAAAAATAATATTCAGGATTTTTTCCTTATATGATAGAGTCGTATGGGTTACAAAGGATAGCAACAATATTTTCAATAAATATGCATCCTGTTACCCTGTGGGCGCTCTGTAGTAGAGACTCCCTTCAAGAAGCTTCCAGCGAATGGTGTGACGTCACGATAAGTAAACCTCTGACGTTTTGGTGGCAAACGGGCGCACGATCCTAGTCCGACAAACAGCATTCAAATGCAGATTGCGAAAATTCTGCCACAGTGACCCCCAATTTTTTTTTCATTTTTTACATGTGTACAATCCACTAGACATGTATACTAAATTTTAGAAGCTTCTACCGTATGGATTTTTTTCTGGGGCTGTTAATTCATTTTGAAATTAATAATATGGCGGATTTCGAAGGATAGCTAAACTTTTTCGAAAGTGTTTTGCAACAAATCCAACGAGGTGACCCCCAATTTTTATTCAACGATTTCAATCTACACATATCACTTGATAATCAGACAAATTTTGAGAAAATTCTGATGAGCACATATTTACCTGTGGGTTATAACTCATCATCCCTCTTGAAATATTTTCCGATTAGAGACCATGTTAGGCATCGACTGTGCATATTTTTCAGGTTAACCATATATTTCACCATAACAGTGTCATCTATATACACTCCTGAACATGGTGGCAAATATTCATATCCTTCTGCCCAAAAATGGTTGTGTCGCAAACATTTAATGAACGCCATCTCAACGCATGAAAATTCTTCGACCTCACCGCGTTGATCACAGCATCCGCGGAAAACGTTCAGGTATCTATACAGCTGTATGGAAAACGTAATGACCTATCGTGACGTCACGATTCTTTTACCTGAAACACGCGGCATGGCTGGGGCACTGTGAACAGCATTTTGATCGTGCCAGACGCGCATTATATCGATGGAATTCGTACATTTATTTATTTCGTAGCATATCATATGAACATAAGCAGTATATTTGTGCAAGAAAATTTTTTTACTGTCCGTCGTCTTTAACAAAGTTCATATCATGTTAATGGCATGGATCAGAAATGATGTCATTAAATATGGCCACTGATGCATGAAATTGTTATCAATGTGTGTCATCACACGCTGCAGGTCATTTCTTGTATATCAGTTGCAAAAGTATATTTCAAATGACCAGCGCTTTGCATTCCCTTCGGAAATCCTTTGCATTGAAGAATAGAATCTGTCGGAAATCAGAACAGTTTTAGACTTTTTGTCTAACACTGCTATTTTTTCGTGTAGCCTGTATTAGCCCTTCGGATATTTTACCTTGTTGCTATTCATTATAATTGTACCTATTACTGTACACCACGAGGTATTTCAAGAATCCAGTCGACGAGATCGTAGATGATGTCTCAGGGGTTATGTGGAATCTTCCCGTCTCACAAAAGAACATGTGATGTATTACATCAATCACGTTTTGTCAGAGAAAACGTTGTCCTTGACATAACGTCTTGTAACTTGATGTAGCAGAACCCAGACCAACGGGGACACTGAGCTCATTGTCCACATACATTCTGTGACATCACTTCAGGCTACGCAAATTGTGTCAATTAGAAATGTTCAAATATATCACAATCCATATTCTGTGTGTGCCACTGCTTTCAATGAAGTATTTATATTATAGACCTCAATTATATTTATATTATCATTATATATGTAGTGGTGTGATAAAAGATCAAGACTGACACCTGCACGACTAGGAACAACTGTGTGTCTTTTATACATTATGTCATCATTTTCATATTACCATACTTCTGTGATTCAACATACTGTATCATGATTTTCCAACACGATCAGTTAAAACAGTTCACACAGTCCCCAAACTCGCGAAGATTGCATATTCAATTCTTTTCCATATATTTTCTTGGAGTTAATTTCCCATTTCCATTGAGTATGGAAAGATATTTTTCATTTATTTACATCAATTTGTTTCACATTGTCAACAAAACAGATCAAACATCCTCACTAATGATGCAATTTCAGACGAGAGAATGAGGGAACAACCGTTTTCGTGCATTGGGCCGTAAATATTGCCTTGATGTCGCCCTGATGTGCAGACGTCCATATAATGGCAGATTACATAAGATATGGGAACACTTTCACTGCTCCCCTATATGGTATTCAATAATTCATGGCGTTTTCGTAACGAAAGTACACTATTTACCACTAGTATGTACAATAAATCAGAAAAAAAAACCTGATGCTTGGATAAAATTTGACAGTATTATATCAGGAGACTTCAGTTGACCTGGCAATTAAGATAACTGCCTTTTGACTTATTGTGAACTATTTTATACAATCAATACAAGATGATGAGAATTTAGCTTTATGAAGTGAACTCAGATGGGATCTTGCCCCATGATCTGGAATGAAAATTATCAATGTATATAAATACGGTCAACTATACATGTGCCCTAAATGATTAGCGTTTGATGCCAAAGATTCAGGGTACATGCATAGTTGTGAATACCACGTGTAATACAATGTAGACTAGTTGCAGCAATAAACATCATGTGGTTAAAGGACTTCAAATACCTGTTTTTTCTGGCTTTGAATGCATAATTGATGTTCCATGTAGCAACGAACAAGTTACAGAATCGTACAGTATAATTAAGTAAATATAGCAAGTTTATCATTCGCAATTCTTATAAGGCACCTGTCAAGTAAAATTTTTCAGAAAAGCACACATCACAATAGTTGGATACTACTTTCGTGCAATGCCCTATGTATTGCTGTTATAATATGATTTTATCAAACATATCCTGTGATATCTAGCAGGTAACTGCACAGATTCTCCTTAGCTTCACAGCAATCCATTGTAGACCTGTATATGACTTTTGCTCCTCAGCAGCTCGTAGTATCGTCATTATGTTTCGGTCAGAGGGTGGAATAGATTGCCCCCAAGCGGCCAGGTCTACACGAGGTTGATGTCAGATGACGGTACAACAGATTGCCCCCAAAACGTCATGTCTTCCACATCCGGGCATGATCTATCACTTGGGTTTTATTTTGTTCCACAGGGAATCTCCGTGAAATGGTTGGTGAGGATCCGTTCCTGGTATAGTTTGAAGTTTGGGTTGCACGTTCATCGGTTGTGAATGTTCATGTTGATCAGGTTTTATTTCTGTTCCGAGTGCGTTCCATTTTAGCTCCCCTGATGTCGTCCTCTTGTGTGTCATACGTTGGTGGTTGATATGTCGACGTGTACAAAACGCATTACCATAAAGCAATGCATCATGAATTCTTGCACTTTAAATTCATCTATAATTTGCTTCATTAATAAATAGTGGCATGAACATCATTCTGTAATATGCAGCATTCAGTGCAACTCTCATGTTCCGTGCTCTACTTTAGCATTCCAACAACATCAACAAAAACACTTTCGGCACAACATGAAATGTTTTGGACCAATACAATCATGCAACTCTACCTGCATTTGCTATGCAGAACATGAATCTCATAATCTATCTTGGACAAAGCCAGGTCCATGAGCTTTAGATTGACATAGTGGCGAGTGTATTATGCATGTACAATACACTTCAAATACATTATTTGTGACAAACACTTGGCTTTTCTTCGCTTTTTACTTCAGATAATGATAGAGACCTGTTGTTACATAATCCGTAAATGTCTACCACCTATGTTCTTTATAAAACGGTGACAGGTATTGCTCTAGATAATTTAGTGACTAATAAAATCTCTCCAAAACCCTATCCTCGGCCACATTTAGGGCAGCCGCTGGGTGATAGATTATTACCATTGTTTATGAGTAGTCGTTAACAACCCGAGAGTTTAGTCAAAAGCTCGCTAGATCAGCTGTCGACACTGCAGCTCGTCGGAAGATTTTTTGACAAATTATGTGTTGGTATTATCATGTTGTGTTGGTGGTATGAATAATTCTATAAGGCTTGCTTGCTCTTGGGAATTGTTGCTTTATTTACCACGTGTTCATCAGGAGTTACAACTACTTAACACGTGCATCTTCCTCGAATGCAAACGTTCAGGCTTCGTTTCGGTTCCGAGTGTGTTACATTTTCATCATTCCTATTCTAATATAAGTGATATAAAATCTATGTATATACGACATGTGTATATTTCTACAGTATATAAACCCAATACATTCATCAATAAACGACGGGATTATATTGGTCCTGATGATTTTTATTATTCATCATACTACCTCAGCCATATTTCGACCACCAGATTTTGGTGATACCTGTAGACTTCGTGTTGCTCATGGGTGATTGTTAAGAACGTTAGGAAAGCTCATAATACTCCTTACTTGGTTCCAGCATATTTACCTATATCACTATGAAGTGATGTTATAAAGTTCCAATGTTATATTTTAGCTTTAAAAACTCATCATTGTATCATGAGCAAATAGGATGTCAAAGGTGTTGGCTCTTGGAAACCTTGGCTTCGAAAATGTGTGAGTTAACATCTGCAGGAAACATGAAGTTATTGGTCTCTATAGACGAAACGTGTGTAGATAATGTTAAGAATGTTTTTCGCATATAGCATATGTGTAGTACATGTACTATTTGATGAATATTGTGCTTACCCTGATTTTTAATTTAATAATCTATTTCGATGACGTTGCGTTTATCCTCCATTCCCATGTGTTATAAATGCGATCCACTATGATCCTAACCTTACACATTTTTCCAGTAATGTATGTAGCTCATCTGAACTAAATTTTCTGTCATTGGATGAATGAGATGTCTTTATCTGTAGATAATATTATGTTATAGGTTGAAAGAGTATTTTCACACGTGAAAGTACACGTGAATCTTCACATATCTGTCGCAAAATTTACGAGGCAAACTGTACCCAAAACTTGGTAAGAAAAACTTGATAAAATTTTACGTGATATAAATATTTCTTATGCCATCATCACTCTTTGACACCAAATATATTGGACTCCACGATGTCAACCTTTGGTTCACTTCGTCTTTAACTTCTCATAACTTTGTCAGTAGGTGTGTCATTTTTCAGATAGCTCTGTCAAGAAAGCAGTGGTCCGTTGACTCTAATATCCAAAGAACGTTACTGATGTCACTGGGGGAATTTGCGAACATTTATTGTGGACTATGACGATATTGTGGTACGAAATATGAATGAATGTCAGAAGGTATTGCTTCGGGGTAACGTCATTCCTTGAATGACTCCCTCATGGATGGGCACTGAGTTATACTTGGACAAATATATATGTCAGTTTATATGTGTGTGTATGTACACCTGAGGGCGATTCATGACGTTTTCTGCTGACCGGAATCAAGAATCCATACCCCTGTCACTGACAGAAATGTGATATTTGGTGTGAAATGTCATGTCCCTGTGGTCCAGTGTGGGATGGGTTAGTTACACTCGATCATCCGAGGTGTGATCATTGGAAATTGAATTTCCAAGCTATGGGTGTAGGACTCCTCGCTTTCTGTCTATTTCAGGATGTTTCTCTACGAAATGGGTATGCACCAAATTGTTGTCATGTATCGATTATCTGGAAAGTTGATTTGTCATATATATTTTCTATCGGGTTGCTTAGATTTCGAAATTCTTGTTGTTGGTTGGTTGGCTGTTGCAGTCTAATTTTATCATGCAGGTGTACAATAGAACAATTATATCGTACCATGTCTATGTATTGTACTATGTCTGTCCTGATAACGCCAGTGTAGATTTTGTAGATGTTCGGTCAGGCTTTGCTTATATTCCGAAAGTAGGATAGGATAGGATAATGTTTATTCAGTTTCAAGTACATTATAATGTACATAAAATAAGTTATGGACTGGTATTGTATGAGAACAATTTGAAACTGAGAGACCAAAATAGCCATTACTGTCTTCCTTTTGGAATTATTCTCAATGGCTCTTCACTCGTTTCATAATCGTGATATGATATTTGTAGTAGGCCAGTATACACATAGTGTCGAGGTTCATATTAATATCATGATATCTTGTGTATATGTCTCCTATCTGGATATTTCATCTCGATCCCATCGCTATTTATGATCAATTAGATATTTGATCAATGCTATTATATCTCACTCCATATTTTATATAACATACTAGCTAGAGTAAATAACGGGCTGTTTGTCGTCTATGTCATGAATCAGAAATGATATTACTAATTATGGCCATCGACGTAATGATCAAACATTGATTCTGCCTTCAATGCACGTCGCGTTACAACGTGCTGCAGATTATTATCATATATATATCATTTGAAAAAAAGACAAGTATTTTGCATTGCCTAATACCTGCTCTGTCATATGGAGAAATCTAAAACTTACTTTGCATTAAAAGATACATTTAGTCAGAAAACAACTATTTTTGGACATGTCTCTTGGTTGTCTTTCTCAGGAGTTCAGCTACCGGTTTTTTGTTGCTATTCCTGTGGCAAAATTGAAACCTATTACTGCACATTACGCATTGTGGGAACGCGGCTGATGTTCCAGGGTTATGTGAAATCTTTGCGTCTCACAAGATGTGATGTATCGCATCAATCGAGTTTATGAGAATACACTGTCCTTGACATCTCCAGCGAATGACGACACAGTTTGATAACTAAACGTGCCAAACCGACTAACAAGGACTCTGAGTGCCTTATCCACCTGCGTTTTGTGGTACAACTTCAGCGTGTGATGCTTATTGGCAAAGTTGTTAGTAAATGTATGTAGGCCCCACTATATATCATTCATATATGGATGTGTGGCTCATATATGTATTTGTCCATATACATTGTAATAAGAAAATGATGTGTAACTAAATATTTTTTGCGATTTTTAGTAATATAACGTCCACAAAAGAAACAAGCAATTTTTTCATTCGTTTTTCCTTTTCATTCTTCTATGTGTATAATCAATGGTTGTTCCATGTGGTACCAGACATGGACGCTATATTTACGAGCTTTGGTGTGTCCATCTGGGATTTACGTCATGATGTTTAAGTCATTTATAGCTTCATTAACTGATTGTTATCCCTTCAGGCATATGATCAATGGATACCTCGTGGTATGTCAAGGACGCTATCGCTAATGCTAATCTTGATTCCAATCATAGCACATCAAAGCCCAGCTGAGAAGCATTCATCTACATAATTATCATGTAATCACTGTGTTTATCAGATGATGCGTGTGCATCGGAAGTGTTCAGATTATTGTCAGGATATTTCATGTGGCCCGTTTGATCAAGAAATTTGTTTGTGATAAAAATAGTTGGTCGGATTTTGTTTTTATTCAGAATTTGCCTCATGAAACCAACCTGGAAGGCGCTGGTTAAAAAATATCCACGAATGATACAATCCAACGCTGCATGTACATTACTGCTGTAAATTGTTTTATACAACGTATGTCAGTTTGTAAGATTAGTTATGTATGTAGTAATTTATAGAGGAATCACAGTTATATACTTCAGTATACAAGACCTTCATTTAACGTGTAAATTACCTGTTGTCTCTCGGGCATTGAATTTCATTTTTCATTAGGTGAACTGTGGAATTTCCATTACGAACCGCGAGGTGCGTACTGCGAGCTAGTATAGAAACGAAAGAAACGAGAATTGATCTCGTATATATGACTATTTCCGAAGTGAACCATGGTTTCAAACGGAAAATGTATACAGGCCTCTCAAATATTCAAGTTGTGTTTTGTTGCACACAGGTCGTAGTTTGTAACCTGAGCTCGCAGATTGTAACGTTGGCTCGCAGGTCTCAATTTTTGCCTTGCAGCTCGCAGTCTTGTGCCTCGCAGGTCGCAGTTTTTACCTCGCAGCTACCTCTCAGTTTACCCTACCACAGTTGTAGCTCACAGGTCACATGTCTCTATCAGTTTATAGCATACAGTACGCAGTTCGTAATGGGAATTCCACAGTAAACAAGTGTGTATTATAAATAGGTAAAAGTGGAAGCAATTTCAATACTTACAATTGTCATCGAACACAGAATAACAGACATGTCACGATATCTTTGGAGACTACTCTTAATAGACGTGGAATCAATACCCAGTATTAAGTATTCCGAGCAAACAAAACAGGGTCCGTTATCCAATCTCATGGTCCGGGGACAGAAAGTCATATCAGGTTAAGACAGGTCAATTTATGATTTGATTAAACATTTCCTACATAGGGGAATATTTCACGTTCGAGCAGTGAACTGTATATACACTTCATATTCTAGGCTGAACAAAATTACAATAGATGAACCACAGGGGGAATAGATTGCCCCCTAGTAATCAGGGCTGCACGTGGAAAACGTCAGATGGCGGTACAACAGATGCGCCTAAAAAGTCATGTCTATTACATCCGGGTTCAATCAATCACCTGGCATGTCTTTGGTACCACAGGAAACCTGCCTAAATGCACTATGTAACTACTCGAAAGTGACTTCTCATCAATTGTAATCGGTTGAATATATCGGTGAGTTATAATTGTAAAGAGGGCGTGGTTTATCATTGGATGTGAATACATATGTTTGAACTGTCTATTCTGAATGAGCAATTTAGTTTCTATGTTGTCGTCATCAAAGTCTTGTGTGGAAATAAGTTGACTTGTACAAAAAGAACTAACACTTTACTGTGTATCACAATGAAATAATGCTTCATGAAATTTTGCGCGGTAAATTAATTTATCTGTAATATACTACATGAACGAATATGGGCATAAAGCATCCGTCTTTATTAGGCTAGTCGCAATTCAACATACAAAGTTTCTGACACAACACGGAATATTATTGACATATACATGAACTAAGGCTGTGATTGACATGCCAAACACACACTGCATAATCTCGAAGTGCTATCGCGAGAGTCAGGTCATTGGCCATAGTTCGGTATTTCGGCGATTGCATTTCTTCAGTATGAATGTACACTACGTTATGAATTGCATTGTAGAATGTATTGTAATACCAGAAAACTGATCCTCTGTTTTTTATTATTTAAAAATGATCTACAGCCTCACATGAATCATATTTGTCTATCATATTGCGACAGTATATGGAAACATCACCTAAACGATGCCAGATACTACATCATTTAGTGACCGATAAAAGTCATTCATATCACATTTTGACCAGCAGCTTGGGTGATAGACTACTCATCATGCTTATGCTATTGCTCATGGTTGATCATAAAGAGCCCCAGAGGGTGTAGTCAAAAGTTCGTTACGTGCATAGTCGATTAATCTGTTGGTAGGAAGTAATAAATCTTGTTTGACGTAGTGCATAGGATATAACTTGGTTCGTATCACTTTTTCTTCACATTGCTTTCTTTACCATGAGTTCAGTCTTATTTACAACCGAAGTGCAACATCGATATATTGATGATCGTTGCTGTGGGGTCTCCTAAAATGTTTGTGTGATACGAACCATAACATTGCATAGTATACCACAAGTTACAGTGTGATGCCCAAAAATTGTGCACTATATTCAAGTGAGTAGTAATTGACGAGTGTAATTGATGGCGTATGAACGACCATTAAAATTGAATTGTGCATTAAAATAATCTATGAAAATACACATTTTAAAGATGATCCATTTGAATAGATTGCAGTTATTGAATTTTATTAAAAATGTCCTCTTGCGCTTAACTAGTGGCAACGTTAACAGTAGTCGCATCATCCACGCAGTGAAGGTTTGAATTCTGAAAGCATCAGGGCATGATCTGGTGTAAACACTACAAAGTAAGATTCGTAACCCGGACAATGTAAAGACGGTTGCAAGATGACAGCACCACGATTCATGGCAGTCAGAGACGAATGAACAATGGCAGAGAAGGTTTCAAAGGTTATTTCAGTGTCCCGAAGGAATAATTATACATAATTTCAGGTAAAAAATATTAATGCTAACTAACAATGAATATCTGGGTTAGTAATAATTTCGCATGAATTTGTGTGTCATCTTTCAGATATCTCTCCCCATGAAGCAGTGATCGTTACGTTATCCAAAAACGTTACTGATGTTACCGGTGAATTCACAAACAATTCTTGTGGATTATGACAATATTTTGGTAAGAAATATGAATGAACGTGCTCCAGGATAAGGTCGTTTCTTGAATCTCTTCCTCATACAAGGGCACTGAATTTTACATGGAATTATATATGACAGTTTATGTGTGTGTATGTACACGTGGCGCTGATTCAAGATGTTTTCTGATGACCAGACAAAAATAGCCCAAACAAAACTCACTGATATCATGAATAGCTGCCAAGCTTCTTTTGGACCAAAAATGCTGAGTCACGCTAAAATTTGAACAGTCATTGTCACAACTCTTTTGCTAGACGGCTCTGCTTCTGATACTGTATCCTTGCTGCCATTCATGGGAATTGTAACCTATTACTGCACACCAGGAAGTGCTTTGAGAATCCAATCGACAAGATCGCAGATGATGTCTCAGGGGTTATGTGGAATCTCACAAAAGAACATGTGATGTATCACATCAATCACGTTTCCTCAAAGAACACGTTGTCCGTGACATCTCTGGCCGAAAACACGTTGTGACTTGATGTGGCAAAACCCACACCGACGTGGACACTGAGCTCATTGTCCACCTACATTCTGTGGTATCTCATCAGGCTATGCAAACTATGCTAATTAGAACAATGTTCAAAGATGTCACAATCCATATTCTGTCTGTGACACTGATTTCAATAAAGTATTTTATATTATACGCCTAAATTATATTTTTTTATCATTAAATTTGTAGCGGTAATGGTATGATGAGATATCACGACTTATACCCTGCACACAAGCAACAACTATGTGTTTATATATATTATGTCATCATTTTCATATTATCATACTTCTTTGATTCTACATATTGTATCATGATCTTCCAACAGGATTTGCCAAAAGTGTGGTTCCTTTTCCATTTCAATTGAGTATTGAAAAGTATTTTCCATTTATTTACAACATCAATTCATTCCACATTGTCAACAAAAAAGATCAAACATCCTCAGTAATGATGCAATTTCAGATGAGAGAATGAGGGAACAACCGTTTTCGTACATTGGGCAGTGAATATTGCCTTGATGTCGCCCTGATGTGCAGACGCCCATATAATGGCATATTACATAAGATATGGGAACACTTTCACTGCTCCCGTTATGGTATTCAATAATTCATAGCGTTTTCGTAACGGATGTACACTATTTCCCACCACCATGTACAGTAAATCAGAAAAATAAGCTGATGCCTGGATAAAATATGACAATATAATATCAGGAGAAGTCATTTGACCTGGCAATTAAGGTAACTGCCTTTTGATTTATTGTGAACTATCCTATACATTTAATACAAGATAATGAGTTATAATATGATTTTATCAAACATATCCTGGGGTATCTAGCAGGTAACTGCACAGATTCGCACTAGCTTCAGAGTAAACCATTATAGTCCTTTATATGACTTTTGCTCCTCAGCAGCTCGTAGTATCGTCATTATGTTTCGGTCAGAGGGTGGAATAGATTGCCCCTAGCGGCCAGTTCTACACGAGGATGATGTCAGATGATGGTACAACAGATTGCCCCCAAAACGTCATGTCTTTGACATCCGGACTTGATCTATCACCTGGGTTTTCTTTTGTTTCACAGGGAATCTCCGTGAAATGGTTGGTGAAGATCCATTCCTGGTATAGTTTGAAGTTCGGGTTGCACGTTCATTGGTTGTGAATGTTCATGTTGATCAGTTTTATTTCTGTTCCGAGTGCGTTTCATTTTAGCTCCCCTGATGTCATCCTGTTGTGTGTCATACGTTGATGGTTAATATGTCGATGTGTACAAAACGAATTACCATCCAGCAATGCATCATAAATTCTTGCACTTACTCCATTTAAGGGAAAAAAACTGGTTTGCCATGATGTTTGTGACGATTAGAAACGCTCGAGGGACTGTGTCGCAGATTTGAGACCGACCCGAAGGGGAGGTCTCAAATGTGGCAGCACAGTCCCGAGGGTGTTTCTAATCGCCACAAACGTCATGGCAAACCAGTTTTTATCCCGATTATAACATGACATTACATTTTAATTGTGTTCAAATCATTGAACAAGACATATATGGTAGGAGTAAAGTACGTTTACTACATGTAACTAAAATATACAATGAAGCTGCGCGCGCAGGATAAAACGATGATAATATAGGATGAACCACCATAACACAAAATAAGATTGATACACCACACTGTGACACGGTACCATATACATAATAATAAACTATGACACAAATACCCTGGGTGGGAAATTAGTTGTTCATGGAGTGACTGTTGCGCGCCGAATGAACGGTCAGAGAAGTTAGTGTACAACAAATTGGACAGGCTGAGTTTTGATGACCGTCACACCCTATGAACCCGACCATGAGATACAAGTATGGGGTAAGATATGTGACATAACCTATGAAACATGATAAACCCTTGACAATGTTTTAAACATCATTAACAAGTTAATTTACATTAAATCATTGAACAAGACATATATGGTAGGGGTAAAGTACGTTTACTACATGTAACTGAAATATACAATGAAGCTGCGTGCGCAGGATAAAACGATGGTAATATACGATGAACCACCATAACACAAAATAAGATTGATACACCAAACACCAGTAGAAGTAGGTTTAGATATTGATAACAGTAGAGATCATACTATTCATAGCATTGAATAAAGTGTCATTTGAATCAAAAATGTACTTTTGGTAAGCGTCCGATTCCCAGTCACCAATTGTTTTGATGGACTCGACTGGAACACCAGCTTGGTACGCCCATGACGCCCCACCACGTCTGAAGCTGTGGCCCGCAAAACTCCGTGGGTCGACACCGATTGCTGTCAGAGCCTCTCTGATCACCGACAGGAATGTGTTCACTGTCAGGGGCGTTGATGGAGTCATCCCAGATGACGTGATAAAGGCAGGTCCTTGGGGTGGTGCTGAGGGGGTCAGGCTGAAGGAGTGGTAAACCGCCTGCAGCAGACACATAGGATCACCCGGGATGCGAGGGATCGGGACATTGAGTACTCTCTGCTTGTACTGATTTGTCTTGGACCAACCGATGACAAGAACGATGCGATCTGGTCTGAACTGTACGTCTTGGCGTCGTAACTGTCTCTCGGTGTCGAATGAAGTGAGTGTCGTGGGAATAACGTTCGAAAAACATGAGGAGACAGGACGCCCAAACAGCTGCATGCGTTCTGTCCGATAGGTTTTACGATTCACCTGGTCGCCCAAAGCACGGCGTATAACTTTGAGCACGGATGACAGTCGGTAGTTATCTTGCAGTGGATTGGGGAGCTGCCATTCCAAATGAAGGATACGTATTATGTTGAGATACTGTTTTATCGATGTGAATCTGTGGCTCCTAGCAAGTAAGGCGGCATAACGAACTTTGTTTTGCGTTGACGCAAGTACCGGTGTGTAGCCCAGAGCAGAACAGAAGGCCAGGTAAGACTCTCGCTGAGATTTATATGTCCTGGACGTTGATGGAGTGAATGCGAGTCCCTTGTACCTTTCCACATCAGCCTTGAGAGAGTTTTCCAGGAAGCTACACACCGGACCTGGAGGCAGAAATATTCAGTTATTATTCACAAGGTCTTGAATTGGGTACCATTCATGTAATCTAGATATCGCATCGGCAACTTGATTTTGGTTACCAGGCAAATAAATTGCTTTGAGCCTAAAGTTAAAATTGACAGAATACCAGAACACCATACGAAGGGATTCCATGACGAAGGGATTGCGACACGACCCCTTGTTGATTATGCCGACCGCAGCCTGGTTATCTGAGCGTACATAAACTTTCTTGTTCCTCCACAACGGAGCTCATAGCGCCACTGCAGGTTCGAGAGCCAGGGTCTCCTTGAAGTTGATATGTAGCTCCTCCGAACCTGGCCACCAGTTCCACGGCGTGTAGATGAATTGATTCCCGTAGTGCGCGCCTGCTGCCACTGGGCATGCATTCAAGCATACCGGCGTTACGGGCCGAGAATCAACCATGTCCACGGTTCCATTGAACACGGCAAGGAACTTGATCCACCAAGCGATGTCGTTTCGAATTTCACGGGTGATCCGTGTGCGATGCCAAGGGCAGGATTCGCCGCATGTACGAGCGTCCACCATACACGACCTGCGATGCCCAGTTCAACTTGCCTGCGAGCGATTGAAGTTCCTTCTTACTGGCTTTCTTTTCGGTGACTAATTCTGTCAAACACATGTGGAGGTTTTGGAGCTTGTCGTCTGGAAGACTCAAACACATATTCATAGTGTCAATGGTGATTCCTAGAAAAGTAAGCTTGCGTTCTGGACCGAGTACCTTATTGTCATTACTAGAGAATCCTAGATAACGTAGAACCTGAATGACACGAGAGAGTTGATTAATGCACTGTTCACGGGTCTCACCAATTATGAGAAAATCATCAAGATACACGACCACCTGTTTAATGTCTAGCTTTGCAAGTATACGTCTAACCGCTTGGCCGAGGTGATGAAAAATACCTGGAGACGCACGTGCGCCGAACGGGAGTCTTTTGTCTATAAGGTAGGTGGGCTTATTGTCTCCATCGAATGTCCACTTCAACCCAGTTGCGACATGGTTTGATGGGTGAATTTTCACAGACTGATAGGCCGAGGCCAGATCCAATTTTGCCAGGAAATAACCTGGTTTGATAATGTCTACAGCATCTTGAATCGATTGGTATCTAAACAGGTCATGTTCAGCAAAGTCATTGAGGGCAGACCCCGGAGGCCTACTACAATCATGGATCAAGCGTACATCTGACTTTGATTTAGGCACTGTCCCAAGAGCTGATATAATCGATGGTTTGTCAGAGACGATAGCATAATGATCATTGATAATTTCTGAGCGAATTTGGGCTTCCACTTTCGCTCGGTTCGTAGGGTTGGTTGCTGAGAGATGATTACCAACTTCAACACACTTGGTAATTTTAGAGACGTCGGTTATATGAAACCCCTCTTTTATGCCAGTCATAATATAGTCATACATGGGGTCAGATTCACTCATTAAAGACAACCATGCGTCATACCTTAATGACCCGTCAGCGTTCACTGTCTCGAAAAACTGTGCGCTTGGGGCCGAGCTGCGTAGTTTTTTGGAGGCGCTGGTTGAGATTGTTGGGTCGTGTATGGCAGCGACTGTGTTTCCGAGTCGGTGTGGAGATAACGACACCCCCGACCAAACTTGCAGGATCCATGAGCCAGCCACTGTTTGCATACCTCAGTCTTGTGTGTACCAGTGCGACGCGAGCGTTGGCTGTACTTTCCACTAGGCTTGCCGTTCGCAGACGCAGAGCGGTGTAGTAGCTGGAGCTCGGTGTTTGGGTTCAGGCTTCCCCATGCGAACTTGTGCTGTGCCTGGCGTTCACGGTACTGGTAGTCGTAATCTAATACGGAGTTCCAGTTGTACCTGGAGGCGAAGTCAAACACAGTGGACGTGTAGGCGAGGTAGTAGGGAACATCATGTTGCTTGAGGGCGCCGTCTCTCAGCATTGCATACATGAGGCGGCAGTTCGCGGCTCCCCACTCCTGGATCGAGATGCCTGCATACGGATGGGCATCTTCTGTGCATACAACGAGCTGGTCATCGGACTCACTCGCTCGTGTTAGCACCAGGTCCTTTCTTCTGTTTTTCATCCGCAGACGTACCTCTTCGGTGATGTACTTGGTGATGTGGTAAGCTTTTTTGGAGTCAGCTGTTATAGTGAGGGTTGTCAGGGGGTTCATAGCAGTGTTTTGTTCAACAAAATTGTCAGCAATGTCTGTCACCAGGCCAGGTGCCCCTGTCCCACTATCTTCAACATGATCTGCTAATAAGGCATCGAATGCCTTACCTGCACTCTGGAGCGCGTCTGTTTGATTCCCAATGTCCGCGATTGTTGTTGTTGGTGGGGCCATTGTGGTCAAGTCGTCCATTGTTTGGCGGTTCACGACTGTGTCCACTGCCGGTGTTTTTTTTTTGTTTTTTTTTTTAAACATCATTTATTTTCTGAGGATTTACAACGCCATAAAGCACAAACAGTAGTTCCTCAACATTCACACCAACAATACAGGACAATACAATCATTCACACGTTCGCCAACTCGCATTACTGCATATGGGTATCTAACATGTCATGCGCCTTGAAACTTTTATGAAATTCTGAACAAATTCAAATATTGTAAGATTCGTATGGAGTGGAAGTCGATCGTCTCCGAATAGGAATAATCGCAATAAATTATTTTTATCTTCCAAAGTAAGGGCATAAATGTTTATGTCGGGCATGATATCCGCGATAAAGGGGACAACGGCGCTGAGCAGGTCGTCTCGAGCGTGTAGGTACGTGGGGCATTCCAGAAAATAATGAGTCGAAGTTTCGCATCTAAATCCGCAGGACGGACAGCTGGCATCAGTGATAAAATTGTATTTGCGACGATGTTGATTTAGAGCGCTTAGTCCCATCCGTAATCGAGCATGGTAAGTTTGGAAACGGCCAATGCCAAGTGAGTTTATTAATTGTGGTTCAGGAAATATCGTTGACCTTAAATGGCGTTTGAAGATGCTCAAAGTATCGCTCCTTTGGATCGTTACATTGAGGTCGTTCCACAATCGAATGGTGGAGGGGAAAAACGATTTTCTGTATGCCAAGGTCCGAGCGTGGGGTACACGGATATCGGAATTATTTCTCAAAGAATAATTATGAGCAACTGTATCGATAGAAAATGCGTTCACTAAGTAGTTGGGACTTATATTATATTTTAGCTTGTAAAGTTGACAAAGTTTATAATAATCTCTCCTTTTAGAAAGTGTAGGCCAACCGAGTTCTTTCAGTAAACATGTATGACTTGTGCTTTTATAAGCGCCAGTACAAGCAATCGCCGCCTTCCTCTGGGTTTGCTCCAACATATGCGACACAAAAACAGGGCAGTTTTCAGAGAGGGTGCTGCTTGTGAAATGCGTCTGTTTATGTGAGATTCCCAAGAGAAGTTTTCGTTAAATACCATTCCCAAGTGGCAGTGTTCTTTAACTCTCCTAATATTCGACCCCTGGAAACGTAAATTCGGGAAATTTATTTTGTTGATTTTCCGAGAAATGACAAGTTGATCTGATTTGGCCGGGCTGAAATTTACAGCCCATTGGCAAGCCCATTGATTCAGAAGTTCCAAGTCATTGTTCATCACCATGGAATCAGAAATAGGGTCCGTTACGACTCTCATTAAAATGGTATCATCGGCGTATAGGTAAATATCGGAATCAATATCAAGTATAATATCGTTCACATAAACTAAAAACAGTAGGGGTCCTAGTATCGACCCTTGTGGAACTCCTGCATTTATGGGTCGCCAGTCAGAATGAATTCCGTTTATTACAACCCGCTGAGAACGACCATGGAGATAGTCCGATAGCCAATTTAATAACCGACCCGTAATTCCCATAGTTTTCAATTTATGAATTAGACCCGTGTGCCAAACACGATCAAAAGCCTTAGAGATGTCCATAAAGGCGATGTTTACGTCGCAACCATCTTCTAGTGCCAAGTAAATTTTATGTGTGAGCAAAAGCAACTGGTTCATAGCAGAATCCATTGGTTTGAAGCCGCAATTCCTCCACGTTAAAATATTCGACATTTTTAAATATTCGTAAAGACGATTGTATACTATTCTTTCTTGTATTTTTCCTACTACCGACAGCAACGATATCGGTCTATAATTGGTGACTATCTTGCTATCCCCTTTTTTGTATACTGGAATAACATTAGCTGTTTTCCATTGCACCGGTACGATTCCTGACCTAAATGATAGGTTAAATAGTCTGCTTAAAGATTCACTAATTGACAAGTGTGTATACTTTAATAATACGGCGCTGATTCCATCAGGACCATTAGATTTGTTGACGTCTAATTTCCTAATAATTGATGAAACTTCATCAGAGTTAGTTTGGATATTTCCTAACTTGCTCATAGTCTGAAAATGGAGTGGAGGGAGTGCCTTTGGAACTTCGCTTAGCGTTGACTGGGAAGCAAAGAAATCATTAAAGGCATTAGCCTTTTCACACGCGTTTACAAGTTGTTTCCCGTTTAAATTTACTACCCCAATCCCGCGAGTGACTTTTTTGCCTAATAATTCTTTCATCAGTTTCCAATATGTTTTAGAATCTATGGTACTAGAAGTCATTTTATTTACTAGGGAATTGAAGTAATCATTCTTTGCCGTTTGTCTAATATGTTTTGCGTCCCGACGTTTTGGTCGGAAATATTCATAATGTAATGGATCGCGCGTACGCTGATACCTTTTGTGTGCTCTATTTCTTGCTCTGTCGGCTATACGGCAAGCTTGCGTTAGGTAAGGTTTATCCCTTGGCCTGACTTTTATAATGCGGTTAGGAATAAAGTAGTTCGCACAGTCTAAAATCACGTCGCAGAAGTCGGCAACATTTCCGTCCACATTTGGATAGGTAAATGGAAGACGGTTGAGATTATTAGTCAAACTAGCGTTTAGACCCTCAACATTAGCATGTTTATAATCCCAAACTTTTCGCTGATATGTTTTCTCCTGTAAGTAATCAAAGGTAACACCACAGAATAACACACAATGATCTAAATTCGCAATAGGAGGGATAACCTGTATATTAGAAAGCAAACCCGGGGAATCGGTTAGAATAATGTCCAACAGACTCGTTCCTTGAGGCGTATATCGAGTAGGCTCAGAAACGACTTGATGCAGATTGAAAGCGTTTGCTATATGCACGAGCTTGTTGCCCATTTCACTATTGATATGATTTTCATTCCAACTTTCACATCTGTCATTAAAGTCACCCACAACAAGGAGGCAGGCAGGGTTCGAAACCAAAGCGGTTGCCAACGAAGCCTCTAACTTGTTAACGAAGTTGTCAACAATAAAGTTTTTGGGACCATAAGCTATAGGAGGTCTGTAGTAGGATGCCAGCAGTACTTTATTACCTCCGACAGATACCTCGATCCAGACGCTCTCCACATCGTGATGTTCCAGGTCTGTCCTCCTGGTAGATGCATAATCATCAGAGACGTAAATGGCAACACCTCCACCACGTCTGTTCCTGTCATTTCTAAACAACGTAAAATGAGGAATTTCAATGTCAACATCAGGTATTGTATTATCCAGCCAGGTCTCACTGATGCATAATATGTCAGTGTTTCTAGAGTGAATGAGCTGCGATTCAATTTCATCAAATTTTAGGAAGGAGTTAGTAATATGGTAAAATGTTCGTAAGCTTCTGGCATTTATGTGGCAAATATTAATTTCCGATTTACGAACAGGAGGTCCAGGATTTGGATGGACGTCCCCACAAAGTAATAGGAGTAGACAAACTAGCAATCGCATACTGAGGTCAGCTTTGTCCGCTGTAGTTCTTCCTTTATACAATTTGGATATTTTTGGGTTACGAACACAAAAATTTGCCACGTACCTATACGCGCTCGGTAAACGTCTAACGATATCATGGTGGCTTCCGCACAGAGATGGAACTCTGTGCCGCGTGGTCGACATGAGACGCCTTCGTACGCCGAATAACCCAATTACGCGGCATGTTAGGACTAGGATAGAGCAAAACTTTTGGCGATACAAACATACAGACAAATACAAAGCAGATAACACAAAACACTTCCACACAACACAAAGTATGACACATAAAATACATTAAACGTTGCTCCCGAAGCTGCTTCTCTAGGACAGATCAGACCGTGTGCCCGGATATCGTTCGCGGTTATATCTATCATCATAGTCGAGTACAGTGTCCAGAAATATCACCTCGCTCGATGTCACCAACACTTCCTCTTTGAAAGCCTTGAATGACAAAGACACTCGTAGCAATGGAGCATATATTGTCAATAGTTCACACACTGGTGAAAAGATGAAAATATTTTCAGTAAAAGATAAGTAATGAGAAGTATGATGCATGATTTTGAGCGAGATCGATTACTATACCTTTAGCACCTGTACAACCGTACGCGTTACCCAGGCGAGATCCGACCACGCGGAATGATGCTGGAATAGTGTCATGTAGTGGCAAAACAGGATTGGCGTCAAAAATATTCCGTCTATACTACTATCTTACTTCCTATATATCTATAATTGTAACAGTACAATATGTATGATAACTGCATGTATGTTGTTATTCCACATGTGAATATGAATAACACGTTTTCGCAGCCACAGGAGAAAATACAGCTACGTGAAAAGGAACAAGTTGGACGAAGTACAAGGAAAGTAGAAAGAATCCAGAAGGATTACACAGCATGAATTACATCATACATTGACGAACTTATGCATGTTATATGTATCAGTTATAGATGTCTTCACACCACGAACCTTCAGCATCTGACAAAAGACAAGAACGGACGAATCCCGGCATGGCACATCATACGACATCATACACGATTCATACACAAGACTTTTGTTTCGGTTCCTCGTAGTGTAACAATAAGAGAAAACATGTATATAAACTGTTCAATTGTAGATACCAAACACACCACGAACTTTCGCAATTTGACAAAATACAAGAGCAACATGGTCCCGGCATAACAAAACATGTTACATCTTACAAAGATGCACAAGGCTCAATTTCAATTCCTGGTAGTGAAACAAGACAGAATATATGTATATAATTGTTCAGATACATGTAGATATCAATCACACTATAGAACTTAAAAATTTGCCCAAATGCAAGAGCAAATGAAGAATCCCGGCATAGCAAGTCAAATAACATCATTAAATATGCATATATGTCTAAATTTTGGTATCTCATATCGATCGAAGCAAGTAAGAGAATACATGTATACAACTGTCCGATTGAAGATATCAAGCACACCACGGACATTAAAATTTGAAATAATTCAAGACCAGCAGACGAATCCCAGCAAAGCATATCATATGTCATCATACAAGAATTCACAAGGCCAAATTTCGGTTCCTTCGCAGTGAAAAAATAGGAGAAAACATGTTTGTAACTATCCAATTATATCACACTTCGGACCTTCAAAATGTGACACATTTCGATAAAAGAACAAAAATGTTACAAGAAATGCAATATAATCCTTATATAACACAATATGATTTCATCACACAAGAATAAACTCACACACGGTTTCAAGTAGTAGAGCATTGAGAGACTTGTAGAGACTGCCGGTGTTGGTGCAGTCTCAAGCGTTACCGCTTTCACAATCAATTTGGCCTGCCCAAGGGTGATGCCGATCGCCCGCAGCTCCGACACGGTTGCCAACTGCAAGGTTTCTTTAGTGTTCAGATCTTCCTTCGCCAGTGCACTAGTTGTTTTCTCTGTAGGCCAATGCTATTAGCCCACTCGTAAAAATCAAATTCGGCAACTTGAACATTGCCACCTTCATGTACTTCTGCAACAGTTTCAATGTTTTCGTCCGCCATCTCGAAATACGTGAGTTCGGAAATGTTTTCAGGTTAGGTCAGTGGAATTGGGTCGGGGTCAAGCGGTATAAACATAGCCAAACCATGCTGTCACGCTACCATTGTCGAGTCACTGTCACCAACACATTACTCGATTTCGCCTGTACAATACTAAACTCTTCGTTTACTTCGAGTTCACCGCGTCACTCCCGTTTGAACATGATGTGTACAAACGTTTTGTTTATACCACTTGACCTGACCTAGAAACATTTCCGAACTGGCTTATTACACGGTGGCTAGGCGTTACGCGTTATTCAGGGAGTGCCGAGTAAAATCATGAGTAGCCTATTACGCGTTATTCGTGAGGAAATGGCAGCCTCTGGTTGACCTTTAGTAGGGAAAACATACAATTGCGCTAATTATACCGTTTTGAAATGTCGGATTTGGATTTGCACGGAACATTACTTATATTCATGATTGTTGTTGAGAGTTTATATCAAAGAAATAAGCCAGTGTAGCGAGAACTTCGGCTCCACAATATCTGTCAATTTTGCTTCGACAGCCGCTCTCCTCGGTTTTGGGTTTGAAAATGTTACGTATCGGCATTAATGTAGATAGAATGACAGGTCTATGATATTGAAAATATGGGCTTCACATGTGCCTGTCTTCAAAATGTTTCACAATGGTCGCAAGCGGCGCGAATCTAGGTTGAATGTATCGTTTGTTTATTTGCTATACTTTACGCGATTTGCCTGAGGGCATTTCGCGTATGTGCATGAGTAAATATTTTGTTGCGGTTGGAATATTTCTTGTATTAATGCAATATTTTTCTCCACTTTTACTGCTCAATCGATGGAATAAATTCAAGTTCAAAAGATAATGTTTTCACTTGGTGAGTTTCTGTGTAAAAGACACGAAAACTCATAATATGGCCAAATTCAGATTTACGATGATTGGTAGGAACATATGGAGGATAGTGATAAGTGAGAAGTATCGTCCGAACTTGGAACATGTGCAGCCTCAAATCATACTTTAAAAATCTTTATGTATGCGTTACCAGCTCTACCATCGCCGACAATGGTGACATGCTTCCTCATGCTGTAACGCGTGTGCAGATTTTCTCCCTCAGGCTGATACGCGTAAACAATAAAAAGCTTCTCAGTTCTTAAAATACTCTATTAAAACAACTGGATGCATGGTGTAACAATAAAGAAAGATTTCTCCGAGCATTCTATGATTTACCAACACGCACTTTGTTGGTTTCAATTGATAGCCGATGATATTTCCCAAACGAGTCGCAAGGGTGCGGGTGTTGTCACGAACTGTGTGTCCATTTTCGTAAAATATAACGATGTATGCAAGTAATAATAGTAGCATACGTAATGTTTGTTCATTGGGATGTTCCGTGGAAACAAAATTTTAGGAAGAAAATGAACTTTTTCATTAATTTTACTCATTTGAAGTTGGGACCTGTGTCGTTTCCTGTGCCATTTCCTCACGAATAACGCGTAATACTCACGATTTTACGCGGCACTCCCTGAATAACGCGTAACGCCTAGCCACCGTGTATTAGTTGTTCATGGAGTGACTGTTGCGCGCCGAATGAACGGTCAGAGAAGTTAGTGTACAACAACTTGGACAGGCTGAGTTTTAATGACCGTCACACCCTATGAACCCGACCATGAGATACAAGTATGGGGTAAGATATGTGACATAACCTATGAAACATGATAAACCCTTGACAATGTTTTAAACATCATTAACAAGTTAATTCACACTTACTTGATTTTCATATGTTTTTGAGCTGAAATAACGCTTATTTTGCCTTCGAAGTGAATGAAGCTGCAAAGTTTTCAACCTGGGAAAAGCCCACAGTTTCAGTACGGCAAGAAAAAGATCCATAAAATAGCCATGACAACGCACGCGCAGAAGCGCATATTACGTAAACAAAACAACGACGTCATGGCAACCAGCAGCCGGTCTCAAATGCCGGTCTCTAACACTTATTAGAGACCGGCTTTGGCTGCTCAAACATCGCCGCATCGTGGATCTGGATGCTGATGCCATGTTATAATAATGAATAGTGGCATAAACATCATTCTGTATTATGCAGCATTCAGTGCAACTCTCATGCTCCGTGCTCTACTATAGCATTCCAACAACATCAACACAAACATTTTCGGCACAACATGAAATGTCATTGACCAATACATGCAACTCTATCTACAATTGCTATGCAGAACATTAATCTCATTATTTATCTTGGACACAGCCAGGCCCATAAGCTTCAGATTGACATTAGTGGCGAGTGCATTATCGTATGAATGCACAATACAAATTAAATACATTATTGGTAACAAACACCTAGCTTTTCTTTGCTTTTTACTTCAGAAAATGACCTGCAGTTACACAATCCTAGCTAAATGTCTACCCACTATGTTTATCATTATGCGGTGATAGATATTGCTCTAGATAATTTAGTGACTAATGATCTCTCAAAACCCTACCCTCGGCCACATTTAGAGCAGCCGCTGGGTGATAGATTATTACCACTGTTTATGAGTATTCGTTATCAACCCGAGAGTGTAGTCAAAAGATCGTTAGATGAGCAGTCAACCCTCCTATAACACATTATAGAATTTTTGTTAGTAATATGAATAATTCTATAAGGCCTGCTTGCTATTGGCATTGTTGCTTCATTTAATACGTGTTCAGTCCGGAGTCACAACTACTTAACACGTGCATCTTCCTCGAACGCAGATGTTTGATCAGGCGCCGTATCAGTTCAAAAAGTGTTTCATTTTAGCATTCCTATTGTCATCACCATAACCTTGTGTTGCTGATATAAAGTCTTATGTATAAACGACATGTGTGTATTTCTACAGGATAAAACCCATTACATTCATCACTAAACCATGGGATTATAGTGGTCTTGATGATTTGAAGACTATTTTTCATCACACAACCACGCCATATTTCGACCACCAGATTTTGGTGATACGTGTAGACATTATTCTGTTCATGGTGGTTGTTAAGAACGTTGGGAAAGCTCATAATACTCATAATACTTCACACTTGGTTCCAGCATGTTTACTTATATCACTCCGAAGGATTCCAATGTTACATTGTCGTTTTAAGAACTCATCATTGTATCATGGGCAAATAGGATGTCAAAGGTATTGGCTCTTGGACACCTTGGCTTTGAAAATGTATGAGTTGACCTCTGCAGAAAGCATTTAGATATTTTGCCCTGTAGAGGAAACCTGTGTAGATAGCCTTTCGCATTTTGTTGTTGGTATCTTGTGTAGTACATGTACTGTTTGGTGAATCATGTGCTCATCCTGTTTTCAATCTCAAAATTTATTTTGATGACATTGTTTTTATCCCCCATTCCTATGTGTTATATATGCGATCCACTACGACCCTAACCTTATACATGTACATTGCTTCAGTAATGTATGTAGCTATTCTGGGCTAAAGTTTCTATGGTTGGATGAATGAGTCTTTATCTGCAAAGAGTAGTATATAATAGTTTGAAAGAGTATTTTCACACATATCGCCTGTAACAGTACACGTGAATCTTCACATATCTGTAGCAGAATTCACCAGGCAAAATGTACAAAAAGCTGGCAAGAATAAAATTTCACGTGATATATATATAGTTATTATGCCATCATCACTGTTTGACATCAAATGTATTAGGACCCATGATGTCAACATTCGATTCACTTCGTCTTTACATTCTCATAACTTTGTCAGTAAGTGTTTCATCTTTCAAATAGCTCTGTTCAGAAAGCAGTTGTCTGTTGACCTAAATATCCAAAAACGTTACTGATGTTACCGGGGAATTTGCAAACAATTGTTGTGGATTATGACAATATTGTGGTACGAAATAGGAATGAACGTCAGAAGGTATTGCTTTAGTGCCGAAGGTCTCTTCTTGAATCTCTCCCTCATAGAAGGGCATTGAATTATACACGGAATTATATATGACAGTTTATATGTGTGTGTACACACGTGACTGTGATTCATGGTGTTTTCTGATGACCGGAAAAAAGGATCGATGCTCCTGTCACTGACAGAGATGTGCTACCTGGGGTGAAATGTCATGTCCCTGACGCCCAGTGTGGGATGGGTTAGATACACTCGATCATCTGAGGTATGATCATTGGAAATTGAATTTTCCAAGATATGGGTGTAGGACTCCTCGCTTTCTTTCTATTTCAGGATGTTTCTCTACGAAATGGGTACACACCGAATTGTTGTCATGTATCGATTATCTGGAAAGTTGATTTGTCATATATATTTTCTATCGGGTTGCTTAGAATTCAAAAGTCTTGTTGTTGGTTGGTTGGCTGTTGTAGTCTAATTTTATCATGCAGGTGTACCATAGAAACAATTATATCGTACCATGTATTGTACTATGTCTGTCCTGATAACCCCAGTGTAGATTTTGATATAATGTTTGGTCAGGCTTTGCTCATATTCCGAAAGTAGGAGATAATGTTTATTCAGTTCAAGTAAAGTGCAATGTACAGAAAATAAGTTATGGACTGGTATTATATGAGAACAATTTGAAACTGAGAGACCAAAATAGCCATTGCTGTCTTCCTTTTGGTGCCAATTAATTCTAAATGGCTCTTCACTCGTTTCATAATCGTGATATGTTATTTGTAGTAGGTCAGTATATACATAGTGTCGAGGTTCATATTATTATCGTGATATGTTGCGTATAAGTCTCCTATCAGGATATTTTATCTCGATCCCATGGCTATTGATGACCAATTAGATATTTGATCAATGTTATTATATCCCACTCCCTATTGTATATAACATACTAGCCAGAGTAATAACGAGCTGTTTGTCGTCTATGTCATGAAACAGAAGTGATATTACTAATTATGGCCATCGACGTATCAATTAAACATTGATTCTGCCTTCAATGCACGTCGCGTTACAACGTGCTGCAGATTATATCATATATATCATTTGAAAAAAAAACAAGTATTTTGCATTGCCTAATACCTGCTCTGTCATATGGAGAAATCGAAAACTTTCTTTGCATTGAAGGATACATTCAGTCAGAAAACAACTATTTTCTGGACATTTTGGGGTAGCCTTCCTCAGCCATTTGGCTATTCGCTTTATTTGCTGCAATTCCTGTGGCAAAATTGAAACCTATTACTGCACATTACGTATTGTGGGAATGCGGTTGATGTCCCAGGGGTTATGTGGAATATGTGATGTGTCGCATCAATCGAGTTTATGAGAATATACTGTCCTTGACATATCTGCCGAATAACGACACAGTTTGATAATTAAATGTGTCAACACCCATGGTAAGGAGGAAACCGAGCGCATTGTCCACCATCGTTTTATGGCACCACTTCAGGGTTTGAAGCTTTGGCAAAGTTGTAAGTAAATGTATGTAGGCTCTCCAATATAGATCACAGATATATATCGATGTGTGTCTCAAATATGTCTTTGCCAATATAAATTGTAATAAGAAAATGATGTGTAACAAAAAATCGTCTTCCCTTTTCATTCTTCCATGTGTAGTTGTGTATAATCAACAGTTCTTTCATGTGGTATCAGATATGGACGCTATTTTTACGAGCTGTGGTGTGTCTACTCGGGATTTACGTCATGATGTGTAAGTCATTTATAGCTTCATTAGCTGCTTGTTATCCCTTCCAGGCATATGATCAATGGATACCTCGTGGTATGTCAAGGACGTTTCCACTAATGCTAATCTGGATTCCAATCACAGCACATCAAAGCCCAGCTGAGAAGCATTCATCTACATAATTATCTTGTAATTACTGTGTATATCAAATGATGCATGTGCATCGGAAGTGTTCATATTATTGTCAGGATATTTCATGTGGCCGGTTTGACCAACAAATTTGTTTGTGATAAAAATAGTTGGTCGGGTTTTGTTCTTATTCCAAATTATATTACTTCAGGTTGTAGATGCCATTATCAAAAATTTGGTGATAGGTTTATACATACATCACTTGTATACCTACTGTGACACTTAAAACAATGTTCAAATATGTAGGAGTCAATATTCTGTCCATGTTCCTGAATTCAATAATCGTTTTGAAGTTTTTTTACCATCATGTGAATGGGCTTATAATTGTTGGCTTTATTTCTACCTCGAAATTGATTCTTTCTAGAAATAATCAAAATTCCTATAGGCCCCCATGCATTAGTGAACAAAACCCCATGCATTAGTGACAAAAACAGCTATACACAATGTCTGAGAAACCTTTCATTAAAATTACTTTTTTCACAATGTCTGAGAAGCTTTTTCATAAAGAAAGTATGTACTTTCCTTTTGATACGTATACTAAACGTCCCAGGAAGTGACAGGTAGCCCAGCAGTAGAGGCAACCGCAGTGTCACTTTTCGTGAACAGTGGGCTGTAGAGTTCTGCCTCATTAAACCAACTCGACGGGAGCTGGTTAATTTCCATGTACCAAACAATTGGTAAACAATTGTGTATTATGAATAGGTAAAGTGGGTGCAATTTCAATACTTACAATTCTTATCGAACATGAAATAACAGACATATAACGATATCTTCGGAGACTACTCTCAAGACAGGTCACGCGTATTGCCAACCTATCAATTTATGATTTGATTTATCATTTCCTAGATAGGAGAAATTTGTACATACACTTCATATTCTGGGCTGAACAAAATTACAATAGATGAACCACAAGGGGAATAGATTGCCCCCTAGCAACCAGAGCTGCACGGGGAAGACGTCAGATGGCGGTACAATAGATGCCCCCAAAACGTCATGTCTATTACATCCGGGTTCGATCAATCATCTGGCATGTCTTTGGTATGACAGGAAACCTGTCTGAACACATTATGTAACTACTCGAAAGTGATTTCACATCACTTGTAATCGGTTGAATATATCGGTGAGTTATAATTGTAAAGAGGTTCATCATTGGCTGTGGATACATATGTTTGAACTGTTGTTTCTATTCTGAATGAACAATTTAGCTCCTCTGTTGTCGTCATCAGAGTCTTGCGTAGAAATAGGTTGACATGTAGAAAACGAATAACACCTTACTATGTATCATACTGATGCAATACATAATGAATTCTTGCGCATCAAATTCGATTACTCCTAATATGCTACTTTAACGAATAGTGACATTCACAAAGCCAGTGTAGTCCTTGGGTTTTATACCACAAGTCGCATTTCAACATCTGCTAGCGTTTCGCTGGGTGATAGATTATTACCACTGTTTATGAGTATTCGTTATCAACCCGAGAGTGTAGTCAAAAGATCGTTAGATGAGCAGTCAACTCTCCTATAACACATTATAGAATTTTTGTTAGTAATATGAATAATTCTATAAGGCCTGCTTGCTATTGGCATTGTTGCTTCATTTAATACGTGTTCAGTCCGGAGTCACAACTACTTAACACGTGCATCTTCCTCGAACGCAGATGTTTGATCAGGCGCCGTATCAGTTCAAAAAGTGTTTCATTTTAGCATTCCTATTGTCATCACCATAACCTTGTGTTGCTGATATAAAGTCTTATGTATAAACGACATGTGTGTATTTCTACAGGATAAAACCCATTACATTCATCACTAAACCATGGGATTATAGTGGTCTTGATGATTTGAAGACTATTTTTCATCACACAACCACGCCATATTTCGACCACCAGATTTTGGTGATACGTGTAGACATTATTCTGTTCATGGTGGTTGTTAAGAACGTTGGGAAAGCTCATAATACTCATAATACTTCACACTTGGTTCCAGCATGTTTACTTATATCACTCCGAAGGATTCCAATGTTACATTGTCGTTTTAAGAACTCATCATTGTATCATGGGCAAATAGGATGTCAAAGGTATTGGCTCTTGGACACCTTGGCTTTGAAAATGTATGAGTTGACCTCTGCAGAAAGCATTTAGATATTTTGCCCTGTAGAGGAAACCTGTGTAGATAGCCTTTCGCATTTTGTTGTTGGTATCTTGTGTAGTACATGTACTGTTTGGTGAATCATGTGCTCATCCTGATTTTCAATCTCAAAATTTATTTTGATGACATTGTTTTTATCCCCCATTCCTATGTGTTATATATGCGATCCACTACGACCCTAACCTTATACATGTACATTGCTTCAGTAATGTATGTAGCTATTCTGGGCTAAAGTTTCTATGGTTGGATGAATGAGTCTTTATCTGCAAAGAGTAGTATATAATAGTTTGAAAGAGTATTTTCACACACATCGCCTGTAACAGTACACGTGAATCTTCACATATCTGTCGCAGAATTCACCAGGCAAAATGCAAATTTCACGTGATATATATATAGTTATTATGCCATCATCACTGTTCAACATCAAACCTATTAGGACCCAGGATGTCAACATTCGGTTCACTTCGTCTTTACATTCTCATAACTTTGTCAGAAAGTGTGTCATCTTTCAAATAGCTTTGTCCAGAAAGCAGTGGTCTTTGACCCTAATAATAAAAAAACGTTACTGATGTTACCGGGGAATTTGCAAACAATCGTTGTGGATTATGACAATATTGTGGTACGAAATAGGAATGAACGTCAGAAGGTATTGCTTCAGTGCCGAAGGTCTCTTCTTGAATCTCTCCCTCATAGAAGGGCATTGAATTATACACGGAATTATATATGACAGTTTATATGTGTGTGTACACACGTGACTGTGATTCATGGTGTTTTCTGATGACCGGAAAAAAGGATCGATGCTCCTGTCACTGACAGAGATGTGCTACCTGGGGTGAAATGTCATGTCCCTGACGCCCAGTGTGGGATGGGTTAGATACACTCGATCATCTGAGGTATGATCATTGGAAATTGAATTTTCCAAGATATGGGTGTAGGACTCCTCGCTTTCTTTCTATTTCAGGATGTTTCTCTACGAAATGGGTACGCACCGAATTGTTGTCATGTATCGATTATCTGGAAAGTTGATTTGTCATATATATTTTCTATCGGGTTGCTTAGATTTTAAAATTCTTGTTGTTGGTTGGTTGGCTGTTGTAGTCTAATTTTATCATGCAGGTGTACCATAGAAACAATTATATCGTACCATGTATTGTACTATGTCTGTCCTGATAACCCCAGTGTAGATTTTGATATAATGTTTGGTCAGGCTTTGCTCATATTCCGAAAGTAGGAGATAATGTTTATTCAGTTCAAGTAAAGTGCAATGTACAGAAAATAAGTTATGGACTGGTATATGAGAACAATTTGAAACTGAGAGACCAAAATAGCCATTGCTGTCTTCCTTCTGGTGCCAATTAATTCTAAATGGCTCTTCACTCGTTTCATAATCGTGATATGTTATTTGTAGTAGGTCAGTATATACATAGTGTCGAGGTTCATATTATTATCGTGATATGTTGCGTATAAGTCTCCTATCAGGATATTTTATCTCGATCCCATGGCTATTGATGACCAATTAGATATTTGATCAATGTTATTATATCCCACTCCCTATTGTATATAACATACTAGCCAGAGTAATAACGAGCTGTTTGTCGTCTATGTCATGAAACAGAAGTGATATTACTAATTATGGCCATCGACGTATCAATTAAACATTGATTCTGCCTTCAATGCACGTCGCGTTACAACGTGCTGCAGATTATATCATATATATCATTTGAAAAAAAGACAAGTATTTTGCATTGCCTAATACCTGCTCTGTCATATGGAGAAATCGAAAACTTTCTTTGCATTGAAGGATACATTCAGTCAGAAAACAACTATTTTCTGGACATTTTGGGGTAGCCTTCCTCAGCCATTTGGCTATTCGCTTTATTTGCTGCAATTCCTGTGGCAAAATTGAAACCCATTACTGCACATTACGTATTGTGGGAATGCGGTTGATGTCCCAGGGGTTATGTGGAATATGTGATGTGTCGCATCAATCGAGTTTATGAGAATACACTGTCCTTGACATATCTGCCGAATAACGACACAGTTTGATAATTAAATGTGTCAACACCCATGGTAAGGAGGAAACCGAGCGCATTGTCCACCATCGTTTTATGGCACCACTTCAGGGTTTGAAGCTTTGGCAAAGTTGTAAGTAAATGTATGTAGGCTCTCCAATATAGATCACAGATATATATCGATGTGTGTCTCAAATATGTCTTTGCCAATATAAATTGTAATAAGAAAATGATGTGTAACAAAAAAATTCGTCTTCCCTTTTCATTCTTCCATGTGTAGTTGTGTATAATCAACAGTTCTTTCATGTGGTATCAGATATGGATGCTATTTTTACGAGCTGTGGTGTGTCTTCTCGGGATTTACGTCATGATGTGTACGTCATTTATAGCTTCATTAGCTGCTTGTTATCCCTTCCAGGCATATGATCAATGGATACCTCGTGGTATGTCAAGGACGTTTCCACTAATGCTAATTTGGATTCCAATCACAGCACATCAAAGCCCAGCTGAGAAGCATTCATCTACATAATTATCTTGTAATTACTGTGTATATCAAATGATGCATGTGCATCGGAAGTGTTCATATTATTGTCAGGATATTTCATGTGGCCGATTTGACCAACAAATTTGTTTGTGATAAAAATAGTTGGTCGGGTTTTGTTCTTATTCCAAATTATTGTACTTCAGGTTGTGGATGTCATCATCAAAAATTTGGTGATAGGTTTATACATACATCACTTGTATACCTACTGTGACACTTAAAACAATGTTCAAATATGTAGGAGTCAATATTCTGTCCATGTTCCTGAATTCAATAATCGTTTCGAAGTTTTTTTACCATCATGTGAATGGGCTTATAATTGTTGGCTTTATTTCTACCTCGAAATTGATTCTTTCTAGAAATAATCAAAATTCCTATAGGCCCCCATGCATTAGTGAACAAAACCCCATGCATTAGTGACAAAAACAGCTATACACAATGTCTGAGGAACCTTTCATTAAAATTACTTTTTTCACAATGTCTGAGAAGCTTTTTCATAAAGAAAGTATGTACTTTCCTTTTGATACGTATACTAAACGTCCCAGGAAGTGACAGGTAGCCCAGCAGTTGAGGCAACCGCAGTGTCACTTTTCGTGAACAGTGGGCTGTAGAGTTCTGCGTCATTAAACCAACTCGACGGGAGCTGGTTAATTTCCATGTACCAAACAATTGGTAAACAATTGTGTATTATAAATAGGTAAACGTGGGTGCAATTTCAATACTTACAATTCTTATCGAACACAAAATAACAGACATATAACGATATCTTCGGAGACTACTCTCAAGACAGGTCACGCGTATTGCAAACCTATCAATTTATGATTTGATTTATCATTTCCTAGATAGAAGAAATTTGTACATACACTTCATATTCTAGGCTGAACAAAATTACAATAGATGAACCACAAGGGGAATAGATTGCCCCCTAGCAACCAGAGCTGCACGGGGAAGACGTCAGATGGCGGTACAATAGATGCCCCCAAAACGTCATGTCTATTACATCCGGGTTCGATCAATCACCTGGCATGTCTTTGGTACGACAGGAAACCTGTCTGAACACATTATGTAACTACTCGAAAGTGATTTCACATCACTTGTAATCGGTTGAATATATCGGTGAGTTATAATTGTAAAGAGGTTCAGCATTGGCTGTGGATACATATGTTTGAACTGTTGTTTCTATTCTGAATGAACAATTTAGCTCCTCTGTTGTCGTCATCAGAGTCTTGCGTAGAAATAGGTTGACATGTAGAAAACGAATAACACCTTACTATGTATCATACTGATGCAATACATAATGAATTCTTGCACCTCAAATTCGATTACTCAATAAAGTATTTAATAGCTTAGCAAACGGTCAAATACCATTTATTTCACATTTTTGGCATGACTTACTGTGTGAAGAAAGATGGTATTGTCATGATACACGTATGTGTTTTTTTTTCTGTTTGTTTTTTTCCTGGCTGGCTGGTAAAAAAAGTTGACGGGAAACAAAGAAAAAACACAACATGGCCTAACATATTGCGACAGTATAAAAAAACCATCACCTAAACGATGCCAGATACTACATCATTTAGTGACCGATAAAAGTCATTCATATCACATTTTGACCAGCAGCTTGGGTGATAGACTACGTGTTGCTCGTGGTTAATCATGAAGTGCTGCAGAGGGTGTAGTCAAAAGTTCGTTACGTGCATAGTCGATTGGCCTACTTGTAGGAAGCAATAAATATTGCTTGACATATTGTATAGAGGGTAATTTGCCCTCTATGCAATAAACATTGCTTTCTTTACCATGAGTTTAGTCATAATTTACAACCGTTGTGCGACATGAATATATTGATGATCGTTGCTGTATGGTCTTCTTTGAGTATTCTGTGTGATACGAATCATAGCATTGCATAGTACACCTCATGTTATAGTGTGGTGCCCAGAAGTTACTGTGAACAATATTCAAGTGAGTAGTAACTTTTAAAGATGATCCATTGAATAGATTACACTGATTGAATTCCTGTCACACATGCCATCTTGCCGCTTAACTAGTGACAACGTCAACAGTAGTCGCACCATCCACACAGTGAAGATTTGAAGTCTGAGAGCATCAGAGCATGATATGGTGTGAACACGACAAAGGAAGTGTCGTAACCTAGACAATGTAGAGACGGCTGCTAGGTTTCACGGGTTATTTCATTGTCGAGAAGATATAATTTGAAATAATTTCAGGTAAAATATTGATGATAACTAAAGCTGAATATCTAGCTGAGTAAAATATCCCGTAACTTTGGACATATCTCACCAAATTATTTAAGATTCACTAACACGATACTCTGTATATCAGTTATTCACTCTGTTTCTCCAAATCAATATTTACTAACATGATATTATACTTGTAATTAGTTAGAACATGTATTTTAATGTAGTAGTAATAATGTCTAGTAATATAAAAAATATATAATATTCACTTCTATGTTCAGCCATCATATCATAAAACGTACGTGAATCTCCAAAGTTATGAGGCATGTCGTTGCGAGCACGAACTTTATCAAACAGTCTCAATAGACAATACTTGTTCAGCACTGACCACTGGTCACAACGCTCATATCTTGTGTTCCCTGGTAACATTATCACGTCTGATGCCGAGCGAATATGTTGATGCTCGGTAAAATCCACCGGAGCGGATATCTAGTGCATTATCAATCCTTATCAGGAGATGAAGGTTATCTGTTACTTCATTTTAGGCGAAGACGACTGGACAAAATATACGTACGCAGAATATATCCATAACGTGTCTGATAACTACATCGGCAAAACTCGTGTGAGGTCAAATCGTGTGATATCATTTGCACTTAATGTTTAAATGCGAGTGGATTGCATTAGCCAAAACCTCTTTTGATATCTAGAGAGCTCGCATCTACTCTAGAGAGTTTAGTATGGTTCATATTACACTATTTCTGCATACCGGTTACGTCATGAATATTCTTATTGATGCTGATGTGGAGTGAATGTAGCCATTTCCTGTTGTTACATACATCGCTACATGTGTTCTCTTGTCATCTATGGTTTTGGGTATTCATGTACTAAATGACAATGAACTCAATGAGATACAGATCAAAATTAGTTAGTGAAAAATGTGTCACATAATGCAACATGCTATCAGATAAAAGTACAATATGTAGCTAAAGCGCCATGAAGTCAAGGCACAGTATGAACTATACCTAGATTAAAAAAATGACAATTCTTACAATTATTTATCATGCACATGTTTATTCATAAAAGTTATCCTTAGAAGAACTGTAGTGTGTTTATTTCGAACAAACATACCATGAAAATGTATAAATCATAATTGCCTTTCCACTTAAACAAATAAATGCAAACAACAACAAAAGTCGAACGTCCAGTGGCCTGAATATGTATTCGCCAATATAATAATATATATGTTAATAGAGACGGAATCATGTTTGGCAGCAAACCCGTGTAACATTACAACAGATCGATGTTTGATAACACCATGAAATTGTATACAATGTATGAAAAAAAAATAGTTAAAATTATGTGTCCAGCATTACACACGTGACGCTCTAGGGTTCAGAATCGATTATCACCTAAGCATAATCATGTAATCATTCTCATATTATTAAAATGTTATGATTCAAAACACAAATTCATGATGTTCCAACCAGAGAGCATGGCATTTCATGCTGTTTGGTTCCAACAGGATTTTCCAGATCGATTTGGGCAGTCCATAAAATCGTAATTAATACGTTTCCATTGAAAAAAACCAGTCACACAACATGTTGCTCGTGTATTTCACGTTGTGAACAAAACAAATCACCTTCACGGAAACTGTGTTATCTTTTGCAAGCCTTTGCCGAGTATTTCTTACCAAAGAAACGATTTCAGATGAGAGGGGAAATCATTCTGCTTAAGTGGGCTGTAAATACCCCTTAATATCGTCCTGCTGAGCAGATGAGATATAATGGCAGACTACTAGTATATGACATATGAGAGCTCGCTCACTCTTTTCCAAATTGGACAAAACATCAATAATTCATGGTGTTTCCGTGATGAAAGAATAATGTTCCCCATTAATATGTACACTAAATCAGGAAAATGAGCTAACGCTTGGATATAATATGTCAATATATCCCGGGACATGACGGTTAACCCAGTAATTAAATGCCAACTGCAGAGCCACTTGTTGTGAACTGTGTCCTGTATTGAAGACAAGATGGCCCAAGTATCATACAATGCGCCTTCTTCTATATTCAATAAAGATTAAAACGGTGACAGACGGATTAAATAGCATTCATTTAGTGGGCGACTAGTATTAAGGCGCAGTGTATGATACTTGGGCCGACAGGATAATGCAAAGCTTGTTTATTGAAATAAACTCACAAAGGAATCTGGTTTGAAAGTGGAGCATGTGTGAAAGGTTACATTTGTTACAATTTTATGTGTAGTGCTTAATACACGAACTGCAGTTATGATTACCGTTATAACACATGAACGTCACTGGTATTGGAAATTACCCATGTCTTTCTGGCATAATATACAGTGACGGATATTTCTCCCGATAATTTAGTGAATAACAAAAAGTCGTTCATAACGATACACCACCAGCAGCAAGTTCTCCACCAGCTGTTTGGGCGATAGACTATGTGTTGCTAATAGATGGTTTTCATGAACTAAAGGAAGTGCAGTGAAAGGTTCCTTAAGTGCGCAGTGAACTGTCCTGCTTGTAGGAAGCTATGAACATCGAAGCCACACTCGCTCCGATCGTCCATGACATTGCTATGACATTGCTAATTGAAACCCTGAATTGAGATGTACACTACAAAAAGATGAACCATGTCATGCCTTCTGAATGTGTACACGCACAACAATTGTGCATTTCCTAAATGTTGTGAGAGAATCTAAGAAATATTACAATATTTGAATTTTGCCACACATGCTATACAACTCATCATTTACAGTAGCCACGTCATCCACAGTAAAGTTACGAAGTTTGGAAGCATATGACCTGGTGTCAACAGCGTAAGGGAAGCGGTCCAACCCGGACAATTGTCAAGACGGCTGCGAGATGACATCAAGTTGATTTATGGCTCCTGCAATCAGGGACAAATGAACTTTGGCACAGAAGGCTTTACACGTTATTTCAGGGAAAAGACGATCGGACAAGGGTGTGAGAATATTACGTTTCCAAGAGATATAAGTCAGTAACGTTTGAGACACAAAAACAGTTAATTATATTGTGTTTTATTCGGAGTAAAAAATTGCTCTTGCATACACAATTAGAAATATAGAACAGTCACCAATATGAAACTGTATTAAATAATCATGATCACGATCAGTTACTCATTTTTTGGTCAAATTCAGAGCATATCTTGTTGTGGCTATTGTTTTATGGCTCCTACAAGCTTTATTATGCTTTATCAACCCTTTCAGTCCTTTGGTCATACGTCACACTACGAAACGAAATAAACTAAACACATGAAATATAAAGTCGAACAATTTTGTGGTACCAATCGTGGCAAACACGAACTTGAACAATTTCATACATGGGGGATTTGCCATGTACCATATCATATCAGGGCATGCCACAGGATAACACTTGATAAACATCACTTGTCCAGTGCTGGCCACTGATCAAAACGCTCATATCTTTGTGTTTCCTGATAACATTATCACGTCTGATACCGAGCAAATATGTTAAAGCTTGCTTGATGAAATCTAGCGGAGTTGATATCCGGTGTATGCTCTATACACACCAGGAGATACAGGTTTTCAACTGCTACTTCATTTCATGAGAAATCAATTCACGTGTATGCAAAATATATCCACGATATTACACACTTTTATTTTCCGTACATCATAACTACATCTGCGAAACTCACTCCACATGCTGTGATGCTCGGCTTCTCAATTTTCCTGATGTACAAGTAACCTACAGTGGAGAGAATTATTCTTGTGGCCAGCGGAAATGTGTTGGGATGGGAAAGTTTATGTGATTAATAACCTTGTGATTAATCACCATTACCCATACAATAAACAAAGAAAAACATATTTATAGATGTATATTCGAGTTCAGACCTTGTTTTGGATCGAATTGATAGTTTATGCGTCTATTTTGGTTTTAAAAAATATTTTTCATCACATTTCATCATTTTTATGTTGGAAACTTTTAAAGATGACCATCTTTCGTAAATGTTCTGCCAACATCAGAAATTTAGCTCAATATTTTTGTTGAGTTACTGTATGCGTATGTATTACGGTAAATCAACAAATATCGCAAAGCTCTCACAGTATTTGCGTTTATTCACAAGATAAACCTCATGGATACGATCAGAAATATTATTTTTGAAAGTGCTGTGATCCTTTTCTTGAGATTACTATATTTAAGAAATGATAGCATGACCGGGCCCACCGATGCCTACCCTATGTGGGTTTGTTTTTACCCAAACGTAGAAGACCAGCGCGACTTGCTGGCCAATAAGCAAGTTGAGGATCAGCGATGCCTTGACTGGTGTTGAGAGGACATCACCATACATTACAAGCGTTTCTCAATTATGATACGAAATTGTGGCATTGAGTCACTGCCCTGATAGCATTTAATGACACAATAGACAAATCCAGACGGGTGTGTTGAATGAGGGTGTTGACAAGTCATGTCATAAACAACCATTAGCTAGGTACTCATGCCTGATGAATGGTTTCTCTTGAATAGATAACAGACATTACATGTGGAAACATGGATGATTTGTCCCGTCTTATAAGTTTATACGAAAGACACCAAATTTACATATCTATATAGACTGCTTATTTTGCGGGCATGTTTGATTATAGGCCTACCATATATTAGTAGTTGAATAAACTTTGATACTTCCGAATACGTGACCACTTTTTTTAAAGAGATTTTGGCATACATGTTTTTCATCATACTCATGAGTGAAGTAGGTATATATTAGTTCGTGAGGAACTTGTATGCATAAGCATACGATAAGACAAAGGCTGCAAATATTCAAATAATAAGACGTGGCATTTGTGATCACAACGTAGCGTGGTAAGTTGGTAACAATAAACTGATCGATGGTCACCCTGTATAATGCAATTAAGTTGCCATTATGTGACATTCCATTGATGGAAGACACCTGGATGTGGGTGGAAACTTGATAGGAACACATGCATTTTGAAACAATCCTCTTGAATATAAATATGGACACGTGAGTTTGTGATTTTGCAAAACTAACACGTGAAAACTTTCCTGTATATTTTTTCTGTATTTCATACTGAACTAAAGTTTATTACGAAAGAATTTCAAGGCGCCTCACACTACACTAGACACGCTGCACTAATTCCACATTCCTTATAACATAACTGCATTGCCCAAGCAAGCAACAAAGTGTTCATATCTATCACATAAATGCGAAATAATATTTGGTAATATAGCTATCGTGTTATAGCATGCTGTAGGTCATATCGTGGCATATCAATTGCACGAAATGGTATCTTCCGCATTATAGTAAATGATGCGGAAGTTTGCATTAGCCAATACCTCTTCATATATATAGAGACCTCGCATCATCTAAAAGTTTAAAACGTTTCTGGGTACAAATTGGCTGGACAAATTATACATCCACACAAATTATATCCACGATATTAGGTTTTATTGTCCGTATATCATAACTTGATTACACATGGTACACATATGAACTATATCTGCAAGGAAAGGCTAGTTTCATACAACTAAATATCAAGCAAAATGTACGATTCACAACAAATATCCTTCGAATAGCTGTAGTGTGTTGAATTCCAACAAAAATACCATGGAAATGTATAAATAGTTAATTTCATTCCCATTTAAACCTACATGTATCAATGCAATGCATACAACGACATATTTTGAACGTCCAGTGGAAGAGATTGCGGTTGATGTCTCATGGTTATGTGAGATGATATCTTCACGTCCCACGAAAGAACATTTCTTGTATCTGAGTTTCTTCAGAGAATACACTGCCCTTGACATCTCTGACGGACAACGACAAAGTTTTGTTAACTTTAATGTGTCTATACCGAGACTAACGGGATACTACACACTCTGACCACCCTCATTATGTAGTACCATGTTAATTATGATTCTTATTGACAGAGCTGTGAGCAAATGCATCCGTGTATATCATTCATATATATAG
Source organism: Terebella lapidaria (assembly GCA_949152475.1). Classification (NCBI taxonomy): domain Eukaryota; kingdom Metazoa; phylum Annelida; class Polychaeta; order Terebellida; family Terebellidae; genus Terebella; species Terebella lapidaria. Next base: position 55,112,862 of record OX424556.1, read on the forward strand.
CTTAACGGTATAGCTTCAATGTGTATTTGCCAATATATATTTGAAGCTCATATATCAATTCAGTTATATATCCCAGGACATGACTGTTATCCCAGTAATAACGGCAACTGCAGCGCCACTCACTTAAGCTTGTTTTGAACATGAAAGGTTGTCCATGTGTGAAAGGAAACCATCTATGCATGTACATCAAATCTTTAGTTTTGATTGGAATAGTTCAATTCAATTTGATAAAATACTGTATGTGTATATTGTATAGGGCAAATTACAGTTCATCATAGCACATCCTGTCGCCTTTATCATCAAAATTGCCTATTAATTTTCCAGCATCAAATTTTACAATTTGGCTCTAAAACATACTCTACGACTCAATTCGGTGTGCGATAATCAGTGCATATTTGCTGGTGTACGGCGGCACACAAATGTAGTATAAATTGACTATTGTTTTTACGATATCGTTATATATTAGTCTCTAGCTGGGCCTTGGTTAACACGACCTATCGTCATTGTGTTTTGGTCAGATGAGTGGAATTAATCCCCCCCCCCCTGCCCGGAGCGGCCAGGTCTGCACGAGGATGATGTCAGATGACGGTGTGATAGATTTCCCCCAAAACGTCACGTCTTTCACATACGGGCTTGATCAATCACCTGGGATGTCTTTGGTACCACAGAAAACCTCAGTGACGTGGTTGATGAGGGTGCGTTCATGGCTTGTTTGAGGTTTGCGTTGCCTGAATATAGCATTTCAATTCAATTCAAATTATGTTTTTCATCATTTGTACATACCCATGCGATTCTCGGCCCATTCATTCATTCATTCATTCATTCATTCTCATTCATTCATTCATTCATTCATTAATTCATTCATTCTGTACATATACATTCACAAAAAATCCTCAAAAATGATAACAAAAGAGAAAGTAGAAGCCGATGCTCATGACAACACTTCTCCTCAAATAATAATAGCTTTAATACAAAAGAGAATGAATATAATAAGTACTGGACAATGATAGAGATTTATATATTTGGAAATAAATTATTAACGAATTGTTGTTAAAATAATGTGACCAGGAAACTTTGATGGATAATATTTCTACCTTGTGTTGAGACTTGTAATTACATATGTAGATTTTATTACCTTCCTTTTTGAAAACTTTTGTTCTTTATTCTTTTGTTCTTTTATGTACATATTTAGAATAATCCACATCCTCATTCCATACATACTGTACTTATAGCGCTAGACCTCAACTTTGTTTTACGTACACTTTCAATTGTTTTTACTATCTTTTTTCCAAGAAATTATCCTATATCAGATAAATATTCAGTGGCATATCTACGTGGGGGATGGGGTAATTGGGTTGTGTGTATTATTATGGAAAATACCAAATCTTTCAGTATGAAATCAAATAATTATGTGATCAATACACATCAGGAGATAAAGGTTATCAACTGTTTCTTCATTTCAGATGAGTTGAACAAAATATACGTTTAGGCAAAAGATATCCACGATATTACTTCTTGTTGTCCGTACACCATGAGTACATCTGCGAAACTCGGAAAAACATTCATAAAATGCTCACTCGCACGTAATGTGATGGTCGGTTTCTCAATTTCCTGACATACAGCAAGTCGAGAAGACACAGCGCCCTAACTGGAGTTAAGAGGTCATCACCATACATTACAGGCGTTTCTCAATTTTGATACGAAACTGTGGCATTGAGTCACTCTCCTGATAGCATTTAATGACACATTAGACAAATCCAGACGGGTGTGTTGAATGAGGGTGTTGACAAGTCGGGTAATAAACAACCATTAGCTCGGTACTCATGCCTGATGAATGGTGTCTCTTGAATAGATAACAGACATTACAGGTGGAAACATCGATGATTTGTCACGTCTTATAAGTTTATACGAAGGGCACCAAATTTACAGAGCTACATAGACCGTTTATTTTGTGGGCATAATTAACTATAGGCCTACCATATATTAGTAGTTGAATAAACTGTGATGTTCTCGAAGAAATGTAAGATGTTTTAGTGCTACATTTCGGCATATGTGTGTTTTTACCATACCCGTGAATAAAATATGTATATTTTGTTTCGGTTGTGAGCAAAATGTATGTGTAAGTATACGAAATACAATGTCATGTACAAAGGCTGAAAATTGTTCGAATAAGACGTGGCAGTTGTAACCATAGCGTGTTAACAATATACTGATCGATGATGCAAGTACTTTATTGGTTTCCATAATATGTGGCATTCCCTTTATGCAAGCACTCCTCTCTCCTCCTCTGGACATATGTAGAAACATGATAGGAATACATGTATATCGAACAACTTTCTGGAATATAAATATTGACGACACGTATTATTGACACGTAAAAGCGATTTCACCCCACACCAAGGAGATCAGTTTTCGCAAAGGAGTCTTATAGAAAAGTTTAATATATCAGCTTTTGCAAACGTACAATCCCGTATCAATCACATTAATACTTCCATATTCTTATGTTCAGTTTACCATACAAAATTGATTGAACAGCTCGATGGGTCATTGAGAAGTCCCTTTTGAAATATATCTGAAACTAAAATTGTGAGAGCCATCATGCCATTATTGTACTCGTGTTATGAATATAATACATTACCTCTCGGATTGTAATAGCTGACACTGACACGAGATCTGAATATATGTTTGGCGGAGGAACATCTAATGAGGAACAACGTATAATCTAACATGGTTCCGACTCCAAAGATCCCGTGGCCATCCGCATTGTATATAATAATCTGAAGTTTTATACTCAATTATACGACTGAGTGAACCGGGACGCACTGTGGTACACATCTTGCCCAAGGGTGTTAAACAGCCAGCACAGCAGTGCCATCGCCACGGCTCTAACCAACAACCTACTGGTCACGAGACGACCACATTGACTGCGCTGCTTGTCCCTATAGACGTGTGTGTGTTTGTCTTACTGGATCTCACAGTTAAACTGAAGATCATGGAATACTTTTCCTGTATTTGATCAAGGAAGAAGTAAGCTGCTTACGTTAATGCAGCTGAAAAAAGACAGTGACCGCACGTGAGATGGGTGAACGATCGAAAAAATCAATTCCGCATATCATAGAAGAACTCTGGATCAACAGCTGGAAACAAAGAAAGGAATCAAAATGCACATAACCTTGGCAATCGCCTTCTTCAATCCCAGAGACTTACTGATGGATTACAACACTGAAAACGTCACATGAGATGATAACCAGTTGATCACACCACCGCCTGGTACGTGAATAAGGCTGCCTCATGGTTAATGTTCAGAGGGTGTTGCAGGAAATGTTTTGCAGGAACACATTGATTCTGTAGTAGTAGTGTAGTGTCATTCATTTCTTAAAGCGCAATATATATGTGCATTTCTATGCGCCAAGTGTTTTTGTCCACAAGTTAGTTCACGTTTCAGCAGTGAATAGGTGGGTCTTGAGTTTTTTCTTGAAAGACTCGACAGATTGGCACCGGCGGAGATCGTCGCTAATCAGGTTCCACAGACGTGCTGCGATCACACGGAAAGCCCTGTCACCGACCTGTTTCCTCATGGGTGGGACAACAAAAGTTGAAGTCAATTCCGAGGAGCGGAGTTGTCGGGTTGGCACACGAGGAGTGAGCAGGGACTTGAGGTATTCCGGAGGATTCAACTCGCGAACAATCTTGAACACCAACAAGAGAATCTTAAAACAGATCCGCTTCCTGACTGGCAGCCAGTGCAAGGCATGCAGAACGGGTGTGATGTGGTCGTACTTGCGACACCCAGACACCATCCTAGCTGCCGCATTTTGGGCTAACTGTAGCCGATACAACAATCTCCCTGGTAGTGGCGCAAGCAGACCATTGTTAAAGTCGAGTCGTGAGGTCACCAGAGCGTTGACCAGCTTGAGGCAGGAGTCTCTGTCCAGGAGATACCGGATCCTGCTGATGAGCCTGATGTGGTAGTAGACTGACGATGTGACTTGATTCACCTGTGAAACCATGTCCATCTCCCTGTCGAAAATACCACCTAGGTTCCTTACACACTTGGATGGTCTGATGCTTTCGCTGCCCACTCTAACTGCTGGGTCGCACGAAAGCATATTGTTCATGGTGTGCTTAGAAGCCACGAGCAGGAGCTTTGTCTTGCTGTCGTTGAGTTGAAGCTTGTTCCTGGCCATCCATACCCGTACATCGCTGACACAAGCCTCGAGTGTAGCAATGGCCCGTTGAAGGGAGAGTAATGCTGCGTTCAAACCAAGTTGTGAAGACGGTGCACACCGCCGGTGACGTCGACTGTCACAGGCGGTGAGTGTTGGTTTGAACGCAGCATCATTAACCACCGCCAGCTATCTCACTGGCGGTGAAAATGGAGGCGCTAAAAAAATTCCCACTTCACCGGTGGTGAACACCGTTGGTAACGTGGCTTGAATGCAAATCACTGGTGGTGAACTGAGTTGGTTTGAACGCAGCATTAGTCACCCAACTTGAATCTCACGTAGACCTGGGTATCGTCTGCATACCCATGCCTACATACAGGATGGTTGTCGATGACTCTGGCCAGTGGCAGGACGTAGCACAGAAACAACAGTGGTCCCAGCACACTCCCCTGAGGCACACCTGTGTGAAGGTCTGTCACAGTAGACTCAACGCCATGCACCGCAATGCACTGCGATCGATCCTGAAGATAGCTCTCCAGCCAGCATCGTGCAGTTCCTCGCACACCGATCACGTTTGATAGCCTTTTCAGTAGCAGGGCGTGATCCACTGTGTCAAAGGCAGCGGAGAGATCTGTCAAGAGCAAGAGCATGCCATCACCCTCGTCCAGTGCCATGTCGATGTCATTCTGTATGTGCCAATGGTGGATAACTGGTATATCAATATACCAGTGAATATGAAGGTCGCTAAATATCTCTCGCTAAATCTGCGTTCAAAGCATGAACGTATTCAATATTTGGTGTTTTTTGTTCTCTTTACTTTTCTTATCACTGAACATTCAAGGAAAAACAAGAAAATAGAGTTGGATATCTAATTTCATAACACCTTTTTCTGCCCAAAATTGACTTAACTCTTCAGTTACTCCACTGAGGAGTTATACCAGTTATACTGAAACCAAGTCACGTCATAACTGATCAAAGCATCAGAAGAAAGTACTCCATACATAATCCTCACTCACAAATGTCGTCATTTCATTCCCACGCTGACATGTCAGTATACAAGTAATTCCCTCAGAGAGAGTTACTTCTTACAGTGGAGATAATCAGGCGGTTATTTTCAAGATTTATGACCGCGGAGAGGGAATTACTTTGACCGGTGGAACCTCTGACTGCTCACTACCGAAGTATTTTTCAATTAGCTAATGCCATAATACCACACTGTTGCTGGTATTTCAATACCGATATTTGTTGCACGCGAATGCCACTCTACACTTCAGAAATATGCTAGACACCTATGTAATAAAGATTTTGTATTATAATTACATCCGGGTTATAGCAGCAAATGCGTGAATATGTTTGAACCAGCACATACCTCATGTTTTCCCCACGACCTCGCTTGTTACATAGAAAATTTATTCCATTTAATGTTCTGCATCTATACACAAATGAATGGAAACGGTTTCTATCAGCAAATGTAGACATTTAAATCATCAGTAATGTTTAGGATCCAGCAAGGATTTACATGCATATTCCATTCTCGTAATAAGCATTACAGGAAAATATTTGATGGGGAATAATAAGTTTAATATTATATTGGTTAAGAGTATTACTCCACAAAATAAAATGTTTGAGGTCTGGAACATTTATTACTGACATTGATGATTGGCGGTGCAGTAGTAATGATATTTTGCGTGAGTTAACACATGTTGGGCAACTGGGACAATAGGGTATTAGGGGATACTTTCATGCAGTCATCGGCGACCGGCGTCTAGTGTTTACCGAAGATTAACAGATTGTTTTGATGGCAATATGATCGTAATCACTGCAGAGGCCCTCATTAAAAAAAACTGATGGGGTGCCAGGCGACAATTCATCAACGGCTGAAACCTTGAGCTACGGGGTAATTACTCTGCTCATGATATCCTTTTCATGGATATCAGTTTTCTCGGATTTGTTTTGAAGCTTTGATTTTTGGACACTATATTTAATACATAGGATACTATCATAGTCTTAGCCATCATATACCACTGCATTTTGATGATTCGTTCATACTAAGGTATCTTGTTGTGCATGCCAACAACAAATGAATTGTTAATTCATCACAAGATTGAACAGATCGTGTGGTTTTATCTGGCATTATATTTTTTTTGTGTTAAAGCAAATGTCTTCGGATGTGTGCAATACTTTTTCCAAAACTAAATTTTAGTGCAAATCATCTAACACGAGATAATAAAAACATGTGCACAATGATTTTGACGATTACAGTCCATCCGAGTTGTCTTCCCATCCATATTTTATGCCAGTTTTATATATAAACAAACGAAGTATATCCATCAGACCCGAATGTAAAAAATGCCCCAATTGCTCTATGAGAAAATAATCAGTCCATTTTGCACTTTCGTGCTTTGTATACATCTGCGTGTGATGAATACAGTTCCTGTATTTACGCGTGAACTGCTTGTTCGAATGAGCTAATTTCCCAGAGGACTGATTGTATTTAGATGCGAGTACGTCTCATTCAGTTAATTTTATATGAAATATACTTTTTAAAAAAATATTGCCTGTTTTCGAAGGCAGTTGCTTTAAACTGTCATTGAAGGTCAAAAAATATCGTGGACAATACAAAAATGTGATATTATACGTCAAAAACACGTTCATCTGAGCAAATTGTTTGCTCATACCACTCAAAACACAAAAATACAAATAGTCAGATTCCAGATTTACACAATCTGGTTGATGCACAGAGAGATATCCGGATCAATGTGATGTACCCTCACCCATTTTTGTTCTGCTGTAGTCGCTAGGTCTATTGTCTATGGTGAAAACTTGTTCATGAACTGTTTGATAATAGTTTTATTCTTAAACGATGACTTATATTGCCCTAGAAAATTTAGTGACTTAAAAGTATTTAATAATGCGCATTTAGCCGCATAAGGCTAGTAGATGTGCGGGTGGTAAACTACGTAAGACATATGGATAATAGGGAAAATTCCGAAGCGTTGTCAAACGCACAGTAGGCTGTCCTGGTTGTAGGAAGCCATGAAAATTGTCTAAAACAATTTCGCAATTTCGTCAGGTGTTCATGCTCTTTGCATGTTGCTTCATTTACCATATGTGTATGTGAATGAAAACTGGAAATTACCACCACATTACGAAATATTCAAATACCATGGAATTATGCCTTTTGAATATATATTATATATATACACGTTCGTTCGAAAAGGCTCCTATGATTCAATTCATGCCACTCATGTCATACAATTCTGACAACAATAACAATACTCGCATCATCAGTGCATAAAGGTTTGAGGTTTGGAAAGATCAGGGTATTACACCACAAAGGATACGTTGCAACCCGACAATGTCAGGGCGGCTACAGAATGACATCAGTGTGATTTATGGCTCCTGCAGTCAGAGATAAATGCATAAGGGCATAGACGGCTTTGCACAGTATTTCTAGGAACTGACAGCACATCATCGAACGTACATGGCGAGAATACTACAGTTTTCAACATAAACACTTCGGTATCAATGCACACAATGTACATTCTACACAAGAGAAATGGTACATATTACTGAATATTCGGCAGCATAGAAACACCCTATTAGAAATGTGAAACAGTTCTGTCAAAATTACTCGTGACTCATCAATGTGAAACGGTTCTCATTAATTATGATCACGATCAGTTGTTTGCGTTTCCCCAAATGCACTGCATGTTCATCAACATGTTATCGTTCATGCAATTAGTATCAACAGCCTTACCGAACATGAATAAGACACAGATGATATAAGGACATGAATTGGCATCCACCGGAACTGTGTATTATCTAATGTACTATCAATCCATATCAGAAGATAAAGGTTTTCAACTGTTACTTTACATTTTGCGAAATTGGCTGAACAAAATATACACGTAATACTATGCAAAATATATCCGCGACATTTCCTCTTGTATAATTGTCCATGCGATCCGGCGTGTCTCTGTGCAACTTGCAAAAGATGGTTCGTGAAATACCCACCTACCACTCACGATGCTCGGCTACTCAATTTTCCTGATGCATGACCAAGTCGATGAGATGCGATGCCTCAACTGGAGTCAAGAGGTCATCACCATATATTACATGCGTGTCCCAATTACGCTGCGAAAATACGGCCTGGAGCCGTTGTCATGTCAGCATTCAATGACACATTGGGCAAATCCAGACGGGTGGGGGTAAATGAGGGACTTGACAGCTTGGACCATAAACAGCCATTAGCCGGGTGCTCAGGACTCGACGAATTGTGTCCCTGGATAAGATAACAGAAATGACACGTGGACGTGTCAATAAGTTTTTACAAAACACACCAAATCATCACACGGATCTATACAGTAACCATTGAGTTTGAGGGCATATTTGATTCAGGCCTATAATCATGATGATAGTATAAAGTTCAGGATATATAAAATTCAGAATTTGACAGGAATACATATACTATTGATAATCTTCATGAACAAAAAGATTGATACGTAAGATTTTGAATTTGCAAACTGAACACGTTAAAGAAATTTCACCACACGTACATCAGGGTGATCAGTTTCCTGCAAAGAAAATTGTAGACAAGTTTGATATATCAGCCTTCCCTAATATACAACTCCCATACAAAATCGCACTAATAATTCAGATTTTTATATTCAGTTCACTCCACAAAATTGATCGAACAGCTTATCACTCCAGTGAGACAAAATGTCTGAGATATAGATTATATTGATATATATTTAAAACTAAAAGATGATTGTCATTATGACAAATACATAACCTCTCAAATTACTCTCAAAAATGGTCATTGACACGAGAGACAGGAATACGTGTCTGGCAGATGAAACATCCAATGAACAACCATGTATTATGTTAACTGGTTCTCTTCAGGCATAGTATCACATGGTTCTCATAAATAGCCTGTGGCTAACAATTCTATTCACGTGTGTGTTCGTGTTATTGAACCCACCGTGGACGATTATTGAGTAAGTTATTCACTCTGTGTTTGCTCGATGAGCAAATGTTTATGCTTTGTATCCGAAAAATTCTGCACATGTGCAAATCTGCACATCATTGAAATACTCTGAACGAATAGATGGAAACAATGAATGAGAAGCAATATACATTTAACCTTAACATAGACCACGCCTAGCTCCTGGAGAACACAAACATCGCCCTTAGCCAACTTTTGGGGCTCAATTATATCAACTAGACAATCAAAGATTGCAAACGCTCGCTTCTTAGGTTTGGTCACTAGATTTTTAGCTCATAGCCTTTCATTTTCGACCTCGGGCTTCAATAGGGAATTTTTGTCATACGATCATTGGTCATAGATCAAATGGTGTGTTGCCACAGACAAAATACAGAAATCACAGGAAAAAATAATCCTGAATGAAACTAGAGTTATTGTGATTCTTCAGTTTTGACCTTATTTTCGACCATGACCTGAATTCTTGACGCTGACCTCCCAAATTTTTCAAGCTTTCTAAAACGTATGCTGCATGAAATATGTCCAAAATGTTGTTCAATAATTATGTTCGAATTAGTACCACTTGAAATATCACAAACTTCAGCTGCTGACTCTTACATTTTTTTTAACCTGGACGACATAGAGATTTTTGGTCGTATGACCATCATTCACATAGCTTTATTGGGAATTGGCAATTTAAAAATATAAAAAAAAAATCATTATCCTGGGTTATTGCATTTTGTTCGATTTTGACTTTTTCTGTGACCTTGACCTTGCCATTTTACTTCGGACGATGTGATGTAGCTATTATTGAGCCACATCTCCTGAGCGAGAACTGTTGAAGAACAATGAAATTTAGCTTTACAATAAGGTTTTAAATCTTGCGAAACTCCAAAACCTAAAATCGTGGCCCCCAAGTTTCTGATTTCTAGCAATAATGGGGACTTTGGTCGAATGACCATCGCTTGAAACCATATTTTTATTTCACTTGCTTTGAAATTTGACATACAGTCTATCCAGGCATGAATGTACGGTTCATCATACCATTCACAATTACCATTCCTTTCAGTCATATGCATAATTTAATGTCTGCAAATAGAGTTGGATCTCTATTCACAGACATCAATGTGTTCACACCTACTTGTATATGAATATGGTTGACCAAACTGGTCGAAACTAAGCTTTGTTGCACGCAATAAATATGGATACATGTCAAATTATGTCTGTGATTAAATCATAGGTTGTCATTGGATGACTTACACTGCGATCTAAATCAAATTGTACCGTGACAAAAAACACCTTATGTGATTGGCTGCTTTACTGCACAATACAATTCCTGATTTATAAGTATCCTTAAATGTGTGGCGCATGAAAAGACGGTATATGAATGGTTGAATTATTGCGCGATATAAATATATTTTGATCGCGCCATCAAACACTGTCCATGATTGGTAAATTTATTGCGCGATATAATTGCATATTCATTCCGCACAACAAAGTTTACCTATGACAGGTTTGGCAAACCATATATATGAAATGGACTTGACTCTTCAGTTACACAGCTTTACTGATTTAAGACACGATATATATAACTGACAGTTCATGACCATGATGACATGTAACTGTACAAGCACAATCCGTTTACAGTCAAGATATTAATCAGGCGTCAATTGTAAGATTTTTGACGGCAGCGACCGAATTACTTTGACCGGAAAAAAAAACTCGGACCAATTACTGCAGCATTATATTTTTGAATTATCTGATGTCATTCAACCATACTCCTGTTGGGATTTTATATTCAATATGTGTTGTGGATGATAATGCTACTACATACTTTAGAAATATGATATGTATTTACGATGGGTAGTCCACCAACATGTATTTCAAAGGTACTCGGATTGTGACATACTTGTACTTACCCCACTGGCATGACAATTGTTCACACAAGCTCGTGTACACAGAGATATAGACAATCTGGTTGATGCACAGAATAAATTGACCGAAGCAGATAGAAAGCTGGGTGGTTCTTTTGGTGACGTTGCATTTGACATTTAGTGGATTTTATATGCCAAAGCAGCAATTTTACTCATAAAAAAAATACGAATAAAAAGTGTGGTGAGATGTCACACTTGATTCTGTGACCTTGACCTTGCCATTTTACTTCGGACGATGTGATGTAGCTATTATTGAGCCACATCTCCTGAGCGAGAACTGTTGAAGAACAATGAAACTTAGCTTTACAATAAGGTTTTAAATCTTGCGAAACTCCAAAACCTAAAATCGTGGCCCCCAAGTTTCTGATTTCTAGCAATAATGGGGACTTTGGTCGAATGACCATCGCTTGAAACCATATTTTTATTTCACTTGCTTTGAAATTTGACATACAGTCTATCCAGGCATGAATGTACGGTTCATCATACCATTCACAATTACCATTCCTTTCAGTCATATGCATAATTTAATGTCTGCAAATAGAGTTGGATCTCTATTCACAGACATCAATGTGTTCACACCTACTTGTATATGAATATGGTTGACCAAACTGGTCGAAACTAAGCTTTGTTGCACGCAATAAATATGGATACATGTCAAATTATGTCTGTGATTAAATCATAGGTTGTCATTGGATGACTTACTCTGCGATCTAAATCAAATTGTACCGTGACAAAAAACACCTTATGTGATTGGCTGGTTTACTGCACAATACAATTCCTGATTTATAAGTATCCTTAAATGTGTGGCGCATGAAAAGACGGTATATGAATGGTTGAATTATTGCGCGATATAAATATATTTTGATCGCGCCATCAAACACTGTCCATGATTGGTAAATTTATTGCGCGATATAATTGCATATTCATTCCGCACAACAAAGTTTACCTATGACAGGTTTGGCAAACCATATATATGAAATGGACTTGACTCTTCAGTTACACAGCTTTACTGATTTAAGACACGATATATATAACTGACAGTTCATGACCATGATGACATGTAACTGTACAAGCACAATCCGTTTACAGTCAAGATATTAATCAGGCGTCAATTGTAAGATTTATGACGGCAGCGACCGAATTATTTTGACCGAAAAAAAAAACTCGGACCAATTATGCAGCATTATATTTTTGAATTATCTGATGTCATTCAACCATACTCCTGTTGGGATTTTATATTCAATATGTGTTGTGGATGATAATGCTACTACATACTTTAGAAATATGATATGTATTTACGATGGGTAGTCCACCAACATGTATTTCAAAGGTACTCGGATTGTGACATACTTGTACTTACCCCACTGGCATGACAATTGTTCACACAAGCTCGTGTACACAGAGATATAGACAATCTGGTTGATGCACAGAATAAATTGACCGAAAGCAGATAGAAAGCTGGGTGGTTCTTTTGGTGACGTTGCATTTGACATTTAGTGGATTTTATATGCCAAAGCAGCAATTTTACTCATAAAAAAAATACGAATAAAAAGTGTGGTGAGATGTCACACTTGATAGAAGGTGTTGTTAGAAACCAGTCTTGCTTCAATTCACACATCTTCACATATTATAGATGGCATGAGAGACAACTTGAAATTGTTCATCATGACTAACATCAACGTTAGCGATTAATTGAATGGACCAACACCGTTATTTAGTATCAGGTCTTTATTAGGCATTCACTTCATCTATCCCGGGTGATCGATTGTAAATCTCAAAGTTGGCCAACGTAATTACCACTCCCACGGTCATAACGGAAGCTACACAAGAAAGGTGTTAATGACAGGTTGATGGTCAATGAGCCACGACCCCATACAGCCGCGAATCAGAGCTTCACACAACATGGGGTTACTAAAAAACGGGTGATGTTCTCACCACCATCTCCATCTTCTTGATGAAATCTTTGACTGACTAATAGCATCAGCATTTTAGCTACAATACTTTAGCATTATTTACCTGTTACAGTTTGAGGACACTCTGCAAAGAAAATTATCTCAGACAATGACCCTAAACTGTGTACGAAAAAAATGAAGGTTTATTTCGATTTAACTAATTGATACCCTAGACTGGGACATCGATGATTGAAAAGGAAGAAAATAAGTTACGTCTCTGATTGATCAGCTCCAGTGTCATTCTCCTTACTCCGAACCCATCAATCGATCAAATTGTAGCCGCCACAAACAACAATTATTGTTTCATTCAGTGCAACGTTTGCATTGCATTTCTTTGTTCACTTTTATTGAGGAAGCGGACGAGGCATCGACAATGTTTTATTCGGTTCAAGTACCTTGTTTAGGACAATTTCCGCACATCGACCTGGGCCAGCCACGAACGTTAACAAATCAATTAGCGCCTCATTCTCTCTTGGTGGTGATAGATTGATACTTACATCTATAACCAGCCACGGATATAGTCGTTTTGTTGGTTCGGTTCTTTTAGGTGATATTTTTTTTGTTTTAACAGCTGCTGATTAACCAATTGCAGAAATGTGTTGTTTATCGCCCCTCAAAGCAGGTGCAACTGTATGACTTGTACGTGAGTTGAATAATGTGTGTTGCAACCTCGGGTGCACATTATTATATGATGAAAGCACGGTAGTGTTATGTGAATTGATAATGACCATGTTCCTTGATTGGCGTTGTAACCTGTAATACATGTATAGATATATGTACATTTATCTCAGCCGTTACTTGTGGAACCTACTTCCCCCAACTCTCCAGAAAGCTGCACTGGTAAAAACCTCACCAGGTCCAGTCTGTTACTTTTCAGTAATAAACGATGAGATATAATGTCATAGATAATTTAGTGACTAATAAAAGTATTTCATAAAGCACATTTTGTTGTGGAAATACATGGTACTTAAATATGGTCGTTAAGAATTCCAGTGGGTGTAGTCAAAAGTTCATTAAGTGCATAGTCGACTGTCCTGCTTGTAGGTAGCTAAGAGGCTTGTTTGATACAATGCACGCAGAAAAGCATGGTACGCAGGTAAAGTGACTTTGGAAAAACACTGTTATTGCTATTGGCTTTGTTGATTTCTTCACCATGAGTTCGTACACTTTGTAACATAGATGTATGATAGACCTACTATTACTACTGCTGTCTTGATTTGTTTTTTCCCAGTGGGTAAGGCTTCTTGTAGAATAACTTCTTGTAAAAAGGAACTTTTCTGAGTATTTTGTGTCTCATAAATCATAGCATTTCTTAGGTCGCCAGATCTATATGGGAACGAGCGTGCAACTGACCTGTAAATCTGAGGCCTATCCACACCATGAAAGCAATTGGCACTGAGCATTGAAAAACATGACAAGTCCATCATACAAGACGAACCATATAAGAACCATGGAATTTCGCCTTTAGAACACATATTTATGCATGGTTAGCGTATTTGGTCATTTTTAGTTTACTTGAGCTTGCGGATGATTATAACCAAAGGATATATTTGAATTCATGCCACTCGTGTTGTTTAACTCTGACAACATCAACAGCAAGCTTATCATCTGTGCAGTATTAAAAGATATTGACTGTGTGTTACTGAAGATTAATGGAATGTTCGATGGCAACACGATTGTGATCACTGCAGATGCCCCTATTAACATACTAATGAGATGTCAGGCGACAATTCATCAACGGTTGAAACCTTGAACTACGGGGGGAATTACTCTGCTCATGTTTCCTTTCCATGGATATCCGTTTTCCGGACAATCTGCTTCAAAGCTTTGATTTTTGGACACCATTACATGGGATACTACCATAATTTTAACAAATCAGATAGCACTGCATTTTGATGCTTTGTTCATACTAAGCTATCTTGTTTTAAATGTCAACCATCAATCAATTGGTAATTCAGCACAAGATTGATCAGATCGTGTCGTTTCGTCATAAATTGTTTTGACGGTATCGTTGAAACTACAAAAATTTATTACTCCTCATCATATGGGTTGATGTTTTCAACATCCATCGAAACTAACAACATACACTGGCGTAGCATTGGAAGCCATGAAAATTGTTTCACAATTTCACAATTTCGTCAGATGTTCATGCTCTTTGCATGTTGCTTTATTGGTCGATTGATCGTAATTACCATTCATTTTGTACTATACCTATATTGGTGTTTTGTTGTTGTGGGCTCCCTCTGGCTTTCTACCTGAATTTCTGGGAAAATCACTTCTCGTGGAAACTTAGTGTTCTGAGTTTTTCCTATCATTTGAAATCATCGTATCTATAGTAATAATAGTACATCTGAGTGAGTGGGTGAATGGAAAATCTGGAAATTACTACCACATTGCGTAATATTCAAATGCCCTGGGGTAACGCCTTTTGAATACATATATGACGCCTTTTTAACACATAGACGTGGAATCAATACCCAGTATTAAGTATTCCGAGCAAACAAAACAAGGTCCGTTATCCAATCTCATAGTCCGGGGACAGAAAGTCATATCAGGCATACGAAGTGACAGAAAACAAAAATGACAGGGAAACTCATGAACCCCCCAAAATGGCCATTAGGAGGTGAAATCAGATGTTCTGGAAAGAGTGAGCATTTCCTGCCCCACTAGTGGCACCCGTCATGAATTCCCCAAAATTAACATGAAAATAGATCTAGTTGCATGGCAGACATGGATTTGGTGTATTTATCAACCCGATCATGATGACGTCCATAGAATTTCTTAAACGCAGCTATAAGTCTTGATATAACATATCCTTGTCGCAGCAGTTTAGAGACTAGCTGGGCACTTCGATAGACAAAGTCCTCATATTTGCAACTAGCTCTGGAATAGCGTATAAGTTGAGAAACAAACACACCATATGCCGGTGAAATAGGAATGTTGCTGCTTAGAAAAGGGAAATTGACTATGGAAAAATTGAAATCATCACGTTTGTCATATAATCTAGTTGACAGGTTAGAATCATTATCAACAGAGATCACACAAGGGCACAGAAGAAGACTTTCAAACATACATGTTCAATTGAAAAGGTTGCTATGGTTCAATTCTTGCCACTCATTCCATACAAGCCTGACAACATTAACAATACTCGCATCATCCATGCATGAAGGTTTGAGGTTTGAAAAGATCAGGGTACTACACCACAAAGGATACGTTGTATTAGTACCCTGACAATTGTCAGGGCGGCTACAAAAAGACGTCAGGTTTGTTTCATGGCTCCTGTTGTCAGAGATAAATGCACAAGGGCACAGAAGACTTTCCACATTATTGCCGGGAACTGACAGCACATCATCTTACATGGCGAGAGTACTACAGTTTTGAACAGAAACACTTCAGTATCAATGCACACAAAGTACATTCTACACAAAAGTAATTGTACATATTACTGAATATTCGGGAGAAGGAAAAAAAAAACTCGGGTGCACACCCTATCAGAAATATGAAACAGTTTTGTCAAATTTATTTGTGACCCATCAATGTAAGACTGTTTCTCATTAATCAATATCACGACCAGATGTTTGCGTTTCCCCCAAATTTTCTGCATGTTCAATGACATGCTATTGTTCATGTAATTAGTATCAACAGCATTACCGAACATAAATAAAACACAGATGATATAAGGACATGAATTGGCATCCACCGGAACTGTGTATTATCTAATGTACTATCAATCCATATCAGAAGATAAAGGTTTTCAACTGTTACTCTACATTTTGCGAAATTGGCTGGACAAAATATACACGTATGCAAAATATATCCATAACATTTCCTCTTATTGTCCATGAAATCCGACGTGTCTCTGTGAACCTTGCAAAAGATGGTTCATGAAATGCTCATCTATCACTTATGATGCTCGGCTACTCAATTTTCCTGACACATGACCAAGATGATGAGACGCGATGCCTTAACTAGAGTCAAGAGGTCATCACCATACGTTACAAGCTTTTCCCAATTACGCTGCAAAAATATGGCACTGAGCCGTTGTCATGTGAGCATTCAATGACACATTAGGCAAACCCGAATGGATGGGGTAAATGAGGGACTTGTCAGCTTGAGCCACAGTCAACCATTAGCCTGGTGCTCAGGACTTGACGAATTGAGTCTCTGGATTAGATAACAGAAATGACACATGGAAATGTCAATAATTTGTCACGTCTTATTAGTTTTTACAAAACACACCAAATCATCACACAAATCTATACAGTCACCATTGAGTTTGTGGGCATGTTTGACTTTAGGTCTATGATAGTGTAAAGTTGAGTGTATGAAGTTGACAACTTGACAGGAATACATGTACTATAGACAATCTTCACGAACAAAAAGATTGACACATGATACTGTGATTTTGCAAACTGAATACGTAAAGCGTCTTTGCCACACATATACCAAGGTGATCAGTTTCCTGCAAGGCAATTTTGTAGACAAGTTTGATATATCAGCCTTCCCTAACATACAGTTCCCGTATAAAATCGCAATAATAATTCAGATTCTATATCCAGTTCACTCCACAAAATTGATCGAACAACTTATCACCCCATTGAAATATAATATCTGAGATATAAATTATTTTGATGTATATTGATATATATCTAAAACTAGAACTCTGAGTGCCATTATGACAAATACATGGCCTCATAAATTACTCTCGAGAGTAATTTGTGAGGTCATCGACATGAGAGACAACGATGTATAATGAACAAAGATGAATAATGTTACATGGTTCTCTTCAGGTATAGGCTCACGTGGTTCTAGCCCATGGCTAACAATTCTATTCATGTGTGTGTTTGTGTTGTGGGACCCATGGCGAGAGACTATTGAGTAGGTTATTCATACTGTGGTTGCTAGATGACCAAGGTTTAGGTTTATGTTATTGTACCCCAAAACGCCAGTGATGACAGCTGTGATAATTCAATGATCGACAAGTTCAACTGTGCACATCATTGAAATACTCTGAACTAGTAGATGGGAACAATGAATGAGAACCAATATAAACTTAACCTTAACAGAAACCACGCCTAGCTCCTGTAGAACAAAAAAATCGCCCTTGACAAACTTTTGGGGGCTTATTTACATCAATTAGACAATCAGATATTGCATCACCGGCCAAATTCCTGACCCACAGCGGATTTACTCTGTCCATGTTGCTATCCATTGATATATGTGGATTGATATAAATTTCCTCTGAACATCTGCTGAAGCATCGAGCCACCATTTCATAAAATACAATGCTATTCTGTGCGTTTCGTTGCTTTGTTCATATTGAACTTGTTTTAAATGACAACTGTGAATTATTTGGTGTTTCGGGACAAGATTCATCAGCTGTATCGTTTGATTTGACAATATTTTGTGCGCTGAATTGTTCTTGAATGCCAGGCAGTACAAATTCCACGATAATGTGACACTTCACATAAAAGAAACACTTGTTCAGTTGAGCAAACTTGATGCTAGTTTAATTTTGGACATCTTTGTTCATATATGATCACGCTTCCAACATCCATCAAAACAATCAACAGAATTTGGCCTAGATGTTTTTGTGGGTGCACGAAGCTTTGTGTCGGCGGACAGATCGTCAATGTCAGGCATTGCCTAAATTCTCTAGTTAAATGGTACACAAAGCCAGCTATTGTTCATACCATTTGCAGCCATTGTTCACACAAACGCGTGTAGACAGATATATGGACAATCTGGTTGATGTACAGACGTAAATTAACCGAAGCAGATAGAATGCTGGGTGGTTCTTTGGAAGGTGTTGCAAGAAACCAGTCTTGCTTCAATTCACACATCTTCACATATTATAGATGGCACGAGAGACAACTTGAACGCATTCATCATGGCTATCATCAACGTTAGCGATTATTTCAATGGACAAAGACCGTTATTTAGTATCAGGTCTTCATTAGGCATTCACTTCATCTATCCCGGGTGATCGATTGTAAATCTCAAAGTTGGCCAACGTAATTACCACTCCCACGGTCATAACGGAAGCTACACAAGAAAGGTGTTACTGACAGGTTGAGGCACAATGAGCCACGACCCCATACATCCGAGAATCAGAGCTTCACACAACATGGGGTTACTAAGAAACGGGTGATGTTCTCACCACCATCTCCATCTTCTTGATGAAATCTTTGACTGACTAATATCATCAGCATTCTAGCTACAATACTTTAGCATTTTTTACCTGTTACAGTTCGAGAGCACTTTGTAAAAGGAAATTATTTCAGATTCTCGACAATGACCCTAAACTTCTGTGTATGAAAAAATGAAGATTTATTTTGATTTAGTCAATTTATATCTAGACTCGGACATCGATGATTGGAAGGGAAGAAAATAAGTTACGTCTCTGATGACCAGCTCCAGTGTCGATCTGCTTACTCCGAACCGTGTCATCCTCCTTGCACATTCAATCGAACAAATTGTCGCAGCCAGGAACAACAGTTGTTGTTCCAATCAGTCCAACGTTTGCATCTTGTTGTTCACTTTTATCGAGGAAGCGGACGTGGCCATCGACAAATTCAATTTGGTTCAAATCCCTTGTTTAGGACAATTTCCGCACATCGACCTGGGCCAGCCACGCACGTTAACAAATCAATTGGCGCCTCGTTCTGTAACCAGCCACGGATGTAGCCGTTTTGTTGGTTCGGCTCTATTAGGTGATAATGTTTTTGTTTTAACAGCTGTTCATTGAACAATTGCATCTTGTGCAGAAATGTGTTGTTCATCGCCCCCCAAAGCAGGTGCAACTGTATATCTTTTGAACGCGAGTTGAACGATGGGTGTTCAATACCTCGGGATGCACATCATAATATGATGAAAGCTTTGCAGTGTTATGTGAATTGATGATGACCATGTTCCTAGATTGGAGTTGTAGTCTGTTATACGTGTGTGAAAAATCTACCCCCCCCCAACTTTCTAGAATGCTGCACTGGTAAAAACCTCAAAAGGTCCGATCTGTTACTTTCAGTAATAGACGATGAGATGTATTGTTCGAGATAATTTAGTGACTGATAAAACTATTTCATCAAACACATTTTGTTGGGAGTACGTGGTACTTATATGTGGTCGTCAAGGACGTCAGGGGTGTAGTCAAATGTTCATTAGGTGCACACGAATTGAAAAAATTCTACACAAAAGTAATAATATTTATTGTTTAGTATTCAGGGGGAAAAAAGGACACTCTGTACACCCAAATATGATTATAGGGAGTAGTTCTGTCAAAATCATGTGTAACTCATTAATATGAAGCTGTTATTATTAATTATGATTACGACCAGTTGATGGCATTTACCCCAAATCCACTGCATGTTTACCAACATGGTATATTGTTAATACAATTAGTTCTACCAATATTAATGAGCACATCCTTACTCGTTATCATTATGGAGTATCAGTTTGATAGAAGAGTCTGATAGAATTGTATGGAATACACCCATGGCTCTTTCCTCGATTTAGGTTAAAATAGGATAAAAATCCATGGCAATGGGAGACGTGCAAATCGCATAAATGGTTAAAGTGATATTGGCAGAAAAAACGACTTATTCCAAATCAACTACACATATGCCTGTGGCCTCAGCATAATCGGTTACAAAACAAACTATGGTTGATTAAAGGTATAAATCAAGCATGTGACAACACTAGCAGCCGCTTTTGTTTTGTGTGCCACTCAGAGTTAACTCTGACCTGTTTACCACGCTCGAATGTATGCGAGTAGCCTGAAATCGCATTGCACCAAAGGATACAAAGCACCAAGAATTGCGGTAATGTCAACAAACTCAAACGATCTCCACCAGAAATTCACAACGAAAACAACGAGGAAGGGTATACGTTGAACTAATCAAGTACATATATGTAACTAGTATGTTTTCTTCGTTCGGTAAGAAATGGATGGCAAAAGCCATAACTTTCTGCCAATATCACTTCAAAACTAGTTCTATTAAAAAAAATTTAAACTATTTTGTATTTTTCCATTCCTAATCAACAGCCTGAAGTCAAATATTTTGGGGTTACGATTTCATGACTCTTTGGTGCCCGAAGTTCAAGGCCATAATGAGAAGCCAGTTTTCAATCTTCTTAAACTGTTTTTATCCATCAGATGTGTCCTGGTACTAGGAACAATATTAGGAAAGTTTAGGGCACAAATTTGAAGAACAAGGCCACAAAATTGCAATTACTCCGCTTACATTCTTGATTGATTTTTCAATTATTTTTGTATTTTGCGACGGCTGATTTCCCATCATTTACTATGTGACCAATTGTGGTACGACCAAAATCCATATTATCGCCAAAGATACAAATGTATTGGTCATCAGCTGAAATAACTGATTTGTGATATTTCAAGTGGTGGTAATTCCAACACCACTGACGGTATTCAAACGAATATAACGTAATGTATGCAGCATAGATTACAGAAAAAAACCGATCGCGATGAATGCATGTATTCAAAAATTGCATTTATCCATTATTAACTTAAGATTTTTGCCATAACTGGAGTCGTGCGGTCATAACCATAGGTTACAAGCGTTGCCCAGTTATGCTCCAAAACTATGGCATTAAACCGCTGTGAAGATAGCATTTATTACACAATAGACGAATCCAAAGGGGTGGGTTGTAAATGGGCCTTCTTGAGGGCATAAACGACCATTAGCGGGGTGCTCATGACTTGACGAATTGTGTCCTTGAAATGACATGTGGATGTGTCAATCATTTGTCATGTCTTATCACTTTCACGTCAAGGACACCCAAGCATATGAGTCTATATGGAAATCGTTCAACTTGTTGGAATGTTTGAATGTATATAATGAGCAATTGTCTAATGCTCTGGCATGAATAAATGATATTTTCGGAATCACATTTCAGCAC
The DNA here is from genome assembly GCA_949152475.1 of Terebella lapidaria. Classification (NCBI taxonomy): domain Eukaryota; kingdom Metazoa; phylum Annelida; class Polychaeta; order Terebellida; family Terebellidae; genus Terebella; species Terebella lapidaria. The sequence goes on from OX424556.1 coordinate 55,134,817, forward strand.
ACAAGTATTTCGTCCTCCATGTGACTGAAGTTGGTCAATGGTCATTCGATCATAGGCATACAAAACAGGAGAATACGATAAAACAAAGATGCAAATGAACAATCAATATGTTCCAGGTGTATTCACAATGTAGTACCAATACAGGGATCGATATCAGTACTCATTATTGAAGTAGTTTGGTTTGTGTCTGAAACAAGTGGATACATGTTCTTATTTTCCATATAAATGACTGATATTCACATTTAAATGCACAATGTTATATGATGGCGTATGTTTAGATTGTGTTATGTCGTCGCCGCGAACGTTGTGGTTTATTTGTTGATCACAACAACATCATCTCACGGGATAGTAACCAGCTGATTATATTAACGCCTGGTACGTGGAGGATGATGTTGGTGTTTGCAGAAAATGTGCTGTAGGAGCCCAATGATTCTACGACTTTCAGAATAATAGACCAATGTTTCACTGAATATGAAGGAACCTCTCACATTCATATCAACGTGATACCAGAGAGTGTATCTTTGGTGTTATAATGTCCTCTTGCATATTTCCTTGTTACCGAACATCTAGGCGACGATAATGTCTAATAATCTGAGTGTCATTCCATTTAAACGAAATAACCCAGATATTTCTTTGACGTCTTGGGTTGTGAACACCATACGATTACACCCGCAGTTATTATGCCACTAAAATAACACGAAATTCCACACGTTTTGAAATATGATGTATATTCGATCTGTTAAACGAGGATAATTATATGGTAGATCATATATGGTATGATCTATGGTAGATCATACTGAATATTTTTATGTCAGAACATAGTGACGTATATTTGATTTCATGCCCGATATGAAGTTGACTCTTCAGTTTTGCGTATAAATTCATCATTTGCAAACTTCGGTTTTTTATGTACGCGCTGACATGTCAGTATAAAAGCACAGTCCCTCACTCAGGTGGTCCTGCTTGAAGTCAAGATAAAGTCGAGTCAAGACCGAGGGAGATAGTGACAGCAGAGAGTGAATACTGCTGAGGTGTTTTTTAATTAGCTAATGCCATGGAAAGTCATTCCTACATCCGCCAATTACTGGCATTTAAATATTGATATTGATTGCATGAGAATGATATTATATGCATAAAGCAGAAATATGCTAGACACCTACGCAGGACGCTTTGGTATTATCAGCACATCCGTGTTATGAAGCAACTGTCTGCATTACAGCATTTATGTATATGAGCATTGGCGTGAGGGTTGGTAGTCTACTGACATTTAGTCGGGCATTTAGTCCATCTTCACTCGGATTGTGACGTACGTAATACACTCCCTGGTATGGGAAAAATTCATTATGTTTACATCGGCCAAGTCTTCCCTGTTTTAATGCTTACTGCAGATCAACGGATCATTTCGACGACAACACGAACGGGCTCAATACGAAAGTCCCAATTGAAAACACTGGTGGAATGACGGGCGACAATTCATCAACAGCCAAAAGCTTGAACCACTAGGATTTTCTCTGTTCATATTGCAATTCCATTAATATCAGTTTCTCTCAACATTTGCTTTAGCATTGATTTTTGACCATCATTTCACCCAAAGCAATCACTATTTTGTGCAATCGGATACCACTGCATTTCGTGGCTTTGTTCATACCAAACTATCTTGTTTCGAATGCCAACTGCAAATCAATTGTTGTTTCAGCACAAGATTGATCAGATTTTATCGTCGTTTTATCCGGCAATATTTCTGTATGTTAAATTGTCCTTGAATGCCAGACAGTGTGACAAAACCAACAGCTTACACTGGGTTGGACGGCGTTTTAGCTACACCGTGATTAAACCTTCTCATCCAGCGAAAAACTCAACTGCTGTCTACGCCAGGGAGTGCTTCTATTCTCTATTTAATTGTAATAAACTGTGTCGTATCTTATTTGTTTCCGAATTGTTTTCCATTTCTATGCGGAACCCACGAACTAACCTGGTCCTCAGAATAAAAGCAGCGATTCTGCGGATGTCAGTGGGGGATCTTTAAGACATTCTATACAACGCTGTAAAGATCGAGAGTGGTGATATATGTACGAACATCTCCTCAACAGTCCTCGAAACAGATCGGTCAGATATATAATGGGATTCGCCGGAGTCGGGATCATGTCCGTTAAAGTAAGTTGCGACGTAAAGAGCAGATGTGTGGAGGAAGCGTCACATGACCCAAAAGAACAGTCCATTACGACTGCGAATGGGGAGGGGGGGGGGGGGGGGAGGTATAACTTAGTGACCTCGACATCCTTTTGTGCATCAGCTCTAGACGCTGTCTACATTTAGTTGTGGGCCTGTTGGAACTCTGTTATCTCTATGAGAAAAGTATTCTGTTACCTCTAAGACAAAAGAGTTTTGCATATAAACAAATGATGTGTATTAATAAAACCTGAATGTAAACAAATGCCTGAATTGCCCATGAGAAAGTCCACATCTAGTAGTGTTTCCAGTTGGTTTCTGTAGATGGGGTAATAACCGATTATTACATTATTATATATGTCTGAAATCATAGTCTCCTGTAGTGTATAGGGCCTACCATATCTAAGTGAGCGAGTATCTAGTGACATTGATGATCGAAAATTATAGACATGACCATCAAAATATAGATGGACCATGCGATAACCATAAAATTAGGCCCATTAAATTGAAATTGTACATTTGAAAATTTAAGCTTTCAGACCATCACTTCAAATCATGCAATACAACACAATCAATCAACTTTGACAGTAGTCGTACTAACAATAGTTTTTGCAACTACTGTTAATGAGATTTAAGGTCATCATATCATAACTGCACATAATATCAATACATGATATACAAAATTATGCAATGCAACATGCTGTTGCTAAACGTGAACTTGAACAAACAGTCAGCTACATAGGGTGCTACCATGTACCATATATCATGCGTGCCACAGGATATCACTCAATAAACATCACTTGACCACTGGTCATAACGCTCATATCTGTGCTCTCTGACAACATTTTCTGATAATGTTCTCCGATAAATTCTGATCCTGAGCAAGTATGTTGATGTTTGATAGAATCTACCAGAGCTGATATTCAGTGTGATATCAATCTATATCAGAATATGCAGGTTCCCAACTGTTTTAGGCGAAATCGACTGCACAAGTAGGTAAAACGAGGCCGCAGTATTACATCTTATTATCCGTGATCTCCAATGTCTCAAAGAATCATGATGTCACTCAATAAACATCACTTGAGCAGAAATTCCGAGATATTTCTAAAATTCCAGTCCATGGAACAAACATAGGATCCAAATATCATACAAGATCATAGGAAATTGAAATTATATCTTACGAACACTATTCTGGAATATGAATTTTGATATGTAGCCTAGGTTTGTGATTTTGCAAACTGAACACACAAAGGCAATTCAACCATACACTGAGGTTATCAGTTCCTTTCGAAGTAAAGTCTTGGAGGAACAGTTGATACATTGGTATTAGATTTGTTACAATACCTGTATCAATCAGAATACTACTTCAGATTCTTATACTCAGTGTACTATGCAAAATGGATTTGTTAAGGATTTATCTTTAGAATACTTTTGCAGATGTGCTCTGGTACTAGAAACAATATTTTGAGAGTTTAGGGCTCAAATTTGAAGAACAAGGTCAGGGTCACAAAATAGCAATTACTCCGTTCACATTCATGATTGATTTCTCAATTATTGTTGTATTTTTCGATGGCCGATTTCCCATCATTTACTATGTGATCAATTGTGGTATGACCAAAATTCCGTATTATGCCAAAAATAAAAAAATGTATTGATCATCAGCTGACATCACTGAATTGTGATATTTCACGTAGTGGTAATTCCAACATCACTGACGGTATTCAAATGAATATAACATAATGTATGCAGTATAGATCACAGCACAAAAAAAAAAAACAGATTGTGAAGACATGATAGAGAATGATATGTCATGATAGAGAATAAAATCAAAATTAAAATTCCATTATTAATGTTTTCTAAGATTTTTGCCATGACTGAAGCTGAGCGGTCATAACCATAAGTTACAAGCGTTGTCCAATTATGAATCGAAACTATGGTATTAAGCCGCTGTAATGATAACATTTAATACGCATGAAACAAATCCAGAGGGGTGGGGTGTAAAGGAGCGTCTTCACGGCTTGGGGCATAAAGGCCCTTAGCGGGGTGCTCATGACTTGACAAATTATGTCCCAGGATTAGACAACAGATATGACATGTGGACGTGTTAATAATTTGTCACGTCTTATCACGTCAAGGACACCCAAACGTATGAGTCTATATAGAAATCGTTCAATTTACTGGCATGTTTGATTGTATATAATTAGCAATTGACTAATGCTGTGACATAAATAAATGATATCTCCGGAATCACATTTCAGCACACGTATTTCGTCCTCCATGTGAGTAAAGTCGGTGAATGGTCTTTCGATTATAAGCAAACAGAACAGGAAAATACGATCGAACAATGATGCAAATGAACAAACAATGTTCCAGGTGTTTTCACAGTGTAGAACCGATACAGGCATCAATATCAAAGTTGATTATTGAAGAAGTTTGGCTTGTGTCTGAAAGAAGTGCATACCTGTTCTTTTCATCCATATAAATGGCTGATTTTCACATTTAAATGCACATTTGCCATGCTTCATATGTCAGTAGCTTCAAATGCGTGAAAGATGGCGAATGTTTAGATTGTGTTATGTCGTCACCGCGAACGCTGTGATTTATTTGTTGATCACAACAACAAGAACATCTCACGAGATGGTAACCAGCTGATTATATTAACGCCTGGAACGTGAAGGATGATATTAGTGTTTGCAGAAAATGTGTTGTAAGAGCACAGTGATTCGACGACTTTTAGAATACTAGATCAATGTTTCACTGAATATGAAGGACCCCCTCGCATTCAAATCCACGTGCTACCAGAGAGTGTATCCTTAGTGTTATAATGTCCTCTTGCATCTTTTCTTATTACCTAACATCCAGGCGACAATTATAATGGATAATAATCATTCCGTTCAATGAACGAACGCAGACATTTCTTTGAAATGTTGGGTTGTGAACGTCGTACGGTTAAGCGCAGTTATTAATAAAGATAGGGGGATAGTACGGCAGAGTGAAATTTGCTGAAATCGTTTTCAATTAGCTAATACCATGGGAAGTAACTCCTATACTTGCCGACTACTGACATTTAAATATTGATATTGATCGCATGAGTACTGTATACTATGAAAGCTGAATATGCTAGACACCAACGCAAGAACGCTTTGATATCGTCACCACATCCGTGTTATGAAGCAACTGTCTGTATCATAACATTTATGTATAATGACTATTGGCTTCGTGGTTTTACCATATGAACGTCTCGTTCAGTGTTTTCACACACATACAAACGCAGTGCTGCCAGAGTATACTTTTTTAAAAGTATTATACTTTTTTCTGGCCTTGGGTACATTTTTTATACTTTCTTTTTTGGCCTTGGGTACATTTTTTATACTTTTTGGGGGGGGGGGGTTATGTCAGATTTTTCTGGCAAAACTGCCAAAAAGCCCACGAAAAAGCCCGCGAAGGCAATATCTAAACATTGTTGTAGTAGTATATTTTAACAGATTCCAATCCATTGCCACACCGATGCTCAGGAGCCCATGCACGCCTTGATGTCTGCAGTACCATGGATCACAAGGTGACGGCACATGCAAAGACACGCAGTGGGCCCTCGACCATGCGGTGTGACAATGAAAAATGGAATGCTGAAGGTACTATTGGTTAGCCAATTTATGCATCAAAACAGGTATGTCGATCAGAATATATATTTTTTTTTTGACTGGCGTGTACTCTTTTTTGAGGATTTCAGTACTTTTCTTCCAAAATGTTAGCTGGCAGCCCGGCAAAAGGCAAATATTGACGTGGATGTTCTGTTCACTAAAGTATATACCACAAATGCATAACCCATAAGTCTCCCAATTATAACTGTGCATGGAAAACAAGACGTGGACTGTATAGTTTTAAAAACCTGTTGTGAGGGTTGGTACTTTACTGACATTTAGTCCATCGTTACTCAGATTGTGACGTACGCAACACACTCCCTGGTATGGTCAAAATTCATTATGTTGACATGGGCCAAGTATTCCCTGTTTTAATGCTTACTGCAGATCAATGGATCGTTTCGACCAAAACACGATCGGGCTCAATACGAAAGTCTCAATCGAAAACACTGGTGGAATGACGGGTGACAACAGCCGAAAGCTTGAACCACTAGGATTTTCTCTGTTCATATTGCAATTCCATTAATATCAGTTTCCTCTCAACATTTGTTTCAGCATTGATTTTTGACCATCATTTCATCCAAAGCAATCACTATTTTGTGCAATCGGATACCACTGCATTTCGTGGCTTTGTTCATACTAAACTGTCTTGTTTCGAATGCCAACTGCAAATCAATTGTTGTTTCAGCACGAGATTGATCAGATTTCATCGTCTTTTTATCCGGCAATATTTCTGTATGTTGAATTGTCCTTGAATGCCAGACAGTGTGACAAAACCGGCAGCTTACAGTGGGGTGGACGGCGTTTCAGTTACACAGTGATTGAACTTTTTCATCCAGCGATAAACTCAACTGCTGTCTACTTCAGGGATTGCTTCAAGTCTCTATTCAATTGTAATAAACTGCGTCGTATCATATTTTGTTCAGAATGTTTTTCCGAACGGAGTGATGTCCCTTGTAGACAGTTAATAGAGAATCCAAAATCATAAATACTTTTTCAAACCGCACCAGTTCTTCTGGGTCCTCTGAAGCTTCCTTCACACATCTGCTCTTTACGTCGCAAATTACTTTAATGGACATGATCCCGAATCCGGCAAACACCATTATATATCTGACTGTTCTGTTTCGAGGACTGTTGAGGAGATATTCGTACATCCTATATCACCACTCTCGATCTAGCATCGCCTGTAAAGAGTGTCTTGAATTAAATCACATTATACCGGCATTGTACTTGATGATCCCCACTGACATCTGCAGAATCGCTGCTTTTATTCTGAGGACAAGGTTTGTTCGTGGGTTCTGTATAAGACTGAATGATAGGCCATGTGCCTTTCGGAATATCAGGTCTCTGTAATCTCTATAAGTTTTGGAAAGTCCACATCAAGTAGTGATTCCAGTTGATTTCTGCAGATGGGGTAATAACCGATATATGTATGAAATCATAGTCTCCTGGAGTGTATAGGGCCTACTATATCTAAGAAAGCGTGTAACTGAGAATCGTGAATGGTTATACTATTCAATCTAGTGACATTGATCATCAAATATTATAGACATGACCATCAAAATATAGATGTTAATTTGAAATTGTACATATGAAAATGTAAGCTTTCAGACCATCACTTAGGAAATCTTGCAGTGATTGAAATCATGCAATACAACACAATCAATCAACATTGACAGTATTCGTACTAACAATAATTTTTGCGACTACTGTTTCAGCATGGTGCTGCTAAACGTGAACTTGAACAAACAATCAACTACATGGGGTGTTACCATGTACCATACCATATCATGGCATGCCACAAGATATCACTCAATAAACATCACTTGACCACTGGTCATAACGCTCATATCTTTGTGTTCTCTGATAACATTCTCTGATAATGTGTTCTGAAGTCTGATAACTTCTGGTCCTGAGCAAGTATGTTGATGTTTGACAGGATCTACCAGAGCTGATATCCAGTGTAATATCAGGATATGCAGGTTCCCAACTATTACTTCATTTCAGGCGAAATCGACTGAACAAGTATGTTAAATGAAGCTGCAATATTACCTCTCATTGTCCGTGTTCTCCAATATCTTTCATGAAGTGCTCGTTTCCATAATGCGACGTTCGGCTTATTGATTTAGCTAATATATTACAAGTCGAGAAGACCCGTTGTCTTGACTGGAGTTGAGAGGCCATCAACATACATTACAAACATTTCTCAATTATGTCACATAACTGGGCAGGGAGTCGCTGGCGTGATAGTAATAATGACACATTAACCATAGGCAATTTCAAACGGGAATGTTGATTGAGAGATGACGGCCCGAGCCATAAGCAGCCTTTTCGGTGCTCACAATTAGACAAGTTGTGTCTCTAGCTCAGATCACAGACATGTATTCTATGTTGACGTTTCAAGACATTGTCACGTCTTTATGCGGAGGACAATCAAGCGACAATCAAAGGGACACAGGCAATTCGTATAGAAAATAATCCAAAACAAAGCACGTGGACACAAGATGCGTCTTGCATATATCAAACAACACTCCATGATGTCACTCAATGATTTGAGTGTTCAGAGATATTTCTGACATTCAAATCCGTGAAACAAACATGGGACCCCGATATCATGCAAAATCATAGGAAGTTAAAACTAATTCTTACGAACACTTCAGGAATATAAATATTGACATGTAGCCTAATTCTGTGATTTTGAAAACTGAACACGTAAACGCAATTCTACCATTCACTGAGGCGATCAGTCCCCATCAAAACGAAGTCTTGGAGGAAAGTTTGATATATTGGTCTTAGCCTTGTTACAATACGTGTATCACTCCAAATACTACTTCTGATTCTTATACTCAGTTTACTATGCTAACTTGATTTATTGAGAAATCCTTTTAAAAATACTTTCGATCAATATCTAAACTTCAATTGTGAGAGCTATTATGACGAATGCTTGGTGTCTGGAATTGTGAGAGGGGTCAGTGACACGAGAAGCGAATACGTTTGGTCTCCACGATTCTCAATTGAAATGACATCACACAGTACATGGTCAACTAGTATGTGCATTAGTGTGCCACTGTAGCTACTGTTAATACACATGTTGAAGATTATTGGGTATGTCTCGTCTGTGGTTGATCGATGGGTGAGAACATGTTTACGTTATGGTAGCTGAGAAAGCCAGTGATGACAGCTGTGATGACTCAACGACTGACACGCTCGAATATGCGTGTCATTGAAGCAATCTGAAACAACAGATAAAGAAAAGAATGAAAAGCAATATACACTTAACCCTTGCAGGAACCACGCCTATCGTTTGTGGAACACAATCGTTGTATTAAAACAAAAGCTAGAAATGTAAATGTACACGAGATAGCTAGCAGTGGGCCAGACTTCCGGTCAGTACGAGAACGATGCGATATAATGAAAAAAAAATGTTTTGCAGGAGCACATCGATCTAAAACATGCCTCTGGTAGAGTTTTGGGATATCAATGTAATCTGCGTTTTAGTTCGCAAAATGTATTGTCCTCTTGTACCTCTGTGTCATTATTTTGGTATAGACAGTAGTAAAATGATATGATATTACAAGGATGATCATGTGTACATGGTATACAATAATTACCTTCTCGAAATATATCGCTGTGTAGACATCATACAGAAACAATTTCAGTACATATGTGACTAAAATAACAAACAAGTGAAATTGGATGTTGAATTTTTATCATGGATAACAAAACACGTTAACAATTTAGTATGGTATTTCACACCCAATCGAAATCTAGTGTATCAATTTGACATTTACTATATCAATTCGTTACCGCTAACATGATATCTAAGGTACGTAATCCCAAACACAATCATTGTTCCTTTCATTAATTTGATTTTTGATGTCGGAAGTAGAGTTGAATCTATAATCGGATCACTCAGTTGTGCCCAGAATGGACTTGGCTCTTCACTTACATAGTTTCGCTGAAATTCCATCGCGCCATAACTGACCATTTACATCACACACAAAACCTCGATAGAGAGTATTCAATAGAAATTCATCATTCAGAAACCTCGTCATTTCATGCCCATGCTGACATGTCATTATACAGTCCCTCACACAGAGGGTGCTGATTACAGTCCAGATAATCAAAGGGTTATTCTCAAGATTGATGACTGCGGAGAGTGAATTGCTTTGACCGAAAGGACCTCTGACTGCTTACTGCTGAAGTATTTTACAATTAGCTAATGCGATAATATAGGGTTATTGCACAATATGGGGTTTTATGCCCGAGGGCCAAGTTTTTGAGAAGCCCGACGCGAAGCGGAGGGATTCTTGAAGACTTGGCCCGAGGGCATGAAACCCCATATTGTGCAATAACCCGTTTATCATATGCCAGTGGATGTCGGGGACATTTTAGTATGTTTCAAATGGCGGAATCATATCCGATTAGAAAGAAATAAGCAAGAAATACAGCTTTTATTCACACATTTTTCCGATTCACAGGCCATTTCAGAGTTCCAAGAGCATCAGCGTAAAACGTAAATTGGTGGCAAAAACGTCATACATAACGAAATCAGGCCAGAAAAGCTACCATGTGCTTTTGTTTACCCTTCAAAATAATGACGTTTTCTTGAACTGGGAGCTGCCCGGGCAAGTGTGGAATACAGCCCGCCGGTAGAAGTTTGTTATTGGAAAAATAGGCACAGCTATTGAAAAACAAAATATATAGAAATAGTGTATTTTCAGGTCTAAGTTTGTTGACAGTAATTTAAAATACTGTATAATAGCATTAACTACGCTACTCGCATCACCTGTCATTCTGGCATATGATAAAACCTCACTCCTGCTGGTATTCTAATATTGGTATCTGGTGCATAAGAAGGATACTTCCGAGATATGCTAGTGTAACAACGACCCCTATGTAACAACGTTGTGGTATTATATCCACAACAGCAACTCAAACAGCAACGGCATGTTATATAGATATTACAAGAACCTGAACAAACTCATGATTGTTATATGTTCAACTGCAGGATGTATAGTTTTTGTATAGTTTTATACAAAACTGTATAGTTTTTGAGAACTACGTGATGACGACTGGTATCCAACCAACAACTATTTCAATTTTACTCAGATAGCGAATACTTGATTTGGAGTAGGTCAAGTGTTCCGTTATGTGATGTTTCCTGACGATTGAATGAACATTTTCACGGCAAGATGATCAGGCTCATTATGAACGTGCCCCTATTAAAAAAACATTGATTGGATGTCAGGCGGCAATTCATCAACGGCCAAAACCTTGAACCAAAGGGGGTTACTATGTTCATGTTACAAATCCATTGATATCCAGTTTCTTGGAACATCTGCTCTAGCAAGGATTTTTGGCCACCATTCGATACAATACAATCATCATTTTGTGCAATCTGATACCGCTGCATTTTGTTGCATCGTCCTCTCGGTTTGAATGACAACTGCAAATCAATTGGTGATGCAGCACAAGATTGATCAGATTGTATCGTTCTATCTGGCAATTCTTTTGTAGAATACAATGTTATTCTATCCCAGGTGGCTTTGTCCACGAAATTGTTCACATTTCACAATAAGGTGATTTTCCAGATCAAATGACATATGTTCAATCGGTCAAACTTGATGTTAGCTTAGTTCCTGATAACTTTGATCGTACGGGTTCATGTTATCAACATCCATCAAAACAAGCAGACACTGGCGTAGATGTCATTGTGGGTAATGGGTTTGATTGAAACTGTCAAACATTGTATTTCTGCCGTCAGTATGATGAATGGCTTCAATGCTCTATTCCATTGTAATGAACTTCATAAATCATATTTGTTTCTTTTCAAAATTATTCTCCTGATATCAGATCTTACTCGCACCACTGACGTCGTACAAATGTGTATAGCCAGTTGCTAGATACAGACAATGTGACTGATGCACATACGTAAGTCCTAGTCAGTGTGCTGAACCTCCTGACCACACCAGTCACCCAACCCCTGTCATTGTCCTAATGGGCTGACCTCGGGGATCAAATTCTTGAATATCGCAAATGATATTAAGGGTCACGATCCCGACTCCGGAGAGCACTAACTGATATGTCTGGCAAATCTGTTTCGAGAGTTGTTTGGGATCCGTTCGCAATGTCAAATATTATTCGAAGGTACTAGGATCGAATCAGATCTTCTTTCACTTCTCTCCTCGATGATCGATGGTATGTCTCAAATTTGGCCAACGTAATTACCACTCACACGGTCATGACGGGAACTACACCAGTGAGGTGGTACTGACAGGTTGAGGACCAATGAACCTCGAATCCAAGTAGCCTAGAATCTAAGAGAGACTTCGACTGCTGGTGTGTTGTTTGCATAACGTGAGGAAGTCAACACATCGACTACAATTAAGTGATGTTAAGTGATTGAATTGACCCAGTACCATCAGACTAATATCTAGTTCATGTAATACAAATATAGCAAAATGAATCTTCGGGAGTGAATATATACAGGTAGAAAACAGGTCATTCCGTTTAAAATGGGAAAAAGTATATATGGCTCGAAACACATAGTTACTTGATTTCCAACCAAAATTATTATTTCGCTGACCGGAGAATCACCATATGCAGACCGGCAATTCAAATGCGATGAAAAATATGCATGTCACAAAGACACCTCAGGGAGACATATGCATTAATTAGATAAAATACATTCTCAGACATATTTTTAAAAAATGGCCACCAAAGTCAAAGTTGAGCATATACTTCGAAAATGGCCGCCATGTACAATATCATATCATGTTATAGGATATCACTCGGTAAACATCACTAGTTCGGACCACTGGTTATCTAACGCCCATATATTTGTGTACTCTGATAACATCATCACCTCTGATGCCGATCAAGTATGTTAATCCTTGAAATACGAGAACTGTTATTCAGTGTATTATCTATCTATATAAAGAGTTATGGGTTCTCAGTTGTTGTTGTATTTCATTTTTGAATTCGACTTATTATAACAAAAATATATCCACGAAGACCGTTCATGAATTGCTCAATTCAAGAGATGTCATATTCGCCTTCTCAATTTTCATGACATATGAACAAGTCAAGACGCCAACTAGAGTTAAAAGGTTTTTAGGCGTTTCTAAATTATGATATACACTTTCAGTATTGGTAGCATCTTATAATACTTTGGACAACTTGACAGCCTGGCCCATAAACAACCATTAGCCGGGTGCTCACTGCTCGATGAATTGTGTCCCGAGATTAACAGACATGACACGTACATGTGAATAACTTGCCTTATGTTATATGTTTATGATTGGATCACATTCATTTTTAAAAGTATATTATTCTTCAAAGGCTCATTTTGAAATGTATGTATTCAGATTTTCATTTGAGTGAAGTAGGTCTATAGTCATAAACAAACACAACATATCCATGAAAATACCACAAGACCATTGATGCAGATCTTCAAATAAAATGTTCCAGTTGTATTCACAGTGTGGTATCATTAAAATGATCCATGTCAGTGCTGATTTTACAAGCACCAAATACAACATATGAGTTTGGTGGATACATATTCTTATTTTCTATAAAGACTACTGGCTTATTTGAGCCCATAATTAACAGATCATTTTGACGGCAACACGATCGAGCTAATCAAGAACGTCGCCATTAAAACACTGCTGGGATGTCAGGCGACAGTTCATCAACCACAAGGGACCCAGACTGGCGCTTTTTAGGTTGCAATTCCATTGATATCAATATTCTCGGAACATCTGCTTTGGCATTGAATTTTGGTTACCGTTTCATCCAATACAACCACTACTGTGTGCAATCGGATACCATTGCATTCCATACCTTTGTTCATACTTTTCTGAATGCCGACTGCAAATCAATTTGTGGTTTAGAACAAGATTAATCAGATTGTTGCGTTTTATTCAGTAATATTTTTGTGTGTTAAATTGTCCTTGAATGTCAACATTATGAACTTTCGTGGACACATTACAACAACGTGTCATTTTATCATCAAAGAACACACTTTCAATAAGTCAACCTTTATGTCAGCCTACTTCCTGATTACTTTGATCTCACATGTTTATGTTCTCAACATTCATTCTAGCCAACAACTGATACCGGCATTGGTTTCTAATTTTTTATACATACGTATAGGATAATGCCCTAGGCTGAGTATTTCTCACAATTAGAGACTGAGGCCGAAGGCCGAGGTTTCTATTCGTGAGAAATACGAAGCCGTATACTCTGATTTTTCTAACTCGTTTACACAGTTTTTCGCTGATATTTTTGGGATGCTAAATGTTATCATCATTCTATAACTTGACATACTTCACCTGGGAGTCAAACGGCAATCATTTACAGAATTTCAGATTCCTATCACGAAAATTGAAAAAGTTGGCAATCTACCCCAATGTTAAATTTAGCCCTGTCATTCAATTTCTGGGTCCGCACACAATTTCGTGCATTTGCTCGGTTTTGTAGTAGTGCAATCTTTCAAAATCAACATGTTTGTGTAGAATACACCCCAATGTGTCATCTGGTTCAAAATTACAACAATATTTCAAATCCTGGTGGATGTAAACAGGTTATTCTCAAATAAGCTCAGATTCTCGAGATCCCGTTTTTGGGTGAAATTTAACATGGGGTAGATTGCCAACTTCTTCAATTATTGTGATAAAAGTCTGAAATTTGGTAGAAGATTGCCGTTTGTCTCCGAGGTGAAGTATGCCAAGTTACAAAACGATACCATTTAACATCACAAAGATATCGTCAAAAACCGGTGTAAACAAGTTAGAAAAATCAGAGTATAGGCATTATCCGACATAGTGCATGCACCCCCCCCCACACGCCCACACGCACACATTTCTGGCACAAGCCACTTCCCCCCCCCCCCCTTCCACACACTCAGTTCATAAACAATCACATACACTTTACGTAATTCACTATATAAAGAACAAAACTGCAATTGCAACGCACAGTCCTTGCCCAATCAAGTGTATCCGTCAGGAAAGCTTTGGATCTATTACTCGCTGCAGAAACTGCTCCACCACATGACTCAGCTCATAGATTTGTACCTTCAACCCTAGCCCGCATTCTGTTGTTATGGCTACAGTATGCATGGTTCCAATTGAGTGTGTTTCTGGTGGACTCGCACTGTGCCTTTGAGCTGTTTTCTCCCCCTAGTAACGCGTTTGTGAGTATTGCTCAAATGGAACCCTATAAAAACAAACGCGGCAAAAGGCGCGCTCACTTTGAAACAGCAAGCTACGTGACATCAACTTTTCGTGATGAAAAATGCAACACATGGATACGATGCATGCGGATTTAAAGCAACGTACGCCCTTTGTCAACGCCAAGGATTCCTCAAGCTATCCATTCAATTCTGCTAAACCGTGAAAAATCATATTTTCTTTTTGTTCACGCAGTCATATCGTTTGTAGAAGTATCCAGAATACACAAAGTCAGATAATTTGCATATTACTCAAGTCACACAAATACTTGTAGAGACAGACAAATAGATTAAACTGCCCCGAGATATCAACAAAACTGGCGATGTACATACGCTTGTGGGGGTCACTGTAATTTAGCTACTCCCCCCCCCCCCCCCCTTCCCGCCTCTTCATTGTTCTAATGGACTGGTCTTGCGGGTCATGTGACGCTTCCTTTAGACATCTGCTTTTTGTAATAAATTATATTGAGGGTCACGATCTCAACTCCGGCGAGCACTAACTGTTATATCTGACAGATATGTTTTGAGAGCTGTTCTGGGAGTTTGTAAACCCTCACTCATCACTTTTGAGCTAGTTCTGCTTGTGTAGAGTGCCGTTAGTAATGCACAGATATTTGTGCATTGTGCTTAATTCCACGGACTCCTGCGAAACAATCGCTCCTATGAAGACAATCACTATAGTGTGTGTTCCCTGAAAGAACGACCGACAGAACAAATCGCCAGATAATGTATCTTATAACATATACCTGGAGAATATCTGTGAAATTGCACGTAGGATTGTCACATCTATCACCAAACTCCAATCAAGTGTATCTAAAACTCGATAGAAATCGAATTCCATGTGATATATATGTTTCCCACGTCAATATCATAATCAATTTGCACTGAATATATGGATACTATACAAATATTGACTTTTGCTGAGGTTGATACGTGATTATCTTCACTTGTTGGAAAGTTGTACAACTTTTCAGCAAATGAAGATAATCTCGTATCAACCGAAAGCTAAAATGTCAATATTTGTTTTATTATTAACTGTGTGGACAATTCAGTCCACACAGAGTGAATTAAGAACACATCGCCCAAGAGCACACATGGCAACAGTTACTCTCCGAGCGCGTGGTCGATCGATGCGCGCCACCGGGCGAGGTCAGAAAAGGATAAACTAAAACTTGTATTTACACCCTGCCAAATGGCATAGAGCGTTGACCGACCTAGTTCTTTTGTTTAGGGGTCAGGTCATGTTATTGTCAACGCTGTGAGGCTAACTTTTTCTGAACTGATTACGACACATGGTGAGTAAAATATTTTTTCTGTAAAATACTGACCATTTCACTTTAGAACAAGTTTTCGATGCAGTGTGCGAGATACTAATGTACAATCCTGTGCTGTCCAATTATGCATTGGAGTCTGATTTGTTAAGAAATAGGCCCTCGCCCACGAATGTGGCCCACAAATATGTAGTGTCGAAAGATTGATCGCAATGTATCCGGTACTTACAGTCCACCTACAGCTACACTGTATGAACTGGAGGTTTCAAATACTCTATACTTCAATTGTAAGCAATATAAAAGCACAACGCCATCTGAATAGAGATCTAATGATTTATAATTGTAATGCCTGTGGCGTGTCAACGCTCTAAGGACAAGGTCAACGCTCTAACGCTGCCTGGTCAAAGTAACATAGACCTTCTCCAGGAAGTATAAATAGCCATTGAGAATGTATGTGGTTGTTTTGATGTAATCATTTTCGGAATTTTCGGAAGCGTTTTATGTGAAGTTTCAATGAACCCGTTTTGGATATTCCACCCAAAGACTACTCATTACAGCAAGCAAATCCAGACTGTTAACTTTGACCAGGCAGCTTTAGAGCGTACACCATGTCCTTAGAGCGTTGACACACCACAGACGATTCAACAATAAATTATTAGAGCCCTATTTAGATGACGTTCGACCTTTATATTGCTCACAATTGAATTTCGAAGTAATTGAAACCTCCAGTTCATACAGTGTTGTTGTACATGGGCCATAAGTTTTGAAAACATTGTGATCAATATTTGGACACTACATATTTGTAGACAACATCTGTGGGCGAGGGCCTATTTCTGAATAAATTAGTCTCCTATGGATAATTGAACAGTACATACTTGTCCATTGGTATCTCTTACACTGCATCGAATCCCCGATCTAAGGTAATATGGTCAGTATATTACAGAAAAAATATTTTACTCCTCATGTATCGGCATCAGCTGCCAAAAAGTTAGCATTACAGCGTTGACAACAACATGACCTGAACCCTAAACAAAAGAACTAGGCCGGACAACGCTCTATGCCATTTGACAGGGTGTTTACCTCGGTCTCGGAAATATCACTTTTCCAGAATATCTCGACTAGGATATTGTAGTATCATTTCAGTCACGTGACGTCATTCAAGCCAATCACACACAGGAATCTTATACAGTTATTTAATAAACGATATTATCCTTTGGCCCTCGCCTTCTCCAGCTCCTCATAACTCAGTAAGTGTGTCATCCTTCAGATATTTTCGTCCAGAAAGCAGTGTAAGTTTGACCCTAACACATTTTCAAACAGTTGTTTCAATGTTAATATGATCGTACGTCAGAATGGATTGCTTCTGGGGTAACATCATTTCTTGAACGATGCTCTTGGGTAAACGCTAAGATTTACATTAACATAGACGACTTTGGGAAAGTCGAGTTCCGAACACTTTGACATAGATTGATTGCCAAGTGTAACATTCCCAATATCACACGCAATATTCAAGTACACTAGTTATCTACACGTAGGATTAGTTCACTTGTTTTATCCTGACATAAGAGAAATAAATTAGTAACCCGGCTCGAATCACATTCAACGACAAATGATGTTGTGTGTTAACATCCGAATTGCTGCCCCTGCCTCCAGAATAGATGTGATATTACGATACTTAGGGCTCAAATTTGAAGAACAAGGTCAGTGTCACAAAATTGCAATCACTCCGCTTACATTCATGATTGATTTTTCAATTATTATTTTTTTGTATTTTTCAATGGCCGATTTACCATCATTTTATATGTGACCAATTGTGGTACGACCAAACTCCCGTATTATCTCCAAAGATAAAAAATGTATTGGTCATCAGCTGCAATCACTGATTTGCGATACTTCAAGTAGTGGTAGTTCCAACATCCCTGACGACATCCAAACGAATATAACATAATGTATGCAGCAAAGATCACAGCAAAAAAGATTGTGAAGTATTCATGTCATACTAGAGAATAAAATCATTAAAAATTGCATTTATCCATTAATAATGTTTTCTGAGATTTTTGCCATAACTGGAGTCGAACGGTCATAACCATACGTTACAAGCGTTGTCCAATTATGCTCCGGAACTATGGCATTAAACCGCTGTGATGATAACATTTAATACACATTAGTTAAATTTAGAGGGGTGGGGTGTAAATGAGGGTTTTGACGGCTTGGGGCATAAACGACCTTTAGCGGGGAGCTCATGGCTTGACAAATCATGTACTGGATTAGACAACAGATATGACATGTGAACGTGTCAATAATTCGTCATGTATTATTACTTTCACCTCAAGGACACCCAAACGTATGAATGAGTATATATAGAAATCGTTCAATTTACTGGCATGTTTGAATGTATATCATTAGCAATTGACTAATGCTGTGACATAATTAAATGATATTTCCGGAATCACATTTCAGCACACACGTATTTCGTCCTACATGTGAGTCAAGAAGGTCAAAGGTCATTCGATCATAAGCAGACAGAACTAGAAAATACGATAAAACAAAAATGCGAATGAACAAACAATATGTTCCAGGTGTATTCACAATGTAGTACCAATACAGGGATCGATATCAGTACTCATTATTGAAGTAGTTTGGTTTGTGTCTGAAACAAGTGGATACATGTTCTTATTATCCATATATAATATAAAACTGATTTCCACATCTGAATGCACAATGTTATATGATAGCGTATGTTTAGGTTGTGTTATGTCGCCACCGCGAACGTTGTGGTGTATTTGTTGATCACAACAACAACAGCATCTCACGGGATAGTAACCAGCTGATTATATTAACGCCTGGTACGCGGAAGATGATGTTGGTGTTTGCGGATAATGTGTTGTAGGAGCCCAATGATTCTACGACTTTTAGAATACTAGGTCAATGTTTCAATGAATATGAAGGAACCTCTCGTATTCAAATCCACGTGCTACCAGAGACTGTATCCTTAGTGTTAAAATGTCCTCTTGCATCTTTTCTTGTTACCGAACATCCACGCGACGATAATGGATAATAATCTGAGTATCATTCCATTTAAACGAAATAACCCAGATATTTCTTTGAAATCTTGGGTTGTGAACGCCATACGATTAAAACCGCAGTTATTATGCCACTAAAATCACACGAATCCCCCCCCCCCCACCCCCTGGATTAGGTAGGATATTCCACACGTTTTGAAATATGTTGTATATTCGATCTGTTAAACGATGATAATTATATGGTGGATCATATATGGTATGATCTATGATAGATCATACTGAATATTTTTATGTCAAAACATAGTGACGTATCTTTGATTTCATGCCCGATATGAAGTTGACTCTTCAGTTTTGCGTATAAATTCATCATTTGGAAACTTCGGTATTTTATGTACGCGCTGACATGTCAGTATAAAAGCACAGTCCCTCACTCAGGTGGTACTGCTTAAAGTCAAGATAAGGTTAAGTCAAGACCGAGTAAGATAGTGACAGCAGAGAGTGAATACTGCTGAGGTGTTTTTAATTAGCTAATGCCATGGAAAGTCATTCCTACATCCGCCAATCACTGGCATTTAAATATTGATATTGATTGCATGAGAATGATATTATATGCATAAAGCAGAAATATGCTAGACACCTACGCAGAACGCTTTGGTGTTGTCAGCACATCCGTGTTATGGAGCAACTGTCTGCATTACAGCATTTATGTATATGAGCATTGGCGTGAGGGTTGGTAGTCTACTGACATTTAGTCGGGCATTTAGTCCATCTTCACTCAGATTGTGACGTACGTAATACACTCCCTGGTATGGCAAAAATTCATTATGTTTACATCGGCCAAGTCTTCCTCGTAATACTGGAGATCAATGGATCATTTCGACGACAACACGAACGGGCTGATTACGAAAGTCCCAATTGAAAACACTGGTGGAATGACGGGCGACAATTCATCAACAGCCAAAAGCTTGAACCACTAGGATTTTCTCTGTTCATATTGCAATTCCATTAATATCAGTTTCTCTCAACATTTGCTTTAGCATTGAATTTTGACCATCATTTCATCCAAAGCAATCACTATGTTATGCAATCGGATACCACTGCATTTCGTGGCTTTGTTCATACCAAACTATCTTGTTTCGAATGCCAACTGCAAATCAATTGTTGTTTCAGCACAATTGTTGTTTCATCCAAAGCAATCACTATTTTGTGCAATCGGATACCACTGCATTTCGTGGCTTTGTTCATACCAAACTATCTTGTTTCGAATGCCAACTGCAAATCAATTGTTGTTTCAGCACAAGATGGATAAGATTTTATCGTCTTTTTATCCGGCAATATTCTGTATGTTAAATTGTCGTTGAATGCCAGACAGTGTGACATAACCAGCAGCTTACACTGGGTTGGACGGCGTTTTAGTTACACAGTGATTAAACCTTCTCATCCAGCGAAACACTCAACCGCTGTCTACGTCAGGGATTGCTTCTATTCTATATTTAATTGTAATAAACTGTGTCGTATCATATTTGTTTCCGAATTGTTTTCCATTTCTATACGGAACCCACGAACTAACCTCGTCCTCAGAATAAAAGCAACGATTCTGCGGATGTTAGTGGCGGATCTTTAAGACACTCTATACAACGCTCTATAGATCGAGAGTGGTGATATATGTACGAACATCTCCTCAACAGTCCTCGAAACAGATCGGTCAGATATATAATGGAATTCATCGGAGTCGGGATCATGTCCGTTAAAGTAATTTGCGACTAAAAGAGCAGATGTGTGAAGGAAGCGTCACATGACCCAAAAGAACATTCCATTCCGACTGCGAATGGGGGGGGGGGGGTATAACTCAGTGACCTGGACATCCTTTTGTGCATCAGCTCTAGGCGCTGTCTACATTTATTTGTGAGCCTTTTGGAACTCTGTTATCTCTATGAGAAAAGTATTCTGTTACCTCTCAGACAAAAGAGTTTTGCATAGAAACAAATGAAGTGTATTCATAAAACCTGAATGTAAACAAATGCCTGAATAGCCCCTGAAAAAGTTCACATCTAGTAGTGTTTCCAGCTGGTTTCTGCAGATGGGATAATAACCGATTATTATATTATTATATATGTCTGAAATCATAGTCTCCTGGAGTGTATAGGGCCTCCCATATCTAATTGAGCATGTATCTAGTGACATTGATCATCGAAAATTATAGACATGACCATCAAAATATCGATGAACCATGCGATAACCATACAATTAGGCCCAATAAATTGAAGTTGTACATATAAAAATTTAAGCTTTCAGACCATCACTTCAAATCATGCAATACAACACAATCATTCAACTTTGCCAGTAGTCGTACTAACAATAGTGTTTGCGACTGCTGTTAATGAGATTGAAGGTCATCATATTATAACTGCACATAATATCAATACATGAAATACGAAAATATGCAATGCAGCATGGTGTTGCTAAACGTGAACTTGAACAAACAGTCAGCTACATTGGGTGTTACCATGTACCATATCATATCATGCGTACCACAGGATATGACTCAAAAAACATCACTTGACCACTGGTCATATCGCTCATATCTGTGTTCTCTGATAACATTCTCTGATAATGTTCTCTGAAGTCTGATAACTTCTGATCCTGAGCAAGTATGTTGATGTTTGACAGAATCTACCAGAGCTGATATCCAGTGTAATATCAGGATATGCAGTTTCCCAAATGTTACCTCATTTCAGGCGAAATCGACTGCAGAAGTATATTAAATGAGGCCGCAATATTACCTCTTATTGTCCGTGTTCTCCAATGTCTTTCATGAAGTGCTTGTTTCCATAATGCGACGTTCGGCTTCTTACTTTTGCTAACATATTACAAGTCGAGAAGACCCGTTGTCTTGACTGGAGTTGAGAGGCCATCAACATACATTACAAACATTTCTCAATTATGTCACATAACCGGGCAGGGAGTCGCTGGCGTGATAGTATTAATGACACATTAACCATAGGCAATTTCAAACGGGAATGTTGAATGAGAGACTTGACGGCCCGAGCCATAAGCACCCTTTTTGGTGCTCACAATTAGACAAGTTGTGTCTCTAGCTCAGATCACAGACATGTATTCTATGTTGACGTTTCAATATATTGTTACGTCTTTATGCGAAGGACAATCAAGCGACAATCAGAGGGACACAGGCAATTCGTATAGAAAATAATCCAAACCAAAGCACGTGAAAAAAAGATGCGTCTTGCATATATCAAACAACAAATCGAAACACTCCATGATGTCACTCAATAAATTGAGTGTTCAGAGATATTTGTGAAATTCAAATCCGTGAAACAAACATGGGATCCAAATATCATGCAGAATCATAGGAAGTTAAAATTAATTCTTACGAACACTTCAGGAATATAAATATTGACAGGTAGCCTAATTATGTGATTTCGCAAACTGAACACGTAAACGCAATTAACCATTCACTGAGGCGATCAGTCCCCTTCAAAACGAAGTCTTGGAGGAAAGTTTGATATATTGGTCTTATCCCTCGCTACAATACATCAATCCAAATACTACTTCCGATTCTATGCTACTGTGCTATGCTAACTTGATTTTACTATGCTAACTTGATTTATTGAAGATTCTTCAAAGAATACTTTCGATAAATATCTAAACTTCAATTGTGAAAGCTATTATGACAAATGCTTGATGTCTGGAATTGCGAGAAGGGTCAGTGACACGAGAAGCGAATACGTTTGGTCTCTCTAGTGTTTCTTCCACTGTAGCTACTGCTAATACACATGTTGAAGATTATTGGGTATGTCTCTTCTGTGGTTGATCGATGGGTGAGAACACGTTTACGTTATGGTAGCTGAGAACGCCAGTGATGACAGCTAAGATGATTCAACGACTGACATGCTCGAATCTGCGTGTCATTGAAGCCATCTGAAACAACAGATAAAGAAAAGAATGAAAAGCAATATACACTTAACCCTTGCAGGAACCACGCCTATTTTTTTGTGAAATATAATCGTCGTAATGAAACAAAAGCTAGCGTTCACTGGTGAATTACATCAACAAGAAATGTACACGAGATAGCTAGCAGTTGGCCAGACTTCCGGTCAGTACAAGAACGATGGGATATAATGAAAAAAAAAACGTTTTGCAGGAGCACATCGATCTAGAACATGCCTCTGGTAGAGTTCTAGTAAATCTGCGTTTTAGTTCACAAAATGTATTGTCATCTTGTACCTCTGTGTCATTATTTTGGTATAGAGAGTGGTAAAATGATATGATATGTAAAAGGATGATCATGTGTATATGGTATACAGTACATACCTTCTCAAAATATCTTGCTTTGTAGATATCATACAGTTCCAATTCCAGTACTTATGTGGCTAAAATAACAAACAAGTGAGATTGAATGTTGAATTTTAATCATGGATAACTGAACACTATATCAATTTAGTATGGTATTTCACACCCAATCGAAATCTAATGTATCAATTTGAAATTTACTATATCAATCCGTTACCGCTCCCATGATATCTAAGGTACGTCATTCCAAGTTATTCCACAATTATTGTTCTTTTCATTAATGTGATTTTTAATGTCGGAAGTATAGTTGAGTCTATAATCACAGCACTCAGTTGTGCCCGAAATGGACTTTGTTCTTCACTTACATAGTTTTGCTGAAATTCCATCGCGCCATAACTGACCATTTACATCACACACAAAACCTCGGTAGAGAGTATTCAATAGAAATTCATCATTCAGAAACCTCGTCATTTCATGCCTATGTTGACATGTCATTATACAGTCCCTCACACAGAGGGTGCTGATTACAGTCCAGATAATCAAAGAGTTTTTCTCAAGATTAATAACTGCGAAGACAGAATTGCTTTGACCGAAAGGACATCTCCTGCTGGTATTCTAATATTGGTATCTGGTGCACAAGAAGGATACTTCCGAGATATGCTAGGGTAACAACGACATCTATGTAACAACGTTGTGGTATTATATCCACAGCAGCAACTGAATCAGCAACGGCATGTTCGGTTTGAATGACAACTGCAAATCAATTGGTGATGCAGCACAAGATTGATCAGATTGGACCGTTCTATCTGGCAATTCTTTTTTTATAGAATACAATGTTATCGTATCCCAGGTGGCTTCGTCCACAAGAGTGTCCACACTTGATAAGGTGATATTCCAGATCAAATGACATTATGTTCAATCAGTCAAACTTGATATCAGCTTAGTTCCTGATAACTTTGATCTCATGTGTTCATGTTATCAACATCCATCAAAATAAACAGACACTAGCGTAGATGTCGTTGTGGGTAGTGTGTCCGAGTGAACCTGTCAAACATTGTGTTTCCGCCATCAACATCATGGAGGACTTCAATGCCCTACTCCGTTGTGATTAACTTCATAAATCTTTTTTTTTTCAAAATTAGTGTTCTGATGTCAGATCCTACTCGTATCACTGAAGTCGTACAAATGCGTACAGCCAGTTTCGAGATTCAGACAATCTGACTGATGTTGTCTGAGTATTGAATGAGGGACTTGACAGTCCGAGCCATAAACAACCTTTCTGGTGCGCACAACTTGTGTCTCTAGCTTAGATTACATGAATGTATACTATGCTGGCGTTGCAATAATTTGTGACGTGTTTATGCGAAGGACAATCAAGCGACAATGAAAAGGAAAGAGGCAATTCGTGTCGAAAATAATCCGAAACAACGCACGTGGACATGAGATGTGTCTTGCATATATCAAACAACAAATCGAGACACTCTATGATGGTACTCAATTATTTGAGTGTTGAGAGATATTTCTAAAATTCAAATCCGTGAAACAAACATGGGATCCAAATATCATGCAAAATCATAGGAAATTGAAATTAATTCTTACGAACACTATTAAGAAATATACAAGTTCGTGATTGTCTGCCCCTGATGACGCCAGTGTGTCCTTTGATAAAGTAATTGGTCGGGCTTTGTTTCTATTGCAAAATGTTGTATGTTTGTTATTGGAATCATCAACATTTGGCTGTATTGGTGGTAATAGATCGATACTTACATTGCAGACAGTTTCTAGGATACACAAAGTCAATACTCTTAAAGCCTCATAAATAAGTGTAGACAGCTTGTGTATACGGACATTCCAGCTGATACACAGAAGTATTCCCAGGTCACTGTGATATACCCCCTTCACCTCCATTCGCTGTCGTAATGGACTGTTCTTTTCGGTCATGTGACGCTTCCTTCACACATCTGCTCTTTACCTCACAAATTACTTTAACGGACATGATCCCGAATCCGGCGAACACCATTATATATCTGACTGTTCTGTTTCGAGGACTGTTGAGGAGATATTCGTACATCCTATATCACCACTCTCGATCTAGCATCGCCTGTAAAGAGTGTCTTGAATTAAATCACATTATACCGGCATTGTACTCGATGATCCCCACTGACATCTGCAAAATCACTGCTTTTATTCTGAGGACAAGGTTTGTTCATGGGTTCTGTATAAGACTGAATGATAGACCATGTGCCTTTCGGAATATCAGGTCTCTGTTATCTCTATGACAAAAGTTTTGAAAAGTCCACATCAAGTAGTGATTCCAGTTGATTTCTGCAGATGGGGTAATAACCGATATATGTATGAAATCATAGTCTCCTGGAGTGTATAGGGCCTACTATATCTAAGAAAGCGTGTAACTGAGAATCGTGAATGGTTATACTATTCAATCTAGTGACATTGATCATCAAATATTATAGACATGACCATGAAAATATAGATTTTAATTTGAAATTGTACACTGTACATATGAAAATTTATTCTTTCAGACCATCACACAGGAGATCTTGCAGAGATTGAAATCATGCAATTCAACACAATCAATCAACATTGACAGTATTCGTACTAACAATAATTTTTGCGACCACTGGTAATGAGATTAACAATCATCATATCATAACTATACATAATATCAATACATGAAATACAAAATTAAAGGCTATGGTGTTTTTTGTTCAGCATGCGGTTGCTAAACGTGAACTCGAACATACAATCAGCTACATGGGGGTGTAACCATGTACCATATCATATCATGGCATGCCACAAGACATCACTCAATAAACATCACTTGACCACTGGTCATAACGCTCATATCTTTGTGTTCTCTGATAACATTCTCTGATAATGTTCTCTGAAGTTTGATAACTTCTGATCCTGAGCAAGTATGTTGATGTTTGACAGAATCTACCAGAGCTGATATCCAGTGTAATATCAGGATATGCAGTTTCCCAACTATTATTTCATTTCAGGCGAAATCGACTGAAGAAGTATGTTAAATGAGGCCGCAATATTACCTCTCATTGTCCGTGTTCTCCAATGTCTTTCATGAAGTGCTCGTTTCTATAATGCGACGTTCGGCTTCTTAATTTTGCTAACATATTACAAGTCGAGAAGACCCGTTGTCTTGACTGGAGTTGAGAGGCCATCAACATACATTACAAACATTTCTCAATTATGTCACATAACCGGGCAGGGAGTCGCTGGCGTGATAGTATTAATGACACATTAACCATAGGCAATTTCAAACGGGAATGTTGAATGAGAGACTTGACGGCCCGAGCCATAAGCACCCTTTTTGGTGCTCACAATTAGACAAGTTGTGTCTCTAGCTCAGATCACAGACATGTATTCTATGTTGACGTTTCAATATATTGTTACGTCTTTATGCGAAGGACAATCAAGCGACAATCAGAGGGACACAGGCAATTCGTATAGAAAATAATCCAAACCAAAGCACGTGAAAAAAAGATGCGTCTTGCATATATCAAACAACAAATCGAAACACTCCATGATGTCACTCAATAAATTGAGTGTTCAGAGATATTTGTGAAATTCAAATCCGTGAAACAAACATGGGATCCAAATATCATGCAGAATCATAGGAAGTTAAAATTAATTCTTACGAACACTTCAGGAATATAAATATTGACAGGTAGCCTAATTATGTGATTTCGCAAACTGAACACGTAAACGCAATTAACCATTCACTGAGGCGATCAGTCCCCTTCAAAACGAAGTCTTGGAGGAAAGTTTGATATATTGGTCTTATCCCTCGCTACAATACATCAATCCAAATACTACTTCCGATTCTATGCTACTGTGCTATGCTAACTTGATTTTACTATGCTAACTTGATTTATTGAAGATTCTTCAAAGAATACTTTCGATAAATATCTAAACTTCAATTGTGAAAGCTATTATGACAAATGCTTGATGTCTGGAATTGCGAGAAGGGTCAGTGACACGAGAAGCGAATACGTTTGGTCTCTCTAGTGTTTCTTCCACTGTAGCTACTGCTAATACACATGTTGAAGATTATTGGGTATGTCTCTTCTGTGGTTGATCGATGGGTGAGAACACGTTTACGTTATGGTAGCTGAGAACGCCAGTGATGACAGCTAAGATGATTCAACGACTGACATGCTCGAATCTGCGTGTCATTGAAGCCATCTGAAACAACAGATAAAGAAAAGAATGAAAAGCAATATACACTTAACCCTTGCAGGAACCACGCCTATTTTTTTGTGAAATATAATCGTCGTAATGAAACAAAAGCTAGCGTTCACTGGTGAATTACATCAACAAGAAATGTACACGAGATAGCTAGCAGTTGGCCAGACTTCCGGTCAGTACAAGAACGATGGGATATAATGAAAAAAAAAACGTTTTGCAGGAGCACATCGATCTAGAACATGCCTCTGGTAGAGTTCTAGTAAATCTGCGTTTTAGTTCACAAAATGTATTGTCATCTTGTACCTCTGTGTCATTATTTTGGTATAGAGAGTGGTAAAATGATATGATATGTAAAAGGATGATCATGTGTATATGGTATACAGTACATACCTTCTCAAAATATCTTGCTTTGTAGATATCATACAGTTCCAATTCCAGTACTTATGTGGCTAAAATAACAAACAAGTGAGATTGAATGTTGAATTTTAATCATGGATAACTGAACACTATATCAATTTAGTATGGTATTTCACACCCAATCGAAATCTAATGTATCAATTTGAAATTTACTATATCAATCCGTTACCGCTCCCATGATATCTAAGGTACGTCATTCCAAGTTATTCCACAATTATTGTTCTTTTCATTAATGTGATTTTTAATGTCGGAAGTATAGTTGAGTCTATAATCACAGCACTCAGTTGTGCCCGAAATGGACTTTGTTCTTCACTTACATAGTTTTGCTGAAATTCCATCGCGCCATAACTGACCATTTACATCACACACAAAACCTCGGTAGAGAGTATTCAATAGAAATTCATCATTCAGAAACCTCGTCATTTCATGCCTATGTTGACATGTCATTATACAGTCCCTCACACAGAGGGTGCTGATTACAGTCCAGATAATCAAAGAGTTTTTCTCAAGATTAATAACTGCGAAGACAGAATTGCTTTGACCGAAAGGACATCTCCTGCTGGTATTCTAATATTGGTATCTGGTGCACAAGAAGGATACTTCCGAGATATGCTAGGGTAACAACGACATCTATGTAACAACGTTGTGGTATTATATCCACAGCAGCAACTGAATCAGCAACGGCATGTTCGGTTTGAATGACAACTGCAAATCAATTGGTGATGCAGCACAAGATTGATCAGATTGGACCGTTCTATCTGGCAATTCTTTTTTTATAGAATACAATGTTATCGTATCCCAGGTGGCTTCGTCCACAAGAGTGTCCACACTTGATAAGGTGATATTCCAGATCAAATGACATTATGTTCAATCAGTCAAACTTGATATCAGCTTAGTTCCTGATAACTTTGATCTCATGTGTTCATGTTATCAACATCCATCAAAATAAACAGACACTAGCGTAGATGTCGTTGTGGGTAGTGTGTCCGAGTGAACCTGTCAAACATTGTGTTTCCGCCATCAACATCATGGAGGACTTCAATGCCCTACTCCGTTGTGATTAACTTCATAAATCTTTTTTTTTTCAAAATTAGTGTTCTGATGTCAGATCCTACTCGTATCACTGAAGTCGTACAAATGCGTACAGCCAGTTTCGAGATTCAGACAATCTGACTGATGTTGTCTGAGTATTGAATGAGGGACTTGACAGTCCGAGCCATAAACAACCTTTCTGGTGCGCACAACTTGTGTCTCTAGCTTAGATTACATGAATGTATACTATGCTGGCGTTGCAATAATTTGTGACGTGTTTATGCGAAGGACAATCAAGCGACAATGAAAAGGAAAGAGGCAATTCGTGTCGAAAATAATCCGAAACAACGCACGTGGACATGAGATGTGTCTTGCATATATCAAACAACAAATCGAGACACTCTATGATGGTACTCAATTATTTGAGTGTTGAGAGATATTTCTAAAATTCAAATCCGTGAAACAAACATGGGATCCAAATATCATGCAAAATCATAGGAAATTGAAATTAATTCTTACGAACACTATTAAGAAATATACAAGTTCGTGATTGTCTGCCCCTGATGACGCCAGTGTGTCCTTTGATAAAGTAATTGGTCGGGCTTTGTTTCTATTGCAAAATGTTGTATGTTTGTTATTGGAATCATCAACATTTGGCTGTATTGGTGGTAATAGATCGATACTTACATTGCAGACAGTTTCTAGGATACACAAAGTCAATACTCTTAAAGCCTCATAAATAAGTGTAGACAGCTTGTGTATACGGACATTCCAGCTGATACACAGAAGTATTCCCAGGTCACTGTGATATACCCCCTTCACCTCCATTCGCTGTCGTAATGGACTGTTCTTTTCGGTCATGTGACGCTTCCTTCACACATCTGCTCTTTACCTCACAAATTACTTTAACGGACATGATCCCGAATCCGGCGAACACCATTATATATCTGACTGTTCTGTTTCGAGGACTGTTGAGGAGATATTCGTACATCCTATATCACCACTCTCGATCTAGCATCGCCTGTAAAGAGTGTCTTGAATTAAATCACATTATACCGGCATTGTACTCGATGATCCCCACTGACATCTGCAAAATCACTGCTTTTATTCTGAGGACAAGGTTTGTTCATGGGTTCTGTATAAGACTGAATGATAGACCATGTGCCTTTCGGAATATCAGGTCTCTGTTATCTCTATGACAAAAGTTTTGAAAAGTCCACATCAAGTAGTGATTCCAGTTGATTTCTGCAGATGGGGTAATAACCGATATATGTATGAAATCATAGTCTCCTGGAGTGTATAGGGCCTACTATATCTAAGAAAGCGTGTAACTGAGAATCGTGAATGGTTATACTATTCAATCTAGTGACATTGATCATCAAATATTATAGACATGACCATGAAAATATAGATTTTAATTTGAAATTGTACACTGTACATATGAAAATTTATTCTTTCAGACCATCACACAGGAGATCTTGCAGAGATTGAAATCATGCAATTCAACACAATCAATCAACATTGACAGTATTCGTACTAACAATAATTTTTGCGACCACTGGTAATGAGATTAACAATCATCATATCATAACTATACATAATATCAATACATGAAATACAAAATTAAAGGCTATGGTGTTTTTTGTTCAGCATGCGGTTGCTAAACGTGAACTCGAACATACAATCAGCTACATGGGGGTGTAACCATGTACCATATCATATCATGGCATGCCACAAGACATCACTCAATAAACATCACTTGACCACTGGTCATAACGCTCATATCTTTGTGTTCTCTGATAACATTCTCTGATAATGTTCTCTGAAGTTTGATAACTTCTGATCCTGAGCAAGTATGTTGATGTTTGACAGAATCTACCAGAGCTGATATCCAGTGTAATATCAGGATATGCAGTTTCCCAACTATTATTTCATTTCAGGCGAAATCGACTGAAGAAGTATGTTAAATGAGGCCGCAATATTACCTCTCATTGTCCGTGTTCTCCAATGTCTTTCATGAAGTGCTCGTTTCTATAATGCGACGTTCGGCTTCTTAATTTTGCTAACATATTACAAGTCGAGAAGACCCGTTGTCTTGACTGGAGTTGAGAGGTCATCAACATACGTTACAAACATTTCTCAATTATGTTACATAACTGGGCAGGGAGTCGCTGGCGCGATAGTATTAATGACACATCAACCGTAGGCAATTTCAAAAGGGAATGTTGATTGAGAGACTCGACGGCCCGAGCCATAAGCAGCCTTTTCTTTGCTCACAATTAGACAAGTTGTGTCTCTAGCTCAGATCACAGACATGTATTCTATGTGGACGTTTCAATAAATTGTCACGTCTTTATGCGAAGGACAATCAAGCGACAATCAGAGGGACACAGGGAATTCGTATAGAAAATAATCCAAAATATAGCACGTGGACAAAAGATGCGTCTTGCATATATCAAACAACAAATCGAAACACTCCGTGATGTCACTCAATAACTTGAGTGTTCAGAGATATTTCTGAAATTCAAATCCGTGAAACAAACATGGGATCCAAATATCATGCAAAATCATAGGAAGTTAAAATTATTACTCGCGAACACTTCAGGAATATAAATATTGAAAGGTAGCCTAATTCTGTGATTGTGCAAACTGAACACGTAAACGCAATTTAACCATTCACTGAGGCGATCAGTTCCCTTCAAAACGAAGTCTTGGAAGAAAGTTTGATATATTGGTCTTAGCCTTGTTACAATACGTGTATCACTCCAAATACTACTTCTGATTCTTATACTCAGTTTACTATGCTAACTTGATTTATTGAGAAATTCTTTTGAGAATACTTTCGAAAAATATCTAAACTTCAATTGTGAAGCTATTATGACAAACGCTTTGGTGTCTGGAATTGCGAGAAGGGTCAGTGACACGAGAAGCGAATACGTTTGGTCTCCACGATTCTCACTTAAAATGACATTACACAGTCCATGGGCAACCACTATGTGCATTAGTGTGTTTCGCCCATTGTAGCTACTGTTAATACACATGTTGAAGATTATTGGGTATGTCTCTTCTGTGGTTGATCGATGGGTGGTGATAACATGTTTACGTTATGGTAGCTGAGAAAGCCAGTGATGACAGCTGTGATGATTCAATGACTGACACGCTCGAATCTGCGTGTCATTGAAACAATCTGAAACAACAGATAAAGAAAAGAATGAAAAGCAATATACACTTAACCCTTGCAGGAACCACGCCTATCTTTTGTGGAACACAATCGTTGTATTAAAACAAAAGCTAGAAATGTAAATGTACACGAGATAGCTAGCAGTGGGCCAGACTTCCGTTCTGTACGAGAACAATGCGGTATAATGAAAAAAAAATGTTTTGCAGGAGCACATCGATCTAAAACATGCCTCTGGTAGAGTTTTGGGATATCAATGTAATCTGCGTTTTAGTTCGCAAAATGTATTGTCCTCTTGTACCTCTGTGTCATTATTTTGGTATAGACAGTAGTAAAATGATATGATATTACAAGGATGATCATGAGTACATGGTATACAATACAAACCTTCTCAAAATATCTCGCTGTGTAGACATCATACAGAAACAATTCCAGTACATATGTGACTAAAATAACAAACAAGTGAAATTGGATGTTGAATTTTTATCATGGATAACAAAACATGTTAACAATTTAGTATGGTATTTCACACCCAATCGAAATCTAATGTATCAATTTGACATTTACTATATCAATTTGTTACCGCTAACATGATATCTAAGGTACGTCATTCCAAGCACAATTATTGTTCCTTTCATTAATTTGATTTTTAATGTCGGAAATAGAGTTGAATCTATAATCGAGCACTCAGTTGTGCCCGAAATGGACTTGGCTCTTCAGTTACATAGTTTTGCTGAAATTCCATCGCTCCATAACCGACCATTTACATCACACACAAAGCCTCGATAGAGAGTATTCAATAGAAATTCATCATTCAGAAACCTCGTCATTTCATGCCCATGCTGACATGTCATTATACAGTCCCTCACAAAGAGGGTGCTGATTACAGTCCAGATAATCAAAGCGTTATTCTCAAGATTATGGCTGCGAAGAGTGAATTGCTTTGACCGAAAGGACCTCTGACTGCTTACTGCTGAAGTATTTTACAATTAGCTAATGCGATAAAACCTCACTCCTGCTGGTATTCTGATATTGGTATCTGGTGAAGGATACTCCAACGACACCTATGTAACAACGTTGTGGTATTATATCCACAACAGCAACTGAAACAACAACGGCATGTTACATAGATATTACAAGAACCAGAACTCACGATTGTTATATGTTGACCTGCAGGATGTACACTGGATAGTTTTTGAGAACTACGTCATGACGACTGGTATCCAACCAAGAACTATTTGAATTTTTCTCAGATAGCGACCTTTTCAAATTCCCCGGTATGATAAAATCAATCAAAATAAACAGACACTAGCGTAGATGTCATTGTGGGTAGTGGGTGCGAGTGAACCTGTCAAACATTGTGTTTCCGCCGTCAACATCATGGAGGGCTTCAATGCCCTACTCCATTGTGATTAACTTCATAAATCTTTTTTTTTTTCAAAATTAGTGTTCTGATGTCAGATCTTACTCGTATCACTAAAGTCGTACAAATGCGTACAGCTAGTTTCGAGATTCAGACAATCTGACTGATGTTGTCTGAGTGTTGAATGAGGGACTTGACAGTCCGAGCCATAAACAGCCTTTCTGATGCTCACAATTTGTGTCCCTAGCTTAGATTACATGAATGTATACTATGCTGGCGTTCCAATAATTTGTGACGTGTTTATGCGAAGGACAATCAAGCGACAATGAAAAGGAAATAGGCAATTCGTGTATAAAATAATCCAAAAACAACGCACGTGGACACGAGATGTGTCTTGCATATATCAAACAACAATTCGAGACACTCCATGATGGTACTCAATTATTTGAGTGTTCAGAGATATTGCTAAAATTCAAATCCTTGAAACAAACATGGGGTCCAAATATCATGCAAAATCATAGGAAATTAAAATTAATTCTTACGAACACTATTAAGGAATATACAAGTTTGTGATTTTGCAAACTGAACACGTGAAGGCAATTTAACCATACAATGAGGTGATCCGTTCCCTTGAAAAGGAAGTCTTGGAGGAAAGTTTGATACATTGGTCTTAGCTTTGTTACACTACCTATATCAATTAAAATACTACTTCCGATTCTTATACTCAGTTTACTATGCAAAATTGATTTGTTAAGAATTTCTCTTTAGAACACTTTTGGTAATTATCTAAAATTCAATGAGAGATTTTATAACAAATGCCTGGACTCTGGAATTGCGAGAAAGGTCAGCGACAGCAGAAGCGAATACATTTGGACTCTCACTTAGGATGATATCAAACAGTCCATGGGCAACTGTTATGTGCGTTTGTGTGTTTATTCCACTGTAGCTACTGTGAGTACACATGTTGAAGATTATTGTGTAGGTCTCATCTGTGGTTGATCGATGAGCGAGAACATGTTTACGTTATGGTACCTGAGAAGGCCAATGATGACAGCTGTGATGATTCAACGTTTGACACGTTCGAATCTGCATGTCATTGAGGAACTCTGAAACAATATACACTCAACCTTGGCAGGAGTCACGCCTATCCGTTGTGGAACACAATCGTCGTGTTAAAACTAAAGCTAGCGTTTACTGGTGAATCACATCAACAAGAAATGCACACGAGATAGCTAGCAGTTGGCCAGACTTCCGGTCACGATACGAGAACGATGCGGTAAAATGAAAAAAAAAGGTTTTGCAGGAGCACATCGATCTAGAACATGCCTCGGGTAGAGTTCTAGTATATCTGCGTTTTAGTTCACAAAATGTATTGTCCTCTTGTACCTCTGTGTCATTATTTTGGTATAGACAGTGGTAAAATGATATGATATGTGAAAGGATGACCATGTGTACATGGTATACAATACATACCTTCTCAAAATATCTCACTTTGTAGAAATCATACAGATACAATTCCAGTACTGTTGTGGCTAAAATAACAAACAAGTGAAATTGGATGTTGAATTTTTATCATGAATACCCAAACACGCTATCAATTTAGTATGGTATTTCACATCCAATCGAAATCTAATGTATCAATTTGAAATTTACTGTATCAATTCATTACCGCTTCCATAATATCTAAGGTACGTCATTCCAAACACAAATATTGCTCCTTTCATTAATGTGATTTTTAATGTCGGAAGTAGAGTTGAATCTATAATCGCAGCACTCAGTTGTGCCGGAATGGGCTTGGCTCTTCAGTTACATAGTTTTGCTGAATTTCCATCGCGCCATAACTGACCATTTACATCACACACAAAGCCTCGATAGAGAGTATTCAATAGAAATTCATCATTCAGAAACCTCGTCATTTCATGCCCATGCTGACATGTCATAATACAGTCCCTCACACACAGGGTGCTGACTACAGTAAAGATAATCAAAGGGTTATTCTCAAGATTTAATGACTGCCGAGAGTGAATTGCTTTGACCGAAAGGACCTCTGATTGCTTACTGCTGTATTTTACAATTAGCTATTTTACAATTAGCTAATGCAACTAAACCTCACTTCTGCTGGTATTCTAATACTGGTATATGGTGCATAAAAAGGATACTTCCGAGATATGCTAGTGTAACAACGACACCTATGTAACAACGTTTTGGTATTGTATCCACAACAGCAACTGAAACAGCAACGGCATGTTATATAGATATTACAAGAACCAGAACTCACGATTGTTATATGTTGACCTGCAGGATGTACACTGGATAGTTTTTGAGAACTACGTCATGACGACTGGTATCCAACCAACAACTTTTCAAATTTTACTCAGTTAGCGACCTTTTCAAATCCCCCCGGTATGGTAAAATACTTGATTCGGAGTAGGTCAAGTGTTCCATTGTGTGATGTTTCCTGGACATTAACTGAACATTTTCACCGCTAGATGAACAGGCTCACTATGAAGACCCCTAATAAAAACATTGATTGGATGTCAGGCGGCAATTCATCAACGGCCAAAACATTGAACAGAAGGGGGTTTACTCTGTTCATGTTACAAACCCATTGATATCCAGTTTCTTGGAACATCTGCTCTAGCATGGATTTTTTGGCCACCATTCCATACAATACAATCATCATTATGTGCAATATGATACCGCTGCATTTTATTGCATCGTTCTCTCGGTTTGAATGACAACTGCAAATCAATTGGTGATGCTGCACAAGATTGATCAGATTGTATCGTTCTATCTGGCAATTCTTTTGTAGAATACAATGTTATTCTATCCCAGGTGGCTTTGTCCACGAAATTGTTCACATTTCACAATAAGGTGATATTCCAGATCAAATGACATATGTTCAATCGGTCAAACTTGATGTTAGCTTAGTTCCTGATAACTTTGATCGTACGGGTTCTTTTATCAACATCCATAAAAAACAGACACTAGCGTAGATGTCATTGTGGGTAATGGGTGTGATTGAAACTGTCAAACATTGTATTTCTGCCGTCAGCATGATGAATGGCTTCAATGCTCTATTCCATTGTAATGAACTTCATAAATCATATTTGTTTCTTTTCAAAATTATTCTCCTGATATCAGATCTTACTCGCACCACTGACGTCGTACAAATGTGTATAGCCAGTTGCTAGATACAGACAATGTGACTGATGCACATACGTAAGTCCTAGTCAGTGTGCTGAACCTCCTGACCACACCAGTCACCCAACCCCTGTCATTGTCCTAATGGGCTGACCTCGGGGATCAAATTCTTGAATATCGCAAATGATATTAAGGGTCACGAACCCGACTCCGGAGAGCACTAACTGATATATCTGGCAGATCTGTTTCGATAGTTGTTTGGGATTTGTTCGCAATGTCAAATACTATTTGAAGGTACTAGGATCGAATTAGATCTTCATTCACTTCTCTCCTGGATGATCGATGGTATGTCTCAAATTTGGCCAACGTAATTACCACTCACACGGTCATGATGGAAACTACACCAGAGAGGTGTTACTGACAGGTTGAGGACTAATGAACCTCGAATCCAAGTAGCCTAGAATCTAAGAGAGACTTCGACTGCTGGTGTGTTGTTTACATAACGTGAGGAAGTCAACACATCGACTACAATTGAGTGATGTTAGGTGATTGAATTGACCCAGTACCATCAGACTAATATATGGTTCGTGTGATACAAATATAGGAAAATGAATCTTCGGGAGTGAATATATACAGGTAGAATACTGGTCATTTCGTTTAAAATGGGAAAAAATATATATGGCTCGAAACACATAGTTACTTGATTTTCAACCAGAATTATTATTTCGCTGACCGGAGAATCACCATATGCAGACCGGCAATTCAAATGCGATGAAA
Source organism: Terebella lapidaria (assembly GCA_949152475.1). NCBI lineage: Eukaryota > Metazoa > Annelida > Polychaeta > Terebellida > Terebellidae > Terebella > Terebella lapidaria. The sequence continues at coordinate 55,172,599 of OX424556.1, forward strand.
CTTATGCATGTCACAAAGACACCTCAGGGAGATTAATTAGATAAGATACATTTTCAGACATATTTTTGAAAAAATGGCCACCAAAGTCAAAATTGAGCATATACTTCGAAAATGGCCGCCATGTACCATATCATATCATGCCACAGGATATCACTCGGTAAACATCACTAGTTCGGATCACTGGTTATCTAACGCCCATATATTTGTGTACTCTGATAACATCATCACCTCTGATGCCGAGCAAGTATGTTGATCCTTTAAATACGAGAACTGCTATTCAGTGTATCATCTATCTATATAAGGAGTTATGGGTTCTCAGTTGTTGCTGTGTTTCATTTTTGAATTCGACTTAACAAAATATATCCACGAAGACCGTTCATGAAATGCTCAATTCAAATGATGTCACATTCGCCTTCTCAATTTTCATGACATACGAACCAGTCAAGAAGCCAACTAGAGTTAAAAGGTTTTTAGGCGTTTCTAAATTATGATATACATTTTCAACATTGATATCGTCTAATAATACGTTGGACAAATCCAGACGGGTGTGTTGAAATGGAGACTTGACAGCGTGGCCCATAAACAACCATTAGCCGGGTGCTCATTGCTCGATGAATTGTGTCCCGAGATTAACAGACATGACACGTACATGACACGTGAATAACTTGCCACATATTATATGTTTATGGTTGGATTACATTCATTTTTGAAAGTATATTATTCTTCAAAGGCACATTTTGAAATGTATGTATTCAGATTTTCATTTGAGTGGAGTAGGTCTATAGTCATAAACAAACACAACATATCCATGGAAATACGGCAAGACCATTGAGGCAAATCTTCAAATAAGATGTTCCTGTTGTATTCACAGTGCGGTATCATTAGACTGATCCATGTCAGCGCTGATTTTACTGGGGAGAGAAGGTTCCTTCTCTCGTCCAGTTCCTTCCTTGGTGATCTGGGTTCTTGGATCACCCTAAGACGTCGTTACAACTTGGTCTTAACCGACTGGTTTGGTGGCTACATATTCTTATTTTCTATAAATGACTTTTAGCTTACTGGCCTATATGACCAAATAATTAACAGGTCATTTTGACGGCAACACGATCGCGCTAATTAAGAACGTCGCCATCAAAACACTGCTGGGATGTCAAGCGACAATTAACTATTACATTAACATATTTTCTCACTTCCGATTACCGCAACCGCTCCGTCAGGTACTGCCTCCGCCACTCCGTCGTCCGGTACCGCCTCTACAACTGCTTCGTCGTTCCCGTCTCTGCAACTGCTCCGTCTGGTACCGCCTCCGTAGTTGCTCCGTTGAATTCCACCTCTGTCTCCGTCTCCTTCCTTGGTGATCTGGGTTCTTGGATCACCCTAAGACGTCGTTACAACTTGGTCTTAACCGACTGTGGTCCTATCTCCCTTCTCTCCGTATTACTTTCTTTTCCGGTGAACTAACTTTATTATAAATTCCAGTTCCCTAACGAACACGGAAAAACAACTCGGTTGAAGTTTTCATGTTTATTTTCCAAGTGCCCAGTCGGGAGACATAAACTGCGATCATCTGGATGACTCTATCCGGAACAAGGGAGTACTCTGCTATGGGAGAAGGGGTCTGCACAGGTCGACGTCAGGACACCAACTCCGCCGTCCGCTGTGAAGCGGGGGCTTTTATAGACCTGAGACCCACGTCACGTGACCAACCTATTGTGACGTCATAGTCCGCCAAAACACTGATATTTTCCGGATTTCTAAAAACACTCTAGAACCAATCAGTGGCTGACACGTCACCTTTTAAACCGAAAACGAGGCTGATCACATGACCTTACGGAAATAACGTCATTACGTTTTTGTACTCCATTGTTCCGACTCCGTCTCCGGCTCCGTCTCCGGCTTTACCAACATCACAAATATACCAAGTTCCGAGACGGAAAACCTTTTAAACATTAACAATACGGAACCGTATGAACCTTTAAACACATATACATTTTAATAAACGGTTATTTAACCATAATATCACAAAACACTAACAGAATTACCTAGGGGAAACTTTTGGGTACGCCCCAAAACCGTTACAATATTATTCTTGCTCACGCAGTCATATCGCTTGCAGAAGTTTACAAAATACATAAAGTCAGATCATTTGCATATTACTCAAGTCACTAAAATACTGGTAGAGACAAATAGAATTGACTGCTGACGGGATATCAGCATAACTGACCGATGTGCATACGCTTGTGGGGGTCACTGTAACTTAGCCACGCCCCCCCCCCCCTCCCCCGCCTCTTCATTGTTCTAATGGACTGGTCTTGCGGGTCATGTGACGCTTCCTTCAGACATCTGCTCTTAATGTCGTAAATTATATTAAGGGTCACGACCCCAACCCCGGCGAGCACTAACTGGTATCTGGCAGATCTGTTTTGAGAGCTGCTTTGGGAGTGTGTAAACCCTCACTCATCACTTTTGAGCTGGTTCTGCTTGTGTAGAGTGTCGTTAGTAATGCGCAGAGATTTGTTCATTGTGCTTAACTCCACATACTCCTGCGAAACAATCGCTCCTATTTTGAGGGCAATCACTATAGTGTGTGTTGCCTGAAAGAACGATCAATAGAATGAATCGCCAGAAAATGTATCTTATAACATATACCTCAAGAATATATGTGAAATAATCTGTGAAATTGCACGTAAAATTGTCACATATATATCACCAAACTCCAATCATCTATATCCCAAACTCGATAGAAATCGAATTTCATGTGATATATGTGTTTCCCACGGCAATATCATAATCAATTCGCACTGAATATGTTGGAATACACGATATTGTCCTTTGTCCATCGCCTTCTTCGGCTCTTCATAGCACAGTTCACGTCAGTAAGTGAGTGCGTCATTCTTCAGATCAGAAAGCAGTGTACTTTTGACCCACACAGTTATTTTCAATGTTACTAAGGAATTCACAAACATTTTCCGTACCATGGATTAACAAATTGTGATCAGAAATATGATCGAACGTCAAAACGGATTGCTTCTGGGGTACCATCCTTTCTTGAGTGACTTCTCTTGGATGAACACTAAGATTTACATTAACATAGACGACTTTTGAAAAGTCGAGTTCCGAACACATCGACATAGACTGATTCCCAAGTGTAACATTCCAAAATATCACATTCAATCGTTAAGTATACTAGTTATCTACACGTAGGAGTTTGCTCACTTGTTTTATCCTGATATTACAGAAATAAATTAATAATTCAGTTCGAATCAAATGCAACGACAAATGATGTGATAACTCGTGATGTTGTGTGTTAATTTTGCTGCTCCTGCTACCACAATAGATGTGATATCTAGTTTGTAATGGTGTGGCCCTGACTTCCAGTGTGGAATGGGTTAATTACAGTCAATCATCCAAGTTGTGGCTAGTGAAAATTAAGTTCCCAAGTTGTGGGAAATATCGTCTGTTTCTCTGTTATTTGCAAATACTTCTTGCTTATCTCTCCACAGATTAGCTATGGCTGAAGATGTATTCTGCATGGATTATCTGTGATGTCTAACTGTATATGATCCGATGGATACCAGGGGTGACCTAGAATCAATTAAAGTGGAATAATTATTTCCTGAAATTCGTTATCAATCAATTGGCTAGCATATATTAGACGATATAACACCGTTACAGTCCCCAAAATACGCATGACCATGCATTGGAGTTCGAACATACCATAAAAACGCACGATGTGAACGAATTGTTTACATCTGCGCTAACATAAAAAAAGATATGAATTTCCCTAAATCGTCGTTATTTGCAACACAAAAGAATCACACTGAATTTTTGGGGTTCCATTACTCTAATATACCACACACATACGAGTTTCAAGTGATATTTCTATATTTTCCGCTAGTTTTTTTAAAATTTTGCATCACTGCATGGGAACCGTTCCGTTCGAAACTACTATTAAAATCCGTTGATCTGTTGATCACTTTCAACCAGAAAACCAAAAACCAATTATTCCACTTTATGTTATATACCAAACCGTATTTCTCACAACATACCAACAAGTAACTATTTGTTTAGGTTCATGAGATATATCAGAGCTAACGTACAACGTTTAACTTTGAATTAACATATTAATAAGCTATAGTCATATAATGTGATATCGATTTGATGAAATGTTTTATTTGACTGAAGATTTTTGCATTGCTGCTCTTAACTAAAAAATATACCTTGCAACGAAGGATATATTATTGTAATCTTGGTAAATTTGATGTTAAGCACATGTTCTATTCAGAACTTAATACAATTTACGATGTGTAATTGTTCACGATGGCTTTGTCCTCTCCCAACATTTGATAAATCCGGGTTTTTATTGACATAAAAAGCTTTGTAGAAGGATAAATCCCATCACGACATGCTTCTCAGTTCTGGAAACAATAATCTACTCGTATATATGTTGCCAATTAACAAAGGTATAAAGTATCATCTAATTTCAGTACTCGTAGTCTACTTCTTATGCTCTCAAGTGATGCACATAATATTTTTCTACTACGCGGGTTAACCAAAAAACCATGAGGTTTGTGTGTTATTTTTTGGTATCGTTAATCATATAGAATTCCTATTCTGTGATATGGTCTAACTACTTTGGTATTCATTTTCTGTACTAGGGACTTTCTACTGCTGAATTACTTTCCAATTAGACAAAGTTTGGAACCACACTCCTACTGACATTTCCATGGTGATGCTTGTTGCATCAAACTGCCACTGCACACTTGCTAGATTCATTTGTACACATGTTTAACAACACTCTCGTGACTGGTAATGTCACCACATTGTGTACACATAATGTAACAACGCTATGGTTTTATGAACACATTGCATAGACCTATGTAACAACGCTGTGATATTATCAACACATTGTGTACACTCGCATAAATCCACATAATTTCAACTGTATTTATAGGATGCAAACTCAGCAGGTCTTAAAATTTGTAGTGCTGCCTGGTTGCCTTTTTAAATTTATTTAAATTTTACTCAGATTATGATGTACATACACATCTTGGTGTGGCGAAATTCCCGATTTTGGGTAAGCCAAGTGTCCTGTTGTATAATATTTTCATTATCTAGAAAAACGGATCATATTGATGGCAACATGATCAGGCTCCCTAACAACCTCGCCATTAAAAACACTGATGGGATGTCGGGCGACACTTCATCAACGGCTAAAACCTTGGACCATGGTGGATATAATCTGTTCGTGTTGCAATTGTATTGATATCAATTTTCTTGGAACATCTGCTTCTGTAATGATTTTTTGGCCGATATTTCACCCAAAACAATAACTATCTAGTGCAACCTGATATCACTCTCTATTTGTTCATACCTAGCTATACTGTTTTAAAAACTAACTGTAAATCAATCGGCGTTTTAGCACGAGATGTTTTATCAGCTTGAACCATTTCATCAGGCAATAATTTTGTGCTGAAGTGTCCTTGAATACCAGACAGTAGGAAATTTCGTGGACACTTTACAAAAATGTGACATTACACATCAAATACTACATTTTCAATTAGGCAAACATGAAGTCAGCTTGTTTTCGGATTACTTTGATCATACAGGTTCGTGTTTCGACATCCATCAAAACCAAGAATAGTGTTTATGTCGTTGTAGATGCACGGGGATTGGACCTGTCAAAATATTTTAAGGAAAAAAATCCATCCGGCGTTTATTATTAGGGATCGCTTCAGTTATCCATGCAATTAGGATAAACTGTGTCAACTCGTGTTTTTCCACATTGTTCTTAGTTACTGAACCTTTGGTTCGATAACCTATTGGTACGGAGATGTGTCTGATATCCATTGTGACAGTCGGTCTTCCACACCCAAGTCATGTTTGAAAATGCATTTCTGAGGCATATATTCGTTTATAAAAAAATATTGTTGTGATGTTTCACTTACAATATGACCGCAAGTGCATCTCATCATGTGTAGTTCCTCAAAATACGGAAAAGAAACATACTGTTTTCGCTATTTAAGAGTATTAACAATCTCTTTCCTGTAAAGGTCTTGTTATGAATGCACAGGAACATAGCTTATTCAAGGCTTCCAATCAGCAAGAAATCTTCATGCAAGGAGACAGCCATCGATCTCTTAAGAGAGGGAATGTGTCAATGATTGTGATGTGAAATTCCTATCACGTTCTGAGGTTTTCATGTATGGTATTTGAAACCGAGCAATAAGAATATTCAGAATTTTGCAGAAAATTTAGTTGGAGAGTTGCTTCTCCTCAAAATGACAAAATAACGCAAAATAACGTGAAGTTAAATATCGCTTCTTTGCCATATTAGATTGTGCGGAAAAAACTCCTAGAATTCTTCAAGATAGAGCTCAAATATTGACAGATTTCAAATGGAAATCATGTATGGCGGTTTCAATGGTCCTTGAATTTGACCTACAATGAACTTGAAAGGTCGAGACAGCAATTGTGGTGAAAAAAAGGTTGTGGCTTAACACTTCTGCGGTAACCTTTCTGAACCCTTTGGATAATTTTTCTGTAAAGAAATCATGACGCTTGCAGAAACTTCCGGGACACACAAAATCAGATGTTTCTCAGACCACTCAGGAGTCACAAATATGTATAGACAAGCTGAAAAACGGACAATCAGATTGATGCACAGAGGTATGTCCTGGTCACTGTAAAGTACAATCCAACTCCCCCCCCCCCCCCCCCAACACACACACACACACACACACACACATGTTCACTGTCCTAATGGACTGGACATGGGGTTCACGTGTCGTATCTCATGGATATCTGTTCCGAATGTCGCAAACTATATTAAGGGTCACGGCCCCGACTCCTACGAGAATTAACTGATATATCTGACAGATCTGTTTTCATGGAGTGCTGGGAAGATCCGCTCTCGCCACTCTCGAGCTATTACTGCTTGTCTAGATTGTCTTGATTAATGCTGAGATATGGACATTGTACTCATAGATTTCCACTGGCATCTGAGGAACCAAAGCTTCTATTTTGAGGACATGTGCCAGGGTGTTAATAAGAATTCGTCCAATCTGTTATGATATGGTTCAGGTTGCGCTTAGGTCACACATCTTTGCGTAATAAGGAAAGCTCACGACGTCGAATATTACTTGATAGGACTAGGGTGGATTCAGATCTTCATTGGGCATTCACTTTGTCTCTTCTGAGTAATCGGTGGTAAGCCTCAATTTCACCCAAGGTAATTACCACTCACGTGGTCATTACGGAAGCTACATTGGAAAGGTGGTAACGACAGACTGAGGAACGATAAACCCCGAACTCACATAGCCTTGAATCTAAGAGAGGCGGCGTCATTGTCACACTTCCGTCTTATCCAGTTTTGTTCACTCAATTGTGCGCATAACATGAGGTCGTTCGTGAGAAAATTTAGAGCCGAAATATTAGGCCTCGAGTGTGGCTCTCATCAAACATCCCTCTAATACAGTACAAGCTGGTGTGCTGCAAGTGTCATACGACCACGAAACAGTGTGTTCACTGGTCTTCTTCTTTGTGTGGCAGTTTGTGTATAGAAAGGGGATAACCTAATAGGAAGTTGATTGAAAATTTGATCTCTTCGAACAATCTTCAGGAAAAATTGACATGAAAATTTTCAATTTTGCTAACAGAACATATAGAAACAAAATTACACAACGCAACACGGTGATGAGTCTTCTGCAAATGTGAAGAAATCAAGAAAAGTGTGATATCTCTGTATCTCGAAATTCCCATAACAATCACAAAATTTCTTCGGATTATATTTTTTTTTTATAACTAATTGAATGAACACCCTAATAAATTATTGAAATATCTGATAGGAGTTATTTTTCATATGCCCAAAAATACAATTTTGAGCGCCATCATGACAAGTGCCTGGTCTCTCAAATTGCACGCAGGGTGTCTGGACGGCATACAGGAATGCGTAAGAATATGGAACTAGGAATATGAAGTAATAGTATATATACCAATGTACAGTGTGGCGAATTACCTGATATGGAGTGGGCTAAGTGTTCTGCCTTTTAATGTTCACTGCAGATTGCCGGACAGCAACTGCAACATGATCATGCTCATCAAGAAAGTGGCCATTAAAAACATTGATGGGATGTCTGGTAACAGTTTTTCAAGGACAAAGCCTCGAACTACGGGCGATTTACTCTGCTCAAGTTGCAATTCCATTCCTATTAACTTTCTCTGAACATCTGCTTTGGCATTGATTTTGGCCACCATTCCATAAAATACACCCTTTTTTGTTAAATCGGATTCTACTACATGTTGTTGCACTGTTCATACCAAGATATCTTCTTTTGAATGTCATTTCTGATCGATTCGTGATTTAGCACAGTATTGATTAGATTATATCAGTTTGTTTGACAATATTTTTGCGTCCTTGAACACCCGACAATAATGACTTTCATGGACACCCTCTAGTAGTGTGTCATTTCTCATCAAATAATACATGTTGATACATGTACTTCCAAAACAAACTCTAACGCCCTTTTCAACATTAAGAATGTTTCCAATCTTCAATTATACTGAACTGTGTCGAATCATAATTTTTCTTTGGTATGAAAAGTATGTCCGTATCACTAGCATGCAATTTTCAGAATATGCGCAATAGGATAATGTTCCTACCACTCAAGCCACACGAATACGTGTAGACAGATTCCAAATATGGACAATCAGGCTGATGCGTCCGGTCAATGAGGTGAGTCCGGTCAATGTAATACTCACTCCCCTCCTCATTCCTTCGCTGTCCTGATGTCCCTTAGACATCTGCTCCTAATGTTGCAAATTATATTAAGGGCCACGATCCCGACTCCAGCGAACACTGAGAAATGTTGGGGAGATCGGCTCTCACCACTCTCGAGCTAGTCCTGCTTGTATCATAGACATAGAACTATGGCTTGTATAGAGTGTCTTGATTGATGCCGCCATGTGGGCATTGTACTCAGTGATTTCCACTGCATCTGAGGAACCACACTTCTTATTCTGAGGACAATCGACAAGATTACGCTGGTAAGTTCCCTGTGTTATTTTGGAATATCAGATCTCTGTCATATGTTATATGATTGCTATAAAGAATTTTTGTCTTCAGCACATCTTTGTGTGTTGAAGAGGGTTAGGCCAATATTATTCGAGTGGACTAGGGCCGTATCAGATCTTCACTGGACATCCACATTGTCTCCTGGATAATCAATGGGAAGCCTCGAATCCATCCAACTTAATTACCACTCACATGGTCATAACGAAATCTACACCAGAGAGGTGTTACTGAGAGGTGACGGGTTGAGGAACAATGGACCCAAAACCCATGTAGCCTTGAATCTAAGACAGACTTTATGACTGTTGTCGTCATCGTCACTTTTGTTCGCTATCGTGCGTTGTTCAGTCTGAAGTGGTTTGTGTCAACACATCCACAAAAATTGAATGATGTTCGCGTAAAATGTTCCAGGGACCAACCAGTGTTTTCTCACCATTGTGTTGAAAATTTAATTGACTAATTGCCATCATACAAATATCACATAGTTCTGATAAGTTATATATGAATATAGAAAAGTTAACTTTTGGGAGAAAATGTATACATGTAGAATGCAAATTAGCCCATGTCCAGGGGCTGATAAACGTTACTGGAGAGGCATCCAGCGTTAAGCCACAAGTCCAGAAAGGCTTATTTTCAATTCAGAAGGCTGTTTTGACCCTTCAACGTAATCAAAGGTCAAAGTCATGGCCACCAGTTAATTATGCATATATTACTTTCCGTTTGAGTTTACCAATATCTAAGCTTTATTGTGAAACATACTACGGAGCCAATGAGGTGACATA